>OZ026859.1:15407961-16722796 GCA_964023215.1 Eledona agricola | reverse complement strand
TCGGCTACCATAAATCCACCCCCAACTACCCTTACCACCCCAAAATAAGCCCAATCACTTTAAAATAACAAAAAATGTTACAAGCCATATCAAACTATGCCAAACTCATCTAAATTACTTCGGCTTCCATAAATCACCCCAACTACCCCTTACCACCCCAAAATATGCTCAATCACTTTAAAATTACAAAAAAATTCTACAAACCGTAGCAAACTATGCCAAACTCCCCTAAATTACTTCGGCTACCATAAATCACCCCCAACTACCCCTTACAACCCCAAAATAAGCCCAATCACTTTAAAATTACAAAAAATGTTACAAGCTATATCAAACTATGCCCAAACTCATCTAAATTACTTCGGCTTCCATAAATCACCCCCAACTACCCCTTACCACCCCAAAATAGACTCAATCACTTTAAAATTACAAAAAAATTCTACAAACCGTAGCAAACTATGCCAAGCTCCCCTAAAATTACTTCGGCTACCATAAATCACCCCGAACTACCCCTTACAATTCAAAATAAGCCCAATCACTTTTTAATTACAAAAAATGTTTCAAGCCATATCAAACTATGCCAAACTCATCTAAATTACTTCGGCTTCCATAAATCACTCCCAACTAACCCTTACCACCCCAAAAATATGCTCAATCACTTTAAAATTACAAAAAAATTCTACAAACCGTAGCAAACTATGCCAAACTCCCCTAAATTACTTCGGCTACCATAATCAACCCCAACTACCCCTTACCACCCCAAAATAAGCCCAATCACTTTAAAATACAAAAAATGTTACAAGCCATATCAAACTATGCAACTCATCTAAATTACTTCGGCTTCCATAAATCACCCCCAACTACCCCTTACCACCCCAAAATATGCTCAATCACTTTACAATTACAAAAAAATTCTACAAACCGTAGCAAACTATGCCAAACTCCCCTAAATTACTTCGGCTACCATAAATCACCCCGAACTACCCCTTACAACCCAAAATAAGCCCAATCACTTTAAAATTACAAAAAATGTTACAAGCCATATCAAACTATGCCAAAACTCATCTAAATTACTTCGGCTTCCATAAATCACCCCCAACTACCCCTTACCACCCCAAAAATCTGCTCAATCACTTTAAAATTACAAAAAAATTCTACATACCGTAGCAAACTATGCCAAACTCCCCTAAATTACTTCGGCTACCATAAATCACCCCCAACTACCCCTTACAACCCCAAAATAAGCCCAATCACTTTAAAATTACAAAAAATGTTACAAGCCATATCAAACTATGCCAAACTCATCTAAATTACTTCGGCTTCCATAAATCACCCCCAACTACCCCTTACCACCCCAAAATAGACTCAATCACTTTAAATTACAAAAAAATTGTACAAACCGTAGCAAACTATGCCAAACACCCCTAAAATACTTCGGCTACCATAAATCACACCGAACTACCCCTTACAACCCCAAAATAAGTCCAATTACTTTAAAATTACAAAAAGTGTTACAAGCTATATCAAACTATGCCAAACTCATCTAAATTACTTCGGCTTCCACAAATCACCCCCAACTACCCCTTACCACCCCAAAATATGCTCAATCACTTTAAAATTACAAGAAAAATTCTACAAACCGTAGCAAACTATGCAAACTCCCCTAAATTACTTCGGCTACCATAAATCACTCCCAACTACCCCTTACAACCCCAAAATAAGCCCAATCACTTTAATATTACAATAAATGTTACAAGCTATATCAAACTATGCCAAACTCATCTAAATTACTTCGGCTTCCATAAATCACCCCCAACTACCCCTTACCACCCCAAAATAGACTCAATCACTTTAAAATTACAAAAAATTATACAAACCATTGCAAACTATGTCAAACTCACCTAAATTACTTCGGCTACCATAAATCACCCCCAACTACCCCTTACCACCCCAAAATAAGCCCAATTACTATAAAATTACGAAATTATACAAGCCATATCAAACTATGCCAAACTCATCTAAATTACTTCGGCTTCCATAAATCACCCCCAACTACCCCTTACCACCCCAAAATATGCTCAATCACTTTAAAATTACAAAAAAATGCTACAAACCGTAGCAAACTATGCCAAACTCCCCTAAATTACTTCGGCTACCATAAATCACCCCGAACTACCCCTTACAATTCCAAAATAAGCCCAATCACTTTTTAATTACAAAAAATGTTTCAAGCCATATCAAACTATGCCAAACTCATCTAAATTACTTCGGCTTCCATAAATCACTCCCAACTACCCCTTACCACCCCAAAATATGCTCAATCACTTTAAAATTACAAAAAAATTCTACAAACCGTAGCAAACTATGCCAAACTCCCCTAAATTACTTCGGCTACCATAAATCACCCCAACTACCCCTTAATACCCCAAAATAAGCCCAATCACTATAAAATAACAAAAAATGTTACAAGCCATATAAAACTATGCCAAACTCATCTAAATTACTTCGGCTTCCATAAATCACCCCAACTACCCCTTACCACCCCAAAATATGCTCAATCACTTTAAAATTACAAAAAAATTCTACAAAACGTAGCAAACTATGCCAAACTCCCCTAAATTACTTCGGCTACCATAAATCACCCCCAACTACCCCTTACAACCCCAAAATAAGCCCAATCACTTTAAAATTACAATAAATGTTACAAGCTATATCAAACTATGCCAAACTCATCTAAATTACTTCGGCTTCCATAAATCACCCCCAACTACCCCTTACCACCCCAAAATAAGCCCAATTACTATAAAATTACAAAATTTATACAAACCATAGCAAACTATGCCAAACTCCCCTAAATTACATCGGCTTCCATAAATCACCCCCACCTACCCCTTACCACCCCAAAATATGCTCAATCACTTTAAAATTACAAAAAAATTCTACAAAACGTAGCAAACTATGCCAAACTCCCCTAAATTACTTCGGCTACCATAAATCACCCCCAACTACCCCTTACAACCCCAAAATAAGCCCAATCACTTTAAAATTACAATAAATGTTACAAGCTATATCAAACTATGTCAAACTCATCTAAATTACTTCGGCTACCATAAATCACCCCCAACTACCCCTTACCACCCCAAAATAAGCCCAATTACTATAAAATTACAAAATTTATACAAACCATAGCAAACTATGCCAAACCCCCCTAAATTACATCGGTTTCCATAAATCACCCCCAACTACCCCTTACCACCCCAAAATATGCTCAATCACTTTAAAATTACAAAAAAATTCTACAAACCGTAGCAAACTATGCCAAACTCCCCTAAATTACTTCGGCTACCATAAATCACCCCAACTACCCCTTACAACCCCAAAATAAGCCCAATCACTTTAAAATTACAAAAAATGTTACAAGCTATATCAAACTATGCCAAACTCATCTAAATTACTTCGGCTTCCATAAATCACCCCCAACTACCCCTTACCACTTCAAAATAGACTCAATCACTTTAAAATTACAAAAAAATTCTACAAACCGTAGCAAACTATGCCAAACTCCCCTAAATTACTTCGGCTACCATAAATCACCCCCAACTACCCCTTACAACCCCAAAATAAGCCCAATCACTTTAAAATTACAAAAAATGTTACAAGCTATATCAAACTATGCCAAACTCATCTAAATTACTTCGGCTTCCATAAATCACCCCCAACTACCCTTACCACCCCAAAATAGACTCAATCACTTTAAAATTACAAAAAAATTCTACAAACCGTAGCAAACTATGCCAAACTCCCCTAAATTACTTCGGCTACCATAAATCACCCCCAACTACCCCTTACCACCCCAAAATAAGCCCAATCACTTTAAAATAACAAAAAATGTTACAAGCCATATCAAACTATGCCAAACTCATCTAAATTACTTCGGCTTCCATAAATCACCCCCAACTACCCCTTACCACCCCAAAATATGCTCAATCACTTTAAAATTACAAAAAAATTCTACAAACCGTAGCAAACTATGCCAAACTCCCCTAAATTACTTCGGCTACCATAAATCACCCCCAACTACCCCTTACAACCCCAAAATAAGCCCAATCACTTTAAAATTACAATAAATGTTACAAGCTATATCAAACTATGCCAAACTCATCTAAATTACTTCGGCTTCCATAAATCACCCCCAACTACCCCTTACCACCCCAAAATAGACTCAATCACTTTAAAATTACAAAAAATTATACAAACCATTGCAAACTATGTCAAACTCATCTAAATTACTTCGGCTACCATAAATCACCCCCAACTACCCCTTACAACCCCAAAATAAGCCCAATCACTTTAAAATTACAATAAATGTTTCAAGCCATATCAAACTATGCCAAACTCATCTAAATTACTTCGGCTTCCATAAATCACTCCCAACTACCCCTTACCACCCCAAAATATGCTCAATCACTTTAAAATTACAAAAAAATTCTACAAACCGTAGCAAACTATGCCAAACTCCCCTAAATTACTTCGGCTACCATAAATCACCCCCAACTACCCCTTACCACCCCAAAATAAGCCCAATCACTTTAAAATTACAAAAAATGTTACAAGCCATATCAAACTATGCCAAACTCATCTAAATTACTTCGGCTTCCATAAATCACCCCCAACTACCCCTTACCACCCCAAAATAGACTCAATCACTTTAAAATTACAAAAAAATTCTACAAACCGTAGCAAACTATGCCAAACTCCCCTAAATTACTTCGGCTACCATAAATCACCCCCAACTACCCCTTACCACCCCAAAATAAGCCCAATTACTTTAAAATTACAAAAAGTGTTACAAGCTATATCAAACTATGCCAAACTCATCTAAATTACTTCGGCTTCCATAAATCACCCCCAACTACCCCTTACCCCCCCAAAATATGCTCAATCACTTTAAAATTACAAAAAAATTCTACAAACCGTAGCAAACTATGCCAAACTCCCCTAAATTACTTCAGCTACCATAAATCACCCCCAACTACCCCTTACAACCCCAAAATAAGCCCAATCACTTTAAAATTACAAAAAATGTTACAAGCCATATCAAACTATGCCAAACTCATCTAAATTACTTCGGCTTCCATAAATCACCCCCAACTACCCCTTACCACCCCAAAATAGACTTAATCACTTTAAAATTACAAAAAAATTCTACAAACCGTAGCAAACTATGCCAAACTCCCCTAAATTACTTCGGCTACCATAAATCACCCCGAACTACCCCTTACAACCCCAAAATAAGCCCAATCACTTTAAAATTACAAAAAATGTTACAAGCCATATCAAACTATGCCAAACTCATCTAAATTACTTTGGCTTCCATAAATCACCCCCAACTACCCCTTACAATTCCAAAATAAGCCCAATCACTTTTTAATTACTAAAAATGTTTCAAGCCATATCAAACTATGCCAAACTCATCTAAATTACTTCGGCTTCCATAAATCACTCCCAACTACCCCTTACCACCCCAAAATATGCTCAATCACTTTAAAATTACAAAAAAATTCTACAAACCGGAGCAAACTATGCCAAACTCCCCTAAATTACTTCGGCTACCATAAATCACCCCCAACTACCCCTTACCACCCCAAAATAAGCCCAATCACTTTAAAATAACAAAAAATGTTACAAGCCATATCAAACTATGCCAAACTCATCTAAATTACTTCGGCTTCCATAAATCACCCCAACTACCCCTTACCACCCCAAAATATGCTCAATCACTTTAAAATTACAAAAAAATTCTACAAACCGTAGCAAACTATGCCAAACTCCCCTAAATTACTTCGGCTACCATAAATCACCCCCAACTACCCCTTACAACCCCAAAATAAGCCCAATCACTTTAAAATTACAAAAAATGTTACAAGCTATATCAAACTATGCCAAACTCATCTAAATTACTTCGGCTTCCATAAATCACCCCCAACTACCCCTTACCACCCCAAAATAGACTCAATCACTTTAAAATTACAAAAAAATTCTACAAACCGTAGCAAACTATGCCAAGCTCCCCTAAATTACTTCGGCTACCATAAATCACCCCGAACTACCCCTTACAATTCCAAAATAAGCCCAATCACTTTTTAATTACAAAAAATGTTTCAAGCCATATCAAACTATGCCAAACTCATCTAAATTACTTCGGCTTCCATAAATCACTCCCAACTAACCCTTACCACCCCAAAATATGCTCAATCACTTTAAAATTACAAAAAAATTCTACAAACCGTAGCAAACTATGCCAAACTCCCCTAAATTACTTCGGCTACCATAAATCAACCCCAACTACCCCTTACCACCCCAAAATAAGCCCAATCACTTTAAAATAACAAAAAATGTTACAAGCCATATCAAACTATGCCAAACTCATCTAAATTACTTCGGCTTCCATAAATCACCCCCAACTACCCCTTACCACCCCAAAATATGCTCAATCACTTTACAATTACAAAAAAATTCTACAAACCGTAGCAAACTATGCCAAACTCCCCTAAATTACTTCGGCTACCATAAATCACCCCGAACTACCCCTTACAACCCCAAAATAAGCCCAATCACTTTAAAATTACAAAAAATGTTACAAGCCATATCAAACTATGCCAAACTCATCTAAATTACTTCGGCTTCCATAAATCACCCCCAACTACCCCTTACCACCCCAAAATCTGCTCAATCACTTTAAAATTACAAAAAAATTCTACATACCGTAGCAAACTATGCCAAACTCCCCTAAATTACTTCGGCTACCATAAATCACCCCCAACTACCCCTTACAACCCCAAAATAAGCCCAATCACTTTAAAATTACAAAAAATGTTACAAGCCATATCAAACTATGCCAAACTCATCTAAATTACTTCGGCTTCCATAAATCACCCCCAACTACCCCTTACCACCCCAAAATAGACTCAATCACTTTAAAATTACAAAAAATTTTTACAAACCGTAGCAAACTATGCCAAACACCCCTAAAATACTTCGGCTACCATAAATCACCCCGAACTACCCCTTACAACCCCAAAATAAGTCCAATTACTTTAAAATTACAAAAAGTGTTACAAGCTATATCAAACTATGCCAAACTCATCTAAATTACTTCGGCTTCCACAAATCACCCCCAACTACCCCTTACCACCCCAAAATATGCTCAATCACTTTAAAATTACAAGAAAAAATTCTACAAACCGTAGCAAACTATGCCAAACTCCCCTAAATTACTTCGGCTACCATAAATCACTCCCAACTACCCCTTACAACCCCAAAATAAGCCCAATCACTTTAAAATTACAATAAATGTTACAAGCTATATCAAACTATGCCAAACTCATCTAAATTACTTCGGCTTCCATAAATCACCCCCAACTACCCCTTACCACCCCAAAATAGACTCAATCACTTTAAAATTACAAAAAATTATACAAACCATTGCAAACTATGTCAAACTCACCTAAATTACTTCGGCTACCATAAATCACCCCCAACTACCCCTTACCACCCCAAAATAAGCCCAATTACTATAAAATTACGAAATTTATACAAGCCATATCAAACTATGCCAAACTCATCTAAATTACTTCGGCTTCCATAAATCACCCCCAACTACCCCTTACCACCCCAAAATATGCTCAATCACTTTAAAATTACAAAAAAATGCTACAAACCGTAGCAAACTATGCCAAACTCCCCTAAATTACTTCGGCTACCATAAATCACCCCGAACTACCCCTTACAATTCCAAAATAAGCCCAATCACTTTTTAATTACAAAAAATGTTTCAAGCCATATCAAACTATGCCAAACTCATCTAAATTACTTCGGCTTCCATAAATCACTCCCAACTACCCCTTACCACCCCAAAATATGCTCAATCACTTTAAAATTACAAAAAAATTCTACAAACCGTAGCAAACTATGCCAAACTCCCCTAAATTACTTCGGCTACCATAAATCACCCCCAACTACCCCTTAATACCCCAAAATAAGCCCAATCACTATAAAATAACAAAAAATGTTACAAGCCATATAAAACTATGCCAAACTCATCTAAATTACTTCGGCTTCCATAAATCACCCCAACTACCCCTTACCACCCCAAAATATGCTCAATCACTTTAAAATTACAAAAAAATTCTACAAAACGTAGCAAACTATGCCAAACTCCCCTAAATTACTTCGGCTACCATAAATCACCCCCAACTACCCCTTACAACCCCAAAATAAGCCCAATCACTTTAAAATTACAATAAATGTTACAAGCTATATCAAACTATGCCAAACTCATCTAAATTACTTCGGCTTCCATAAATCACCCCCAACTACCCCTTACCACCCCAAAATAAGCCCAATTACTATAAAATTACAAAATTTATACAAACCATAGCAAACTATGCCAAACTCCCCTAAATTACATCGGCTTCCATAAATCACCCCCACCTACCCCTTACCACCCCAAAATATGCTCAATCACTTTAAAATTACAAAAAAATTCTACAAAACGTAGCAAACTATGCCAAACTCCCCTAAATTACTTCGGCTACCATAAATCACCCCCAACTACCCCTTACAACCCCAAAATAAGCCCAATCACTTTAAAATTACAATAAATGTTACAAGCTATATCAAACTATGTCAAACTCATCTAAATTACTTCGGCTACCATAAATCACCCCCAACTACCCCTTACCACCCCAAAATAAGCCCAATTACTATAAAATTACAAAATGTATACAAACCATAGCAAACTATGCCAAACCCCCCTAAATTACATCGGTTTCCATAAATCACCCCCAACTACCCCTTACCACCCCAAAATATGCTCAATCACTTTAAAATTACAAAAAAATTCTACAAACCGTAGCAAACTATGCCAAACTCCCCTAAATTACTTCGGCTACCATAAATCACCCCAACTACCCCTTACAACCCCAAAATAAGCCCAATCACTTTAAAATTACAAAAAATGTTACAAGCTATATCAAACTATGCCAAACTCATCTAAATTACTTCGGCTTCCATAAATCACCCCCAACTACCCCTTACCACTTCAAAATAGACTCAATCACTTTAAAATTACAAAAAAATTCTACAAACCGTAGCAAACTATGCCAAACTCCCCTAAATTACTTCGGCTACCATAAATCACCCCCAACTACCCCTTACAACCCCAAAATAAGCCCAATCACTTTAAAATTACAAAAAATGTTACAAGCTATATCAAACTATGCCAAACTCATCTAAATTACTTCGGCTTCCATAAATCACCCCCAACTACCCTTACCACCCCAAAATAGACTCAATCACTTTAAAATTACAAAAAAATTCTACAAACCGTAGCAAACTATGCCAAACTCCCCTAAATTACTTCGGCTACCATAAATCACCCCCAACTACCCCTTACCACCCCAAAATAAGCCCAATCACTTTAAAATAACAAAAAATGTTACAAGCCATATCAAACTATGCCAAACTCATCTAAATTACTTCGGCTTCCATAAATCACCCCCAACTACCCCTTACCACCCCAAAATATGCTCAATCACTTTAAAATTACAAAAAAATTCTACAAACCGTAGCAAACTATGCCAAACTCCCCTAAATTACTTCGGCTACCATAAATCACCCCCAACTACCCCTTACAACCCCAAAATAAGCCCAATCACTTTAAAATTACAATAAATGTTACAAGCTATATCAAACTATGCCAAACTCATCTAAATTACTTCGGCTTCCATAAATCACCCCCAACTACCCCTTACCACCCCAAAATAGACTCAATCACTTTAAAATTACAAAAAATTATACAAACCATTGCAAACTATGTCAAACTCATCTAAATTACTTCGGCTACCATAAATCACCCCCAACTACCCCTTACAACCCCAAAATAAGCCCAATCACTTTAAAATTACAATAAATGTTTCAAGCCATATCAAACTATGCCAAACTCATCTAAATTACTTCGGCTTCCATAAATCACTCCCAACTACCCCTTACCACCCCAAAATATGCTCAATCACTTTAAAATTACAAAAAAATTCTACAAACCGTAGCAAACTATGCCAAACTCCCCTAAATTACTTCGGCTACCATAAATCACCCCCAACTACCCCTTACCACCCCAAAATAAGCCCAATCACTTTAAAATTACAAAAAATGTTACAAGCCATATCAAACTATGCCAAACTCATCTAAATTACTTCGGCTTCCATAAATCACCCCCAACTACCCCTTACCACCCCAAAATAGACTCAATCACTTTAAAATTACAAAAAAATTTTACAAACCGTAGCAAACTATGCCAAACACCCCTAAAATACTTCGGCTACCATAAATCACCCCGAACTACCCCTTACAACCCCAAAATAAGTCCAATTACTTTAAAATTACAAAAAGTGTTACAAGCTATATCAAACTATGCCAAACTCATCTAAATTACTTCGGCTTCCATAAATCACCCCCAACTACCCCTTACCCCCCCAAAATATGCTCAATCACTTTAAAATTACAAAAAAATTCTACAAACCGTAGCAAACTATGCCAAACTCCCCTAAATTACTTCAGCTACAATAAATCACCCCCAACTACCCCTTACAACCCCAAAATAAGCCCAATCACTTTAAAATTACAAAAAATGTTACAAGCCATATCAAACTATGCCAAACTCATCTAAATTACTTCGGCTTCCATAAATCACCCCCAACTACCCCTTACCACCCCAAAATAGACTTAATCACTTTAAAATTACAAAAAAATTCTACAAACCGTAGCAAACTATGCCAAACTCCCCTAAATTACTTCGGCTACCATAAATCACCCCGAACTACCCCTTACAACCCCAAAATAAGCCCAATCACTTTAAAATTACAAAAAATGTTACAAGCCATATCAAACTATGCCAAACTCATCTAAATTACTTTGGCTTCCATAAATCACCCCCAACTACCCCTTACCACCAAAAAATATGCTCAATCACTTTAAAATTACAAAAAAATTCTACAAACCGTAGCAAACTATGCCAAACTCCCCTAAATTACTTCGGCTACCATAAATCACCCCCAACTACCCCTTACAACCCCAAAATAAGCCCAATCACTTTAAAATTACAAAAAAATGTTACAAGCCATATCAAACTATGCCAAACTCATCTAAATTACTTCGGCTTTCACAAATCACCCAAAACTACCCCTTACCACCCCAAAATAGACTCAATCACTTTAAAATTACAAAAAAATTCTACAAACCGTAGCAAACTATGCCAAACTCCCCTAAATTACTTCGGCTACCATAAATCACCCCGAACTACCCCTTACAACCCCAAAATAAGCCCAATCACTTTAAAATTACAAAAAATGTTACAAGCCATATCAAACTATGCCAAACTCATCTAAATTACTTCGGCTTCCATAAATCACCCCCAACTACCCCTTACCACCCCAAAATATGCTCAATCACTTTAAAATTACAAAAAAATTCTACAAACCGTAGCAAATTATGCCAAACTCCCCTAAATTACTTCAGCTACCATAAATCACCCCCAACTACCCCTTACAACCCCAAAATAAGCCCAATCACTTTAAAATTACAAGAAATGTTACAAGCCATATCAAACTATGCCAAACTCATCTAAATTACTTCGGCTTCCATAAATCACCCCCAACTACCCCTTACCACCCCAAAATAGACTCAATCACTTTAAAATTACAAAAAAATTTTACAAACCGTAGCAAACTATGCCAAACACCCCTAAAATACTTCGGCTACCATAAATCACCCCGAACTACCCCTTACAACCCCAAAATAAGTCCAATTACTTTAAAATTACAAAAAGTGTTACAAGCTATATCAAACTATGCCAAACTCATCTAAATTACTTCGGCTTCCATAAATCACCCCCAACTACCCCTTACCCCCCCAAAATATGCTCAATCACTTTAAAATTACAAAAAAATTCTACAAACCGTAGCAAACTATGCCAATCTCCCCTAAATTACTTTGGCTACCATAAATCACCCCGAACTACCCCTTACAACCCCAAAATAAGCCCAATCACTTTAAAATTACAAAAAATGTTACAAGCCATATCAAACTATGCCAAACTCATCTAAATTACTTTGGCTTCCATAAATCACCCCCAACTACCCCTTACCACCAAAAAATATGCTCAATCACTTTAAAATTACAAAAAAATTCTTCAAACCGTAGCAAACTATGCCAAACTCCCCTAAATTACTTCGGCTACCATAAATCACCCCCAACTACCCCTTACAACCCCAAAATAAGCCCAATCACTTTAAAATTACAAAAAAATGTTACAAGCCATATCAAACTATGCCAAACTCATCTAAATTACTTCGGCTTCCACAAATCACCCAAAACTACCCTTTACCACCCCAAAATAGACTCAATCACTTTAAAATTACAAAAAAATTCTGCAAACCGTAGCAAACTATGCCAAACTCCCCTAAATTACTTCGGCTACCATAAATCACCCCGAACTACCCTTTACAATTCCAAAATAAGCCCAATCACTTTTTAATTACAAAAAATGTTACAAGCCATATCAAACTATGCCAAACTCATCTAAATTACTTCGGCTTCCATAAATCACTCCCAACTACCCCTTACCACCCCAAAATAGACTCAATCACTTTAAAATTACAAAAAAATTCTACAAACCGTAGCAAACTATGCCAAACTCCCTTAAATTACTTCGGCTACCATAAATCACCCCCAACTACCCCTTACCCCCCCAAAATATGCTCAATCACTTTAAAATTACAAAAAAATTCTACAAACCGTAGCAAACTATGCCAAACTCCCCTAAATTACTTCAGCTACCATAAATCACCCCCAACTACCCCTTACAACCCCAAAATAAGCCCAATCACTTTAAAATTACAAAAAATGTTACAAGCCATATCAAACTATGCCAAACTCATCTAAATTACTTCGGCTTCCATAAATCACCCCCAACTACCCCTTACCACCCCAAAATAGACTTAATCACTTTAAAATTACAAAAAAATTCTACAAACCGTAGCAAACTATGCCAAACTCCCCTAAATTACTTCGGCTACCATAAATCACCCCGAACTACCCCTTACAACCCCAAAATAAGCCCAATCACTTTAAAATTACAAAAAATGTTACAAGCCATATCAAACTATGCCAAACTCATCTAAATTACTTTGGCTTCCATAAATCACCCCCAACTACCCCTTACAATTCCAAAATAAGCCCAATCACTTTTTAATTACTAAAAATGTTTCAAGCCATATCAAACTATGCCAAACTCATCTAAATTACTTCGGCTTCCATAAATCACTCCCAACTACCCCTTACCACCCCAAAATATGCTCAATCACTTTAAAATTACAAAAAAATTCTACAAACCGGAGCAAACTATGCCAAACTCCCCTAAATTACTTCGGCTACCATAAATCACCCCCAACTACCCCTTACCACCCCAAAATAAGCCCAATCACTTTAAAATAACAAAAAATGTTACAAGCCATATCAAACTATGCCAAACTCATCTAAATTACTTCGGCTTCCATAAATCACCCCAACTACCCCTTACCACCCCAAAATATGCTCAATCACTTTAAAATTACAAAAAAATTCTACAAACCGTAGCAAACTATGCCAAACTCCCCTAAATTACTTCGGCTACCATAAATCACCCCCAACTACCCCTTACAACCCCAAAATAAGCCCAATCACTTTAAAATTACAAAAAATGTTACAAGCTATATCAAACTATGCCAAACTCATCTAAATTACTTCGGCTTCCATAAATCACCCCCAACTACCCCTTACCACCCCAAAATAGACTCAATCACTTTAAAATTACAAAAAAATTCTACAAACCGTAGCAAACTATGCCAAGCTCCCCTAAATTACTTCGGCTACCATAAATCACCCCGAACTACCCCTTACAATTCCAAAATAAGCCCAATCACTTTTTAATTACAAAAAATGTTTCAAGCCATATCAAACTATGCCAAACTCATCTAAATTACTTCGGCTTCCATAAATCACTCCCAACTAACCCTTACCACCCCAAAATATGCTCAATCACTTTAAAATTACAAAAAAATTCTACAAACCGTAGCAAACTATGCCAAACTCCCCTAAATTACTTCGGCTACCATAAATCAACCCCAACTACCCCTTACCACCCCAAAATAAGCCCAATCACTTTAAAATAACAAAAAATGTTACAAGCCATATCAAACTATGCCAAACTCATCTAAATTACTTCGGCTTCCATAAATCACCCCCAACTACCCCTTACCACCCCAAAATATGCTCAATCACTTTACAATTACAAAAAAATTCTACAAACCGTAGCAAACTATGCCAAACTCCCCTAAATTACTTCGGCTACCATAAATCACCCCGAACTACCCCTTACAACCCCAAAATAAGCCCAATCACTTTAAAATTACAAAAAATGTTACAAGCCATATCAAACTATGCCAAACTCATCTAAATTACTTCGGCTTCCATAAATCACCCCCAACTACCCCTTACCACCCCAAAATCTGCTCAATCACTTTAAAATTACAAAAAAATTCTACATACCGTAGCAAACTATGCCAAACTCCCCTAAATTACTTCGGCTACCATAAATCACCCCCAACTACCCCTTACAACCCCAAAATAAGCCCAATCACTTTAAAATTACAAAAAATGTTACAAGCCATATCAAACTATGCCAAACTCATCTAAATTACTTCGGCTTCCATAAATCACCCCCAACTACCCCTTACCACCCCAAAATAGACTCAATCACTTTAAAATTACAAAAAATTTTTACAAACCGTAGCAAACTATGCCAAACACCCCTAAAATACTTCGGCTACCATAAATCACCCCGAACTACCCCTTACAACCCCAAAATAAGTCCAATTACTTTAAAATTACAAAAAGTGTTACAAGCTATATCAAACTATGCCAAACTCATCTAAATTACTTCGGCTTCCACAAATCACCCCCAACTACCCCTTACCACCCCAAAATATGCTCAATCACTTTAAAATTACAAGAAAAAATTCTACAAACCGTAGCAAACTATGCCAAACTCCCCTAAATTACTTCGGCTACCATAAATCACTCCCAACTACCCCTTACAACCCCAAAATAAGCCCAATCACTTTAAAATTACAATAAATGTTACAAGCTATATCAAACTATGCCAAACTCATCTAAATTACTTCGGCTTCCATAAATCACCCCCAACTACCCCTTACCACCCCAAAATAGACTCAATCACTTTAAAATTACAAAAAATTATACAAACCATTGCAAACTATGTCAAACTCACCTAAATTACTTCGGCTACCATAAATCACCCCCAACTACCCCTTACCACCCCAAAATAAGCCCAATTACTATAAAATTACGAAATTTATACAAGCCATATCAAACTATGCCAAACTCATCTAAATTACTTCGGCTTCCATAAATCACCCCCAACTACCCCTTACCACCCCAAAATATGCTCAATCACTTTAAAATTACAAAAAAATGCTACAAACCGTAGCAAACTATGCCAAACTCCCCTAAATTACTTCGGCTACCATAAATCACCCCGAACTACCCCTTACAATTCCAAAATAAGCCCAATCACTTTTTAATTACAAAAAATGTTTCAAGCCATATCAAACTATGCCAAACTCATCTAAATTACTTCGGCTTCCATAAATCACTCCCAACTACCCCTTACCACCCCAAAATATGCTCAATCACTTTAAAATTACAAAAAAATTCTACAAACCGTAGCAAACTATGCCAAACTCCCCTAAATTACTTCGGCTACCATAAATCACCCCCAACTACCCCTTAATACCCCAAAATAAGCCCAATCACTATAAAATAACAAAAAATGTTACAAGCCATATAAAACTATGCCAAACTCATCTAAATTACTTCGGCTTCCATAAATCACCCCAACTACCCCTTACCACCCCAAAATATGCTCAATCACTTTAAAATTACAAAAAAATTCTACAAAACGTAGCAAACTATGCCAAACTCCCCTAAATTACTTCGGCTACCATAAATCACCCCCAACTACCCCTTACAACCCCAAAATAAGCCCAATCACTTTAAAATTACAATAAATGTTACAAGCTATATCAAACTATGCCAAACTCATCTAAATTACTTCGGCTTCCATAAATCACCCCCAACTACCCCTTACCACCCCAAAATAAGCCCAATTACTATAAAATTACAAAATTTATACAAACCATAGCAAACTATGCCAAACTCCCCTAAATTACATCGGCTTCCATAAATCACCCCCACCTACCCCTTACCACCCCAAAATATGCTCAATCACTTTAAAATTACAAAAAAATTCTACAAAACGTAGCAAACTATGCCAAACTCCCCTAAATTACTTCGGCTACCATAAATCACCCCCAACTACCCCTTACAACCCCAAAATAAGCCCAATCACTTTAAAATTACAATAAATGTTACAAGCTATATCAAACTATGTCAAACTCATCTAAATTACTTCGGCTACCATAAATCACCCCCAACTACCCCTTACCACCCCAAAATAAGCCCAATTACTATAAAATTACAAAATGTATACAAACCATAGCAAACTATGCCAAACCCCCCTAAATTACATCGGTTTCCATAAATCACCCCCAACTACCCCTTACCACCCCAAAATATGCTCAATCACTTTAAAATTACAAAAAAATTCTACAAACCGTAGCAAACTATGCCAAACTCCCCTAAATTACTTCGGCTACCATAAATCACCCCAACTACCCCTTACAACCCCAAAATAAGCCCAATCACTTTAAAATTACAAAAAATGTTACAAGCTATATCAAACTATGCCAAACTCATCTAAATTACTTCGGCTTCCATAAATCACCCCCAACTACCCCTTACCACTTCAAAATAGACTCAATCACTTTAAAATTACAAAAAAATTCTACAAACCGTAGCAAACTATGCCAAACTCCCCTAAATTACTTCGGCTACCATAAATCACCCCCAACTACCCCTTACAACCCCAAAATAAGCCCAATCACTTTAAAATTACAAAAAATGTTACAAGCTATATCAAACTATGCCAAACTCATCTAAATTACTTCGGCTTCCATAAATCACCCCCAACTACCCTTACCACCCCAAAATAGACTCAATCACTTTAAAATTACAAAAAAATTCTACAAACCGTAGCAAACTATGCCAAACTCCCCTAAATTACTTCGGCTACCATAAATCACCCCCAACTACCCCTTACCACCCCAAAATAAGCCCAATCACTTTAAAATAACAAAAAATGTTACAAGCCATATCAAACTATGCCAAACTCATCTAAATTACTTCGGCTTCCATAAATCACCCCCAACTACCCCTTACCACCCCAAAATATGCTCAATCACTTTAAAATTACAAAAAAATTCTACAAACCGTAGCAAACTATGCCAAACTCCCCTAAATTACTTCGGCTACCATAAATCACCCCCAACTACCCCTTACAACCCCAAAATAAGCCCAATCACTTTAAAATTACAATAAATGTTACAAGCTATATCAAACTATGCCAAACTCATCTAAATTACTTCGGCTTCCATAAATCACCCCCAACTACCCCTTACCACCCCAAAATAGACTCAATCACTTTAAAATTACAAAAAATTATACAAACCATTGCAAACTATGTCAAACTCATCTAAATTACTTCGGCTACCATAAATCACCCCCAACTACCCCTTACAACCCCAAAATAAGCCCAATCACTTTAAAATTACAATAAATGTTTCAAGCCATATCAAACTATGCCAAACTCATCTAAATTACTTCGGCTTCCATAAATCACTCCCAACTACCCCTTACCACCCCAAAATATGCTCAATCACTTTAAAATTACAAAAAAATTCTACAAACCGTAGCAAACTATGCCAAACTCCCCTAAATTACTTCGGCTACCATAAATCACCCCCAACTACCCCTTACCACCCCAAAATAAGCCCAATCACTTTAAAATTACAAAAAATGTTACAAGCCATATCAAACTATGCCAAACTCATCTAAATTACTTCGGCTTCCATAAATCACCCCCAACTACCCCTTACCACCCCAAAATAGACTCAATCACTTTAAAATTACAAAAAAATTTTACAAACCGTAGCAAACTATGCCAAACACCCCTAAAATACTTCGGCTACCATAAATCACCCCGAACTACCCCTTACAACCCCAAAATAAGTCCAATTACTTTAAAATTACAAAAAGTGTTACAAGCTATATCAAACTATGCCAAACTCATCTAAATTACTTCGGCTTCCATAAATCACCCCCAACTACCCCTTACCCCCCCAAAATATGCTCAATCACTTTAAAATTACAAAAAAATTCTACAAACCGTAGCAAACTATGCCAAACTCCCCTAAATTACTTCAGCTACAATAAATCACCCCCAACTACCCCTTACAACCCCAAAATAAGCCCAATCACTTTAAAATTACAAAAAATGTTACAAGCCATATCAAACTATGCCAAACTCATCTAAATTACTTCGGCTTCCATAAATCACCCCCAACTACCCCTTACCACCCCAAAATAGACTTAATCACTTTAAAATTACAAAAAAATTCTACAAACCGTAGCAAACTATGCCAAACTCCCCTAAATTACTTCGGCTACCATAAATCACCCCGAACTACCCCTTACAACCCCAAAATAAGCCCAATCACTTTAAAATTACAAAAAATGTTACAAGCCATATCAAACTATGCCAAACTCATCTAAATTACTTTGGCTTCCATAAATCACCCCCAACTACCCCTTACCACCAAAAAATATGCTCAATCACTTTAAAATTACAAAAAAATTCTACAAACCGTAGCAAACTATGCCAAACTCCCCTAAATTACTTCGGCTACCATAAATCACCCCCAACTACCCCTTACAACCCCAAAATAAGCCCAATCACTTTAAAATTACAAAAAAATGTTACAAGCCATATCAAACTATGCCAAACTCATCTAAATTACTTCGGCTTTCACAAATCACCCAAAACTACCCCTTACCACCCCAAAATAGACTCAATCACTTTAAAATTACAAAAAAATTCTACAAACCGTAGCAAACTATGCCAAACTCCCCTAAATTACTTCGGCTACCATAAATCACCCCGAACTACCCCTTACAACCCCAAAATAAGCCCAATCACTTTAAAATTACAAAAAATGTTACAAGCCATATCAAACTATGCCAAACTCATCTAAATTACTTCGGCTTCCATAAATCACCCCCAACTACCCCTTACCACCCCAAAATATGCTCAATCACTTTAAAATTACAAAAAAATTCTACAAACCGTAGCAAATTATGCCAAACTCCCCTAAATTACTTCAGCTACCATAAATCACCCCCAACTACCCCTTACAACCCCAAAATAAGCCCAATCACTTTAAAATTACAAGAAATGTTACAAGCCATATCAAACTATGCCAAACTCATCTAAATTACTTCGGCTTCCATAAATCACCCCCAACTACCCCTTACCACCCCAAATAGACTCAATCACTTTAAAATTACAAAAAAATTTTACAAACCGTAGCAAACTATGCCAAACACCCCTAAAATACTTCGGCTACCATAAATCACCCCGAACTACCCCTTACAACCCCAAAATAAGTCCAATTACTTTAAAATTACAAAAAGTGTTACAAGCTATATCAAACTATGCCAAACTCATCTAAATTACTTCGGCTTTCCATAAATCACCCCCAACTACCCCTTACCCCCCCAAAATATGCTCAATCACTTTAAAATTACAAAAAAATTCTACAAACCGTAGCAAACTATGCCAATCTCCCCTAAATTACTTTGGCTACCATAAATCACCCCGAACTACCCCTTACAACCCCAAAATAAGCCCAATCACTTTAAAATTACAAAAAATGTTACAAGCCATATCAAACTATGCCAAACTCATCTAAATTACTTTGGCTTCCATAAATCACCCCCAACTACCCCTTACCACCAAAAAATATGCTCAATCACTTTAAAATTACAAAAAAATTCTTCAAACCGTAGCAAACTATGCCAAACTCCCCTAAATTACTTCGGCTACCATAAATCACCCCCAACTACCCCTTACAACCCCAAAATAAGCCCAATCACTTTAAAATTACAAAAAAATGTTACAAGCCATATCAAACTATGCCAAACTCATCTAAATTACTTCGGCTTCCACAAATCACCCAAAACTACCCTTTACCACCCCAAAATAGACTCAATCACTTTAAAATTACAAAAAAATTCTGCAAACCGTAGCAAACTATGCCAAACTCCCCTAAATTACTTCGGCTACCATAAATCACCCCGAACTACCCTTTACAATTCCAAAATAAGCCCAATCACTTTTTAATTACAAAAAATGTTACAAGCCATATCAAACTATGCCAAACTCATCTAAATTACTTCGGCTTCCATAAATCACTCCCAACTACCCCTTACCACCCCAAAATAGACTCAATCACTTTAAAATTACAAAAAAATTCTACAAACCGTAGCAAACTATGCCAAACTCCCTTAAATTACTTCGGCTACCATAAATCACCCCCAACTACCACTTACCATCCCAAAATATGCTCAATCACTTTAAAATTACAAAAAAATTCTACAAACTGTAGCAAACTATGCCAAACTCCCCTGAATTACTTCGGCTACCATAAATCACCCCCACTAACCCTTACCACCCCAAAATAAGCCCAATCACTTTCAAATAACAAAAAATGTTACAAGCCATATCAAACTATGCCAAACTCATCTAAATTACTTCGGCTTCCATAAATCACCCCCAACTACCCCTTACCACCCCAAACTATGCTCAATCACTTTAAAATTACAAAAAAATTCTACAAACCGTAGCAAACTATGCCAAACTCCCCTAAATTACTTTGGCTACCATAAATCACCCACAACTACCCCTTACAACCCCAAAATAAACCCAATCACTTTAAAATTACAAAAAATGTTACAAGCTATATCAAACTATGCCAAACTCATCTAAATTACTTCGGCTTCCATAAATCACCCCCAACTACCCCTTACCACCCCAAAATAGACTCAATCATTTTAAACTTACAAAAAAATTCTACAAACCGTAGCAAACTATGCCAAACTCCCCTAAATTACTTCGGCTACCATAAATTACCCCCAACTACCCCTTACAACCCCAAAATAAGCCCAATCACTTTAAAATTAAAAAAAATGTTACAAGCCATATCAAACTATGCCAAACTCATCTAAATTACTTCGGCTTCCATAAATCACCCCCAACTACCCCTTACCACCCCAAAATAGACTCAATCACTTTAAACTTACAAAAAAATTCTACAAACCGTAGCAAACTATGCAAAACTCCCCTAAATTACTTTGGCTACCATAAATCACCCCCAACTACCCCTTACCACCCCAAAATAAGCCCAATTACTTTAAAATTACAAAAAGTGTTACAAGCTATATCAAACTATGCCAAACTCATCTAAATTACTTCGGCTTCCATAAATCACCCCCAACTACCCCTTACCCCCCCAAAATATGCTCAATCACTTTAAAATTACAAAAAAATTCTACAAACCGTAGCAAACTATGCCAAACTCCCCTAAATTACTTCAGCTACCATAAATCACCCCCAACTACCCCTTACAACCCCAAAATAAGCCCAATCACTTTAAAATTACAAAAAATGTTACAAGCCATATCAAACTATGCCAAACTCATCTAAATTACTTCGGCTTCCATAAATCACCCCCAACTACCCCTTACCACCCCAAAATAGACTTAATCACTTTAAAATTACAAAAAAATTCTACAAACCGTAGCAAACTATGCCAAACTCCCCTAAATTACTTCGGCTACCATAAATCACCCCGAACTACCCCTTACAACCCCAAAATAAGCCCAATCACTTTAAAATTACAAAAAATGTTACAAGCCATATCAAACTATGCCAAACTCATCTAAATTACTTTGGCTTCCATAAATCACCCCCAACTACCCCTTACAATTCCAAAATAAGCCCAATCACTTTTTAATTACTAAAAATGTTTCAAGCCATATCAAACTATGCCAAACTCATCTAAATTACTTCGGCTTCCATAAATCACTCCCAACTAACCCTTACCACCCCAAAATATGCTCAATCACTTTAAAATTACAAAAAAATTCTACAAACCGTAGCAAACTATGCCAAACTCCCCTAAATTACTTCGGCTACCATAAATCAACACCAACTACCCCTTACCACCCCAAAATAAGCCCAATCACTTTAAAATAACAAAAAATGTTACAAGCCATATCAAACTATGCCAAACTCCCCTAAATTACTTCGGCTACCATAAATCACCCCCAACTACCCCTTACCACCCCAAAATAAGCCCAATCACTTTAAAATAACAAAAAATGTTACAAGCCATATCAAACTATGCCAAACTCATCTAAATTACTTCGGCTTCCATAAATCACCCCAACTACCCCTTACCACCCCAAAATATGCTCAATCACTTTAAAATTACAAAAAAATTCTACAAACCGTAGCAAACTATGCCAAACTCCCCTAAATTACTTCGGCTACCATAAATCACCCCCAACTACCCCTTACAACCCCAAAATAAGCCCAATCACTTTAAAATTACAAAAAATGTTACAAGCTATATCAAACTATGCCAAACTCATCTAAATTACTTCGGCTTCCATAAATCACCCCCAACTACCCCTTACCACCCCAAAATAGACTCAATCACTTTAAAATTACAAAAAAATTCTACAAACCGTAGCAAACTATGCCAAGCTCCCCTAAATTACTTCGGCTACCATAAATCACCCCGAACTACCCCTTACAATTCCAAAATAAGCCCAATCACTTTTTAATTACAAAAAATGTTTCAAGCCATATCAAACTATGCCAAACTCATCTAAATTACTTCGGCTTCCATAAATCACCCCCAACTACCCCTTACCACCCCAAAATATGCTCAATCACTTTACAATTACAAAAAAATTCTACAAACCGTAGCAAACTATGCCAAACTCCCCTAAATTACTTCGGCTACCATAAATCACCCCGAACTACCCCTTACAACCCCAAAATAAGCCCAATCACTTTAAAATTACAAAAAATGTTACAAGCCATATCAAACTATGCCAAACTCATCTAAATTACTTCGGCTTCCATAAATCACCCCCAACTACCCCTTACCACCCCAAAATCTGCTCAATCACTTTAAAATTACAAAAAAATTCTACATACCGTAGCAAACTATGCCAAACTCCCCTAAATTACTTCGGCTACCATAAATCACCCCCAACTACCCCTTACAACCCCAAAATAAGCCCAATCACTTTAAAATTACAAAAAATGTTACAAGCCATATCAAACTATGCCAAACTCATCTAAATTACTTCGGCTTCCATAAATCACCCCCAACTACCCCTTACCACCCCAAAATAGACTCAATCACTTTAAAATTACAAAAAAATTTTACAAACCGTAGCAAACTATGCCAAACACCCCTAAAATACTTCGGCTACCATAAATCACCCCGAACTACCCCTTACAACCCCAAAATAAGTCCAATTACTTTAAAATTACAAAAAGTGTTACAAGCTATATCAAACTATGCCAAACTCATCTAAATTACTTCGGCTTCCACAAATCACCCCCAACTACCCCTTACCACCCCAAAATATGCTCAATCACTTTAAAATTACAAGAAAAAATTCTACAAACCGTAGCAAACTATGCCAAACTCCCCTAAATTACTTCGGCTACCATAAATCACTCCCAACTACCCCTTACAACCCCAAAATAAGCCCAATCACTTTAAAATTACAATAAATGTTACAAGCTATATCAAACTATGCCAAACTCATCTAAATTACTTCGGCTTCCATAAATCACCCCCAACTACCCCTTACCACCCCAAAATAGACTCAATCACTTTAAAATTACAAAAAATTATACAAACCATTGCAAACTATGTCAAACTCACCTAAATTACTTCGGCTACCATAAATCACCCCCAACTACCCCTTACCACCCCAAAATAAGCCCAATTACTATAAAATTACGAAATTTATACAAGCCATATCAAACTATGCCAAACTCATCTAAATTACTTCGGCTTCCATAAATCACCCCCAACTACCCCTTACCACCCCAAAATATGCTCAATCACTTTAAAATTACAAAAAAATGCTACAAACCGTAGCAAACTATGCCAAACTCCCCTAAATTACTTCGGCTACCATAAATCACCCCGAACTACCCCTTACAATTCCAAAATAAGCCCAATCACTTTTTAATTACAAAAAATGTTTCAAGCCATATCAAACTATGCCAAACTCATCTAAATTACTTCGGCTTCCATAAATCACTCCCAACTACCCCTTACCACCCCAAAATATGCTCAATCACTTTAAAATTACAAAAAAATTCTACAAACCGTAGCAAACTATGCCAAACTCCCCTAAATTACTTCGGCTACCATAAATCACCCCCAACTACCCCTTAATACCCCAAAATAAGCCCAATCACTATAAAATAACAAAAAATGTTACAAGCCATATAAAACTATGCCAAACTCATCTAAATTACTTCGGCTTCCATAAATCACCCCAACTACCCCTTACCACCCCAAAATATGCTCAATCACTTTAAAATTACAAAAAAATTCTACAAAACGTAGCAAACTATGCCAAACTCCCCTAAATTACTTCGGCTACCATAAATCACCCCCAACTACCCCTTACAACCCCAAAATAAGCCCAATCACTTTAAAATTACAATAAATGTTACAAGCTATATCAAACTATGCCAAACTCATCTAAATTACTTCGGCTTCCATAAATCACCCCCAACTACCCCTTACCACCCCAAAATAAGCCCAATTACTATAAAATTACAAAATTTATACAAACCATAGCAAACTATGCCAAACCCCCCTAAATTACATCGGCTTCCATAAATCACCCCCAACTACCCCTTACCACCCCAAAATATGCTCAATCACTTTAAAATTACAAAAAAATTCTACAAAACGTAGCAAACTATGCCAAACTCCCCTAAATTACTTCGGCTACCATAAATCACCCCCAACTACCCCTTACAACCCCAAAATAAGCCCAATCACTTTAAAATTACAATAAATGTTACAAGCTATATCAAACTATGTCAAACTCATCTAAATTACTTCGGCTACCATAAATCACCCCCAACTACCCCTTACCACCCCAAAATAAGCCCAATTACTATAAAATTACAAAATTTATACAAACCATAGCAAACTATGCCAAACCCCCCTAAATTACATCGGTTTCCATAAATCACCCCCAACTACCCCTTACCACCCCAAAATATGCTCAATCACTTTAAAATTACAAAAAAATTCTACAAACCGTAGCAAACTATGCCAAACTCCCCTAAATTACTTCGGCTACCATAAATCACCCCAACTACCCCTTACAACCCCAAAATAAGCCCAATCACTTTAAAATTACAAAAAATGTTACAAGCTATATCAAACTATGCCAAACTCATCTAAATTACTTCGGCTTCCATAAATCACCCCCAACTACCCCTTACCACTTCAAAATAGACTCAATCACTTTAAAATTACAAAAAAATTCTACAAACCGTAGCAAACTATGCCAAACTCCCCTAAATTACTTCGGCTACCATAAATCACCCCCAACTACCCCTTACAACCCCAAAATAAGCCCAATCACTTTAAAATTACAAAAAATGTTACAAGCTATATCAAACTATGCCAAACTCATCTAAATTACTTCGGCTTCCATAAATCACCCCCAACTACCCTTACCACCCCAAAATAGACTCAATCACTTTAAAATTACAAAAAAATTCTACAAACCGTAGCAAACTATGCCAAACTCCCCTAAATTACTTCGGCTACCATAAATCACCCCCAACTACCCCTTACCACCCCAAAATAAGCCCAATCACTTTAAAATAACAAAAAATGTTACAAGCCATATCAAACTATGCCAAACTCATCTAAATTACTTCGGCTTCCATAAATCACCCCCAACTACCCCTTACCACCCCAAAATATGCTCAATCACTTTAAAATTACAAAAAAATTCTACAAACCGTAGCAAACTATGCCAAACTCCCCTAAATTACTTCGGCTACCATAAATCACCCCCAACTACCCCTTACAACCCCAAAATAAGCCCAATCACTTTAAAATTACAATAAATGTTACAAGCTATATCAAACTATGCCAAACTCATCTAAATTACTTCGGCTTCCATAAATCACCCCCAACTACCCCTTACCACCCCAAAATAGACTCAATCACTTTAAAATTACAAAAAATTATACAAACCATTGCAAACTATGTCAAACTCATCTAAATTACTTCGGCTACCATAAATCACCCCCAACTACCCCTTACCACCCCAAAATAAGCCCAATTACTATAAAATTACAAAATTTATACAAACCATAGCAAACTATGCCAAACCCCCCTAAATTACATCGGCTTCCATAAATCACCCCAACTACCCCTTACCACCCCAAAATATGCTCAATCACTTTAAAATTACAAAAAAATTCTACAAAACGTAGCAAACTATGCCAAACTCCCCTAAATTACTTCGGCTACCATAAATCACCCCCAACTACCCCTTACAACCCCAAAATAAGCCCAATCACTTTAAAATTACAATAAATGTTTCAAGCCATATCAAACTATGCCAAACTCATCTAAATTACTTCGGCTTCCATAAATCACTCCCAACTACCCCTTACCACCCCAAAATATGCTCAATCACTTTAAAATTACAAAAAAATTCTACAAACCGTAGCAAACTATGCCAAACTCCCCTAAATTACTTCGGCTACCATAAATCACCCCCAACTACCCCTTACCACCCCAAAATAAGCCCAATCACTTTAAAATTACAATAAATGTTTCAAGCCATATCAAACTATGCCAAACTCATCTAAATTACTTCGGCTTCCATAAATCACTCCCAACTACCCCTTACCACCCCAAAATATGCTCAATCACTTTAAAATTACAAAAAAATTCTACAAACCGTAGCAAACTATGCCAAACTCCCCTAAATTACTTCGGCTACCATAAATCACCCCCAACTACCCCTTACCACCCCAAAATAAGCCCAATCACTTTAAAATTACAAAAAATGTTACAAGCCATATCAAACTATGCCAAACTCATCTAAATTACTTCGGCTTCCATAAATCACCCCCAACTACCCCTTACCACCCCAAAATAGACTCAATCACTTTAAAATTACAAAAAAATTTTACAAACCGTAGCAAACTATGCCAAACACCCCTAAAATACTTCGGCTACCATAAATCACCCCGAACTACCCCTTACAACCCCAAAATAAGTCCAATTACTTTAAAATTACAAAAAGTGTTACAAGCTATATCAAACTATGCCAAACTCATCTAAATTACTTCGACTTCCATAAATCACCCCCAACTACCCCTTACCCCCCCAAAATATGCTCAATCACTTTAAAATTACAAAAAAATTCTACAAACCGTAGCAAACTATGCCAAACTCCCCTAAATTACTTCAGCTACAATAAATCACCCCCAACTACCCCTTACAACCCCAAAATAAGCCCAATCACTTTAAAATTACAAAAAATGTTACAAGCCATATCAAACTATGCCAAACTCATCTAAATTACTTCGGCTTCCATAAATCACCCCCAACTACCCCTTACCACCCCAAAATAGACTTAATCACTTTAAAATTACAAAAAAATTCTACAAACCGTAGCAAACTATGCCAAACTCCCCTAAATTACTTCGGCTACCATAAATCACCCCGAACTACCCCTTACAACCCCAAAATAAGCCCAATCACTTTAAAATTACAAAAAATGTTACAAGCCATATCAAACTATGCCAAACTCATCTAAATTACTTTGGCTTCCATAAATCACCCCCAACTACCCCTTACCACCAAAAAATATGCTCAATCACTTTAAAATTACAAAAAAATTCTACAAACCGTAGCAAACTATGCCAAACTCCCCTAAATTACTTCGGCTACCATAAATCACCCCCAACTACCCCTTACAACCCCAAAATAAGCCCAATCACTTTAAAATTACAAAAAAATGTTACAAGCCATATCAAACTATGCCAAACTCATCTAAATTACTTCGGCTTTCACAAATCACCCAAAACTACCCCTTACCACCCCAAAATAGACTCAATCACTTTAAAATTACAAAAAAATTCTACAAACCGTAGCAAACTATGCCAAACTCCCCTAAATTACTTCGGCTACCATAAATCACCCCGAACTACCCCTTACAACCCCAAAATAAGCCCAATCACTTTAAAATTACAAAAAATGTTACAAGCCATATCAAACTATGCCAAACTCATCTAAATTACTTCGGCTTCCATAAATCACCCCCAACTACCCCTTACCACCCCAAAATATGCTCAATCACTTTAAAATTACAAAAAAATTCTACAAACCGTAGCAAACTATGCCAAACTCCCCTAAATTATTTCAGCTACCATAAATCACCCCCAACTACCCCTTACAACCCCAAAATAAGCCCAATCACTTTAAAATTACAAGAAATGTTACAAGCCATATCAAACTATGCCAAACTCATCTAAATTACTTCGGCTTCCATAAATCACCCCCAACTACCCCTTACCACCCCAAAATAGACTCAATCACTTTAAAATTACAAAAAAATTTTACAAACCGTAGCAAACTATGCCAAACACCCCTAAAATACTTCGGCTACCATAAATCACCCCGAACTACCCCTTACAACCCCAAAATAAGTCCAATTACTTTAAAATTACAAAAAGTGTTACAAGCTATATCAAACTATGCCAAACTCATCTAAATTACTTCGGCTTCCATAAATCACCCCCAACTACCCCTTACCCCCCCAAAATATGCTCAATCACTTTAAAATTACAAAAAAATTCTACAAACCGTAGCAAACTATGCCAATCTCCCCTAAATTACTTTGGCTACCATAAATCACCCCGAACTACCCCTTACAACCCCAAAATAAGCCCAATCACTTTAAAATTACAAAAAATGTTACAAGCCATATCAAACTATGCCAAACTCATCTAAATTACTTTGGCTTCCATAAATCACCCCCAACTACCCCTTACCACCAAAAAATATGCTCAATCACTTTAAAATTACAAAAAAATTCTTCAAACCGTAGCAAACTATGCCAAACTCCCCTAAATTACTTCGGCTACCATAAATCACCCCCAACTACCCCTTACAACCCCAAAATAAGCCCAATCACTTTAAAATTACAAAAAAATGTTACAAGCCATATCAAACTATGCCAAACTCATCTAAATTACTTCGGCTTCCACAAATCACCCAAAACTACCCTTTACCACCCCAAAATAGACTCAATCACTTTAAAATTACAAAAAAATTCTGCAAACCGTAGCAAACTATGCCAAACTCCCCTAAATTACTTCGGCTACCATAAATCACCCCGAACTACCCTTTACAATTCCAAAATAAGCCCAATCACTTTTTAATTACAAAAAATGTTACAAGCCATATCAAACTATGCCAAACTCATCTAAATTACTTCGGCTTCCATAAATCACCCCCAACTACCCCTTACCACCCCAAAATAGACTCAATCACTTTAAAATTACAAAAAAATTCTACAAACCGTAGCAAACTATGCCAAACTCCCCTAAATTACTTCGGCTACCATAAATCACCCCCAACTACCCCAAAATAAGCCCAATCACTTTAAAATTACAAAAAATGTTACAAGCCATATCAAACTATGCCAAACTCATCTAAATTACTTCGGCTTCCATAAATCACCCCCAACTACCCCCTTACCACCCCAAAATAGACTCAATCACTTTAAAATTACAAAAAAATTTTACAAACCGTAGCAAACTATGCCAAACACCCCTAAAATACTTCGGCTACCATAAATCACCCCGAACTACCCCTTACAACCCCAAAATAAGTCCAATTACTTTAAAATTACAAAAAGTGTTACAAGCTATATCAAACTATGCCAAACTCATCTAAATTACTTCGGCTTCCATAAATCACCCCCAACTACCCCTTACCCCCCCAAAATATGCTCAATCACTTTAAAATTACAAAAAAATTCTACAAACCGTAGCAAACTATGCCAAACTCCCCTGAATTACTTCGGCTACCATAAATCACCCCCACTAACCCTTACCACCCCAAAATAAGCCCAATCACTTTCAAATAACAAAAAATGTTACAAGCCATATCAAACTATGCCAAACTCATCTAAATTACTTCGGCTTCCATAAATCACCCCCAACTACCCCTTACCACCCCAAACTATGCTCAATCACTTTAAAATTACAAAAAAATTCTACAAACCGTAGCAAACTATGCCAAACTCCCCTAAATTACTTTGGCTACCATAAATCACCCCCAACTACCCCTTACAACCCCAAAATAAACCCAATCACTTTAAAATTACAAAAAATGTTACAAGCTATATCAAACTATGCCAAACTCATCTAAATTACTTCGGCTTCCATAAATCACCCCCAACTACCCCTTACCACCCCAAAATAGACTCAATCATTTTAAACTTACAAAAAAATTCTACAAACCGTAGCAAACTATGCCAAACTCCCCTAAATTACTTCGGCTACCATAAATTACCCCCAACTACCCCTTACAACCCCAAAATAAGCCCAATCACTTTAAAATTAAAAAAAATGTTACAAGCCATATCAAACTATGCCAAACTCATCTAAATTACTTCGGCTTCCATAAATCACCCCCAACTACCCCTTACCACCCCAAAATAGACTCAATCACTTTAAACTTACAAAAAAATTCTACAAACCGTAGCAAACTATGCAAAACTCCCCTAAATTACTTTGGCTACCATAAATCACCCCCAACTACCCCCTACAACCCCAAAATTAGCCCAACCACTTTAAAATTACAAAAAATGTTACAAGCTATATCAAACTATGCCAAACTCATCTAAATTACTTCGGCTTCCATAAATCACCCCCAACTACCCCTTACCACCCCAAAATAGACTCAATCACTTTAAAATTACAAAAAAATTCTACAAACCGTAGCAAACTATGCCAAACTCCCCTAAATTACTTCGGCTACCATAAATCACCCCCAACTACCCCTTACAACCCCAAAATAAGCCCAATCACTTTAAAATTACAAAAAATGTTACAAGCTATATCAAACTATGCCAAACTCATCTAAATTACTTCGGCTTCCATAAATCACCCCCAACTACCCCTTACCACCCTAAAATAAGCCCAATTACTATAAAATTACAAAATTTATACAAACCATAGCAAACTATGCCAAACCCCCCTAAATTACATCGGCTTCCATAAATCACCCCCAACTACCCCTTACCACCCCAAAATATGCTCAATCACTTTAAAATTACAAAAAAATTCTACAAAACGTAGCAAACTATGCCAAACTCCCCTAAATTACTTCGGCTACCATAAATCACCCCCAACTACCCCTTACAACCCCAAAATAAGCCCAATCACTTTAAAATTACAATAAATGTTACAAGCTATATCAAACTATGTCAAACTCATCTAAATTACTTCGGCTACCATAAATCACCCCCAACTACCCCTTACCACCCCAAAATAAGCCCAATTACTATAAAATTACAAAATTTATACAAACCATAGCAAACTATGCCAAACCCCCCTAAATTACATCGGTTTCCATAAATCACCCCCAACTACCCCTTACCACCCCAAAATATGCTCAATCACTTTAAAATTACAAAAAAATTCCACAAACCGTAGCAAACTATGCCAAACTCCCCTAAATTACTTCGGCTACCATAAATCACCCCCAACTACCCCTTACAACCCCAAAATAAGCCCAATCACTTTAAAATTACAAAAAATGTTACAAGCTATATCAAACTATGCCAAACTCATCTAAATTACTTCGGCTTCCATAAATCACCCCCAACTACCCCTTACCACTTCAAAATAGACTCAATCACTTTAAAATTACAAAAAAATTCTACAAACCGTAGCAAACTATGCCAAACTCCCCTAAATTACTTCGGCTACCATAAATCACCCCCAACTACCCCTTACAACCCCAAAATAAGCCCAATCACTTTAAAATTACAAAAAATGTTACAAGCTATATCAAACTATGCCAAACTCATCTAAATTACTTCGGCTTCCATAAATCACCCCCAACTACCCCTTACCACCCCAAAATAGACTCAATCACTTTAAAATTACAAAAAATGTTACAAGCTATATCAAACTATGCCAAACTCATCTAAATTACTTCGGCTTCCATAAATCACCCCCAACTACCCCTTACCACTTCAAAATAGACTCAATCACTTTAAAATTACAAAAAAATTCTACAAACCGTAGCAAACTATGCCAAACTCCCCTAAATTACTTCGGCTACCATAAATCACCCCCAACTACCCCTTACAACCCCAAAATAAGCCCAATCACTTTAAAATTACAAAAAATGTTACAAGCTATATCAAACTATGCCAAACTCATCTAAATTACTTCGGCTTCCATAAATCACCCCCAACTACCCTTACCACCCCAAAATAGACTCAATCACTTTAAAATTACAAAAAAATTCTACAAACCGTAGCAAACTATGCCAAACTCCCCTGAATTACTTCGGCTACCATAAATCACCCCCAACTACCCCTTACCACCCCAAAATAAGCCCAATCACTTTAAAATAACAAAAAATGTTACAAGCCATATCAAACTATGCCAAACTCATCTAAATTACTTCGGCTTCCATAAATCACCCCCAACTACCCCTTACCACCCCAAAATATGCTCAATCACTTTAAAATTACAAAAAAATTCTACAAACCGTAGCAAACTATGCCAAACTCCCCTAAATTACTTCGGCTACCATAAATCACCCCCAACTACCCCTTACAACCCCAAAATAAGCCCAATCACTTTAAAATTACAATAAATGTTACAAGCTATATCAAACTATGCCAAACTCATCTAAATTACTTCGGCTTCCATAAATCACCCCCAACTACCCCTTACCACCCCAAAATAGACTCAATCACTTTAAAATTACAAAAAATTATACAAACCATTGCAAACTATGTCAAACTCATCTAAATTACTTCGGCTACCATAAATCACCCCCAACTACCTCTTACCACCCCAAAATAAGCCCAATTACTATAAAATTACAAAATTTATACAAACCATAGCAAACTATGCCAAACCCCCCTAAATTACATCGGCTTCCATAAATCACCCCCAACTACCCCTTACCACCCCAAAATATGCTCAATCACTTTAAAATTACAAAAAAATTCTACAAAACGTAGCAAACTATGCCAAACTCCCCTAAATTACTTCGGCTACCATAAATCACCCCCAACTACCCCTTACAACCCCAAAATAAGCCCAATCACTTTAAAATTACAATAAATGTTTCAAGCCATATCAAACTATGCCAAACTCATCTAAATTACTTCGGCTTCCATAAATCACCCCCAACTACCCCTTACCACCCCAAAATAGACTCAATCACTTTAAAATTACAAAAAAATTCTACAAACCGTAGCAAACTATGCCAAACTCCCCTAAATTACTTCGGCTACCATAAATCACCCCCAACTACCCCTTACCACCCCAAAATAAGCCCAATCACTTTAAAATTACAAAAAATGTTACAAGCCATATCAAACTATGCCAAACTCATCTAAATTACTTCGGCTTCCATAAATCACCCCCAACTACCCCCTTACCACCCCAAAATAGACTCAATCACTTTAAAATTACAAAAAAATTTTACAAACCGTAGCAAACTATGCCAAACACCCCTAAAATACTTCGGCTACCATAAATCACCCCGAACTACCCCTTACAACCCCAAAATAAGTCCAATTACTTTAAAATTACAAAAAGTGTTACAAGCTATATCAAACTATGCCAAACTCATCTAAATTACTTCGGCTTCCATAAATCACCCCCAACTACCCCTTACCCCCCCAAAATATGCTCAATCACTTTAAAATTACAAAAAAATTCTACAAACTGTAGCAAACTATGCCAAACTCCCCTAAATTACTTCAGCTACAATAAATCACCCCCAACTACCCCTTACAACCCCAAAATAAGCCCAATCACTTTAAAATTACAAAAAATGTTACAAGCCATATCAAACTATGCCAAACTCATCTAAATTACTTCGGCTTCCATAAATCACCCCCAACTACCCCTTACCACCCCAAAATAGACTTAATCACTTTAAAATTACAAAAAAATTCTACAAACCGTAGCAAACTATGCCAAACTCCCCTAAATTACTTCGGCTACCATAAATCACCCCGAACTACCCCTTACAACCCCAAAATAAGCCCAATCACTTTAAAATTACAAAAAATGTTACAAGCCATATCAAACTATGCCAAACTCCCCTAAATTACTTCGGCTACCATAAATCACCCCCAACTACCCCTTACAACCCCAAAATAAGCCCAATCACTTTAAAATTACAATAAATGTTACAAGCTATATCAAACTATGTCAAACTCATCTAAATTACTTCGGCTACCATAAATCACCCCCAACTACCCCTTACCACCCCAAAATAAGCCCAATTACTATAAAATTACAAAATTTATACAAACCATAGCAAACTATGCCAAACCCCCCTAAATTATATCGGCTTCCATAAATCACCCCCAACTACCCCTTACCACCCCAAAATATGCTCAATCACTTTAAAATTACAAAAAATTCTACAAACCGTAGCAAACTATGCCAAACTCCCCTAAATTACTTCGGCTACCATAAATCACCCCAACTACTCCTTACAACCCCAAAATAAGCCCAATCACTTTAAAATTACAAAAAATGTTACAAGCTATATCAAACTATGCCAAACTCATCTAAATTACTTCGGCTTCCATAAATCACCCCCAACTACCCCTTACCACCCCAAAATAGACTCAATCACTTTAAAATTACAAAAAAATTCTACAAACCGTAGCAAACTATGCCAAACTCCCCTAAATTACTTCGGCTACCATAAATCACCCCCAACTACCCCTTACCACCCCAAAATAAGCCCAATCACTTTAAAATAACAAAAAATGTTACAAGCCATATCAAACTATGCCAAACTCATCTAAATTACTTCGGCTTCCATAAATCACCCCCAACTACCCCTTACCACCCCAAAATATGCTCAATCACTTTAAAATTACAAAAAAATTCTACAAACCGTAGCAAACTATGCCAAACTTCCCTAAATTACTTCGGCTACCATAAATCACCCCCAACTACCCCTTACAACCCCAAAATAAGCCCAATCACTTTAAAATTACAATAAATGTTACAAGCTATATCAAACTATGCCAAACTCATCTAAATTACTTCGGCTTCCATAAATCACCCCCAACTACCCCTTACCACCCCAAAATAGACCCAATCACTTTAAAATTACAAAAAATTATACAAACCATTGCAAACTATGTCAAACTCATCTAAATTACTTCAGCTACCATAAATCACCCCCAACTACCCCTTACCACCCCAAAATAAGCCCAATTACTATAAAATTACCAAATTTATACAAACCATAGCAAACTATGCCAAACCCCCCTAAATTACATCGGCTTCCATAAATCACCCCCAACTACCCCTTACCACCCCAAAATAGACCCAATCACTTTAAAATTACAAAAAATTATACAAACCATTGCAAACTATGTCAAACTCATCTAAATTACTTCAGCTACCATAAATCACCCCCAACTACCCCTTACCACCCCAAAATAAGCCCAATTACTATAAAATTACAAAATTTATACAAACCATAGCAAACTATGCCAAACTCCCCTAAATTACTTCGGCTACCATAAATCACCCCCAACTACCCCTTACAACCCCAAAATAAGCCCAATCACTTTAAAATTACAATAAATGTTTCAAGCCATATCGAACTATGCCAAACTCATCTAAATTACTTCGGCTTCCATAAATCACTCCCAACTACCCCTTACCACCCCAAAATATGCTCAATCCCTTTAAAATTACAAAAAAATTCTACAAACCGTAGCAAACTATGCCAAACTCCCCTAAATTACTTCGGCTACCATAAATCACCCCCAACTACCCCTTACCACCCCAAAATAAGCCCAATCACTTTAAAATTACAAAAAATGTTACAAGCCATATCAAACTATGCCAAACTCATCTAAATTACTTCGGCTTCCATAAATCACCCCCAACTACCCCTTACCACCCCAAAATAGACTCAATCACTTTAAAATTACAAAAAAATTCTTCAAACCGTAGCAAACTATGCCAAACTCCCCTAAATTACTTCGGCTACCATAAATCACCCCCAACTACCCCTTACCACCCCAAAATAAGCCCAATTACTTTAAAATTACAAAAAGTGTTACAAGCTATATCAAACTATGCCAAACTCATCTAAATTACTTCGGCTTCCATAAATCACCCCCAACTACCCCTTACCCCCCCAAAATATGCTCAATCACTTTAAAATTACAAAAAAATTCTACAAACCGTAGCAAACTATGCCAAACTCCCCTAAATTACTTCAGCTACCATAAATCACCCCCAACTACCCCTTACAACCCCAAAATAAGCCCAATCACTTTAAAATTACAAAAAATGTTACAAGCCATATCAAACTATGCCAAACTCATCTAAATTACTTCGGCTTCCATAAATCACCCCCAACTACCCCTTACCACCCCAAAATAGACTTAATCACTTTAAAATTACAAAAAAATTCTACAAACCGTAGCAAACTATGCCAAACTCCCCTAAATTACTTCGGCTACCATAAATCACCCCGAACTACCCCTTACAACCCCAAAATAAGCCCAATCACTTTAAAATTACAAAAAATGTTACAAGCCATATCAAACTATGCCAAACTCATCTAAATTACTTTGGCTTCCATAAATCACCCCCAACTACCCCTTACAATTCCAAAATAAGCCCAATCACTTTTTAATTACTAAAAATGTTTCAAGCCATATCAAACTATGCCAAACTCATCTAAATTACTTCGGCTTCCATAAATCACTCCCAACTACCCCTTACCACCCCAAAATATGCTCAATCACTTTAAAATTACAAAAAAATTCTACAAACCGGAGCAAACTATGCCAAACTCCCCTAAATTACTTCGGCTACCATAAATCACCCCCAACTACCCCTTACCACCCCAAAATAAGCCCAATCACTTTAAAATAACAAAAAATGTTACAAGCCATATCAAACTATGCCAAACTCATCTAAATTACTTCGGCTTCCATAAATCACCCCAACTACCCCTTACCACCCCAAAATATGCTCAATCACTTTAAAATTACAAAAAAATTCTACAAACCGTAGCAAACTATGCCAAACTCCCCTAAATTACTTCGGCTACCATAAATCACCCCCAACTACCCCTTACAACCCCAAAATAAGCCCAATCACTTTAAAATTACAAAAAATGTTACAAGCTATATCAAACTATGCCAAACTCATCTAAATTACTTCGGCTTCCATAAATCACCCCCAACTACCCCTTACCACCCCAAAATAGACTCGATCACTTTAAAATTACAAAAAAATTCTACAAACCGTAGCAAACTATGCCAAGCTCCCCTAAATTACTTCGGCTACCATAAATCACCCCGAACTACCCCTTACAATTCCAAAATAAGCCCAATCACTTTTTAATTACAAAAAATGTTTCAAGCCATATCAAACTATGCCAAACTCATCTAAATTACTTCGGCTTCCATAAATCACTCCCAACTAACCCTTACCACCCCAAAATATGCTCAATCACTTTAAAATTACAAAAAAATTCTACAAACCGTAGCAAACTATGCCAAACTCCCCTAAATTACTTCGGCTACCATAAATCAACCCCAACTACCCCTTACCACCCCAAAATAAGCCCAATCACTTTAAAATAACAAAAAATGTTACAAGCCATATCAAACTATGCCAAACTCATCTAAATTACTTCGGCTTCCATAAATCACCCCCAACTACCCCTTACCACCCCAAAATATGCTCAATCACTTTACAATTACAAAAAAATTCTACAAACCGTAGCAAACTATGCCAAACTCCCCTAAATTACTTCGGCTACCATAAATCACCCCGAACTACCCCTTACAACCCCAAAATAAGCCCAATCACTTTAAAATTACAAAAAATGTTACAAGCCATATCAAACTATGCCAAACTCATCTAAATTACTTCGGCTTCCATAAATCACCCCCAACTACCCCTTACCACCCCAAAATCTGCTCAATCACTTTAAAATTACAAAAAAATTCTACATACCGTAGCAAACTATGCCAAACTCCCCTAAATTACTTCGGCTACCATAAATCACCCCCAACTACCCCTTACAACCCCAAAATAAGCCCAATCACTTTAAAATTACAAAAAATGTTACAAGCCATATCAAACTATGCCAAACTCATCTAAATTACTTCGGCTTCCATAAATCACCCCCAACTACCCCTTACCACCCCAAAATAGACTCAATCACTTTAAAATTACAAAAAAATTTTACAAACCGTAGCAAACTATGCCAAACACCCCTAAAATACTTCGGCTACCATAAATCACCCCGAACTACCCCTTACAACCCCAAAATAAGTCCAATTACTTTAAAATTACAAAAAGTGTTACAAGCTATATCAAACTATGCCAAACTCATCTAAATTACTTCGGCTTCCACAAATCACCCCCAACTACCCCTTACCACCCCAAAATATGCTCAATCACTTTAAAATTACAAGAAAAAATTCTACAAACCGTAGCAAACTATGCCAAACTCCCCTAAATTACTTCGGCTACCATAAATCACTCCCAACTACCCCTTACAACCCCAAAATAAGCCCAATCACTTTAAAATTACAATAAATGTTACAAGCTATATCAAACTATGCCAAACTCATCTAAATTACTTCGGCTTCCATAAATCACCCCCAACTACCCCTTACCACCCCAAAATAGACTCAATCACTTTAAAATTACAAAAAATTATACAAACCATTGCAAACTATGTCAAACTCACCTAAATTACTTCGGCTACCATAAATCACCCCCAACTACCCCTTACCACCCCAAAATAAGCCCAATTACTATAAAATTACGAAATTTATACAAGCCATATCAAACTATGCCAAACTCATCTAAATTACTTCGGCTTCCATAAATCACCCCCAACTACCCCTTACCACCCCAAAATATGCTCAATCACTTTAAAATTACAAAAAAATGCTACAAACCGTAGCAAACTATGCCAAACTCCCCTAAATTACTTCGGCTACCATAAATCACCCCGAACTACCCCTTACAATTCCAAAATAAGCCCAATCACTTTTTAATTACAAAAAATGTTTCAAGCCATATCAAACTATGCCAAACTCATCTAAATTACTTCGGCTTCCATAAATCACTCCCAACTAACCCTTACCACCCCAAAATATGCTCAATCACTTTAAAATTACAAAAAAATTCTACAAACCGTAGCAAACTATGCCAAACTCCCCTAAATTACTTCGGCTACCATAAATCACCCCCAACTACCCCTTAATACCCCAAAATAAGCCCAATCACTATAAAATAACAAAAAATGTTACAAGCCATATCAAACTATGCCAAACTCATCTAAATTACTTCGGCTTCCATAAATCACCCCAACTACCCCTTACCACCCCAAAATATGCTCAATCACTTTAAAATTACAAAAAAATTCTACAAAACGTAGCAAACTATGCCAAACTCCCCTAAATTACTTCGGCTACCATAAATCACCCCCAACTACCCCTTACAACCCCAAAATAAGCCCAATCACTTTAAAATTACAATAAATGTTACAAGCTATATCAAACTATGCCAAACTCATCTAAATTACTTCGGCTTCCATAAATCACCCCCAACTACCCCTTACCACCCCAAAATAAGCCCAATTACTATAAAATTACAAAATTTATACAAACCATAGCAAACTATGCCAAACCCCCCTAAATTACATCGGCTTCCATAAATCACCCCCAACTACCCCTTACCACCCCAAAATATGCTCAATCACTTTAAAATTACAAAAAAATTCTACAAAACGTAGCAAACTATGCCAAACTCCCCTAAATTACTTCGGCTACCATAAATCACCCCCAACTACCCCTTACAACCCCAAAATAAGCCCAATCACTTTAAAATTACAATAAATGTTACAAGCTATATCAAACTATGTCAAACTCATCTAAATTACTTCGGCTACCATAAATCACCCCCAACTACCCCTTACCGCCCCAAAATAAGCCCAATTACTATAAAATTACAAAATTTATACAAACCATAGCAAACTATGCCAAACCCCCCTAAATTACATCGGTTTCCATAAATCACCCCCAACTACCCCTTACCACCCCAAAATATGCTCAATCACTTTAAAATTACAAAAAAATTCTACAAACCGTAGCAAACTATGCCAAACTCCCCTAAATTACTTCGGCTACCATAAATCACCCCCAACTACCCCTTACAACCCCAAAATAAGCCCAATCACTTTAAAATTACAAAAAATGTTACAAGCTATATCAAACTATGCCAAACTCATCTAAATTACTTCGGCTTCCATAAATCACCCCCAACTACCCCTTACCACTTCAAAATAGACTCAATCACTTTAAAATTACAAAAAAATTCTACAAACCGTAGCAAACTATGCCAAACTCCCCTAAATTACTTCGGCTACCATAAATCACCCCCAACTACCCCTTACAACCCCAAAATAAGCCCAATCACTTTAAAATTACAAAAAATGTTACAAGCTATATCAAACTATGCCAAACTCATCTAAATTACTTCGGCTTCCATAAATCACCCCCAACTACCCTTACCACCCCAAAATAGACTCAATCACTTTAAAATTACAAAAAAATTCTACAAACCGTAGCAAACTATGCCAAACTCCCCTAAATTACTTCGGCTACCATAAATCACCCCCAACTACCCCTTACTACACCAAAATAAGCCCAATCACTTTAAAATAACAAAAAATGTTACAAGCCATATCAAACTATGCCAAACTCATCTAAATTACTTCGGCTTCCATAAATCACCCCCAACTACCCCTTACCACCCCAAAATATGCTCAATCACTTTAAAATTACAAAAAAATTCTACAAACCGTAGCAAACTATGCCAAACTCCCCTAAATTACTTCGGCTACCATAAATCACCCCCAACTACCCCTTACAACCCCAAAATAAGCCCAATCACTTTAAAATTACAATAAATGTTACAAGCTATATCAAACTATGCCAAACTCATCTAAATTACTTCGGCTTCCATAAATCACCCCCAACTACCCCTTACCACCCCAAAATAGACTCAATCACTTTAAAATTACAAAAAATTATACAAACCATTGCAAACTATGTCAAACTCATCTAAATTACTTCGGCTACCATAAATCACCCCCAACTACCCCTTACCACCCCAAAATAAGCCCAATTACTATAAAATTACAAAATTTATACAAACCATAGCAAACTATGCCAAACCCCCCTAAATTACATCGGCTTCCATAAATCACCCCCAACTACCCCTTACCACCCCAAAATATGCTCAATCACTTTAAAATTACAAAAAAATTCTACAAAACGTAGCAAACTATGCCAAACTCCCCTAAATTACTTCGGCTACCATAAATCACCCCCAACTACCCCTTACAACCCCAAAATAAGCCCAATCACTTTAAAATTACAATAAATGTTTCAAGCCATATCAAACTATGCCAAACTCATCTAAATTACTTCGGCTTCCATAAATCACTCCCAACTACCCCTTACCACCCCAAAATATGCTCAATCACTTTAAAATTACAAAAAAATTCTACAAACCGTAGCAAACTATGCCAAACTCCCCTAAATTACTTCGGCTACCATAAATCACCCCCAACTACCCCTTACCACCCCAAAATAAGCCCAATCACTTTAAAATTACAAAAAATGTTACAAGCCATATCAAACTATGCCAAACTCATCTAAATTACTTCGGCTTCCATAAATCACCCCCAACTACCCCTTACCACCCCAAAATAGACTCAATCACTTTAAAATTACAAAAAAAAATTACAAACCGTAGCAAACTATGCCAAACACCCCTAAAATACTTCGGCTACCATAAATCACCCCGAACTACCCCTTACAACCCCAAAATAAGTCCAATTACTTTAAAATTACAAAAAGTGTTACAAGCTATATCAAACTATGCCAAACTCATCTAAATTACTTCGGCTTCCATAAATCACCCCCAACTACCCCTTACCCCCCCAAAATATGCTCAATCACTTTAAAATTACAAAAAAATTCTACAAACCGTAGCAAACTATGCCAAACTCCCCTAAATTACTTCAGCTACAATAAATCACCCCCAACTACCCCTTACAACCCCAATATAAGCCCAATCACTTTAAAATTACAAAAAATGTTACAAGCCATATCAAACTATGCCAAACTCATCTAAATTACTTCGGCTTCCATAAATCACCCCCAACTACCCCTTACCACCCCAAAATAGACTTAATCACTTTAAAATTACAAAAAAATTCTACAAACCGTAGCAAACTATGCCAAACTCCCCTAAATTACTTCGGCTACCATAAATCACCCCGAACTACCCCTTACAACCCCAAAATAAGCCCAATCACTTTAAAATTACAAAAAATGTTACAAGCCATATCAAACTATGCCAAACTCATCTAAATTACTTTGGCTTCCATAAATCACCCCCAACTACCCCTTACCACCAAAAAATATGCTCAATCACTTTAAAATTACAAAAAAATTCTACAAACCGTAGCAAACTATGCCAAACTCCCCTAAATTACTTTGGCTACCATAAATCACCCCCAACTACCCCTTACAACCCCAAAATAAGCCCAATCACTTTAAAATTACAAAAAAATGTTACAAGCCATATCAAACTATGCCAAACTCATCTAAATTACTTCGGCTTTCACAAATCACCCAAAACTACCCCTTACCACCCCAAAATAGACTCAATCACTTTAAAATTACAAAAAAATTCTACAAACCGTAGCAAACTATGCCAAACTCCCCTAAATTACTTCGGCTACCATAAATCACCCCGAACTACCCCTTACAACCCCAAAATAAGCCCAATCACTTTAAAATTACAAAAAATGTTACAAGCCATATAAAACTATGCCAAACTCATCTAAATTACTTCGGCTTCCATAAATCACCCCCAACTACCCCTTACCACCCCAAAATATGCTCAATCACTTTAAAATTACAAAAAAATTCTACAAACCGTAGCAAACTATGCCAAACTCCCCTAAATTACTTCAGCTACCATAAATCACCCCCAACTACCCCTTACAACCCCAAAATAAGCCCAATCACTTTAAAATTACAAGAAATGTTACAAGCCATATCAAACTATGCCAAACTCATCTAAATTACTTCGGCTTCCATAAATCACCCCCAACTACCCCTTACCACCCCAAAATAGACTCAATCACTTTAAAATTACAAAAAAATTCTACAAACCGTAGCAAACTATGCCAAACTCCCTTAAATTACTTCGGCTACCATAAATCACCCCCAACTACCACTTACCATCCCAAAATATGCTCAATCACTTTAAAATTACAAAAAAATTCTACAAACTGTAGCAAACTGTGCCAAACTCCCCTGAATTACTTCGGCTACCATAAATCACCCCCACTAACCCTTACCACCCCAAAATAAGCCCAATCACTTTCAAATAACAAAAAATGTTACAAGCCATATCAAACTATGCCAAACACCCCTAAAATACTTCGGCTACCATAAATCACCCCGAACTACCCCTTACAACCCCAAAATAAGTCCAATTACTTTAAAATTACAAAAAGTGTTACAAGCTATATCAAACTATGCCAAACTCATCTAAATTACTTCGGCTTCCATAAATCACCCCCAACTACCCCTTACCCCCCCAAAATATGCTCAATCACTTTAAAATTACAAAAAAATTCTACAAACCGTAGCAAACTATGCCAATCTCCCCTAAATTACTTTGGCTACCATAAATCACCCCGAACTACCCCTTACAACCCCAAAATAAGCCCAATCACTTTAAAATTACAAAAAATGTTACAAGCCATATCAAACTATGCCAAACTCATCTAAATTACTTTGGCTTCCATAAATCACCCCCAACTACCCCTTACCACCAAAAAATATGCTCAATCACTTTAAAATTACAAAAAAATTCTTCAAACCGTAGCAAACTATGCCAAACTCCCCTAAATTACTTCGGCTACCATAAATCACCCCCAACTACCCCTTACAACCCCAAAATAAGCCCAATCACTTTAAAATTACAAAAAAATGTTACAAGCCATATCAAACTATGCCAAACTCATCTAAATTACTTCGGCTTCCACAAATCACCCAAAACTACCCTTTACCACCCCAAAATAGACTCAATCACTTTAAAATTACAAAAAAATTCTGCAAACCGTAGCAAACTATGCCAAACTCCCCTAAATTACTTCGGCTACCATAAATCACCCCGAACTACCCTTTACAATTCCAAAATAAGCCCAATCACTTTTTAATTACAAAAAATGTTACAAGCCATATCAAACTATGCCAAACTCATCTAAATTACTTCGGCTTCCATAAATCACCCCCAACTACCCCTTACCACCAAAAAATATGCTCAATCACTTTAAAATTACAAAAAAATTCTTCAAACCGTAGCAAACTATGCCAAACTCCCCTAAATTACTTCGGCTACCATAAATCACCCCCAACTACCCCTTACAACCCCAAAATAAGCCCAATCACTTTAAAATTACAAAAAAATGTTACAAGCCATATCAAACTATGCCAAACTCATCTAAATTACTTCGGCTTCCACAAATCACCCAAAACTACCCTTTACCACCCCAAAATAGACTCAATCACTTTAAAATTACAAAAAAATTCTGCAAACCGTAGCAAACTATGCCAAACTCCCCTAAATTACTTCGGCTACCATAAATCACCCCGAACTACCCTTTACAATTCCAAAATAAGCCCAATCACTTTTTAATTACAAAAAATGTTACAAGCCATATCAAACTATGCCAAACTCATCTAAATTACTTCGGCTTCCATAAATCACCCCCAACTACCCCTTACCACCCCAAAATAGACTCAATCACTTTAAAATTACAAAAAAATTCTACAAACCGTAGCAAACTATGCCAAACTCCCTTAAATTACTTCGGCTACCATAAATCACCCCCAACTACCACTTACCATCCCAAAATATGCTCAATCACTTTAAAATTACAAAAAAATTCTACAAACTGTAGCAAACTGTGCCAAACTCCCCTGAATTACTTCGGCTACCATAAATCACCCCCACTAACCCTTACCACCCCAAAATAAGCCCAATCACTTTCAAATAACAAAAAATGTTACAAGCCATATCAAACTATGCCAAACTCATCTAAATTACTTCGGCTTCCATAAATCACCCCCAACTACCCCTTACCACCCCAAACTATGCTCAATCACTTTAAAATTACAAAAAAATTCTACAAACCGTAGCAAACTATGCCAAACTCCCCTAAATTACTTTGGCTACCATAAATCACCCCCAACTACCCCTTACAACCCCAAAATAAACCCAATCACTTTAAAATTACAAAAAATGTTACAAGCTATATCAAACTATGCCAAACTCATCTAAATTACTTCGGCTTCCATAAATCACCCCCAACTACCCCTTACCACCCCAAAATAGACTCAATCATTTTAAACTTACAAAAAAATTCTACAAACCGTAGCAAACTATGCCAAACTCCCCTAAATTACTTCGGCTACCATAAATTACCCCCAACTACCCCTTACAACCCCAAAATAAGCCCAATCACTTTAAAATTAAAAAAAATGTTACAAGCCATATCAAACTATGCCAAACTCATCTAAATTACTTCGGCTTCCATAAATCACCCCCAACTACCCCTTACCACCCCAAAATAGACTCAATCACTTTAAACTTACAAAAAAATTCTACAAACCGTAGCAAACTATGCAAAACTCCCCTAAATTACTTTGGCTACCATAAATCACCCCCAACTACCCCCTACAACCCCAAAATTAGCCCAACCACTTTAAAATTACAAAAAATGTTACAAGCTATATCAAACTATGCCAAACTCATCTAAATTACTTCGGCTTCCATAAATCACCCCCAACTACCCCTTACCACCCCAAAATAGACTCAATCACTTTAAAATTACAAAAAAATTCTACAAACCGTAGCAAACTATGCCAAACTCCCCTAAATTACTTCGGCTACCATAAATCACCCCGAACTACCCCTTACAACCCCAAAATAAGTCCAATTACTTTAAAATTACAAAAAGTGTTACAAGCTATATCAAACTATGCCAAACTCATCTAAATTACTTCGGCTTCCATAAATCACCCCCAACTACCCCTTACCCCCCCAAAATATGCTCAATCACTTTAAAATTACAAAAAAATTCTACAAACCGTAGCAAACTATGCCAATCTCCCCTAAATTACTTTGGCTACCATAAATCACCCCGAACTACCCCTTACAACCCCAAAATAAGCCCAATCACTTTAAAATTACAAAAAATGTTACAAGCCATATCAAACTATGCCAAACTCATCTAAATTACTTTGGCTTCCATAAATCACCCCCAACTACCCCTTACCACCAAAAAATATGCTCAATCACTTTAAAATTACAAAAAAATTCTTCAAACCGTAGCAAACTATGCCAAACTCCCCTAAATTACTTCGGCTACCATAAATCACCCCCAACTACCCCTTACAACCCCAAAATAAGCCCAATCACTTTAAAATTTAAAAAAAAATGTTACAAGCCATATCAAACTATGCCAAACTCATCTAAATTACTTCGGCTTCCACAAATCACCCAAAACTACCCTTTACCACCCCAAAATAGACTCAATCACTTTAAAATTACAAAAAAATTCTGCAAACCGTAGCAAACTATGCCAAACTCCCCTAAATTACTTCGGCTACCATAAATCACCCCGAACTACCCTTTACAATTCCAAAATAAGCCCAATCACTTTTTAATTACAAAAAATGTTACAAGCCATATCAAACTATGCCAAACTCATCTAAATTACTTCGGCTTCCATAAATCACCCCCAACTACCCCTTACCACCCCAAAATAGACTCAATCACTTTAAAATTACAAAAAAATTCTACAAACCGTAGCAAACTATGCCAAACTCCCTTAAATTACTTCGGCTACCATAAATCACCCCCAACTACCACTTACCATCCCAAAATATGCTCAATCACTTTAAAATTACAAAAAAATTCTACAAACTGTAGCAAACTATGCCAAACTCCCCTGAATTACTTCGGCTACCATAAATCACCCCCACTAACCCTTACCACCCCAAAATAAGCCCAATCACTTTCAAATAACAAAAAATGTTACAAGCCATATCAAACTATGCCAAACTCATCTAAATTACTTCGGCTTCCATAAATCACCCCCAACTACCCCTTACCACCCCAAACTATGCTCAATCACTTTAAAATTACAAAAAAATTCTACAAACCGTAGCAAACTATGCCAAACTCCCCTAAATTACTTTGGCTACCATAAATCACCCCCAACTACCCCTTACAACCCCAAAATAAACCCAATCACTTTAAAATTACAAAAAATGTTACAAGCTATATCAAACTATGCCAAACTCATCTAAATTACTTCGGCTTCCATAAATCACCCCCAACTACCCCTTACCACCCCAAAATAGACTCAATCATTTTAAACTTACAAAAAAATTCTACAAACCGTAGCAAACTATGCCAAACTCCCCTAAATTACTTCGGCTACCATAAATTACCCCCAACTACCCCTTACAACCCCAAAATAAGCCCAATCACTTTAAAATTAAAAAAAATGTTACAAGCCATATCAAACTATGCCAAACTCATCTAAATTACTTCGGCTTCCATAAATCACCCCCAACTACCCCTTACCACCCCAAAATAGACTCAATCACTTTAAACTTACAAAAAAATTCTACAAACCGTAGCAAACTATGCAAAACTCCCCTAAATTACTTTGGCTACCATAAATCACCCCCAACTACCCCCTACAACCCCAAAATTAGCCCAACCACTTTAAAATTACAAAAAATGTTACAAGCTATATCAAACTATGCCAAACTCATCTAAATTACTTCGGCTTCCATAAATCACCCCCAACTACCCCTTACCACCCCAAAATAGACTCAATCACTTTAAAATTACAAAAAAATTCTACAAACCGTAGCAAACTATGCCAAACTCCCCTAAATTACTTCGGCTACCATAAATCACCCCCAACTACCCCTTACAACCCCAAAATAAGCCCAATCACTTTAAAATTACAAAAAATGTTACAAGCTATATCAAACTATGCCAAACTCATCTAAATTACTTCGGCTTCCATAAATCACCCCCAACTACCCCTTACCACCCCAAAATAAGCCCAATTACTATAAAATTACAAAATTTATACAAACCATAGCAAACTATGCCAAACCCCCCTAAATTACATCGGCTTCCATAAATCACCCCCAACTACCCCTTACCACCCCAAAATATGCTCAATCACTTTAAAATTACAAAAAAATTCTACAAAACGTAGCAAACTATGCCAAACTCCCCTAAATTACTTCGGCTACCATAAATCACCCCCAACTACCCCTTACAACCCCAAAATAAGCCCAATCACTTTAAAATTACAATAAATGTTACAAGCTATATCAAACTATGTCAAACTCATCTAAATTACTTCGGCTACCATAAATCACCCCCAACTACCCCTTACCACCCCAAAATAAGCCCAATTACTATAAAATTACAAAATTTATACAAACCATAGCAAACTATGCCAAACCCCCCTAAATTACATCGGTTTCCATAAATCACCCCCAACTACCCCTTACCACCCCAAAATATGCTCAATCACTTTAAAATTACAAAAAAATTCTACAAACCGTAGCAAACTATGCCAAACTCCCCTAAATTACTTCGGCTACCATAAATCACCCCCAACTACCCCTTACAACCCCAAAATAAGCCCAATCACTTTAAAATTACAAAAAATGTTACAAGCTATATCAAACTATGCCAAACTCATCTAAATTACTTCGGCTTCCATAAATCACCCCCAACTACCCCTTACCACTTCAAAATAGACTCAATCACTTTAAAATTACAAAAAAATTCTACAAACCGTAGCAAACTATGCCAAACTCCCCTAAATTACTTCGGCTACCATAAATCACCCCCAACTACCCCTTACAACTCCAAAATAAGCCCAATCACTTTAAAATTACAAAAAATGTTACAAGCTATATCAAACTATGCCAAACTCATCTAAATTACTTCGGCTTCCATAAATCACCCCCAACTACCCCTTACCACCCCAAAATAGACTCAATCACTTTAAAATTACAAAAAATGTTACAAGCTATATCAAACTATGCCAAACTCATCTAAATTACTTCGGCTTCCATAAATCACCCCCAACTACCCCTTACCACTTCAAAATAGACTCAATCACTTTAAAATTACAAAAAAATTCTACAAACCGTAGCAAACTATGCCAAACTCCCCTAAATTACTTCGGCTACCATAAATCACCCCCAACTACCCCTTACAACCCCAAAATAAGCCCAATCACTTTAAAATTACAAAAAATGTTACAAGCTATATCAAACTATGCCAAACTCATCTAAATTACTTCGGCTTCCATAAATCACCCCCAACTACCCTTACCACCCCAAAATAGACTCAATCACTTTAAAATTACAAAAAAATTCTACAAACCGTAGCAAACTATGCCAAACTCCCCTAAATTACTTCGGCTACCATAAATCACCCCCAACTACCCCTTACCACCCCAAAATAAGCCCAATCACTTTAAAATAACAAAAAATGTTACAAGCCATATCAAACTATGCCAAACTCATCTAAATTACTTCGGCTTCCATAAATCACCCCCAACTACCCCTTACCACCCCAAAATATGCTCAATCACTTTAAAATTACAAAAAAATTCTACAAACCGTAGCAAACTATGCCAAACTCCCCTAAATTACTTCGGCTACCATAAATCACCCCCAACTACCCCTTACAACCCCAAAATAAGCCCAATCACTTTAAAATTACAATAAATGTTACAAGCTATATCAAACTATGCCAAACTCATCTAAATTACTTCGGCTTCCATAAATCACCCCCAACTACCCCTTACCACCCCAAAATAGACTCAATCACTTTAAAATTACAAAAAATTATACAAACCATTGCAAACTATGTCAAACTCATCTAAATTACTTCGGCTACCATAAATCACCCCCAACTACCCCTTACCACCCCAAAATAAGCCCAATTACTATAAAATTACAAAATTTATACAAACCATAGCAAACTATGCCAAACCCCCCTAAATTACATCGGCTTCCATAAATCACCCCCAACTACCCCTTACCACCCCAAAATATGCTCAATCACTTTAAAATTACAAAAAAATTCTACAAAACGTAGCAAACTATGCCAAACTCCCCTAAATTACTTCGGCTACCATAAATCACCCCCAACTACCCCTTACAACCCCAAAATAAGCCCAATCACTTTAAAATTACAATAAATGTTTCAAGCCATATCAAACTATGCCAAACTCATCTAAATTACTTCGGCTTCCATAAATCACCCCCAACTACCCCTTACCACCCCAAAATAGACTCAATCACTTTAAAATTACAAAAAAATTCTACAAACCGTAGCAAACTATGCCAAACTCCCCTAAATTACTTCGGCTACCATAAATCACCCCCAACTACCCCTTACCACCCCAAAATAAGCCCAATCACTTTAAAATTACAAAAAATGTTACAAGCCATATCAAACTATGCCAAACTCATCTAAATTACTTCGGCTTCCATAAATCACCCCCAACTACCCCTTACCACCCCAAAATAGACTCAATCACTTTAAAATTACAAAAAAATTTTACAAACCGTAGCAAACTATGCCAAACACCCCTAAAATACTTCGGCTACCATAAATCACCCCGAACTACCCCTTACAACCCCAAAATAAGTCCAATTACTTTAAAATTACAAAAAGTGTTACAAGCTATATCAAACTATGCCAAACTCATCTAAATTACTTCGGCTTCCATAAATCACCCCCAACTACCCCTTACCCCCCCAAAATATGCTCAATCACTTTAACATTACAAAAAAATTTTACAAACCGTAGCAAACTATGCCAAACTCCCCTAAATTACTTCAGCTACAATAAATCACCCCCAACTACCCCTTACAACCCCAAAATAAGCCCAATCACTTTAAAATTACAAAAAATGTTACAAGCCATATCAAACTATGCCAAACTCATCTAAATTACTTCGGCTTCCATAAATCACCCCCAACTACCCCTTACCACCCCAAAATAGACTTAATCACTTTAAAATTACAAAAAAATTCTACAAACCGTAGCAAACTATGCCAAACTCCCCTAAATTACTTCGGCTACCATAAATCACCCCCAACTACCCCTTACAACCCCAAAATAAGCCCAATCACTTTAAAATTACAAAAAATGTTACAAGCTATATCAAACTATGCCAAACTCATCTAAATTACTTCGGCTTCCATAAATCACCCCCAACTACCCTTACCACCCCAAAATAGACTCAATCACTTTAAAATTACAAAAAAATTCTACAAACCGTAGCAAACTATGCCAAACTCCCCTAAATTACTTCGGCTACCATAAATCACCCCCAACTACCCCTTACCACCCCAAAATAAGCCCAATCACTTTAAAATAACAAAAAATGTTACAAGCCATATCAAACTATGCCAAACTCATCTAAATTACTTCGGCTTCCATAAATCACCCCCAACTACCCCTTACCACCCCAAAATATGCTCAATCACTTTAAAATTACAAAAAAATTCTACAAACCGTAGCAAACTATGCCAAACTCCCCTAAATTACTTCGGCTACCATAAATCACCCCCAACTACCCCTTACAACCCCAAAATAAGCCCAATCACTTTAAAATTACAATAAATGTTACAAGCTATATCAAACTATGCCAAACTCATCTAAATTACTTCGGCTTCCATAAATCACCCCCAACTACCCCTTACCACCCCAAAATAGACTCAATCACTTTAAAATTACAAAAAATTATACAAACCATTGCAAACTATGTCAAACTCATCTAAATTACTTCGGCTACCATAAATCACCCCCAACTACCCCTTACCACCCCAAAATAAGCCCAATTACTATAAAATTACAAAATTTATACAAACCATAGCAAACTATGCCAAACCCCCCTAAATTACATCGGCTTCCATAAATCACCCCCAACTACCCCTTACCACCCCAAAATATGCTCAATCACTTTAAAATTACAAAAAAATTCTACAAAACGTAGCAAACTATGCCAAACTCCCCTAAATTACTTCGGCTACCATAAATCACCCCCAACTACCCCTTACAACCCCAAAATAAGCCCAATCACTTTAAAATTACAATAAATGTTTCAAGCCATATCAAACTATGCCAAACTCATCTAAATTACTTCGGCTTCCATAAATCACCCCCAACTACCCCTTACCACCCCAAAATAGACTCAATCACTTTAAAATTACAAAAAAATTCTACAAACCGTAGCAAACTATGCCAAACTCCCCTAAATTACTTCGGCTACCATAAATCACCCCCAACTACCCCTTACCACCCCAAAATAAGCCCAATCACTTTAAAATTACAAAAAATGTTACAAGCCATATCAAACTATGCCAAACTCATCTAAATTACTTCGGCTTCCATAAATCACCCCCAACTACCCCTTACCACCCCAAAATAGACTCAATCACTTTAAAATTACAAAAAAATTTTACAAACCGTAGCAAACTATGCCAAACACCCCTAAAATACTTCGGCTACCATAAATCACCCCGAACTACCCCTTACAACCCCAAAATAAGTCCAATTACTTTAAAATTACAAAAAGTGTTACAAGCTATATCAAACTATGCCAAACTCATCTAAATTACTTCGGCTTCCATAAATCACCCCCAACTACCCCTTACCCCCCCAAAATATGCTCAATCACTTTAAAATTACAAAAAAATTTTACAAACCGTAGCAAACTATGCCAAACTCCCCTAAATTACTTCAGCTACAATAAATCACCCCCAACTACCCCTTACAACCCCAAAATAAGCCCAATCACTTTAAAATTACAAAAAATGTTACAAGCCATATCAAACTATGCCAAACTCATCTAAATTACTTCGGCTTCCATAAATCACCCCCAACTACCCCTTACCACCCCAAAATAGACTTAATCACTTTAAAATTACAAAAAAATTCTACAAACCGTAGCAAACTATGCCAAACTCCCCTAAATTACTTCGGCTACCATAAATCACCCCGAACTACCCCTTACAACCCCAAAATAAGCCCAATCACTTTAAAATTACAAAAAATGTTACAAGCCATATCAAACTATGCCAAACTCATCTAAATTACTTTGGCTTCCATAAATCACCCCCAACTACCCCTTACCACCAAAAAATATGCTCAATCACTTTAAAATTACAAAAAAATTCTACAAACCGTAGCAAACTATGCCAAACTCCCCTAAATTACTTCGGCTACCATAAATCACCCCCAACTACCCCTTACAACCCCAAAATAAGCCCAATCACTTTAAAATTACAAAAAAATGTTACAAGCCATATCAAACTATGCCAAACTCATCTAAATTACTTCGGCTTTCACAAATCACCCAAAACTACCCCTTACCACCCCAAAATAGACTCAATCACTTTAAAATTACAAAAAAATTCTACAAACCGTAGCAAACTATGCCAAACTCCCCTAAATTACTTCGGCTACCATAAATCACCCCGAACTACCCCTTACAACCCCAAAATAAGCCCAATCACTTTAAAATTACAAAAAATGTTACAAGCGATATCAAACTATGCCAAACTCATCTAAATTACTTCGGCTTCCATAAATCACCCCCAACTACCCCTTACCACCCCAAAATATGCTCAATCACTTTAAAATTACAAAAAAATTCTACAAACCGTAGCAAACTATGCCAAACTCCCCTAAATTACTTCAGCTACCATAAATCACCCCCAACTACCCCTTACAACCCCAAAATAAGCCCAATCACTTTAAAATTACAAGAAATGTTACAAGCCATATCAAACTATGCCAAACTCATCTAAATTACTTCGGCTTCCATAAATCACCCCCAACTACCCCTTACCACCCCAAAATAGACTCAATCACTTTAAAATTACAAAAAAATTTTACAAACCGTAGCAAACTATGCCAAACACCCCTAAAATACTTCGGCTACCATAAATCACCCCGAACTACCCCTTACAACCCCAAAATAAGTCCAATTACTTTAAAATTACAAAAAGTGTTACAAGCTATATCAAACTATGCCAAACTCATCTAAATTACTTCGGCTTCCATAAATCACCCCCAACTACCCCTTACCCCCCCAAAATATGCTCAATCACTTTAAAATTACAAAAAAATTCTACAAACCGTAGCAAACTATGCCAATCTCCCCTAAATTACTTTGGCTACCATAAATCACCCCGAACTACCCCTTACAACCCCAAAATAAGCCCAATCACTTTAAAATTACAAAAAATGTTACAAGCCATATCAAACTATGCCAAACTCATCTAAATTACTTTGGCTTCCATAAATCACCCCCAACTACCCCTTACCACCAAAAAATATGCTCAATCACTTTAAAATTACAAAAAAATTCTTCAACCCGTAGCAAACTATGCCAAACTCCCCTAAATTACTTCGGCTACCATAAATCACCCCCAACTACCCCTTACAACCCCAAAATAAGCCCAATCACTTTAAAATTACAAAAAATGTTACAAGCTATATCAAACTATGCCAAACTCATCTAAATTACTTCGGCTTCCATAAATCACCCCCAACTACCCTTACCACCCCAAAATAGACTCAATCACTTTAAAATTACAAAAAAATTCTACAAACCGTAGCAAACTATGCCAAACTCCCCTAAATTACTTCGGCTACCATAAATCACCCCCAACTACCCCTTACCACCCCAAAATAAGCCCAATCACTTTAAAATAACAAAAAATGTTACAAGCCATATCAAACTATGCCAAACTCATCTAAATTACTTCGGCTTCCATAAATCACCCCCAACTACCCCTTACCACCCCAAAATATGCTCAATCACTTTAAAATTACAAAAAAATTCTACAAACCGTAGCAAACTATGCCAAACTCCCCTAAATTACTTCGGCTACCATAAATCACCCCCAACTACCCCTTACAACCCCAAAATAAGCCCAATCACTTTAAAATTACAATAAATGTTACAAGCTATATCAAACTATGCCAAACTCATCTAAATTACTTCGGCTTCCATAAATCACCCCCAACTACCCCTTACCACCCCAAAATAGACTCAATCACTTTAAAATTACAAAAAATTATACAAACCATTGCAAACTATGTCAAACTCATCTAAATTACTTCGGCTACCATAAATCACCCCCAACTACCCCTTACCACCCCAAAATAAGCCCAATTACTATAAAATTACAAAATTTATACAAACCATAGCAAACTATGCCAAACCCCCCTAAATTACATCGGCTTCCATAAATCACCCCCAACTACCCCTTACCACCCCAAAATATGCTCAATCACTTTAAAATTACAAAAAAATTCTACAAAACGTAGCAAACTATGCCAAACTCCCCTAAATTACTTCGGCTACCATAAATCACCCCCAACTACCCCTTACAACCCCAAAATAAGCCCAATCACTTTAAAATTACAATAAATGTTTCAAGCCATATCAAACTATGCCAAACTCATCTAAATTACTTCGGCTTCCATAAATCACCCCCAACTACCCCTTACCACCCCAAAATAGACTCAATCACTTTAAAATTACAAAAAAATTCTACAAACCGTAGCAAACTATGCCAAACTCCCCTAAATTACTTCGGCTACCATAAATCACCCCCAACTACCCCTTACCACCCCAAAATAAGCCCAATCACTTTAAAATTACAAAAAATGTTACAAGCCATATCAAACTATGCCAAACTCATCTAAATTACTTCGGCTTCCATAAATCACCCCCAACTACCCCTTACCACCCCAAAATAGACTCAATCACTTTAAAATTACAAAAAAATTTTACAAACCGTAGCAAACTATGCCAAACACCCCTAAAATACTTCGGCTACCATAAATCACCCCGAACTACCCCTTACAACCCCAAAATAAGTCCAATTACTTTAAAATTACAAAAAGTGTTACAAGCTATATCAAACTATGCCAAACTCATCTAAATTACTTCGGCTTCCATAAATCACCCCCAACTACCCCTTACCCCCCCAAAATATGCTCAATCACTTTAAAATTACAAAAAAATTTTACAAACCGTAGCAAACTATGCCAAACTCCCCTAAATTACTTCAGCTACAATAAATCACCCCCAACTACCCCTTACAACCCCAAAATAAGCCCAATCACTTTAAAATTACAAAAAATGTTACAAGCCATATCAAACTATGCCAAACTCATCTAAATTACTTCGGCTTCCATAAATCACCCCCAACTACCCCTTACCACCCCAAAATAGACTTAATCACTTTAAAATTACAAAAAAATTCTACAAACCGTAGCAAACTATGCCAAACTCCCCTAAATTACTTCGGCTACCATAAATCACCCCGAACTACCCCTTACAACCCCAAAATAAGCCCAATCACTTTAAAATTACAAAAAATGTTACAAGCCATATCAAACTATGCCAAACTCATCTAAATTACTTTGGCTTCCATAAATCACCCCCAACTACCCCTTACCACCAAAAAATATGCTCAATCACTTTAAAATTACAAAAAAATTCTACAAACCGTAGCAAACTATGCCAAACTCCCCTAAATTACTTCGGCTACCATAAATCACCCCCAACTACCCCTTACAACCCCAAAATAAGCCCAATCACTTTAAAATTACAAAAAAATGTTACAAGCCATATCAAACTATGCCAAACTCATCTAAATTACTTCGGCTTTCACAAATCACCCAAAACTACCCCTTACCACCCCAAAATAGACTCAATCACTTTAAAATTACAAAAAAATTCTACAAACCGTAGCAAACTATGCCAAACTCCCCTAAATTACTTCGGCTACCATAAATCACCCCGAACTACCCCTTACAACCCCAAAATAAGCCCAATCACTTTAAAATTACAAAAAATGTTACAAGCCATATCAAACTATGCCAAACTCATCTAAATTACTTCGGCTTCCATAAATCACCCCCAACTACCCCTTACCACCCCAAAATATGCTCAATCACTTTAAAATTACAAAAAAATTCTACAAACCGTAGCAAACTATGCCAAACTCCCCTAAATTACTTCAGCTACCATAAATCACCCCCAACTACCCCTTACAACCCCAAAATAAGCCCAATCACTTTAAAATTACAAGAAATGTTACAAGCCATATCAAACTATGCCAAACTCATCTAAATTACTTCGGCTTCCATAAATCACCCCCAACTACCCCTTACCACCCCAAAATAGACTCAATCACTTTAAAATTACAAAAAAATTTTACAAACCGTAGCAAACTATGCCAAACACCCCTAAAATACTTCGGCTACCATAAATCACCCCGAACTACCCCTTACAACCCCAAAATAAGTCCAATTACTTTAAAATTACAAAAAGTGTTACAAGCTATATCAAACTATGCCAAACTCATCTAAATTACTTCGGCTTCCATAAATCACCCCCAACTACCCCTTACCCCCCCAAAATATGCTCAATCACTTTAAAATTACAAAAAAATTCTACAAACCGTAGCAAACTATGCCAATCTCCCCTAAATTACTTTGGCTACCATAAATCACCCCGAACTACCCCTTACAACCCCAAAATAAGCCCAATCACTTTAAAATTACAAAAAATGTTACAAGCCATATCAAACTATGCCAAACTCATCTAAATTACTTTGGCTTCCATAAATCACCCCCAACTACCCCTTACCACCAAAAAATATGCTCAATCACTTTAAAATTACAAAAAAATTCTTCAAACCGTAGCAAACTATGCCAAACTCCCCTAAATTACTTCGGCTACCATAAATCACCCCCAACTACCCCTTACAACCCCAAAATAAGCCCAATCACTTTAAAATTACAAAAAGATGTTACAAGCCATATCAAACTATGCCAAACTCATCTAAATTACTTCGGCTTCCACAAATCACCCAAAACTACCACTTACCATCCCAAAATATGCTCAATCACTTTAAAATTACAAAAAAATTCTACAAACTGTAGCAAACTATGCCAAACTCCCCTGAATTACTTCGGCTACCATAAATCACCCCCACTAACCCTTACCACCCCAAAATAAGCCCAATCACTTTCAAATAACAAAAAATGTTACAAGCCATATCAAACTATGCCAAACTCATCTAAATTACTTCGGCTTCCATAAATCACCCCCAACTACCCCTTACCACCCCAAACTATGCTCAATCACTTTAAAATTACAAAAAAATTCTACAAACCGTAGCAAACTATGCCAAACTCCCCTAAATTACTTTGGCTACCATAAATCACCCCCAACTACCCCTTACAACCCCAAAATAAACCCAATCACTTTAAAATTACAAAAAATGTTACAAGCTATATCAAACTATGCCAAACTCATCTAAATTACTTCGGCTTCCATAAATCACCCCCAACTACCCCTTACCACCCCAAAATAGACTCAATCATTTTAAACTTACAAAAAAATTCTACAAACCGTAGCAAACTATGCCAAACTCCCCTAAATTACTTCGGCTACCATAAATTACCCCCAACTACCCCTTACAACCCCAAAATAAGCCCAATCACTTTAAAATTAAAAAAAATGTTACAAGCCATATCAAACTATGCCAAACTCATCTAAATTACTTCGGCTTCCATAAATCACCCCCAACTACCCCTTACCACCCCAAAATAGACTCAATCACTTTAAACTTACAAAAAAATTCTACAAACCGTAGCAAACTATGCAAAACTCCCCTAAATTACTTTGGCTACCATAAATCACCCCCAACTACCCCCTACAACCCCAAAATTAGCCCAACCACTTTAAAATTACAAAAAATGTTACAAGCTATATCAAACTATGCCAAACTCATCTAAATTACTTCGGCTTCCATAAATCACCCCCAACTACCCCTTACCACCCCAAAATAGACTCAATCACTTTAAAATTACAAAAAAATTCTACAAACCGTAGCAAACTATGCCAAACTCCCCTAAATTACTTCGGCTACCATAAATCACCCCCAACTACCCCTTACAACCCCAAAATAAGCCCAATCACTTTAAAATTACAAAAAATGTTACAAGCTATATCAAACTATGCCAAACTCATCTAAATTACTTCGGCTTCCATAAATCACCCCCAACTACCCCTTACCACCCCAAAATAGACTCAATCACTTTAAAATTACAAAAAAATTCTACAAACCGTAGCAAACTATGCCAAACTCCCCTAAATTACTTCGGCTACCATAAATCACCCCCAACTACCCCTTACAACCCCAAAATAAGCCCAATCACTTTAAAATTACAAAAAATGTTACAAGCTATATCAAACTATGCCAAACTCATCTAAATTACTTCGGCTTCCATAAATCACCCCCAACTACCCCTTACCACCCCAAAATAGACTCAATCACTTTAAAATTACAAAAAAATTCTACAAACCCTAGCAAACTATGCCAATCTCCCCTAAATTACTTCGGCTACCATAAATCACCCCCAACTACCCCTTACAACCCCAAAATAAGCCCAATCACTTTAAAATTACAAAAAATGTTACAAGCTATATCAAACTATGCCAAACTCATCTAAATTACTTCGGCTTCCATAAATCACCCCCAACTACCCCTTACCACCCCAAAATAGACTCAATCACTTTAAAATTACAAAAAAATTCTACAAACCCTAGCAAACTATGCCAATCTCCCCTAAATTACTTCGGCTACCATAAATCACCCCCAACTACCCCTTACCACCCCAAAATAGACTCAATCACTTTAAAATTACAAAAAATGTTACAAGCCATATCAAACTATGCCAAACTCCCCTAAATTACTTCGGCTACCATAAATCACCCCGAACTACCCCTTACAACCCCAAAAGAAGCCCAATCACTTTAAAATAACAAAAAATGTTACAAGCCATATAAAACTATGCCAAACTCATCTAAATTACTTCGGCTTCTATAAATCACCCCCAATTACCCCTTACCACCCCAAAATATGCTCAATCACTTTAAAATTACAAAAATATTCTACAAACCGTAGCAAACTATGCCAAACTCCCCTAAATTACTTCGGCTACCATAAATCACCCCCAACTACCCCTTACAACCCCAAAATAAGCCTAATCACTTTAAAATTACAAAAAATGTTACAAGTCAAATCAAACTATGCCAAACTCATCTAAATTACTTCGGCTTTCATAAATCACCCCCAACTACCCCTTACCACCCAAAAATAGACTTAATTACTTTAAAATTACAAAAAAATTCTACAAACCGTAGCAAACTATGCCAAACTCCCCTAAATTACTTTGGCTACCATAAATCACCCCCAACTACCCCTTACAACCCCAAAATAAGCCCAATCACTTTAAAATTACAAAAAATGTTACAAGCTATATCAAACTATGCCAAACTCATCTAAATTACTTCGGCTTCCATAAATCACCCCCAACTACCCCTTACCACCCCAAAATAGACTCAATCTCTTTAAAATTACAAAAAAATTCTACAAACCGTAGCAAACTATGCCAAACTCCCCTAAATTACTTTGGCTACCATAAATCACCCCCAACTACCCCTTACAACCCCAAAATAAGCCCAATCACTTTAAAATTACAAAAAATGTTACAAGCTATATCAAACTATGCCAAACTCATCTAAATTACTTCGGCTTCCATAAATCACCCCCAACTACCCCTTACCACCCCAAAATAGACTCAATCACTTTAAAATTACAAAAAAATTCTACAAACCGTAGCAAACTATGCCAAACTCCCCTAAATTACTTCGGCTACCATAAATCACCCCCAACTACTCCTTACAACCCCAAAATAAGCCCAATCACTTTAAAATTACAAAAAATGTTACAAGCTATATCAAACTATGCCAAACTCATCTAAATTACTTCGGCTACCATAAATCACCCCCACTAACCCTTACCACCCCAAAATAAGCCCAATCACTTTCAAATAACAAAAAATGTTACAAGCCATATCAAACTATGCCAAACTCATCTAAATTACTTCGGCTTCCATAAATCACCCCCAACTACCCCTTACCACCCCAAACTATGCTCAATCACTTTAAAATTACAAAAAAATTCTACAAACCGTAGCAAACTATGCCAAACTCCCCTAAATTACTTTGGCTACCATAAATCACCCCCAACTACCCCTTACAACCCCAAAATAAACCCAATCACTTTAAAATTACAAAAAATGTTACAAGCTATATCAAACTATGCCAAACTCATCTAAATTACTTCGGCTTCCATAAATCACCCCCAACTACCCCTTACCACCCCAAAATAGACTCAATCATTTTAAACTTACAAAAAAATTCTACAAACCGTAGCAAACTATGCCAAACTCCCCTAAATTACTTCGGCTACCATAAATTACCCCCAACTACCCCTTACAACCCCAAAATAAGCCCAATCACTTTAAAATTAAAAAAAATGTTACAAGCCATATCAAACTATGCCAAACTCATCTAAATTACTTCGGCTTCCATAAATCACCCCCAACTACCCCTTACCACCCCAAAATAGACTCAATCACTTTAAACTTACAAAAAAATTCTACAAACCGTAGCAAACTATGCAAAACTCCCCTAAATTACTTTGGCTACCATAAATCACCCCCAACTACCCCCTACAACCCCAAAATTAGCCCAACCACTTTAAAATTACAAAAAATGTTACAAGCTATATCAAACTATGCCAAACTCATCTAAATTACTTCGGCTTCCATAAATCACCCCCAACTACCCCTTACCACCCCAAAATAGACTCAATCACTTTAAAATTACAAAAAAATTCTACAAACCGTAGCAAACTATGCCAAACTCCCCTAAATTACTTCGGCTACCATAAATCACCCCCAACTACCCCTTACAACCCCAAAATAAATCCAATCACTTTAAAATTACAAAAAAATGTTACAAGCCATATCAAACTATGCCAAACTCATCTAAATTACTTCGGCTTCCACAAATCACCCAAAACTACCCTTTACCACCCCAAAATAGACTCAATCACTTTAAAATTACAAAAAAATTCTGCAAACCGTAGCAAACTATGCCAAACTCCCCTAAATTACTTCGGCTACCATAAATCACCCCGAACTACCCTTTACAATTCCAAAATAAGCCCAATCACTTTTTAATTACAAAAAATGTTACAAGCCATATCAAACTATGCCAAACTCATCTAAATTACTTCGGCTTCCATAAATCACCCCCAACTACCCCTTACCACCCCAAAATAGACTCAATCACTTTAAAATTACAAAAAAATTCTACAAACCGTAGCAAACTATGCCAAACTCCCTTAAATTACTTCGGCTACCATAAATCACCCCCAACTACCCCTTACCATCCCAAAATATGCTCAATCACTTTAAAATTACAAAAAAATTCTACAAACTGTAGCAAACTATGCCAAACTCCCCTGAATTACTTCGGCTACCATAAATCACCCCCACTAACCCTTACCACCCCAAAATAAGCCCAATCACTTTCAAATAACAAAAAATGTTACAAGCCATATCAAACTATGCCAAACTCATCTAAATTACTTCGGTTTCCATAAATCACCCCCAACTACCCCTTACCACCCCAAACTATGCTCAATCACTTTAAAATTACAAAAAAATTCTACAAACCGTAGCAAACTATGCCAAACTCCCCTAAATTACTTTGGCTACCATAAATCACCCCCAACTACCCCTTACAACCCCAAAATAAACCCAATCACTTTAAAATTACAAAAAATGTTACAAGCTATATCAAACTATGCCAAACTCATCTAAATTACTTCGGCTTCCATAAATCACCCCCAACTACCCCTTACCACCCCAAAATAGACTCAATCATTTTAAACTTACAAAAAAATTCTACAAACCGTAGCAAACTATGCCAAACTCCCCTAAATTACTTCGGCTACCATAAATTACCCCCAACTACCCCTTACAACCCCAAAATAAGCCCAATCACTTTAAAATTAAAAAAAATGTTACAAGCCATATCAAACTATGCCAAACTCATCTAAATTACTTCGGCTTCCATAAATCACCCCCAACTACCCCTTACCACCCCAAAATAGACTCAATCACTTTAAACTTACAAAAAAATTCTACAAACCGTAGCAAACTATGCAAAACTCCCCTAAATTACTTTGGCTACCATAAATCACCCCCAACTACCCCCTACAACCCCAAAATTAGCCCAACCACTTTAAAATTACAAAAAATGTTACAAGCTATATCAAACTATGCCAAACTCATCTAAATTACTTCGGCTTCCATAAATCACCCCCAACTACCCCTTACCACCCCAAAATAGACTCAATCACTTTAAAATTACAAAAAAATTCTACAAACCGTAGCAAACTATGCCAAACTCCCCTAAATTACTTCGGCTACCATAAATCACCCCCAACTACCCCTTACAACCCCAAAATAAGCCCAATCACTTTAAAATTACAAAAAAATGTTACAAGCCATATCAAACTATGCCAAACTCATCTAAATTACTTCGGCTTCCACAAATCACCCAAAACTACCCTTTACCACCCCAAAATAGACTCAATCACTTTAAAATTACAAAAAAATTCTGCAAACCGTAGCAAACTATGCCAAACTCCCCTAAATTACTTCGGCTACCATAAATCACCCCGAACTAACCTTTACAATTCCAAAATAAGCCCAATCACTTTTTAATTACAAAAAATGTTACAAGCCATATCAAACTATGCCAAACTCATCTAAATTACTTCGGCTTCCATAAATCACCCCCAACTACCCCTTACCACCCCAAAATAGACTCAATCACTTTAAAATTACAAAAAAATTCTACAAACCGTAGCAAACTATGCCAAACTCCCTTAAATTACTTCGGCTACCATAAATCACCCCCAACTACCCCTTACCATCCCAAAATATGCTCAATCACTTTAAAATTACAAAAAAATTCTACAAACTGTAGCAAACTATGCCAAACTCCCCTGAATTACTTCGGCTACCATAAATCACCCCCACTAACCCTTACCCCCCCAAAATAAGCCCAATCACTTTCAAATAACAAAAAATGTTACAAGCCATATCAAACTATGCCAAACTCATCTAAATTACTTCGGCTTCCATAAATCACCCCCAACTACCCCTTACCACCCCAAACTATGCTCAATCACTTTAAAATTACAAAAAAATTCTACAAACCGTAGCAAACTATACCAAACTCCCCTAAATTACTTTGGCTACCATAAATCACCCCCAACTACCCCTTACAACCCCAAAATAAGCCCAATCACTTTAAAATTACAAAAAATGTTACAAGCTATATCAAACTATGCCAAACTCATCTAAATTACTTCGGCTTCCATAAATCACCCCCAACTACCCCTTACCACCCCAAAATAGACTCAATCATTTTAAACTTACAAAAAAATTCTACAAACCGTAGCAAACTATGCCAAACTCCCCTAAATTACTTCGGCTACCATAAATTACCCCCAACTACCCCTTACAACCCCAAAATAAGCCCAATCACTTTAAAATTAAAAAAAATGTTACAAGCCATATCAAACTATGCCAAACTCATCTAAATTACTTCGGCTTCCATAAATCACCCCCAACTACCCCTTACCACCCCAAAATAGACTCAATCACTTTAAACTTACAAAAAAATTCTACAAACCGTAGCAAACTATGCAAAACTCCCCTAAATTACTTTGGCTACCATAAATCACCCCCAACTACCCCCTACAACCCCAAAATTAGCCCAACCACTTTAAAATTACAAAAAATGTTACAAGCTATATCAAACTATGCCAAACTCATCTAAATTACTTCGGCTTCCATAAATCACCCCCAACTACCCCTTACCACCCCAAAATAGACTCAATCACTTTAAAATTACAAAAAAATTCTACAAACCGTAGCAAACTATGCCAAACTCCCCTAAATTACTTCGGCTACCATAAATCACCCCCAACTACCCCTTACAACCCCAAAATAAGCCCAATCACTTTAAAATTACAAAAAATGTTACAAGCTATATCAAACTATGCCAAACTCATCTAAATTACTTCGGCTTCCATAAATCACCCCCAACTACCCCTTACCACCCCAAAATAGACTCAATCACTTTAAAATTACAAAAAAATTCTACAAACCCTAGCAAACTATGCCAATCTCCCCTAAATTACTTCGGCTACCATAAATCACCCCCAACTACCCCTTACAACCCCAAAATAAGCCCAATCACTTTAAAATTACAAAAAATGTTACAAGCTATATCAAACTATGCCAAACTCATCTAAATTACTTCGGCTTCCATAAATCACCCCCAACTACCCCTTACCACCCCAAAATAGACTCAATCACTTTAAAATTACAAAAAAATTCTACAAACCGTAGCAAACTATGCCAAACTCCCCTAAATTACTTCGGCTACCATAAATCACCCCCAACTACCCCTTACAACCCCAAAATAAATCCAATCACTTTAAAATTACAAAAAAATGTTACAAGCCATATCAAACTATGCCAAACTCATCTAAATTACTTCGGCTTCCACAAATCACCCAAAACTACCCTTTACCACCCCAAAATAGACTCAATCACTTTAAAATTACAAAAAAATTCTGCAAACCGTAGCAAACTATGCCAAACTCCCCTAAATTACTTCGGCTACCATAAATCACCCCGAACTACCCTTTACAATTCCAAAATAAGCCCAATCACTTTTTAATTACAAAAAATGTTACAAGCCATATCAAACTATGCCAAACTCATCTAAATTACTTCGGCTTCCATAAATCACCCCCAACTACCCCTTACCACCCCAAAATAGACTCAATCACTTTAAAATTACAAAAAAATTCTACAAACCGTAGCAAACTATGCCAAACTCCCTTAAATTACTTCGGCTACCATAAATCACCCCCAACTACCCCTTACCATCCCAAAATATGCTCAATCACTTTAAAATTACAAAAAAATTCTACAAACTGTAGCAAACTATGCCAAACTCCCCTGAATTACTTCGGCTACCATAAATCACCCCCACTAACCCTTACCACCCCAAAATAAGCCCAATCACTTTCAAATAACAAAAAATGTTACAAGCCATATCAAACTATGCCAAACTCATCTAAATTACTTCGGTTTCCATAAATCACCCCCAACTACCCCTTACCACCCCAAACTATGCTCAATCACTTTAAAATTACAAAAAAATTCTACAAACCGTAGCAAACTATGCCAAACTCCCCTAAATTACTTTGGCTACCATAAATCACCCCCAACTACCCCTTACAACCCCAAAATAAACCCAATCACTTTAAAATTACAAAAAATGTTACAAGCTATATCAAACTATGCCAAACTCATCTAAATTACTTCGGCTTCCATAAATCACCCCCAACTACCCCTTACCACCCCAAAATAGACTCAATCATTTTAAACTTACAAAAAAATTCTACAAACCGTAGCAAACTATGCCAAACTCCCCTAAATTACTTCGGCTACCATAAATTACCCCCAACTACCCCTTACAACCCCAAAATAAGCCCAATCACTTTAAAATTAAAAAAAATGTTACAAGCCATATCAAACTATGCCAAACTCATCTAAATTACTTCGGCTTCCATAAATCACCCCCAACTACCCCTTACCACCCCAAAATAGACTCAATCACTTTAAACTTACAAAAAAATTCTACAAACCGTAGCAAACTATGCAAAACTCCCCTAAATTACTTTGGCTACCATAAATCACCCCCAACTACCCCCTACAACCCCAAAATTAGCCCAACCACTTTAAAATTACAAAAAATGTTACAAGCTATATCAAACTATGCCAAACTCATCTAAATTACTTCGGCTTCCATAAATCACCCCCAACTACCCCTTACCACCCCAAAATAGACTCAATCACTTTAAAATTACAAAAAAATTCTACAAACCGTAGCAAACTATGCCAAACTCCCCTAAATTACTTCGGCTACCATAAATCACCCCCAACTACCCCTTACAACCCCAAAATAAGCCCAATCACTTTAAAATTACAAAAAAATGTTACAAGCCATATCAAACTATGCCAAACTCATCTAAATTACTTCGGCTTCCACAAATCACCCAAAACTACCCTTTACCACCCCAAAATAGACTCAATCACTTTAAAATTACAAAAAAATTCTGCAAACCGTAGCAAACTATGCCAAACTCCCCTAAATTACTTCGGCTACCATAAATCACCCCGAACTAACCTTTACAATTCCAAAATAAGCCCAATCACTTTTTAATTACAAAAAATGTTACAAGCCATATCAAACTATGCCAAACTCATCTAAATTACTTCGGCTTCCATAAATCACCCCCAACTACCCCTTACCACCCCAAAATAGACTCAATCACTTTAAAATTACAAAAAAATTCTACAAACCGTAGCAAACTATGCCAAACTCCCTTAAATTACTTCGGCTACCATAAATCACCCCCAACTACCCCTTACCATCCCAAAATATGCTCAATCACTTTAAAATTACAAAAAAATTCTACAAACTGTAGCAAACTATGCCAAACTCCCCTGAATTACTTCGGCTACCATAAATCACCCCCACTAACCCTTACCCCCCCAAAATAAGCCCAATCACTTTCAAATAACAAAAAATGTTACAAGCCATATCAAACTATGCCAAACTCATCTAAATTACTTCGGCTTCCATAAATCACCCCCAACTACCCCTTACCACCCCAAACTATGCTCAATCACTTTAAAATTACAAAAAAATTCTACAAACCGTAGCAAACTATGCCAAACTCCCCTAAATTACTTTGGCTACCATAAATCACCCCCAACTACCCCTTACAACCCCAAAATAAACCCAATCACTTTAAAATTACAAAAAATGTTACAAGCTATATCAAACTATGCCAAACTCATCTAAATTACTTCGGCTTCCATAAATCACCCCCAACTACCCCTTACCACCCCAAAATAGACTCAATCATTTTAAACTTACAAAAAAATTCTACAAACCGTAGCAAACTATGCCAAACTCCCCTAAATTACTTCGGCTACCATAAATTACCCCCAACTACCCCTTACAACCCCAAAATAAGCCCAATCACTTTAAAATTAAAAAAAATGTTACAAGCCATATCAAACTATGCCAAACTCATCTAAATTACTTCGGCTTCCATAAATCACCCCCAACTACCCCTTACCACCCCAAAATAGACTCAATCACTTTAAACTTACAAAAAAATTCTACAAACCGTAGCAAACTATGCAAAACTCCCCTAAATTACTTTGGCTACCATAAATCACCCCCAACTACCCCCTACAACCCCAAAATTAGCCCAACCACTTTAAAATTACAAAAAATGTTACAAGCTATATCAAACTATGCCAAACTCATCTAAATTACTTCGGCTTCCATAAATCACCCCCAACTACCCCTTACCACCCCAAAATAGACTCAATCACTTTAAAATTACAAAAAAATTCTACAAACCGTAGCAAACTATGCCAAACTCCCCTAAATTACTTCGGCTACCATAAATCACCCCCAACTACCCCTTACAACCCCAAAATAAGCCCAATCACTTTAAAATTACAAAAAATGTTACAAGCTATATCAAACTATGCCAAACTCATCTAAATTACTTCGGCTTCCATAAATCACCCCCAACTACCCCTTACCACCCCAAAATAGACTCAATCACTTTAAAATTACAAAAAAATTCTACAAACCCTAGCAAACTATGCCAATCTCCCCTAAATTACTTCGGCTACCATAAATCACCCCCAACTACCCCTTACAACCCCAAAATAAGCCCAATCACTTTAAAATTACAAAAAATGTTACAAGCTATATCAAACTATGCCAAACTCATCTAAATTACTTCGGCTTCCATAAATCACCCCCAACTACCCCTTACCACCCCAAAATAGACTCAATCACTTTAAAATTACAAAAAAATTCTACAAACCCTAGCAAACTATGCCAATCTCCCCTAAATTACTTCGGCTACCATAAATCACCCCCAACTACCCCTTACCACCCCAAAATAGACTCAATCACTTTAAAATTACAAAAAATGTTACAAGCCATATCAAACTATGCCAAACTCCCCTAAATTACTTCGGCTACCATAAATCACCCCGAACTACCCCTTACAACCCCAACAGAAGCCCAATCACTTTAAAATAACAAAAAATGTTACAAGCCATATAAAACTATGCCAAACTCATCTAAATTACTTCGGCTTCTATAAATCACCCCCAATTACCCCTTACCACCCCAAAATATGCTCAATCACTTTAAAATTACAAAAATATTCTACAAACCGTAGCAAACTATGCCAAACTCCCCTAAATTACTTCGGCTACCATAAATCACCCCCAACTACCCCTTACAACCCCAAAATAAGCCTAATCACTTTAAAATTACAAAAAATGTTACAAGCCAAATCAAACTATGCCAAACTCATCTAAATTACTTCGGCTTTCATAAATCACCCCCAACTACCCCTTACCACCCAAAAATAGACTTAATTACTTTAAAATTACAAAAAAATTCTACAAACCGTAGCAAACTATGCCAAACTCCCCTAAATTACTTTGGCTACCATAAATCACCCCCAACTACCCCTTACAACCCCAAAATAAGCCCAATCACTTTAAAATTACAAAAAATGTTACAAGCTATATCAAACTATGCCAAACTCATCTAAATTACTTCGGCTTCCATAAATCACCCCCAACTACCCCTTACCACCCCAAAATAGACTCAATCTCTTTAAAATTACAAAAAAATTCTACAAACCGTAGCAAACTATGCCAAACTCCCCTAAATTACTTTGGCTACCATAAATCACCCCCAACTACCCCTTACAACCCCAAAATAAGCCCAATCACTTTAAAATTACAAAAAATGTTACAAGCTATATCAAACTATGCCAAACTCATCTAAATTACTTCGGCTTCCATAAATCACCCCCAACTACCCCTTACCACCCCAAAATAGACTCAATCACTTTAAAATTACAAAAAAATTCTACAAACCGTAGCAAACTATGCCAAACTCCCCTAAATTACTTCGGCTACCATAAATCACCCCCAACTACTCCTTACAACCCCAAAATAAGCCCAATCACTTTAAAATTACAAAAAATGTTACAAGCTATATCAAACTATGCCAAACTCATCTAAATTACTTCGGCTTCCATAAATCACCCCCAACTACCCCTTACCACCCCAAAATAGACTCAATCACTTTAAAATTACAAAAAAATTCTACAAACCGTAGCAAACTATGCCAAACTCCCCTAAATTACTTCGGCTACCATAAATCACCCCCAACTACCCCTTACCATCCCAAAATATGCTCAATCACTTTAAAATTACAAAAAAATTCTACAAACTGTAGCAAACTATGCCAAACTCCCCTGAATTACTTCGGCTACCATAAATCACCCCCACTAACCCTTACCACCCCAAAATAAGCCCAATCACTTTCAAATAACAAAAAATGTTACAAGCCATATCAAACTATGCCAAACTCATCTAAATTACTTCGGCTTCCATAAATCACCCCCAACTACCCCTTACCACCCCAAACTATGCTCAATCACTTTAAAATTACAAAAAAATTCTACAAACCGTAGCAAACTATGCCAAACTCCCCTAAATTACTTTGGCTACCATAAATCACCCCCAACTACCCCTTACAACCCCAAAATAAACCCAATCACTTTAAAATTACAAAAAATGTTACAAGCTATATCAAACTATGCCAAACTCATCTAAATTACTTCGGCTTCCATAAATCACCCCCAACTACCCCTTACCACCCCAAAATAGACTCAATCATTTTAAACTTACAAAAAAATTCTACAAACCGTAGCAAACTATGCCAAACTCCCCTAAATTACTTCGGCTACCATAAATTACCCCCAACTACCCCTTACAACCCCAAAATAAGCCCAATCACTTTAAAATTAAAAAAAATGTTACAAGCCATATCAAACTATGCCAAACTCATCTAAATTACTTCGGCTTCCATAAATCACCCCCAACTACCCCTTACCACCCCAAAATAGACTCAATCACTTTAAACTTACAAAAAAATTCTACAAACCGTAGCAAACTATGCAAAACTCCCCTAAATTACTTTGGCTACCATAAATCACCCCCAACTACCCCCTACAACCCCAAAATTAGCCCAACCACTTTAAAATTACAAAAAATGTTACAAGCTATATCAAACTATGCCAAACTCATCTAAATTACTTCGGCTTCCATAAATCACCCCCAACTACCCCTTACCACCCCAAAATAGACTCAATCACTTTAAAATTACAAAAAAATTCTACAAACCGTAGCAAACTATGCCAAACTCCCCTAAATTACTTCGGCTACCATAAATCACCCCCAACTACCCCTTACAACCCCAAAATAAGCCCAATTACTTTAAAATTACAAAAAATGTTACAAGCTATATCAAACTATGCCAAACTCATCTAAATTACTTCGGCTTCCATAAATCACCCCCAACTACCCCTTACCACCCCAAAATAGACTCAATCACTTTAAAATTACAAAAAAATTCTACAAACCGTAGCAAACTATGCCAAACTCCCCTAAATTACTTCGGCTACCATAAATCACCCCCAACTACCCCTTACAACCCCAAAATAAGCCCAATCATTTTAAAATTACAAAAAATGTTACAAGCTATATCAAACTATGCCAAACTCATCTAAATTACTTCGGCTTCCATAAATCACCCCCAACTACCCCTTACCACCCCAAAATAGACTCAATCACTTTAAAATTACAAAAAAATTCTACAAACCCTAGCAAACTATGCCAATCTCCCCTAAATTACTTCGGCTACCATAAATCACCCCCAACTACCCCTTACAACCCCAAAATAAGCCCAATCACTTTAAAATTACAAAAAATGTTACAAGCTATATCAAACTATGCCAAACTCATCTAAATTACTTCGGCTTCCATAAATCACCCCCAACTACCCCTTACCACCCCAAAATAGACTCAATCACTTTAAAATTACAAAAAATGTTACAAGCCATATCAAACTATGCCAAACTCCCCTAAATTACTTCGGCTACCATAAATCACCCCGAACTACCCCTTACAACCCCAAAAGAAGCCCAATCACTTTAAAATAACAAAAAATGTTACAAGCCATATAAAACTATGCCAAACTCATCTAAATTACTTCGGCTTCTATAAATCACCCCCAATTACCCCTTACCACCCCAAAATATGCTCAATCACTTTAAAATTACAAAAATATTCTACAAACCGTAGCAAACTATGCCAAACTCCCCTAAATTACTTCGGCTACCATAAATCACCCCCAACTACCCCTTACAACCCCAAAATAAGCCCAATCACTTTAAAATTAAAAAAAATGTTACAAGCCATATCAAACTATGCCAAACTCATCTAAATTACTTCGGCTTCCATAAATCACCCCCAACTACCCCTTACCACCCCAAAATAGACTCAATCACTTTAAACTTACAAAAAAATTCTACAAACCGTAGCAAACTATGCAAAACTCCCCTAAATTACTTTGGCTACCATAAATCACCCCCAACTACCCCCTACAACCCCAAAATTAGCCCAACCACTTTAAAATTACAAAAAATGTTACAAGCTATATCAAACTATGCCAAACTCATCTAAATTACTTCGGCTTCCATAAATCACCCCCAACTACCCCTTACCACCCCAAAATAGACTCAATCACTTTAAAATTACAAAAAAATTCTACAAACCGTAGCAAACTATGCCAAACTCCCCTAAATTACTTCGGCTACCATAAATCACCCCCAACTACCCCTTACAACCCCAAAATAAGCCCAATCACTTTAAAATTACAAAAAATGTTACAAGCTATATCAAACTATGCCAAACTCATCTAAATTACTTCGGCTTCCATAAATCACCCCCAACTACCCCTTACCACCCCAAAATAGACTCAATCACTTTAAAATTACAAAAAAATTCTACAAACCCTAGCAAACTATGCCAATCTCCCCTAAATTACTTCGGCTACCATAAATCACCCCCAACTACCCCTTACAACCCCAAAATAAGCCCAATCACTTTAAAATTACAAAAAATGTTACAAGCTATATCAAACTATGCCAAACTCATCTAAATTACTTCGGCTTCCATAAATCACCCCCAACTACCCCTTACCACCCCAAAATAGACTCAATCATTTTAAACTTACAAAAAAATTCTACAAACCGTAGCAAACTATGCCAAACTCCCCTAAATTACTTCGGCTACCATAAATTACCCCCAACTACCCCTTACAACCCCAAAATAAGCCCAATCACTTTAAAATTAAAAAAAATGTTACAAGCCATATCAAACTATGCCAAACTCATCTAAATTACTTCGGCTTCCATAAATCACCCCCAACTACCCCTTACCACCCCAAAATAGACTCAATCACTTTAAACTTACAAAAAAATTCTACAAACCGTAGCAAACTATGCAAAACTCCCCTAAATTACTTTGGCTACCATAAATCACCCCCAACTACCCCCTACAACCCCAAAATTAGCCCAACCACTTTAAAATTAAAAAAAATGTTACAAGCCATATCAAACTATGCCAAACTCATCTAAATTACTTCGGCTTCCATAAATCACCCCCAACTACCCCTTACCACCCCAAAATAGACTCAATCACTTTAAACTTACAAAAAAATTCTACAAACCGTAGCAAACTATGCAAAACTCCCCTAAATTACTTTGGCTACCATAAATCACCCCCAACTACCCCCTACAACCCCAAAATTAGCCCAACCACTTTAAAATTACAAAAAATGTTACAAGCTATATCAAACTATGCCAAACTCATCTAAATTACTTCGGCTTCCATAAATCACCCCCAACTACCCCTTACCACCCCAAAATAGACTCAATCACTTTAAAATTACAAAAAAATTCTACAAACCGTAGCAAACTATGCCAAACTCCCCTAAATTACTTCGGCTACCATAAATCACCCCCAACTACCCCTTACAACCCCAAAATAAGCCCAATTACTTTAAAATTACAAAAAATGTTACAAGCTATATCAAACTATGCCAAACTCATCTAAATTACTTCGGCTTCCATAAATCACCCCCAACTACCCCTTACCACCCCAAAATAGACTCAATCACTTTAAAATTACAAAAAAATTCTACAAACCGTAGCAAACTATGCCAAACTCCCCTAAATTACTTCGGCTACCATAAATCACCCCCAACTACCCCTTACAACCCCAAAATAAGCCCAATCATTTTAAAATTACAAAAAATGTTACAAGCTATATCAAACTATGCCAAACTCATCTAAATTACTTCGGCTTCCATAAATCACCCCCAACTACCCCTTACCACCCCAAAATAGACTCAATCACTTTAAAATTACAAAAAAATTCTACAAACCCTAGCAAACTATGCCAATCTCCCCTAAATTACTTCGGCTACCATAAATCACCCCCAACTACCCCTTACAACCCCAAAATAAGCCCAATCACTTTAAAATTACAAAAAATGTTACAAGCTATATCAAACTATGCCAAACTCATCTAAATTACTTCGGCTTCCATAAATCACCCCCAACTACCCCTTACCACCCCAAAATAGACTCAATCACTTTAAAATTACAAAAAAATTCTACAAACCCTAGCAAACTATGCCAATCTCCCCTAAATTACTTCGGCTACCATAAATCACCCCCAACTACCCCTTACAACCCCAAAATAAGCCCAATCACTTTAAAATTACAAAAAATGTTACAAGCTATATCAAACTATGCCAAACTCATCTAAATTACTTCGGCTTCCATAAATCACCCCCAACTACCCCTTACCACCCCAAAATAGACTCAATCACTTTAAAATTACAAAAAAATTCTACAAACCCTAGCAAACTATGCCAATCTCCCCTAAATTACTTCGGCTACCATAAATCACCCCCAACTACCCCTTACCACCCCAAAATAGACTCAATCACTTTAAAATTACAAAAAATGTTACAAGCCATATCAAACTATGCCAAACTCCCCTAAATTACTTCGGCTACCATAAATCACCCCGAACTACCCCTTACAACCCCAAAAGAAGCCCAATCACTTTAAAATAACAAAAAATGTTACAAGCCATATAAAACTATGCCAAACTCATCTAAATTACTTCGGCTTCTATAAATCACCCCCAATTACCCCTTACCACCCCAAAATATGCTCAATCACTTTAAAATTACAAAAATATTCTACAAACCGTAGCAAACTATGCCAAACTCCCCTAAATTACTTCGGCTACCATAAATCACCCCCAACTACCCCTTACAACCCCAAAATAAGCCTAATCACTTTAAAATTACAAAAAATGTTACAAGCCAAATCAAACTATGCCAAACTCATCTAAATTACTTCGGCTTTCATAAATCACCCCCAACTACCCCTTACCACCCAAAAATAGACTTAATTACTTTAAAATTACAAAAAAATTCTACAAACCGTAGCAAACTATGCCAAACTCCCCTAAATTACTTTGGCTACCATAAATCACCCCCAACTACCCCTTACAACCCCAAAATAAGCCCAATCACTTTAAAATTACAAAAAATGTTACAAGCTATATCAAACTATGCCAAACTCATCTAAATTACTTCGGCTTCCATAAATCACCCCCAACTACCCCTTACCACCCCAAAATAGACTCAATCTCTTTAAAATTACAAAAAAATTCTACAAACCGTAGCAAACTATGCCAAACTCCCCTAAATTACTTTGGCTACCATAAATCACCCCCAACTACCCCTTACAACCCCAAAATAAGCCCAATCACTTTAAAATTACAAAAAATGTTACAAGCTATATCAAACTATGCCAAACTCATCTAAATTACTTCGGCTTCCATAAATCACCCCCAACTACCCCTTACCACCCCAAAATAGACTCAATCACTTTAAAATTACAAAAAAATTCTACAAACCGTAGCAAACTATGCCAAACTCCCCTAAATTACTTCGGCTACCATAAATCATCCCCAACTACTCCTTACAACCCCAAAATAAGCCCAATCACTTTAAAATTACAAAAAATGTTACAAGCTATATCAAACTATGCCAAACTCATCTAAATTACTTCGGCTTCCATAAATCACCCCCAACTACCCCTTACCACCCCAAAATAGACTCAATCACTTTAAAATTACAAAAAAATTCTACAAACCGTAGCAAACTATGCCAAACTCCCCTAAATTACTTCGGCTACCATAAATCACCCCCAACTACCCCTTACCATCCCAAAATATGCTCAATCACTTTAAAATTACAAAAAAATTCTACAAACTGTAGCAAACTATGCCAAACTCCCCTGAATTACTTCGGCTACCATAAATCACCCCCACTAACCCTTACCACCCCAAAATAAGCCCAATCACTTTCAAATAACAAAAAATGTTACAAGCCATATCAAACTATGCCAAACTCATCTAAATTACTTCGGCTTCCATAAATCACCCCCAACTACCCCTTACCACCCCAAACTATGCTCAATCACTTTAAAATTACAAAAAAATTCTACAAACCGTAGCAAACTATGCCAAACTCCCCTAAATTACTTTGGCTACCATAAATCACCCCCAACTACCCCTTACAACCCCAAAATAAGCCCAATCACTTTAAAATTAAAAAAAATGTTACAAGCCATATCAAACTATGCCAAACTCATCTAAATTACTTCGGCTTCCATAAATCACCCCCAACTACCCCTTACCACCCCAAAATAGACTCAATCATTTTAAACTTACAAAAAAATTCTACAAACCGTAGCAAACTATGCCAAACTCCCCTAAATTACTTCGGCTACCATAAATTACCCCCAACTACCCCTTACAACCCCAAAATAAGCCCAATCACTTTAAAATTAAAAAAAATGTTACAAGCCATATCAAACTATGCCAAACTCATCTAAATTACTTCGGCTTCCATAAATCACCCCCAACTACCCCTTACCACCCCAAAATAGACTCAATCACTTTAAACTTACAAAAAAATTCTACAAACCGTAGCAAACTATGCAAAACTCCCCTAAATTACTTTGGCTACCATAAATCACCCCCAACTACCCCCTACAACCCCAAAATTAGCCCAACCACTTTAAAATTACAAAAAATGTTACAAGCTATATCAAACTATGCCAAACTCATCTAAATTACTTCGGCTTCCATAAATCACCCCCAACTACCCCTTACCACCCCAAAATAGACTCAATCACTTTAAAATTACAAAAAAATTCTACAAACCGTAGCAAACTATGCCAAACTCCCCTAAATTACTTCGGCTACCATAAATCACCCCCAACTACCCCTTACAACCCCAAAATAAGCCCAATTACTTTAAAATTACAAAAAATGTTACAAGCTATATCAAACTATGCCAAACTCATCTAAATTACTTCGGCTTCCATAAATCACCCCCAACTACCCCTTACCACCCCAAAATAGACTCAATCACTTTAAAATTACAAAAAAATTCTACAAACCGTAGCAAACTATTCCAAACTCCCCTAAATTACTTCGGCTACCATAAATCACCCCCAACTACCCCTTACAACCCCAAAATAAGCCCAATCATTTTAAAATTACAAAAAATGTTACAAGCTATATCAAACTATGCCAAACTCATCTAAATTACTTCGGCTTCCATAAATTACCCCCAACTACCCCTTACCACCCCAAAATAGACTCAATCACTTTAAAATTACAAAAAAATTCTACAAACCCTAGCAAACTATGCCAATCTCCCCTAAATTACTTCGGCTACCATAAATCACCCCCAACTACCCCTTACAACCCCAAAATAAGCCCAATCACTTTAAAATTACAAAAAATGTTACAAGCTATATCAAACTATGCCAAACTCATCTAAATTACTTCGGCTTCCATAAATCACCCCCAACTACCCCTTACCACCCCAAAATAGACTCAATCACTTTAAAATTACAAAAAATGTTACAAGCCATATCAAACTATGCCAAACTCCCCTAAATTACTTCGGCTACCATAAATCACCCCGAACTACCCCTTACAACCCCAAAAGAAGCCCAATCACTTTAAAATAACAAAAAATGTTACAAGCCATATAAAACTATGCCAAACTCATCTAAATTACTTCGGCTTCTATAAATCACCCCCAATTACCCCTTACCACCCCAAAATATGCTCAATCACTTTAAAATTACAAAAATATTCTACAAACCGTAGCAAACTATGCCAAACTCCCCTAAATTACTTCGGCTACCATAAATCACCCCCAACTACCCCTTACAACCCCAAAATAAGCCTAATCACTTTAAAATTACAAAAAATGTTACAAGCCAAATCAAACTATGCCAAACTCATCTAAATTACTTCGGCTTTCATAAATCACCCCCAACTACCCCTTACCACCCAAAAATAGACTTAATTACTTTAAAATTACAAAAAAATTCTACAAACCGTAGCAAACTATGCCAAACTCCCCTAAATTACTTTGGCTACCATAAATCACCCCCAACTACCCCTTTCAACCCCAAAATAAGCCCAATCACTTTAAAATTACAAAAAATGTTACAAGCTATATCAAACTATGCCAAACTCATCTAAATTACTTCGGCTTCCATAAATCACCCCCAACTACCCCTTACCACCCCAAAATAGACTCAATCTCTTTAAAATTACAAAAAAATTCTACAAACCGTAGCAAACTATGCCAAACTCCCCTAAATTACTTTGGCTACCATAAATCACCCCCAACTACCCCTTACAACCCCAAAATAAGGCCAATCACTTTAAAATTACAAAAAATGTTACAAGCTATATCAAACTATGCCAAACTCATCTAAATTACTTCGGCTTCCATAAATCACCCCCAACTACCCCTTACCACCCTAAAATAGACTCAATCACTTTAAAATTACAAAAAAATTCTACAAACCGTAGCAAACTATGCCAAACTCCCCTAAATTACTTCGGCTACCATAAATCACCCCCAACTACCCCTTACAACCCCAAAATAAGCCCAATCACTTTGAAATTACAAAAAATGTTACAAGCTATATCAAACTATGCCAAACTCATCTAAATTACTTCGGCTTCCATAAATCACCCCCAACTACCCCTTACCACCCCAAAATAGACTCAATCACTTTAAAATTACAAAAAAATTCTACAAACCGTAGCAAACTATGCCAAACTCCCCTAAATTACTTCGGCTACCATAAATCACCCCCAACTACCCCTTACCATCCCAAAATATGCTCAATCACTTTAAAATTACAACAAAATTCTACAAACTGTAGCAAACTATGCCAAACTCCCCTGAATTACTTCGGCTACCATAAATCACCCCCACTAACCCTTACCACCCCAAAATAAGCCCAATCACTTTCAAATAACAAAAAATGTTACAAGCCATATCAAACTATGCCAAACTCATCTAAATTACTTCGGCTTCCATAAATCACCCCCAACTACCCCTTACCACCCCAAACTATGCTCAATCACTTTAAAATTACAAAAAAATTCTACAAACCGTAGCAAACTATGCCAAACTCCCATAAATTACTTTGGCTACCATAAATCACCCCCAACTACCCCTTACAACCCCAAAATAAACCCAATCACTTTAAAATTACAAAAAATGTTACAAGCTATATCAAACTATGCCAAACTCATCTAAATTACTTCGGCTTCCATAAATCACCCCCAACTACCCCTTACCACCCCAAAATAGACTCAATCACTTTAAACTTACAAAAAAATTCTACAAACCGTAGCAAACTATGCAAAACTCCCCTAAATTACTTTGGCTACCATAAATCACCCCCAACTACCCCTTACAACCCCAAAATTAGCCCAACCACTTTAAAATTACAAAAAATGTTACAAGCTATATCAAACTATGCCAAACTCATCTAAATTACTTCGGCTTCCATAAATCACCCCCAACTACCCCTTACCACCCCAAAATAGACTCAATCACTTTAAAATTACAAAAAAATTCTACAAACCGTAGCAAACTATGCCAAACTCCCCTAAATTACTTCGGCTACCATAAATCACCCCCAACTACCCCTTACAACCCCAAAATAAGCCTAATCACTTTAAAATTACAAAAAATGTTACAAGCCAAATCAAACTATGCCAAACTCATCTAAATTACTTCGGCTTTCATAAATCACCCCCAACTACCCCTTACATCCCCAAAATAAGCCCAATCACTTTAAAATTACAAAAAATGTTACAAGCTATATCAAACTATGCCAAACTCATCTAAATTACTTCGGCTTCCTTAAATCACCCCCAACTACCCCTTACCACCCCAAAATATGCTCAATCACTTTAAAATTACAAAAAAATTCTACAAACCGTAGCAAACTATGCCAAACTCCCCTAAATTACTTCAGCTACCATAAATCACCCCCAACTACCCCTTACAACCCCAAAATAAGCCCAATCACTTTAAAATTACAAGAAATGTTACAAGCCATATCAAACTATGCCAAACTCATCTAAATTACTTCGGCTTCCATAAATCACCCCCAACTACCCCTTACCACCCCAAAATAGACTCAATCACTTTAAAATTACAAAAAAATTTTACAAACCGTAGCAAACTATGCCAAACACCCCTAAAATACTTCGGCTACCATAAATCACCCCGAACTACCCCTTACAACCCCAAAATAAGTCCAATTACTTTAAAATTACAAAAAGTGTTACAAGCTATATCAAACTATGCCAAACTCATCTAAATTACTTCGGCTTCCATAAATCACCCCCAACTACCCCTTACCCCCCCAAAATATGCTCAATCACTTTAAAATTACAAAAAAATTCTACAAACCGTAGCAAACTATGCCAATCTCCCCTAAATTACTTTGGCTACCATAAATCACCCCGAACTACCCCTTACAACCCCAAAATAAGCCCAATCACTTTAAAATTACAAAAAATGTTACAAGCCATATCAAACTATGCCAAACTCATCTAAATTACTTTGGCTTCCATAAATCACCCCCAACTACCCCTTACCACCCCAAAATAGACTCAATCACTTTAAAATTACAAAAAAATTCTACAAACCGTAGCAAACTATGGCAAACTCCCCTAAATTACTTCGGCTACCATAAATCACCCCCAACTACCCCTTACAACCCCAAAATAAGCCTAATCACTTTAAAATTACAAAAAATGTTACAAGCCAAATCAAACTATGCCAAACTCATCTAAATTACTTCGGCTTTCATAAATCACCCCCAACTACCCCTTACAACCCCAAAATAAGCCCAATCACTTTAAAATTACAAAAAATGTTACAAGCCATATCAAACTATGCCAAAATCATCTAAATTACTTCGGCTTCCATAAATCACCCCCAACTACCCCTTACCACCCCAAAATATGCTCAATCACTTTAAAATTACAAAAAAATTTTACAAACCGTAGCAAACTATGCCAATCTCCCCTAAATTACTTTGGCTACCATAAATCACCCCGAACTACCCCTTACAACCCCAAAATAAGCCCAATCACTTTAAAATTACAAAAAATGTTACAAGCCATATCAAACTATGCCAAACTCATCTAAATTACTTTGGCTTCCATAAATCACCCCCAACTACCCCTTACCACCAAAAAATATGCTCAATCACTTTAAAATTACAAAAAAATTCTTCAAACCGTAGCAAACTATGCCAAACTCCCCTAAATTACTTCGGCTACCATAAATCACCCCCAACTACCCCTTACAACCCCAAAATAAGCCCAATCACTTTAAAATTACAAAAAAATGTTACAAGCCATATCAAACTATGCCAAACTCATCTAAATTACTTCGGCTTCCACAAATCACCCAAAACTACCCTTTACCACCCCAAAATAGACTCAATCACTTTAAAATTACAAAAAAATTCTGCAAACCGTAGCAAACTATGCCAAACTCCCCTAAATTACTTCGGCTACCATAAATCACCCCGAACTACCCTTTACAATTCCAAAATAAGCCCAATCACTTTTTAATTACAAAAAATGTTACAAGCCATATCAAACTATGCCAAACTCATCTAAATTACTTCGGCTTCCATAAATCACCCCCAACTACCCCTTACCACCCCAAAATAGACTCAATCACTTTAAAATTACAAAAAAATTCTACAAACCGTAGCAAACTATGCCAAACTCCCTTAAATTACTTCGGCTACCATAAATCACCCCCAACTACCACTTACCATCCCAAAATATGCTCAATCACTTTAAAATTACAAAAAAATTCTACAAACTGTAGCAAACTATGCCAAACTCCCCTGAATTACTTCGGCTACCATAAATCACCCCCACTAACCCTTACCACCCCAAAATAAGCCCAATCACTTTCAAATAACAAAAAATGTTACAAGCCATATCAAACTATGCCAAACTCATCTAAATTACTTCGGCTTCCATAAATCACCCCCAACTACCCCTTACCACCCCAAACTATGCTCAATCACTTTAAAATTACAAAAAAATTCTACAAACCGTAGCAAACTATGCCAAACTCCCCTAAATTACTTTGGCTACCATAAATCACCCCCAACTACCCCTTACAACCCCAAAATAAACCCAATCACTTTAAAATTACAAAAAATGTTACAAGCTATATCAAACTATGCCAAACTCATCTAAATTACTTCGGCTTCCATAAATCACCCCCAACTACCCCTTACCACCCCAAAATAGACTCAATCATTTTAAAATTACAAAAATATTCTACAAACCGTAGCAAACTATGCCAAACTCCCCTAAATTACTTCGGCTACCATAAATCACCCCCAACTACCCCTTACAACCCCAAAATAAGCCTAATCACTTTAAAATTACAAAAAATGTTACAAGCCAAATCAAACTATGCCAAACTCATCTAAATTACTTCGGCTTTCATAAATCACCCCCAACTACCCCTTACCACCCAAAAATAGACTTAATTACTTTAAAATTACAAAAAAATTCTACAAACCGTAGCAAACTATGCCAAACTCCCCTAAATTACTTTGGCTACCATAAATCACCCCCAACTACCCCTTTCAACCCCAAAATAAGCCCAATCACTTTAAAATTACAAAAAATGTTACAAGCTATATCAAACTATGCCAAACTCATCTAAATTACTTCGGCTTCCATAAATCACCCCCAACTACCCCTTACCACCCCAAAATAGACTCAATCTCTTTAAAATTACAAAAAAATTCTACAAACCGTAGCAAACTATGCCAAACTCCCCTAAATTACTTTGGCTACCATAAATCACCCCCAACTACCCCTTACAACCCCAAAATAAGCCCAATCACTTTAAAATTACAAAAAATGTTACAAGCTATATCAAACTATGCCAAACTCATCTAAATTACTTCGGCTTCCATAAATCACCCCCAACTACCCCTTACCACCCTAAAATAGACTCAATCACTTTAAAATTACAAAAAAATTCTACAAACCGTAGCAAACTATGCCAAACTCCCCTAAATTACTTCGGCTACCATAAATCACCCCCAACTACCCCTTACAACCCCAAAATAAGCCCAATCACTTTGAAATTACAAAAAATGTTACAAGCTATATCAAACTATGCCAAACTCATCTAAATTACTTCGGCTTCCATAAATCACCCCCAACTACCCCTTACCACCCCAAAATAGACTCAATCACTTTAAAATTACAAAAAAATTCTACAAACCGTAGCAAACTATGCCAAACTCCCCTAAATTACTTCGGCTACCATAAATCACCCCCAACTACCCCTTACCATCCCAAAATATGCTCAATCACTTTAAAATTACAACAAAATTCTACAAACTGTAGCAAACTATGCCAAACTCCCCTGAATTACTTCGGCTACCATAAATCACCCCCACTAACCCTTACCACCCCAAAATAAGCCCAATCACTTTCAAATAACAAAAAATGTTACAAGCCATATCAAACTATGCCAAACTCATCTAAATTACTTCGGCTTCCATAAATCACCCCCAACTACCCCTTACCACCCCAAACTATGCTCAATCACTTTAAAATTACAAAAAAATTCTACAAACCGTAGCAAACTATGCCAAACTCCCATAAATTACTTTGGCTACCATAAATCACCCCCAACTACCCCTTACAACCCCAAAATAAACCCAATCACTTTAAAATTACAAAAAATGTTACAAGCTATATCAAACTATGCCAAACTCATCTAAATTACTTCGGCTTCCATAAATCACCCCCAACTACCCCTTACCACCCCAAAATAGACTCAATCACTTTAAACTTACAAAAAAATTCTACAAACCGTAGCAAACTATGCAAAACTCCCCTAAATTACTTTGGCTACCATAAATCACCCCCAACTACCCCTTACAACCCCAAAATTAGCCCAACCACTTTAAAATTACAAAAAATGTTACAAGCTATATCAAACTATGCCAAACTCATCTAAATTACTTCGGCTTCCATAAATCACCCCCAACTACCCCTTACCACCCCAAAATAGACTCAATCACTTTAAAATTACAAAAAAATTCTACAAACCGTAGCAAACTATGCCAAACTCCCCTAAATTACTTCGGCTACCATAAATCACCCCCAACTACCCCTTACAACCCCAAAATAAGCCTAATCACTTTAAAATTACAAAAAATGTTACAAGCCAAATCAAACTATGCCAAACTCATCTAAATTACTTCGGCTTTCATAAATCACCCCCAACTACCCCTTACATCCCCAAAATAAGCCCAATCACTTTAAAATTACAAAAAATGTTACAAGCTATATCAAACTATGCCAAACTCATCTAAATTACTTCGGCTTCCTTAAATCACCCCCAACTACCCCTTACCACCCCAAAATATGCTCAATCACTTTAAAATTACAAAAAAATTCTACAAACCGTAGCAAACTATGCCAAACTCCCCTAAATTACTTCAGCTACCATAAATCACCCCCAACTACCCCTTACAACCCCAAAATAAGCCCAATCACTTTAAAATTACAAGAAATGTTACAAGCCATATCAAACTATGCCAAACTCATCTAAATTACTTCGGCTTCCATAAATCACCCCCAACTACCCCTTACCACCCCAAAATAGACTCAATCACTTTAAAATTACAAAAAAATTTTACAAACCGTAGCAAACTATGCCAAACACCCCTAAAATACTTCGGCTACCATAAATCACCCCGAACTACCCCTTACAACCCCAAAATAAGTCCAATTACTTTAAAATTACAAAAAGTGTTACAAGCTATATCAAACTATGCCAAACTCATCTAAATTACTTCGGCTTCCATAAATCACCCCCAACTACCCCTTACCCCCCCAAAATATGCTCAATCACTTTAAAATTACAAAAAAATTCTACAAACCGTAGCAAACTATGCCAATCTCCCCTAAATTACTTTGGCTACCATAAATCACCCCGAACTACCCCTTACAACCCCAAAATAAGCCCAATCACTTTAAAATTACAAAAAATGTTACAAGCCATATCAAACTATGCCAAACTCATCTAAATTACTTTGGCTTCCATAAATCACCCCCAACTACCCCTTACCACCCCAAAATAGACTCAATCACTTTAAAATTACAAAAAAATTCTACAAACCGTAGCAAACTATGCCAAACTCCCCTAAATTACTTCGGCTACCATAAATCACCCCCAACTACCCCTTACAACCCCAAAATAAGCCTAATCACTTTAAAATTACAAAAAATGTTACAAGCCAAATCAAACTATGCCAAACTCATCTAAATTACTTCGGCTTTCATAAATCACCCCCAACTACCCCTTACAACCCCAAAATAAGCCCAATCACTTTAAAATTACAAAAAATGTTACAAGCCATATCAAACTATGCCAAAATCATCTAAATTACTTCGGCTTCCATAAATCACCCCCAACTACCCCTTACCACCCCAAAATATGCTCAATCACTTTAAAATTACAAAAAAATTTTACAAACCGTAGCAAACTATGCCAATCTCCCCTAAATTACTTTGGCTACCATAAATCACCCCGAACTACCCCTTACAACCCCAAAATAAGCCCAATCACTTTAAAATTACAAAAAATGTTACAAGCCATATCAAACTATGCCAAACTCATCTAAATTACTTTGGCTTCCATAAATCACCCCCAACTACCCCTTACCACCAAAAAATATGCTCAATCACTTTAAAATTACAAAAAAATTCTTCAAACCGTAGCAAACTATGCCAAACTCCCCTAAATTACTTCGGCTACCATAAATCACCCCCAACTACCCCTTACAACCCCAAAATAAGCCCAATCACTTTAAAATTACAAAAAAATGTTACAAGCCATATCAAACTATGCCAAACTCATCTAAATTACTTCGGCTTCCACAAATCACCCAAAACTACCCTTTACCACCCCAAAATAGACTCAATCACTTTAAAATTACAAAAAAATTCTGCAAACCGTAGCAAACTATGCCAAACTCCCCTAAATTACTTCGGCTACCATAAATCACCCCGAACTACCCTTTACAATTCCAAAATAAGCCCAATCACTTTTTAATTACAAAAAATGTTACAAGCCATATCAAACTATGCCAAACTCATCTAAATTACTTCGGCTTCCATAAATCACCCCCAACTACCCCTTACCACCCCAAAATAGACTCAATCACTTTAAAATTACAAAAAAATTCTACAAACCGTAGCAAACTATGCCAAACTCCCTTAAATTACTTCGGCTACCATAAATCACCCCCAACTACCACTTACCATCCCAAAATATGCTCAATCACTTTAAAATTACAAAAAAATTCTACAAACTGTAGCAAACTATGCCAAACTCCCCTGAATTACTTCGGCTACCATAAATCACCCCCACTAACCCTTACCACCCCAAAATAAGCCCAATCACTTTCAAATAACAAAAAATGTTACAAGCCATATCAAACTATGCCAAACTCATCTAAATTACTTCGGCTTCCATAAATCACCCCCAACTACCCCTTACCACCCCAAACTATGCTCAATCACTTTAAAATTACAAAAAAATTCTACAAACCGTAGCAAACTATGCCAAACTCCCCTAAATTACTTTGGCTACCATAAATCACCCCCAACTACCCCTTACAACCCCAAAATAAACCCAATCACTTTAAAATTACAAAAAATGTTACAAGCTATATCAAACTATGCCAAACTCATCTAAATTACTTCGGCTTCCATAAATCACCCCCAACTACCCCTTACCACCCCAAAATAGACTCAATCATTTTAAACTTACAAAAAAATTCTACAAACCGTAGCAAACTATGCCAAACTCCCCTAAATTACTTCGGCTACCATAAATTACCCCCAACTACCCCTTACAACCCCAAAATAAGCTAAATCACTTTAAAATTAAAAAAAATGTTACAAGCCATATCAAACTATGCCAAACTCATCTAAATTACTTCGGCTTCCATAAATCACCCCCAACTACCCCTTACCACCCCAAAATAGACTCAATCACTTTAAACTTACAAAAAAATTCTACAATCCGTAGCAAACTATGCAAAACTCCCCTAAATTACTTTGGCTACCATAAATCACCCCCAACTACCCCCTACAACCCCAAAATTAGCCCAACCACTTTAAAATTACAAAAAATGTTACAAGCTATATCAAACTATGCCAAACTCATCTAAATTACTTCGGCTTCCATAAATCACCCCCAACTACCCCTTACCACCCCAAAATAGACTCAATCACTTTAAAATTACAAAAAAATTCTACAAACCGTAGCAAACTATGCCAAACTCCCCTAAATTACTTCGGCTACCATAAATCACCCCCAACTACCCCTTACAACCCCAAAATAAGCCCAATCACTTTAAAATTACAAAAAATGTTACAAGCTATATCAAACTATGCCAAACTCATCTAAATTACTTCGGCTTCCATAAATCACCCCCAACTACCCCTTACCACCCCAAAATAGACTCAATCACTTTAAAATTACAAAAAAATTCTACAAACCGTAGCAAACTATGCCAAACTCCCCTAAATTACTTCGGCTACCATAAATCACCCCCAACTACCCCTTACAACCCCAAAATAAGCCCAATCACTTTAAAATTACAAAAAATGTTACAAGCTATATCAAACTATGCCAAACTCATCTAAATTACTTCGGCTTCCATAAATCACCCCCAACTACCCCTTACCACCCCAAAATAGACTCAATCACTTTAAAATTACAAAAAAATTCTACAAACCCTAGCAAACTATGCCAATCTCCCCTAAATTACTTCGGCTACCATAAATCACCCCCAACTACCCCTTACAACCCCAAAATAAGCCCAATCACTTTAAAATTACAAAAAATGTTACAAGCTATATCAAACTATGCCAAACTCATCTAAATTACTTCGGCTTCCATAAATCACCCCCAACTACCCCTTACCACCCCAAAATAGACTCAATCACTTTAAAATTACAAAAAAATTCTACAAACCCTAGCAAACTATGCCAATCTCCCCTAAATTACTTCGGCTACCATAAATCACCCCCAACTACCCCTTACCACCCCAAAATAGACTCAATCACTTTAAAATTACAAAAAATGTTACAAGCCATATCAAACTATGCCAAACTCCCCTAAATTACTTCGGCTACCATAAATCACCCCGAACTACCCCTTACAACCCCAAAAGAAGCCCAATCACTTTAAAATAACAAAAAATGTTACAAGCCATATAAAACTATGCCAAACTCATCTAAATTACTTCGGCTTCTATAAATCACCCCCAATTACCCCTTACCACCCCAAAATATGCTCAATCACTTTAAAATTACAAAAATATTCTACAAACCGTAGCAAACTATGCCAAACTCCCCTAAATTACTTCGGCTACCATAAATCACCCCCAACTACCCCTTACAACCCCAAAATAAGCCTAATCACTTTAAAATTACAAAAAATGTTACAAGTCAAATCAAACTATGCCAAACTCATCTAAATTACTTCGGCTTTCATAAATCACCCCCAACTACCCCTTACCACCCAAAAATAGACTTAATTACTTTAAAATTACAAAAAAATTCTACAAACCGTAGCAAACTATGCCAAACTCCCCTAAATTACTTTGGCTACCATAAATCACCCCCAACTACCCCTTACAACCCCAAAATAAGCCCAATCACTTTAAAATTACAAAAAATGTTACAAGCTATATCAAACTATGCCAAACTCATCTAAATTACTTCGGCTTCCATAAATCACCCCCAACTACCCCTTACCACCCCAAAATAGACTCAATCTCTTTAAAATTACAAAAAAATTCTACAAACCGTTGCAAACTATGCCAAACTCCCCTAAATTACTTTGGCTACCATAAATCACCCCCAACTACCCCTTACAACCCCAAAATAAGCCCAATCACTTTAAAATTACAAAAAATGTTACAAGCTATATCAAACTATGCCAAACTCATCTAAATTACTTCGGCTTCCATAAATCACCCCCAACTACCCCTTACCACCCCAAAATAGACTCAATCACTTTAAAATTACAAAAAAATTCTACAAACCGTAGCAAACTATGCCAAACTCCCCTAAATTACTTCGGCTACCATAAATCACCCCCAACTACTCCTTACAACCCCAAAATAAGCCCAATCACTTTAAAATTACAAAAAATGTTACAAGCTATATCAAACTATGCCAAACTCATCTAAATTACTTCGGCTACCATAAATCACCCCCACTAACCCTTACCACCCCAAAATAAGCCCAATCACTTTCAAATAACAAAAAATGTTACAAGCCATATCAAACTATGCCAAACTCATCTAAATTACTTCGGCTTCCATAAATCACCCCCAACTACCCCTTACCACCCCAAACTATGCTCAATCACTTTAAAATTACAAAAAAATTCTACAAACCGTAGCAAACTATGCCAAACTCCCCTAAATTACTTTGGCTACCATAAATCACCCCCAACTACCCCTTACAACCCCAAAATAAACCCAATCACTTTAAAATTACAAAAAATGTTACAAGCTATATCAAACTATGCCAAACTCATCTAAATTACTTCGGCTTCCATAAATCACCCCCAACTACCCCTTACCACCCCAAAATAGACTCAATCATTTTAAACTTACAAAAAAATTCTACAAACCGTAGCAAACTATGCCAAACTCCCCTAAATTACTTCGGCTACCATAAATTACCCCCAACTACCCCTTACAACCCCAAAATAAGCCCAATCACTTTAAAATTAAAAAAAATGTTACAAGCCATATCAAACTATGCCAAACTCATCTAAATTACTTCGGCTTCCATAAATCACCCCCAACTACCCCTTACCACCCCAAAATAGACTCAATCACTTTAAACTTACAAAAAAATTCTACAAACCGTAGCAAACTATGCAAAACTCCCCTAAATTACTTTGGCTACCATAAATCACCCCCAACTACCCCCTACAACCCCAAAATTAGCCCAACCACTTTAAAATTACAAAAAATGTTACAAGCTATATCAAACTATGCCAAACTCATCTAAATTACTTCGGCTTCCATAAATCACCCCCAACTACCCCTTACCACCCCAAAATAGACTCAATCACTTTAAAATTACAAAAAAATTCTACAAACCGTAGCAAACTATGCCAAACTCCCCTAAATTACTTCGGCTACCATAAATCACCCCCAACTACCCCTTACAACCCCAAAATAAATCCAATCACTTTAAAATTACAAAAAAATGTTACAAGCCATATCAAACTATGCCAAACTCATCTAAATTACTTCGGCTTCCACAAATCACCCAAAACTACCCTTTACCACCCCAAAATAGACTCAATCACTTTAAAATTACAAAAAAATTCTGCAAACCGTAGCAAACTATGCCAAACTCCCCTAAATTACTTCGGCTACCATAAATCACCCCGAACTACCCTTTACAATTCCAAAATAAGCCCAATCACTTTTTAATTACAAAAAATGTTACAAGCCATATCAAACTATGCCAAACTCATCTAAATTACTTCGGCTTCCATAAATCACCCCCAACTACCCCTTACCACCCCAAAATAGACACAATCACTTTAAAATTACAAAAAAATTCTACAAACCGTAGCAAACTATGCCAAACTCCCTTAAATTACTTCGGCTACCATAAATCACCCCCAACTACCCCTTACCATCCCAAAATATGCTCAATCACTTTAAAATTACAAAAAAATTCTACAAACTGTAGCAAACTATGCCAAACTCCCCTGAATTACTTCGGCTACCATAAATCACCCCCACTAACCCTTACCACCCCAAAATAAGCCCAATCACTTTCAAATAACAAAAAATGTTACAAGCCATATCAAACTATGCCAAACTCATCTAAATTACTTCGGTTTCCATAAATCACCCCCAACTACCCCTTACCACCCCAAACTATGCTCAATCACTTTAAAATTACAAAAAAATTCTACAAACCGTAGCAAACTATGCCAAACTCCCCTAAATTACTTTGGCTACCATAAATCACCCCCAACTACCCCTTACAACCCCAAAATAAACCCAATCACTTTAAAATTACAAAAAATGTTACAAGCTATATCAAACTATGCCAAACTCATCTAAATTACTTCGGCTTCCATAAATCACCCCCAACTACCCCTTACCACCCCAAAATAGACTCAATCATTTTAAACTTACAAAAAAATTCTACAAACCGTAGCAAACTATGCCAAACTCCCCTAAATTACTTCGGCTACCATAAATTACCCCCAACTACCCCTTACAACCCCAAAATAAGCCCAATCACTTTAAAATTAAAAAAAAATGTTACAAGCCATATCAAACTATGCCAAACTCATCTAAATTACTTCGGCTTCCATAAATCACCCCCAACTACCCCTTACCACCCCAAAATAGACTCAATCACTTTAAACTTACAAAAAAATTCTACAAACCGTAGCAAACTATGCAAAACTCCCCTAAATTACTTTGGCTACCATAAATCACCCCCAACTACCCCCTACAACCCCAAAATTAGCCCAACCACTTTAAAATTACAAAAAATGTTACAAGCTATATCAAACTATGCCAAACTCATCTAAATTACTTCGGCTTCCATAAATCACCCCCAACTACCCCTTACCACCCCAAAATAGACTCAATCACTTTAAAATTACAAAAAAATTCTACAAACCGTAGCAAACTATGCCAAACTCCCCTAAATTACTTCGGCTACCATAAATCACCCCCAACTACCCCTTACAACCCCAAAATAAGCCCAATCACTTTAAAATTACAAAAAAATGTTACAAGCCATATCAAACTATGCCAAACTCATCTAAATTACTTCGGCTTCCACAAATCACCCAAAACTACCCTTTACCACCCCAAAATAGACTCAATCACTTTAAAATTACAAAAAAATTCTGCAAACCGTAGCAAACTATGCCAAACTCCCCTAAATTACTTCGGCTCCCATAAATCACCCCGAACTAACCTTTACAATTCCAAAATAAGCCCAATCACTTTTTAATTACAAAAAATGTTACAAGCCATATCAAACTATGCCAAACTCATCTAAATTACTTCGGCTTCCATAAATCACCCCCAACTACCCCTTACCACCCCAAAATAGACTCAATCACTTTAAAATTACAAAAAAATTCTACAAACCGTAGCAAACTATGCCAAACTCCCTTAAATTACTTCGGCTACCATAAATCACCCCCAACTACCCCTTACCATCCCAAAATATGCTCAATCACTTTAAAATTACAAAAAAATTCTACAAACTGTAGCAAACTATGCCAAACTCCCCTGAATTACTTCGGCTACCATAAATCACCCCCACTAACCCTTACCCCCCCAAAATAAGCCCAATCACTTTCAAATAACAAAAAATGTTACAAGCCATATCAAACTATGCCAAACTCATCTAAATTACTTCGGCTTCCATAAATCACCCCCAACTACCCCTTACCACCCCAAACTATGCTCAATCACTTTAAAATTACAAAAAAATTCTACAAACCGTAGCAAACTATGCCAAACTCCCCTAAATTACTTTGGCTACCATAAATCACCCCCAACTACCCCTTACAACCCCAAAATAAACCCAATCACTTTAAAATTACAAAAAATGTTACAAGCTATATCAAACTATGCCAAACTCATCTAAATTACTTCGGCTTCCATAAATCACCCCCAACTACCCCTTACCACCCCAAAATAGACTCAATCATTTTAAACTTACAAAAAAATTCTACAAACCGTAGCAAACTATGCCAAACTCCCCTAAATTACTTCGGCTACCATAAATTACCCCCAACTACCCCTTACAACCCCAAAATAAACCCAATCACTTTAAAATTAAAAAAAATGTTACAAGCCATATCAAACTATGCCAAACTCATCTAAATTACTTCGGCTTCCATAAATCACCCCCAACTACCCCTTACCACCCCAAAATAGACTCAATCACTTTAAACTTACAAAAAAATTCTACAAACCGTAGCAAACTATGCAAAACTCCCCTAAATTACTTTGGCTACCATAAATCACCCCCAACTACCCCCTACAACCCCAAAATTAGCCCAACCACTTTAAAATTACAAAAAATGTTACAAGCTATATCAAACTATGCCAAACTCATCTAAATTACTTCGGCTTCCATAAATCACCCCCAACTACCCCTTACCACCCCAAAATAGACTCAATCACTTTAAAATTACAAAAAAATTCTACAAACCGTAGCAAACTATGCCAAACTCCCCTAAATTACTTCGGCTACCATAAATCACCCCCAACTACCCCTTACAACCCCAAAATAAGCCCAATCACTTTAAAATTACAAAAAATGTTACAAGCTATATCAAACTATGCCAAACTCATCTAAATTACTTCGGCTTCCATAAATCACCCCCAACTACCCCTTACCACCCCAAAATAGACTCAATCACTTTAAAATTACAAAAAAATTCTACAAACCCTAGCAAACTATGCCAATCTCCCCTAAATTACTTCGGCTACCATAAATCACCCCCAACTACCCCTTACAACCCCAAAATAAGCCCAATCACTTTAAAATTACAAAAAATGTTACAAGCTATATCAAACTATGCCAAACTCATCTAAATTACTTCGGCTTCCATAAATCACCCCCAACTACCCCTTACCACCCCAAAATAGACTCAATCACTTTAAAATTACAAAAAAATTCTACAAACCCTAGCAAACTATGCCAATCTCCCCTAAATTACTTCGGCTACCATAAATCACCCCCAACTACCCCTTACCACCCCAAAATAGACTCAATCACTTTAAAATTACAAAAAATGTTACAAGCCATATCAAACTATGCCAAACTCCCCTAAATTACTTCGGCTACCATAAATCACCCCGAACTACCCCTTACAACCCCAAAAGAAGCCCAATCACTTTAAAATAACAAAAAATGTTACAAGCCATATAAAACTATGCCAAACTCATCTAAATTACTTCGGCTTCTATAAATCACCCCCAATTACCCCTTACCACCCCAAAATATGCTCAATCACTTTAAAATTACAAAAATATTCTACAAACCGTAGCAAATTATGCCAAACTCCCCTAAATTACTTCGGCTACCATAAATCACCCCCAACTACCCCTTACAACCCCAAAATAAGCCTAATCACTTTAAAATTACAAAAAATGTTACAAGCCAAATCAAACTATGCCAAACTCATCTAAATTACTTCGGCTTTCATAAATCACCCCCAACTACCCCTTACCACCCAAAAATAGACTTAATTACTTTAAAATTACAAAAAAATTCTACAAACCGTAGCAAACTATGCCAAACTCCCCTAAATTACTTTGGCTACCATAAATCACCCCCAACTACCCCTTACAACCCCAAAATAAGCCCAATCACTTTAAAATTACAAAAAATGTTACAAGCTATATCAAACTATGCCAAACTCATCTAAATTACTTCGGCTTCCATAAATCACCCCCAACTACCCCTTACCACCCCAAAATAGACTCAATCTCTTTAAAATTACAAAAAAATTCTACAAACCGTAGCAAACTATGCCAAACTCCCCTAAATTACTTTGGCTACCATAAATCACGCCCAACTACCCCTTACAACCCCAAAATAAGCCCAATCACTTTAAAATTACACAAAATGTTACAAGCTATATCAAACTATGCCAAACTCATCTAAATTACTTCGGCTTCCATAAATCACCCCCAACTACCCCTTACCACCCCAAAATAGACTCAATCACTTTAAAATTACAAAAAAATTCTACAAACCGTAGCAAACTATGCCAAACTCCCCTAAATTACTTCGGCTACCATAAATCACCCCCAACTACTCCTTACAACCCCAAAATAAGCCCAATCACTTTAAAATTACAAAAAATGTTACAAGCTATATCAAACTATGCCAAACTCATCTAAATTACTTCGGCTTCCATAAATCACCCCCAACTACCCCTTACCACCCCAAAATAGACTCAATCACTTTAAAATTACAAAAAAATTCTACAAACCGTAGCAAACTATGCCAAACTCCCCTAAATTACTTCGGCTACCATAAATCACCCCCAACTACCCCTTACCATCCCAAAATATGCTCAATCACTTTAAAATTACAAAAAAATTCTACAAACTGTAGCAAACTATGCCAAACTCCCCTGAATTACTTCGGCTACCATAAATCACCCCCACTAACCCTTACCACCCCAAAATAAGCCCAATCACTTTCAAATAACAAAAAATGTTACAAGCCATATCAAACTATGCCAAACTCATCTAAATTACTTCGGCTTCCATAAATCACCCCCAACTACCCCTTACCACCCCAAACTATGCTCAATCACTTTAAAATTACAAAAAAATTCTACAAACCGTAGCAAACTATGCCAAACTCCCCTAAATTACTTTGGCTACCATAAATCACCCCCAACTACCCCTTACAACCCCAAAATAAACCCAATCACTTTAAAATTACAAAAAATGTTACAAGCTATATCAAACTATGCCAAACTCATCTAAATTACTTCGGCTTCCATAAATCACCCCCAACTACCCCTTACCACCCCAAAATAGACTCAATCATTTTAAACTTACAAAAAAATTCTACAAACCGTAGCAAACTATGCCAAACTCCCCTAAATTACTTCGGCTACCATAAATTACCCCCAACTACCCCTTACAACCCCAAAATAAGCCCAATCACTTTAAAATTAAAAAAAATGTTACAAGCCATATCAAACTATGCCAAACTCATCTAAATTACTTCGGCTTCCATAAATCACCCCCAACTACCCCTTACCACCCCAAAATAGACTCAATCACTTTAAACTTACAAAAAAATTCTACAAACCGTAGCAAACTATGCAAAACTCCCCTAAATTACTTTGGCTACCATAAATCACCCCCAACTACCCCCTACAACCCCAAAATTAGCCCAACCACTTTAAAATTACAAAAAATGTTACAAGCTATATCAAACTATGCCAAACTCATCTAAATTACTTCGGCTTCCATAAATCACCCCCAACTACCCCTTACCACCCCAAAATAGACTCAATCACTTTAAAATTACAAAAAAATTCTACAAACCGTAGCAAACTATGCCAAACTCCCCTAAATTACTTCGGCTACCATAAATCACCCCCAACTACCCCTTACAACCCCAAAATAAGCCCAATTACTTTAAAATTACAAAAAATGTTACAAGCTATATCAAACTATGCCAAACTCATCTAAATTACTTCGGCTTCCATAAATCACCCCCAACTACCCCTTACCACCCCAAAATAGACTCAATCACTTTAAAATTACAAAAAAATTCTACAAACCGTAGCAAACTATGCCAAACTCCCCTAAATTACTTCGGCTACCATAAATCACCCCCAACTACCCCTTACAACCCCAAAATAAGCCCAATCATTTTAAAATTACAAAAAATGTTACAAGCTATATCAAACTATGCCAAACTCATCTAAATTACTTCGGCTTCCATAAATCACCCCCAACTACCCCTTACCACCCCAAAATAGACTCAATCACTTTAAAATTACAAAAAAATTCTACAAACCCTAGCAAACTATGCCAATCTCCCCTAAATTACTTCGGCTACCATAAATCACCCCCAACTACCCCTTACAACCCCAAAATAAGCCCAATCACTTTAAAATTACAAAAAATGTTACAAGCTATATCAAACTATGCCAAACTCATCTAAATTACTTCGGCTTCCATAAATCACCCCCAACTACCCCTTACCACCCCAAAATAGACTCAATCACTTTAAAATTACAAAAAATGTTACAAGCCATATCAAACTATGCCAAACTCCCCTAAATTACTTCGGCTACCATAAATCACCCCGAACTACCCCTTACAACCCCAAAAGAAGCCCAATCACTTTAAAATAACAAAAAATGTTACAAGCCATATAAAACTATGCCAAACTCATCTAAATTACTTCGGCTTCTATAAATCACCCCCAATTACCCCTTACCACCCCAAAATATGCTCAATCACTTTAAAATTACAAAAATATTCTACAAACCGTAGCAAACTATGCCAAACTCCCCTAAATTACTTCGGCTACCATAAATCACCCCCAACTACCCCTTACAACCCCAAAATAAGCCCAATCACTTTAAAATTAAAAAAAATGTTACAAGCCATATCAAACTATGCCAAACTCATCTAAATTACTTCGGCTTCCATAAATCACCCCCAACTACCCCTTACCACCCCAAAATAGACTCAATCACTTTAAAATTACAAAAAAATTCTACAAACCGTAGCAAACTATGCCAAACTCCCCTAAATTACTTCGGCTACCATAAATCACCCCCAACTACCCCTTACAACCCCAAAATAAGCCCAATCACTTTAAAATTACAAAAAATGTTACAAGCTATATCAAACTATGCCAAACTCATCTAAATTACTTCGGCTTCCATAAATCACCCCCAACTACCCCTTACCACCCCAAAATAGACTCAATCACTTTAAAATTACAAAAAAATTCTACAAACCCTAGCAAACTATGCCAATCTCCCCTAAATTACTTCGGCTACCATAAATCACCCCCAACTACCCCTTACAACCCCAAAATAAGCCCAATCACTTTAAAATTACAAAAAATGTTACAAGCTATATCAAACTATGCCAAACTCATCTAAATTACTTCGGCTTCCATAAATCACCCCCAACTACCCCTTACCACCCCAAAATAGACTCAATCACTTTAAAATTACAAAAAAATTCTACAAACCCTAGCAAACTATGCCAATCTCCCCTAAATTACTTCGGCTACCATAAATCACCCCCAACTACCCCTTACCACCCCAAAATAGACTCAATCACTTTAAAATTACAAAAAATGTTACAAGCCATATCAAACTATGCCAAACTCCCCTAAATTACTTCGGCTACCATAAATCACCCCGAACTACCCCTTACAACCCCAAAAGAAGCCCAATCACTTTAAAATAACAAAAAATGTTACAAGCCATATAAAACTATGCCAAACTCATCTAAATTACTTCGGCTTCTATAAATCACCCCCAATTACCCCTTACCACCCCAAAATATGCTCAATCACTTTAAAATTACAAAAATATTCTACAAACCGTAGCAAACTATGCCAAACTCCCCTAAATTACTTCGGCTACCATAAATCACCCCCAACTACCCCTTACAACCCCAAAATAAGCCTAATCACTTTAAAATTACAAAAAATGTTACAAGCCAAATCAAACTATGCCAAACTCATCTAAATTACTTCGGCTTTCATAAATCACCCCCAACTACCCCTTACCACCCAAAAATAGACTTAATTACTTTAAAATTACAAAAAAATTCTACAAACCGTAGCAAACTATGCCAAACTCCCCTAAATTACTTTGGCTACCATAAATCACCCCCAACTACCCCTTACAACCCCAAAATAAGCCCAATCACTTTCAAATTACAAAAAATGTTACAAGCTATATCAAACTATGCCAAACTCATCTAAATTACTTCGGCTTCCATAAATCACCCCCAACTACCCCTTACCACCCCAAAATAGACTCAATCTCTTTAAAATTACAAAAAAATTCTACAAACCGTAGCAAACTATGCCAAACTCCCCTAAATTACTTTGGCTACTATAAATCACCCCCAACTACCCCTTACAACCCCAAAATAAGCCCAATCACTTTAAAATTACAAAAAATGTTACAAGCTATATCAAACTATGCCAAACTCATCTAAATTACTTCGGCTTCCATAAATCACCCCCAACTACCCCTTACCACCCCAAAATAGACTCAATCACTTTAAAATTACAAAAAAATTCTACAAACCGTAGCAAACTATGCCAAACTCCCCTAAATTACTTCGGCTACCATAAATCACCCCCAACTACTCCTTACAACCCCAAAATAAGCCCAATCACTTTAAAATTACAAAAAATGTTACAAGCTATATCAAACTATGCCAAACTCATCTAAATTACTTCGGCTTCCATAAATCACCCCCAACTACCCCTTACCACCCCAAAATAGACTCAATCACTTTAAAATTACAAAAAAATTCTACAAACCGTAGCAAACTATGCCAAACTCCCCTAAATTACTTCGGCTACCATAAATCACCCCCAACTACCCCTTACCATCCCAAAATATGCTCAATCACTTTAAAATTACAAAAAAATTCTACAAACTGTAGCAAACTATGCCAAACTCCCCTGAATTACTTCGGCTACCATAAATCACCACACTAACCCTTACCACCCCAAAATAAGCCCAATCACTTTCAAATAACAAAAAATGTTACAAGCCATATCAAACTATGCCAAACTCATCTAAATTACTTCGGCTTCCATAAATCACCCCCAACTACCCCTTACCACCCCAAACTATGCTCAATCACTTTAAAATTACAAAAAAATTCTACAAACCGTAGCAAACTATGCCAAACTCCCCTAAATTACTTTGGCTACCATAAATCACCCCCAACTACCCCTTACAACCCCAAAATAAACCCAATCACTTTAAAATTACAAAAAATGTTACAAGCTATATCAAACTATGCCAAACTCATCTAAATTACTTCGGCTTCCATAAATCACCCCCAACTACCCCTTACCACCCCAAAATAGACTCAATCATTTTAAACTTACAAAAAAATTCTACAAACCGTAGCAAACTATGCCAAACTCCCCTAAATTACTTCGGCTACCATAAATTACCCCCAACTACCCCTTACAACCCCAAAATAAGCCCAATCACTTTAAAATTAAAAAAAATGTTACAAGCCATATCAAACTATGCCAAACTCATCTAAATTACTTCGGCTTCCATAAATCACCCCCAACTACCCCTTACCACCCCAAAATAGACTCAATCACTTTAAACTTACAAAAAAATTCTACAAACCGTAGCAAACTATGCAAAACTCCCCTAAATTACTTTGGCTACCATAAATCACCCCCAACTACCCCCTACAACCCCAAAATTAGCCCAACCACTTTAAAATTACAAAAAATGTTACAAGCTATATCAAACTATGCCAAACTCATCTAAATTACTTCGGCTTCCATAAATCACCCCCAACTACCCCTTACCACCCCAAAATAGACTCAATCACTTTAAAATTACAAAAAAATTCTACAAACCGTAGCAAACTATGCCAAACTCCCCTAAATTACTTCGGCTACCATAAATCACCCCCAACTACCCCTTACAACCCCAAAATAAGCCCAATTACTTTAAAATTACAAAAAATGTTACAAGCTATATCAAACTATGCCAAACTCATCTAAATTACTTCGGCTTCCATAAATCACCCCCAACTACCCCTTACCACCCCAAAATAGACTCAATCACTTTAAAATTACAAAAAAATTCTACAAACCGTAGCAAACTATGCCAAACTCCCCTAAATTACTTCGGCTACCATAAATCACCCCCAACTACCCCTTACAACCCCAAAATAAGCCCAATCATTTTAAAATTACAAAAAATGTTACAAGCTATATCAAACTATGCCAAACTCATCTAAATTACTTCGGCTTCCATAAATCACCCCCAACTACCCCTTACCACCCCAAAATAGACTCAATCACTTTAAAATTACAAAAAAATTCTACAAACCCTAGCAAACTATGCCAATCTCCCCTAAATTACTTCGGCTACCATAAATCACCCCCAACTACCCCTTACAACCCCAAAATAAGCCCAATCACTTTAAAATTACAAAAAATGTTACAAGCTATATCAAACTATGCCAAACTCATCTAAATTACTTCGGCTTCCATAAATCACCCCCAACTACCCCTTACCACCCCAAAATAGACTCAATCACTTTAAAATTACAAAAAATGTTACAAGCCATATCAAACTATGCCAAACTCCCCTAAATTACTTCGGCTACCATAAATCACCCCGAACTACCCCTTACAACCCCAAAAGAAGCCCAATCACTTTAAAATAACAAAAAATGTTACAAGCCATATAAAACTATGCCAAACTCATCTAAATTACTTCGGCTTCTATAAATCACCCCCAATTACCCCTTACCACCCCAAAATATGCTCAATCACTTTAAAATTACAAAAATATTCTACAAACCGTAGCAAACTATGCCAAACTCCCCTAAATTACTTCGGCTACCATAAATCACCCCCAACTACCCCTTACAACCCCAAAATAAGCCCAATCACTTTAAAATTAAAAAAAATGTTACAAGCCATATCAAACTATGCCAAACTCATCTAAATTACTTCGGCTTCCATAAATCACCCCCAACTACCCCTTACCACCCCAAAATAGACTCAATCACTTTAAACTTACAAAAAAATTCTACAAACCGTAGCAAACTATGCAAAACTCCCCTAAATTACTTTGGCTACCATAAATCACCCCCAACTACCCCCTACAACCCCAAAATTAGCCCAACCACTTTAAAATTACAAAAAATGTTACAAGCTATATCAAACTATGCCAAACTCATCTAAATTACTTCGGCTTCCATAAATCACCCCCAACTACCCCTTACCACCCCAAAATAGACTCAATCACTTTAAAATTACAAAAAAATTCTACAAACCGTAGCAAACTATGCCAAACTCCCCTAAATTACTTCGGCTACCATAAATCACCCCCAACTACTCCTTACAACCCCAAAATAAGCCCAATCACTTTAAAATTACAAAAAATGTTACAAGCTATATCAAACTATGCCAAACTCATCTAAATTACTTCGGCTTCCATAAATCACCTCCAACTACCCCTTACCACCCCAAAATAGACTCAATCACTTTAAAATTACAAAAAAATTCTACAAACCGTAGCAAACTATGCCAAACTCCCCTAAATTACTTCGGCTACCATAAATCACCCCCAACTACCCCTTACAACCCCAAAATAAACCCAATCACTTTAAAATTACAAAAAATGTTACAAGCTATATCAAACTATGCCAAACTCATCTAAATTACTTCGGCTTCCATAAATCACCCCCAACTACCCCTTACCACCCCAAAATAGACTCAATCATTTTAAACTTACAAAAAAATTCTACAAACCGTAGCAAACTATGCCAAACTCCCCTAAATTACTTCGGCTACCATAAATTACCCCCAACTACCCCTTACAACCCCAAAATAAGCCCAATCACTTTAAAATTAAAAAAAATGTTACAAGCCATATCAAACTATGCCAAACTCATCTAAATTACTTCGGCTTCCATAAATCACCCCCAACTACCCCTTACCACCCCAAAATAGACTCAATCACTTTAAACTTACAAAAAAATTCTACAAACCGTAGCAAACTATGCAAAACTCCCCTAAATTACTTTGGCTACCATAAATCACCCCCAACTACCCCCTACAACCCCAAAATTAGCCCAACCACTTTAAAATTACAAAAAATGTTACAAGCTATATCAAACTATGCCAAACTCATCTAAATTACTTCGGCTTCCATAAATCACCCCCAACTACCCCTTACCACCCCAAAATAGACTCAATCACTTTAAAATTACAAAAAAATTCTACAAACCGTAGCAAACTATGCCAAACTCCCCTAAATTACTTCGGCTACCATAAATCACCCCCAACTACCCCTTACAACCCCAAAATAAGCCCAATTACTTTAAAATTACAAAAAATGTTACAAGCTATATCAAACTATGCCAAACTCATCTAAATTACTTCGGCTTCCATAAATCACCCCCAACTACCCCTTACCACCCCAAAATAGACTCAATCACTTTAAAATTACAAAAAAATTCTACAAACCGTAGCAAACTATGCCAAACTCCCCTAAATTACTTCGGCTACCATAAATCACCCCCAACTACCCCTTACAACCCCAAAATAAGCCCAATCATTTTAAAATTACAAAAAATGTTACAAGCTATATCAAACTATGCCAAACTCATCTAAATTACTTCGGCTTCCATAAATCACCCCCAACTACCCCTTACCGCCCCAAAATAGACTCAATCACTTTAAAATTACAAAAAAATTCTACAAACCCTAGCAAACTATGCCAATCTCCCCTAAATTACTTCGGCTACCATAAATCACCCCCAACTACCCCTTACAACCCCAAAATAAGCCCAATCACTTTAAAATTACAAAAAATGTTACAAGCTATATCAAACTATGCCAAACTCATCTAAATTACTTCGGCTTCCATAAATCACCCCCAACTACCCCTTACCACCCCAAAATAGACTCAATCACTTTAAAATTACAAAAAATGTTACAAGCCATATCAAACTATGCCAAACTCCCCTAAATTACTTCGGCTACCATAAATCACCCCGAACTACCCCTTACAACCCCAAAAGAAGCCCAATCACTTTAAAATAACAAAAAATGTTACAAGCCATATAAAACTATGCCAAACTCATCTAAATTACTTCGGCTTCTATAAATCACCCCCAATTACCCCTTACCACCCCAAAATATGCTCAATCACTTTAAAATTACAAAAATATTCTACAAACCGTAGCAAACTATGCCAAACTCCCCTAAATTACTTCGGCTACCATAAATCACCCCCAACTACCCCTTACAACCCCAAAATAAGCCCAATCACTTTAAAATTAAAAAAAATGTTACAAGCCATATCAAACTATGCCAAACTCATCTAAATTACTTCGGCTTCCATAAATCACCCCCAACTACCCCTTACCACCCCAAAATAGACTCAATCACTTTAAACTTACAAAAAAATTCTACAAACCGTAGCAAACTATGCAAAACTCCCCTAAATTACTTTGGCTACCATAAATCACCCCCAACTACCCCCTACAACCCCAAAATTAGCCCAACCACTTTAAAATTACAAAAAATGTTACAAGCTATATCAAACTATGCCAAACTCATCTAAATTACTTCGGCTTCCATAAATCACCCCCAACTACCCCTTACCACCCCAAAATAGACTCAATCACTTTAAAATTACAAAAAAATTCTACAAACCGTAGCAAACTATGCCAAACTCCCCTAAATTACTTCGGCTACCATAAATCACCCCCAACTACCCCTTACAACCCCAAAATAAGCCCAATCACTTTAAAATTACAAAAAATGTTACAAGCTATATCAAACTATGCCAAACTCATCTAAATTACTTCGGCTTCCATAAATCACCCCCAACTACCCCTTACCACCCCAAAATAGACTCAATCACTTTAAAATTACAAAAAAATTCTACAAACCCTAGCAAACTATGCCAATCTCCCCTAAATTACTTCGGCTACCATAAATCACCCCCAACTACCCCTTACAACCCCAAAATAAGCCCAATCACTTTAAAATTACAAAAAATGTTACAAGCTATATCAAACTATGCCAAACTCATCTAAATTACTTCGGCTTCCATAAATCACCCCCAACTACCCCTTACCACCCCAAAATAGACTCAATCACTTTAAAATTACAAAAAAATTCTACAAACCCTAGCAAACTATGCCAATCTCCCCTAAATTACTTCGGCTACCATAAATCACCCCCAACTACCCCTTACCACCCCAAAATAGACTCAATCACTTTAAAATTACAAAAAATGTTACAACCCATATCAAACTATGCCAAACTCCCCTAAATTACTTCGGCTACCATAAATCACCCCGAACTACCCCTTACAACCCCAAAAGAAGCCCAATCACTTTAAAATAACAAAAAATGTTACAAGCCATATAAAACTATGCCAAACTCATCTAAATTACTTCGGCTTCTATAAATCACCCCCAATTACCCCTTACCACCCCAAAATATGCTCAATCACTTTAAAATTACAAAAATATTCTACAAACCGTAGCAAACTATGCCAAACTCCCCTAAATTACTTCGGCTACCATAAATCACCCCCAACTACCCCTTACAACCCCAAAATAAGCCTAATCACTTTAAAATTACAAAAAATGTTACAAGCCAAATCAAACTATGCCAAACTCATCTAAATTACTTCGGCTTTCATAAATCACCCCCAACTACCCCTTACCACCCAAAAATAGACTTAATTACTTTAAAATTACAAAAAAATTCTACAAACCGTAGCAAACTATGCCAAACTCCCCTAAATTACTTTGGCTACCATAAATCACCCCCAACTACCCCTTACAACCCCAAAATAAGCCCAATCACTTTAAAATTACAAAAAATGTTACAAGCTATATCAAACTATGCCAAACTCATCTAAATTACTTCGGCTTCCATAAATCACCCCCAACTACCCCTTACCACCCCAAAATAGACTCAATCTCTTTAAAATTACAAAAAAATTCTACAAACCGTAGCAAACTATGCCAAACTCCCCTAAATTACTTTGGCTACCATAAATCACCCCCAACTACCCCTTACAACCCCAAAATAAGCCCAATCACTTTAAAATTACAAAAAATGTTACAAGCTATATCAAACTATGCCAAACTCATCTAAATTACTTCGGCTTCCATAAATCACCCCCAACTACCCCTTACCACCCCAAAATAGACTCAATCACTTTAAAATTACAAAAAAATTCTACAAACCGTAGCAAACTATGCCAAACTCCCCTAAATTACTTCGGCTACCATAAATCACCCCCAACTACTCCTTACAACCCCAAAATAAGCCCAATCACTTTAAAATTACAAAAAATGTTACAAGCTATATCAAACTATGCCAAACTCATCTAAATTACTTCGGCTTCCATAAATCACCCCCAACTACCCCTTACCACCCCAAAATAGACTCAATCACTTTAAAATTACAAAAAAATTCTACAAACCGTAGCAAACTATGCCAAACTCCCCTAAATTACTTCGGCTACCATAAATCACCCCCAACTACCCCTTACCATCCCAAAATATGCTCAATCACTTTAAAATTACAAAAAAATTCTACAAACTGTAGCAAACTATGCCAAACTCCCCTGAATTACTTCGGCTACCATAAATCACCCCCACTAACCCTTACCACCCCAAAATAAGCCCAATCACTTTCAAATAACAAAAAATGTTACAAGCCATATCAAACTATGCCAAACTCATCTAAATTACTTCGGCTTCCATAAATCACCCCCAACTACCCCTTACCACCCCAAACTATGCTCAATCACTTTAAAATTACAAAAAAATTCTACAAACCGTAGCAAACTATGCCAAACTCCCCTAAATTACTTTGGCTACCATAAATCACCCCCAACTACCCCTTACAACCCCAAAATAAACCCAATCACTTTAAAATTACAAAAAATGTTACAAGCTATATCAAACTATGCCAAACTCATCTAAATTACTTCGGCTTCCATAAATCACCCCCAACTACCCCTTACCACCCCAAAATAGACTCAATCATTTTAAACTTACAAAAAAATTCTACAAACCGTAGCAAACTATGCCAAACTCCCCTAAATTACTTCGGCTACCATAAATTACCCCCAACTACCCCTTACAACCCCAAAATAAGCCCAATCACTTTAAAATTAAAAAAAATGTTACAAGCCATATCAAACTATGCCAAACTCATCTAAATTACTTCGGCTTCCATAAATCACCCCCAACTACCCCTTACCACCCCAAAATAGACTCAATCACTTTAAACTTACAAAAAAATTCTACAAACCGTAGCAAACTATGCAAAACTCCCCTAAATTACTTTGGCTACCATAAATCACCCCCAACTACCCCCTACAACCCCAAAATTAGCCCAACCACTTTAAAATTACAAAAAATGTTACAAGCTATATCAAACTATGCCAAACTCATCTAAATTACTTCGGCTTCCATAAATCACCCCCAACTACCCCTTACCACCCCAAAATAGACTCAATCACTTTAAAATTACAAAAAAATTCTACAAACCGTAGCAAACTATGCCAAACTCCCCTAAATTACTTCGGCTACCATAAATCACCCCCAACTACCCCTTACAACCCCAAAATAAGCCCAATTACTTTAAAATTACAAAAAATGTTACAAGCTATATCAAACTATGCCAAACTCATCTAAATTACTTCGGCTTCCATAAATCACCCCCAACTACCCCTTACCACCCCAAAATAGACTCAATCACTTTAAAATTACAAAAAAATTCTACAAACCGTAGCAAACTATGCCAAACTCCCCTAAATTACTTCGGCTACCATAAATCACCCCCAACTACCCCTTACAACCCCAAAATAAGCCCAATCATTTTAAAATTACAAAAAATGTTACAAGCTATATCAAACTATGCCAAACTCATCTAAATTACTTCGGCTTCCATAAATTACCCCCAACTACCCCTTACCACCCCAAAATAGACTCAATCACTTTAAAATTACAAAAAAATTCTACAAACCCTAGCAAACTATGCCAATCTCCCCTAAATTACTTCGGCTACCATAAATCACCCCCAACTACCCCTTACAACCCCAAAATAAGCCCAATCACTTTAAAATTACAAAAAATGTTACAAGCTATATCAAACTATGCCAAACTCATCTAAATTACTTCGGCTTCCATAAATCACCCCCAACTACCCCTTACCACCCCAAAATAGACTCAATCACTTTAAAATTACAAAAAATGTTACAAGCCATATCAAACTATGCCAAACTCCCCTAAATTACTTCGGCTACCATAAATCACCCCGAACTACCCCTTACAACCCCAAAAGAAGCCCAATCACTTTAAATTAACAAAAAATGTTACAAGCCATATAAAACTATGCCAAACTCATCTAAATTACTTCGGCTTCTATAAATCACCCCCAATTACCCCTTACCACCCCAAAATATGCTCAATCACTTTAAAATTACAAAAATATTCTACAAACCGTAGCAAACTATGCCAAACTCCCCTAAATTACTTCGGCTACCATAAATCACCCCCAACTACCCCTTACAACCCCAAAATAAGCCTAATCACTTTAAAATTACAAAAAATGTTACAAGCCAAATCAAACTATGCCAAACTCATCTAAATTACTTCGGCTTTCATAAATCACCCCCAACTACCCCTTACCACCCAAAAATAGACTTAATTACTTTAAAATTACAAAAAAATTCTACAAACCGTAGCAAACTATGCCAAACTCCCCTAAATTACTTTGGCTACCATAAATCACCCCCAACTACCCCTTACAACCCCAAAATAAGCCCAATCACTTTAAAATTACAAAAAATGTTACAAGCTATATCAAACTATGCCAAACTCATCTAAATTACTTCGGCTTCCATAAATCACCCCCAACTACCCCTTACCACCCCAAAATAGACTCAATCTCTTTAAAATTACAAAAAAATTCTACAAACCGTAGCAAACTATGCCAAACTCCCCTAAATTACTTTGGCTACCATAAATCACCCCCAACTACCCCTTACAACCCCAAAATAAGCCCAATCACTTTAAAATTACAAAAAATGTTACAAGCTATATCAAACTATGCCAAACTCATCTAAATTACTTCGGCTTCCATAAATCACCCCCAACTACCCCTTACCGCCCCAAAATAGACTCAATCACTTTAAAATTACAAAAAAATTCTACAAACCCTAGCAAACTATGCCAATCTCCCCTAAATTACTTCGGCTACCATAAATCACCCCCAACTACCCCTTACAACCCCAAAATAAGCCCAATCACTTTAAAATTACAAAAAATGTTACAAGCTATATCAAACTATGCCAAACTCATCTAAATTACTTCGGCTTCCATAAATCACCCCCAACTACCCCTTACCACCCCAAAATAGACTCAATCACTTTAAAATTACAAAAAATGTTACAAGCCATATCAAACTATGCCAAACTCCCCTAAATTACTTCGGCTACCATAAATCACCCCGAACTACCCCTTACAACCCCAAAAGAAGCCCAATCACTTTAAAATAACAAAAAATGTTACAAGCCATATAAAACTATGCCAAACTCATCTAAATTACTTCGGCTTCTATAAATCACCCCCAATTACCCCTTACCACCCCAAAATATGCTCAATCACTTTAAAATTACAAAAATATTCTACAAACCGTAGCAAACTATGCCAAACTCCCCTAAATTACTTCGGCTACCATAAATCACCCCCAACTACCCCTTACAACCCCAAAATAAGCCCAATCACTTTAAAATTAAAAAAAATGTTACAAGCCATATCAAACTATGCCAAACTCATCTAAATTACTTCGGCTTCCATAAATCACCCCCAACTACCCCTTACCACCCCAAAATAGACTCAATCACTTTAAACTTACAAAAAAATTCTACAAACCGTAGCAAACTATGCAAAACTCCCCTAAATTACTTTGGCTACCATAAATCACCCCCAACTACCCCCTACAACCCCAAAATTAGCCCAACCACTTTAAAATTACAAAAAATGTTACAAGCTATATCAAACTATGCCAAACTCATCTAAATTACTTCGGCTTCCATAAATCACCCCCAACTACCCCTTACCACCCCAAAATAGACTCAATCACTTTAAAATTACAAAAAAATTCTACAAACCGTAGCAAACTATGCCAAACTCCCCTAAATTACTTCGGCTACCATAAATCACCCCCAACTACCCCTTACAACCCCAAAATAAGCCCAATCACTTTAAAATTACAAAAAATGTTACAAGCTATATCAAACTATGCCAAACTCATCTAAATTACTTCGGCTTCCATAAATCACCCCCAACTACCCCTTACCACCCCAAAATAGACTCAATCACTTTAAAATTACAAAAAAATTCTACAAACCCTAGCAAACTATGCCAATCTCCCCTAAATTACTTCGGCTACCATAAATCACCCCCAACTACCCCTTACAACCCCAAAATAAGCCCAATCACTTTAAAATTACAAAAAATGTTACAAGCTATATCAAACTATGCCAAACTCATCTAAATTACTTCGGCTTCCATAAATCACCCCCAACTACCCCTTACCACCCCAAAATAGACTCAATCACTTTAAAATTACAAAAAAATTCTACAAACCCTAGCAAACTATGCCAATCTCCCCTAAATTACTTCGGCTACCATAAATCACCCCCAACTACCCCTTACCACCCCAAAATAGACTCAATCACTTTAAAATTACAAAAAATGTTACAACCCATATCAAACTATGCCAAACTCCCCTAAATTACTTCGGCTACCATAAATCACCCCGAACTACCCCTTACAACCCCAAAAGAAGCCCAATCACTTTAAAATAACAAAAAATGTTACAAGCCATATAAAACTATGCCAAACTCATCTAAATTACTTCGGCTTCTATAAATCACCCCCAATTACCCCTTACCACCCCAAAATATGCTCAATCACTTTAAAATTACAAAAATATTCTACAAACCGTAGCAAACTATGCCAAACTCCCCTAAATTACTTCGGCTACCATAAATCACCCCCAACTACCCCTTACAACCCCAAAATAAGCCTAATCACTTTAAAATTACAAAAAATGTTACAAGCCAAATCAAACTATGCCAAACTCATCTAAATTACTTCGGCTTTCATAAATCACCCCCAACTACCCCTTACCACCCAAAAATAGACTTAATTACTTTAAAATTACAAAAAAATTCTACAAACCGTAGCAAACTATGCCAAACTCCCCTAAATTACTTTGGCTACCATAAATCACCCCCAACTACCCCTTACAACCCCAAAATAAGCCCAATCACTTTAAAATTACAAAAAATGTTACAAGCTATATCAAACTATGCCAAACTCATCTAAATTACTTCGGCTTCCATAAATCACCCCCAACTACCCCTTACCACCCCAAAATAGACTCAATCTCTTTAAAATTACAAAAAAATTCTACAAACCGTAGCAAACTATGCCAAACTCCCCTAAATTACTTTGGCTACCATAAATCACCCCCAACTACCCCTTACAACCCCAAAATAAGCCCAATCACTTTAAAATTACAAAAAATGTTACAAGCTATATCAAACTATGCCAAACTCATCTAAATTACTTCGGCTTCCATAAATCACCCCCAACTACCCCTTACCACCCCAAAATAGACTCAATCACTTTAAAATTACAAAAAAATTCTACAAACCGTAGCAAACTATGCCAAACTCCCCTAAATTACTTCGGCTACCATAAATCACCCCCAACTACTCCTTACAACCCCAAAATAAGCCCAATCACTTTAAAATTACAAAAAATGTTACAAGCTATATCAAACTATGCCAAACTCATCTAAATTACTTCGGCTTCCATAAATCACCCCCAACTACCCCTTACCACCCCAAAATAGACTCAATCACTTTAAAATTACAAAAAAATTCTACAAACCGTAGCAAACTATGCCAAACTCCCCTAAATTACTTCGGCTACCATAAATCACCCCCAACTACCCCTTACCATCCCAAAATATGCTCAATCACTTTAAAATTACAAAAAAATTCTACAAACTGTAGCAAACTATGCCAAACTCCCCTGAATTACTTCGGCTACCATAAATCACCCCCACTAACCCTTACCACCCCAAAATAAGCCCAATCACTTTCAAATAACAAAAAATGTTACAAGCCATATCAAACTATGCCAAACTCATCTAAATTACTTCGGCTTCCATAAATCACCCCCAACTACCCCTTACCACCCCAAACTATGCTCAATCACTTTAAAATTACAAAAAAATTCTACAAACCGTAGCAAACTATGCCAAACTCCCCTAAATTACTTTGGCTACCATAAATCACCCCCAACTACCCCTTACAACCCCAAAATAAACCCAATCACTTTAAAATTACAAAAAATGTTACAAGCTATATCAAACTATGCCAAACTCATCTAAATTACTTCGGCTTCCATAAATCACCCCCAACTACCCCTTACCACCCCAAAATAGACTCAATCATTTTAAACTTACAAAAAAATTCTACAAACCGTAGCAAACTATGCCAAACTCCCCTAAATTACTTCGGCTACCATAAATTACCCCCAACTACCCCTTACAACCCCAAAATAAGCCCAATCACTTTAAAATTAAAAAAAATGTTACAAGCCATATCAAACTATGCCAAACTCATCTAAATTACTTCGGCTTCCATAAATCACCCCCAACTACCCCTTACCACCCCAAAATAGACTCAATCACTTTAAACTTACAAAAAAATTCTACAAACCGTAGCAAACTATGCAAAACTCCCCTAAATTACTTTGGCTACCATAAATCACCCCCAACTACCCCCTACAACCCCAAAATTAGCCCAACCACTTTAAAATTACAAAAAATGTTACAAGCTATATCAAACTATGCCAAACTCATCTAAATTACTTCGGCTTCCATAAATCACCCCCAACTACCCCTTACCACCCCAAAATAGACTCAATCACTTTAAAATTACAAAAAAATTCTACAAACCGTAGCAAACTATGCCAAACTCCCCTAAATTACTTCGGCTACCATAAATCACCCCCAACTACCCCTTACAACCCCAAAATAAGCCCAATTACTTTAAAATTACAAAAAATGTTACAAGCTATATCAAACTATGCCAAACTCATCTAAATTACTTCGGCTTCCATAAATCACCCCCAACTACCCCTTACCACCCCAAAATAGACTCAATCACTTTAAAATTACAAAAAAATTCTACAAACCGTAGCAAACTATGCCAAACTCCCCTAAATTACTTCGGCTACCATAAATCACCCCCAACTACCCCTTACAACCCCAAAATAAGCCCAATCATTTTAAAATTACAAAAAATGTTACAAGCTATATCAAACTATGCCAAACTCATCTAAATTACTTCGGCTTCCATAAATTACCCCCAACTACCCCTTACCACCCCAAAATAGACTCAATCACTTTAAAATTACAAAAAAATTCTACAAACCCTAGCAAACTATGCCAATCTCCCCTAAATTACTTCGGCTACCATAAATCACCCCCAACTACCCCTTACAACCCCAAAATAAGCCCAATCACTTTAAAATTACAAAAAATGTTACAAGCTATATCAAACTATGCCAAACTCATCTAAATTACTTCGGCTTCCATAAATCACCCCCAACTACCCCTTACCACCCCAAAATAGACTCAATCACTTTAAAATTACAAAAAATGTTACAAGCCATATCAAACTATGCCAAACTCCCCTAAATTACTTCGGCTACCATAAATCACCCCGAACTACCCCTTACAACCCCAAAAGAAGCCCAATCACTTTAAAATAACAAAAAATGTTACAAGCCATATAAAACTATGCCAAACTCATCTAAATTACTTCGGCTTCTATAAATCACCCCCAATTACCCCTTACCACCCCAAAATATGCTCAATCACTTTAAAATTACAAAAATATTCTACAAACCGTAGCAAACTATGCCAAACTCCCCTAAATTACTTCGGCTACCATAAATCACCCCCAACTACCCCTTACAACCCCAAAATAAGCCTAATCACTTTAAAATTACAAAAAATGTTACAAGCCAAATCAAACTATGCCAAACTCATCTAAATTACTTCGGCTTTCATAAATCACCCCCAACTACCCCTTACCACCCAAAAATAGACTTAATTACTTTAAAATTACAAAAAAATTCTACAAACCGTAGCAAACTATGCCAAACTCCCCTAAATTACTTTGGCTACCATAAATCACCCCCAACTACCCCTTACAACCCCAAAATAAGCCCAATCACTTTAAAATTACAAAAAATGTTACAAGCTATATCAAACTATGCCAAACTCATCTAAATTACTTCGGCTTCCATAAATCACCCCCAACTACCCCTTACCACCCCAAAATAGACTCAATCTCTTTAAAATTACAAAAAAATTCTACAAACCGTAGCAAACTATGCCAAACTCCCCTAAATTACTTTGGCTACCATAAATCACCCCCAACTACCCCTTACAACCCCAAAATAAGCCCAATCACTTTAAAATTACAAAAAATGTTACAAGCTATATCAAACTATGCCAAACTCATCTAAATTACTTCGGCTTCCATAAATCACCCCCAACTACCCCTTACCACCCTAAAATAGACTCAATCACTTTAAAATTACAAAAAAATTCTACAAACCGTAGCAAACTATGCCAAACTCCCCTAAATTACTTCGGCTACCATAAATCACCCCCAACTACCCCTTACAACCCCAAAATAAGCCCAATCACTTTGAAATTACAAAAAATGTTACAAGCTATATCAAACTATGCCAAACTCATCTAAATTACTTCGGCTTCCATAAATCACCCCCAACTACCCCTTACCACCCCAAAATAGACTCAATCACTTTAAAATTACAAAAAAATTCTACAAACCGTAGCAAACTATGCCAAACTCCCCTAAATTACTTCGGCTACCATAAATCACCCCCAACTACCCCTTACCATCCCAAAATATGCTCAATCACTTTAAAATTACAACAAAATTCTACAAACTGTAGCAAACTATGCCAAACTCCCCTGAATTACTTCGGCTACCATAAATCACCCCCACTAACCCTTACCACCCCAAAATAAGCCCAATCACTTTCAAATAACAAAAAATGTTACAAGCCATATCAAACTATGCCAAACTCATCTAAATTACTTCGGCTTCCATAAATCACCCCCAACTACCCCTTACCACCCCAAACTATGCTCAATCACTTTAAAATTACAAAAAAATTCTACAAACCGTAGCAAACTATGCCAAACTCCCATAAATTACTTTGGCTACCATAAATCACCCCCAACTACCCCTTACAACCCCAAAATAAACCCAATCACTTTAAAATTACAAAAAATGTTACAAGCTATATCAAACTATGCCAAACTCATCTAAATTACTTCGGCTTCCATAAATCACCCCCAACTACCCCTTACCACCCCAAAATAGACTCAATCACTTTAAACTTACAAAAAAATTCTACAAACCGTAGCAAACTATGCAAAACTCCCCTAAATTACTTTGGCTACCATAAATCACCCCCAACTACCCCTTACAACCCCAAAATTAGCCCAACCACTTTAAAATTACAAAAAATGTTACAAGCTATATCAAACTATGCCAAACTCATCTAAATTACTTCGGCTTCCATAAATCACCCCCAACTACCCCTTACCACCCCAAAATAGACTCAATCACTTTAAAATTACAAAAAAATTCTACAAACCGTAGCAAACTATGCCAAACTCCCCTAAATTACTTCGGCTACCATAAATCACCCCCAACTACCCCTTACAACCCCAAAATAAGCCTAATCACTTTAAAATTACAAAAAATGTTACAAGCCAAATCAAACTATGCCAAACTCATCTAAATTACTTCGGCTTTCATAAATCACCCCCAACTACCCCTTACAACCCCAAAATAAGCCCAATCACTTTAAAATTACAAAAAATGTTACAAGCTATATCAAACTATGCCAAACTCATCTAAATTACTTCGGCTTCCTTAAATCACCCCCAACTACCCCTTACCACCCCAAAATAGACTCAATCACTTTAAAATTACAAAAAAATTCTACAAACCGTAGCAAACTATGCCAAACTCCCCTAAATTACTTCGGCTACCATAAATCACCCCCAACTACCCCTTACAACCCCAAAATAAGCCCAATTACTTTAAAATTACAAAAAATGTTACAAGCTATATCAAACTATGCCAAACTCATCTAAATTACTTCGGCTTCCATAAATCACCCCCAACTACCCCTTACCACCCCAAAATAGACTCAATCACTTTAAAATTACAAAAAAATTCTACAAACCGTAGCAAACTATGCCAAACTCCCCTAAATTACTTCGGCTACCATAAATCACCCCCAACTACCCCTTACAACCCCAAAATAAGCCCAATCATTTTAAAATTACAAAAAATGTTACAAGCTATATCAAACTATGCCAAACTCATCTAAATTACTTCGGCTTCCATAAATTACCCCCAACTACCCCTTACCACCCCAAAATAGACTCAATCACTTTAAAATTACAAAAAAATTCTACAAACCCTAGCAAACTATGCCAATCTCCCCTAAATTACTTCGGCTACCATAAATCACCCCCAACTACCCCTTACAACCCCAAAATAAGCCCAATCACTTTAAAATTACAAAAAATGTTACAAGCTATATCAAACTATGCCAAACTCATCTAAATTACTTCGGCTTCCATAAATCACCCCCAACTACCCCTTACCACCCCAAAATAGACTCAATCACTTTAAAATTACAAAAAATGTTACAAGCCATATCAAACTATGCCAAACTCCCCTAAATTACTTCGGCTACCATAAATCACCCCCAACTACCCCTTACAACCCCAAAATAAGCCCAATCACTTTAAAATTAAAAAAAATGTTACAAGCCATATCAAACTATGCCAAACTCATCTAAATTACTTCGGCTTCCATAAATCACCCCCAACTACCCCTTACCACCCCAAAATAGACTCAATCACTTTAAACTTACAAAAAAATTCTACAAACCGTAGCAAACTATGCAAAACTCCCCTAAATTACTTTGGCTACCATAAATCACCCCCAACTACCCCCTACAACCCCAAAATTAGCCCAACCACTTTAAAATTACAAAAAATGTTACAAGCTATATCAAACTATGCCAAACTCATCTAAATTACTTCGGCTTCCATAAATCACCCCCAACTACCCCTTACCACCCCAAAATAGACTCAATCACTTTAAAATTACAAAAAAATTCTACAAACCGTAGCAAACTATGCCAAACTCCCCTAAATTACTTCGGCTACCATAAATCACCCCCAACTACCCCTTACAACCCCAAAATAAGCCCAATCACTTTAAAATTACAAAAAATGTTACAAGCTATATCAAACTATGCCAAACTCATCTAAATTACTTCGGCTTCCATAAATCACCCCCAACTACCCCTTACCACCCCAAAATAGACTCAATCACTTTAAAATTACAAAAAAATTCTACAAACCCTAGCAAACTATGCCAATCTCCCCTAAATTACTTCGGCTACCATAAATCACCCCCAACTACCCCTTACAACCCCAAAATAAGCCCAATCACTTTAAAATTACAAAAAATGTTACAAGCTATATCAAACTATGCCAAACTCATCTAAATTACTTCGGCTTCCATAAATCACCCCCAACTACCCCTTACCACCCCAAAATAGACTCAATCACTTTAAAATTACAAAAAAATTCTACAAACCCTAGCAAACTATGCCAATCTCCCCTAAATTACTTCGGCTACCATAAATCACCCCCAACTACCCCTTACCACCCCAAAATAGACTCAATCACTTTAAAATTACAAAAAATGTTACAACCCATATCAAACTATGCCAAACTCCCCTAAATTACTTCGGCTACCATAAATCACCCCGAACTACCCCTTACAACCCCAAAAGAAGCCCAATCACTTTAAAATAACAAAAAATGTTACAAGCCATATAAAACTATGCCAAACTCATCTAAATTACTTCGGCTTCTATAAATCACCCCCAATTACCCCTTACCACCCCAAAATATGCTCAATCACTTTAAAATTACAAAAATATTCTACAAACCGTAGCAAACTATGCCAAACTCCCCTAAATTACTTCGGCTACCATAAATCACCCCCAACTACCCCTTACAACCCCAAAATAAGCCCAATCACTTTAAAATTAAAAAAAATGTTACAAGCTATATCAAACTATGCCAAACTCATCTAAATTACTTCGGCTTCCATAAATCACCCCCAACTACCCCTTACCACCCCAAAATAGACTCAATCACTTTAAAATTACAAAAAAATTCTACAAACCGTAGCAAACTATGCCAAACTCCCCTAAATTACTTCGGCTTCCATAAATTACCCCCAACTACCCCTTACCACCCCAAAATAGACTCAATCACTTTAAAATTACAAAAAAATTCTACAAACCCTAGCAAACTATGCCAATCTCCCCTAAATTACTTCGGCTACCATAAATCACCCCCAACTACCCCTTACAACCCCAAAATAAGCCCAATCACTTTAAAATTAAAAAAAATGTTACAAGCTATATCAAACTATGCCAAACTCATCTAAATTACTTCGGCTTCCATAAATCACCCCCAACTACCCCTTACCACCCCAAAATAGACTCAATCACTTTAAAATTACAAAAAAATTCTACAAACCGTAGCAAACTATGCCAAACTCCCCTAAATTACTTCGGCTACCATAAATCACCCCCAACTACCCCTTACAACCCCAAAATAAGCCCAATCATTTTAAAATTACAAAAAATGTTACAAGCTATATCAAACTATGCCAAACTCATCTAAATTACTTCGGCTTCCATAAATTACCCCCAACTACCCCTTACCACCCCAAAATAGACTCAATCACTTTAAAATTACAAAAAAATTCTACAAACCCTAGCAAACTATGCCAATCTCCCCTAAATTACTTCGGCTACCATAAATCACCCCCAACTACCCCTTACAACCCCAAAATAAGCCCAATCACTTTAAAATTACAAAAAATGTTACAAGCTATATCAAACTATGCCAAACTCATCTAAATTACTTCGGCTTCCATAAATCACCCCCAACTACCCCTTACCACCCCAAAATAGACTCAATCACTTTAAAATTACAAAAAATGTTACAAGCCATATCAAACTATGCCAAACTCCCCTAAATTACTTCGGCTACCATAAATCACCCCCAACTACCCCTTACAACCCCAAAATAAGCCCAATCACTTTAAAATTAAAAAAAATGTTACAAGCCATATCAAACTATGCCAAACTCATCTAAATTACTTCGGCTTCCATAAATCACCCCCAACTACCCCTTACCACCCCAAAATAGACTCAATCACTTTAAACTTACAAAAAAATTCTACAAACCGTAGCAAACTATGCAAAACTCCCCTAAATTACTTTGGCTACCATAAATCACCCCCAACTACCCCCTACAACCCCAAAATTAGCCCAACCACTTTAAAATTACAAAAAATGTTACAAGCTATATCAAACTATGCCAAACTCATCTAAATTACTTCGGCTTCCATAAATCACCCCCAACTACCCCTTACCACCCCAAAATAGACTCAATCACTTTAAAATTACAAAAAAATTCTACAAACCGTAGCAAACTATGCCAAACTCCCCTAAATTACTTCGGCTACCATAAATCACCCCCAACTACCCCTTACAACCCCAAAATAAGCCCAATCACTTTAAAATTACAAAAAATGTTACAAGCTATATCAAACTATGCCAAACTCATCTAAATTACTTCGGCTTCCATAAATCACCCCCAACTACCCCTTACCACCCCAAAATAGACTCAATCACTTTAAAATTACAAAAAAATTCTACAAACCCTAGCAAACTATGCCAATCTCCCCTAAATTACTTCGGCTACCATAAATCACCCCCAACTACCCCTTACAACCCCAAAATAAGCCCAATCACTTTAAAATTACAAAAAATGTTACAAGCTATATCAAACTATGCCAAACTCATCTAAATTACTTCGGCTTCCATAAATCACCCCCAACTACCCCTTACCACCCCAAAATAGACTCAATCACTTTAAAATTACAAAAAAATTCTACAAACCCTAGCAAACTATGCCAATCTCCCCTAAATTACTTCGGCTACCATAAATCACCCCCAACTACCCCTTACCACCCCAAAATAGACTCAATCACTTTAAAATTACAAAAAATGTTACAACCCATATCAAACTATGCCAAACTCCCCTAAATTACTTCGGCTACCATAAATCACCCCGAACTACCCCTTACAACCCCAAAAGAAGCCCAATCACTTTAAAATAACAAAAAATGTTACAAGCCATATAAAACTATGCCAAACTCATCTAAATTACTTCGGCTTCTATAAATCACCCCCAATTACCCCTTACCACCCCAAAATATGCTCAATCACTTTAAAATTACAAAAATATTCTACAAACCGTAGCAAACTATGCCAAACTCCCCTAAATTACTTCGGCTACCATAAATCACCCCCAACTACCCCTTACAACCCCAAAATAAGCCTAATCACTTTAAAATTACAAAAAATGTTACAAGCCAAATCAAACTATGCCAAACTCATCTAAATTACTTCGGCTTTCATAAATCACCCCCAACTACCCCTTACCACCCAAAAATAGACTTAATTACTTTAAAATTACAAAAAAATTCTACAAACCGTAGCAAACTATGCCAAACTCCCCTAAATTACTTTGGCTACCATAAATCACCCCCAACTACCCCTTACAACCCCAAAATAAGCCCAATCACTTTAAAATTACAAAAAATGTTACAAGCTATATCAAACTATGCCAAACTCATCTAAATTACTTCGGCTTCCATAAATCACCCCCAACTACCCCTTACCACCCCAAAATAGACTCAATCTCTTTAAAATTACAAAAAAATTCTACAAACCGTAGCAAACTATGCCAAACTCCCCTAAATTACTTTGGCTACCATAAATCACCCCCAACTACCCCTTACAACCCCAAAATAAGCCCAATCACTTTAAAATTACAAAAAATGTTACAAGCTATATCAAACTATGCCAAACTCATCTAAATTACTTCGGCTTCCATAAATCACCCCCAACTACCCCTTACCACCCCAAAATAGACTCAATCACTTTAAAATTACAAAAAAATTCTACAAACCGTAGCAAACTATGCCAAACTCCCCTAAATTACTTCGGCTACCATAAATCACCCCCAACTACTCCTTACAACCCCAAAATAAGCCCAATCACTTTAAAATTACAAAAAATGTTACAAGCTATATCAAACTATGCCAAACTCATCTAAATTACTTCGGCTTCCATAAATCACCCCCAACTACCCCTTACCACCCCAAAATAGACTCAATCACTTTAAAATTACAAAAAAATTCTACAAACCGTAGCAAACTATGCCAAACTCCCCTAAATTACTTCGGCTACCATAAATCACCCCCAACTACCCCTTACCATCCCAAAATATGCTCAATCACTTTAAAATTACAAAAAAATTCTACAAACTGTAGCAAACTATGCCAAACTCCCCTGAATTACTTCGGCTACCATAAATCACCCCCACTAACCCTTACCACCCCAAAATAAGCCCAATCACTTTCAAATAACAAAAAATGTTACAAGCCATATCAAACTATGCCAAACTCATCTAAATTACTTCGGCTTCCATAAATCACCCCCAACTACCCCTTACCACCCCAAACTATGCTCAATCACTTTAAAATTACAAAAAAATTCTACAAACCGTAGCAAACTATGCCAAACTCCCCTAAATTACTTTGGCTACCATAAATCACCCCCAACTACCCCTTACAACCCCAAAATAAACCCAATCACTTTAAAATTACAAAAAATGTTACAAGCTATATCAAACTATGCCAAACTCATCTAAATTACTTCGGCTTCCATAAATCACCCCCAACTACCCCTTACCACCCCAAAATAGACTCAATCATTTTAAACTTACAAAAAAATTCTACAAACCGTAGCAAACTATGCCAAACTCCCCTAAATTACTTCGGCTACCATAAATTACCCCCAACTACCCCTTACAACCCCAAAATAAGCCCAATCACTTTAAAATTAAAAAAAATGTTACAAGCCATATCAAACTATGCCAAACTCATCTAAATTACTTCGGCTTCCATAAATCACCCCCAACTACCCCTTACCACCCCAAAATAGACTCAATCACTTTAAACTTACAAAAAAATTCTACAAACCGTAGCAAACTATGCAAAACTCCCCTAAATTACTTTGGCTACCATAAATCACCCCCAACTACCCCCTACAACCCCAAAATTAGCCCAACCACTTTAAAATTACAAAAAATGTTACAAGCTATATCAAACTATGCCAAACTCATCTAAATTACTTCGGCTTCCATAAATCACCCCCAACTACCCCTTACCACCCCAAAATAGACTCAATCACTTTAAAATTACAAAAAAATTCTACAAACCGTAGCAAACTATGCCAAACTCCCCTAAATTACTTCGGCTACCATAAATCACCCCCAACTACCCCTTACAACCCCAAAATAAGCCCAATTACTTTAAAATTACAAAAAATGTTACAAGCTATATCAAACTATGCCAAACTCATCTAAATTACTTCGGCTTCCATAAATCACCCCCAACTACCCCTTACCACCCCAAAATAGACTCAATCACTTTAAAATTACAAAAAAATTCTACAAACCGTAGCAAACTATGCCAAACTCCCCTAAATTACTTCGGCTACCATAAATCACCCCCAACTACCCCTTACAACCCCAAAATAAGCCCAATCATTTTAAAATTACAAAAAATGTTACAAGCTATATCAAACTATGCCAAACTCATCTAAATTACTTCGGCTTCCATAAATTACCCCCAACTACCCCTTACCACCCCAAAATAGACTCAATCACTTTAAAATTACAAAAAAATTCTACAAACCCTAGCAAACTATGCCAATCTCCCCTAAATTACTTCGGCTACCATAAATCACCCCCAACTACCCCTTACAACCCCAAAATAAGCCCAATCACTTTAAAATTACAAAAAATGTTACAAGCTATATCAAACTATGCCAAACTCATCTAAATTACTTCGGCTTCCATAAATCACCCCCAACTACCCCTTACCACCCCAAAATAGACTCAATCACTTTAAAATTACAAAAAATGTTACAAGCCATATCAAACTATGCCAAACTCCCCTAAATTACTTCGGCTACCATAAATCACCCCGAACTACCCCTTACAACCCCAAAATAAGCCCAATCACTTTAAAATTACAAAAAATGTTACAAGCTATATCAAACTATGCCAAACTCATCTAAATTACTTCGGCTTCTATAAATCACCCCCAATTACCCCTTACCACCCCAAAATATGCTCAATCACTTTAAAATTACAAAAATATTCTACAAACCGTAGCAAACTATGCCAAACTCCCCTAAATTACTTCGGCTACCATAAATCACCCCCAACTACCCCTTACAACCCCAAAATAAGCCTAATCACTTTAAAATTACAAAAAATGTTACAAGCCAAATCAAACTATGCCAAACTCATCTAAATTACTTCGGCTTTCATAAATCACCCCCAACTACCCCTTACCACCCAAAAATAGACTTAATTACTTTAAAATTACAAAAAAATTCTACAAACCGTAGCAAACTATGCCAAACTCCCCTAAATTACTTTGGCTACCATAAATCACCCCCAACTACCCCTTACAACCCCAAAATAAGCCCAATCACTTTAAAATTACAAAAAATGTTACAAGCTATATCAAACTATGCCAAACTCATCTAAATTACTTCGGCTTCCATAAATCACCCCCAACTACCCCTTACCACCCCAAAATAGACTCAATCTCTTTAAAATTACAAAAAAATTCTACAAACCGTAGCAAACTATGCCAAACTCCCCTAAATTACTTTGGCTACCATAAATCACCCCCAACTACCCCTTACAACCCCAAAATAAGCCCAATCACTTTAAAATTACAAAAAATGTTACAAGCTATATCAAACTATGCCAAACTCATCTAAATTACTTCGGCTTCCATAAATCACCCCCAACTACCCCTTACCACCCTAAAATAGACTCAATCACTTTAAAATTACAAAAAAATTCTACAAACCGTAGCAAACTATGCCAAACTCCCCTAAATTACTTCGGCTACCATAAATCACCCCCAACTACCCCTTACAACCCCAAAATAAGCCCAATCACTTTGAAATTACAAAAAATGTTACAAGCTATATCAAACTATGCCAAACTCATCTAAATTACTTCGGCTTCCATAAATCACCCCCAACTACCCCTTACCACCCCAAAATAGACTCAATCACTTTAAAATTACAAAAAAATTCTACAAACCGTAGCAAACTATGCCAAACTCCCCTAAATTACTTCGGCTACCATAAATCACCCCCAACTACCCCTTACCATCCCAAAATATGCTCAATCACTTTAAAATTACAACAAAATTCTACAAACTGTAGCAAACTATGCCAAACTCCCCTGAATTACTTCGGCTACCATAAATCACCCCCACTAACCCTTACCACCCCAAAATAAGCCCAATCACTTTCAAATAACAAAAAATGTTACAAGCCATATCAAACTATGCCAAACTCATCTAAATTACTTCGGCTTCCATAAATCACCCCCAACTACCCCTTACCACCCCAAACTATGCTCAATCACTTTAAAATTACAAAAAAATTCTACAAACCGTAGCAAACTATGCCAAACTCCCATAAATTACTTTGGCTACCATAAATCACCCCCAACTACCCCTTACAACCCCAAAATAAACCCAATCACTTTAAAATTACAAAAAATGTTACAAGCTATATCAAACTATGCCAAACTCATCTAAATTACTTCGGCTTCCATAAATCACCCCCAACTACCCCTTACCACCCCAAAATAGACTCAATCACTTTAAACTTACAAAAAAATTCTACAAACCGTAGCAAACTATGCAAAACTCCCCTAAATTACTTTGGCTACCATAAATCACCCCCAACTACCCCTTACAACCCCAAAATTAGCCCAACCACTTTAAAATTACAAAAAATGTTACAAGCTATATCAAACTATGCCAAACTCATCTAAATTACTTCGGCTTCCATAAATCACCCCCAACTACCCCTTACCACCCCAAAATAGACTCAATCACTTTAAAATTACAAAAAAATTCTACAAACCGTAGCAAACTATGCCAAACTCCCCTAAATTACTTCGGCTACCATAAATCACCCCCAACTACCCCTTACAACCCCAAAATAAGCCTAATCACTTTAAAATTACAAAAAATGTTACAAGCCAAATCAAACTATGCCAAACTCATCTAAATTACTTCGGCTTTCATAAATCACCCCCAACTACCCCTTACAACCCCAAAATAAGCCCAATCACTTTAAAATTACAAAAAATGTTACAAGCTATATCAAACTATGCCAAACTCATCTAAATTACTTCGGCTTCCTTAAATCACCCCCAACTACCCCTTACCACCCCAAAATAGACTCAATCACTTTAAAATTACAAAAAAATTCTACAAACCGTAGCAAACTATGCCAAACTCCCCTAAATTACTTCGGCTACCATAAATCACCCCCAACTACCCCTTACCACCCCAAAATAAGCCCAATCACTTTAAAATTACAAAAAATGTTACAAGCCATATCAAACTATGCCAAACTCATCTAAATTACTTCGGCTTCCATAAATCACCCCCAACTACCCCTTACCACCCCAAAATAGACTCAATCACTTTAAAATTACAAAAAAATTTTACAAACCGTAGCAAACTATGCCAAACACCCCTAAAATACTTCGGCTACCATAAATCACCCCGAACTACCCCTTACAACCCCAAAATAAGTCCAATTACTTTAAAATTACAAAAAGTGTTACAAGCTATATCAAACTATGCCAAACTCATCTAAATTACTTCGGCTTCCATAAATCACCCCCAACTACCCCTTACCCCCCCAAAATATGCTCAATCACTTTAAAATTACAAAAAAATTCTACAAACCGTAGCAAACTATGCCAAACTCCCCTAAATTACTTCAGCTACCATAAATCACCCCCAACTACCCCTTACAACCCCAAAATAAACCCAATCACTTTAAAATTACAAAAAATGTTACAAGCCATATCAAACTATGCCAAACTCATCTAAATTACTTCGGCTTCCATAAATCACCCCCAACTACCCCTTACCACCCCAAAATAGACTTAATCACTTTAAAATTACAAAAAAATTCTACAAACCGTAGCAAACTATGCCAAACTCCCCTAAATTACTTCGGCTACCATAAATCACCCCGAACTACCCCTTACAACCCCAAAATAAGCCCAATCACTTTAAAATTACAAAAAATGTTACAAGCCATATCAAACTATGCCAAACTCATCTAAATTACTTTGGCTTCCATAAATCACCCCCAACTACCCCTTACCACCAAAAAATATGCTCAATCACTTTAAAATTACAAAAAAATTCTACAAACCGTAGCAAACTATGCCAAACTCCCCTAAATTACTTCGGCTACCATAAATCACCCCCAACTACCCCTTACAACCCCAAAATAAGCCCAATCACTTTAAAATTACAAAAAAATGTTACAAGCCATATCAAACTATGCCAAACTCATCTAAATTACTTCGGCTTTCACAAATCACCCAAAACTACCCCTTACCACCCCAAAATAGACTCAATCACTTTAAAATTACAAAAAAATTCTACAAACCGTAGCAAACTCTGCCATACTCTCCTAAATTACTTCGGCTACCATAAATCACCCCGAACTACCCCTTACAACCCCAAAATAAGCCCAATCACTTTAAAATTACAAAAAATGTTACAAGCCATATCAAACTATGCCAAACTCATCTAAATTACTTCGGCTTCCATAAATCACCCCCAACTACCCCTTACCACCCCAAAATATGCTCAATCACTTTAAAATTACAAAAAAATTCTACAAACCGTAGCAAACTATGCCAAACTCCCCTAAAATACTTCGGCTACCATAAATCACCCCGAACTACCCCTTACAACCCCAAAATAAGTCCAATTACTTTAAAATTACAAAAAGTGTTACAAGCTATATCAAACTATGCCAAACTCATCTAAATTACTTCGGCTTCCATAAATCACCCCCAACTACCCCTTACCCCCCCAAAATATGCTCAATCACTTTAAAATTACAAAAAAATTCTACAAACCGTAGCAAACTATGCCAAACTCCCCTAAATTACTTCAGCTACCATAAATCACCCCCAACTACCCCTTACAACCCCAAAATAAGCCCAATCACTTTAAAATTACAAAAAATGTTACAAGCCATATCAAACTATGCCAAACTCATCTAAATTACTTCGGCTTCCATAAATCACCCCCAACTACCCCTTACCACCCCAAAATAGACTTAATTACTTTAAAATTACAAAAAAATTCTACAAACCGTAGCAAACTATGCCAATCTCCCCTAAATTACTTTGGCTACCATAAATCACCCCGAACTACCCCTTACAACCCCAAAATAAGCCCAATCACTTTAAAATTACAAAAAATGTTACAAGCCATATCAAACTATGCCAAACTCATCTAAATTACTTTGGCTTCTATAAATCACCCCCAACTACCCCTTACCACCAAAAAATATGCTCAATCACTTTAAAATTACAAAAAAATTCTTCAAACCGTAGCAAACTATGCCAAACTCCCCTAAATTACTTCGGCTACCATAAATCACCCCCAACTACCCCTTACAACCCCAAAATAAGCCCAATCACTTTAAAATTACAAAAAAATGTTACAAGCCATATCAAACTATGCCAAACTCATCTAAATTACTTCGGCTTCCACAAATCACCCAAAACTACCCTTTACCACCCCAAAATAGACTCAATCACTTTAAAATTACAAAAAAATTCTGCAAACCGTAGCAAACTATGCCAAACTCCCCTAAATTACTTCGGCTACCATAAATCACCCCGAACTACCCTTTACAATTCCAAAATAAGCCCAATCACTTTTTAATTACAAAAAATGTTACAAGCCATATCAAACTATGCCAAACTCATCTAAATTACTTCGGCTTCCATAAATCACCCCCAACTACCCCTTACCACCCCAAAATAGACTCAATCACTTTAAAATTACAAAAAAATTCTACAAACCGTAGCAAACTATGCCAAACTCCCCTAAATTACTTCGGCTACCATAAATCACCCCCAACTACCCCTTACCATCCCAAAATAAGCTCAATCACTTTAAAATTACAAAAAAATTCTACAAACTGTAGCAAACTATGCCAAACTCCCCTGAATAACTTCGGCTACCATAAATCACCCCCACTAACCCTTACCACCCCAAAATAAGCCCAATCACTTTCAAATAACAAAAAATGTTACGAGCCATATCAAACTATGCCAAACTCATCTAAATTACTTCGGCTTCCATAAATCACCCCCAACTACCCCTTACCACCCCAAACTATGCTCAATCACTTTAAAATTACAAAAAAATTCTACAAACCGTAGCAAACTATGCCAAACTCCCCTAAATTACTTTGGCTACCATAAATCACCCCCAACTACCCCTTACAACCCCAAAATAAACCCAATCACTTTAAAATTACAAAAAATGTTACAAGCCATATCAAACTATGCCAAACTCATCTAAATTACTTCGGCTTCCATAAATCACCCCCAACTACCCCTTACCACCCCAAAATAGACTCAATCATTTTAAACTTACAAAAAAATTCTACAAACCGTAGCAAACTATGCCAAACTCCCCTAAATTACTTCGGCTACCATAAATTACCCCCAACTACCCCTTACAACCCCAAAATAAGCCCAATCACTTTAAAATTAAGAAAAATGTTACAAGCCATATCAAACTATGCCAAACTCATCTAAATTACTTCGGCTTCCATAAATCACCCCCAACTACCCCTTACCACCCCAAAATAGACTCAATCACTTTAAAATTACAAAAAAATTCTACAAACCGTAGCAAACTATGCCAAACTCCCCTAAATTACTTCGGCTACCATAAATCACCCCCAACTACCCCTTACAACCCCAAAATAAGCCCAATCACTTTAAAATTACAAAAAATGTTACAAGCTATATCAAACTATGCCAAACTCATCTAAATTACTTCGGCTTCCATAAATCACCCCCAACTACCCCTTACCACCCCAAAATAGACTCAATCACTTTAAAATTACAAAAAAATTCTACAAACCGTAGCAAACTATGCCAAACTCCCCTAAATTACTTCGGCTACCATAAATCACCCCCAACTACCCCTTACAACCCCAAAATAAGCCCAATCACTTTAAAATTACAAAAAATGTTACAAGCTATATCAAACTATGCCAAACTCATCTAAATTACTTCGGCTTCCATAAATCACCCCCAACTACCCCTTACCACCCCAAAATAGACTCAATCACTTTAAAATTACAAAAAAATTCTACAAACCCTAGCAAACTATGCCAATCTCCCCTAAATTACTTCGGCTACCATAAATCACCCCCAACTACCCCTTACAACCCCAAAATAAGCCCAATCACTTTAAAATTACAAAAAATGTTACAAGCTATATCAAACTATGCCAAACTCATCTAAATTACTTCGGCTTCCATAAATCACCCCCAACTACCCCTTACCACCCCAAAATAGACTCAATCACTTTAAAATTACAAAAAAATTCTACAAACCCTAGCAAACTATGCCAATCTCCCCTAAATTACTTCGGCTACCATAAATCACCCCCAACTACCCCTTACCACCCCAAAATAGACTCAATCACTTTAAAATTACAAAAAATGTTACAAGCCATATCAAACTATGCCAAACTCCCCTAAATTACTTCGGCTACCATAAATCACCCCGAACTACCCCTTACAACCCCAAAAGAAGCCCAATCACTTTAAAATAACAAAAAATGTTACAAGCCATATAAAACTATGCCAAACTCATCTAAATTACTTCGGCTTCTATAAATCACCCCCAATTACCCCTTACCACCCCAAAATATGCTCAATCACTTTAAAATTACAAAAATATTCTACAAACCGTAGCAAACTATGCCAAACTCCCCTAAATTACTTCGGCTACCATAAATCACCCCCAACTACCCCTTACAACCCCAAAATAAGCCTAATCACTTTAAAATTACAAAAAATGTTACAAGCCAAATCAAACTATGCCAAACTCATCTAAATTACTTCGGCTTTCATAAATCACCCCCAACTACCCCTTACCACCCAAAAATAGACTTAATTACTTTAAAATTACAAAAAAATTCTACAAACCGTAGCAAACTATGCCAAACTCCCCTAAATTACTTTGGCTACCATAAATCACCCCCAACTACCCCTTACAACCCCAAAATAAGCCCAATCACTTTAAAATTACAAAAAATGTTACAAGCTATATCAAACTATGCCAAACTCATCTAAATTACTTCGGCTTCCATAAATCACCCCCAACTACCCCTTACCACCCCAAAATAGACTCAATCTCTTTAAAATTACAAAAAAATTCTACAAACCGTAGCAAACTATGCCAAACTCCCCTAAATTACTTTGGCTACCATAAATCACCCCCAACTACCCCTTACAACCCCAAAATAAGCCCAATCACTTTAAAATTACAAAAAATGTTACAAGCTATATCAAACTATGCCAAACTCATCTAAATTACTTCGGCTTCCATAAATCACCCCCAACTACCCCTTACCACCCCAAAATAGACTCAATCACTTTAAAATTACAAAAAAATTCTACAAACCGTAGCAAACTATGCCAAACTCCCCTAAATTACTTCGGCTACCATAAATCACCCCCAACTACCCCTTACCATCCCAAAATATGCTCAATCACTTTAAAATTACAAAAAAATTCTACAAACTGTAGCAAACTATGCCAAACTCCCCTGAATTACTTCGGCTACCATAAATCACCCCCACTAACCCTTACCACCCCAAAATAAGCCCAATCACTTTCAAATAACAAAAAATGTTACAAGCCATATCAAACTATGCCAAACTCATCTAAATTACTTCGGCTTCCATAAATCACCCCCAACTACCCCTTACCACCCCAAACTATGCTCAATCACTTTAAAATTACAAAAAAATTCTACAAACCGTAGCAAACTATGCCAAACTCCCCTAAATTACTTTGGCTACCATAAATCACCCCCAACTACCCCTTACAACCCCAAAATAAACCCAATCACTTTAAAATTACAAAAAATGTTACAAGCTATATCAAACTATGCCAAACTCATCTAAATTACTTCGGCTTCCATAAATCACCCCCAACTACCCCTTACCACCCCAAAATAGACTCAATCATTTTAAACTTACAAAAAAATTCTACAAACCGTAGCAAACTATGCCAAACTCCCCTAAATTACTTCGGCTACCATAAATTACCCCCAACTACCCCTTACAACCCCAAAATAAGCCCAATCACTTTAAAATTTAAAAAAATGTTACAAGCCATATCAAACTATGCCAAACTCATCTAAATTACTTCGGCTTCCATAAATCACCCCCAACAACCCCTTACCACCCCAAAATAGACTCAATCACTTTAAACTTACAAAAAAATTCTACAAACCGTAGCAAACTTTGCAAAACTCCCCTAAATTACTTTGGCTACCATAAATCACCCCCAACTACCCCCTACAACCCCAAAATTAGCCCAACCACTTTAAAATTACAAAAAATGTTACAAGCTATATCAAACTATGCCAAACTCATCTAAATTACTTCGGCTTCCATAAATCACCCCCAACTACCCCTTACCACCCCAAAATAGACTCAATCACTTTAAAATTACAAAAAATTTCTACAAACCGTAGCAAACTATGCCAAACTCCCCTAAATTACTTCGGCTACCATAAATCACCCCCAACTACCCCTTACAACCCCAAAATAAGCCCAATCACTTTAAAATTACAAAAAATGTTACAAGCTATATCAAACTATGCCAAACTCATCTAAATTACTTCGGCTTCCATAAATCACCCCCAACTACCCCTTACCACCCCAAAATAGACTCAATCACTTTAAAATTACAAAAAAATTCTACAAACCGTAGCAAACTATGCCAAACTCCCCTAAATTACTTCGGCTTCCATAAATCACCCCCAACTACCCCTTACAACCCCAAAATAAGCCCAATCACTTTAAAATTACAAAAAATGTTACAAGCTATATCAAACTATGCCAAACTCATCTAAATTACTTCGGCTTCCATAAATCACCCCCAACTACCCCTTACCACCCCAAAATAGACTCAATCACTTTAAAATTACAAAAAAATTCTACAAACCCTAGCAAACTATGCCAATCTCCCCTAAATTACTTCGGCTACCATAAATCACCCCCAACTACCCCTTACAACCCCAAAATAAGCCCAATCACTTTAAAATTACAAAAAATGTTACAAGCTATATCAAACTATGCCGAACTCATCTAAATTACTTCGGCTTCCATAAATCACCCCCAATTACCCCTTACCACCCCAAAATAGACTCAATCACTTTAAAATTACAAAAATATTCTACAAACCGTAGCAAACTATGCCAAACTCCCCTAAATTACTTCGGCTACCATAAATCACCCCCAACTACCCCTTACAACCCCAAAATAAGCCTAATCACTTTAAAATTACAAAAAATGTTACAAGCCAAATCAAACTATGCCAAACTCATCTAAATTACTTCGGCTTTCATAAATCACCCCCAACTACCCCTTACCACCCAAAAATAGACTTAATTACTTTAAAATTACAAAAAAATTCTACAAACCGTAGCAAACTATGCCAAACTCCCCTAATTTACTTTGGCTACCATAAATCACCCCCAACTACCCCTTACAACCCCAAAATAAGCCTAATCACTTTAAAATTACAAAAAATGTTACAAGCCAAATCAAACTATGCCAAACTCATCTAAATTACTTCGGCTCTCATAAATCACCCCCAACTACCCCTTACCACCCAAAAATAGACTTAATTACTTTAAAATTACAAAAAAATTCTACAAACCGTAGCAAACTATGCCAAACTCCCCTAATTTACTTTGGCTACCATAAATCACCCCCAACTACCCCTTACAACCCCAAAATAAGCCCAATCACTTTAAAATTACAAAAAATGTTACAAGCTATATCAAACTATGCCAAACTCATCTAAATTACTTCGGCTTCCATAAATCACCCCCAACTACCCCTTACCACCCCAAAATAGACTCAATCTCTTTAAAATTACAAAAAAATTCTACAAACCGTAGCAAACTATGCCAAACTCCCCTAAATTACTTTGGCTACCATAAATCACCCCCAACTACCCCTTACAACCCCAAAATAAGCCCAATCACTTTAAAATTACAAAAAATGTTACAAGCTATATCAAACTATGCCAAACTCATCTAAATTACTTCGGCTTCCATAAATCACCCCCAACTACCCCTTACCACCCCAAAATAGACTCAATCACTTTAAAATTACAAAAAAATTCTACAAACCGTAGCAAACTATGCCAAACTCCCCTAAATTACTTCGGCTACCATAAATCACCCCCAACTACCCCTTACAACCCCAAAATAAGCCCAATCACTTTAAAATTACAAAAAATGTTACAAGCTATATCAAACTATGCCAAACTCATCTAAATTACTTCGGCTTCCATAAATCACCCCCAACTACCCCTTACCACCCCAAAATAGACTCAATCACTTTAAAATTACAAAAAATGTTACAAGCCATATCAAACTATGCCAAACTCCCCTAAATTACTTCGGCTACCATAAATCACCCCGAACTACCCCTTACAACCCCAAAAGAAGCCCAATCACTTTAAAATAACAAAAAATGTTACAAGCCATATAAAACTATGCCAAACTCATCTAAATTACTTCGGCTTTTATAAATCACCCCCAATTACCCCTTACCACCCCAAAATATGCTCAATCACTCTAAAATTACAAAAATATTCTACAAACCGTAGCAAACTATGCCAAACTCCCCTAAATTACTTCGGCTACCATAAATCACCCCCAACTACCCCTTACAACCCCAAAATAAGCCTAATCACTTTAAAATTACAAAAAATGTTACAAGCCAAATCAAACTATGCCAAACTCATCTAAATTACTTCGGCTTTCATAAATCACCCCCAACTACCCCTTACCACCCAAAAATAGACTTAATTACTTTAAAATTACAAAAAAATTCTACAAACCGTAGCAAACTATGCCAAACTCCCCTAAATTACTTTGGCTACCATAAATCACCCCCAACTACCCCTTACAACCCCAAAATAAGCCCAATCACTTTAAAATTACAAAAAATGTTACAAGCTATATCAAACTATGCCAAACTCATCTAAATTACTTCGGCTTCCATAAATCACCCCCAACTACCCCTTACCACCCCAAAATAGACTCAATCTCTTTAAAATTACAAAAAAATTCTACAAACCGTAGCAAACTATGCCAAACTCCCCTAAATTACTTTGGCTACCATAAATCACCCCCAACTACCCCTTACAACCCCAAAATAAGCCCAATCACTTTAAAATTACAAAAAATGTTACAAGCTATATCAAACTATGCCAAACTCATCTAAATTACTTCGGCTTCCATAAATCACCCCCAACTACCCCTTACCACCCCAAAATAGACTCAATCACTTTAAAATTACAAAAAAATTCTACAAACCGTAGCAAACTATGCCAAACTCCCCTAAATTACTTCGGCTACCATAAATCACCCCCAACTACCCCTTACAACCCCAAAATAAGCCCAATCACTTTAAAATTACAAAAAATGTTACAAGCTATATCAAACTATGCCAAACTCATCTAAATTACTTCGGCTTCCATAAATCACCCCCAACTACCCCTTACCACCCCAAAATAGACTCAATCACTTTAAAATTACAAAAAAATTCTACAAACCGTAGCAAACTATGCCAAACTCCCCTAAATTACTTCGGCTACCATAAATCACCCCCAACTACCCCTTACAACCCCAAAATAAGCCCAATCACTTTAAAATTACAAAAAATGTTACAAGCTATATCAAACTATGCCAAACTCATCTAAATTACTTCGGCTTCCATAAATCACCCCCAACTACCCCTTACCACCCCAAAATACACTCAATCACTTTAAAATTACAAAAAAATTCTACAAACCGTAGCAAACTATGCCAATCTCCCCTAAATTACTTCGGCTACCATAAATCACCCCCAACTACCCCTTACAACCCCAAAATAAGCCCAATCACTTTAAAATTACAAAAAATGTTACAAGCTATATCAAACTATGCCAAACTCATCTAAATTACTTCGGCTTCCATAAATCACCCCCAACTACCCCTTACCACCCCAAAATAGACTCAATCACTTTAAAATTACAAAAAATGTTACAAGCCATATCAAACTATGCCAAACTCCCCTAAATTACTTCGGCTACCATAAATCACCCCGAACTACCCCTTACAACCCCAAAAGAAGCCCAATCACTTTAAAATAACAAAAAATGTTACAAGCCATATAAAACTATGCCAAACTCATCTAAATTACTTCGGCTTCTATAAATCACCCCCAACTACCCCTTACCACCCCAAAATATGCTCAATCACTTTAAAATTACAAAAATATTCTACAAACCGTAGCAAATTATGCCAAACTCCCCTAAATTACTTCGGCTACCATAAATCACCCCCAACTACCCCTTACAACCCCAAAATAAGCCTAATCACTTTAAAATTACAAAAAATGTTACAAGCCAAATCAAACTATGCCTAACTCATATAAATTACTTCGGCTTTCATAAATCACCCCCAACTACCCCTTACCACCCAAAAATAGACTCAATCACTTTAAAATTACAAAAAAATTCTACAAACCGTAGCAAACTATGCCAAACTCCCTTAAATTACTTCGGCTACCATAAATCACCCCGAAATACCCCTTACAATTCCAAAATAAGCCCAATCAATTTAAAATAACAAAAAATGTTACAAACCGTAGCAAACTATGCCAATCTCCCCTAAATTACTTCGGCTACCATAAATCACCCCCAACTACCCCTTACAACCCCAAAATAAGCCCAATCACTTTAAAATTACAAAAAATGTTACAAGCTATATCAAACTATGCCAAACTCATCTAAATTACTTCGGCTTCCATAAATCACCCCCAACTACCCCTTACCACCCCAAAATAGACTCAATCACTTTAAAATTACAAAAAATGTTACAAGCCATATCAAACTATGCCAAACTCCCCTAAATTACTTCGGCTACCATAAATCACCCCGAACTACCCCTTACAACCCCAAAAGAAGCCCAATCACTTTAAAATAACAAAAAATGTTACAAGCCATATAAAACTATGCCAAACTCATCTAAATTACTTCGGCTTCTATAAATCACCCCCAACTACCCCTTACCACCCCAAAATATGCTCAATCACTTTAAAATTACAAAAATATTCTACAAACCGTAGCAAACTATGCCAAACTCCCCTAAATTACTTCGGCTACCATAAATCACCCCCAACTACCCCTTACAACCCCAAAATAAGCCTAATCACTTTAAAATTACAAAAAATGTTACAAGCCAAATCAAACTATGCCAAACTCATCTAAATTACTTCGGCTTTCATAAATCACCCCCAACTACCCCTTACCACCCAAAAATAGACTCAATCACTTTAAAATTACAAAAAAATTCTACAAACCGTAGCAAACTATGCCAAACTCCCCTAAATTACTTCGGCTACCATAAATCACCCCGAACTACCCCTTACAATTCCAAAATAAGCCCAATCAATTTAAAATAACAAAAAATGTTACAAGCCATATCAAACTATGCCAAACTCATCTAAATTACTTCGGCTTCCATAAATCACCCCCAACTACCCCTTACCACCCCAAAATATGCTCAATTACTTTAAAATTACAAAAAAAATCTACAAACCGTAGCAAACTATGCCAAACTCCCCTAAATTACTTCGGCTACCATAAATCACCCCCAACTACCCCTTACAACCCCAAAATAAGCCCAATCACTTTAAAATTACAAAAAATTTTACAAGCTATATCAAACTATGCCATACTCATCTAAATTTCTTCGGCTTCCATAAATCACCCCCAACTACCCCTTACCACCCCAAAATAGACCCAATCACTTTAAAATTACAAAAAAATTCTACAAACCGTAGCAAACTATGCCAAACTCCCCTAAATTACTTCGGCTACCATAAATCACCCCGAACTACCCCTTACAACCCCAAAATAAGCCCAATCACTTTAAAATTACAAAAAATGTTACAAGCCATATCAAACTATGCCAAACTCCCCTAAATTACTTCGGCTACCATAAATCACCCCGAACTACCCTTTACAACCCCAAAAGAAGCCCAATCACTTTAAAATAACTAAAAATGTTACAAGCCATATCAAACTATGCCAAACTCATCTAAATTACTTCGGCTTCTATAAATCACCCCCAACTACCCCTTACCACTCCAAAATATGCTCAATCACTTTAAAATTACAAAAAAATTCTACAAACCGTAGCAAACTATGCCAAACTCCCCTAAATTACTTCGGCTACCATAAATCACCCCCAACTACCCCTTACCACCCCAAAATATGCCCAATCACTTTAAAATAACAAAAAATGTTACAAGCCATATCAAACTATGCCAAACTCATCTAAATTACTTCGGCTTCCATAAATCACCCCCAACTACCCCTTACCACCCCAAAATATGCTCAATAACTTTAAAATTACAAAAAAATTCTACAAACCGTAGCAAACTATGCCAAACTCCCCTAAATTACTTCGGCTACCATAAATCACCCCCAACTACCCCTTACAACCCCAAAATAAGCCCAATCACTTTAAAATTACAAAAAATGTTACAAGCTATATCAAACTATGCCAAACTCATCTAAATTACTTCGGCTTCCATAAATCACCCCCAACTAGCCCTTACCACCCCAAAATAGACTCAATCACTTTGAAATTACAAAAAAATTCTACAAACCGTAGCAAACTATGCCAAACTCCCCTAAATTACTTCGGCTACCATAAATCACCCCGAACTACCCCTTACAACCCCAAAATAAGCCCAATCACTTTAAAATTACAAAAAATGTTACAAGCCATATCAAACTATGCCAAACTCATCTAAATTACTTCGGCTTCCATAAATCACCCCCAACTACCCCTTACCACCCCAAAATATGCTCAATTACTTTAAAATTACAAAAAAATTCTACAAACCGTAGCAAACTATGCCAAACTCCCTTAAATTACTTCGGCTACCATAAATCACCCCCAACTACCCCTTACAACCCCAAAATAAGCCCAATCACTTTAAAATTACAAAAAATGTTACAAGCCATATCAAACTATGCCAAACTCATCTAAATTACTTCGGCTTCCATAAATCACCCCCAACTACCCCTTACCACCTCAAAATAGACTCAATCACTTTATAACTACAAAAAAATTTTACAAACCGTAGCAAACTATGCCAAACTCCCCTAAATTACTTCGGCTACCATAAATCACACCCAACTACCCCTTACAACCCCAAAATAAGCCCAATCACTTTAAAATTACAAAAAATGTTACAAGCCATATCAAACTATGCCAAACTCATCTAAATTACTTCGGCTTCCACAAATCACCCAAAACTAACCCTTACCACCTCAAAATAGACTCAATCACTTCAAAATTACAAAAAAATTCTGCAAACCGTAGCAAACTATGCCAAACTACCCTAAATTACTTCGGCTACCATAAATCACCCCAAACTACCCCTTACAATTCCAAAATAAGCCCAATCACTTTTTAATTAAAAAAAATGTTACAAGCCATATCAAACTATGCCAAACTCATCTAAATTACTTCGGCTTCCATAAATCACCCCCAACTACCCCTTACCACTCCAAAATATGCTCAATCACTTTAAAATTACAAAAAAATTCTACAAACCGTAGCAAACTATGCCAAACTCCCCTAAATTACTTCGGCTACCATAAATCACCCCCAACTACCTCTTACCACCCCAAAATAAGCCCAATCACTTTAAAATAACAAAAAATGTTACAAGTCATATCAAACTATGCCAAACTCATCTAAATTATTTCGGCTTCCATAAATCACCCCCAACTACCCCTTACCACCCCAAAATATGCTCAATCACTTTAAAATTACAAAAAAATTCTACAAACCGTAGCAAACTATGCCAAACTCCCCTAAATTACTTCGGCTACCATAAATCACCCCGAACTACCCCTTACAATTCCAAAATAAGCCCAATCACTTTTTAATTACAAAAAATGTTTCAAGCAATATCAAACTATGCCAAACTCATCTAAATTACTTCGGCTTCCATAAATCACCCCCAACTACCCCTTACCACCCCAAAATAGACTTAATCACTTTAAAATTACAAAAAAATTCTACAAACCGTAGCAAACTATGCCAAACTCCCCTAAATTACTTCGGCTACCATAAATCACCCCGAACTACCCCTTACAACCCCAAAATAAGCCCAATCATTTTAAAATTACAAAAAATGTTACAAGCCATATCAAACTATGCCAAACTCATCTAAATTACTTTGGCTTCCATAAATCACCCCCAACTACCCCTTACCACCAAAAAATATGCTCAATCACTTTAAAATAACAAAAAAATTCTACAAACCGTAGCAAACTATGCCAAACTCCCCTAAATTACTTCGGCTACCATAAATCACCCCCAACTACACCTTACAACTCCAAAATAAGCCCAATCGCTTTAAAATTACAAAAAATGTTACAAGCCATATCAAACTATGCCAAACTCATCTAAATTACTTCGGCTTCCATAAATCACCCAAAACTACCCCTTACCACCCCAAAATAGACTCAATCACTTTAAAATTACAAAAAAATTCTGCAAACCGTAGCAAACTATGCCAAACTCCCCTAAATTACTTCGGCTACCATAAATCACCCCAAACTACCCCTTACAATTCCAAAATAAGCCCAATCACTTTTTAATTACAAAAAATGTTACAAGCCATATCAAACTATGCCAAACTCATCTAAATTACTTCGGCTTCCATAAATCATCCCCAACTACCCCTTACCACCCCAAAATATGCTAAATCACTTTAAAATTACAAAAAAATTCTACAAACCGTAGCAAACTATGCCAAACTCCCCTAAATTACTTCGGCTACCATAAATCACCCCCAACTACCCCTTACCACCCCAAAATAAGCCCAATCACTTTAAAATAACAAAAAATGTTACAAGCCATATCAAACTATGCCAAACTCATCTAAATTACTTCGGCTTCCATAAATCACCCCCAACTACCCCTTACCACCCCAAAATATGCTCAATAACTTTAAAATTACAAAAAAAATTCTACAAACCGTAGCAAACTATGCCAAACTCCCCTAAATAACTTCGGCTACCATAAATCACCCCCAACTACCCCTTACAACCCCAAAATAAGCCCAATCACTTTAAAATTACAAAAAATGTTACAAGCTATATCAAACTATGCCAAACTCATCTAAATTACTTCGGCTTCCATAAATCACCCCCAACTACCCCTTACCACCCCAAAATATGCTCAATAACTTTAAAATTACAAAAAAAATTCTACAAACCGTAGCAAACTACGCCAAACTCCCCTAAATAACTTCGGCTACCATAAATCACCCCCAACTACCCCTTACAACCCCAAAATAAGCCCAATCACTTTAAAATTACAAAAAATGTTACAAGCCATATCAAACTATGCCAAACTAATCTAAATTACTTCGGCTTCCATAAATCACCCCCAACTACCCCTTACCACCCCAAAATAGACTCAATCACTTTAAAATTACTAAAAAATTCTACAAACCGTAGCAAACTATGCCAAACTCCCCTAAATTACTTCGGCTACCATAAATCACCCCGAACTACCCCTTACAACCCCAAAATAAGCCCAATCACTTTAAAATTACAAAAAATGTTACAAGCCACATAAAACTATGCCAAACTCATCTAAATTACTTTGGCTTCCATAACTCACCCCCAACTACCCCTTACCACCCCAAAATATGCTCAATCACTTTAAAATTACAAAAAAATTCTACAAACCGTAGCAAACTATGCCAAACTCCCCTAAATTACTTCGGCTACCATAAATCACCCCCAACTACCCCTTACAACCCCAAAATAAGCCCAATCACTTTAAAATTACAAAAAATGTTACAAGCCATATCAAACTATGCCAAACTCATCTAAATTACTTCGGCTTCCATAAATCACCCCCAACTACCCCTTACCACCCCAAAATAGACTAAATCACATTAAAATTACAAAAAAATTCTACAAACCGTAGCAAACTATGCCAAACTCCCCTAAATTACTTCGGCTACCATAAATCACCCCCAACTACCCCTTACAATTCCAAAATAAGCCCAATCACTTTTTAATTACAAAAAATGTTACAAGTTATATCAAACTATGCCAAACTCATCTAAATTACTTCGGCTTCCACAAATCACCCCCAACTAACCCTTACCAACCACAAACTAAACCCAATCACTTTAAAATTACAAAAAAATTCTACAAACCGTAGCAAACTATGCCAAACTCCCCTAAATTACTTCGGCTACCATAAATCACCCCCAACTACCCCTTACCAACCACAAACTAAACAGAATCACTTTAAAATTACAAAAAATGCTACAAACCATAGCAAACTATGTCAAACTCACTTAAATTACTTCGGCTACCATAAATCACCCCCAACTACCCCTTACAACCCCAAAATAAGCCCAATCACTTTAAAATTACAAAAAATGTTACAAGCCATATCAAACTATGCCAAACTCATCTAAATTACTTCGGCTTCCATAAATCACCCAAAACTACCCCTTACCACCCCAAAATAGACTCAATCACTTTAAAATTACAAAAAAATTCTGCAAACCGTAGCAAACTATGCCAAACTCCCCTAAATTACTTCGGCTACCATAAATCACCCCGAACTACCCCTTACAATTCCAAAATAAGCCCAATCACTTTTTAATTACAAAAAATGTTACAAGTTATATCAAACTATGCCAAACTCATCTAAATTACTTCGGCTTCCACAAATCACCCCCAACTCACCCTTACCAACCACAAACTAAACCCAATCACTTTAAAATTACAAAAAATGCTACAAACCATAGCAAACTATACCAAACTCACTTAAATTACTACGACTACGATAAATCACCCCCAACTAACCCTTACCAACCACAAACTAAACCCAATCACTTTAAAATTACAAAAAATGCTACAAACCATAGCAAACTATGTCAAACTCACTTAAATTACTTCGGCTACCATAAATCACCCCCAACTACCCCTTACCACCCCAAAATAAAAACAATCACTTTAAAATTACAAAAAATGCTACAAACCATAGCAAACTATGCCAAACTCACTTAAATTACTACGGCTACCATAAATCACCCCCAACTACCCCTTACCAACCACAAACTAAACCCAATCACTTTAAAATTACAAAAAATGTTACAAACCATACCAAACTATGTCAAACTCATCTAAATTACTTCGGCTTCCATAAATCACCCAAAACTACCCCTTACCACCCCAAAATAGACTCAATCACTTTAAAATTACAAAATAATTCTGCAAACCGTAGCAAACTATCCCAAACTCCCCTAAATTACTTCGGCTACCATAAATCACCCCGAACTACCCCTTACAATTCCAAAATAAGCCCAATCACTTTTTAATTACAAAAAATGTTACAAGTTATATCAAACTATGCCAAACTCATCTAAATTACTTCGGCTTCCACAAATCACCCCCAACTAACCCTTACCAACCACAAACTAAACCCAATCACTTTAAAATTACAAAAAAATTCTACAAACCGTAGCAAACTATGCCAAACTCCCCTAAATTACTTCGGCTACCATAAATCACCCCCAACTACCCCTTACCAACCACAAACTAAACCCAATCACTTTAAAATTACAAAAAATGTTACAAACCATACCAAACTATGTCAAACTCATCTAAATTACTTCGGCTACCATAAATCACCCCCAACTACCCCTTACAACCCCAAAATAAGCCCAATCACTATAAAATTACAAAAAATGATACAAGCCATATCAAACTATGCCAAACTCATCTAAATTACTTCGGCTTCCATAAATCACCCAAAACTACCCCTTACCACCCCAAAATAGACTCAATCACTTTAAAATTACAAAAAAATTCTGCAAACCGTAGCAAACTATGCCAAACTCCCCTAAATTACTTCGGCTACCATAAATCACCCCGAACTACCCCTTACAATTCCAAAATAAGCCCAATCACTTTTTAATAACAAAAAATGTTACAAGTTATATCAAACTATGCCAAACTCATCTAAATTACTTCGGCTTGCACAAATCACCCCCAACTAACCCTTACCAACCACAAACTAAACCCAATCACTTTAAAATTACAAAAAATGCTACAAACCATAGCAAACTATACCAAACTCACTTAAATTACTACGACTACCATAAATCACCCCCAACTAACCCTTACCAACCACAAACTAAACCCAATCACTTTAAAATTACAAAAAATGCTACAAACCATAGCAAACTATGTCAAACTCACTTAAATTACTTCGGCTACCATAAATCACCCCCAACTACCCCTTACCACCTTAAAATAAAAACAATCACTTTAAAATTACAAAAAATGCTACAAACCATAGCAAACTATGCCAAACTCACTTAAATTACTACGGCTACCATAAATCACCCCCAACTACCCCTTACAACCCCAAAATAAGCCCAATCACTTTAAAATTACAAAAAATGATACAAGCCATATCAAACTATGCCAAACTCATCTAAATTACTTCGGCTTCCATAAATCACCCAAAACTACCCCTTACCACCCCAAAATAGACTCAATCACTTTAAAATTACAAAAAAATTGTGCAAACCGTAGCAAACTATGCCAAACTCCCCTAAATTACTTCGGCTACCATAAATCACCCCGAACTACCCCTTACAATTCCAAAATAAGCCCAATCACTTTTTAATTACAAAAAATGTTACAAGTTATATCAAACTATGCCAAACTCATCTAAATTACTTCGGCTTCCACAAATCACCCCCAACTAACCCTTACCAACCACAAACTATACCCAATCACTTTAAAATTACAAAAAATGCTACAAACCATAGCAAACTATACCAAACTCACTTAAATTACTACGACTACCATAAATCACCCCCAACTAACCCTTACCAACCACAAACTAAACCCAATCACTTTAAAATTACCAAAAATGCTACAAACCATAGCAAACTATGTCAAACTCACTTAAATTACTTCGGCTACCATAAATCACCCCCAACTACCCCTTACCACCCCAAAATAAAAACAATCACTTTAAAATTACAAAAAATGCTACAAACCATAGCAAACTATGCCAAACTCACTTAAATTACTACGGCTACCATAAATCACCCCCAACTACCCCTTACCAACCGCAAACTAAACCCAATCACTTTAAAATTACAAAAAATGTTACAAACTATACCAAACTATGTCAAACTCACTTAAATGACTTCGGCTACCCTAAATCACCCCCAACTAACCCTTACCAACCACAAACTAAACCCAATCAATTTAAAATTACAAAAAATGCTACAAACCATAGCAAACTATGTCAAACTCACTTAAATTACTTCGGCTACCATAAATCACCCCCAACTACCCCTTACCACCCCAAAATAAAAACAATCACTTTAAAATTACAAAAAATGCTACAAACCATAGCAAACTATTCCAAACTCACCTAAATTACTTCGGCTACCATAAATCACCCCCCACTACCCCTTACCTACCCAAAATAAGCCCAATCACTTTAAAATTCCAAAAAATGTAGCAAACTATGTTAAATTCACTTAAATTACTTCGGCTACCATAAATTAATAATCATTTTCAATCAAAATCTTCTATTTGGTTGTCATTTATAAATTCCTTATCGTATTAAATCATAAAATATTAATAAATATCTGCACATAAAATATATTGTTTCGACTAATAGACGTTATTCTGAATATTAAATATGCTGATACCTATTTTGATTCTCTTCCACCTTCCAATAAATATTTGTTCCAGTTGAGATGCAAATATAAAGGATATTCTGAATTGCAACACGCTGACGGGGCAAGCTCTACCTTTTCAACATGCGTGCATTTGTATAAATAGCTCTATGGTTTTTAACTTTAAAGAGGCATAAAGGCGGTGTAAGCGCTGGATTTTCGTAAAAATATCTAAAAAATTTGAAATTCTGCAGTTGAATTACAGAACTATTTTTGTGTTCGATAGTAAATTTATATTTGGAGTGGCACTGCCAACCCTGCCACACCTGACGAGCCCCCTGCTGACTACTCTCCTTTTAGGGAAACTTCATAAATCAACGGCAAAATAATTTAGGGCGCCTGAATGTGAAAATAACACTGTGTAATAAGTTCAGACTGACATGGAACACTTGAAATTTCGATATTTGTTTGTAATTCGTCACAGGTCCATGAAGGAATGCATGTTAATGTAAACAAGTGTTAGTTTGTCGGAGAGGCCGAATAAGATTTTTAACATTCCCGTCAAAATATTTATTTACTTTAGAATGTTAATTTCTTAAATTGATTTTGTGAAAATTATGACGGGCCATACGAGTACACCTGTGCGAGTATTATTTGGTACATACAAATTGATCTCTTTTGTTATCCAAATTGTTTTTATACGCACTAGGCACGTGCACCTCATATAATTGTGAAAATTGCTGCTTCAGCGTCTGGAACGCTGATACTCAACGTCGCCAAGGTCGAGGCGACGCATCGGTATTCAAAGTTCTATCGCTATTAAATAAATTATTTTAATATAATATTTCCGATTTGTTCTTGCCGTTAACCAAAACTCTCCCCAATCGATTTTCGCAAAAATTTCCAGCGTCGGACCGGACTTCACTTATTTTCGTACGCTAATTTTGACGTTCAGTTAATGATAGTTGTTGCCGCCCCAATTTAAATTTAGTTCTCCCTTCTCTCTATTTGTTTTTTCCCTGTAGACATGGTGATGGTAAAAACAACAAGTTTTAGCATCAACAAATCAAAATTAATACAAGAACGTCGCTTCATGTTATAAAATAAAAATTGTTCAGTGTTGAAGAGAGTTTTCATCTGCAAACAAAGGCCACAACATTTTTTGGTCCTTCGAGCCGGATCCTGAGCATCGAAGTGCAGAAATCAGTTTCTTCTCATAACTTGGCTTTGTTTCAACACGTGCTTCCAAAAACGGATGGTCCTTCAATCAAGAAAAGAAGTTGGTGCTAGTTCTCAAAACCAAGCAAATACTGCGAGTTGGTAGCGGAAATTTAGTTTACGGTGAAATTTGCAACATTTCATCATCCTTCCTGTCCAAACTTGTCGGCTGTGCGAAGCGTGACGTCACGGCGTTATCCCACATCCCCTCGTGAGGACTATCACCCGCAATCAACAAAACAGTATTCTCTCTCACTACATGGTCGCCAGATCTGCGCTGCCATCGTAGTCAGCCATCGGCATTCTTCGACCGTCATCATTTGGATGAAAATTGAAACAATAACTACGATTGAACAAAGTGAACTCTTTCCTTAATTTTATTTCCCATTCTTTCAAGATTGACTTTATCGTGCCTGATTTTCATTGTTTTGATTGTTTTCGTTCAGGCACAGCCTTTATAAGTTCTCTAGGTTTGCTTCCTTTTGTACTCTTATTTAAATAATGGATTTAATAAGAAAAAGAGGAACTATCAAGGCTAAGCTTACGCGATTCGGGGACTACTTAAGCGAGCTAAAGACTAATTTCGATATCAATCGAACTTTACCAAACATCAAGGTAATTGAACTACGAAAAAGATTATTCAGTATTGACTCACTTCTGGACAGCTTTAGCGATTTGCAGTTGGAAATAGATGTAGCTAACAGTGAAGAAAATAATCAGGCTGAGATTTTGGAATTTGAAAACAAATACTATAGTTTAATATCCGAAGCTGAAGCGATATTAGAACAAGTTGCACCTATTGCGCAAACACTTCCTCAAAGCTCGGTTTCAATTCACGAAACTACAAACTCCGAATCAAATCACTCTTTATTACATGTCGAGCCTACCAAAGAAGCATTATCGAATTCATCTACACTTGATAGCAGCATACATCTTTCTGTTATGTCCTTCAGTGCTCACAGAGTACTTCTCTCCACTGCATCTGTGCAAGTTTTCGACCGTTTTGGTAACACACATCAAGCTAGAGTGTTATTGGATTCTGGCAGCATGTCTAGTTTCATAACTGAGAGCTTAGTCAAACGATTGAAGCTCGATCTTCTCCCAGTCGAACTCAAAATACGTGGTATAACTGGTGCTGCCACAAACATAAATTCAAGATGTAGTGTAAAGATCAAGTCAAATCACACTCGTTTTCAATTGGAAACCAGCTGTCTAGTAATGCCCTTCATTACCGGTAAGATACCTGGTGATGATATCGACGTCACAAAGTGGAATATGTCGCAAAATATTCCTCTTGCTGACAAGAATTTCAAAATACCAAGCAAAATAGACATTTTATTAGGCGCCAACTGCTTTTGGCAAATTCTTTGCAACGGTCAACAATCATTAGGCGCTGGTAATCCCATTTTGCAGTATACAAAGTTTGGTTGGATTGTTAGTGGTGCCGTGCAATCTATTTCCTCTTCGAATCCCATTTCCTGCAACGCTTCTTGCACTTTGGACATTTCCGAGCAGTTAGCTAAATTCTGGGAAATTGAAGAAATCTCTGAAACCAAGATTTACTCAAAGGAAGAAAATGAGTGTGAGCGACATTTCGTGAAAACGCATAGACGTGATTCAAATGGTAGATTCATTGTCTCAATTCCATTAAAGAATTCAGTTAACGAATTAGGTGATTCATACGAAAGTGCTAAATCGCGTTTTCTAAATCTAGAACGAAAATTACAAGCCAACCCAGTTCTTCGTACAAAATACGTAGATTTCCTGCGTGAGTACCAAGATCTAGGTCACATGTCGTTAGTTACTTCACAATCTAACGAAAATTCATTTTATCTTCTTCACCATGGGGTGTTAAAGGAATCAACAACAACTGCTCTTAGAGTTGTGTTCGACGGTTCAGCTTCTACAACAAGCGGAGTGTCATTGAATGACATTCAAATGATAGGTCCCACCATTCAATCTGATTTGTTTTCAATTCTTTTGCGATTTCGCAAGCATTTCATAGCCATTTCAGCCGACGCAATCAAAATGTACCGCCAGGTTCTGGTTGAGCCCAATCAGCGACATCTTCAACGAATCCTTTGGCGCGAAACCCTATCAGAACCAATTCAAACTTTCGAATTGAATACTGTGTTAACAATTCTGGTGTACTAAGGCCCATAATACATCAGGATGGCCACGTGAGCACGACCAGGACCAGATAGGAGAGGAATCCCTAGGAGGCGGATGATTGGGGTGCTAGGCAACGGGAGGAACGTTGTTTATGTTTGGAAGAAAAATCCAAATAATTTGCTTGATTTGAGAATTGTTCATAACTTTTAATATCACAGTAATTGTAAACGTTAATTAAATTCATTATATTTAACATCAGAAGTGGGATAACTCCTCTCACCAGTGTGGAAAGTGTAGTCGGTGCATACCTGGGAGTAGAACGAAGCATGGGCAAAGGAAGACGTCGGTCCAGGTCTAGGACCAGGTCCAGATCCAGGACCATGTCCAGGTCACGGTCTAGGAGGCATCGTTCGCATAGATCTGGAAGATCTAGAGGAAGTCCGAATAGGAAAGAGAGAGACCGGTCAAATGGACAGGGCTCCGTGGTAATCAGGTCGTATACACCTTCAGGTAGACGGGAAAAGAGCCAAGGAGGTGTCAGTGCGATGTCGCAGGTAAGCGACGCTATTGTAAAGGGTATCGATATGGCCGTTACACAACTAGAACGGAAAAATCTTCAGACTGTAAGTTCAGCTCTTTCCAAAAATATTGTTCAGGAATTCGATCCCTTGAAAAATAATATTGACGAATGGTTGAAAGCGGTGGATGAATATGCTTTAATATATGGTTGCGATGATAGAGTCACTCAACATTGGGCTTTAACTAAATTAAGGGGCCCGGCAGAGGTGTGGTATCGAAGTTTACCTTCGCGTGTGTTCACCTGGCCAGAGTGGCGGAAAATGCTTACTGAAAACTTTATACCTAAACGAAATCTCAATGAGGCGTTAAAAATTATGATGGCTTGTGAAGCTAAACCGGGTGCGTCTTTGTATGAATATACTTTCGAAAAATTAGCCTTAATAAACAAATTGAATATTCCTCTTACAAATGAGGATAAAGTTAATTTAATTCTTGGAGGTATTAGTAACGAACAGACGCGATTTTCTATTGAGGCGGCTGGAATTACAGAGCCACATATTTTGGCAGCGCATTTTAAGATGTTGGATCAAAGGTCAATAAATAAACCAATCATTAAATCTAATGATTCGAGTACATCTTCTGCACAATCAAAAGACCAGGTTTGTTACAAATGCGGAAAACGCGGTCATGTTCGCCGACACTGTACCCAGCGAAATTACAGCACTACACCAAATTCAAATAAGAAAACTTATTCCCATAATTGGACACCAGCTATCGAATACAATGTCAATTTTGTTCATTCCAGTACAAAAACAAATGAAAAATTTATAAAAACATTGTACCTGGAAAATAACCCAATTAGTTGTTTTATCGACTTTGGTAGCGAGTGTTCATTAATTTCTAATGCACTCGCAAATAAATTAAATTTATCACTTATTCCTGTGGAAAATAAAATTATTTTGTCCATGTTGGGCGATGCAAGTCTTCAACCCACACACTTTGTACGAGTTCAAATTTCTATTGATAACATAACCAAACATATTGAATTGTACTGTGTTGAAAAATGTGTTATGAACGTAGAAATTTTAATTGGGCAGAATTTCACAGAACTATACGATATACAATATATCAAAGTCGGGAATGATTTACGTTTCTCCCAAAACATTCACACTTATAAGAAAATTAACTTGATACAGAAAGATATCATTAATGTCGGTGTTACTGATGAACAGTATGTGCAAGACTTGGTTTGTTTGTTGAATAAATACGAAGATTGCATAGCTAATAAAATGTCAAATTTTGGGAATGGCTGTTGATGTATCTATGACTATTGAGTTGTCGTCGAATCAGCCGATTGCATTCCGGCCGCGGCAATTCTCTGACTGCGAACGGGCACAGATTCGAGAAATTGTGTCAGAATTATTGCATGAAGGCGTTATTGAGGAATCAGTTTCGCCATATGCCAGTAATGTCTTATTAGTTGAAAAAAAATCAGGTGAGAAACGATTGTGCATCGATTACCGTGCGCTGAATCGTATTACAATCTATATATATAAAGCGAAGTGTCCTCACTGACACACTCATCTACACATCTACACATTCACTGATTCACCGACAACCTACAGCCCAAACCGTGAGGGCTGGCGACTTGAAATTTTAGACACGGGTGTATCATGTGCCGAAACTGAACACTAAGAAGGGATTTTGCGAAATTCGGCCCGGTTCCTTTGTAATTCAATAAAAACCGGCTAAAATAAACAAAAAATGATCCGATCGCGGAGACCGTGTTTATGTTAGAAGCACGTATCTAGCCAAAACAACTTCGACGACGGGCGACCGGTTTACATTAAAAGCACTTATTTAACCTAAACAATTTCAACGTCGAGTTTCTGCTTTCGTGATCATACTTTTGCCGTACCTAGCGAGGCCGCCGATATTTCAATTATAATTTTGATTTCAATTATAATGTCGATCCGTGACTCAATTAAAAATTACCAAATCACTCCAAATTTAATCCGTCAACATTAAACATCCTCAAATATCTCTTACCACTGCAAACTTTACCAAATCAACCCCAAAAAATTCCCGAACTAAGCCAAACTGACATAAATTAGATCCGTTATCTTAAATCATCCCTTACCACCCTTTAGCAACCCCAAGTAACTCCAATCACTTTAAAATAAAACAAAATGACACAAATCATAGCAAACTATCCCTAACTCACCTAAATTACTTCGGCTACCATAAATCACCCCCAACTACCCCTTACCACCCCAAACTCAGCCCAATCACTTTAAAATTACAAAAAATGTTACAAGCAATATCAAACTATGCCAAACTCATCTAAATTACTTCGGCTTCCATTAATCACCCCCAACTACCCCTTACCTCCCCAAAATAGGCTCAATCACTTTAAAATTACAAAAAAATTCTACAAACCGTAGCAAACTATGCCAAACTCACCTAAATTACTTCGGCTAACATAAATCACCCCCAACAACCCCTTACTACCCCAAAATAAGCCCAATCACTTTAAAATTACAAAAAAATGCTACAAACCATAGCAAACTATGCCTAACTCACCTAAATTACTTCGGCTACCATAAATCACCCCCAACTACCCCTTACTACCCCAAAATAAGCCCAATCACTTTAAAATTACAAAAAATGCTACAAACCATAGCAAACTATGCCAAACTCACTTAAAATACTTTGGCTTCTATAAATCACCCCCAACAACCCCTTACTACCCCAAAAAAAGCCCAATCACTTTAAAATTACAAAAAAATTCTACAAACCGTAGCAAACTATGCCAAACTCCCCTAAATTACTTCGGCTACCATAAATCACCCCGAACTACCCCTTACCACCCCCAAAATAAACCCAATCACTTTAAAATTACAAAATATTCAACAAATTATAGCAAACTATGCCTAACTCACCTAAATTACTTCGGCTACCATAAATCACCCCCAACTACCCCTTACCATCCCAAAATAAGCCCAATCACTTTAAAATTACAAAAAATGCTACAAACCATAGCAAACTATGCCAAACTCACTTAAATTACTTTGGCTTCTATAAATCACCCCCAACAACCCCTTACTACCCCAAAAAAAGCCCAATCACTTTAAAATTACAAAATATTCAACAAATCATAGCAAACAATGCCTAACTCACCTAAATTACTTCGGCTACCATAAATCACCCCCAACTACCCCTTACCACCCCCAAAATAAGCCCAATCACTTTAAAATTACAAAAAAATGCTACAAACCATAGCAAACTATGCCTAACTCACCTAAATTACTTCGGCTAACATAAATCACCCCCAACAACCCCTTACTACCCCAAAATGGGCTCAATCACTTTAAAATTACAAAAAAATTCTACAAACCGTAGCAAACTGTGCCAAACTCCCCTAAATTACTTCGGCTACCATAAATCACCCCCAACTACCCCTTACAACCCCAAAATAAGCCCAATCACTTTAAAATTACAAAAAATTCTACAAACCATACCAAACTATGCCAAACTCACTTAAATTACTTCGGCTATTATAAATCACCCCCAACTACCCCTTGCCACCCCTAACTCATCCCAATCACTTTAAAATTACAAAAAATGCTACAAACCATAGCAAACTATGCCTAATTCACCTAAATTACTTCGGCTAACATAAATCACCCCCAACAACCCCTTACTACCCCAAAATAAGCCCAATCACTTTAAAATTACAAAAAATGCTACAAACCATAGCAAACTATGCCAAACTCACTTAAATTACTTCGGCTATCATAAATCACCCCCAACTACCCCTTACCACCCCTAACTCATCCCAATCACTTTAAAATTACAAAAAATGCTACAAACCGTAGCAAACTATGCCAAACTCACCTAAATTACTTCGGCTAACATAAATCACCCCCAACAACCCCTTACTACCCCAAAATAAGCCCAATCACTTTAAAATTACAAAAAAATGCTACAAACCATAGCAAACTATGCCTAACTCACCTAAATTACTTCGGCTACCATAAATCACCCCCAACTACCCCTTACCACCCCAAAATAAGCCCAATCACTTTAAAATTACAAAAAATGCTACAAACCATAGCAAACTATGCCAAACTCACTTAAATTACTTTGGCTTCTATAAATCACCCCCAACAACCCCTTACTACCCCAAAAAAAGCCCAATCACTTTAAAATTACAAAATATTCAACAAATCATAGCAAACAATGCCTAACTCACCTAAATTACTTCGGCTACCATAAATCACCCCCAACTACCCCTTACCACCCCCAAAATAAGCCCAATCACTTTCAAATTACAAAAAAATGCTACAAACCATAGCAAACTATGCCTAACTCACCTAAATTACTTCGGCTAACATAAATCACCCCCAACAACCCCTTACTACCCCAAAATAAGCCCAATCACTTTAAAATTACAAAAAATGCTACAAACCATAGCAAACTATGCCTAACTCACCTAAATTACTTCGGCTACCATAAATCACCCCCAACTACCCCTTACCACCCCAAACTAAGCCCAATCACTTTAAAATTACAAAAATTGCTACAAACCATAGCAAACTATACCAAACTCACCTAAATTACTTCGGCTACCATAAATCACCCCCAACTACCCCTTACCGCCCCAAAATTAGCCTAATTACTTTAAAATTACAAAAATGCTACAAAACATAGCAAGCTATGCCAAACTCACTTAAGTTACTTCGGCTACCATAAATTAATAATCGTTTTCAATCAAAATCTTCTATTTGGTTGTGTTATTTATAAATGCCTTATCGTATTAAATCATAAAATATTAATAAATATCTGCACATAAAATATATTGTTCCGACTAATAGTCGTTATTCTGAATATTAAATATGCTGATACTTATTTTGATTCTCTTCCACCTTCCAATAAATATTTGTTCCAGTTGAGATGCAAACATAAAGGTATTTCTGAATTGCAACACGCTGACGGGGCAAGCCCTACCTTTTCAACATGCGTGCATTTGTATAAACAGCTCTATGGTTTTTAACTTTAAAGAGGTATAAAGGCGGTGTAAGCGCTAGAGTTTCGTAAAAATATTTGAAAAATTCGAAATTCTGCAATTGAATCAGAACTATCTTTGTGTTCGATAGTAAATTTATACTTGGAGTGGCACTGCCAACCCTGCCACCCCTGACGAGGCACCTGCTGACTACTCTCCTTCCAGGGAAACTTTATAAATCAACGTCAAAATAATTTAGGGCGCCTGAATGTGAAAATATCACTGTGTAATAAGTTCAGACTGACATGGAACACTTGAAATTTCGATATTTGTTTGTAATTCGTCACAGGTCCATGAAGGAATGCATGTTAACGTAAACATGTGTTAGTTTGTCGGAGAGACCGAATAAGATTTTTAACATTCCTGTCAAAAAATTTATTTACTTTAGAATGTTAATTTCTTAAATTGATTTTGTGAAAATTATGACGGGCCATACGAGTACACCTGTGCGAGTATTATTTGGTACATACAAATTAATCTCTTTTGTTATCCAAATTGTTTTTATACGCACTAGGCACGTGCACCTCATATAATTGTGAAAATTGCTGCTTCAGCGTCTGGATCGCTGGTACTCAACGTCGCCAAGGTCAAGGCGACGCATCGGTATTCAAAGTTCTATCGATATTAAATAAATTATTTAAATATAATATTCCCGATTTGTTCTTGCCGTTAACCAAAACTCTCCCCAATCGATTTTCGAAAAATTTCCAGCGTCGGACCGGACTTCACTTATTTTCGTACGCTAATTTTTACGTTCAGTTAATGATAGCGGTGTATTTGTTCTTCACCAAACCTGCTCCGGCCGAAATCCGAAATTTTCACTGACATCATACGCTTAAGTATTGTATGCTTATACACGATTTATTTACACTATTTATTTTACGTACATTGCGTTCATTATTGTTCTGCATTATTTATAACTAAGATGGAGCAGTTTGAAAATCTAATAGTAAGCGGAGAACAAATACCACCACGTATAATTCCCGTGAAAAGTGATGGAAATAGTCTTTCTTACTATCTTTCCTATTGCATTTTTAATACCGGAAATAGAGCTCAAGAGCGAAGAATAACTTCGACTTTTTTTATACCTAATTCCTAAATACTTCGTTTTTATGGTGTAAAATTTTGTATTTATATATTTCAACATTGTCTTTAACGTTGTCAGAGAACTAAATGGGAATAATTTGGAATAATTTAGCTTCTATGTCAACTCTCCTTCTCTTGAAACTTTTGAAAACAACGACAAAATTCTTTAGGGCGCCTGGATTTGAAAATATAACTCTGTGTAATAAGTTTAGACTGACTAGAGTGAAAAGAAAGGAGCTTGCACCCAGAAACGAAATTAAATGGAACACTTGAAGTTGAAATATTTGTTTGTAATTCGTCACAAGTCCATGAGGGAATGCGTGTTAATGTAAACAAATGTGAGTTTATTGGAGAGGCCGAATAAGATTTTTACATTATTGAAGCAGCTGGAGCCTGCCACGTCAAGGGCAAGGTCAGAAACGTGAAAAGGCGATGCTCGATTTAGTTTGATTGAGTGTCTATGCAGAAATTCGCACATACCAAGCGTTGGATAAGCCTTTCTTATCGTTTCTTAGAATTCGAGAATTGCTGGTTCAGCGTGTGGAGCAGTACTCGATCGCGGTGTTTAATTTTAACACAACTACAATTGTGAAAATTGCTGCTCCAGCGTCGGAAACTGTTCGCAAAGTCGCCAAATTCGATGAGGCGACGCATCAGTGTTCGAAGGTCTACCGCTATCAAATAAAGTATTTTAATTTAACATTTGATCCTCGCGTTAACCAAATCTGCCCCCAATCAATTTTCGAAAAATTATCAGCATCGGACCGGACTCCACTTATATTTGTACGCTAATTTTTACGTTTAGTTAATGATAGTGGTGTATTTGTTTTTCACCAAATTTGCCCCGAAATTTTCACCGTTGTATGTACCAGATATCACTGACATTCATCCCAGTGGCGGTGTAAGCGCTAAATTTTCGTGAAAATATCTGAAAAATTCATAATTCTGCAACTGAATTACAGAACTAATTTTGTGTTCGATAGTAAATTTATACTTGGAGTGGCACTGCCAACCCTGCCACCCCTGACGAGCCCCACTGCTGACTACTTTCCTTCCAGAAAAATTTTTGAAATCAGCGGCAAAATAAATTTAGGGCACCTGGATGTAAAAATATCACTATGTAATAAGTTCAGACTGACAAGAGTGAAAAAAACCGCTTGCATCCAGAAACGAAATCAAATGGAACACTTGAAATTTAGATATTTGTTTGTAATTCGTCACAGGTCCATGAAGGCATGCATGTTAATGTAAACAAGTGTTAGTTTGTCGGAGAGGCCGAATAAGATTTTTACACCCACCACATTCCCGTCAAAATATTTATTTACTTTAGTATGTTAATTCATTTTGTGCAAATTATGACGGGCCAGTCGAGTACACCTGCGCGAGTATTATTTGGTAATCCAAATTCTTTTAATACGCACTAGGCACGTGCACCTAATATAATTGTTAAAATTGCTGCTTCAGCGTCTGGAACGCTGGTACTCAACGTCGCCAAGGTAGAGGCGACGCATCAGTATTCGAAGTTCTATCGCTATTAAATTAATTTTTTTAATATAATATTCCCGATTTGTTCTTGACGTTAAGTAAATATCTCCCCAATCGATTTTCGAAAAATTACCATCGTCGTACCGGTCTCCACTTATATACCGTACGCTAATTTTTACGTTCATTTAATGATAGTGGTGTATTTGATCTTCACCAAACCTGCTCCGGCCAAAATCCGAAATTTGCAGTTTTACCGGATTTCACTGACATCATAAGTAATGTGTGCTTATACACGATTTACACTATTTATTTTATGTACATTGTGTTCATTATTGTTCTGCATTATTTATAACTAAGATGGAGGAATAGTAAGCGGGGTACAAATACCACCACGTATAATTCCTCTGAAAAGTGATGGAAATAGTCTTTTTTACTATCTTTCCTATTGCATTTTATTACCGAAAATAAAGCTCAAGAGGTTCGCACTATAATTGTTCATTTTAAAATTACCAAATTTTCTGTATATTTTAACTGAATACGTTAAACACCCCTAAACATAATGTACCATTCCAAACTACTCTCAAAAATCATACACTTGCCATTCCAAACTTAAAATGTAAAAAAATTACGAATTACAAGCAAACTACGCTAAACTCGCATAAATTACTTCGACTTCCGCTATATCACCCCAACCACTTCTTACCAAGCCAAACTAAACCCAATCGCATTAAAATTACCAAAAGTTTCGTTTAATCCGCCAAAGCTAAACCCCGCCAACCATCAATAACCATTCAAAACAATCCCCAAAAAAAACCTTATCATCCGAAACTACACCAAATACATCGTTTTTATGGTGTGAAGTTATGTATTTATATATTTCAACATTCTTCGACGACATTCTTTAACGTTGTTAGAGAACTAAATGGGAATAATTTGGAATAGTTCAGCTTCTCTGTCAACTCTCCTTCTCTTGAAGAGTGAAAAAGAGTGAAAAAAAAGGAGCTTGCACCCAGAAACGAAATTATCGTCATTTTCCAAATCATATTGAAGTACCCGGTCCTGGCAATGCAGGTTAATTTCAGCAAATTTGTTTATTTTGTGATTGGAAAAGTAGAGCATTCCTGTTTAATTGTATTATAATGTCGATTAGTCTACATCACAAATACACCACTTTTGTCAACACTGCGTTTATTTAATCTACGTCCGGGCAACGCCGGGTACATTCAGCTAGTTAAAGATAAATATCCAAATGCGTTAATTGAAGATCAGTTGAGACGATTGAATAATTTTACGTATTTCACGAGTTTGGATTTATATTCTGGATACTATCAGATACCGATGGATCCAAAATCCGTGCCGTTAACAGCATTCGTCACTCAGGATGGTCATTATCAGTTCTTGCGAATGCCGTTTGGGCTCACCAATGCTCCGGCTGTATTTCAAAGAATGATAAATATGGCTCTAGGACAATTGCGATTTACAAATGTGCTTGTCTATTTAGACGATGTGTTGATTCCCTCTCGAACTGCGACTGAAAATTTATCGTTATTAAAAGAAGTGTTGGAAATCTTTCGAAAGAAAGGATTAACTGTAAAACTTAAGAAATGTTATTTTCTTAAAACAACTATCGAATATTTAGGTTACGAAATCAAATGTAATGAAATACGTCCGTCTCAACATAAATTAACAGCTGTCAGAGAATTTCCGATTCCTAGTAGTGTACACCACGTTAGACAATTTCTAGGTCTGACTGGATATTTCAGAAAATTTATTCATAATTATGCGGAGAAGTCTAGACCTCTCAGTCAATTGTTGTGTAAGGAAGCAGTCTTCAAATGGTCTGAAAAACAGATCAGTGCATTCAATGAATTAAAATCTTGTCTTGCATCATCACCAGTACTTGTATTATTTGATCCTTTAAAAGAAATAAAATTGTATACGGATGCTAGCCGATTAGGCCTAGCAGGTATTTTGGTTCAAGTTGATAATAAGGTGGAAAAGGTGGTAGCGTATTTCAGTCGATCTACTACGGTCGCAGAACAAAAACTTCATTCTTTCGAATTGGAGGCTTTAGCTATTGTTTGTGCTATAAAACGGTTTCGTCAATACTTGTTGGGACGAGAGTTCTCGATTATAACTGATTGTGCGGCTGTTAAAAATGCGTTTACAAAAAAAGATATCAATGCAAAAATCGGTCGCTGGGTCCTCGAATTGAGTAAATATCAATTTCAATTATTTCATCGAAACGGTCATAAAATGCAACACGTAGATGCACTTAGTCGTAATCCTCCTGTTACAGGTTTGAGTGTTAATGCGATCATTATTTCAGATGAAGATTGGTTACTTGCCGCCCAGCAAAATGATAAAAAAATCGTTGAAATTAGGAACATTTTAGAAACCGGTATGCGTCTCGATCATAAATCCATATTTAATGATTACGCCTTAAAAGGTGGTAAAGTGTATCGAGTTACAGATTTCGGTTTGCGATGGGTTGTACCCAAGGAAGCAAAATATCATGTTCTACGTTTAGCACATGATGAATCAGGTCATTTTGCCGTGGACAAAACTTATGATTTAGTTTCTAGTAAGTTTTGGTTTCCAAAGTTGCGACGGTTTGTTACAAAATATGTTCGTAACTGTTTAAATTGTATTTATTACAAAAATCCGGCTGGTAAACCCAAAGGACAATTGTATCCTATAAAGAAAGATCCTATCCCGTTTCATACCATACATGTCGACCACCTAGGTCCTTTTGTAAAATCTAAAAGGGGAAATACCCAATTATTTGTTGTTATTGACGCCTTCACAAAATTTATTCTCTTATATCCGGTTAAAAACACCAAGACTAAATATGTAATTGATAGTTTGAACGATATGATAAAAATATTCGGTGTTCCGCAACGAATCATTAGTGATAGAGGCACCTGCTATACTAGTAGTAAATTTCAACAATTTTGTATTGAAATTGGCACAAAACATCATCTAACAGCAGTGTCTATGGCGCGCGCGAATGGACAGATTGAGAGGTACAATCGTACATTACTAGATTCAATTGCTACTATGGGTGCCAAATTACACGAAACAAAATGGGACATCAATATTCCCAAAATTCAAGTTGCCTTAAACGGTACCAAAAACAACGCTATTGGTGTAACTCCGAGTGAGCTGTTAATGGGTTTTAGAGTCTATTCACAGGGAATATTAGAAGGTGCAGAGCGTAATGCAATTAATGTTACAGAGGTTAGAGCAAAGGTGGAGCAGGAGAATGAGAAATATCAGGCAAAACAGAAAGACCGCTTCGACCGTGCTCACTGTCCAGCTGCAAAGTACCAGGAAGGAGATCTGGTGATGATCCGAATCTCGAGTCACAAAGCCACAGGGACCAGCCGAAAGTTGTTGCCAAAATGGCGGGGACCTTTCCGGATCACTAAAGTGTTGGAGCATGACCGATACGAGGTGGCAGACATCCCCGGAGGAGGTCGGACACGACGGCGATATCGTGGTGTGGCAGCTGTGGAGCACATCAAGCCATGGATTCGCTTTAAGTAGCGGTGGATGGCTGGGTAAAGGTCTCTCGGGTCTGAGCACGGGGCGGTAATGCCGGGTGCGAAAGACAAGACGGGTTCTTTGTACGGGGCCTTGTGCCGGGTACATTGGACGGGTCATGAGGGCGAGAGTACTGTTTTCTTTTATATTATTTTATGTATGATCATACATATTTCATTAATTGTCGACAATGTTATTTATGCGATCGTATACGATGTTTATTTATTATTGTTTCTCTTAATAGCATAGCAGCCAGAGTTGCAGATAAAACATATAAAAATATGTTTTATTTAATAAAACTGTTTGGAAACGTCACTTAAAACATCTCTTGTTGCATGTTCCGTCGAGTGGGACACTCTCAATGTCAGGAAAGGCCGTGTTAACAATTCTGATGTACTAAGGCCCATAATACATCAGGATGGCCACGTGAGCACGACCAGGACCAGATAGGAGAGGAATCCCTAGGAGGCGGATGATTGGGGTGCTAGGCAACGGGAGGAACGTTGTTTATGTTTGGAAGAAAAATCCAAATAATTTGCTTGATTTGAGAATTGTTCATAACTTTTAATATCACAGTAATTGTAAACGTTAATTAAATTCATTATATTTAACAACTGTTATTTACGGTACTGCGTCTGCATCGTTTCTTGCCATTCGATCTTGACGTTTATGAATCAGATCCCATCCTAGCTAAAATAATTCGTGAGGATTTCTACGTAGACGATTTAATAACTGGAACAGACTCTCTCGAGCATGCCCATCACATATGCAACCGCGTCGCGGAGATTCAGGAAACGTCCACTAAATTACAGGCCATTTGGCGGCATGTACCCACTCATTCTAACCCTGCTGATTTACTTTCCAGGGGCGTTTCCCTTAGCAAACTTTCAGATCTTGATCTGTGGTGGTCTGGTCCATCTTGGCTTTCTCTTTCTGAATCTTCTTGGCCAGCCCAGACTTCAACAATATCTGATCTTCCTGAATTGAAGTCAAATAACATTGTGATGATGGGAGTCAGTGTTGAAGGTTTCCCATTTTCAAAATATTCAAACATCACCAGACTTGAGTACATATTTGCTTATTGCTTAAGGTTCTTGGAAAACTGCCGAAAAACAAAAACTAACAGGAAGATCGGCCCCATTTGTTTGACTGAGTTACAAACTTCACAAAAAATGCTTGTCAAAATGTCTCAATCCGACTCTTTGGCACCTGAGATAAGATCTTTAAAATCAAGTGAGTCTCATAAGATTAGCAGCCAATTGCGCGTTTTAAATCCATTTTTGGATAATGAAGGTTTGTTTCGTGTGGGAGGTCGTTTGCAAAACTCTAAACTTAGTTTTATGAAAAAGCATCCTTTGGTGTTGAAATCTAGTCATACGTTCACAAAATTACTTTTTGCTCGCGAGCATGAGAGGTTGCTACACGCTGGTCCTCAACTATTATTAGCTACAATTCGTGACCGGTGTTGGCCTTTAGGAGGGAGAAATTTGGCTCGCTACACAGTCAGAAGCTGCAGAATCTGTTCTCGAGCTTCACCAAAGAACGTTATTCCCATCATGGGAAACCTTCTCGATGTTAGAGTAACACCAACAAATCCATTTATGACAACAGGTGTAGACTACGCTGGTCCTATTCTGATAAAGGATAAAAAGGGCCGGGGATCCAAGTCAATAAAGTCTTATGTAGCCGTTTTTGTTTGCTTCTCTACAAAAGCAATTCATTTAGAGTTAGTCAGTAATTTGACCACCGAAACATTCATTGCGGCTTTGCGAAGATTTTGCGCTCGTAGGGGCAAACCCCGTAACGTATTTTCCGACAATGGAACTAATTTTAAGGGCGCGAGCTCTGAATTAAAGGAGTTAGCTTCGTTTCTCACTGCGAATCACGAAGCTGTTCTTGAAGCAGCCTTAAAACATGAAGTCAATTGGCACTTCATCCCACCTAGTTCGCCACACTTTGGCGGCCTATGGGAAGCTGGTGTTAAATCTGTGAAGCATCACCTGAAGAAAGTTGCTCATAATACTTCGCTTACTTATGAACAGATGTATACTCTTTTAGCACAAATAGAGTCAATCTTGAATTCGCGTCCCTTGTTCCCCTTGTCAGCTGACCCCAACGACCTAGAAGTCGTCACCCCTGGATATTTTTTAATTGGACGATCGCTACTTTCCATACCTGACCCGGACTTATCAGACATACCAGTTGCGCGTTTGAGTCATTATCAACGAGTTCAACAAATTCAACGACACTTTTGGACAAGATGGCACAAAGAGTATCTCACGGAGCTCCAAACTCGTGCCAAGTGGCATTCCAGTAAGGGCTCCCTACAAGAAGGCGATATGGTAGTCATAAAAGTCGATAACCAACCTCCGTTATCGTGAAAGCTAGGACGAATTATACAGCTACATCCCGGAAAGGATGGCATTGCTAGGGTTGCCACAGTCAAGACAACCAACGGCATCGTTCAGCGAGCTTTCTCCAAGCTTTGCCCTCTTCCCTTCAGTGATTAGTGCAATATTGTGTTCTGTGTTGCGCTTTAACTACGTCTTTCATAACAACTGTTTATGTTTATTATTGTTTTACAATGCAAAGTGTAACTAGAATAAGTTCATTTTGGTTTCTTTATTGAAAGCTAGAGCTTTCAAGGTGTGGGGGAATGTTGCCGCCCCAATTTAAATTTAGTTCTCCCTTCTCTCTATTTGTTTTTTCCCTGTAGACATGGTGATGGTAAAAACAACAAGTTTTAGCATCAACAAATCAAAATTAATACAAAAACGGCGCTTCATGTTATAAAATAAAAATTGTTCAGTGTTGAAGAGAGTTTTCATCTGCAAACAAAGGCCACAACAATAGTGATGTATTTGTTCTTCACCAAACCTGCTCCGGCCGAAATCCGAAATTTTCACTGACATACGCTTAAGTATTGTATGCTTATACACGATTTATTTACACTATTTATTTTACGTACATTGTGTTCATTATTGTTCTGCATTATTTATAACTAAGATGGAGCAGTTTGAAAATCTAATAGTAAGCGGAGAACAAATACCACCACGTATAATTCCCGTGAAAAGTGATGGAAATAGTCTTTCTTACTATCTTTCCTATTGCATTTTTAATACCGAAAATAGAGCTCAAGAGCGAAGAATAACTTCGACTTTTTTTATAAATACTTCGTTTTTATGGTGTAAATTTTTGTATTTATATATTTCAACATTGTCTTTAACGTTGTCAGAGAACTAAATGGGAATAATTTGGAATAATTTAGCTTCTCTGTCAACTCTCCTTCTCTTGAAACTTTTGAAAACAACGACAAAATTCTTTAGGGCGCCTGGATTTGAAAATATAACTCTGTGTAATAAGTTTAGACTGACTAGAGTGAAAAGAAAGGAGCTTGCACCCAGAAACAAAATTAAATGGACACTTGAAGTTGCAATATTTGTTTGTAATTCGTCACAAGTCCATGAGGGAATGCGTGTTAATGTAAACCAATGTGAGTTTATTGGAGAGGCCGAATAAGATTTTTACATTTGAAGCAGCTGGAGCCTGCCACGTCAAGGGCAAGGTCACAAACGTGAAAAGGCGATGCTCGATTTAGTTTGATTGAGTATCTATGCAGAAATTCGCACATACCAAGCGTTGGATAAGCCTTTCTTATCGTTTCTTAGAATTCGAGAATTGCTGGTTCAGCGTGTGGAGCAGTACTCGATCGCGGTGTTTAATTTTAACACAACTACAATTGTGAAAATTGCTGCTCTAGCGTCGGAAACTGTTCGCAAAATCGCCAAATTCGATGAGGCGACGCATCAGTGTTCGAAGGTCTACCGCTATCAAATAAAGTATTTTAATTTAACATTTGATCCTCGCGTTAACCAAATCTGCATCCAATCAATTTTCGAAAAATTACCAGCGTCGAACCGGACTCCACTTATATTTGTACGCTAATTTTTATTTTCAGTTAATGGTAGTGGTGTATTTGTATTTCACCAAATTTGCCCCGGCTGAAATCCGAAATTTTCACCGTTGTATGTACAGTCATGGACAGTCAAGAATAACACCCGTGTTATGCAAATACCGACTCTATGAGATATTGTCATTGAGTCGGTATTTGCATCACACCCGCCGGCTAAAGTGTTATTCTCGACTGTCCACGGTTTTACCAGAGATCACTGACATTCATACCCTTAATAATTACGTGCTTATACACGTTTTACACTATTTATTTTACGTACACTGTGTTTATTATTGCTTTACATCATTTATAACTAAGATGGCGAAGTTTGAAAATCTAGCGATGTACAAATACCACACCGTATTATGAAAGGTGATGGAAATTGTCTTTTTTTATATCTATGGTATTGGTATTGATATTTTAATACTGGAAAGGAAGCTCAAGAGGTTGGCACTTTAATTGTTCAACAAGTGTGTGTTAATTTAAACAGGTGTGAGTCCGTCGGAGAGACCGAATAAGATTTTTACATCCACCATATTCCCGTCAATATATTTATTTATTTTAGAATGTTAATTTTGCCGTTAACAAAATTTGTTCCCAATCACCATCGTCGTACCGGACGACCGTTCAGTTAATGATAATGGTGTATTTATTTTTCACCAAATCTGCCTCGGCTGAAATCCAAAATTTACAGCGTTGGACCAGACATTACAGACATTGATACGCGTTTTATACTGTTTATTTTACGTAAATACATTGTGTTCATTATTGCTTTACATCATTTATAACTAAGATGGACAAGTTTGAAAATCTAGCGATGCACAAATACCATAAAATTCCACATTTTACCACATACCAAAATTTTAATACAGGAAAGGGAGCTCAAAAGGTTCGCACTTTAATTGTCCAACCAGTTGCGGCCAGGTTTTAGTAATTTTTGTGCAGTTTAGAAGGAGATAATTATGCTGAAGTGTTTGTTTATTCTGAAGATAAGTCAAAATCATCTACATACTGTTCTTTTTGTGAGTTGACTGCAGCAAAAGGAATGGTACCATTGTGTTTTCAATTTTATCATAAAATGATCAGCTAATTTGTAAACTTCGATTTCCCCGAAAATTATCTAAAGTTAATTTCGATTTCCTGGAATCGCTTATAGAACAACTGCGTCTTTGCCTAAAGAGTCTATTCAAGATTTTTCATCTCGGATATTGTTGGGTTTCCCAACTACGTAACGGGGATGCGACGTGCGTGGGGGTGGTTTCCCCACTCTGGTACCACCACTCAAGGGTTGGGGTAGCATAGGTGGGGTAGCATAAGAACCATTTTTCAACACAGAATTCTAATGCACTTTCAACAAGCAACAACAACCATTAATTGTAAATAATTGTAAATAAAGTGTACAAAAGAAACAAGAGTGTTTTGAAACGCCAAGACACCAAACATTGGTCCTTCGAGCCGGATCTGGCACTAAATCCAGGTACCAGATCAAATCAACAAAAACGTGAAGTGTTGTGCTAAAATTTCGAACACCGAGACCCAGGAAGCAGTGGACCCTCCAAGTAGACCACCACCGAAGTCGAGGGAAGCAGCGAAGTCACCAGCCTTCATTTCCAATCACAAATACCCGGGAAGCAGTGGAACCTCCAAGTAGACCACCACCGAGTCGAAACCATTGTCAGCAAAACGGGGTGAGTGTGCTCCAATTCCATTTTTTACACGTCCTTAAGTTCAAGTAACGTTGTAAAGTACATTGTTCGGTAATCACGGCAAATTCCTATTACACGAACGGGCAAAATAAAACAAATTCATCCACCACCATGGTGCTAACCAGGTCACAAACAGTCGAAAATCCTAACATGGACGACGCCGATGATCGGGAATCAGTGATTGGGGAAGGTCCAATCAATGCAGATGTAATTCAAACGCGCGGTGAAACGTCACAAATAAGTAACGCGATGAGTTCCAACGAGATCTTAAACCCGCTACTTATTAAGAGGAAAAAGATGCTAGATAACATCTCGCGGTTCAGGGCTTGGTTCAATTCTCAAAAAGACAAGTCCTCCGTAGCGCTGTTAAGGTTGCGGCTCGCGGATTTTGTTAAACTCAAAGATCAATTTGACCCAGTTCAAACCGAAATAGAGTCTTTAGATCAAAATACCTCTGACCTTGATCACGAAACGGTTAGGGTGGAGTTCGAAGACAACTTTTTTGAGTTAAGCGCGGAGGTCGAAGAAACAATCACCGCGAGATCAACAAGCACCTCTCAAACCCAAAACATTCAAACTCAACCTAGCTTGTCGCATTCAATACAAGTAACACCGATTGATATCAAACCTTTTAGCGGTTCATATACGGAATGGCTACCGTTTGTAAACACATTTACAGCTTTGATACACGATGAGCCAAGATATCAAAACAGAAATGTCGAAAAACTTCACTTGCTCAGAAATTCACTGCGAGGTGATGCGCTAAATGCAATACAAAACATTCCTATCGCTGCTGAAAATTACGAAAAGGCGTTCAGTCTGTTACGGGAACGTTTTGAGAATAAAAGATTGATTATTCAACATCAAATTAATGATTTATTCAATTTGCCTCAAGTTTCGAAAGATTCTGGCCGATCTCTGCGTGATTTATTAAACCACGTACATACAAATTTGCAAGCGTTAAAATCACTACGTATCAACACTGACTCATGGGACCCTGTGATCATTCATCTGATTGTTGGAAAATTAGATTATTTATCGCGAAGGGGGTGGGAAGAATCATTAACCACAACTGAACCACCGTCTCAAACGCAGTTAACAAATTATTTAACGCAGCGTTGCAATTTACTTGAAGCCATGGAAATAAACAGGGTTATGGTCAAGGGCGTAATAACACACCAAACAAAAAATGAGCAACGGCCGTCGCCGAACAATAAGCCTCAATATAAATCAACTAATCTAGCAACAGCTGAGAAACAAGGTTCCTGTGCTTTTTGTCATAAACCTCATTTTAGTTTCTATTGTAAGGAATTTTTAAAGTGGTCGGTATTAGAAAGAATAAAGGAAGTTTCACGTTTAAAGCTATGTGCAAATTGTTTGAAATCGTCACATACAACCGAAAATTGCAAATCATCCGGTTGCAAATTGTGCAAACAAAAACATAACACACTGCTTCATCAAGACGCAGCGGCTGAACCAACTCAGAATCAGGTTAATTGTCATCAGAATACAGTGGATCAGGTTTTGCTATCTACTGCCACAGTACTGATTGAAAACAGTAAAGGCCGTTTACAGCCATGTCGCGCATTTTTAGATGCTGGTGCGCAGTCAAATTTCATTCTTAAATCAACTTGCGCAAAATTAGGTTTAAAGGTGAAATCAGTCAACGTTCCAATCACGGGAATTCAAAAATCATCAGCAATAGTTCACCATGAAACAACGGTCACCTTACATTCAAATTGTAACGCCTACACAGCCACAATAAAGTGCTTGGTTATTCCGACCATCACTGAAAATATGCCATGTACCACACTAGCTAAATCAGAGTTCCACATACCCTCAAATTTACCGCTGGCCGACTCGGACTTTAACGTATCACGACCGGTAGACATTTTAATAGGCGCGGAATTATTTTGGGAGTTAATGTGTGTAGGTCAAGTAAAAATGGCACAAAATGGTCCAGTGTTGCAAAAAACCATGCTCGGTTGGATAGTCGGTGGACCCATATCAAAAAAATGCGAAAATCAAACGCGAATCTGCAATACCGTTATGACTCAAAACAAATCGTTGGAACGACAGGTAGAAAAATTCTGGTTATTGGAAGGCTTTGACAATAAACAGATCAATCTTACAACAGACGAACAGAGTTGCGAAGATTACTTTCTAAACACCAAATTGCGAGACAATAACGGACGTTTCCAGGTACGATTACCCTTCAACAAATATCAAAACCAATTAGGAAACTCATTTGAATTGGCGGTGAAACGATTTTCGTCGTTAGAACGCAAATTTGCAAAAGATGAAGATTTTAAAATAATGTATCATCAATTCATGTACGAATACATCTCACTGAATCACATGGAATTAGCAGATCCAAACAAAACGTTGGGTGAAGGTAATTATTTTTTACCGCACCATGCAGTATTCAAATCCGACGGTCAACAAAGAAAAATGCGTGTAGTGTTTGACGGATCCGCGAAAACGTCATCGGGTACAAGCCTAAACGATACTCTAATGGTTGGTCCGAAAATCCAGAACGACATTTTCCAAATCATTATCAATTTTCGTACTTACAAATTCGCATTTACCGCAGATATTTGCAAAATGTATCGACAAATTTTAATTCACCCTGACGATAGGCGCTATCAACAAATTGTATGGCGGGAAGACAATTCAAAACCGATTCAAGTGTACAAATTAAATACCATAACGTATGGTACGGCGTCAGCTCCATATCTCGCAATCAGGTGTCTTCATCAATTAGCCGACCAAGAATACGACAATTTCCCAAAGGCATGCGACGCGATTAAAAATTCTTTTTACGTGGATGACGTGCTCACGGGAGCAAATTCGCTGGAAGATGCCATACTTTTGCGGAACGAATTAATCGACGTATTAAACAAGGGCTCTTTCGAGCTATCAAAATGGGCAGCAAACGACCCTCAGCTAATTCCACATAATGCATCAAACAAAACCGCCGTGTCGCTCAAATTAGACAAAGGAAATTTTGATGTCAAAACGTTAGGCCTCTTATGGAATTCCAGTAAGGATTGTTTTAAATACGATCTAAGTATTCCAGGAAAAGATGTCAAAACTACCAAGCGCACAATACTATCAGCAACCGCCCGTATATATGACCCTTTAGGTTTATTGGGACCCATAACGGTAACGGCAAAATTGATAATACAGGAACTGTGGGCTGTAAAACTAAGCTGGGATGAAAGTGTACCGACTCACTTTCACACGGCCTGGCAACAATTACTTGGGGATTTAGGGGTAATAAACAACTTGGAAATACCCAGAAACATTTACAATTCTGTGGGGGTCACGGAGTTGCACTGTTTTTCCGATGCTTCCGAGAAGGCCTATGGGTGCGCAATCTACATACGCACACTTTTACCGAACGGAGCAATTGCATCACATTTACTCTGTGCAAAAAACAGAGTAGCACCTCTCAAGGTAACGTCATTACCACGATTGGAGCTTTGCGGGTGTCTTCTAGCGGCTCAATTAGCGCAAACAGTGAGCGAAAGTTTAAAGATAGAAATAAACAAGCAATATTTCTGGACAGATTCGCAGATTGCGCTAGCCTGGATAGAGTCACCGTCTAATTCGTGGAAAACATTTGTAGCAAATCGCGTTTCTGAAATTCAAGCGCTCACAACTTCACATGCCTGGCGATATGTGCCCTCAGCACAAAACCCGGCCGACATAATTTCTCGCGGAATGCGTCCCAGCCAATTGGCACATTGCAACTTATGGTGGCACGGGCCCGATTTTTTAAAATTACAATTTGAAAATTGGCCTCAACAACCAGCAAAACCAAAGGGTCAGGTGAATACGGAAGCAAAAACGGTCACGTGTGTCACACAAGTGCGGGCAGCATGGGAAGTCCTAACAAAATTCTCAGATTTTACAAAATTAAAACGGATTGTAGCACAATGTCACAGATTCATAAACAATTGCAAAAATCCTACAAATAAGAGGTCGGGTCCTCTCACAAGCAACGAGTTGAGGACAGCTCTCGTGAGCATTGTGAGAAACGTCCAACATCAATCATTTGAAGCAGAAATCAAATCACTAACTACTAATAACTCGGTAAAAGGTAATAGCAGTTTATTGTGTTTAAACCCATTTATTGATTCAAATGGAGTCATCAAAGTTGGGGGGCGTTTACACAATAGCACAAAATTATGCGAAACAAAAAAACACCCATATCTACTTCCGAAAAATCACGCGGTAACCAACCTCGTAATCAGACATTTTCATGTAAACAATTTGCATGCCGGGGCGCAAGCGACGCTAGCAGCGCTACGTCAAAAATTTTGGGTAGTGGCAGGACGTAGCACGATTCGAAACGTTCTGCGAAAATGCATTACATGTTTTCGCGTAAACCCACAAAGTCAACAACATTTAATGGGGAACTTGCCATCTTATCGAATTGAACCAAGCAGAACCTTTGAACATACCGGGTTAGATTACGCAGGACCCATCGAAATAAACTTTAATCGTGGGAGAGGAAAACCTAAAAAATCAAAGGCATACATTGGACTTTTCGTGTGTATGAGCACAAAGGCTGTACATTTAGAAGTAATTTCAGATTGCTCAACAGAAAGTTTTTTAAACGCGTTAAAACGATTTACAGCGCGTCGTGGAAAACCTCAGGTAATTCATTCGGACAATGCAAAAACATTCATTGGCGCGGACAACGAATTAAAAAAGCTGTTTGCTTCAAACAATTTTGAAAAAGATGTTCTAAACCATCTAACAAACCATGGGATTGATTGGAGTTTTATACCACCGAATGCTCCGCACATGGGTGGGATTTGGGAATCGTGCGTCAAACTAACAAAATACCACATAAAACGTGTAATGGGAAATTGCTTATTAACTTTTGAAGAAATGCAAACGTTATTAGCTCAGATAGAAGCGTGCTTGAACTCCCGCCCAATTACCCCATTATCTAACGATCCAAATGACCTATCCGTGTTGACACCCGGTCACTTCCTTGTCGGAGCACTCTTATCTGCCGTTCCAGAAGTCAACTTATCATCAGTCCAGGAGAATCGACTCTCCCGATGGCAACGGGTGACCCAGGTGCGACAACATTTTTGGAAGCGTTGGTCAACTGAATATTTGGGTCAGCTCCAACAACGAGGAAAGTGGCGAATCACCCACGATCCAGTCAGAATCGGTGACATGGTCGTCATAAAAGATGACAACAATCCTCCCCTCGTGTGGCGCATGGGACGCGTCATCAAAACCCATCCCGGCACCGACGACCGTGTGCGTGTTGTGACATTGAAAACGGCTCACGGAACGCTAAAACGCCCCATTTCAAAAGTGTGTGTGCTACCGATTGAACAATAGTGCAGAACAATCACCAAAACTGGATTCGGGAGTGAATTTCTTTGTTCATTTGTAAATATGTAATTAGTAGTTTGTAAGAAGTGACAATTGAAAGACAGTCTTTCAAGGTGCGGGAGGATGTTGGGTTTCCCAACTACGTAACGGGGATGCGACGTGCGTGGGGGTGGTTTCCCCACTCTGGTACCACCACTCAAGGGTTGGGGTAGCATAGGTGGGGTAGCATAAGAACCATTTTTCAACACAGAATTCTAATGCACTTTCAACAAGCAACAACAACCATTAATTGTAAATAATTGTAAATAAAGTGTACAAAAGAAACAAGAGTGTTTTGAAACGCCAAGACACCAAACAGATATCAACCAAGGTATCCTCTTTGTCCAAATCATATTGAAATACCCGGTCCTGGCAACGCAGGTTAATTTCAACAAATTTGTTTATTTTGTGATTGGAAAAGTAGAGCATTCCTGTTTAATTGTATTATAATGTCGATTAGTCAACACTGCGTTTATTTAATCTACGTCCGGGCAACGCCGGGTACATTCAGCTTGTCACTTTATAATTACAAAAAATTCTACAAACCATAGCAAACTATGTCAAACTCACCTAAATTACTTCGGCTATCATAAATCACCCCCAACTTCCCCTTACCACCCCACAATAAGATAATCACTTTAAAATTACAAAAAATGCCACAAACCATAGCAAACTATGCCAAACTCACTTAAATTACTTCGGATACCATAAATCACCCTTAACTACCCTTTACCACCCCAAACTAAACTCAATAACTTTAAAATTTCAAAAAATGCTACAAACCATAGCAAGCTATGCCAAACTCACCCAAATTACTTCGGCTACAATAAATCACCCCGAACTACCCCTTACCACCCCAAACTAAGCCCAATCACTTTAAAATTACAAAAAATTCCACAAACCATAGCAAACTATGCCAAACTCACCCAAATTACTTCGGCTACCATAAATCACCCCCAAATACCCCTTACCACCCCAAACTAAGCCCAATCACTTTAAAATTACAAAAAATGCTACAAACCATAGCAAACTATGCCAAACTCACCCAAAGTACTTCGGCTACCATAAATCACCCCCAACTACCTCTTACCACCCCAAACAAAGCCCAATCACTTTAAAATTGCAAAAAATACTACAAACCATAGCAAACTATGCCAAACTGACCCAAATTACTTCGGCTACCATAAATAACCCCCAACTACCCCTTACCACCACAAACTAAGCCCAATCACTTTAAATTTAAAAAAAAATGCTACAAACCATAGCAAACTATGCCAAACTCACCCAAAATTACTTCGGCAATCATAAATCACCCCCTACTACCCCTTACCGCCCCAAACTAAGCCCAATCACTTTTAAATTACAAAAAATGCTACAAACAATAGCAAAGTATGCCAAAAGCACCTAAATTACTTCGGCTACCATAAATCACCCTCAACTACCGCTTACCACATCAAACTTAGCCCAATTACTTTAAAATTACAAAAAATGCTACAACTCATAGCAAACTATGCCAAACACATCTAAATTACTTCGGCTAACATAAATCACTCCCTACTACCCCTTACCACCCCAAACTAAGCCCAATCACTTTAAAATTACAAAAAATGCTGCAAACCGTAACAAACTATGCCAAAATCACCTAAATTAAGCTAAATCACTTTAAAATTACAAAAAATGCTACAAACCATAGCAAACTATGCCAAACTCACCTAAATTACTTCGGTTATCATAAATTAATAATCATTTTCAATCAAAATCTTCCATTTGGTTGTGTCATTTATAAATGCTTTATCGTATTAAATCATAAAATATTAATAAATATCTGCACATAAAATATATTGTTTCGACTAATAGACGTTATTCTGGATATTAAATATGGTGATACCTATTTTGATTCTTTTCCACCTTCCAATAAATATTTGTTCCAGTTGAGATGCAAACATAAACGTATTTCTGAATTGCAACACGCTGACGGGGCAAGCCTTACCTTCTCAACATGCGTGCATTTGTATAAACAGCTCTATGGTTTTTAACTTTAAAGCGGTATAAACGCGGTGTAAGCGCTAGATTTTCGTAAAAATATCTAAAAATTTCTGCAATTGAATTACAGAACTATTGTGTTTGATAGTAAATTTATATTTGGAGTGGCACTGCCAACCCTGCCACCCCTGATGAGCCCCTTGCTGAGTACTCTCCATCTAGGGAAATTTTTGAAATCAACGGCAAAATAATTTAGGGCGCCTGAATGTGAAAATATCACTGTGTAATAAGTTCAGACTGACGTGGAACACTTGAAATTTCGATATTCGTTTGTAATTCGTCACAGGTCCATGAAGGAATGCATGTTAATGTAAACAAGTGTTAGTTTGTCGGAGAGGCCGAATAAGATTTTTAACATTCCCGTCAAAATATTTATTTACTTTAGAATGTTAATTTTTTAAATTCATTTTGTGAAAATTATGACGGGCCATACGAGTACACCAGTGCGGGTATTATTTGGTACATACAAATTAATTTCTTTTGTTATACAAATTGTTTTTATACGCACTAGGCACGTGCACCTCATATAATTGTGAAAATTGCTGCTTCAGCGTCTGGAACGCTGCTACGCAACGTCGCCAAGGTCGAGGCAACGCATCGGTATTCGAAGTTCTATCGCTATTAAATAAATTATTTTAATATAATATTTCCGATTTGTTCTTGCCGTTAACCAAAACTCTCCCTAATCGATTTTCGAAAAATTTCCAATGATAGTGGTGTATTTGTTCTTCACCAAACCTGCTCCGGCCGAAATCCGAAATGTTCACTGACATCATACGCTTAAGTATTGTGTGCTTTTACACGATTTACACTATTTATTTTACGTACATTGCGTTCATTATTGTTCTGCATTATTTATAACTAAGATGGAGCAGTTTGAAAATCTAATAGTAAGCGGAGAACAAATACCACCACGTATAATTCACGTGAAAAGTCATGGAAATAGTATTTTTTACTATCTTTCTTATTGCATTTTTTAATACCGGAAATAGAGCTCAAGAAGTTCGCACTTTAATTCTTAATTTTAAAATTATCAAAATTTTTGTAAATTTTACCTGAATACGTTAAACACCCCAAACATAACGCACCATTCCGAACTACCCCTAAAAGTCATACACTTACCATTCAAAACTATCCCAGGTTAACCCATAATTAAAAAAAAATTACGAATTCTAAGCAAACTACGCCAAACTCGCATAAATTACTTCGAATTCCCCTAAATCACCCCAACCACTTCTTACCAAGCCAAACAAAGCCCAACCACATTATAATTACCAAAAATTTCGTTTAATCCGCCAAAGCTAAACCCTGCCAACCATCAATAACCATTTCAAACAATTTTCAAAGAAACCCATATCCGAAACAACCCCAAATCAACCTAATATTTTTGCATTTTTTTGAACCATAGCAAATCAAGCCAAATTAACATAAATAACTTCGACTTTTTTTATACATAATTCCCAAATACATCGTTTTGATGGTGTGAAATTTTGTATTTATATATTTCAACATTGTCTTTAACGTTGTCAGAGAACTAAATGGGAATAATTTGGAATAATTTAGCTTCTCTGTCAACTCTCCTTCTCTTGAAACTTTTGAAAACAACGACAAAATTATTTAGGGCGTCTGGATTTGAAAATATCGCTCTGTGTAATAAGTGCAGACTGACTAGAGTGAAAAGAAAGTAGCTTGCACCCAGAAACAAAATTTAATGGAACACTTGAAGTTGCAATATTTGTTTGGAATTCTTCACAAGTCTATGAAAGAATGCGTGTTAATGTAAACACATATGAGTTTATTGGAGATGCCGAATAGATTTTTACATTATTGAAGCAGCTTGAGCCTGCCACGTCAACAGCAAGGTAACAAACGTGAAAAGGCGATGCTCGATTTGGTTTTATTCAATATCTATGCAGAAATTCGCACATTACAAGCATTGGATAAGCCTTTCTTATCGTTTCTTAGGATTCGAGAATTGCTGGTTCAGCGTGTGGAGCAGTACTCGATCGCGGTGTTTAATTTTAACACAACTACAATTGTGAAAATTGCTGCTCCAGCGTCGGAAACTGTTCGCAATGTCGCCAAATTCGATGAGGCGACGCATCAATGTTCGAAGGTCTACCGCTATCAAATAAAGTATTTTAATTTAACATTTGATCCTCGCGTTAACCAAATCTGCCCCCAATCAATTTTCGAAAAATTACCAGCGTCGAACCGGACTCCACTTATATTTGTATGCTAATTTTTACGTTCAGGTAATGGTAATGATGTATTTGTTTTTCACCAAATTTGCCCCGGCTGAAATCCGAAATTTTCACCGTTGTATGTACCAGACATCACTGACATTCATACCCTTATTAATTATGTGCTTATACACTTTTTACACTATTTATTTTATGTACAATGTGTTCATTATTGCTTTACATCATTGATAACTAATATGGAGAAGTTTGAAAATCTAGCGATGTAGAAATACCACAAAGTGGAGCATTCCTGTTTAATTGTATTATAATGTCGATTAGTCAACATCACCACTTTAGTCAACACTGTCTTTATTTAATTTACGTCCGGGCAACGCCGGGTACATTCAGCTAGTTGTATTATAATGTCGATTAGTCAACATCACCAATACACCACTTTTGTCAACCCTGCGTTCATTTAATCTACGTCCGGGCAACGCCTAGGTCTTCTAGTAGTAACGGGAAGTCGGTTTCAAGGAATTCCAAGTATCTCTCGCTATTTAGAACATTGTCAAAAAGAATGGACCGGTAACGCGTCCTCCAATAATTCCACCCCACGCATTCAATGACCACCGGTTTTAGTGGTCGATGGTTTGCAGCCTATTAGAGTTTTCAATCGCATAATAGTGCATATCGTGCCTATTAACAGACCCATTACTTTAAAATGTAGCTTTATCCAAAAATAAAATATTGTTCAAATAATTCCAATTACCATACACGATTTCAAGCATTTTCTTCAAAAAATGTATTAAATTTAAAAAATCAGCACCATAAAGTTCTGTACTTGGCGTGTAAAATTCATTTCGATTTTAGTGTTTAGTTTCGATGAAACAGAAATGTAAAATGTAACATTTAATTTTGGCACAAGCCTAGTAAAAACAGTGGTTTCATCTAAAAAATGATATTTTCTCAATAACTTTTCTAATATCATAACTGAACCCTAGAAACCCTATATCACAGAAAAGCTTATCAAAAATGCTAAAAAATGTTCTAAAAATATACAAGGTGTTCTATTTGAAAAAATTGAGTTTTCCCCATTTGTAGTTCATCATTTTCAAAAAATCGTAGTAAGCGTTGGAATATTGCTTCGCTACTCGGCAATAGATCAAAGATTGACCAATGTCTAGGGACTTCAAAGAAAAAAAATGGGTATGTTTTCTTTAATAGTTTAGAAGATATGAATTTTTTAACGGAACATTACATCAAGGAATTTTGAAACATAAATTGACGTACATCAAAAAGTATGATAGATAGGGAAAAATGATTCAAGTAAACTTAACGCAGAACTTAGTATATAATTCAAAAATCAAATCAAAATGGGGTAGTTTTATTAAAAAAAAACATTACTTTGGTCTTTTAATAATATTTGGACAACCTGTATACAAACGAGACTATTTTTAAAATATTTAACAGGAGCGGGCCTATCATCCAACACTAATTTGAAGTAGACACCTCAAATAACAAAAAAGTTATGGAGCGTTTACGGAATTTCAGCAAATTTGTTTATTTTGTGATTGGAAAAGTAGAGCATTCCTGTTTAATTCTATTATAATGTCGATTAGTCAACATCACCAATACACCACTTTTGTCAACACTGCGTTTATTTAATCTACGCCCGGGCAACGCCGGGTATATTCAGCTAGTTGTTATAATAATAAATGAAACGGATTGGATTCGACTTTATAGTCAGAGCGATAATGCGATACGAATTGTAATACACTTGCAATACACTACAATACGATACATATTGGACTAAATATTGAACAATGAAATAATATGATAACAAAGGATTTATGCTATTTTTGAATATTGAATCTACAAAGTTATCAAAGAATAGGACCCAAGAATGTGTGATCAGGAAGTTATCATTGGCTTGACAAGATGTTAATTTTTCTATGGGATTTGTTTCGGCCGCTTCCGTCTTGTATCTTTTTCGAATTAAATTGTGTAGCTTCATCCCATTTTAATTGGCGGAACATTTTCATTTTTATTAATTAATAAATAATTATTATTTTATGATTTTCATGACAAGATAGAAGCCTCTAAAAATTTCAGCATCGTGAAACCTGATAGTTTCCACGACTTTAAATTTGATCATAGAATACTAAAGTACATCTAAAATAAACAAAATAAATCTAAAATACACGGCTGGTTCTCATCGTCATCATTCAAAAATAATATCTGTTTCACATTCACATCTGTTTCACATAATTGTCACAATTAACAGAAGTTTAACAGGCCCGTTAATTGCAACCGGAAGTTATCGAACCGTAACAGGTGAATATTGGAAAGCTCAATTGCATATTTCAATTGGTTCCATAAGTATAATGTGCATTTTGTGTTGTGAGGTTGGGGATTTCGCCGCCTGGGGCCGACCGGAAATTTTAATTATTAGTCAGGAAAATTAGTAAAAGTATAATAAAACAGCCTTAAATTTTTTTTATATCTTAAAAGTGTACTTTTCGTGTTTTTTTCATGGCAAAATCTTTTATTCAATTGTCAATATCAATATGTATGTCATGTTCAATTGCCAGAATAGCTAAATTTAATAGCCTCAGCGTGGATATAGTTGATCTAAGATAATTTTTGATTAACAGTTTAGCGAAGCTTCTCTCGGAAGTGGCATTACTGATGGCAGATGTTATTTTCAACATTATGACAATGTAAACCATCTTCAAGTTTGGACTCAATAAAATATAGAGATGTCCCAGCGCCTTCGACCTAACTTCAGTTGTTTTTCTATTATTTGACATTTAAACCTACAAAAGCCCCTTTGAAAAATTGCTGCTCCCAAACCAATGAGAATTTTGACAGAAAGTTTTGTATAGCGTCTAGTTTATGGTAGTTAAGTCAGACTTTGAATTTTAATAATTTACTATACTGTATGTTAATAAACCCAGAGAACCGGACTTAGTGAGCTCTTTTTTACACTCTGAGTCTGTTGCAGATACAAAAACTCGTAGACGTACGTGCCCAAGTTGGAATTCTTCTTTATTAATGTCTAGAGGAGCTTGATCTATGTTAAGTTCGTCCACGCTCCATATCACTGCAGGCCTTAAAAAAGCATATTTTTGCACTAGATTCTGCAAGCTGTTGGAATCTTTCTCGAATTTCAGCAGTTACTCTGTCTATTGAAGAAAACATTGTTCGCCTCAAGTGATCTTCGTACGATAACTCAACTTCTTGACATCCGTCGCCAAATATAGGTATGCTTCCTCCTGATTCGTCTTGGGGGTTCAAAATAAATTTCTTGGAGTTTGAAATGATTTTTTGATTTTTCATTTAAATAATCGCGCTGCTTGCCGCCGCCCCTTTTTGTATGTCGCCCGGGGCCATGGCCCCCTCTGCATCCCCCCCCCCCGGACCATGGCCCCGTCTGCCCCCCCCCCAGGCTACGCCACTGACCCACCTTTAGCTCTAATTAACGAAAATGCATTTTGTAAAGAATCCTGATTAATTTTTGAACTTAAAAAAATTTACCGTCTTTCTTTAAGGCGAGATTTCGGCAGACCGATGTTCGAAACACGATGGGATTTCAGGGGAGTACAATTGCAGCTCTCGGTTCCCCTTCCAAACCATAGCCCAATATTATTGTCAGTAATAAGAGTGGTCCTCGGGTTCGGGTCTTACCATTTGATTGGACCCAACTGCAGTTGGGTCTTTCATTTCTAGAGAGGCTAATTTACTTTCACTTGGGTCTTCTTTGCCCAAAATAGACATTTGGAATCCAAGCTTTCAACAGAACGAACTATCTCAATATTATTACATACAATGTGGATCAAAAAATTGGAAATAATTCGGTAACGTTATTATAGAGAGCGACAGAAAAAATCACTCGGACAGGTTAATTTTTAAATTTAAATGTGCTAATTCTGACAAAAAAATTTGCTTTGTTATGTAATTTCTTTCAAGGCCATGATGTCATTTCAATTTTTATGAAATGGCAACCCTAATTTTTTATTGCGTTGTTTTAAAAAGCTTGTTTTTTGCATATAAAACAATAAAATTTGTAATGTGTTACATAACAATATTTTTGAGAAAAAAAAATATTTTTTTGTATGTTATTTAGTAACTAGCTGAATGTACCCGGCGTTGCCCGGAACGTAGATTTAAACGCTATTTTGACAAAGGTGGTGTATTAACGAAGTTGACCAATCGACATTATAATACAATGAAACAGGAATGCTCTACTTAGTCAATCGCAAGATAAAAGATTTGCAATTGTTCAGCAAGAACCAACGGGAAGGTGTAGAGCTCTCTTGCCGGGATAGGGATAGAAGGAAGGAAAAAGGATAACAATAAGTCATAATTAAAAATTATGGATTGATGATAAAGAAACTTGTGGATTGATAAGGAAAAATTGTGTGTCAGTAAAGGAGAGTGTCGATTAATTATAAAAAACTGAAGAAACACCTATTGTTTCTTTCACTATTTCATATTTCAAACTTTGTAAATTCTAGGAATTTTACATTAGACATCACTTGAATATTTTCTTTGGATTCCGGTCAGAGCAGAGCAGTATTTTACATTTCTGTTCACATCAATGAACTCTTCAATTACATCAAATGATATATCAGACTAAAATAAAAATAAGTGAGGCTAAGTTCACAGCACATATTAAATCTTCACAGATTTAGTTTTTGGTTATCGTGTGTTTTTTACATTCTAGTTGTTGCATTGCAAATATGAATGTAAATGATCCAAATAAACCTTATAAACCATAACATGAACCCCACAATATTTTTATATGCATCAAGTAACAGGCGTATGCCTGCGCACAGTAAAAATCGAATGGAAATAGACGGTGTCCTATCCCAAAAAAAATTGTTTCGAGAATAATATGTAAAATCCAACTCAACCAGTCCAAAGAAATATTCAAAGCTCTAAACACCCAGAAGCGATTATAGGACATCGAAAGAGAGGTTTAATCTAAAAATGAAACGCCACTTTTATTCTGTATCATTCTGTTCTCATTTTGAGATCGCTTCTTTGTAAACAATATTGGCAGCTTTATTATCCGGTGCCAATATAACCAAAGAAGATGGATTACTGACTCTTGAGCATGCCACATACAACTGCCCATGCGAAAAACAATCCCCCCTCAGATCAATACCTGCTTCTTTTAAAGACTGTCCCTGAGATTTATTTATCGTCATTGCAAAACATACCTTCACAGAAAATTGCAATCTTTTAAATTCAAAGGGGTAATCCGATGGAATGAGCGGGATTCGGGGGATGAATACAGACTCGCCCTGCGCACAACAAGTAAATATACTTGCTTCAATTACGTTTTGGTACAGTTTCGTGATCTGAAGCCTTGTACCATTGCAAAGTTTGGGCGGTTTCAAGTTACGCAGCAACATTATAGGAGCGCCAATCTTCAATTTGAGTTTATGGACAGGCATTCCAGGAGGATTTAATGAATTCAAAAATTCCACCGGATAATTGACGGCTTCATCAGTATTCAATACCGAGTCGACAGATTTGTATGTCAACTCTTCACTCTCAAAGCCATCAAGGATAATATTATTTAATTCATTAGCACTATCATTTTTCGGTGATAAAATGGCTCGTTCTCGCAACCAGGACATAGATTTATCTTTCAAATTTCGAATATCCGGATAAATCTTATCTATTAAATCGGCAACATTTTGAACGACCGTTGCCAGGCTTGACGAAATTTCGATTTTCCCATCTATTTCTGGCGTACGACCCTCACCTAAATTTAATAAAAGTTGCACAAATTCACCAGCTCCAGTATCACCTCTTAGGTATACTCGCATGTTTTTAGATAATGAAATTTTTTGGTACATTCGTCCCACACAATTAGACTGCAGTCATAAAGCAATCGAGCCACGTCGCTTTGTTTTGATATGTTGCATAACGGATTATCTGTAGAGTTTAAGTTTAGGGGCAATTTAAAAACAGAATGGGCAGTTCTACCACCCTGTAGCAAAGTTGCTGCAATTCCCGAAGAGGCCACCGCGATAGCAATTTTATTGGAACTGCGTATTTTCGATAATAACAAATTTATAAGGAATGTTTTTCCTGTACCCCCAGGTGCATCTAAAAAGAAAACTTTGCCGTAGTCTAAGTTTTCTAAAATTTCTAAGTAAACCTCTTTCTGTTCACTTGTAAGTAACGGTTCGTTTTCTTCAACCATTTGTAATAAAACTTCAATATCGTAGTTTTTTTCTCTAATATAAACCAAATTTTCCGTAATCTCGTTGGTATTGCGCTTCGGTTGCGGCAATCCAAAATGTGTTAAGGGTTGAACACCGATTGTTAGAATAACATCTTCTAGAAGAATCAATGCCTTGTTGTACACCTCCGTTTTGGCATGTAATTCTTCAACTGCCAGCTCTCTTGCCACCCTTCTGAGAATATCCTCGGACATACTGTCTTTGTATTTCTCCCAAAGCTGCAATGGGTCGGATACATGACAAAACACTAACATTATTGCAAATAATTCTCTCAGTTTAATCGGTGATTCTGAGATAGTGGCATCTTCTAGTGTGTTGTCCCAATGTTTGTCATCTTCCAACAATCCCAGGGCTTTACATGCGGATTGAAAAGTAGAATGTACTACGCCATTAACCGTCCTAAGACTTAAGAAAGAAGTAGGTCCACGAACCTCATGCAATAGTAGGCGAAGGTAGTAACACTCGGCATTGTTGGGATGTACTGTATAAACCCTTCCAAGGACGTTGTCTTTTTTTACACCCGGATATTCATCAATATTTTTTCCTAGCTTTCTACGTTGAAATTTATTCTTGTTCCACGTATAATATGAAGGCACTTCGTGGTAAAAAAGGGTTTTGTCAAAATCGTCGTTTGTGCATAAATCAAAAAAGGCCAGTAATGTGGTTTTTGGAGGGTTATTGACCCTATCCAAAAGATTGTCTTCATTAAAATAGATTCTCTGTCCATTTTCCAAATGGACGGAAAGATGAACAACAGGAGAAAACCTTTCGTGAATGGGAAAACATAGAATGCGCCAAACAGCTTCCGAAGTGCTTATATACCTTCCCGTTTTATAGATTGCCACCTCATCTAGTTCATTTTGTAGTGCAAAGGCCGCCTGATCGCTGCCTTTATTAACGTACTAGCTGAATGTACCCGGCGTTGCCCGGACGTAGATTAAATAAACGCAGTGTTGACAAAAGTGGTGTATTTGTGATGTAGACTAATCGACATTATAATACAATTAAACAGGAATGCTCTACTTTTCCAATCACAAAATAAACAAATTTGCTGAAATTAACCTGCATTGCCAGGACCGGGTACTTCAATATGATTTGGAAAATGACGATAATTTCGTTTCTGGGTGCAAGCTCCTTTTTTTTCACTCTTTTTCACTCTTCAAGAGAAGGAGAGTTGACAGAGAAGCTGAACTATTCCAAATTATTCCCATTTAGTTCTCTAACAACATTAAAGAATGTCGTCGAAGAATGTTGAAATATATAAATAAATAATTTCACACCATAAAAACGATGTATTTGGTGTAGTTTCGGATGATTAGGTTTTTTTTGGGGATTGTTTTGAATGGTTATTGATGGTTGGCGGGGTTTAGCTTTGGCGGATTAAACGAAACTTTTGGGAATTTTAATGCGATTGGGTTTAGTTTGGCTTGGTAAGAAGTGGTTGGGGTGATATAGCGGAAGTCGAAGTAATTTATGCGAGTTTAGCGTAGTTTGCTTGAAATTCGTAATTTTTTTACATTTTAGGTTGATGTGGGGTAGTTTGGAATGGCAAGTGTATGATTTTTGAGAGTAGTTTGGAATGGTACATTATGTTTAGGGGTGTTTAACGTATTCAGGTAAAATATACAGAAAATTTGGTAATTTAAAAATGAACAATTATAGTGCGAAACTCTTGAGCTCTATTTTCGGTAATAAAATGCAATAGGAAAGATAGTAAAAAAGACTATTTCCATCACTTTTCAGAGGAATTATACGTGGTGGTATTTGTACCCCGCTTACTATTCCTCCATCTTAGTTATAAATAATGCAGAACAATAATGAACACAATGTACATAAAATAAATAGTGTAAATCGTGTATAAGCACACATTACTTATGATGTCAGTGAAATCCGGTAAAACTGCAAATTTCGGATTTTGGCCGGAGCAGGTTTGGTGAAGATCAAATACACCACTATCATTAAATGAACGTAAAAATTAGCGTACGGTATATAAGTGGAGTCCGGTACGACGATGGTAATTTTTCGAAAATCGATTGGGGAGATATTTACTTAACGTCAAGAACAAATCGGGAATATTATATTAAAAAAATTTATTTAATAGCGATAGAACTTCGAATACTGATGCGTCGCCTCGACCTTGGCGACGTTGAGTACCAGCGTTCCAGACGCTGAAGCAGCAATTTTAACAATTATATTAGGTGCACGTGCCTAGTGCGTATTAAAAAAATTTGGATTACCAAATAATACTCGCGCAGGTGTACTCGACTGGCCCGTCATAATTTGCACAAAATAAATTAACATACTAAAGTATATAAATATTTTGACGGGAATGTGGTGAGTGTAAAAATCTTATTCGGCCTCTCCGACAAACTAACACTTGTTTACATTAACATGCATGCCTTCATGGACCTGTGACGAATTACAAACAAATATCTAAATTTCAAGTGTTCCATTTGATTTCGTTTCTGGATGCAAGCGGTTTTTTTCACTCTTGTCAGTCTGAACTTATTACATAGTGATATTTTCACATCCAGGTGCCCTAAATTTATTTTGCCGCTGATTTCAAAAATTTTTCTGGAAGGAAAGTAGTCAGCAGTGGGGCTCGTCAGGGGTGGTAGGGTTGGCAGTGCCACTCCAAGTATAAATTTACTATCGAACACAAAATTAGTTCTGTAATTCAGTTGCAGAATTATGAATTTTTCAGATATTTTCACGAAAATTTAGCGCTTACACCGCCACTGGTATGAATGTCAGTGATATCTGGTACATACAACGGTGAAAATTTCGGGGCAAATTTGGTGAAAAACAAATACACCACTATCATTAACTAAACGTAAAAATTAGCGTACAAATATAAGTGGAGTCCGGTCCGATGCTGATAATTTTTCGAAAATTGATTGGGGGCAGATTTGGTTAACGCGAGGATCAAATGTTAAATTAAAATACTTTATTTGATAGCGGTAGACCTTCGAACACTGTTGCGTCGCCTCAGCGAATTTGGCGACTTTGCGAACAGTTTCCGACACTGGAGCAGCAATTTTCACAATTGTAGTTGTGTTAAAATTAAACACCGCGATCGAGTACTGCTCCACACGCTGAACCAGCAATTCTCGAATTCTAAGAAACGATAAGAAATGCTTATCCAACGCTTGGTATGGCGAATTTCTGCATAGACACTCAATCAAACTAAATCGAGCATGGCCTTTTCACGTTTCTGACCTTGCCCTTGACGTGGCAGGCTCCAGCTGCTTAAATAATGTAAAAATCTTATTCGGCCTCTCCAATAAACTCACATTTGTTTACATTAACACGCATTCCCTCATGGACTTGTGACGAATTACAAACAAATATTTCAACTTCAAGTGTTCCATCTAATTTCGTTTCTGGGTGCAAGCTCCTTTATTTTCACTCTAGTCAGTCTAAACTTATTACACAGAGTTATATTTTCAAATCCAGGCGCCCTAAAGAATTTTGTCGTTGTTTTCAAAAGTTCCAAGAGAAGGAGAGTTGACATAGAAGCTAAATTATTCCAAATTATTCCCATTTAGTTCTCTGACAACGTTAAAGACAATGTTGAAATATATAAATACAAAATTTTACACCATAAAAACGAAGTATTTAGGAATTATGTATAAAAAAAGTCGAAGTTATTCTTCGCTCTTGAGCTCTATTTCCGGTATTAAAAATGCAATAGGAAAGATAGTAAGAAAGACTATTTCCATCACTTTGCACGGGAATTATACGTGGTGGTGTTTGTTCTCCGCTTACTATTAGATTTTCAAACTGCTCCATCTTATAAATAATGCAGAACAATAATGAACGCAATGTACGTAAAATAAATAGTGTAAATAAATCGTGTCTAAGCATACAATACTTAAGCGTATGATGTCAGTGAAAATTTCGGATTTCGGCCGGAGCAGGTTTGGTGAAGAACAAATACACCACTATCATTAACTGAACGGTAAAAATTAGCGTACGAAAATAAGTGAAGTCCGGTCCGACGCTGGAAATTTTTCGAAAATCGATTGGGGAGAGTTTTGGTTAACGGCAAGAACAAATCGGGAATATTATATTAAAATAATTTATTTAATAGCGATAGAACTTTGAATACCGATGCGTCGCCTCGACCTTGGCGACGTTGAGTACCAGCGTTCCAGACGCTGAAGCAGCAATTTTCACAATTATATGAGGTGCACGTGCCTAGTGCGTATAAAAACAATTTGGATAACAAAAGAGATTAATTTGTATGTACCAAATAATACTCGCACAGGTGTACTCGTATGGCCCGTCATAATTTTCACAAAATCAATTTAAGAAATTAACATTCTAAAGTAAATAAATATTTTGACAGGAATGTTAAAAATCTTATTCGGTCTCTCCGACAAACTAACACTTGTTTACATTAACATGCAATTCTTCATGGACCTGTGACGAATTACAAACAAATATCGAAATTTCAAGTGTTCCATGTCCGTCTGAACTTATTACACAGTGATATTTTTACATTCAGGCGCCCTAAATTATTTTGACGTTGATTTATAAAGTTTCCCTGGAAGGAGAGTAGTCAGCAGGTGCCTCGTCAGGGGTGGCAGGGTTGGCAGTGCCACTCCAAGTATAAATTCACTATCGAACACAAAGATAGTTCTGATTCAATTGCAGAATTTCGAATTTTTCAGATATTTTTACGAAACTCTAGCGCTTACACGGCCTTTATACCTCTTTAAAGTTAAAAACCATAGAGCTGTTTATACAAATGCACGCATGTTGAAAAGGTAGGGCTTGCCCCGTCAGCGTGTTGCAATTCATAAATACGTTTATGTTTGCATCTCAACTGGAACAAATATTTATTGGAAGGTGGAAGAGAATCGAAATAGGTATCAGCCTATTTAATATTCAGAATAACGACTATTAGTCGGAACAATATATTTTATGTGCAGATATTTATTAATATTTTATGATTTAATACGATAAGGCATTTATAAATAACACAACCAAATAGAAGATTTTGATTGAAAACGATTATTAATTTATGGTAGCCGAAGTAATTTAAGTGAGTTTGGCATAGCTTGCTATGTTTTGTAGCATTTTTTGTAATTTTAAAGTGATTGGGCTTAGTTTGGGGTGGTAAGGGGTAGTTGGGGGTGATTTATGGTAGCCGAAGTAATTCAGGTGAGTTTGAGATAGTTTGCTATGGCTTGTAGCATTTTTCGTAATTTTAAAGTGATTGGGCTTATTTTGGGGTGGTAAGGGGTAGTTGGGGGTGATTTATGGTAGCCGAAGTAATTTAGGTGAGTTAGGCATAGTTTGCTATGGTTTGTAGCATTTTTTGTAATTTTAAAGTGATTGGGTTTAGTTTGTGGTTGGTAAGGGGTAGTTGGGGGTGATTTATGGTAGCCGAAGTAATTCAGGTGAGTTTGAGATAGTTTGCTACGGTTTGTAAAATTTTTTTTTAATTTTAAAGTGATTGAGCCTATTTTGGGGTGGTAAGGGGTAGTTGGGGGTGATTTATGGAAGCCAAAGTAATTTAGATGAGTTTGGCATAGTTTGATATGGCTTGTAACATTTTTTGTAATTTTTAAGTGATTGGGCTGAGTTTGGGGTGGTAAGGGGTAGTTGGGGGTGATTTATGATAGCCGAAGTAATTTAAGTGAGTTTGGCATAGTTTGCTATGGTTTGTAGCATTTTTTGTAATTTTAAAGTGATTGGGCTTATTTTGGGGTGGTAAGGGGTAGTTGGGGGTGATTTATGGTAGCCGAAGGAAATTAGGTAAGTTAGGCATAGTTTGCTATGGTTTGTAGCATTTTTTGTAATTTTAAAGTGATTGGGCTTATTTTGGGGTGGTAAGGGGTAGTTGGGGGTGATTTATGGTAGCCGAAGTAATTTAGGTGAGTTAGGCATAGTTTGCTATGATTTGTTGAATATTTTGTAATTTTAAAATGATTGGGTTTATTTTGGGGTTGTAAGGGGTAGTTCGGGGTGATTTATGGTAGCCGAAGTAATTTAGGGGAGTTTGGCATAGTTTGCTACGGTTTGTAGAATTTTTTTGTAATTTTAAAGTGATTGAGCCTATTTTGGGGTGGTAAGGGGTAGTTGGGGGTGATTTATGGAAGCCAAAGTAATTTAGATGAGTTTGGCATAGTTTGATATGGCTTGTAACATTTTTTGTAATTTTAAAGTGATTGAGCCTATTTTGGGGTGGTAAGGGGTAGTTGGGGGTGATTTATGGAAGCCAAAGTAATTTAAGTGAGTTTGGCATAGTTTGATAAGGCTTGTAACATTTTTTGTAATTTTAAAGTGATTGGGCTGAGTTTGGGGTGGTAAGGGGTAGTTGGGGGTGATTTATGATAGCCGAAGTAATTTAAGTGAGTTTGGCATAGTTTGCTATGGTTTGTAGCATTTTTTGTGATTTTAAAGTGATTGGGCTTATTTTGGGGTAGTAAGGGGTTGTTGGGGGTGATTTATGTTAGCCGAAGTAATTTAGGTGAGTTAGGCATAGTTTGCTATGGTTTGTAGCATTTTTTTGTAATTTTAAAGTGATTGGGCTTATTTTGGGGTAGTAAGGGGTTGTTGGGGGTGATTTATGTTAGCCGAAGTAATTTAAGTGAGTTTGGCATAGTTTGCTATGGTTTGTAGCATTTTTTGTAATTTTAAAGTGATTGGGCTTATTTTGGGGTGGTAAGGGGTAGTTGGGGCTGATTTATGGTAGCCGAAGTAATTTAGGTGAGTTAGGCATAGTTTGCTATGGTTTGTAGCATTTTTTTGTAATTTTAAAGTGATTGGGCTTATTTTGGGGGTAGTAAGGGGTTGTTGGGGGTGATTTATGTTAGCCGAAGTAATTTAGGTGAGTTAGGCATAGTTTGCTATGGTTTGTAGCATTTTTTGTAATTTTAAAGTGATTGGGCTTATTTTGGGGTGGTAAGGGGTAGTTGGGGCTGATTTATGGTAGCCGAAGTAATTTGGGTGAGTTAGGCATAGTTTGCTATGGTTTGTAGCATTTTTTGTAATTTTAAAGTGATTGGGATGAGTTAGGGGTGGTAAGGGGTAGTTGGGGGTGATTTATGATAGCCGAAGTAATTTAAGTGAGTTTGGCATAGTTTGCTATGGTTTGTAGCATTTTTTGTAATTTTAAAGTGATTGGGCTTATTTTGGGGTAGTAAGGGGTTGTTGGGGGTGATTTATGTTAGCCGAAGTAATTTAGGTGAGTTAGGCATAGTTTGCTATGGTTTGTAGCATTTTTGATAATTTTAAAGTGATTGGGCTTATTTTGGGGTGGTAAGGGGTAGTTTGGGGTGATTTATGGAAGTCAAAGTAATTTAGATGAGTTTGGCATAGTTTGCTACGGTTTGTAGAATTTTTTTGTAATTTTAAAGTGATTGGGCTTATTTTGGGGTGGTAAGGGGTAGTTTGGGGTGATTTATGGAAGTCAAAGTAATTTAGATGAGTTTGGCATAGTTTGCTACGGTTTGTAGAATTTTTTTGTAATTTTAAAGTGATTGGGCTTATTTTGGGGTGGTAAGGGGTAGTTGGGGGTGATTTTTGGTAGACGAAATAATATGTGTGAGTTGGACATAATCTGCCATGATTTGTGTCATTTTGTTTTATTTTAAAGTGATTGGAGTTACTTGGGGTTGCTAAGGGGTGGTAAGGGATGATTTAAAATAACGGATCTAGTTTATGTCAGTTTGGCATAGTTCGGGAATTTTTTGGGGTTGATTTGGTAAAATTTGCAGTGGTAAGAGATATTTGAGGATGTTTAATGTTGACGGATTAAATTTGGAGTGATTTGGTAATTTTTAATTGAGTCACGGATCGACATTATAATTGAAATCAAAATTATAATTGAAATATCTGCGGCCTCGCTAGGTACGGCAAAAGTATGATCACGAAAGCAGAAACTCGACGTTGAAATTGTTTAGGTTAAATAAGTGCTTTTAATGTAAACCGGTCGCCCGTCGTCGAAGTTGTTTTGGCTAGATACGTGCTTCTAACATAAACACGGTCTCCGCGATCCGATCATTTTTTGTTTATTTTAGCCGGTTTTTATTGAATTACAAAGGAACCGGGCCGAATTTCGCAAAATCCCTTCTTAGTGTTCAGTTTCGGCACATGATACACCCGTGTCTAAAATTTCAAGTCTCCAGCCCTCACGGTTTGGGCTGTGGGTTGATTATGAATCAGTGTGTAGATGTGTAGATGAATGAGTGAATGAATGAGTGTGTCAGTGAGGACACTTCGCTTTATATATATAGATTTGCAGATATATTTGATAGATTTGACAGAATTACAGTACTCTACGTTAATGTGTGCATTAAAAGTGCGAGACAGGACCGGATTAAACGGTACAACCCACCGGTTGTCGAGTTGTTTGCCTTTAATTTCAACAGTGAACCCACCATCTTGGGGTGATCTTCGTCGGTACTTAGAATAACCATCCTCACCTGTTTGTGTATCTTTTATTAATTGTCGAGGATACTTCTTTGAACACATTCCATCAATCATACACGGAGAATCTCTATTTATGTTACCGCACGGTCCATGAATCATATTGGATTTAATTATTTCGTGAAGAATGGGATCTTCTTCGGGAGATGGAATTTCTGCACAGATCACGTCATCTATTTTATCAGCACAAATTCGGTTTTCCAACCATAGCAAAATATGTACATGCGGAAGTCCTCGTTTCTGCCATTCTACCGAATACATGTAACAGCGAACGCTTCCAAATATTTGAGCCTTGGTCAATAGGTTCATCATTGTTCTCACTTTCAGACGAAAGACGCGGCTAATGACGTCATGTCGATCATGCGGCTGTTGATCGAACAATAATACATCTGTAATATCTTTCCACTTTGGGTTGCACGTAAAAGTAATAAATAAATCTGGACGGCCGTAGTGGCGTACATATGTCAACGCGTCTTGGGTACGTTCATGCATATACCTGGGTCCGCCAGTGAAAGTTGACGGGAGAATTACTAATCGACCTAACTCTGCAGCATTGGCATCAGCCTTTTTAATTGCATCTTGTAAATGAACGTAATTTTCCGCCCTTAATTTTGTTTGATTATTCTTAATAAAATTTAATCTTTCTGTTTCGATTTTTGCATACATGTCAACTAAAAATTGACTTAGTAAGCTTCGGTAACAGAGAAGATGATTAATTTCGTTCTGTCTAATCATAATGCGATAAGCATAGAAATTTGCTGCCGAAACGGTTTTATTTAAAGGCATCTTTGAAACAGGGTCAGTTTGAGGTACTCTTATGGAATAACCATCCTCACCTCTACAAAACATTAAGGGATATTGCAACGCGTCGTATGCTCTGTTCAACTCACTTATTCGTTGTAACTTGTCATCGCGACTGTGCAACACAATGTCTCTTTTTTCAAATATCTGACCTTCCGTTACTATAGCAATTTCATTGGCGATAGGATTATTGTAACGACCTCGATGAGCGTTTATGGGTTTTCTTTCGGCATGTATGACTACACGGAAATCTTCTGTACTTTGTGGAATATTTTCTATGGTAGCTTTAAAATCTCTAACGTATTTGTTATTCTCGTGAAGCATCTTTTGTAGTTACGCCACCAAAGCATTATTTACATCTGTAAAATTCCGACACCTAAGAGTAGTCTCTTTCTCGTCTTCTCCCACAAAATATATCTGAAGGAATTTATATTCTTCGTTAGCATTAGGTGGCAACAAACTCCCAGCTAAATGGTACACCTGACCTTGAACTTTAAATGTGGGCCTAAAGTTACCTTCAGAAACCTCTTTAGCCGCAAAAGATGTCATTTGAAAACAACCGTTATATTTCCTAATAGAATTTAGAAAATGTTTTGATTTCGGATGTAAAAAGGACAAAAGGCTCCTTATAGGTTCAGGTTGTTGTTCGAATGGTACTAATTGCACCTTTCCATTGTTGCAACACATGCCAGGTGTCTCCCCCTTCCACTTGAGGGCTTTGTACCATTGGCATATTATGCTCATTTCACGCAATTGTATAGTTTTTTCTGCGTCGTATGCAATACATGGGTCATATCGGAATGCAGAATTAGCCTTTTGCGTCCAAGAAAGTGTCCTTCGTTGAATTCTTTTTTCGTTGCGTGGATCATAACGCGCAACAGCGTTTCTGTTAACCTCTGGGTGCTGTTGTGTATATCTACGAACGGCAGCTCTATGACCTTCGGGATGTTCTTGCGCATGTTTCGCAACAGCAGCTCTGTTAACTTCCGGATGTTCTTGCGCATATTTCGCAACAGCAGCTCTATTAACTTCCGGATGTTGTTGCGAATATTTCGCAACAGCAGCTCTTTTAACTTCCGGATGTTCTTGCGCATATTTCGCAACAGCAGCTCTATTAACTTCCGGATGTTGCTGCGCATATTTCGCAGCAGCCGCTCTTTTAACTTCCGGATGTTCTTGCGCATATTTCGCAACAGCAGCTCTATTAACTTCCGGATGTTGTTGCGCATATTTCGCAACAGCAACTCTATTAACTTCGGGATGTTTTTGGGCATATTTCGCTACAGCAGCTCTATGAACTTCTGGATTTTTTTTTGCGTATTTCACTGAAGCAGCCTTCTTGTGCTCTTTATTTTTTGATGTATATTTCGCGGCAGCTATTTTTAGTTGGGTGTTTCTAATTCTGTTTGAAACACGCGCACGGCGTTTCCTTTTATGTGATGTCTGAGAAGAATTATCTTGAATAGACTCTTTAGTCGAAGACGCAATTTGGGAATGTTCTATAAGTCGTGGCTCAGGATGTGATTCAAGGACATCGAAATGACCGTTAGATAAATTTCCGGAAAATCTAAGTTTACGAATTGACTGATTATGTTCACCAAATTGCGCATAAAAACTACCGTTATGATTGAAAACAAAATGGAAACATTTCTCCTGCTGCAGTCAACTCACAAACAGAAGCATATGTAGATAATTTTGACATATCTTCAGAATAAACAAACTGGTCAGCATAATTATTCCCTTCTCGGTTGCACGATAATAATTGAAACCTGGCCCAATTGGCCGCAACGTGTTGAACAATTAATGTGCGAACCTCTTGAGCTCTATTTACGGTGTTAAAAATGCAATAGGAAAGAGAGTAAAAAAGACAATTTCCATCACCTTTCACGGGAATTACACGGTGTGGTATTTGTACTCCGTTTACTATTAGAATTTCAAACTGCTCCATCTTACTTATAAACAATAGATTCGAGCAATAATGAACGCAATGTAAAAAAAAAACTGAAAAACTAAAAATTCCAAAAATAAATGGTGTAAAATGTTTATATGAACAGAATACTTAAGTGTGTGAAGTGTGAGTGAAGTCCGGTCCAACGCTACAAATTTTCTGATTTCAGCCGGGGCAAATTTGATGAAGAACAAATCACTTTCACCAACGGAACTTAAGAGCGCTGTACACCTCGTGACTAAAAGCAAGTGCGTGAAGATGAAATGCACAATTCAAAGACACACGTTGTTACTTACGTCGCTCAGTGGGAGAGTCTGTCGATCTGAACGTAACGCCGTATCGCTTCGTACGGAGCAAAACTAATTTTTCTTCCCCTATTAATCAGTGATGGAATTTCACATCGCAAGTTGCGTCAATCGGTATACAAATATCTCCAGAAGAGTGCATGCTTTTTTAAATTATAAAATAATCATAAATAGCGTTTTTTTATTGTTATTTTTTTTATTGTAAAATATAATTAGGCATGCACTATGCGTTATTAAATCTCAAAGCAAAATTTGAAAACCGTTTTCAAAAATATTGAGCCATATTTAAATGGGACACAAATTACGAAATTCTTGGGTGAACAGCGCTCTTAAAAATAAGCGTAAGATAAGTAAAAAAGAGTCTGGTCCGACAGTGAAAATGTTTAGAAACCGGTTTCGGGCAGATTTGGTTAAAGCTGAGCTCAGACCACACGACAGCGACAAACCGGTAGTTACAAACGGTGCGACAGTCGTCGGGCCAGACGTCAGCGTGTGGCCCGTGTGAGTTCATGCGTTCCCATTACAATGCATTACCAGCCACAAGTAGAACCAGTCAGCAGCGCCGAACTATCCAGACGCTGACTCGGCATCTCCAGAATTATGTACAAAAGCGACAAAATTTAGTATTAATTAACAGAGCTATGCTGAACCAGCAATTTTCGTATACTCGAAAAGCAATAAGAAATAGCGATATCCTATGCTTAGTATGTGCGAATTTTTGCATAAGATTTTAAATAAAAACTAATGGAACATCGTCTTTTTGCCTTTGTAACTTTGCCCTTGCTCTCGCAAGCTGTTTCAAAAATGTAATACTTTGATTCGGCCTCTCGGACGGACTCACACTTGTTTAGAGTAAGGCACCACGCGCACTGAATCGACTCGGACCGGACGGATCGGTACGGTACGATAGGCACAGCAGCGTATACCGCGCATTGAATCGGCACAATCGGCAGTCGACACCTTTGGTGATTTCAGCAGCTCATTTAGTACAGTTTGTTTTTAACAACCATTTACATAATATATAATATATAAAAATATACTAAAAAAATATGCTCCTATAGATGTCTTATGTGGTTGTTGAATGATTAAAATCGGATAATTAATAACAGTTTCATTGTATCGTGGTGGTTTTTTCGTAAAACAGAGTATATATGTTGATCACCTTATGGTGGTGAAGGCGGCACGGCTATTTTTTGGATGCATATTTACATTTGCAAATTACTTTACAATTGCAGATGTGGACCGAAATGCGGAAAGACGTCGGACCTTTCGGCAGTTTTTGCCTCTTCGATCATTCTCTGCCGATGCCGAAACGATCCGACCGGTCTGAACCGACCGATCCGATCCAGTGTGCGGGCCCTCATTTAATTTCATGTATACCAAAACATGCCGATCGTGCCGTGCCGATCCGACCGATCCGAGTCGATTCAGTGCGCGTGGTGCCTAAGGCATGTATTCCTTCATGAACCTGTAACGAAATAAAAAAATATATATATCGCAACTTCAAGTGTTCCGTTTCATTTCGTTTCTGCACTCAGGGAGGTGACATTTTTATCCACGGTAAGTAAGTCTAAATTCATTACACATGATATTGTTGTATTTTTAAATCCAGCCGCTCTCCAAATAATTTTATTGTTATGATTTGTAAAGTTTGCCGGGACGGAGTGTTGACAGAGAAGCTAAATTATTCCAAATTCTATCCATTTTGGCTCTCTGACGACGTAAAACACGAGTTGAAATATGTCCCCTTCAAAATACAAAATATCAAATCACAAAAACGAAAGTATTTAAGAATTTTCTTATAACAAATTTATTTTTCTTGTTTTTGATTTGAGATGGCTGAAACAAACCAGCAGCCCCAAGCCACGACTTTGCCACCTGCGGCAGCCACGGAGTCTCCCATGGAGGCGGAAGACCCGGGGCCACGGGATGAAGCGGTCCAGCCGGCCGCCGAAGGCCATTCCAACAGCGGCCGTGGCGGCGACAGTGACCGTCGCGGCCACCGAGGCCGTAGCGGCGGCCGGGTCCGTGGCGGCCACCGAGGCCACAGCGGCGGAAGAGGCCGTGGCGGCCACCGAGGCCGTAGCGGCGGAAGGGGCCGTGGCGGCCACCGAGGCCCTAGCCCTAATATTATTAAAATTCATTATGTGAAAAATCTATATATTTAAATAAATGGTAGCCGAAGTAATTTAGATGAGTTTGGAATTGTTTTGCTATGGTTTGTAGCATTTTTTCTAATTTTAAAGTGATTTGGTTTAGTTTGAGGTGGTAAGGGGTAGTTGGAGGTGATTTATGGTAACCGAAGTAATTTGGTTGAGTTTGGCATAGTTTACTATAAGATGTAACATTTTTTGTAATTTTAAAGTGATTGCGCTTAGTTTGGGGTGATAAGGGGTAGTTGGGGGTGATTTATAGTAGCCGAAGTAATTTGGGTGAGTTTGGCATAGTTTGCTATGGTTTGTAGCATTTTTTGTAATTTTAAAGTGATTGGGCTTAGTTTGGGGTGGTAAGGGGTAGTTAAGGGTGATTTAAGGTAGCCGAAGTAATTTAGGTGAGTTTGGCTTAGTTTGCTATGGTTTGTATCATTTTTTGTAATTTTAAAGTGATTTTGCTTAGTTTGGGGTGGTAAGGGGTAGTTGGGAGTGATTTATGGTAGCCGAAGTAATTTGGGTGAGTTTGGCATAGTTTGCTATGGTTTGTATCATTTTTTGTAATTTTAAAGTGATTTGGCTTAGTTTGGGGTGGTAAGGGGTAGTTGGGGGTGATTTATGGTAGCCGAAGTAATTTGCGTGAGTTTGGCATAGTTTGCTATGGTTTGTATCATTTTTTGTAATTTTAAAGTGATTGGGCTTAGTTTGGGGTGGTAAGGGGTAGTTGGGGGTGATTTATGGTAGCCGAAGTAATTTAAGTGAGTTTGACATAGTTTGCTATGGTTTGTAGCATTTTTTGTAATTTTAAAGTGATTGGGCTTAGTTTGGGGTGGTAAGGGGTAGTTGGGGGTGATTTATGGTAGCCGAAGTAATTTAAGTGAGTTTGACATAGTTTGCTATGGTTTGTAGCAGTTTTTGTAATTTTAATGTGATTGTGCTTAGTTTGGGGTGGTAAGGGGTAGTTGGGGGTGATTTATGGTGGCCGAAGTAATTTGGGTGAGTTTGGCATAGTTTGCTATGATTTGTAACATTTTTTGTAATTTTAAAGTGATTGGGCTTAGTTTGGGGTGGTAAGGGGTAGTTGGGGGTGAATTTTGGTAGCCGAAATAATGTGTGTGAGTTCGAAATAGTCTGCTGTGGTTTGTGTCATTTTGTTTTATTTTAAAGTGATAGGAGTTACTTGGGGTTGCTAAGGGGTGGTAAGGGATGATTTAAGATAACGGATCTAATTTATGTCAGTTTGGCGTAGTTCGGGAATTTTTTAGGGTTGATTTGGTAAAGTTTGCAATGGTAAGAAATATTTGAGGATGTTTAATGTAGACGGATTAATTTTGGAGTGGTTTGGTAATTTTTAATTGAGTCACGCATCGACATTATAATTGAAATAAAAATTATAATTGAAATATGTGCACCTCGCTAGGTACGGCAAAAGTATGATGACGAAAGCAGAAACTCGACGTTGAAATTGTTTAGGTTAAATAAGTGCTTTTAATGTAAACCGGTCGCCCGACGTCGAAGTTGTTTTGACTAGATACGTTCTTCTAACATAAACACGGTCTCCGCGAGCCGATCATTTTTTGTTTATTTTATCCGGTTTTTATTGAATTACAAAGGAACCGGACCGAATTTCGTAAAATCCCTTCTTAGCGTTCACTTTCGGCACATGATACACCAGTGTCTAAAATTTCAAGTCGCCAGTCCTCACGGTTTGGGCTGTGGGTTGATTATGAATCAGTGTGTAGATGAATGTGTGTGTAATACCCAGACGCTCTATGTCTGTCTTTCTTTTCCCTACCGAAATGTAAGAGATAGGCTTCCAAGCGCTCGTTCCACATCTTTCATACGCACATGAAACGAATTCTTGACCGGCAACAATACTTGACTGACTCTCACAGCACAGATCGCAGCGATCGAACCGATCCGTGAACCGATGTCACTGCTGTTAGGCCGCACATATTTGGGGAGCCATAAAAGAATCGTTTAGGCTGGTGTTACATTATGCTGGTGTCACACTATCAAATTTTCTGTAATTTAAATAATTTATAAGCTCGTACCTCGATTTTTTTTTAAAGTTCTTATATGAGAAATAGTTTGCGACCTCTTTTTTGGATTAAACTTTTTTTTTCTGGTAAAGAAACTAGAATAATAGGTCTGTTAGACTTTTGAAATTTTAGTTATTCTGGACCGAATTTTGCCCATTTCCTCAACAATTCGCTGTAATACATCGCGACGTGCAAATTTGTTCTAGTACGAGTCATTTTTCGTGTCGTACAGCCATGGACAGTCAAGAATAACACCCGTGTTATGCAAATACCGACTCTATGAGATATTGTCATTGAGTCGGTATTTGCATCACACCCGCCGGCTAAAGTGTTATTCTTGACTGTCCACGGTTGTACAATATTCCAATCTGTATAAATCAAATAATGTCGTCAAATCGATGCCACTTCAAATTTTTATTCCCATTTTTCACCCTCACGTGAAAATTATAAGGACCTAAATATCAAGAACGGATTGTTTTGAAGTGGCGCTCACTTATCAGCCAATGAAAGTACCGACCGCTTCCAATAGTTTGAGGGAAATAGACGCCCTCCTATTTGTGTCAAGCGTTTGACCGTTGTTGTGTCCAACGAGTTTGCTACATTTGCGAGCAGAATTTGATGGTGTACCAGGGTTTTTACCGTACGCGGAAAATAGGGTAGTAATAACGTCATCAACTCAGTTTGCTACAACTAGTTTGTTTGAGGGAAATTTGACGAGAATTTGATAATGTGATACCAGCCTAAACTGGAAAACGGGAACACTTTGTCTATACAGAGCTACGGAGTCGCGAGATGGTTAATTTTTTAAATTTTGTATTCGCGTTTTTGAAAATTTGATAAAAATATAATATGATTAAAAATAAGAATGGATTTAAAATAGTTTATTTTTTGACGGCAGAATAATAATATGGATTTAACATGGATAGGGGGGTGTAGCGAGCATCCCGAGGTGATCCGATAAGTGATCCCAGCGAATAATTTAGATTCCTAGAAACGCTGGGGGTAAAGTACGAATTCTTGAAACTGCGTACTGACGCCTTCAAAAAATTCGTCTCCAAACGGACACGTAATAAGAGTAGCACGTTTATTACGAACTGACGACATCAATAAATTCATATTTGTATTATTTACTCTAAAATTGTTATTCGTCCGAATTCTTATCGTTATTCACAGTTCTAAAAATGGAATATTGTAGTGTTTATAATACGGGCGAATATACAGGGCGAGTCATTAGTGGGGGATCGGTCCATAACTCCTTAACCATGTAAGATAGGAAAATTTTTAAATACAATTTGTACACCGTTTCCCAGGCTGTACAACCAAAAAATTTTTTAATGTATACAGGCAGTTCCAAAACTACCGCATGCTATACAACCTTGATTTTTCAAATAGAATCCTTCAATAGAAGGATGAAAGTTGGTATAATTTTGAAGAAAAGATTGCTCTTTACGCCAGGCATGCAAAATATAATTTTTACTATACAGCGTCTGCAATAATTCGTGTCTCATTATACTATATTCAAATAAGCTTAACTTTAGTTTTTTAAATGGCACCACCTATATTTTTGTATTCCATCGAATGCGTCTGTAGTCTGGCTACGTTTTTTATTAAGCTTGTTCCATAGCTAAAATTTATAATTTACGAGATATTTGATATTTTTGGCTGTGATACAGATTGAGCCAAGATAAAGTAAATAGTGTGCCATGAAAACCATGTTAATCATTTTAACTCACATTTCAACACTGCACAGTTGTGTCGTCACCGACTTGTCATTTGATTATCCATTCCATTATCCACAATAAATTCTATTTTACAAGAACAAATCGATTTGATTTATTGTCTGAATTTAAGCGAAACAATCAAAGAGAACATGAAAATAAGAATCTAAAATGCATTTAGAAGCGTTTGCCAGCAAATTTTACGAAATATTGAAAGATCATTCACCCACCGCGTGAAAGTGTGCACAGAGAGGTGACCGCAACATTGAATATTATTTAGTTTAGCTTACTTTATTGAATTTTTATATTTATTTCTTTAAATGTTTATTTGTTGATTTATTTAACGTTGAGCGTAAATGCTTGCCGCAAGCAAAGGATTTATTTCGCCTTCTTCCAGACAATAAATCATATCGATTTGTTCTTGTAAAATCGAATTAATTGTGGATAATGGAATGGATAATCAAATAACAAGTCGGTGATGACACAACAGTGCAGTATTGAAATGTGAGATCTATGATTTCTATGATTTCCATGGCACACTATCTACCTTATCCTGGCTCAATCTGTATCACATCCAAAAATATCAAATATCTCGTAAATGATGAATTTTCGCTATAGAACAACCTTAATAAAAAACGTAGCCAGACTCCAGGCGAATTCGATGACATACAAAAATATAGGGAGTTCCATTTAAAAAAATTAAGTTAAGCTTATTTAAAAATAGTATAATTTGACACAAATTTTTGCAGAGCCTGTATAGTAAAAATCATATTTTGCAGATCGGGCGTAAAGAGCAATCCTTTCTTCATATTTGTATCAAACTTCAGCCTTCTAGCTGCTAAAACAACCTCTCAGTAAATTTTTAACTAAACCTCTGTAAATGACAAAAAATGTGGAAAAAAATTGATAATTTGATAACGGTGATCCAAAATGTAAAATATCTTATATCGCCATAAATCTATGTGAAAGGGGGTTCTAATGGAGAAATAAAATATAGGTAGTTCTATTTGAAAAATCAAAGTTGAATAGCATGCGGTAGTTTTGGAAACTCCTGTATGCATTAAAATATTTTTAGGTTGTACAGCCTGAGAAACGGTGTACAAATTGTATTAAAAATTTTTCCTATCTTACATGTTTAAGGAGTTATGGACCGATCCCCCACTAATGACTCACCCTGTATATAGATTTACAACTAATTTCGGGGTGTCTAGACTTTCGCGGCCGGCTTCATTAGCGGTTGTATTTTCTCGATATGTAAATCGAAAAATTCAAAAATGGTGGGCTTGTGGTAAATTGGAAGCCATTCAATAGGGTTTTTAATTTCCTAAAATCGGAATTTTACAGCGATTGCCGCTTTTTAAAAATCATCTTGTGTACGAATCTTTATAATTCGAATTCGAACTGTATATAATGAATTACCTGGAAAAGAATATTACCCGGATTCTGAAACTGATAAGGAGGAACAAGCTTCTTTTCAAATCTATCAGAAGGAATCCTTTCTTAGCCGTTTTCTTCATCGCACAGACAATACAAATCCTGATTTACATGACAAGACAAGAAAGAACTAATTAAATGGCCGAAAGCATTTCTCAGTACTGTACAGCTGTAAAAGGAAAGAAATAGCGGTGGTGTTTATTTACATGGACTCCTGGCGTTTTACCTATACCTGTGTCTTTATTCCGACACAAGAGCCGCTGGTTTTATCAACAAAGATCGGGACATATTCTGTACCCATCGTTTGCAGTTCCGGAAACTGCGTGATGAATGAACGTGCAAGTCTGTGCTCTAACTCGCTAATATTGAAAAAAAAAATTTATAATACTTATCTAGGCATAAAAGTGTGTAGGCTTTCACGGTCGGTGTTGTCAACATCTAGGCAGTTACGAATAATCTACAGGTGTCCCACCCAAAAATTGACAAATACCTTTCTATACCTAAAACCACCCGTTTTTTGGATAATTCAATTTCTATGTTTATCTAAACCGATGAATCAATTTATGCTAATTTTTGATTCCGAAATGGAACATCAATAGAAAATAAGGATAAATGTGGCGATTTGTATGATTTATTTGCTCGAATACTGCAGATCATAAAAATGAAAATATCTCAAAAGGTACAGGACAGTAGGTAGCTAGTCGTCATCAAACTTTAGACTTTTAAATTTATTTATCATTAAAAAATAATTTGATACAAAATATTGCCGTTCTTTTTTTTTGTTACAACGATGTTGCAGCTGTGATTTTTTAAAATGGTAAGCAAAAACGCCATGTTTGTTTAAATCAGTTCAGTAATTGTTTATAAATACGTACTGAAGCAGAATCAACATTTTTATTTTGAGGCGGTATAAATTTCATTCATTTCGTTCTTGAATGGAAGGCATTCCTTTACCTGGGTCTTCCACCCGTAGAGTCGCACAAGAAAGTAGTAAACGTTGTAGCCGCAGGGCTGATGATTTTCAGATGAGCCGTAGGAGGGGTCATGTATATGTATGTATGTATGTATGTATGTAGATATGGGTGAGGCAAGTTTCATGTACATTTTCAAAATATAATTTTCTAATTAAACAAAAAATTTACAAAATTCAGAAATGATTTTTATACTTAGGAGCATAAGTTATAACATAACGGCGCAAATTTGATTTAGAATTAGGCCCTAAGTCATCATTGACGATGAGTCTGATTAGCCGAAAGGCGAAACGAAACAAAGAACTCGTCTTTTTATTTTTTCTATTTTCAATGATTCCAAATAGTAGTTTAGGCGTTTTAAATTGACCGTGAATTATTTTCGATTATGTTGGGTTTCGACCAAAGTGTATTTCAAATCTCTCCGCCTATGAGTCTGATTACGCAATTGTTTCGGGGTAAGTGCAGACTCGGATCTCTAGTTCGACATGACAGAAATATGTTTACTGTTTAAAGACGTTTCACCTCTACTCGGTAGAGAACGATTTCACTGGTCAAATAAAAATTGAATTTAAAGAGATTGCAGATGCAAGTGCCATCTATCAGTCAAAAATCAGTAGAGTTTGTGAGACGCCGCTCTTAAGGGGAGATTTCGGCAGGCAAATTCATGTTAAAAATGACGTTTCTTCGTAGATAAATTTCTCTTTTATTTAAAAAGATATCAACTCAATTTTTTTTCTGTGTATAAAGGAACGTTAATTCTAGGGCGGAACAGGCTCCTTTTTCCAAAGTTCTTTAAGGAAATCTTTATAAAAAATACGAAAGTTGCTTAAAATTACGACATTTTCAACATGAATTAACTTAGCAACGGATAAGAAGTCTAAAAATTTGGACCTGTCCCGCCCTAAAGACATGCTTTCACAATGCAGAATAAAATTCACACTTCTCTAGGAAATTCCATAATTGAGTAAAATATCTACGAAAACTGAATGTCAAGACAAATTTCTTACAACATCGGCCGTCAGCAAAGAGGGGAATACGCCCCCACTACCCACTAGCGGTGCTCTGTCCATATTCAACCCAGAATTTTTATTATCCGTTTTATTATCTGCTTTTATTTACTGTGGCTCGAACCGATGTAAATTGTTGCAATTACAGTCAACTCTCCAATATCGCGATTAATTCCTACCGCGTAATATATAGAGACCGCGATATAAGAAACTCTGAATTAAATAATACAAATAAGATTAATTTTTCATCGGTTTGCATAAAAACCACTTTATGTGAATCTCAGAATTAAATAAATCTATATATATAAAGCGAAGTGTCCTCACTGACACACTCATCTACACATCTACACATTCACTGATTCACCGACAACCCACAGCCCAAACCGTGAGGGCTGGCGACTTGAAATTTTAGACACGGGTGTATCATGTGCCGAAACTGAACACTAAGAAGGGATTTTGCGAAATTCGGCCCGGTTCCTTTGTAATTCAATAAAAACCGGCTAAAATAAACAAAAAATGATCCGATCGCGGAGACCGTGTTTATGTTAGAAGCACGTATCTAGCCAAAACAACTTCGACGACGGGCGACCGGTTTACATTAAAAGCACTTATTTAACCTAAACAATTTCAACTTCGAGTTTCTGCTTTCGTGATCATACTTTTGCCGTACCTAGCGAGGCCGCCGATATTTCAATTATAATTTTGATTTCAATTATAATGTCGATCCGTGACTCAATTAAAAATTACCAAATCACTCCAAATTTAATCCGTCAACATTAAACATCCTCAAATATCTCTTACCACTGCAAACTTTACCAAATCAACCCCAAAAAATTCCCGAACTAAGCCAAACTGACATAAATTAGATCCGTTATCTTAAATCATCCCTTACCACCCTTTAGCAACCCCAAGTAACTCCAATCACTTTAAAATAAAACAAAATGACACAAATCATAGCAAACTATCCCTAACTCACCTAAATTACTTCGGCTACCATAAATCACCCCCAACTACCCCTTACCACCCCAAACTCAGCCCAATCACTTTAAAATTACAAAAAATGTTACAAGCAATATCAAACTATGCCAAACTCATCCAAATTACTTCGGCTTCCATTAATCACCTCCAACTACCCCTTACCTCCCCAAAATAGGCTCAATCACCTTAAAATTACAAAAAAATTCTACAAACCGTAGCAAACTGTGCCAAACTCCCCTAAATTACTTCGGCTACCATAAATCACCCCCAACTACCCCTTACAACCCCAAAATAAGCCCAATCACTTTAAAATTACAAAAAATTCTACAAACCATACCAAACTATGCCAAACTCACTTAAATTACTTCGGCTATCATAAATCACATCCAACAACCCCTTGCCACCCCTAACTCATCCCAATCACTTTAAAATTACAAAAAATGCTACAAATCATAGCAAACTATGCCAAACTCACTTAAATTACTGCGGCTACCATAAATCACCCCCAACTACTCCTTACCAACCACAAACTAAACCCAATCACTTTAAAATTACAAAAAAATGCTACAAACCATAGCAAACTATGCCTAACTCACCTAAATTACTTCGGATACCATAAATCACCCCCAACTACCCCTTACCACCCCAAACTCAGCCCAATCACTTTAAAATTACAAAAAATGTTACAAGCAATATCAAACTATGCCAAACTCATCTAAATTACTTCGGCTTCCATTAATCACCCCCAACTACCCCTTACCTCCCCAAAATAGGCTCAATCACCTTAAAATTACAAAAAAATTCTACAAACCGTAGCAAACTGTGCCAAACTCCCCTAAATTACTTCGGCTACCATAAATCACCCCCAACTACCCCTTACAACCCCAAAATAAGCCCAATCACTTTAAAATTACAAAAAATGCTACAAATCATAGCAAACTATGCCAAACTCACTTAAATTACTGCGGCTACCATAAATCACCCCAAACTACCCCTTACCAACCACAAACTAAACCCAATCACTTTAAAATTACAAAAAAATGCCACAAACCATAGCAAACTATGCCTAACTCACCTAAATTACTTCGGCTAACATAAATCACCCCTAACAACCCCTTACTACCCCAAAATAAGCCCAATCACTTTAAAATTACAAAAAAATGCTACAAACCATAGCAAACTATGCCTAACTCACCTAAATTACTTCGGCTACCATAAATCAACCCCCAACAACCCCTTACCGCCCCAAAATAAGCCCAATCACTTTAAAATTACAAAAAATGCTACAAACCATAGCAAACTATGCCTAACTCACCTAAATTACTTCGGCTAACATAAATCACCCCCAACTACCCCTTACTACCCCAAAATAAGCCCAATCACTTTAAAATTATAAAAAATGCTACAAACCATAGCAAACTATGCCAAACTCACTTAAATTACTTCGGCTATCATAAATCACCCCCAACTACCCCCTTACCGCCCCTAACTCATCCCAATCACTTTAAAATTACAAAAAATGCTACAAACCATAGCAAACTATGCCTAACTCACCTAAATTACTTCGGCTAACATAAATCACACCCAACTACTTCTTACTACCCCAAAATAAGCCCAATCACTTTAAAATTATAAAAAATGCTACAAACCATAGCAAGCTATGCCAAACTCCCCTAAATTACTTCGGCTACCATAAATCACCCCGAACTACCCCTTACAACCCCAAAATAAACCCAATCACTTTAAAATTACAAAATATTCAACAAATCATAGCAAACTATGCCTAACTCACCTAAATTACTTCGGCTACCATAAATCACCCCCAACTACCCCTTACCACCCCAAAATAAGCCCAATCACTTTAAAATTACAAAAAATGCTTCAAACCATAGCAAACTATGCCTAACTCGCCTAAATTACTTCGGCTACCATAAATCACCCCCAACTACCCCTTACCACCCCAAAATAAGCGCAATCACTTTAAAATTACGAAAAATGCTACAAGCCATAGCAAACTATCTCAAACTCACCTGAATTACTTCGGCTACCATAAATCACCCCCAACTACCCCTTACCACCCCAAACTAAGCCCAATCACTTTAAAATTACAAAAAATGCTACAAACCATAGCAAACTATTCCAAACTCACCTAAATTACTTCGGCTATCATAAATCACCCCCAACTACCCCTTACCGCCCCCAAAATTAGCCTAATCACTTAAAATTACAAAAATGCTACAAAACATAGCAAGCTATGCCAAACTCACTTAAATTACTTCGGCTACCATAAATTAATAATCGTTTTCAATCAAAATCTTCTATTTGGTTGTGTTATTTATAAATGCCTTATCGTATTAAATCATAAAATATTAATAAATATCTGCACATAAAATATATTGTTCCGACTAATAGTCGTTATTCTGAATATTAAATATGCTGATACCTATTTTGATTCTCTTCCACCTTCCAATAAATATTTGTTCCAGTTGAGATGCAAACATAAACGTATTTCTGAATTGCAACACGCTGACGGGGCAAGCCCTACCTTTTCAACATGCGTGCATTTGTATAAACAGCTCTATGGTTTTTAACTTTAAAGAGGTATAAAGGCGGTGTAAGCGCTAGAGTTTCGTAAAAATATCTGAAAAATTCGAAATTCTGCAATTGAATCAGAACTATCTTTGTGTTCGATAGTAAATTTGAACTTGGAGTGGCACTGCCAACCCTGCCACCCCTGACGAGGCACCTGCTGACTACTCTCCTTCCAGGGAAACTTTATAAATCAACGTCAAAATAATTTAGGGCGCCTGAATGTGAAAATATCACTGTAATAAGTTCAGACTGACATGGAACACTTGAAATTTCGATATTTGTTTGTAATTCGTCACAGGTCCATGAAGGAATGCATGTTAATGTAAACAAGTGTTAGTTTGTCGGAGAGACCGAATAAGATTTTTAACATTCCTGTCAAAATATTTATTTACTTTAGAATGTTAATTTCTTAAATTGATTTTGTGAAAATTATGACGGGCCATACGAGTACACCTGTGCGAGTATTATTTGGTACATACAAATTAATATCTTTTGTTATCCAAATTGTTTTTATACGCACTAGGCACGTACACCTCATATAATTGTGAAAATTGCTGCTTCAGCGTCTGGATCGCTGGTACTCAACGTCGCCAAGGTCGAGGCGACGCATCGGTATTCAAAGTTCTATCGCTATTAAATAAATTATTTTAATATAATATTCCCGATTTGTTCTTGCCGTTAACCAAAACTCTCCCCAATCGATTTTCGAAAAATTTCCAGCGTCGGACCGGACTTCACTTATTTTCGTACGCTAATTTTTACGTTCAGTTAATGATAGTGGTGTATTTGTTCTTCACCAAACCTGCTCCGGCCGAAATCCGAAATTTTAACTGACATCATACGCTTAAGTATTGTATGCTTATACACGATTTATTTACACTATTTATTTTACGTACATTGCGTACATTATTGTTCTGCATTATTTATAACTAAGATGGAGCAGTTTGAAAATCTAATAGTAAGCGGAGAACAAATACCACCACGTATAATTCACGTGAAAAGTGATGGAAATAGTCTTTCTTACTATCTTTCCTATTGCATTTTTAATACCGGAAATAGAGCTCAAGAGCGAAGAATAACTTCGACTTTTTTTATACATAATTCCTAAATACTTCGTTTTTATGGTGTAAAATTTTGTATTTATATATTTCAACATTGTCTTTAACGTTGTCAGAGAACTAAATGGGAATAATTTGGAATAATTTAGCTTCTATGTCAACTCTCCTTCTCTTGAAACTTTTGAAAACAACGACAAAATTCTTTAGGGCGCCTGGATTTGAAAATATAACTCTGTGTAATAAGTTTAGACTGACTAGAGTGAAAAGAAAGGAGCTTGCATCCAGAAACGAAATTAAATGAAACACTTGAAGTTGAAATATTTGTTTGTAATTCGTCACAAGTCCATGAGGGAATGCGTGTTAATGTAAACAAATGTGAGTTTATTGGAGAGGCCGAATAAGATTTTTACATTATTGAAGCAGCTGGAGCCTGCCACGTCAAGGGCAAGGTCAGAAACGTGAAAAGGCGATGCTCGATTTAGTTTGATGCAGAATGTATGCATAAATATATATGCAGAAATTCGCACATACCAAGCGTTGGATAAGCCTTTCTTATCGTTTCTTAGAATTCGAGAATTGCTGGTTCAGCGTGTGGAGCAGTACTCGATCGCGGTGTTTAATTTTAACACAACTACAATTGTGAAAATTGCTGCTCCAGCGTCGGAAACTGTTCGCAAAGTCGCCAAATTCGCTGAGGCGACGCAACAGTGTTCGAAGGTCTACCGCTATCAAATAAAGTATTTTAATTTAACATTTGATCCTCGCGTTAACCAAATCTGCCCCCAATCAATTTTAGAAAAATTATCAGCATCGGACCGGACTCCACTTATATTTGTACGCTAATTTTTACGTTTAGTTAATGATAGTGGTGTATTTGTTTTTCACCAAATTTGCCCCGAAATTTTTACCGTTGTATGTACCAGATATCACTGACATTCATACCAGTGGCGGTATGCGCTAAATTTTCGTGAAAATATCTGAAAAATTCATAATTCTGCAACTGAATTACAGAACTAATTTTGTGTTCGATAGTAAATTTATACTTGGAGTGGCACTGCCAAACCTGCCACCCCTGACGAGCCCCACTGCTGACTACTTTCCTTCCAGAAAAATTTTTGAAATCAGCGGCAAAATAAATTTAGGGCATTTGGATGTGAAAATATCACTATGTAATAAGTTCAGACTGACAAGAGTGAAAAAAACCGCTTGCATCCAGAAACGAAATCAAATGGAACACTTGAACACAATTTAGATATTTGTTTGTAATTCGTCACAGGTCCATGAAGGCATGCATGTTAATGTAAACAAGTGTTAGTTTGTCGGAGATGCCGAATAGGATTTTTACACCCACCACATTCCCGTCAAAATATTTATTTACTTTAGTATGTTAATTCATTTTGTGCAAATTATGACGGGCCAGTCGAGTACACCTGCGCGAGTATTATTTGGTAATCCAAATTCTTTTAATACGCACTAGGCACGTGCACCTAATATAATTGTTAAAATTGCTGCTTCAGTGTCTGGAACGCTGGTACTCAACGTCGCCAAGGTCGAGGCGACGCATCAGTATTCGAAGTTCTATCGCTATTAAATTAATTTTTTTAATATAATATTCCCGATTTGTTCTTGACGTTAAGTAAATATCTCCCCAATCGATTTTAGAAAAATTACCATCGTCGTACCGGACTCCACTTATATACCGTACGCTAATTTTTACGTTCATTTAATGATAGTGGTGTATTTGATCTTCACCAAACCTGCTCCGGCCAAAATCCGAAATTTGCAGTTTAACCGGATTTCACTGACATCATAAGTAATGTGTGCTTATACACGATTTACACTATTTATTTTATGTACATTGTGTTCATTATTGTTCTGCATTATTTATAACTAAGATGGAGGAATAGTAAGCGGGGTACAAATACCACCACGTATAATTCCTCTGAAAAGTGATGGAAATAGTCTTTTTTACTATCTTTCCTATTGCATTTTATTACCGAAAATAGAGCTCAAAAGGTTCGCACTATAATTGTTCATTTTAAAATTACCAAATTTTTCTCTATATTTTACCTGAATACGTTAAACACCCCTAAACATAATTCTTTTAATACGCACTAGGCACGTGCACCTAATATTATTGTTAAAATTGCTGCTTCAGCGTCTGGAACGCTGGTACTCAACGTCGCCAAGGTCGAGGCGACGCATCAGTATTCGAAGTTCTATCGCTATTAAATTAATTTTTTTAATATAATATTCCCGATTTGTTCTTGACGTTAAGTAAATATCTCCCCAATCGATTTTCGAAAAATTACCATCGTCGTACCGGCCTCCACTTATATACCGTACGCTAATTTTTACGTTCATTTAATGATAGTGGTGTATTTGATCTTCACCAAACCTGCTCCGGCCAAAATCCGAAATTTGCAGTTTTACCGGATTTCACTGACATCATAAGTAATGTGTGCTTATACACGATTTACACTATTTATTTTATTTACATTGTGTTCATTATTGTTCTGCATTATTTATAACTAAGATGGAGGAATAGTAAGCGGGGTACAAATACCACCACGTATAATTCCTCTGAAAAGTGATGGAAATAGTCTTTTTTACTATCTTTCCTATTGCATTTTATTACCGAAAATAGAGCTCAAGAGGTTCGCACTATAATTGTTCATTTTTAAATTACCAAATTTTCTGTATATTTTACCTGAATACGTTAAACACCTCTAAACATAATGTACCATTCCAAACTACTCTCAAAAATCATACACTTGCCATTCGAAACTACCCCACATCAACCTAAAATGTAAAAAAATTACGAATTACAAGCAAACTACGCTAAACTCGCATAAATTACTTCGACTTCCGCTATATCACCCCAACCACTTCTTACCAAGCCAAACTAAACCCAATCGCATTAAAATTACCAAAAGTTTCGTTTAATCCGCCAAAGCTAAACCCCGCCAACCATCAATAACCATTCAAAACAATCCCCAAAAAAAACCTTATCATCCGAAACTACACCAAATACATCGTTTTTATGGTGTGAAATTATGTATTTATATATTTCAACATTCTTCGACGACATTCTTTAACGTTGTTAGAGAACTAAATGGGAATAATTTGGAATAGTTCAGCTTCTCTGTCAACTCTCCTTCTCTTGAAGAGTGAAAAAGAGTGAAAAAAAAGGAGCTTGCACCCAGAAACGAAATTATCGTAATTTTCCAAATCATATTGAAGTACCCGGTCCTGGCAATGCAGGTTAATTTCAGCAAATTTGTTTATTTTGTGATTGGAAAAGTAGAGCATTCCTGTTTAATTGTATTATAATGTCGATTAGTCTACATCACAAATACACCACTTTTGTCAACACTGCGTTTATTTAATCTACGTCCGGGCAACGCCGGGTACATTCAGCTAGTTGTAAATAAATCAGATCAATTTGTTTTGCATTCCATACAGGGCTGTTTTTTAAGCGGTCTTTAGGAAATTTTGAACTTGCTATAGGGCTATAAATTTGAAATTTGGAACAGGGCCAAAATTAACTATTCTGAATCGAAATAAATATTTTCAATATGGCGGTACTTTTTCTTATACCGGAAATGGACGACATATTTGTTATTTTAAACGGAATACCCCAGTTTTTATTCAATTTTCGAGTCCCCCTTTTCTATCTGAGTCCAGTGCATCTATGTTGTCGCTGTCTATTTGCATAGTTTTAGATATATTCTAATTATTTTGCAAAATTTTGTATTTACGATGTCTATACATAAAACGAATTCTCGGTGACGATAATCGAAAATTTGTAAAATCTATTGCTGGTATCAAGAATAATTAAATCACATTCTAAGTACTTACAATGATCAATAAAAACAGCCAAAACAAAACTGTTATTTTTTTCAACCTTTTCAACAAAATGGGGTAAAGGTTAATTTTTAATTTTAAATGCGCTAATTTTGACATAAAAATTTGCTTTGTTGTCATTTCTTTCAAGGCCATGATGTCATTTCAATTTTTTTGAATGGCAACCCTAATTTTTTATTGCGTTATTTTAAAGAGCATGTTTTTTTGCATGTAAAACAATAAAATTTGTAATAGGTTACATAACAATATTTTTGAGAAAAATGAAAAGTTAAAAATTAGAATTACTCAGGAAATTTTGCTAATCAACCCACAAATTTTAAATAATGTTATAAAATAATTTGAACATCGTCTAGTCATTGTCAACTTGAAGAAGGCAAGCAGTTTGAACATTTAATCTTATTATTTTGTACATTTTACATGTTATTTAAATAAACTGCTATTGTTAAAATCATTAAATTACAAAATAACATACAAAAAAAAATATTTTTTTCAAAAATGTAACACTACAAATTTTATTGTTTTATATGCAAAGAAACATGCTCTTTAAAATAATGCAATAGAAAATTAGGGTTGCCATTTAAAAAAAATTGAAAGGACGTCATGGCCTTGAAAGAAATGACAACAAAGCAAATTTATGTCAGAATTAGCGTATTTAAAATTAAAAATTAACCTGTCCCAGCGATTTTTTTCTGTCGCTCTGTATAACAAAGTTACCCAATTATTTCCAACCTTTTGATCCACACTGTACATAATAATATTGAGATAGTTCGTTCTGTTGAAAGCTTGGATTCCAAATGTCTATTTTGGGCAAAAAAGAACCAAGTGAAAGTAAATTAGCCTCTCTAGAAATGAAAGACCCAACTGCAATTGGGTGCAATAAAATTGTAAAACCCGAACCCGAGGACCACTCTTATTACTGACAATAATATTGGGCTCTGGTTTGGAAGGGGAACCGAGAGCTGCAATTGTACTCCCCTGAAATCCCATCGTGTTTCGAACATCGGTTTGCCGAAATCTCGCCTTAAGGTGGGAAAAAAGCATGCAAATTTTCCATAAGAGGGTTTTGAGGGTTTAATTTCCTAATTTTCCAACAGATTCGTCTGATTTTTTGGTATAACATTCGTTGAACATTGCACTTGAAATTAGCTTCATTTGAGATTCATCCTAATAGTAGTTATTTAAGAAAAAGAAAACATGCAATTTTTCCATTGGAAAGTTTTGAGGGTTTAATTTCCTAATTTTCCAACAGAATCGTCTGATTTAAAACATTGCAATTTAAATTAACATCATATGACATTAATCGTAATAGTAGTTATTTAATAATTCATTAATTAAACGGCCCTTACATAATGCTGAAAAAGATGACCCCAAAGCAGATTATTTTGGAATGTGATTATGCTGAAGATGCCTCAGTTTACTAAAACCTTTTACCAAAAAGTGAATGCCCTAAATTGCCTAATAACTGAGATTAAGCATTAGTTTTAACTTGTTTCATTAAAAAACCTACGTTCTCAACCTTAAAATGAGATGTCGCTGCCGATCAACTTTTCGTTCCTAAATGAACTGTCGGCTAAATTTATTTCCAAAACTACTTTCAACACGAATACTACGGTTCATCGTAATCTTTGAGGCAAAAAAACTAGGGAAAATGCTAAAATTTTTCCGCCTGCATTTGATGGTGAATAATCGATCTTTGCGACATCTAGCGGCCGTGAATCGTAACAAATGGAAAATTTCCCACCTTAACTAAACATGGAATTTATCGGCTTTCCAGTGTAGAAACCATAGCAAAACATAAACATATAGATTTGACAAATGTCAAATGACAAAAAATGTCAGTCTAAAATTTTCCATCAAAATAAAATGAAACAATTTTATTTAAATTGTTTAGATAAGTGCCAGGACATGTGGTGGAGCAATGTGACGTGCTCTATTACCGTTAGGTTTCTTCAATGGAAATAATTTTTGACGTTATTTTTCTCAATGTTTATTTTTGCAATGCTGATTTTTTCTTCTCTCTTGAAGTGTTGTTACCATGCAACATAACATGGCCGTATACAGAGAAACGAAGTATCGAACATGCCGCCCCCTATTGAAGCCTTGGCATTCAATGAACATTAAATTAATTTTATGCTAACAAACATGATTCGTTGAAACAATGATTTTGATAATAACAATGATAATATTTAATGCGCACTTTCTTAATTTGGAAGCACGCACAATTTCGTAACTGAACGTTTCACCACACCTAGAGCTGTTTTTACGGTAGCCACTCGGATGATACCATCAGCGCCAGTGTGTACTTGGAGGACTCTTCTCAAGGACCATTTAAGTGGAGGGAGGTTGTCTTCTTTGATTATCACTATTGAGTCCTCACGAAATAAATGATGGTATTGTTGATGCCATTTCGTGCGAGTCTGCAGTTCCGTTAAAAAGTCACGAGACCACCTTTTCCAAAAATTTTGAGAAATTTGCTGCAGCCGTTGGAACTTTGACAATTTTGATTCGTGGATTTGCGTAACGTCTGGATCTGGTATTGCTGCCAACGATTCGCCAACGAGAAAGTGTGCGGGAGTTAGGGGGGAAGGATCATTGGGATTGCTCGACATTGGATGCAACGGTCTTGAATTTAAACAAGCTTCGATTTGACACAATACCGTACAAAGCTCTTCAAATGTTAAACATGCGTTTGCAACAACTCTCTTTAAATGCTGTTTTGCTGACTTTATGTTTGCCTCCCAAATCCCACCAAAATGTGGGGAACGCGGTGGTATGAAGTGCCATTGAATTCCCTCTTTCGAGAGCGCGTCACTAATCTGTGTTTGACCAGATCGAAGACATTTTAAAAGCTCTGAAAGTTCGTTTTTTGCCCCTACAAAATTGGTTGCGTTATCACAATATATGTGAGCGCATTTACCTCGTCTTGACACGAATCTGCGTAATGCAGCGATGAACGCTTCCGTCGTAAGATCGCTGACGACTTCTAAATGTATGGCTTTCGTTGAAAAACAAATGAAAAGACAGACAAATGCTTTTATTCGTTTAAAACCGCGCCCTTTCTTATCGCGAATAAATAAAGGACCTGCGTAGTCAATTCCAGTTACCGAAAAGGGACGTGAAGGTGTAATTCTTGAAGCAGGCAATTCAGCCATTGTGTGTTTTGCTGGAATTGGATTTACTTTAAAGCATTGGACACATTGTTTTGTTATTTTTCTTGCCAGGTTTCTACCGCTCAGTGGCCAATATCTTTCGCGTAGAGATGCTAAACACGTCTGAGGTCCAACATGTAGAAGCCTGATATGCTCCTCGCGCATGATCAAATCTGCTATTGGATGTTTATTTGAAACAATTACAGGATGTTTCTTAGTCCATGCTATTTTTGCATGACCTAACCGGCCTCCAACTCTGATTAGGCCTTTGTCGTCCATGATGGGACTAAGACAGATCAATTTACTTTTAATGTGAACTGTGCGTCCCTGATTGAGATCATGAAGTTCTCTACCAAAAGCATGTTGTTGAGCTAATCGTATTAGTTTTTCCCTTGATTGATTTAATTCAATTACTGATAGTGGCTCTAACATTCTATCAGCTGCTGTACGAGTGGAATTGAAGCAAAATCTTAAAACATAAGCAGTTACTCGTACAAGCTTGTTCCATGACGAGAATCGTTTGAAAATCGTGTCATCTGATAGAACAGAAATGAATGATGATTGTGAAGATTTTCGAATTTCCGGTAAATGCTCTGGAGGTTCCACGTGAGATTGTGGCCACGTGGATTCACTGTTCTTTAACCATTCAGGCCCTTCCCACCATTTTGTCTCATGCTGCAATGTGTCAGGATTGACACCTCTGGAAATGAGATCAACAGGATTGTCCTTGGTGTTGATATAATACCAATCAGTCTTGTTCGTTAAGGCTTGAATTTCTGCTACTTTGTTAGCTACGAATGTTTTCCACTGACCGGGAAAACCATTTATCCACGATAATGTGATTGTTGAATCGCACCAGTACCGCTCCTTGGATGCAAAAATCTTTAACGCTGATTTGATCTGACTCATTAGCCTCGATAAAAGCAATGCACCGCATAGTTCTAATTTGGGTATGCTAGTAGTTTTTAGAGGAGCTACTCGACCCTTTGAACAAAGCAATGGCACCTTGCAATTCCCGAAATTGTCTAATGAACGCATGTAGATGGCTGCACCGTACGCGGTTTCTGAGGCGTCTGAAAATCCGTGTATTTCTATTAGATTTGCGTTAATTAACAAAACATGTCTAGGAATGTGAATGCTGTTCAGAAAGTGCAACTTTGATTCGAATGTTTTCCACAAGTTGTGCATTTCTATAGGTACCGATTCATCCCATGCAAGCTTGATTTGCCAAAGTTTTTGTAGAATTATCTTGGCAACAGTGATTACAGGACCGATGATTCCCAATGGGTCAAAAATTCTTGCTATGCTGGCAAGAATTATGCGTTTGGTAATTTTGTTTTTGTTAGTGCTTGTGGCTTTTATTGAGAATGTGAAGGTGTCTTGAGCTGGTCCCCATATCAGTCCCAATGTTTTTGTGTTTTTGTCATGAGCTATGCTCATGTAAGGAATGTCTGGAGTAACAGCAGATATGGACCTTATTACTGTTTGATCGTTCGAGACCCATTTACGAAGCTGAAAGCCTCCTGATTGAAGAATTTCTAAAACTTCGTTGCTAATTTTGATTACTTGTTCGGGTGTATCTGCTCCGGTTATAAGATCGTCAACGTAAAAATCACTTAATATGACTGACGCTGCTACTGGTAATTTGTTTATGTGTTGATGTGCTGTTTCTTGTAAACAACGAGTTGCGAGGTAAGGTGCGGAGGCAGTTCCATACGTAACCGTGTTTAATTCGTAGGTGTCGAGTATGTCATTTGGATCATCACGCCACACTATGATGCAATGCTCGATCTTTCTCCGCCACCACAACCACGATTGTGTGTTTTCGAAAGCGAATCAAAATTGAAAATAATTCATCTTGTATGGTTGGACCTATGGCCTGAATATCGTTCAACGAAAAGTCGGATGTGGATTTAGCGGAAGCATCAAACACGACCCGAATCTTTGAAGTGATGCTGTCTTGCTTTAATACTGCATCATGAGGTAGAAAAAACGTGGATGTTGAGGAATTGTCTCCATGTATCTTGGACATGTGACCGATCTGATTTCAGAGGCAAGTGAACAATGAATCGCCCATCCCCATTACGAGTAGTGTTTGCTTTAAAATGATCCTCACAGAATTGCTCGTCGATGGAACGAGCTTTTCCTTTATGCTGAAATCCCTCTTCTATTTCCCAAAACTTGACCAATTCGTTTTGTAATTGGTAATTGTTTAAATTGAGGTGGCAATTCGTGTTGTGCATTGTGAACAAAGTTGTCGTTTGAGTTGGACCACCCACAATCCAACCTAGTACCGTTTTTTGAAGTTTTGGTTTGTTACGGCCTAAACGAATTTGTCCGACTGAAGTGAGGTCCCAAAATTTGCCTCCACCTATCAAGATGTCAATTGAGCCTACCTTGTCAAACGTTGGATCTGCTAATGGAATCTGTGGAGGAATTGGAATTTCGCTTCTATTCAATGGAAAAGCTGGCAGATTGTGCGTTATTTGTGGAGTTACAAGACAAAACAACGATGTTTGAAAGTTATTTAGACGAGATTGAATTTTGATGGTTGTGCCCTTGTTGATTGTGGACGTGGTGTTGTTTATGCCTTCAATTCGAATTTCTTGTTTTATTGTAAACAGCTGCAGCTTGCCACAAAACGTTTGCGTGATGTAATTCGATTGAGAACAAGAGTCTAGCAACGCTCTGCATTCATGTATGTTTCCGAATTTATCCTTTATCTTGACCATGGCTGTCGATAATATAATGTATGATGATGTTGATGACGTAGCACTGACTGAGTGTCCGGTGACTACTGGGCTTTCCGATGAATTCGGACCGTTTTCTTGGCTTTTGCTCATTGGTTCTTGACCTGGACACAATAAGGAATTGTGCCTTTGTTTACAATGCCGACAAGAACCACCTTTGCATTTGTTTGCCATGTGGTTGAATCCCAAACAGTTAAGACATAGTCGTAGTCGATTTATTAAACGCTCTCGTTCTGTAACTGCAAGCTTCAAAAAATCGTTGCACGTGTAAATGAAATGGTTGCCCTTGCAATTAGGACAGTTTTTATTGTTTGTTGTAGATAAATGCGTTTTTGTCGTTGACTTAGACTTACCAAGGTTTTGTCTTTCAGTTTCTTTAGATTTCGGTAGATGAATGTTCTCCAAAAGTTGACATCTTGTTTTGAGAAACGCTGTGAACTGTTCTAACGTTGGAAACTCCTTGTTGCTTAAATTTGTTTCCTCCCATTCACGCCTTGTTACATGGTCTAACTTATTTCCGATTATGTGAATTAATAATAGATTCCACTCCTCTGTTTTTTGACCTAATATATTTAGGGCCGTTAAGTTCTTTGTTAAATCATCTAGTAGATTTCGTAACTCGTCACGTGATTCCTTTGCGATGTTTGGTAAGGCCAAGATTTTCGAAACGTAATTGTTAGCCATCAACTTCTTGTTTTTAATAACGTTCGTTTAATAGAGCCCATGCGTGATTATTGCTCTCGGCAGAAATGGCAACTGATTGAATGACTTCAGCAGCAGCTTCTTTTAACGCTGCTCTCAAGTAATGTAAACGTTGAGTGTCTGATAGAGCTTCGTTGTTATGAACAAGTTCCAAGAATTCGTCTTTGAAATATAACCATTTTTCAGTAGTACCGTCGAACGTTGGTAATGGTATCGTAGGGAGCTTTACTTTGACAGATGTATGACCTGAATCTGAGCCAGAATGTTTAGAACGAATGTCGTCTTGATCACCATTAGACATTCGGTCAGCTGATTCATCGTTTGGTGATATAAATCTATTAAGAGCCCCTTTGACGCGACCCATAATGTCAAATACGAATTTTCTAAGGATTCGCGGTCCTGTGAATGAATTTCTGACGGTGTAACTTGGTCTACCAGTTCCATGCGCGTTTGAACTTCATCGAATTGGTCATACAAAGATTCATCTTTTGAAATGCGGACTGAAAGTACCTCTACGACATCCTGTGTAAGATTTGAGAGATCAACCTTGTCATTTACATGATTTATGAACCGAGTAAGTTTTGATTTTACTACGCGTCGTTTGATTTCTAATTCGTTTAAAGACAGCTCCTGGATATTCTGCATGTTTAACGTTTAAATTGCAATGATTTCGGTAATAAGAATGACTTCTTAAACACGTTTATTGTTTATTGAGAAAATGAATGAGAGCTTGAATAAGTGAATGCACACTTACCCCGTAACCCCCTGACGATCGAAGAGAGTGGACCGGTTGTCGCGTCTGTCGTGCAAGTCGGAAGTCTTCTTGGCGATCGGCTTCCTCTTTGTTTCGATGTTGATGATTGCTCGGATATATCCGGCTCGAAGGACCAAATTTTATGGTGGAGCAATGTGACGTGCTCTATTACCGTTAGGTTTCTTCAATGGAAATAATTTTTGACGTTATTTTTCTCAATGTTTATTTTTGCAATGCTGATTTTTCTTCTCTCTTGATGTGTTGTTACCATGCAACATAACATGGCCGTATACAGAGAAACGAAGTATCGAACATGTATACATCGCTCTCATAAACAAAATACTACCCACCTCCGCGTCCATTTACTGAAATTTGTTCCAACAAATTGTTTTTGTTTTATATTCTGTTCCGAAGTTCTTCCGAGTTGTTATCAAGTGTTTTGTAAATTAATTGTACCACTTCAACCACAAGGTAATACCGGAAAGTACGATTTCATTAGATCCAAGTTCACCTTTCAAGTTCAAATGATTCTTTGCATTCCGGCTAATAAATCTGGTGACCAAAAATTTGCTTAAAAATTATTTCATGATGAGAAGGTTTATTACCTCCTTCTTCCACATTGTGTTCATACAGATAAAACGAATTATTTAACTAAACAGCGAATAAGAGTCTGTAGTACTTCTCCCAACTCCAAGATCTCATTAACATCACTTCCATCTATACGAGTAATGCTATCACTTTTTCGAAATTCACTCATGACTTAGTGTGAACTTCCCGAATTTTTCATACTGATAGGTGTGTGCTTGAAATTTTTCAGTTGATGGGTTCACATAATTTTGTCGAATCCGATCGATCCTCCTTACATTATGTATGTAACTGCCAATCAACCTTGTTCATTTCTGACTCTATCGACAACAAAACTCAAAACCAACATAAGATTTGTAATGTCAATGTCTCACCTGTCTTTTTACAAACACTAAAGCAAACGAACACTCAGTGTGGTCAGGTTCCGAAGTGAACTGATTTTGTTTGTGTAATAGACAAAACACCATATTAAGGGCAGATTAAATGCTGAGAAGTCCAAATCGAAGGTTGGAGATGGAATTTGATAAAGAAAACACTAAATGCATCGTATACGAAACCATTGTCAACAAAGAACCCAACCTAAAAACTATCTGACAGATTCGAACTGACAGTTCGAAATTTTGCTACACTAAAATGATGCACAAAGTTTTTCCATGGCCAACGCAGCCTCGTTTTCTTTTTGAACACTCGTTACTTTACCGGCCTACTCTGAATCCCTATTTTGTCCGCCCATTATGTGTGTCCACGGATTACTCTGTGTGAGGTATGAATCTACACTATAGTATGTCTAGGAGCAATAGTGTCAACGGTAGTAACTTTTAGACCTGTTCTTGGTAAGTGTGGTAGCCATGGTAGCTTTGTCTCTCATTCTATGCTGTCATTTTAACATTTGTTTTTCAAATTGTTGTAAATTGAATGCTTCTGCATATTTTGTGAATGTTATAACTCGTTGCAACGATGGAAAATTCAGACGAAAACACTTTTCGGATTCTTCTTGCAACCGACAATCACTTAGGATACGGCGAAAGCAATCCCATTAGAGGTATTGTATGGTTACATTTAAAATGGCTTCAATTTATCATTCATTCCAGAAAACGATACTTTTGTAACATTCGAAGAGATTCTTCATATTGCCAATAAGGAAAAAGTGGACTTTATCTTGTTAGGTGGTGACCTGTTCCATGAGACGCGACCATCGCCTTACTGTATTAACAAATGCATCGAATTGATTCGGAAGTAAGTTCATGATGTCTATAGACTAATAGGTTTTAAGCGCTTTGCAATGATTTTAAAAACTAAAATTATAACATGTTGTACACTGCCGTAAATATGGTAACATATTATCTTTCTTATGACCTCTCTTGGTGATTTACAAGGAAATCGTTACTATCAGAAAAATGTTCTCTTATATAATTATAATGCCCGGTTGCTGAAAGCTTGTATTAATTGACAATTTCCTAACTGTCCGTCAAATGTGACAGTTTGTTAAAATGTCATCAGGTTACACAAAGCACTTGACGCTTTCGTTAATCTTCCATTCCATAATTGGCGATTAACAAGGGGTACAACGTGGCAACAACGCAAAAACGATCCTTAAATGTCAGACATCGTATTTTGTTTAATAAGAGATTATCGTTTGTGCAACGCTAAACAGCGTTGATTGGCCGTTAATCAGAGATTAAGGTTGCCAGTAGTTAATATTTGACGGAGGATTAATCCTCCATCGCTTGTTATAGTCATTGATTGGCCTTTAACAACTGATTAACTAAAAGTGTGTAGGCTTTCACGGTTGGTGTTGTCAACAACGGTGGTGTTATTTGGGATTGTTGACCATGTTCCAAGCGAAGTCCCATAAGGGGGGATGTAGTGAGCGCCCCGGGAGTCTAACTCAACAAGTGACCCTAATGAAACTCTGCCAAACATTTCGTCCACATCTGCGGTGGACATCTTCAGTGGCGGTGTGGTCTTGGTCAAAGTATTCTTCCAGCTGTCACAGTCGCGGATGTCGCGAGTTTCATTGGGGGTCACTTGTTGAGTTAGCCTCCCGGGGCGCTTGCTACATCCCCCTATACATGGTAAATTCATATTATTATTCTGACGTTAAAAAATAAACTATTTTAAATCCATTCTTATTTTTAATCATATTATATTTGTATCAAATTTTAAAAAACGCGAATACAAAATAAATTAACCATCTCGCGACTATGTAGCTCTGTATAGACAAAGTGCTCCCGTTTTCCAGTTTAGGCTGGTGTCACATTATCAAATTGTCAAATTTCCATCAAACTAACTAGTTGTAGCAAACGAGTTGATGACGTCATTACTACCCTATTTTCCGCGTACGGTAAAAACCCTGTCACACCATTAAATTCTGCTCGCAAAAGTATCAAACTCGTTGGACACAACAACGGTCAAACGTTTGACGAGAATAGGAGGGCGTCTATTGCCCTCAGACTATTGGAAGCGGTCGGTACTTTCATTGGCTGACAAGTGAGCGCCAGTTCTAAACAATCCGTTGTTGACATTTAGGTTCTTATAATTTTCACGTAAGGGTGAAATGGGAATGAAAATTTGGAGTTGACGACGATGCATAGCAGCGACTTGTTGAGGAAATGGGCAAAATTCGGCCCAGAACTAAATTTTCAAAGGTCGAACAGACCCATTATTGTAGCTTCTTCACCAGAAAAAAAAGTAATCCAACAAGGAGGCCGCAAACTATTTTTCATATAAGAACTTAAAGAAAAAGCGAAGTTACTAGCTCATAAATTATTGAATTTAAAGGAACTTTTTAATAGGTTTTTTAAATGTATAAGCTGATTTAAAGTAAAATGGAATTGTTTGAGAACGCAGTTCACGAAAGAATGGCAAACAATGAAGAATATTGTTATGGTGTTTCGAAAAGTTCACAGCATAAAATCCTACAAGATTTTATTAAAGACTGGAGAGGAGAATGTAACAAATCGTGTTCCTTTTTTCTAATAATTTATTAAATGTTGCCTGATCCATTCGCATGTTATTTGTGAAGTCATACGGATCTTCGTCCGCAATTTCGAACTTCATGAGGGAAATTAATGTTTGCCCCCTTTTCTCTATCCATCATTGCATTCCTTCGTTTAATCCAAGGTCGGGTCTTTTTTTAGACTTTCGAGTTTTCTAGTTAATAAGATTCCTGCTAATGATAATAATAGCACCTTCCTCTTTTGCGTGGGAGTCGATTACTACTCAAATTACCACCCTCTACAATGTGAAGCCCGGTACGCGCCCCCAAAGAAACACCGCCCCACACCATCACCGATCCTTCACCAAACGCCACTGTTGGCACGATGTTACACTACGCGTATCGTTCACCACTTCGCCCCCACTCTCACCCTTGCATCGTCGGGTTGTAGGCACATTCGCGTTTCGTCGCTGAACATTACCAAAGCCCAATCGTCTGCAGTTCACTCTTGATGATTTTGGGCAAAAGTTAACTTGGCAATTTTATGTTGTGGGGTTAACAGCCTTTAGCTGTTCTACGCACGTTCGCCCCAGATGTCTTCAGACGCTTTTTTACAGTTTTCGCGCTTACATTAACCCCCCGGACATATTGAAGATGGCCTCGGATTTCTGACGCTGTAGCGGTCCGATTTCTTAGTGCTAATTCAGCGGCACCAAAAATGTGGGGGTAAAATTCTTTAACTATTTACTCGGAAACCGTTGCACATTGGCCACTCTTACTGAACATCAGTACTTGTTATGACTTGTGCTAGAACCCCTTCAAATATCGGACACCACAAGAGATTCATCCTGTATAACAATTGCAATAATTACAAATTACTTCATCAAAAGTAGATAACGTTACCAAAAATCCCGGAACGGTAAAATCACCTTGTGATTTGAAATAGTAGGTAGGTATATAAATGATATAATAAAGTTTTATGTGATAAAGCTGGCAATTTGACCTGCATGCATGTTCATATAAGTATTATAAAAAAATTGCTGTTTACAACCGGAAGTGATAAAAATATTATATTGACAAAAATGTTGACACCAAATAGGGAACAATATACAGGGCGAGTCATTAGTGCGGGATCGGTCCATTACTCCTAAACCATGTAAGATACAAAAAAATTTTAAATACAATTTCTATACCATTTGTCAGGCTGCACAACCTAAAAATATTTTTACGTATACAAAACTCACACATGCATGCTACACAACTTTGTTTTTTCAAATAGAACCACCTATATTTTATTTTACTCATAAAACCCATTCTGACATATATTTATGGCGATATAAGATATTTTACATTTTGGATCACCGTTATCAAATTAGAATTTTTTTTTCACATTTTTTGTCATTGGCAGAGGTTCACTTAAAAATTTACTGAGGGGCTGTTTTAGCAGCTAGAAGGCAGAAAGTTTGTAGAAATGTGAATAAAGGAATGCTCTTTAAGCCTGATATGCAAAATATCATTTTTACTATACAGGATCTGCAATCATTGGTGTCAAATTATACTATTTTTAAATAAGCGTAACTTTAGTTTTTTAAATGGAACACTCTATATTTTTATATATCATCGAATGCACCTGGAATCTGTCTACGTTTTTTATTAAGCTAAAATTCATAATTTACGAGATATTTAATATTTTTTGTTGTGATACAGATTAAGCCAGGATAAGGCAGATAGTGTGCCATGGAAATGATGGAAATCATTTTAAGTCGCATTTCAACACTGCACAGTTGTATTATCACCGTCTTGTGATTATCCATTCCATTATCCACCATGAATTTTATTTTACAAGAACAAATCGATATGATTTATTGTCTGGGAGAAGGCGAAAGAAATCCTTTGCTTGCGGCAAGAATTCGCGCTCAACGTTAAATGAATTAACAAATAAGCATTTAAACAAATAAATATAAAAATTCAATAAAGTAATATAAACTAAATAATATATTCAATGTGGCGGCCACCTTCCTGAGCACATACTTTCACGCGGTGGGTAAATGATTTTCCAATATTTCATAACATTTGCTGACAAACGGTTCTAAATGCATTTTCGATTGTTATTTTCATGGTCTCTTTGGTTGTTTCGCCTTATTCCAGACAATAAATCATGTCGATTTGTTCTTGTAAAATAGAAATAATTGTGGAGAATGGTATGGATCATCAAATGATAAGTCGGTAATGACATAATTGTGCAGTGTTGAAATGTGAGTAAAAATGATTTTCATGGTTTCCATGGCACACTATCTACCTTATCCTGGCTCAATCTGAATCACAGCCAAAAATATGAAATATCTCGTAAATTATGGATTTTAGCCGTTGAACAACCTTAATAAAAAACGTAGCCAGACTCAAGATGCATTCGATGGAATACAAAAATATAGGGTGTGCCATTTAAAAAACTAAAGTTAAGCTTATTTAAAAATAGTATAATGCGACACGAATTATTGCAGAGCCTGTATAGTAAAAATGATATTTTGCATATCGGGCGAAAAGAGCAATCCTTTCTTCATTTTTTTACCAACCTTCAGCCTTCTAGCTGCTAAAACGGCCTCTCAGTAAATTTTTATATAAACCTCTGCAAATGACAAAAAATGTGAAAAAAATATTCTAATTTGATAACGGTGGTCCGTCACCATAAAGCTATCACAAAAGGAGTTCTAACAGTGAAATGAAATATAGGTATAGTAGAAACGGCGAAAGCTGACCGGCGCCAATTCCTTCCTGAACATATCACAGACATGCACGCTGTATTGCCATCTTCTTTGCACATGTAGTGCAGCTTCAAACCTCATTGAAACGTTTGTCGACGGTGCGCCGAACAATCTACGCCATTTGTACCGTTCGCTCTTACTCTAATTTGAACGCGTTCGACGAAGACGGGGCTATTGTGCGCGTTCTATCTCTCGTCTGTGATGCAGCGCTGTCGTGCATCATTGGCGTGCGACATATATGTATTAAAGGACTATATTGCGCGTAGCTACCAAACACAATGCTCTCCCAATTCACCGATGAAAAGAAACAAAACATGCATTCGTTCGCACGCTTTTAAAAGGCTGCACTTGTGCGCAAGTCTAGATGCGGCCGCAAGTTTTGTTCTTCGGCCGAATAAACGGATTTTTAAAAACACACACTTTATTACGACACGGGGTACAGATGGAAAATGAACCGTCTTAATGCTAGTTAACTGACTATTTATAATGTGACGAATGTGATAATTAACAAAGTGGGTTAGGACATCGTAGTTGATTTTGGTAGGCATAGCAGTTTTTGTTTTAGAGTGGTTGTTATTGATTCAGATAGATTTGTGAGAGGGACATTCAAAAAAGTCTTCTTAATAAATATATCAACCCACAAAAGGTCGTTCGCGACAATAATATAAAAACTGCTGATCTAAATATCTAGCTAAGCACTATTAAGCATTATTATAACAAAGGATTAATTATTTATGCAACACATAACTCGCACTTTTCAAATAAAAGTAATTTTATTTTATTATTTAATTTAATCAAGTTGTTACGCAAATGCCCGACACCACCCTTTCCCTATAAACAAATTTAAAAAAATATAAGGAAATAAGTAGAAAAAACAATCACAGGTTTTATCACAAAAAATAATGGTGATGTCTTGACACTACAATTTCACTACCGTATAAATAGTATATTAATGCAATTTAAAATGCAAAATAAAATAATGCAAATAAAATAAATTCAGTTTATTGGCCTCTAAACAATAAAAGTTTGGAATATTTTTGCCTAATATAATCATCTTTCACAGAAAGTTTTCTAGACTCATGAAAAAATCTAACATTAACATATAAATCTATAATTAATTTAACTAATTGGACTCTATGATTATCAATTTGCTTAAAAATTATTTCATACTAATGTAAAGTTTATTACCTTCTTCTTCCACACTGTGTTCATACAGATAAACTGACTTATTGGACTAAACAGCGAATAGCAGTGTGTAGTACTTTATTCAAAATGTGTTGAAGAATTTCAGGAGCTCCGAGATCTCAGTAACATCACTTCCAATCTATACGAGCAATGCTATCAGTTTTTCGAAAATAACTCATGACTTAGTGTTCGTAAACTTCGAATTTTTCATACTGATACGTGTGTGCTTGAAATTCTTCAGTCGATGCTTTCACACAATCTTGTCAATTCCAATCGATCGTCCTTACATTACGTATGTAACTGCCAATCAACCATTAACATTTCTTACTCTATCGACAACAAAACTCAAAACCAACATAAATTTTGTAGCGTCAAAGTCTCACCTGTCTTTTTACAAACGCTAAAGCAAACGAACACTCAGTGTGGTCAGGTTCCGAAAGAGGTTCCGAAGTGAACTGATTTTGTTTGTGTAATAGACAAAACACCATATTAAGTGCAGATGAAATGCCGAGAAGTCCAAATTGGGGTCTGGAGATGAATTTGATAAAGAAAACATTTATAGTTTTCTAGTGAGTGCATCATATACGAAACCATTGTCAACAAAGAACCCAACCTAAAAACTATCTGACACTGACAGTTCTAAATTTTGCTACACTAAATTGATGCACAAAGTTTTTCCATGGCCAACTCAGCCTCGTTTTTTTTTTTGAACGCATGTTAAGTTAACGCATGGCTTAATTCACAGAATGATTAATTATTATTTGGCATCCAGCGTCATGATTTTGGGTATTGCTTAAAGGTGGGACGTTATTTTGGTAACGTTATTTTGGAACGTTATTTTACGATAACGTAGTAACGCGTTCCAGAACTACAAGATAACGCGTTCCTTGAGAACGGCGTTCCACATTCACGGATTTCGTTTCTCGTGATCAGAGGCAGAGGGCGTCATTAAGTATAACGCCTGTGTATAACGCGTTGCATGATAACGGGGCTGAGTTAAAAAAACGACTATGAATAACGTCAACAACCAGGAACGAAGCGCACGACGAACGACTGTAGATCGACTAACAAATAACGAATACTTATATCTAAATAATAAATCGCTTTATTTGGAGTCGTAAATTAATAACGTGTTGTATCAAAAATTTGCAAAGCCGGGAAAACAATATGAAAATAATCTACACTAAAGTAAAACACTTCAGTTACATAAACAAACGAACAAATTCCGAAAAGACGGAGACAATCCGGGCCTGGGCCGCACAGAGATTTTACCTGAACTCGGATATTTAATATTTAGTAGGTAGTATCATTGATTATATATAAGCAATGGTAGTATTCACTAAAGTACAAAAACGAAATGGAAATCAAAGTATCAGAGTGAAGACAAAATAATCAAACTTTATTCGTTCTTGGTTCGGCTCGAACTTTATTTTTAAAACTTTAGTAGTTATTTATTATTTAGTTATTTTGATATGTGCTTATGCGTATTTGAATTTAAGAACTTTGTTGGCGGTAATAACGTTAGCAAGAACTGGGAACGTTATTTTGTTCGTCTAGTATTCGGATGCAGTCGCCAGACATCGTTCCAGCGGGTACAAGTTATTGGTAACGTTATTTTGGAACGTTATTTATAAAGAACGATAACGAATAACGCGTTCCGAGTCTGGAACCGTTATTCCCATCTTTAGTATTGCTATTGGTCGAATTCAGGCATGCGTGCAATCTCAACTTCGACAAAGGGTGCAGCAATAGCTACTTCTGTCTCGTTTTGATTTCGTACATTTTCGCCTTCAACAAGCAATATAGTCGTTTAATACATATATGGCGTGCGAACTCTCTGTCAAAATTATAACCTACCAAACATTAACGTTTTCGAATTTGTAACGAACAGTAAGTGCCAATAACTATACGATCTTCTATTTATTAATTTACGTCTATTTTTAGCGTAAATTGATTCAAAATGCCTGGCAGACGGTTAAACGATGCCCAAAAAGCATTTGTGATGTGTGATGGCACGGAGGACGGTTTCGTGTCCAACGCCTCGCTTATATTTGGTACAAAATCGAAGCTCGCGGATTACTACGGCGACATGAATGCCGAACTGTTCATGAAGTGGATAAAAGAGCAATTAGTTCCCAATCTAGAAGAGCCCTCGATTATTGTAATGGACAATGCGTCCTATCACAGCATTGTAGTCGAACGGAATCCTATTGCGGTGTGAAAGAAGTGCCAAATACAAGAGTGGCTACACCAACACAACGTGCTGTTTGAGCACCACATGTTTAAGGCCGAGTTGCTTAATTTAGCAAAGCAGATATGTAGTGGACGAGTATTTGCGAGAACACGGGCACGAAGTCCTCCGCTTGCCACCGTACCATTGTCAGTTCAATGCAATTGAACTGATATGGGCACAGGTACAACTATTATTTTAAGTATAATACTCATGTTTTTAATAAGTCCATTCAGTGTTCTCTAGGCCAAAACATTTTACGATTCCCATATGGGAGAAGATGGATATGACGACAAGAAAGTGTTGGAGATGTGGGAGCGATCACTCGCCCAATGCACCCCAGAACAGTGGCGTATAGTGGTGACCTATACCACCAACCGGCATTCGTGCTAGAACTATTATTGATAGTTGTATCGTACATTTGAAATGTAAAGAGGATCAATTAAATTGGTTATTTGGAAAGTTATATTGAAGTCTTTCCGGCACACACGTTTGAAAGGACCCTAACCCTTTGTATGAGTTATATTCGAAAAACTAACTGCATTGTTGGTGAAGATGGAAGTGATTGTACTTTCTGAGCCAGCCGTTGGACTAAGTGCTCGACGCATCTGAAATGAAACATCACGCAATATGACCAATAGAAGTTCGCCATTTATTCTGAGGAGTTGGTTATTGAAGAGAAATGCACTTTGTGAGAGCGATAATAATTTTGCAAAAATAAATATATTTTTAAGAGGTTAAGATTTTTTGATAACCTAGAAAACACACGCGGACTTTATATTAAACTACTTTGGGGTACCCAAAATCGATCTAAATGATACTTTAATCGTACATCCGACACTTTATGGACATATAAATATATTTATTGATATATTTAACTAATTGTGACCCCTGCTGAAACAGCACGCCACTGTACTTTTGACAGCGAATAACACTACTTAGTTCAGACGATCGGTTTCGATGGGCGCCGGTCAGCTTTCGCCGCGACTACTATAGTTCTATTTGAAAAAACAAATTTGTGTAGCATGCGTGAGTTTTGGAACACTCTGTATACGTTAAAATATTTTTAGGTTGTGCAGCCTGGCAAACGGTGTACAAATTGTATTTGAAATATTTTTGTATCTTACATGGTTCAGGAGTTATGGACCGATCCCGCACTAATGACTCATCCTGTATGTAGGGGAGACCGGGTACAAAAGTAACAGTTTGTACTTTTTCCTTGTTTTCGGGCTATCAATTATGATTCCAATAAATTCCAGTAATTTGACCTTATGAAACTTTCGTATATGCTCTATAAATGTACTTTATAATTATACTAGCTGAATGTACCCGGCGTTGCCCGGACGTAGATTAAATAAACGCAGTGTTGACAAAAGTGGTGTATTGGTGATGTAGGCTATTCGACATTATAATACAATTAAACAGGAATGCTTTACTTTTCCAATCACAAAATAAACAAATTTGCTGAAATTAACCTGCATTGCCAGGACCGGGTACTTCAATATGATTTGGAAAAAGAGGATACCTTGGTTGACATCAGATGAAAAATCTTGAATAGACTCTTTAGGCAAAGACGCAGTTTGGAGGTGTTCTTTAAGCGATTCCAGGAAATCGAAATTTAGGTTAGATAATTTTCGGGAAAATCGAAGTTTACAAATTAGCTGATCATGTTATGATAAAGTTGAAAACACAATGGAACCATTTCTCCTGCTGTAGTCATCTCACAAACAGAACAGTATGTAGATGATTTTGACTTATTTTCAAAATAAACAAACTCTTCAGCATAAATATCTCCTTCTGAGCTGCACAAAATTATTAAAAGCTGGCCGCAACTTGTTGAACAATTAAAGTGCGCACCTCTTGAGCTCCCGTTCCAGTATTAAAATATCAATACCAATACCATAGATAGTAAAAAAGACAATTTTCATCACCTTTCACGGGAATAATGTGGTGTGGTATTTGTACTCCGCTAGATTTTCAAACTTCTCCATCTTAGTTATAAATGATGTAAGGCAATAATGAACACAATGTACGTAAAATAAATAGTGTAAATCGTGTATAGGCACACATAACTTAAGCGTATGATGTCAGTGAAATCCAGTCAAACTGCAAATTTTGGATTTCGGCCGGAGCAGATTTGGTGAAGAACAAATACACCACTATCATTAAATGAACGTAAAAATTAGCGTACGAATATAAGTGGAGTCCGGTCCGACGCTGGAAATTTTTCGAAAATCGATTGGGGAGAAATTTGGTTAACAGCAAGAACAAATCGGGAATATTATATTAAAATAATTTATTTAATAGCGATAGAACTTTTAATACTGATGCGTCGCCTCGACCTTGGCGACTTTGAGTACCAGCGTTCCAGCCGCTGAAGCAGCAATTTTCATAATTATATTAGGTGCACGTGCCTAGTGCGTGTTAAAACAATTTAGCTAACAAAAGAGATTAATTTGTATATACCAAATAATACTCGCACAGGTGTACTCGTATGGCCCGTCATCATTTTCACGAAATGAATTAGAAAAATGAACATTCTAAAGTAAATAATTATTTTGACGGGAATGTGGTGGATGTAAAAATCTTATTTGGCCTCTCCGACAAACTAACACTTGTTTACATTAACATGCATTCCTTTATGGACCTGTGACGAATTACAAGCAAATATCGAAATTTCAAGGGTTCCATATGATTTCGTTTCTGTATGCAAGCGGTTTTTTTCACTCGTTAGTCTGAACTTACTACACAGTGATATTTTCACATCCAGGCGACCTAAATTATTTTGCCGTTGATTTCAAAAATTTCCCTGAAAGGAGAGTAGTCAACAGTGGGGCTCATCAGGGGTGGCAGGGTTGGCAGTGCCACTCCAGGTATAAATTTACTATCGAACACAAAATTAGTTCTGCAATTCAATTGCAAAATTATGAATTTTTCAGATATTTTAACGAAAATCTAGCGCTTACACCGCTTTAAAATTAAAAACCATAGAGCTCTTTATACTATGGAGAAAAAGTCCTTATTATTTGCGATGTAAAGTGCACGCATGTTAAGAAGGTAGGGCTTGCCCCGTCAGCGTGTTGCAATTCAGAACATAAGTTTATGTTTGCATCTCAACTGGAATAATTATTTACTAGCTGAATGTACCCGGCGTTGCCCGGACGTAGATTAAATAAACGCATTGTTGACTAAAGTGGTGATGTAGACTAATCGACATTATAATACAATTAAACAGGAATGCTCTACTTTTCCAATCACAAAATAAACAAATTTGCTGAAATTAACCTGCATTGCCAGGACCGGGTACTTGACCGGGTATATGATTTGGAAAAAGAGGATATCTTGGTTGATATCAGATGAAAAATCTCGAATAGACTCTTTAGGCAAAGACGCAGTTTGGAGGTGTTCTATAAGCGATTCCAGGAAATCGAAATTAATGTTAGAAAATTTTCGGGAAAATCGAAGTTTACAAATTAGCAGATAATGTTATGATAAAGTTGAAAAGACAATGGAAACATTTCTCCTGCTACAGTCATCTCACAGCCGAACAGTATGTAGATGATTTTGACTTATCTTCAGAATAAACAAACTCTTCAGCATAAATATCTCCTTTTGAGCTGCACAAAGTTATTAAAACCTGGCCGCAACTTGTTGAATAATTAAAGTGAGAACCTTTTGAGCTCCCTTTCCAGTATTAAAATTTCAATACCATTACCACAGATAGTAAAAAAGACAATTTTCATCAGCTTTCACGAAAATTATACGGTGTGGTATTTGTAATCTGCTAGATTTTCAAACTGCTCCATCTTAGTTTTAAATGATGCAATAATGAACACAATGTATTTACGTAAAATAAATAGTGTAAAACGCGTATCAAAGTCAGTAAAGTCTGGTCCAACGCTGCAAATTTCGGATTTCAGCCGGGGCAGGTTTGGTGAAAAACAAATACACCTCTATCATTAACTGAACGTAAAAATTAGCGTACGAATATAAGTGGGGTCCGGTACGACGATGGTAATTTTTGGTTAACGGCAAGAACAAATCGGGAATATTATATTAAAATAATTTATTTAATAGCGATAGAACTTTTAATACTGATGCGTCGCCTCGACCTTGGCGATTTTGAGTACCAGCGTTTCAGCCGCTGAAGCAGCAATTTTCACAATTATATTAGGTGCACGTGCCTAGTGCGTGTTAAAACAATTTGGCTAACAAAAGAGATTAATTTGTATATACCAAATAATACTCGCAAAGGTGTACTCGTATAGCCCGTCATTATTTTCAAGAAATGAATTAGAAAAATGAACATTCTAAAGTAAATAATTATTTTGACGGGAATGTGGTGGATGAAAAAATCTTATTCGGCCTCTCCGACAAACTAACACTTGTTTAGATTAACATGCATTCCTTCATGGACCTGTGACGAATTACAAACAAATATCGAAATTTCAAGTGTTCCATATGATTTCGTTTCTGTATGAAAGCGGTTTTTTTCACTCGTCAGTCTGAACTTACTACACAGTGATATTTTCACATCCAGGCGACCTAAATTATTTTGCCGTTTATTTCAAGAATTTCCCTGAAAGGAGAGTAGTCAACAGTGGGGCTCATCAGGGGTGGCAGGGTTAGCAGTGCCACTCCAAGTATAAATTTACTATCGAACACAAAATTAGTTCTGCAATTCAATTGCAAAATTATGAATTTTTAGATATTTTAACGAAAATCTAGCGCTTACACCGCTTTAAAATTAAAAACCATAGAGCTCTTTATACAATGGAGAAAAAGTCCTTATTATTTGCAATGTAAATGCACGCATGTTAAGAAGATAGGGCTTGCCCTGTCAGCGTGTTGCAATTCAGAACATAAGTTTATGTTTGCATCTCAACTGGAATAATTATTTATTGGAAGGTGGAAGAGAATCAAAATTTTTATCAGCATATTTAATATTCAGAATAACGTCTATTAGTCGAAACAATATATTTTAGATGCAGATATTTCTTAATATTTTATGATTTTTGGCCTACAAAGTCTGCAACAGTACGTTTTTTCCATCTTAAAAAGAATTAAAACATTTAGTCGAACTTGTACTTACAAATCTCGCTTAATCAACTTGTCAGCGATTGCAATAGAGGAACAATTAATGAAGACTTTGCTTAATAGTAAGGAATTTTATAACATAATTAGTGGGCTTAGTTTGGGTTGTAAGGGGTAGTTGGGGGTGATTTATGATAGCCGAAGTAATTTGGGTGACTTTGGCATAGTTTTGCTGTGGTTTGTAGCATTTTTTGTAATTTTAAAGTGATTGGGCTTAGTTTGGGGTGGTAAGTGGTGATTGGGGGTGAATTTTGGTAGCCGAAATAATGTGTGTGAGTTCGAAATAGTCTGCTGTGGTTTGTGTCATTTTGTTTTATTTTAAAGTGATTGGAGTTACTTGGGGTTGCTAATGGGTGGTAAGGGATGATTTAAGATAACGGATCTAATTTATGTCAGTTTGGCGTAGTTCGGGAATTTTTTGGGGTTGCTTTGGTGAAGTTTGCAATGGTAAGAGATATTTGACGATGTTTAATGTAGACGGATTAAATTTAGAGTGGTTTGAATGAGTCACGGATCGACATTATAATTGAAATCAAAATTATAATTGAAATATCTGCGCCTCGCTAGGTACGGCAAAAGTATGATCAGGAAAGCAGAAACTCGACCTTGAAACTGCTTTTGTCGCTGTCGTGTGGTTCGGGAGTGGTCCGTCTGAGTTCAGCTTAATGTAAACCGGTCGCCCGACGTCGAAGTTGTTTTGGCTAGACACGTGCTTCTAACAAAAAAAAACACGGTCTCCGCGAGCCGATCATTTTTTGTTTATTTTAACCGGTTTTTATCCGGTTTTTATTTAAATACAAAGGAACCGGGCCGAATTTCGCAAAATCCCTTCTTATCACTTCGTTTCGGCACATGATACACCCGTGTCTAAAATTTTAAGTCTCCAGCCCTCACGGTTTGGGCTGTGGGTTGATTATGAATCAGTGAATGTGTAGATGTGTAGATGAGTGTGTCAGTGAGGACACTTCGCTTTATATATATAGATTGGAAGGTGGAAGAGAATCAAAATTTTTATCAGCATATTTAATATTCAGAATAACGTCTATTAGTCGAAACAATAGATTTTAGAGACTTTGCTTAATAGTAAGGAATTTTATGACATAATTAGTGGGCTTAGTTTGGATTGTAAGGGGTATTTGGGGGTGATTTATGGTAGGCGAAGTAATTTGGGTGCATTTGGCATAGTTTGCTATGGTTTGTAGTGTTAGCAACAAATCAAAAATAGTCTCACAAATGAGTATAAAAATAACAATCGCGGCCGTAAGACCCAAGCAGCTCTGGTTCTCTCCGTCTCCAGACGCTGACTGGCGGCGACGAGTTCCAAATCGGCAATTCAGCAGTCTAGCAGTTCCGTGAAGTGGTCTTAAATTTCAATACTGCTTACACGACCATCCTGACGGGATCTTCGCTCTCGAAGACTCCTTGCCTGGTTAACAAAACACAGAAACAGAAACTCCTCTTTTTTTTCAAATCGATCTAACTGCTAGCACTTGCCGCCTTCTCTTTTTTTTCCCATTTGTTACAATCACTTCATGCACAACATTTTGACCCGTGGAATTCTCTGTTGTTCCGTCTGGTGACTAAAACACACAGACGTATCATAACCACTTTGCATTCAGTCTCTCTGTCATTCAGCCAACTTTGCTTTCCCAACAATCAACAACAACATTTTGAAACAATTGATCCTCATTCCGTTTGATGACTAAAGCACGCAAACGTGTAGATCAATAACATTTGTCCTGTGGAATTCTCTGTTGTTCCATCTGGTGACTAAAACACACAGACGTATCTTAACCACTTTTGCATTTTAAAACAATTGATCCTCATTCCGTTTGATGACTAAAGCACGCAAACGTGTAGATCAATAACATTTGTCCTGTGGAATTCTCTGTTGTTCCGTCTGGTGACTAAAACACGCAGACGTATCATAACCACTTTTGCATTTTGAAACAATTGATCCTCATTCCGTTTGATGACTAAAGCACGCAAACGTGTAGATCAATAACATTTGTCCTGTGGAATTCTCTGTTGTTCCGTCTGGTGACTAAAACACGCAGACGTATCATAACCACTTTTGCATTTTGAAACAATTGATCCTCATTCCGTTTGATGACTAAAGCACGCAAACGTGTAGATCAATAACATTTGTCCTGTGGAATTCTCTGTTGTTCCATCTGGTGACTAAAACACGCAGACGTATCATAACCACTTTTGCATTTTGAAACAATTGATCCTCATTCCGTTTGATGACTAAAGCACGCAAACGTGTAGATCAATAACATTTGTCCTGTGGAATTCTCTGTTGTTCCGTCTGGTGACTAAAACACGCAGACGTATCATAACCACTTTTGCATTTCCCCTGATCCTCATTCCATCTGATGACTAAAGCACGCAGATGTGTAGATCAGTAAAAATTTTTTTTTACACACTGACTTATCAATCTCTCTTCCAAATTCCATCATTCGTTTTAAAGATACACGATCATCGTCATTACTCTCATTCACAACAATAAGGCGTCAACTCACCTTATTCAGCGTTGGATGGAGCTTCCAATACCTCGATTAAAGCATCCATGTCGCATCCAACAGACCAATCTGAAGGCCAAAGTCTGAGCTGTTCCTTTGCGGCCTTGGTTATTAACCGCTTCCCCAAGCGTCGAATTTCGTAACGGCCTTCCGGTGTGATACTGACTACCTCGTAGGGTCCCAGTAGTTCGTAGTTTAACTTGCTCTTGTGCATGGTGGAGTCTCGGTGTACAAGGACAATGTTCCCAACTTCAATTTTCACCTGGTCACGTCGCTTTTCGTTGACCTTTCCTAACTTAGGAGCATTTTCGTCCAACGCTTTCCTTACCCTTTCGCGATCAACAGCAATATTTCTCACCGGTCGTATGTCATCAGCCAAATTACTAACAACGCTCTGAATGAGTGGAGTAGCGCCTTGGATTCCAATAAGAGCTTGCAAAGGTGTCATTTTAATAGTTTTCTGCCACGTGGTATTTAAAGTAAGCTGTATTTTCCAGAGGTTGCTCGTCCATTCTGACTGTACCGTGGTTTCAACTCGAATTAAGTTCATTATGGTACGCATGTACCTTTCTACCTGACCGTTTCCTCGGTGAACATCCGGAGTAACAAAGTGATAACTAATGCTCAGTGTATCCAGAAATTTTGCAATTTCGACATTTTGAAAATTTCGCCCTGCGTCCGTTACAATACGTTTAGGGGTACCGAACAAGGAGAAGAAATGTTGTAATTGAAGTTTCGTTTCCGCAGACGTTAGTGTCTTCAGAGGTACGAGCAAACAATACTTAGTGAAAGCATCAATTAGGACTAGGACATGTTTATGGCCTTCGGCTGTAGGTTTTAGAGGTCCTAAACAGTCTGCATGAATTGTATGCAGCGGCTCGTCGGGTTTTGGTATCGGATGAATCAGCCCTTGAAGTGGGCTAGAACGTGTCTTTTTAACGGCGCATACTAAACAATGCTTAACGTAGTTTTTGACAAAATCTCTTAATCGCGGAAACCAAAAGTGTTGTTTAATACTGGCCAATGTTTTATCGATGCCAACATGGCATTGTTCGTCGTGGAATATACGCAATAGACCTAGGCGACTTTGTCGGGGAACTACCCATCGCGTAACTTTTACCCCGTTTAAATCTACCTCACAATGTAACAGCATTCCGTCCTTTTCAACGTATTGCTTATCGTCGAGTTTACCGTCGCGCAGTTTCGAGAGCAGATTTTGTATTTCTACATTTCCACGCTGTGCAATGCGAAGCCAATCATTGTGTGCGACTCGAAGAACTTGAACCGGATTTCGACTGAGATAGTCAACATGAGGGAGTGAACTGCCCTTACAATAATCCAGACTAAAATCGAAGTCTTGCATGTAAGACCACCAGCGGGCAACTCTTGGTAATAATGTCTTCTTATTGGCAGTGGATTTAACGGCATTACAGTCCGTTATAATAACAAAATGAATTCCAAGGAGATACACACGAAAATGTTTCAACGAGTTGATGATGGCTAACGTTTCCAACTCGTAAGAGTGATATTTCGCTTCTATCGCTGTCGTTCTCTTACTAAAGTAACCTACCACTCCAATTTGACCATTACATCGTTGTATAAGGATGCCACCATAGCCGATAGCACTGGCATCTGTATGAAGCTCGATTGGGAGATCAGGATCGTATACGACCAGCAAAGGTTTTGAAGTCAGATGACGTATCACATATGATCGGGCTTCGTCTTGCTCTGCGCCCCACGCAAAAGGTTCGTTTTGTTTGGTCAATTTTGTAATACAAGCCGTTTTAGTGGCGAAATCAGGGATAAACTTCCGGAAATATCCCGCCAGACCCATAAACTGTCGGATTTGTGTTTGACTTTTCGGGGTAGGAGAATGAACAAGGTCTCGAACTTTTCGTGAGTCAGGACGAATTCCTTCGCCCGAAATTTCATGACCAAGATATAAGATGCTTGTTTGCAAGAATTTGCATTTTGACGTATTTAGAGAAAAACCGGCCACGCGGAGAGCCTCAAGCACCAATCGTAAAAGCTTAATACCTTCCTCAGGAGTCTCAGAAGGGATAAGTAAGTCATCGAAGAAGATAAGGGCAAAACTCAGATGTTCAATGGCCTTTTTAACTGCTTTTTGAAAAACAGCAGGAGCATTTGCTAGCCCGAAGGGCATCCGCAGATACTCAAACAAACCGTCGGGGGTAATGAATGCTGTCTTCTCGAATGACTCCTCCTCAATAGGGATCTGGTGGAACCCAGACGCCATGTCTAAAGACGTAAAGTATTTAGCCTTTCCCAGGCTGTCAAGCTGATCCTGGATTCGAGGAATTGGATAACGATTTTTAACAGTAAGAGAATTTAATTCGCGATAGTCGACGCATAAACGTTTAGTGCCAACATTTTTTCTGTACTAAGATAACTGGATTGGCATAGGGTGATTGGCTTTCTCTAATGATGTAGTTTTGAAGCAACTCATCTAGAATTTTCTGGACATCAGCACGTTCGGCCATGGAAAGTCGTGTGGGAGGTCTATTTACGATGTGAGAATCGGTCAATCGAATTTGCAGAGTTGCTGTTTTTATTGGTGGAACCTTGTAGCCAACGGTCATTAGGTCTGAGTACTCGTTTAAAACTGTCACAATTTCATTGATGTATTGTGGCGGTGCAGTAATTAAGTCAGGCTCGATTGATGGGTTTTTAGTTACTTGAAATACACCTGAAGTATGTTTACGTAATATTCGAGTACCGGAATAATCGGTAACAGCTTGCAATTCAGGATCTCGATAAAGGTCACGACCTATAAGAACATCGAAATCTAAAGCTCCATCGGGAACAAGAAGAAAAGTCAATTTAGTTTTCACATCTGTTATCTCGACGTCTACTGTAAGTTTTTGACGAATTTCCAATTCGCCCTGAGCAATACCTTTTATTGTTGAGTAACAGGGTGTAATTATATTTTCGAACAAATGGCGAAATCGTTCTGAAATCAGCGACACATCGGCGCCCGTATCGATAAGAGCCTTAAATTTATCTCCCGCTACAATCACGTTCGCCATCTCAGCAGATTCACCAGCTGCACAGAAATTTACTTTACGGCGCTCTTCGATAGTGTTCTTAGTAAAACAATTTTCAGACGAGTGCCCTGCTTTAGCGCAAAAAGAACAAACCTTACTATTACTACTAGTGGTAGTACTAGTCGCGGGTGGTTTTCCAAAAGATTGATTTTTCTTTATTCCGGAAGCATCTTGCGAAGGTAAGCGGCAATACTTCCGAATGTGGCCAAGATTTCCACAATTATGACAATGGGGAGGACTACGAGCATTTCTGGATTCACCTAAGTGCGATCTCTTTAAGGGTCGCCTCTCAGAACATAATTCGGATTCGTCTCGCGCGCGTTTCGTAAAAGAGGACAAATACCCCAACAATTCTGGAACGGTTTTGCAGTCTCTGGACACAGCTGCATCGCGTACATGATTTTCTCTGATACCATAAACAATTAATTCGACAAGATCTTTCTCGTCCCAGGCCACTCGTAAATTTTTCAGTAAAGCGGTTTTCTTATGAACATAAGCGTCAAATGTGTTACATCGGCTACTGTCATAGCTAGCGGCTTCGGATAATAAACGCCCCAAATTACGTCGCGGCGGGAAAGCGTCGGAAAACTCCCGCTTAAAGGTACCCCAGTCCCTGACGTCGGGTGCCCATTCATCATGCCATTTCCGAGCATTTCCAACTAGATAACGCCCAACTCTCACCAACACCTCAATGTCTGACCACGAGAGCTCGTTCTTAATGGCCTCCACCTGCTGCAACCATTTGCCGGCATCGTCGGCTTCGGGGTGGAAAATCGGCAGGTCCACTTGGTCTGGTGCAGCCCTAGACGATTTTAAGGCCTTCACTAACTCCTTCAGCAGAACGCCTACGTTCGACGGGTCGGGTTCGCCGGGTACTCCATCCATTGTGGCACTCTAGCACTTAAACTTTTCACACAGTCACTTTCTGTGGATTTGGGCACAATCCCGCTTCTGATGTTAGCCACAAATCAAAAATAGTCTCACAAATGAGTATAAAAATAACAATCGCGGCCGTAAGACCCAAGCAGCTATGGTTCTCTCCGTCTCCAGACGCTGACTGGCGGCGACGAGTTCCAAATCGGCAATTCAGCAGTCTAGCAGTTCCGTGAAGTGGTCTTAAATTTCAATACTGCTTACAGTAGCATTTTTTGTAATTTTAAAGTGATTGGGCTTAGTGTGGGGTGGCAAGGGGTAGTTGGGGTTGATTTATGGTAGCCGAAGTAATTTGGGTGAGTTTGGCATAGTTTTGCTATGGTTTGTAACAATTTTTCTAATTTTAAAGTGATTGGGCTTAGTTTGGGGTGGTAGTTGGGGGTGATTTATGGTAGCCGAAGTAAGTTAGGTGAGTTTGGCATAGTTTTGCTAGGGTTTGTAGAATTTTTTCTAATTTTAAAGTGATTAGGCTTAGTTTGGGGTGGTAGCTGGGGGTGATTTATGGTAGCCGACGTAAGTTAGATGAGTTTGGCATAGTTTTGCTAGGGTTTGTAGAATTTTTTGTAATTTTAATATGATTGGGCTTAATTTGGGGTGGTAAGGGGTAGTTGGGGTTGATTTTAGGTAGCCGAAGTAATTTGGGTGAGTTTGGCATAGTTTTGCTAGGGTTTGTAGAATTTTTTCTAATTTTAAAGTGATTAGGCTTAGTTTGGGGTGGTAGTTGGGGGTGATTTATGGTAGCCGACGTAAGTTAGGTGAGTTTGGCATAGTTTTGCTAGGGTTTGTAGAATTTTTTCTAATTTCAAAGTGATGGGGCTTAGTTTGGGGTGGTAAGGGGTAGTTGGGGGTGATTTATGGTAGCCAAAGTAAGTTAGGTGAGTTTGGCTTAGTTTGCTATGGTTTGTAGCATTTTTTGTAATTTTAAAGTGATTGGGCTTAGTTTGGGGCGGTAAGGGGTAGTTGGGGGTGATTTATCGTAGCCGAAGTAATTTGGGTGAGTTTGGCATAGTTTGCTATGGTTTGTGGCATTTTTTGTAATTTTAAAGTGATTGGGCTTAGAAATAAACAAAATCACCAAATGATTAGGTTTTTAAAGTAAGAAATGTTCTAAGAGACTTTTTAAAATGTTCAATTGCAATTATATTTTTTTATAGCTTCCAGAGACTTTTCTTGGTTAGGAATAAAATCTTCACTCCTTAATTTAATTACGAAAAAATTTTAATTTAAATAAAGCCAAAAATGTTAAAATTTTGCCAAACCTGTTTGCACACATTTGACAGTCTCCTGAATTGGGGGTAACAGAAAAAATAACCAACCAATTACACAGGTGGATTCCTGGTGAAAGTAGCTTTCAAATGAGGTATCACCAGAGGGGTAATTCCATTTAAAATTCTCGAAGGGGTGGTTCACCCCACGAAAGGGGGTAACGCGCAACGTATTTCAAAATAACCTCAGAAGATGTCCCCCTCTGAACAAAAATTGACCTGTTTTTGGAAATTTTCATATTTCGTGTCTTTTCAAAGTTATTCAGGGTGGCTCGTTTGAAAAAATCACCTGTATAATAAAAAAGAAACAAAAGATTAAACCAAATTATTTATTAGAATAATAAAGAGCAAAAAACGAAACATGAAATATTTTTTTCGCGAATAACAAAGAAAACTTTTTAATATAAAAATAATAATTGTTTAATTAAAGTAATGAGATCAAATTTAGGAATGAAATTAATGTATCTATTCAGACTCGCAATTATGACACACGTAGTGTAAATCATTTTTGTGCAGGCGGTGTGGTGTGCTAATTTCATGAGTTTTGCGATGCTTCGGAAGTAGGATACGCTGCTTTCATTATGTCAGGTTAACGCACCAAGACAATAAAGGGTCCATTCAATTCTAAAGGTTGGCCCATCAAAGAAGTTGTCTGTGCTATGCATGGAATTATGTGCAGCCATTTTTTTATCCAAATTAGCAGCCTATGCAACGTTCCTCTCGGGAACTTCCGTCCTCTGCGCTACTCTTTGGTGGATAAGAACATGTGCATGTCAGATTGCTGGTGGAAGGTTGAAGAAAATAGACAGCAATAAGATTACAACCGTTACTTATGAAGCTTTTGTACATAATAAGTAGACACGACGCTCTGCCCGGAGAAGATGCTCGTGTAGCATTCCCCACTCTTGACCCTTATTTCCATCCATTCCATTCGCCTTCGATATAGTCGCTAACATGCATGTTGTAGGTACTGCTTGGGGGACAAAGCCGTGGAAATCGAATTCTTATCGGATCCGTCTTTCAACTTCACCCACAATAACACAGTCAACTACGAAGATCCCAATATGAACATTTCAATTCCCATATTTTCGATTCACGGCAATCACGACGACCCCACTGGCAAGAAACAGATTTCCGCACTAGATCTTATGTCGGCGACCGGTTTAATTAACTACTTCGGTCGCTGGAATGATGTGACCAACGTCGAAGTCAATCCAATTCTTTTAAAAAAAGGCGAAACGCTCTTGGCGATGTACGGCTTGTCCCACATTCGCGACGAACGTTTGGCCAGACTGTTCCTGGATAAAAAAGTCGTAATGAAAACTCCCGAAGACGTAGATGATTGGTTCAATTTACTCATCCTGCACCAGAACAGGGCCAACAGAGGTGTGAAAAACTTCATCGCCGAAAGTTTTATCCCAGAATTTGTGGACCTTGTGATGTGGGGTCACGAACACGACTGTAAAATCAAAGCTGTACAAGTTGCGGACAACCGCGCATTTATCACCCAACCTGGGAGCTCTATCGCCACTTCCCTGGCTGAAGGCGAAGCGTTGACTAAAAAAGTCGGTTTGTTGCGGGTGAAAGGAAAGAATTTTCACATCACACCCATCGAGTTACAAACGGTGCGTCCGTTCATCATCAAAGATATGTTTTTGGAACCTCCACAAGAGGTTGAAGGCAAAGTATCACACGCGGATCGGGCTAAAACTAAAGTGAGCAAGAAAGTGGATGAGATGATTGTTGAAGCTATGAATTTGGGACGGGGTCGGGATTTGCTTCCGTTGATTAGATTGGTGGTTAAGTTCGAAGATGAGAGGCAAGTGTTTAATGGCATCACGTTTGGTCAAGGATATGCCGAAAAAGTGGCCAATCCAAAAGATATTATCAAGTTTTCTTCGCAGCTGAAGAAGGCGCGCCGAAATCGAACCGGTTTAAATGAAGATACCTACGATTACGTAATCCCGTAGCAATGCCACTTTTGTGTGATTCGTTTGGTATCATTTCAGGGGGATGAGGACCACATTGATCGCGTGGAAGACTTGTTACAAAAATACTTCAACCACACGAACCAACTAAGAGTACTTTCCATATCTGGATTAAGTGAAGCCGTAAAGCGTTTTATTGATGCTAATGATTCAGAGGCACCTCCATTTATTGTTAGGTACACTTCGCATAAATCAGTTTTTATTATTTGTCGCTCATTCATTTTAGTAATCAAGAAACGTATACATTGGATAAGCTAAACGAACTTCAGCCAGATGAAGAGGATATTGAAGCTTGTTTGGAGCGACTTAGAGTCACTAGAGATGCGAACGAATATAGGAACATGTTAAACGACCCAAATAGACCTAAATCCTCCACCAAAACGAATTCAGATGATGTTTTGGAAATTAATAATAGTGATGATGAAGCCGCATCAACATTTACGTCGTCAGCCCAGTTAAACGAAGCAAAAACTGGACGAGGACGTGGAAAAGGTCGTGGAAGTAGAGGTGGTCGAGGAAACCGTGCCAAAAAAACTTAATTTGTGAATTGCTTACTTTTTTACTTACTTTTTTCTCATAAACATTTTTTTTCCTTTGTTTATTATCGAAACTTGTCACATTGATCAACCATCCATTTACTTAAACATTTTTTATTTAATGTTACTAATGTAAGTATGTAATGTTATGTACTAAATTAATGCCAATTTAAGGCGCCACATGGGTGCAACCAGCAATACCTTTGTCGAAAGAGGGGGGGGGTCTGTGGTCAGATCCCAATGCTGGAGAGGATCATGGAGGGGACCATTGAACGGCATTTAGCAGAACGGAATGGAGCCACTAAATTATTACATGCATAAGTTATATTTAGCCATTTTTTAAATTGAAAGCAAATGCAAGTGGCGGACAATGGTTCATTGATCGCATTCAATCTGCTGAGCCATTTCTCTGGACGATTGGCGCGTATATTCCTGAATAAGCTGGTTCTACGCGTTCTTCATCAAATTCAGACGGTCGACCCAAGCGTTCTGCGTCCTTGCGGTCAAAATTGACATTTTAAAATTTGATAAACCAATTCCGAATCGTTCTTTCAGGCATTGCATTCTCTCTACAGACAACACAAATCTCTGGTCCAGTTATTTTTTATTTTTACATTGAATTCCGTTATTAGATTGTGGTGTTGCAATTTGAAAAATTTGAGTTTTTGGCATTTTATTATAGTAATTTTCAAGAAATCGCAACGCCCACCTGAGGCATTAAAATGTATTAGAACAACTCTCGAATTATTCTTTAAAGTTATACTAATCGATAGAAAAAAAATTATTGCAATACTTTAAATGGTTCATGACATATTAATTTTTAGAAAGATCCTTGCATTTCCAAATTTTATCATTAAATTAAGAATATTTCTAAAACTAGGAGAAATAAGATAAGACAACATGGCGCATCTTATTTATAATTGATTGTCGAAACGAACGAGTGCATAAAAATAAGGAGTTGCCATTTAAAATAACAAAGTTGATGTCAATTTCCGGTATAACCGGAAGTGTCGTCATCTTGATAGTATTTTGCTTCGATTCAGAATATTCAATGATAATCATACACCAAATTTCAACTGTCTAGCTTTACGGGAAATTTTGTAAAATAATTAGCATATGTCTAAAACAATGACAAATAGACAGAGACAACAGAGATGCACTGGACCCAGATAGAAAAGGACGACTCGAAAATTGAATAAAAACTGGGGTATTCCGTTTAAAATAACAAAGATGGCGTCCATTTCCAGTATAAGAAAAAGTTCCGCCATATTGAAAATAATTTATTTCGATTCAGAATGGTTAATTTCGGCCCTGTTCCAAATTTCACATTTGTAGCCCTACAGCAAGTTAAAAATTTCCTAAAGACCGCTTTAAAAAAACAGCCCTGTATGTTATGCAAAAATTGAACTAATTTATTTACAACTAGCTGAATGTACCCGGCGTTGCCCGGACGTAGATTAAATAAACGCAGTGTTGACTAAAGTGGTGATGTTGACTAATCGACATTATAATACAATTAAACATGAATCCTCTACTTTTTCAATCACAAAATAAACAAATTTGTTGAAATTAACCTTCGTTGTCAGGACCGGGTACTTCAATATGATTTGGACAAAGAGGATACCTTGGTTGATATCTGAGATGAAAAATCTTGAATAGACTCTTTAGGCAAAGACGCAGTTGTTCTATAAGCGATTCCAGGAAATCGAAATTAACTTTAGATAATTTTCGGGGAAATCGAAGTTTACAAATTAGCTGATCATGTTATGATAAAATTGAAAACACAATGGAACCATTCCTTTTGCTGCAGTCAACTCACAAACAGAACAGTATGTAGATGATTTTGACTTATCTTCAGAATAAACAAACACTTCAGCATAATTATCTTCTTCTAAACTGCACAAAAATTATTAAAACCTGGCCGCAACTGGTTGGACAATTACAGTGCGAACCTTTTGAGCTCCCTTTCCAGTATTAAAATTTTGGTATGTGGTAAAATGTGGTATTTGGTGGTATTTGTGCATCGCTAGATTTTCAAACTTGTCCATCTTAGTTATAAATGATGTAAAGCAATAATGAACACAATGTATTTACGTAAAATAAATAGTGTAAAACGCGTATCAATGTCAGTAAAGTCTGATCCAACGCTGTAAATTTTGGATTTCAGCCGAGGCAGATTTGGTGAAAAATAAAAACAACATTATCATTAACTGAACGGTCCGGTACGACGATGGTGATTGGGAGCAAATTTGGTTAACGGCAAAATTAACATTCTATATAAAATAAATAAATATTTTGACGGGAATATGGTGGATGTAAAAATCTTATTCGGCTTCTCCGACGAACTCACACTTGTTTACATTAACACAAACTTGTTGAACAATTAAAGTGCGAACCTCTTGTGCTCCCGTTCCAGTATTAAAATATCAATACCAATACCATAGATATTAAAAAAGACAATTTCCATCACCTTTCATAATACGGTGTGGTAATTGTATGTACATTGCTAGATTTTCAAACTTCTCCATCTTAGTTATAAATGATGTAAAGCAATAATGAACACATTGTACGTAAAATAAATAGTGTAAAACGTGTATAAGCACATAATTATTAAGGGTATGAATGTCAGTGATGTCTGGTACATACAACGGTGAAAATTTCGGATTTCAGCCAGGGCAAATTTGGTGAAAAACAAATACACCACTACCATTAACTGAACGTAAAAATTAGCGTACAAATATAAGTGGAGTCCGGTTCGACGCTGGTAATTTTTCGAAAATTGATTGGGGGCAGATTTGGTTAACGCGAGGATCAAATGTTAAATTAAAATACTTTATTTGATAGTGGTAGACGTTCGAACACTGATGCGTCGCTTCATCGAATTTGGCGACTTTGCGAACAGTTTCCGACGCTGGAGCAGCAATTTTCACAATTGTAGTTGTGTTAAAATTAAACACCGCGATCGAGTACTGCTCCACACGCTGAACCAGCAATTCTCGAATTCTAAGAAACGATAAGAAAGGCTTATCCAATGCTTGGAATGTGCGAATTTCTGCATAGATATTGAATAAAACCAAATCGAGCATCGCCTTTTCACGTTTGTGACCTTGCCCTTGACGTGGCAGGCTCAAGCTGCTTCAATAATGTAAAAATCTTATTCGGCATCTCCAATAAACTCACATTTGTTTACATTAACACGCATTCCTTCATGGACTTGTGACGAATTACAAACAAATATTGCAACTTCAAGTGTTCCATTTAATTTCGTTTCTGGGTGCAAGCTCCTTTCTTTTCACTCTAGTCAGTCTGAACTTATTACACAGAGTGATATTTTCAAATCCAGGCGCCCCAAATAATTTTGTCGTTGTTTTCAAAAGTTTCAAGAGAAGGAGAGTTGACAGAGAAGCTAAATTATTCCAAATTATTCCCATTTAGTTCTCTGACAACGTTAAAGACAATGTTGAAATATATAAATACAAAATTTCACACCATAAAAACGAAGTATTTGGGAATTATGTATAAAAAAAGTCGAAGTTATTTATGTTAATTTGACGTGATTGGCTATGGTTCAAAAAAATGCAAAAATATTAGGTTGATTTGGGGTTGTTTCGGATGATATGGGTTTCTTTGAGGATTGTTTGGAATGGTTATTGATGGGTGGCAGGGTTTAGCTTTGGCGGATTAAACGAAATTTTTGGTAATTATAATGTGATTGGGCTTTGGTTGGCTTGGTAAGAAGTGGTTGGGGTGATTTAGGGGAATTCGAAGTCATTTATGCGAGTTTGGCGTAGTTTGCTTAGAATTCGTAATTTTTTTTTAATTATGGGTTGACCTGGAGTAGTTTTGAATGGTAAGTGTATGACTTTTAGGGATAGTTTGGAATGGTGCGTTATGTTTGGGGTGTTTAACGTATTCAGGTAAATTTTACAAAAATTTTGGTAATTTTAAAATGAAGAATTAAAGTGCGAACCTCTTGAGCTCTATTTCCGGTATTAAAAATGCAATAGGAAAAATAGTAAAAAAGACTATTTCCATCACTTTTCACGGGAATTATACATGGTGGTATTTGTTCTCCGCTTACTATTAGATTTTCAAACTGCTCCATCTTAGTTATAAATAATGCAGAACCATTAATGAACGCAATGTACGTAAAATAAATAGTGTAAATCGTGTATAAGCACACAATACTTAAGCGTATGATGTCAGTGAAAATTTCGGATTTTGGCCGGAGCAGGTTTGGTGAAGAACAAATACACCACTATCATTAACTGAAAAATTAGCGTACGATAATAAGTGAAGTCCGGTCCGACGCTGGAAATTTTTCGAAAATCGATTGGGGAGAGTTGTGGTTAACGGCAAGAACAAATCGGGAATATCGGGAATAAAATAATTTATTTAATAGCGATAGAACTTCGAATACCGATGCGTCGCCTCGACCTTGGCGACGTTGAATACCAGCGTTCCAGACGCTGAAGCAGCAATTTTCACAATTATATGAGGTGCACGTGCCTAGTGCGTATAAAAACAATTTGGATAACAAAAGAGATTAATTTGTATGTACCAAATAATACTCGCACAGGTGTACTCGTATGGCCCGTCATAATTTTCACAAAATCAATTTAAGAAATTAACATTCTAAAGTAAATAAATATTTTGACAGGAATCTTAAAAATCTTATTCGGTCTCTCCGACAAACTAACACTTGTTTACATTAACATGCATTCCTTCATGGACCTGTGACGAATTACAAACAAATATCGAAATTTCAAGTGTTCCATGTCAGTCTGAACTTATTACACAGTGATATTTTCACATTCAGGCGCCCTAAATTATTTTGACGTTGATTTATAAAGTTTCCCTGGAAGGAGAGTAGTCAGCAGGTGCCTCGTCAGGGGTGGCAGGGTTGGCAGTGCCACTCCAAGTATAAATTTACTATCGAACAAATAGATAGTTCTGATTCAATTGCAGAATTTCGAATTTTTCAGATATTTTTACGAAACTCTAGCGCTTACAACGCCTTTATACCTTTTAAAGTTAAAAACCATAGAGCTGTTTATACAAATGCACGCATGTAGAAAAGGTAGGGCTTGCCCCGTCAGCGTGTTGCAATTCAGAAATACGTTTATGTTTGCATCTCAACTGGAACAAATATTTATTGGAAGGTGGAAGAGAATCAAAATAGGTATCAGCATATTTAATATTCAGAATAACGACTATTAGTCGGAACAATATATTTTATGTGCAGATATTTATTAATATTTTATGATTTAATACGATAAGGCATTTATAAATAACACAACCAAATAGAAGATTTTGATTGAAAACGATTATTAATTTATGGTAGCCGAAGTAATTTAAGTGAGTTTGGCATAGCTTGCTATGTTTTGTAGCATTTTTGTAATTTTAAAGTGATTAGGCTAATTTTGGGGCGGTAAGGGGTAGTTGGGGGTGATTTATGGTAGCCGAAGTAATTTAGGTGAGTTTGGAATAGTTTGCTATGGTTTGTAGCATTTTTTGAAATTTTAAAGTGATTGGGCTTAGTTTGGGGTGGTAAGGGGTAGTTGGGGGTGATTTATGGTAGCCGAAGTAATTCAGGTGAGTTTGAGATAGTTTGCTATGGCTTGTAGCATTTTTCGTAATTTTAAAGTGATTGGGCTTATTTTGGGGTGGTAAGGGGTAGTTCGGGGTAGTTCGGGGTGATTTATGGTAGCCGAAGTAATTTAGGTGAGTTAGGCATAGTTTGCTATGATTTGTTGAATATTTTGTAATTTTAAAGTTATTGGGCTTATTTTGGTGTTGTAAGAGGTAGTTCGGGGTGATTTATAGAAGCCAAAGTAATTTAAGTGAGTTTGGCATAGTTTGCTATGGTTTGTAGCATTTTTTGTAAATTTAAAGTGATTGGGCTTATTTTGGGGTGGTAAGGGGTAGTTGGGGGTGATTTATGGTAGCCGAAGTAATTTAGGTGAGTTAGGCATAGTTTGCTATAATTTGTTGAATATTTTGTAATTTTAAAGTGATTGGGTTTATTTCGGGGTTGTAAGGGGTAGTTCGGGGTGATTTATGGTAGCTGAAGTAATTTAGGGGAGTTTGGCATAGTTTGCTACGGTTTGTAGAATTTTTTTGTAATTTTAAAGTGATTGAGCCTATTTTGGGGTGGTAAGGGGTATTTGGGGGTGATTTATAGAAGCCAAAGTAATTTAAGTGAGTTTGGCATAGTTTGCTATGGTTTGTAGCATTTTTTGTAATTTTAAAGTGATTGGGCTTATTTTGGGGTGGTAAGGGGTAGTTGGGGGTGATTTATGGTAGCCGAAGTAATTTAGGTGATTTAGGCATAGTCTGCTATGATTTGTTGAATATTTTGTAATTTTAAAGAGATTGGGTTTATTTTGGGGTTGTAAAGGGTAGTTCGGGGTGATTTATGGTAGCCGAAGTAATTTAGGGGAGTTTGGCATAGTTTGCTACGGTTTGTAGAATTTTTTTGTAATTTTAAAGTGATTGAGCCTATTTTGGGGTGGTAAGGGGTAGTTGGGGGTGATTTATGTTAGCCGAAGTAATTTAGGTGAGTTAGGCATAGTTTGCTATGGTTTGTAGCATTTTTTGTAATTTTAAAGTGATTGGGATGAGTTAGGGGTGGTAAGGGGTAGTTGGGGGTGATTTATGATAGCCGAAGTAATTTAAGTGAGTTTGGCATAGTTTGCTATGGTTTGTAGCATTTTTTATAATTTTAAAGTGATTGGGCTTATTTTGGGGTAGTAAGGGGTAGTTGGGGGTGATTTATGTTAGCCGAAGTAATTTAGGTGAGTTAAGCATAGTTTGCTATGGTTTGTAGCATTTTTTGTAATTTTAAAGTGATTGGGCTTATTTTGGGGTGGTAAGGGGTAGTTGGGGGTGATTTATTGTAGCCGAAGTAATTTAGATGAGTTAGGCATAGTTTGCTATGGTTTGTAGCATTTTTTTGTAATTTTAAAGTGATTGGGCTTATTTTGGGGTAGTAAGGGGTTGTTGGGGGTGATTTATGTTAGCCGAAGTAATTTAAGTGAGTTTGGCATAGTTTGCTATGATTTGTAGCATTTTTTGTAATTTTAAAGTGATTGGGATGAGTTAGGGGTGGCAAGGGGTAGTTGGGGGTGATTTATGATAGCCGAAGTAATTTAAGTGAGTTTGGCATAGTTTGGTATGGTTTGTAGAATTTTTTGTAATTTTAAAGTGATTGGGCTTATTTTGGGGTTGTAAGGGGTAGTTGGGGGTGATTTATGGTAGCCGAAGTAATTTAGGGGAGTTTGGCACAGTTTGCTACGGTTTGTAGAATTTTTTTGTAATTTTAAAGTGATTGAGCCTATTTTGGGGAGGTAAGGGGTAGTTGGGGGTGATTAATGGAAGCCGAAGTAATTTAGATGAGTTTGGCATAGTTTGATATTGCTTGCAACATTTTTTGTAATTTTAAAGTGATTGGGCTGAGTTTGGGGTGGTAAGGGGTAGTTGGGGGTGATTTTTGGTAGACGAAATAATATGTGTGAGTTCGAAATAGTCTGCTATGGTTTGTGTCATTTTGTTTTATTTTAAACTGATTGGAGTTACTTGGGGTTGCTAAGGGGTGGTAAGGGATGATTTAAAATAACGGATCTAGTTTATGTCAGTTTGGCATAGTTCGGGAATTTTTTGGGGTTGATTTGGTAAAGTTTGCAGTGGTAAGAGATATTTGAGGATGTTTAATGTTGACGGATTAAATTTGGAGTGGTTTGGTAATTTTTAATTGAGTCACGGATCGACATTATAATTGAAATCAAAATTATAATTGAAATATCTGCGGCCTCGCTAGGTACGGCAAAAGTATGATCACGAAAGCAGAAACTCGACGTTGAAATTGTTTAGGTTAAATAAGTGCTTTTAATGTAAACCGGTCGCCCGTCGTCGAAGTTGTTTTGGCTAGATACGTGCTTCTAACATAAACACGGTCTCCGCGATCGGATCATTTTTTGTTTATTTTAGCCGGTTTTTATTGAATTACAAAGGAACCGGGCCGAATTTCGCAAAATCCCTTCTTAGTGTTCAGTTTCGGCACATGATACACCCGTGTCTAAAATTTCAAGTCTCCAGCCCTCACGGTTTGGGCTGTGGGTTGTCGATGAATCAGTGAATGTGTAGATGTGTAGATGAGTGTGTCAGTGAGGACACTTCGCTTTATATATATAGATGTATTTATTTATGAGATTCACATAACGTGGTTTTTATGCAAACCGATGAAAATTAATCTTATTTTGTAACACTCGTATCACAGGAGGGTTAAATAAGAGTCGGGAAACTCGAAAACTAATAGGTTTTATTATTAAATTGGGGAGAGTGGAATCAATATGGCACCGACACCATCTTGCCACCTAAAGTTCCTTCTTCCTCTCTCGCGCACGCGTATCGCGGTGACCAGACAAATGGTGGTAAACTGGCGGCCAAAAATTATGCGAATTTAAGGCGCAACATGGGTGCAACCAGCAATACCTTTATCGAAAGAGGGGGTCTGTGGGCAGATCCCAATGCTGGAGAGGATCATGGAGGGGACCATTGAACGGCATTTAGCAGAACGGAATGGAGCCACTAAATTATTACATTGATGCATAAGTTATACTTAGCAATTTTTTTAATTGAAAGCGGAGAATGGTTCATTGATGGCATTTGATCTGCTGAGCCATTTCTCTGGACGATTGACGCAGATAATCTTGAATAAGCTGATTCAATCGCTCTTCATCAAACTCAAACTATCGAGCGTTATGCGTCCTTGTGGTCAAAATTGACATTTTAAAATTTTATAAACCAATTCCGAACCGTTCTTTCAGGCATTTTATTATCTCTACAGACAACACAAATCTCTGGAGCAGTTTCAGTGGCTTTATTAACACCTCTATTAAACGCTGAAAGAAATGGTGTCTGAAATGTTCGTTTTTGTCCACTTGACACTTCATTCCAATGGTCTTAAAATCCGCAAAAATTTAATCTAATAAAAAAACTAAGTGTTTTGTAAAGCAGAAGCTTTTCTATTAAATAATGATAACGCCAAACAGTTTTATATTTGAGCGAGAAAATTTGTTCTGTAGAATATAGAATTAATAGTAATCAAGTAAAAGTTGGTTCATTTCTCAATAGATCCCGTTTAATACGATTTCTGGTTTGGATAATTTATGCAAAATATTTTCCAGAATTAACCAAACTATAAACATTGTCACAATGATCGGCGATCGGGGCAATATCTACTCCGGCTCACACGTTCATCATACTAAATATCTGGCGCCAATTTTTACAAAAAACATATTAGCAACAATTTTTAATTATGTATTTTTTGATATATTCCCGGAACACTTGAACTGAACTGGCTTCATGGAGAACCAGTGTTCCGTGAACCACGGATTGAGAATCATGGGGCTGAAGTTATATTTGCGAGCAGCATCGCACTCATTTTGATGCACTTTTATATTGGTGCGTTCATACCTGCGGCAAACTCGCCTCATTTACATTTTTACGACCGGGGCAAACACCTAGAAAAACTCCCAAATATCCGATAACTTTCTGGATATTTCTCGTAATTTGGACGACGTTTCGATGTCCCTTCACCCGAATTTCTGATGAAAGTTATCAGAACAGAAAATAAAAATATCGGTAGGAGATTCGTCAAGTCACCGAATGATTCTATACATATTCTATAGATATTGACATGGTATAATTGCATTGTTTTAACATATTGCATTGCATTTTCCATAAAAGTTGTAATATTCCCGTAACCTTAACAATAAGTATATCTAAGATCAAAAATTTCGCAAATTAAACAAACAATGTAACGGCGTCAAAAAAATTTGTTCCATTTAAAATAAGTTGAAGGCCACTTCCAATATAATCGGAAGTGTCATTTTGATCAAAATATTTTAGAAAGATAGATCGCGCGGAAAAATAACCGTGTGCCAAAATTGAAATTACCAATTTTTTTTGAATCCGAGATACCACTAATGGACCTATTAAAGAAATAGAAACACCAAATTGCGATTTTGACTCCAGTTCGCAGACGTAGTATCGGTGATTCCAATACACGTTTCCCAAAAATTAAATATTTTATTGCTTGTAATTATGCTAGTGGTAAGAATACACTTTTCCCATAAAATAAGGGTGCGGGTTAGGGAAATATACCTGTTAGCTGATACCTGCTATATACCTGAACTAGCTGAATGTACCCGGCGTTGCCCGGACGTAGATTAAATAAACGCAGTGTTGACTAAAGTGGTGATGTTGACTAATCGACATTATAATACAATTAAACAGGAATCCTCTACTTTTTCAATCACAAAATAAACAAATTTGTTGAAATTAACCTTCGTTGTCAGGACCGGGTACTTCAATATGATTTGGACAAAGAGGATACCTTGGTTGATATCTGAGATGAAAAATCTTGAATAGACTCTTTAGGCAAAGACGCAGTTGTTCTATAAGCGATTCCAGGAAATCGAAATTAACTTTAGATAATTTTCGGGGAAATCGAAGTTTACAAATTAGCTGATCATGTTATGATAAAATTGAAAACACAATGGAACCATTCCTTTTGCTGCAGTCAACTCACAAACAGAACAGTATGTAGATGATTTTGACTTATCTTCAGAATAAACAAACACTTCAGCATAATTATCTTCTTCTAAACTGCACAAAAATTATTAAAACCTGGCCGCAACTGGTTGGACAATTACAGTGCGAACCTTTTGAGCTCCCTTTCCAGTATTAAAATTTTGGTATGTGGTAAAATGTGGTATTTGGTGGTATTTGTGCATCGCTAGATTTTCAAACTTGTCCATCTTAGTTATAAATGATGTAAAGCAATAATGAACACAATGTATTTACGTAAAATAAATAGTGTAAAACGCGTATCAATGTCAGTAAAGTCTGATCCAACGCTGTAAATTTTGGATTTCAGCCGAGGCAGATTTGGTGAAAAATAAAAACAACATTATCATTAACTGAACGGTCCGGTACGACGATGGTGATTGGGAGCAAATTTGGTTAACGGCAAAATTAACATTCTATATAAAATAAATAAATATTTTGACGGGAATATGGTGGATGTAAAAATCTTATTCGGCTTCTCCGACGAACTCACACTTGTTTACATTAACACAAACTTGTTGAACAATTAAAGTGCGAACCTCTTGTGCTCCCGTTCCAGTATTAAAATATCAATACCAATACCATAGATATTAAAAAAGACAATTTCCATCACCTTTCATAATACGGTGTGGTAATTGTACATCGCTAGATTTTCAAACTTCTCCATCTTAGTTATAAATGATGTAAAGCAATAATGAACACATTGTACGTAAAATAAATAGTGTAAAACGTGTATAAGCACATAATTATTAAGGGTATGAATGTCAGTGATGTCTGGTACATACAACGGTGAAAATTTCGGATTTCAGCCAGGGCAAATTTGGTGAAAAACAAATACACCACTACCATTAACTGAACGTAAAAATTAGCGTACAAATATAAGTGGAGTCCGGTTCGACGCTGGTAATTTTTCGAAAATTGATTGGGGGCAGATTTGGTTAACGCGAGGATCAAATGTTAAATTAAAATACTTTATTTGATAGTGGTAGACGTTCGAACACTGATGCGTCGCTTCATCGAATTTGGCGACTTTGCGAACAGTTTCCGACGCTGGAGCAGCAATTTTCACAATTGTAGTTGTGTTAAAATTAAACACCGCGATCGAGTACTGCTCCACACGCTGAACCAGCAATTCTCGAATTCTAAGAAACGATAAGAAAGGCTTATCCAATGCTTGGAATGTGCGAATTTCTGCATAGATATTGAATAAAACCAAATCGAGCATCGCCTTTTCACGTTTGTGACCTTGCCCTTGACGTGGCAGGCTCAAGCTGCTTCAATAATGTAAAAATCTTATTCGGCATCTCCAATAAACTCACATTTGTTTACATTAACACGCATTCCTTCATGGACTTGTGACGAATTACAAACAAATATTGCAACTTCAAGTGTTCCATTTAATTTCGTTTCTGGGTGCAAGCTCCTTTCTTTTCACTCTAGTCAGTCTGAACTTATTACACAGAGTGATATTTTCAAATCCAGGTGCCCCAAATAATTTTGTCGTTGTTTTCAAAAGTTTCAAGAGAAGGAGAGTTGACAGAGAAGCTAAATTATTCCAAATTATTCCCATTTAGTTCTCTGACAACGTTAAAGACAATGTTGAAATATATAAATACAAAATTTCACACCATAAAAACGAAGTATTTGGGAATTATGTATAAAAAAAGTCGAAGTTATTTATGTTAATTTGGCGTGATTTGCTATGGTTCAAAAAAATGCAAAAATATTAGGTTGATTTGGGGTTGTTTCGGATGATATGGGTTTCTTTGAGGATTGTTTGGAATGGTTATTGATGGTTGGCAGGGTTTAGCTTTGGCGGATTAAACGAAATTTTTGGTAATTATAATGTGATTGGGCTTTGGTTGGCTTGGTAAGAAGTGGTTGGGGTGATTTAGGGGAATTCGAAGTCATTTATGCGAGTTTGGCGTAGTTTGCTTAGAATTCGTAATTTTTTTTTAATTATGGGTTGACCTGGAGTAGTTTTGAATGGTAAGTGTATGACTTTTAGGGATAGTTTGGAATGGTGCGTTATGTTTGGGGTGTTTAACGTATTCAGGTAAATTTTACAAAAATTTTGGTAATTTTAAAATGAAGAATTAAAGTGCGAACCTCTTGAGCTCTATTTCCGGTATTAAAAATGCAATAGGAAAAATAGTAAAAAAGACTATTTCCATCACTTTTCACGGGAATTATACATGGTGGTATTTGTTCTCCGCTTACTATTAGATTTTCAAACTGCTCCATCTTAGTTATAAATAATGCAGAACCATTAATGAACGCAATGTACGTAAAATAAATAGTGTAAATCGTGTATAAGCACACAATACTTAAGCGTATGATGTCAGTGAAAATTTCGGATTTTGCCCGGAGCAGGTTTGGTGAAGAACAAATACACCACTATCATTAACTGAACGTAAAAATTAGCGTACGATAATAAGTGAAGTCCGGTCCGACGCTGGAAATTTTTCGAAAATCGATTGGGGAGAGTTGTGGTTAACGGCAAGAACAAATCGGGAATATCGGGAATAAAATAATTTATTTAATAGCGATAGAACTTCGAATACCGATGCGTCGCCTCGACCTTGGCGACGTTGAATACCAGCGTTCCAGACGCTGAAGCAGCAATTTTCACAATTATATGAGGTGCACGTGCCTAGTGCGTATAAAAACAATTTGGATAACAAAAGAGATTAATTTGTATGTACCAAATAATACTCGCACAGGTGTACTCGTATGGCCCGTCATAATTTTCACGAAATGAATTTAAGAAATTAACATTCTAAAGTAAATAAATATTTTGACGGGAATGTTAAAAATCTTATTCGGCCTTTCCGACAAACTAACACTTGTTTACATTAACATGCATTCCTTCATGGACCTGTGACGAATTACAAACGAATACCGAAATTTCAAGTGTTCCACGTCAGTCTGAACTTATTACACAGTGATATTTTCACATTCAGGCGCCCTAAATTATTTTGCCGTTGATTTCAAAAGTTTCCCTGGAAGGAGAGTATTCAGCAAGGGGCTCGTCAGGGGTGGCAGAGTTGGCAGTGCCACTCCAAATATAAATTTACTATCGAACACAACAATAGTTCTGTAATTCAATTGCAGAATTTCGAAATTTTCAGATATTTTCACGAAAATCTAGGGTTTACACCGCGTTTATACCGCTTTAAAGTTAAAAACCATAGAGCTGTTTATACAAATTCACGCATGTTGAGAAGGTAGGGCTTGCCCCGTCAGCGTGTTGCAATTCAGAAATACGTTTATGTTTGCATCTCAACTGGAACAAATAATTATTGGAAAGTGGAAGAAAATCAAAATTGGTATTAGCAAATTTAGTATTCAGAATAACGTCTATTAGTCGAAACAATATGTTTTATGTGCAGATATTTATTAATATTTTATGATTTAATACGATAAGGCATTTATAAATGAAACAACCAAATGGAAGATTTTGATTGAAAATGATTATTAATTTATGGTAACCGAAGTAATTTAGGTGAGTTTGGCATAGTTTGCTATGGTTTGTATCATTTTTTGTAATTTTAAAGTGATTTGGCTTAGTTTGTGGAGGTAAGGGGTAGTTGGGGGTGATTTATGGTAGCCGAAGTAATTTGGGTGAGTTTGGCATAGTTTGCTATGGTTTGTATCATTTTTTGTAATTTTAAAGTGATTTAGCTTAGTTTGGGGTGGTAAGGGGTAGTTGGGGATGATTTATGGTAGCCCAAGTAATTTGGGTGATTTTGGCATAGTTTGCTATGGTTTGTATCATTTTTTGTAATTTTAAAGTGATTGGGCTTAGTTTGGGGCGGTAAGGGGTAGTTGGGGGTGATTTATGATAGCCGAAGTAATTTGGGTGAATTTGGCATAGTTTGCTATGGTTTGTATCATTTTTTGTAATTTTAAAGTGATTGGGCTTAGTTTGGGGCGGTAAGGGGTAGTTGGGGGTGATTTATAATAGCCGAAGTAATTTGGGTGAGTTTGGCATAGTTTGCTATGGTTTGTGGCATTTTTTGTAATTTTAAAGTGATTTAGCTTAGTTTGGGGTGGTAAGGGGTAGTTGGGGATGATTTATGGTAGCCCAAGTAATTTGGGTGAGTTTGGCATAGTTTGCTATGGTTTGTATCATTTTTTGTAATTTTAAAGTGATTTAGCTTAGTTTGGGGTGGTAAGGGGTAGTTGGGGATGATTTATGGTAGCCCAAGTAATTTGGGTGATTTTGGCATAGTTTGCTATGGTTTGTATCATTTTTTGTAATTTTAAAGTGATTGGGCTTAGTTTGGGGCGGTAAGGGGTAGTTGGGGGTGATTTATGATAGCCGAAGTAATTTGGGTGAATTTGGCATAGTTTGCTATGGTTTGTATCATTTTTTGTAATTTTAAAGTAATTGGGCTTAGTTTGGGGCGGTAAGGGGTAGTTGGGGGTGATTTATGGTAGCCGAAGTAATTTGGGTGAGTTTGGCATAGTTTGCTATGGTTTGTGGCATTTTTTGTAATTTTAAAGTGATTTGGCTTAGTTTGTGGTGGTAAGGGGTAGTTGGGGGTGATTTATGGTAGCCGAAGTAATTTGGGTGATTTTGGCATAGTTTGCTATGGTTTGTATCATTTTTTGTAATTTTAAAGTGAGTGGGCTTAGTTTGGGGCGGTAAGGGGTAGTTGGGGGTGATTTATAATAGCCGAAGTAATTTGGGTGAGTTTGGCATAGTTTGCTATGGTTTGTGGCATTTTTTGTAATTTTAAAGTGATTGGGCTTAGTTTGGGGTGGTAAGGGGTAGTTGGGGGTGATTTAGGATAGCCGAAGTAATTTGGGTGAGTTTGGCATAGTTTGCTATGATTTGTAGCATTTTTTGTAATTTTAAAGTGATTGGGCTTAGTTTGTGGTGGTAAGGGGTAGTTGGGGGTGATTTATGGTAGCCGTAGTAATTTGGGTGATTTTGGCATAGTTTGCTATGGTTTGTATCATTTTTTGTAATTTTAAAGTGAGTGGGCTTAGTTTGGGGCGGTAAGGGGTTGTTGGGGGTGATTTATAATAGCCGAAGTAATTTGGGTGAGTTTGGCATAGTTTGCTATGGTTTGTGGCATTTTTTGTAATTTTAAAGTGATTGGGCTTAGTTTGAGGTGGTAAGGGGTAGTTGGGGGTGATTTATGATAGCCGAAGTAATTTGGGTGAGTTTGGCATAGTTTGCTATGGTTTGTAGCATTTTTTGTAATTTTAAAGTGATTTGGTTTAGTTTGGGGTGGTAAGGGGTAGTTGGGGGTTGATTTATGGTAACCGAAGTAATTTGGTTGAGTTTGGCATAGTTTAGTATGATTTGTAACATTTTTTGTAATTTTAAAGTGATTGCGCTTAGTTTGGGGTGGTAAGGGGTAGTTGGGGGTGATTTATGGTAGCCGAAGTAATTTGGGTGAGTTTGGCATAGTTTGCTATGGTTTGTGGCATTTTTTGTAATTTTAAAGTGATTGGGCTTAGTTTGGGGTGGTAAGGGGTAGTTGGGGGTGATTTATGATAGCCGAAGTAATTTGGGTGAGTTTGGCATAGTTTTGCTATTGTTTGTAGCATTTTTTCTAATTTTAAAGTGATTGGGCTTAGTTTGGGGCGGTAAGGGGTAGTTGGGGGTGAATTTTGGTAGCCGAAATAATGTGTGTGAGTGTGAGAATAGTCTGCTATGGTTTGTGTCATTTTGTTTTATTTTAAAGTGATTGGAGTTACTTGGGGTTGCTAAGGGGTGGTAAGGGATGATTTAAGATAACGGATCTAATTTGTCAGTTTGGCGTAATTTTTAAATGAGTCACGGATCGGGGACATTATAATTGAAATCAAAATTATAATTGAAATATCTGCGCCTCGCTAGGTACGGCAAAAGTATGATCAGGAACGCAGAAAGTGAAAGTGCTTTTAATGTAAACCGGTCGCCCGACGTCGAAGTTGTTTTGGCTAGACACGTGCTTCTAAAAAAAACCCGGTCTCCGCGAGCCGATCATTTTTTGCTTATTTTAACCGGTTTTTATTCGGTTTTTATTTAAATACAAAGGAACCGGACCGAATTTTGCAAAATCTCCTTATTAGCGTTCATTCTCGGCCCTTGATAGACCCGTGTCTAAAATTTCAAGTCTCCAGCCCTCCCGGTTTGGGCTGTAGGTTGTCGGTGAATCAGTGCATGTGTAGATGTGTAGATGTGTAGATGTGTAGATGAGTGTGTCAGTGAGGACACTTCGCTTTATATATATAGATATACAGGGTGAGTCATTAGTGAGGGATCGGTCCATAACTCCTAAACCATGTAAGCTACAAAAAAATTTTAAATACAATTTGTATACCATTTGTCAAGCTGCACAACCTAAAAATATTTTGGCGTATACAGGGAGTTCCAAAACTCGCGCATGCTACACAATTTTGTTTTTTCAAATACAACTACTTATATTTTATTTTACTGTTAGAACCCATTTTATCATAGATTTATGGCGGTATAAGATATTTTACATTTTAGATCACCGTTATCAAATTACAATTTTTTTTTACATTTTTTGTCATTTGCAAAGGTTTACTCAAAAATTTACTGAGAGGCCGTTTTAGCAGCTAGAAAGCTGAAAGTTGGTAAAAGTATGAAGAAAGGATTGCTCTTTAAGCCCGATATGCAAAATATCATTTTTACTATACAGCTAATTTTAGCTATAGAAGTACCTTAATAAAAAACGAAGCTAGACTCCAGGCACATTCGATGGCATACAAAAATATAGGGGGTGCCATTTAAAAAACTAAAGTTAAGCTTATTTAAATATAGTATAATTCGACACGAATTATTGCAGGCCCTGTATAGTAAAAATGATATTTTGCATATCAGGCGTAAAGAGCAATCCTTTCTTCGTATTCGTACCAGTCCTCAGCCTTCTAGCTGCTAAAACAACCTCTCAGTAAATTTTTAAGTGAATCTCTGTAAATGACAAAAAATGTGAAAAAAAAATTGTAATTTGATAATAGTGGTCCAAAATGTAAAATATCTTATATCGCCATAAATCTATGTCAAAATGTGTTCTAACAGTAAAATAAAATATAGGTAGTTCTATTTGAAAAAACAAAGTTGTCTAGCATGCGTGAGTTTTGGAACACCGTGTATATGTTAAAATATTTTTATGTTCTGCAGCCTGGCAAACGGTGTATAAATTGTCTTTAAAAATTTGTTCTATCTTACATGGTTTAGAAGTTATGGACCGATCCCGCACTAATGACTCACCCTGTATAATCAATGCTGCTAGTGAAGAACCGCAAATTTCAGCAGTTGAATTTATTGAAAGACTAGCTGAATGTACCCGGCGTTGCCCGGACGTAGAGTAAATAAACGCAGTGTTGACAAAAGTGGTGTATTGGTGATGTAGACTAATCGACATTATAATACAATTGAACAGGAATGCTCTACTTTTCCAATCACAAAATAAACAAATTTGCTGAAATTAACCTGCATTGCCAGGACCGGGTACTTGACCGGGTATATGATTTGGAAAAAGAGGATATCTTGGTTGATATCAGATGAAAAATCTTGTATAGACTCTTTAGGCAAAAACGCAGTTTGGAGGTGTTCTATATGCGATTCCAGGAAATCGAAATTAATGTTAGAAAATTTTCGGGAAAATCGAAGTTTACAAATTAGCAGATAATGTTATGATAAAGTTGAAAAGACAATGGAAACATTTCTCCTGCTACAGTCATCTCACGGCAGAACAGTATGTAGATGATTTTGACTTATCTTTAGAATAAACAAACTCTTCAGCATAAATATCTCCTTTTGAGCTGCACAAAGTTATTAAAACCTGGCCGCAACTTGTTGAACAATTAAAGTGAGAACCTTTTGAGCTCCCTTTCCAGTATTAAAATTTCGATACCATTACCACAGATAGTAAAAAAGACAATTTTCATCAGCTTTCACGATAATGATACGCTGTGGTATTTGTAATCTGCTAGATTTTCAAACTGCTCCATCTTAGTTTTAAATGATGCAATAATGAACACAATGTATTTACGTAAAATAAATAGTGTAAAACGCGTATCAAAGTCAGTAAACTCTGGTCCAACGCTGCAAATTTCGGATTTCAGCCGGGGCAGGTTTGGTGAAAAACAAATACACCACTATCATTAACTGAACGTAAAAATTAGCGTACGAATATAAGTGGGGTCCGGTACGACGATGGTAATTTTTGGTTAACGGCAAGAACAAATCGGGAATATTATATTAAAATAAATTATTTAACAGCGATAGAACTTTTAATACTGATGCGTCGCCTCGACCTTGGCGACTTTGAGTAACAGCGTTTCAGCCGCTGAAGCAGCAATTTTCACAATTATATTAGGTGCACGTGCCTAGTGCGTGTTAAAACAATTTGGCTAACAAAAGAGATTAATTTGTATATACCAAATAATACTCGCAAAGGTGTACTCGTATGGCCCGTCATTATTTTCACGAAATGAATTAGAAAAATGAACATTCTAAAGTAAATAATTATTTTGACGGGAATGTGGTGGATGAAAAAATCTTATTCGGCCTCTCCGACAAACTAACACTTGTTTAGATTAACATGCATTCCTTCATGGACCTGTGACGAATTACAAACAAATATCGAAATTTCAAGTGTTCCATATGATTTCGTTTCTGTATGAAAGCGGTTTTTTTTACTCGTCAGTCTGAACTTACTACACAGTGATATTTTCACATCCAGGCGACCTAAATTATTTTGCCGTTTATTTCAAAAATTTCCCAGAAAGGAGAGTAGTCAACAGTGGGGCTCATCAGGGGTGGCAGGGTTGGCAGTGCCACTCCAAGTATAAATTTACTATCGAACACAAAATTAGTTCTGCAATTCAATTGCAAAATTATGAATTTTTAGATATTTTAACGAAAATCTAGCGCTTACACCACTTTAAAATTAAAAACCATAGAGCTCTTTATACAATGGAGAAAAAGTTCTTATTATTTGCGATGTATATGCACGCATGTTAAGAAGATAGGGCTTGCCCTGTCAGCGTGTTGCAATTCAGAACATAAGTTTATGTTTGCATCTCAACTGGAATAATTATTTATTGGAAGGTGGAAGAGAATCAAAATTTTTATCAGCATATTTAATATTCAGAATAACGTATATTAGTCGAAACAATATATTTTAGATGCAGATATTTCTTAATATTTTATGATTTTTGGCCTACAAAGTCTGCAACAGTACGTTTTTTCCATCTTAAAAAGAATAAAACATTTAGTCGAACTTGTACTTGCAAATCTCGCTTAATCAACTTGTCAACGATTGCAATAGAGGAACAATTAATGAAGACTTTGCTTAATAGTAAGGAATTTTATGACATAATTAGTGAGCTTAGTTTGGGTTGTAAGGGGTATTTGGGGGTGATTTATGGTAGCCGAAGTAATTTGGGTGAATTTGGCATAGTTTGCTATGGTTTGTAGCATTTTTTGTAATTTTAAAGTGATTGGGCTTAGTATGGGGTGGTAAGGGGTAGTTGGGGTTGATTTATGGTAGCCGAAGTAATTTGGGTGAGTTTGGCATAGTTTTGCTATGGTTTGTAGCATTTTTTCTAATTTTAAAGTGATTGGGCTTAGTTTGGGGTGGTAGTTGGGGGTGATTTATGGTAGCCGAAGTAAGTTAGGTGAGTTTGGCATAGTTTTGTTATGGTTTGTAGCATTTTTTGTAATTTTAAAATGATTGTTCTTAATTTGGGGTGGTATGGAGTAGTTGGGGTTGATTTATGGTAGCCGAAGTAATTTAAGTGAGTTTAACATAGTTTGCTATGGTTTGTAGCATTTTTTGTAATTTTAAAGTGATTGGGCGTAGTTTGGAGTGGTAAGGGGTAGTTGGGGGGGATTTATGATAGCCGAAGTAATGTGGGTGAGTTTGGCATAGGTTTACTATGGTTTGTAGCATTTTTTGTAATTTTAAAGTGATTGGGCTTAGTTTGGGGTGGTAAGGGGTAGTTGGGGGTGATTTATGATAGCCGAAGTAATTTAGGTGAGTTTGACATAGTTTGCTATGGTTTGTAGCATTTTTTGTAATTTTAAAGTGATTGGGCTTAGTTTGGGGTGGTAAGGGGTAGTTGGGGGTGATTTATGGTAGCCGAAGTAATTTAGGTGAGTTTGACATAGTTTGCTATGGTTTGTAGCATTTTTGGTAATTTTAAAGTGATTGGGCTTAGTGTGGGGTGGTAAGGGGTAGTTGGGGGTGATTTATGATAGCCGAAGTAATGTGGGTGAGTTTGGCATAGTTTTGCTATGGTTTGTAGCATATTTTGTTATTTTAAAGTGATTTGGCTTAGTTTGGGGTGGTAAGGGGTAGTTGGGGGTGATTTATGGTAGCCGAAGTAATTTAGGTGAGTTTGACATAGTTTGCTATGGTTTGTAGCATTTTTTGTAATTTTAAAGTGATTGGGCTTAGTTTGGGGTGGTATGGGGTAGTTGGGGGTGATTTATGATAGCCGAAGTAATTTGGGTGAGTTTGGCATAGTTTTGCTATGGTTTGTAGCATTTTTTCTAATTTTACAGTGATTGGGCTTATTTTGGGGTGGTAAGGGGTAGTTGGGGGTGATTTATGGTAGCCGAAGAAATTTAAGTGAGTTTGACATAGTTTGCTATGGTTTGTAGCATTTTTTGTAATTTTAAAGTGATTTGGCTTAGTTTGGGGTGGTAAGGGGTAGTTGGGGGTGATTTATGGTAGCCGAAGTAATTTGGGTGAGTTTGGCATAGTTTGCTATGGTTTGTGGCATTTTGTTTTATTTTAAAGTGATTGGAGTTACTTGGGGTTGCTAAGGGGTGGTAAGGGATGATTTAAGATAACGGATCTAATTTATGTCAGTTTGGCGTAGTTCGGGAATTTTTTGGGGTTGCTTTGGTGAAGTTTGCAATGCTAAGAGATATTTGAGGATGTTTAATTTGAAGATCAAACGAACTTACCTGTAAGTGAAGTTCCGATCTTAATTATATGAAACACCTCGCCGGAAATGATCAACATTGTAGTACCCTCTATGTTACTACCAGAAACGCACATATTTAAAATAACAAAAAAAGCTCAGGTAGTGGGGGCATGTGGCCTCTTACCTCACCGCTGTCAATCAACCATTATGTTTAAAGGTGAATAAAGTCGCAACAATGAAATGATCTGGGAACGACAACGATAGGGAACGGGTGGGACTGATCATTTCCGGCGAGGTGTTTCATATAATTAAGATCGGAACTTCACTTACAGGTAAGTTCGTTTGATCTTCAAATTATATTCACACCTCGCCGTCATGATCAACATTGTAGATGTTTAAAGTTGTTGCGACTAAACATTATCCACAAGGACAATAAAGTAAATAGCTTAAATTTTAATTAAAGCCTTTTGTAACTGTGTAAAACATTTACATCAGAGACAAATCTTAGTTTAGAGAAAGAATTGGGAACAAAACTTGTTCGCATACCTTAATAAATTAAGGATTACAAATGAACTTTCGAAAACGTAAGTCTAGTAAAAACTGAATCTAAGTATAATTTTATATGACAATCTAAACAGCTTCCTCAGTGTTTGTATTTCAACTATTAAGAATAGCGTTTGTAAATATAGATTTGTCGCCAAGCGGTCTATTATAAAATTTCGCAAAGGTATGAGAAATTGCAGACCAACCTGCTCGTGCTCTGATCACGTCAAGTTGTACCCCCTTCCGTTTTGCTGCCGACGTCGATACGTGACGTACGCTATGTGCTGAGAAGCACTCAGTATCTATACTACTCGCCTTCAAGGTTGTTTTTACCCAGCGGCTTAAAGTTTGGGTTGAAGCTGACTGGTAGGGTCTTTTATAAGTGAGGAAGAGTGACTTTGTATCTCCCCTGATAGAACGGGTTCGATTTATGTAGCAATTCAGAACAGATGCTACACAAAGACTGGTTTCCTTTTTGTAAAACGGCAGGTATAGCGTAGGCTGTACTGCATCTTTAGAAGAAGTTTTGAACGGTTGTGTGATGGCTATTTCGATTCTGTCATTTCTTGTTTGAATAATTTCCAGTCCTATCAGAGATAATGTTTGCATGGGTTGGGCGGTCACCAACGCTAGAAAAGTTATTAGTTTGGAAGATAACTTCTCAAAAAGGAAGATCCTTCTCCGGTGAGAGCGATTTCGGTAGTTCAATACCGGTTGAGGATCCCATGTCGAGTCGTACCTTGGTGCTGGTGGGCACAGGTTGTAAATGCCTTTGAAGAAACGTTTCAATTTTGGGTCGTCGCCCCTCTCATTTGGTAACAAGCATAAAATTGCTGATCGAGCCGTATTTAGGCTGCTGTAACACGCCCCTTTTGCAAACAATTCCGTAAGAAACTCCATGATTTTCTCGAGTGAGGCTTCAAACGCTAAAATCAGTTTGAAAAGATATGCTTTATCAACTTGCATAAATTGTTGATGAAAACCTTGGAGCATATTTAATAATCTCCTTAGGATTTACAGAATACCCACCACTTCTTAAAGGTGGATTCATACTGTTTCATAGTAGAGGGGCGGATAGAGGCTGCCATTACCAATATGCCAGTAGCCGCCTCTCTGACAAGCTTTTGCAAAGTTCGTGATATCAGATCAAAGTGTGGGAAAGCATAAAAATAATACATAGACCAGTCGACTGTGAAGGCGTCTACAGCAATTGCTTCTGAATCCAAATCGATTTCAGGGCACCCAAAACAATTGTTTTGAAAGCTGTTTCCGAGAGACTCCATTCCATCACGGGTTGTAATGAAAACGAATTCCTTTCATGAGGTTTACATAGAACACAATCGTAGTATTGTCTATTCTTAAAAGACTTTCGTAATTGCTCAATTTTGTTGCAAGATGGGATAGTTCGCGGAAGACCGCTAGAAGTTCCAATAAATTTATAATTTATCTTTTCGGTCTCGGTCCAAAATCTAATTGTTTCAGATCCATACACAGCACCGCAACCCGTAGTTGAGGCGTCTGTGAAAATTGTAACTACAAAGTGACATTGGCGGATGGGGCAAAAGGCGCCACAAATGTTTTTCTTCCACCAGCATAAGTTCTCTTTGATGGATGGCGAGATGTTGACGAAACTGTCAAAGTTTCTCCACGTCTGCATAGTGCTAAATATTTTTCACGTTCCAAAGTTTTCGTGTAAAGCCAGTCATATTCGGTGGCCGGGCAAATGGAACCTAATGTTCCAAGAAAACGAGCAAACTCTCGAATTTTCCAACCTAAATCTGTCAATGACTTGAGTGTTTTTTGCACATTAAAGGTGCAACTTTTTATAGTATCGCCAAGGATAAGGAAGTCATCTAAGTAAACGATTGACACAATTCCCTGACGGCTCAGATGTTTCAACATTGGTTCCATGACCTTTGTGAATAACCATGGTGTTGTCAATAATCCAAAAGGAATACAATTAAATTGATACAGTTGTCGGCAGAAAGAAAACCTCAAATATTTCTAAAATTCAGGATCAATAGGTATCCTGTAATATGCGTCGCGTAAGTCCAGGATATATAAAATGTCCAGGACGAAGCTTGAAATGGTCTGGTTTCAAAAATGTGTTTACTCTTTTAAGGTTTAGAATAAACCTGTAAAAACCGTCTAGTTGGAAATTAAAGAAAAATTGGTGACAAGAACTGGTCCTTGCAAGGCAAGCATTTAGGAACTGCACCAGAGCTTAGTAGCTGTGAAATACCTGCATTGGTGGTTTATAATTCTTGAATATGTTTCTTGTTTTTGGGACCACGGCAGCAGGTCGGGCCTTCAAAGCACCCGATGTTTTTTCCCTTCACCTCTACTTCCGTTAAGATATCGGCTAGATCCCTGTTGGGAACATATTTCAAAATTGCCCGACGAGCTTGCGACTGTTCATAATGAACGTCTGCTAAGAGTCGTGCGGAATAACTGACATTTGATAATATCTGTGTGTCTAAAGGCGTTCGGTCTGTCTTCTCCAAGAGAATTGTGATGGTTCCTCCCAAAGCCGAGAGAGCTGCCCGGAGGCGGCTCTGAATCTTTACGAGTCGGTTGCCTCGGTTTTAGCACGCTTTTGAGACGGAGGTAAACTTCCCGAACTTCTTTATGAACTCGTGGAGGCGCCAAAAATGGGGAGCTCGGCAAGGTCTGATATTTTGCTACCAGTTTAGTTTGGAGTTCTTTAATCAAGCCTGAAAACAAGATGGCATTCCAAATAGTGGCTATACGAGTGTGAACCAAACTAGTAGTTTTGGTTGTGGGACCTGTTGGCCCAACACCTTCAAAAGGTCTGGGTCAAGCGCAGTCTGCTTAGTTTCGACCGCTGCTTGGAGTTCAAGATGTTCTGTTTCAGTGTACTCCTCTGGCATAAGTTTCAAAAACTGTCTTTGCATGAAAAAAAAGGTTTCAGCATGTCTGCGGATGCATTAAGATAAATCCTTGTTGTTAGAGTACCAAGAGGTGTCTTGATAAATGTGCCAAAAAGGCATTCATTGACTAATGAGACCAAAAAGGCCAAAGCATGAACGCAGAAAATACGTTCAATATGCTGAATATGCTTGGTGGGTCACCATATTATCAAAAGAGAACAGCGACACCATCTTTTTCCAGTCGCGACTGTGACAGCTGGGAGAGTACTTCGACCACGACCACACCGCCACTGAAGATGTCCACCGCAGCTGTGGACGAAACGTTTGGCAGAGATTCATGGGGATCACTTGCTGAGTTAGCCTCTCGGGGCGCTCACTACACCCCCCCTCATGGAACTTCGCATGGAACACGGTCAACAAACCCGATTAATACCACCGTTGTTGTCATCTTTTTCTAGTTTCAAAAACTGCCTTTGGGGTTGCGAGTTTCTAAAGACGCATCATCCGAGTAGGGCACCAAAAGGTGTCTTGATAAACATTCAACATGCCAAAAGGCGTCTTGATAAATGTTCAACGAGACCAAAAGGTCAAAGCATGAACGCAGGCAATACGTTCCATATGCTGAATATGCTTGGTCCTTGGTGGGTCACCATATTATCAAAAGAGAACAGCGACACATCCTCCTCCAGTTTCAAAAACTGCCTTTGGATGAAAACAAAGTTTCAGCATGTATCGAGATGCGTAAAAATTAATCCATGTTGCCAGGGTACCAAAAGGTGCCTTGATAAACGTCCAACATGCCAAAAGGCATTCATTGACTCATGTGACCAAAAGGTCAAAGCATGAACACAGGAAATACATTCAAAATGTAAGTCCCACATTTGAGGTTAGGTGAGTTGTCACTTGTTGCATGGTCATGTGACCAAAAGGTCAAAGCATGAACCCAGGAAATACATTCAAAATGTAAGTCCCACATTTGAGGTTAGGTGAGTTGTCACTTGTTGCATGATGCATATTCCTTAAACAGATTATTATTATTATATTGCAAGCTTACGGTTGCTAGTTTCTATAAGACGGCTCTCTCCATCATCCGAGTAGGGCACTGGCCCTTCAGTGACAGTTATTGAGTGTTTCCAATCCGCTTTTTTGTGAAGGAGCCGCTTTATCAATCGGCCTACACTCGCCTCAGGTTCTTCTGATGATGAGGATCACCTTTTTCTTTTCCTGCTCCTTCTTTCCATTTCGAAAACACTAGATTTTTCACGATTTTACGAAAATTTGTGAGCGGCGAAGCGTTTCTGATGCGCACAAAAGAAGTAATGGTTGATTGACAGCGGTGAGGTAAGAGGCCACATGCCCCCACTACCTGAGCTTTTTTTGTTATTTTAAATATGTGCGTTTCTGGTATAGTAAACGCCATGAAAGTTGGCTGATCGATAATCGAATCGGATCGTCTGAACTAAGAGATTCGATGTCAAGTGTTCAGTGACGTGCTGTTTCAGCAGGGGTCATAATAAGTTAAAATATATAAATATATCAATAAAGTGTCGGATGTTCGAATAAAGTATCAATTAGATCGTTTTTGAACCCCAACGTAGTTTAATATAAAGTCCGCGTGTGTTTTCTAGGTTATCAAAAAATCTTAACCTCTTAAAAAAGTATTTATTTTTGTAAAATTATTTATCACTATCACAAACTGCATTTATATTTCTCTTCAATATTTTTATTAACCAACTCTTCGGAATAAATGGCAAACTTCTATTGGTCATATTGCGTGATGTTTCATTTCAGATGCGTTGAGCACTTAGTCCAACGGCTGGCTCGGAAAGTACAATCACTTCCATCTTCACCAACAATGCAGTTAGTTTTTCGAATATAACTCCTACAAAGGGTTAGGGTCCTTTCAAACGTGTGTACCGGAAAGACTTCAATAGAACTGTTCAAATAACCAATTTAATTGATCCTCTTTACATTTCAAATGTATGATACAACTATGAATAATAATTCTAGCACGAATGCCGGTTGGTGGTATAGGTCACCACTATACGCCACTATTCTGGGGTGTATTGGGCGAGTGATCGCTCCCATATCTCCAACACTTTCTTGTCGTCATATCCATCTTCTCCCATATGGGAATCGTAAAATGTTTTGGCCTAGAGAACACTGAATGGACTTATTAAAATGAGTATTGTACTTAAAATAATAGTTGTACCTGTGCCCATATCAGTTCAATTGCAATGGTACAGTGGCAAGTGGAGGACTTCGTGTCCGTGTTCTTGCAAATACTTGTCCACTACGTATCTGTTTGGTGGCACGTTAAGTTTTGCTAAATTAAGCAACTCGGCCTTAAACATGTGGTGCTCAAACAGCACGTTGTGTTGGTGTAGCCACTCTTGTATTTGGCACTTCTTTCACACCGCAATAGGATTCCGTTCGACTACAATGCTGTGATAGGACGCATTGTCCATTACAATAATCGAGGGCTCTTCTAGATTGGGAACTAATTGCTCTTTTATCCACTTCATGAACAGTTCGGCATTCATGTCGCCGTAGTAATCCGCAAGCTTCGATTTTGTACCAAATATAAGCGAGGCATTGGACACGAAACCGTCCTCCGTGCCATCACACGTCACAAATGCTTTTTGGGCATCGTTTAACCGTCTGCCAGGCATTTTGAATCAATTTACGCTAAAAATAGACGTGAATTAATAAATAGAAGATCGTATAGTTATTGACACTTACTGTTCGTAATGAATTCGAAAACGTTAATGTTTCGTAGGTTGGAATTTTGACAGAGAGTTCGCACGCCAATGATGCACGACAGCGCTGCAACACAGACGAGAGATAGGACGCGCACAATAGCCCCGTCTTCGTCGAACGCGTTCACATTAGAGTAAGAGCGAACGGTACGAATGGCGTAGATTGTTCGGCGCACCGTCGACAAACGTTTCGATGAGGTTTGAAGCTGCACTACATGTGCAAAGAAGATGGTAATACCGCGTGCATGTCTGTGATATGTTCAGAAAGTATCGAGTGATCGGCCAACTTTCGGGGCGGTTACTATAGTAACATAGAGGGTACTACAATGTTGATCATGACGGCGAGGTGTGAATATAATGTAGACGGATTAAATTTGGAGTGGTTTGGTAATTTTTAAATGAGTCACGGATCGACATTATAATTGAAATCAAAATTATAATTGAAATATCTGCGCCTCGCTAGGTACGGCAAAAGTATGATCAGGAAAGCAGAAACTCGACGTTGAAACTGCTTTTGTCGCTGTCGTGTGGTTCGGGAGTGGTCCGTCTGAGTTCAGCCTAATGTAAACCGGTCGCCCGACGTCGAAGTTGTTTTGGCTAGACACGTGCTTCTAACAAAAAAAAACACGGTCTCCGCGAGCCGATCATTTTTGTTTATTTTAACCGGTTTTTATCCGGTTTTTATTTAAATACAAAGGAACCGGGCCGAATTTCGCAAAATCCCTTCTTATCACTTCGTTTCGGCACATGATACACCCGTGTCTAAAATTTCAAGTCTCCTGCCCTCACGGTTTGGGCTGTGGGTTGATTATGAATCAGTGAATGTGTAGATGAGTGTGTCAGTGAGGACACTTCGCTTTATATATATAGATTGTGCGTCGCGATTACGCGCTTGCTATTCGATCAATTTAGACCGTATATTCGATGTGAAATTATTAAGTCTATAATATGGGACCGAACAAATTTTTGATCTTTGTTTTCAAACGTTAGATATTACAAGTTGTTTGTTCTTCAAAACAGTAACTTTTCGATCAGTGTTTTGATGACTTTAGAGACAACCATTTAGAAAAATAAAAGAATCATATTGTAGAGAATTGAATATACTTTCAGGAGGTATAAATTTGATTTCAGTAGATGGACCACACGTGGAGTTCTCGCTTCTCAGCTTAAAATTTGAAACTCCATAAGAGGTCCGTTTGAGGTCTCTCTTAAAACGTTATCTACAATACATTTGAATACATACAAAATTTCATCTATATATATAAAGCAAAGTGTCCTCACTGACACACTCATGTACAGCCATGGACAGTCAAGAATAACACTTTAGCCGGCGGGTGTCATGCAAATACCGACTCTATGAGATATTGTCATTGAGTCGGTATTTGCATCACACCCGCCGACTAAAGTGTTATTCTTGACTGTCCACGGTTGTACACATTCACTGATTGATAATCACAAATACAGCCCAAACCGTGAGGGCTGGCGACTTGAAATTTTAGACACGGGTGTATCATGTGCCGAAACGAAGTAATATAAGGAGATTTTGCAAAATTCGGTCCGGTTCCTTTGTATTTAAATAAAAACCGAATAAAAACCGGTTAAAATTAACAAAAAATGATCGGCTCGCGGAGACCGTGTTTTTGTTAGAAGCACGTATCTAGCCAAAACAACTTCGACGTCGGGCGACCGGTTTACACTTTCACTTTCTGCTTTCCTGATCATACTTTTGCCGTACCTAGCGAGGCGCAGATATTTAATTATAATTTTGATTTCAATTATAATGTCGATCCGTGACTCATTTAAAAATTACCAAACCACTCCAAATTTAATCCGTCTACATTAAACATACTCAAATATCTCTTACCATTGCAAACTTTACCAAATCAACCCCAAAAAATTCCCGAACTACGCCAAACTGACATAAATTAGATCCGTTATCTTAAATCATCCCTTACCACCCCTTAGCAACCCCAAGTAACTCCAATCACTTTAAAATAAAACAAAATGACACAAACCACAGCAGACTATTTCGAACTCACACACATTATTTCGGCTACCAAAATTCACCCCCAACTACCCCTTACCACCCCAGACTAAGCCCGATCACTTTAAAATTACAAAAAATGTTACAAATCATAGCAAACTATGCCAAACTCACCCAAATTACTTCGGCTACCATAAATCACCCCCAACTACCCCTTACCACCCCAAACTAAGAACAATCACTTTAAAATTACAAAAAATGATACAATCCATAGCAAACTATGCCAAACTCACGCAAATTACTTCGGCTACCATAAATCACCCCCAACTACCCCTTACCACCCCAAACTAAGCGCAATCACTTTAAAATTACAAAAAATGTTACAACTCATAGTAAACTATGCCAAACTCAACCAAATTACTTCGGTTACCATAAATCACCCCCAACTACCCCGTACCACCCCAAACTAAGCCAAATCACTTTAAAATTACAAAAAATGCTACAAACCATAGCAAACTATGCCAAACTCACCTAAATTACTTCGGCTACCTTAAATCACCCTTAACTACCCCTTACCACCCCAAACTAAGCCCAATCACTTTAAAATTACAAAAAATGCTACAAACCATATCAAACTATGCCAAACTCACCCAAATTACTTCGGCTACCATATATCACCCCCAACTAACCCTTACCACCCCAAACTAAGAACAATTACTTTAAATTTACAAAAAATGCTACAAGCCATAGCAAACTATGCCAAACTCACCAAAATTACTTCGGCTACCATAAATCACCCCCAACTGCCCCTTACCACTCCAAACTAAGAATAATCACTTTAAAATTTAAAAAATGCAACAAACTATGCCAAACTCACCTAAATTACTTCGGCTACCATAAGTCACCCCCAACTACTCCTTACCACCCCAAAATAAGCCCAATCACTTTAAAATTACAAAAAATGCTACAAATCTTAGCAAACTATGCCAAACTCACCAAAATTACTTCGGCTACCATAAGTCACCTCCAACTACTCCTTACCACCGCAAAATAAGCCCAATCACTTTAAAATTACAAAAAATGCTACAAATCATAGCAAACTATGCCAAACTCACCAAAATTACTTCGGCTACCATAAATCAACCCCAAATACGCCTTACCACCCCAAACTAAGAACAATCACTTTAAATTTACATAAAATGCTACAAACCATAGCAAACTATGCCAAACTCTCCTAAATTACTTCGGCTACCATAAATCAGTCCCTACTACCCCTTACCACCCCAAATTAAGCCCATTCACTTTAAAATTACAAAAAATTCTACAAAGCAAACTATGCCAAACTCACCTAAATTACTTCGGCTACCATAAATCACTCCCAAATACCCCTTACCACCCCAAATTAAGCCCATTCACTTTAAAATTACAAAAAATGCTACAAAGCAAACTATGCCAAACTCACCTAAATTACTTCGGCTACCATAAATCACCCCCAGCTACCCCTTACCACTCCAAAATAAGCAGATTCACTTTAAAATTACAAAAAATGCTACAAATCATAGCAAACTACCCCTTACCACCCCAAACTAAGAATTATCACTTTAAATTTACAAAAAATGCTACAAACCATAGCAAACTATGCCAAACTCACCTAAATTACTTCGGCTACCATAAGTCACTCCCAACTACCCCTTTCCACCCCAAATTAAGCCCATTCACTTTTGAATTACAAAAAATGCTACAAAGCAAACTATGCCAAACTCACCTAAATTACTTCGGCTACCATAAATCACTCCCAACTACCCCTTCCCCCCCAAAATAAGCCCATTCTCTTTAAAATTACAAAAAATACTACATAGAAAACTATGCCAAACTCACCTAAATTACTTCGGCTACCATAAATCACTCCCAACTACCCCTTACCACCCCAAATTAAGCCCATTCACTTTAAAATTACAAAAAATGCTACAAAGCAAACTATGCCAAACTCACCTAAATTACTTCGGCTACCATAAATCACCCTCAACTATCCCTTACCACCCCAAACTAAGAAAAATTACTTTAAATTTACAAAAAATGCTACAAGCCATAGCAAACTATGCCAAACTCACCAAAATTACTTCGGCTACCATAAATCACCCCCAACTGCCCCTTACCACTCCTAACTAAGAATAATCACTTTAAAATTTAAAAAATGCAACAAACTATAACAAACTATGCCAAACTCACCTAAATTACTTCGGCTACCATAAGTCACCCCCAACTACTCCTTACCACCCCAAAATAAGCCCAATCACTTTAAAATTACAAAAAATGCTACAAATCATAGCAAACTATGCCAAACTCACCAAAATTACTTCGGCTACCATAAGTCACCTCCAACTACTCCTTACCACCGCAAAATAAGCCCAATCACTTTAAAATTACAAAAAATGCTACAAATCATAGCAAACTATGCCAAACTTACCAAAATTACTTCGGCTACCATAAATCAACCCCAAATACTCCTTACCACCCCAAACTAAGAACAATCACTTTAAATTTACAAAAAATGCTACAAACCATAGCAAACTATGCCAAACTCTCCTAAATTACTTCGGCTACCATAAATCAGTCCCTACTACCCCTTACCACCCCAAATTAAGCCCATTCACTTTAAAATTACAAAAAATGCTACAAAGCAAACTATGCCAAACTCACCTAAATTACTTCGGCTACCATAAATCACTCCCAACTACCCCTTACCACCCCAAATTAAGCCCATTCACTTTAAAATTACAAAAAATGCTACAAAGCAAACTATGCCAAACTCACCTAAATTACTTCGGCTACCATAAATCACCCCCAGCTACCCCTTACCACTCCAAAATAAGCAGATTCACTTTAAAATTACAAAAAATGCTACAAATCATAGCAAACTATGCCAAACTCACCTAAATTACTTCGGCTGCCATAAGGCACCCCCAACTACTCCTTACCACCCCAAAATAAGTCCAATCACTTTAAAATTACAAAAAATGCTACAAATCATAGCAAACTATGCCAAACTCACCAAAATTACTTCGGCTACCATAAATCAACCCCAAATACCCCTACCACCCCAAACTAAGAACAATTACTTTAAATTTACAAAAAATGCTACAAACCATAGCAAACTATGCCAAACTCTCCTAAATTACTTCGGCTACCATAAATCAGTCCCTACTACCCCTTACCACCCCAAATTAAGCCCATTCACTTTAAAATTACAAAAAATTCTACAAAGCAAACTATGCCAAACTCACCTAAATTACTTCGGCTACCATAAATCACTCCCACCTACCCCTTACCACCCCAAATTAAGCCCATTCACTTTAAAATTACAAAAAATGCTACAAAGCAAACTATGCCAAACTCACCTAAATTACTTCGGCTACCATAAATCACCCCCAGCTACCCCTTACCACTCCAAAATAAGCAGATTCACTTTAAAATTACAAAAAATGCTACAAATCATAGCAAACTATGCCAAACTCACCTAAATTAGTTCGGCTGCCATAAGTCACCCCCAACTACTCCTTACCACCCCAAAATAAGTCCAATCACTTTAAAATTACAAAAAATGCTACAAATCATAGCAAACTATGCCAAACTCACCAAAATTACTTCGGCTACCATAAATCACCCCCAACTACCCCTTACCGCCACAAACTAAGAACAATCACTTTAAATTTACAAAAAATTCTACAAACTATAGCAAACTATGCCAAACTCACCTAAATTACTTCGGCTACCATAAATCACTCCCAACTACCCCTTTACACCCCAAATTAAGCCCATTCACTTTTGAATTACAAAAAATGCTACAAAGCAAACTATGCCAAACTCACCTAAATTACTTCGGCTACCATAAATCACTCCCAACTACCCCTTACCACCCCAAACTAAGAATAATCACTTTAAATTTACTAAAAATGCTACAAACCATAGCAAACTATGCCAAACTCACCTAAATTACTTCGGCTACCATAAATCACTCCCAACTACCCCTTTTCACCCCAAATTAAGCCCATTCACTTTTGAATTACAAAAAATGCTACAAAGCAAACTATGCCAAACTCACCTAAATTACTTCGGCTACCATAAATCACTCCCAACTACCCCTTCCCACCCCAAAATAAGCCCATTCTCTTTAAAATTACAAAAAATACTACATAGAAAACTATGCCAAACTCACCTAAATTACTTCGGCTAACATAAATCACCCCCAAAAACCCCTTCGAATCCCAAACTAAGAAAAATCAATTTAAAATTAAAAGAATGCTACAAACTATAGCAAACTATGCCAAACTCACCTAAATTACTTCGGCTACCATAAGTCACCCCCAACTACTCCTTACCACCGCAAAATAAGCCCAATCACTTTAAAATTACAAAAAATGCTACAAATCATAGCAAACTATGCCAAACTCACCAAAATTACTTCGGCTACCATAAATCACCCCCAACTACCCCTTACCACCCCAAACTTAGAACAATAACTTTAAATTTACAAAAAATGCTACAAACCATAGCAAACTATGCCAAACCCACTTAAATTACTTCGGCTAACATAAATCACTCCCAACTACCCCTTACCACCCCAAATTAAGCCCATTCACTTTAAAATTACAAAAAATGCTAGAAAGCAAACTATGCCAAACTCACGTAAATTACTTCGGCTACCATAAATCACTCCCAACTACCCCTTCCCACCCCAAAATAAGCCCATTCACTTTAAAATTACAAAAGATACTACATAGAAAACTATGCCAAACTCACCTAAATTACTTCGGCTACCATAAATTACCCCCAACTACCCCTTACCTCCCCAAACTAAGCCCAATCACTTTAAAATTACCAAAAATGCTACAAATCGTAGCAAACTATGCCAAACTCGCCTAAATTACTTCGGCTACCATAAATCACCCCCAACTACCCCTTTGAACCCCAATCTAAGAAAAATCAATTTAAAATTAAAAGAATCCTACAAACTATAGCAAACTATGCCAAACTCACCTAAATTACTTCGGCTACCATAAGTCACCCCCAACTATTTCTTACCACCCCAAACTAAGTCCAATCACTTTCAAATTACAAAAAATGCTACAAATCATAGCAAACTATGCCGAACTCACCTAAATTACTCGGCTACCATAAATCACCCCCAACTACCCCTTACCACCCCAAAATAAGCCCAATTACTTTAAAATTACAAAAAATGCTACAAACAATAACAAACTATGCCAAACTCACCTAAATTACTTCGGCTACCATAAATCACCCCCAACTACCCCTTACCACTCCAAAACAAGCAGATTCACTTTAAAATTACAAAAAATGCTACAAGTCATAGCAAAATGCCAAACTCACCTAAATTACTTCGGCTGCCATAAGTCACCCCCAACTACTCCTTACCACCGCAAAATAAGCCCAATCAGTTTAAAATTACAAAAAATACTACATAGAAAACTATGCCAAACTCACCTAAATTACTTTGGCTACCATAAATTACCCCCAACTACCCCTTACCACCCCAAAATACGACCATTCACTTTAAAATTACAAAAAATACTACAAATCATAGCAAACTATGCCAAACTCGCCTAAATTACTTCGGCTACCATAAATCACTCCCAACTACCCCTTCCCACCCCAAAATACGACCATTCACTTTAAAATTACAAAAAATACTACATAGAACACTATGCCAAACTCACCTAAATTACTTCGGCTACCATATGTCACCCCCAACTACTCCTTACCACCCCAAAATAAGTCCAATCACTTTAAAATTACAAAAAATGCTACAAATCATAGCAAACTATGCCAAGCTCACCAAAATTACTTCGGCTACCATAAGTCACCCCCAACTACTCCTTACCACCCCAAAATAAGCCCAATCACTTTAAAATTACAAAAAATTCTATAAATCATAGCAAACTATGCCAAACTCACCTAAATTACTTCGGCTACCATAAATCACTCCCAACTACCCCTTACCACCCCAAATTAAGCCCATTCACTTTAAAATTACAAAAATGCTACAAAGCAAACTATGCCAAACTCACCTAAATTACTTCGGCTACCATAAATCACCCCCAACTACCCCTTACTACCCCAAAATAAGCCCAATCACTTTAAAATGACAAAAAATTCTACAAATCATAGCAAACTATGCCAAACTCACCTAAATTACTTCGGCTACCATAAATCACCCCCAACTACCCCTTACCACCCCAAAATAAGCCCATTCACTTTAAAATTACAAAAAATGCTACATAGCAAACTATGCCAAACTCACATAAATTACTTTGGCTACCATAAATTACCCCCAACTACCCCTTACCACCCCAAAATACGACCATTCACTTTAAAATTTAAAAAATGCTACAAATCAAAGCAAACTATGCCAAACTCACCTAAATTACTTCGGCTACCATAAGTCACCCCCAACTACTCCTTACCACCCCAAACTAAGCCCAATGACTTTAAAATTACAAAAAATGCTACAAATCATAGCAAACTACGCCAAACTCACCTAAATTACTTCGGCTACCATAAGTCACCTCTAACTACTCCTTACCACCCTAAACTAAGTCCAATCACTCTAAATTACAAAAAATGCTACAAATCATAGCAAACTATGCCAAACTCACCTAAATTACTTCGGCTACCATAAATCACCCCCAACTACCCCTTACCACCTCAAACTAAGAACAATCACTTTAAAATAAAAAAAAATGTTACAAAACATAGCAAACTATGTCAAACTCACCTAAATTACTTCGGCTACCGTTAACCACCCTCAACTACCCCTTACCACCCCAAACTAAGCCCAATCACTTTAGAATTACAAAAAATGCTACAAATCATAGCAAACTATGCCAACTCACCTAAATTACTTCGGCTACCATAACTCACCCTCAACTACCCCTTACCACCCCAAAATAAGCTCATTCACTTTAAAATTACAAAAAATGCTACAAACAATAACAAACTATGCCAAACTCACCTAAATTCTTTCGGCTACCATAAATCACCCCCAACTACCCCTTACCACCCCAAACTAACTCCAATCCCTTTAAAATTACAAAAAATGCTACAACTCATAGCAAACTATGCCAAACTCACCTAAATTACTTCGGCTACCATAAATCACCCCCTACTACTCCTTACCACCCCAAAATTAGCCCATTCACTTTGAAATTACAAAAAATACTACATAGAAAACTATGCCAAACTCACCTAAATTACTTCGGCTTCCATAAATTACCCCCAACTACCCCTTACACCCTAAACTAAGCCCAATCACTTTAAAATTACCAAAAATTCTACAACTCATAGAAAACTATGCCAAACTTACCTAAATTACTTCGGCTACCATAAATTACCCCTAACTACCCTTTACCACCCCAAACTAAGCCCAATCACTTTAAAATTACAAAATATGCTACAAATCATAGCAAACTATGCCAAACTCACCTAAATTACTTCGGCTACCATAAGTCACCCCCAACTACCCTTTACTACCCAGAACTAACTCCAATCCCTTTAAAATTACAAAAAATGCTACAACTCATAGCAAACTATGCCAAACTCATCTAAATTACTTCGGCTACGATAAATCACTCCCAACTACCCCTTACCAACCCAAGCTGAGAACAATCACTTTAAAATTTTAAAAATGCTACAAACTATTGCAAACTATGCCAAACTCACCTAAATTACTTCGGCTACCATAAATTACCCCTAACTACCCTTTACCACCCCAAACTAAGCCCAATCACTTTAAAATTACAAAATATGCTACAAATCAATACAAGCTATGCCAAACTCGCCTAAATTACTTCGGCTACCATAAGTCACCTCCAACTACTCCTTACCCCCCCAAACTAAGTACAGTCACTCTAAATTACAAAAAATGCTACAAACCATAGCAAACTATGCCAAACTCACCTAAATTACTTCGGCTACCATAAATCACCCCCAACTACCCCTTATGATCCCAAAATAAGCCCATTTACTTTAAAATTACAAAAAATGCTACAAATCATAGCAAACCATGCCAAATTCACCTAAATTACTTCGGCTACCATAAATCACCCCCTACTACTCCTTACCACCCCAAAATTAGCCCATTCACTTTGAAATTACAAAAAATACTACATAGAAAACTATGCCAAACTCACCTAAATTACTTCGGCTTCCATAAATTACCCCCAACTACCCCTTACACCCTAAACTAAGCCCAATCACTTTAAAATTACCAAAAATTCTACAACTCATAGAAAACTATGCCAAACTTACCTAAATTACTTCGGCTACCATAAATTACCCCTAACTACCCTTTACCACCCCAAACTAAGCCCAATCACTTTAAAATTACAAAATATGCTACAAATCATAGCAAACTATGCCAAACTCACCTAAATTACTTCGGCTACCATAAGTCACCCCCAACTACCCTTTACCACCCAGAACTAACTCCAATCCCTTTAAAATTACAAAAAATGCTACAACTCATAGCAAACTATGCCAAACTCATCTAAATTACTTCGGCTACGATAAATCACTCCCAACTACCCCTTACCAACCCAAGCTGAGAACAATCACTTTAAAATTTTAAAAATGCTACAAACTATTGCAAACTATGCCAAACTCACCTAAATTACTTCGGCTACCATAAATTACCCCTAACTACCCTTTACCACCCCAAACTAAGCCCAATCACTTTAAAATTACAAAATATGCTACAAATCATAGCAAACTATGCCAAACTCGCCTAAATTACTTCGGCTACCATAAGTCACCTCCAACTACTCCTTACCCCCCCAAACTAAGTACAATCACTCTAAATTTACAAAAAATGCTACAAACCATAGCAAACTATGCCAAACTCACCTAAATTACTTCGGCTACCATAAATTACCCCCAACTACCCTTTACCACTCCAAACTAAGCCCAATCACTTTAAAATTACAAAATATAGTACAAATCATAGCAAACTGTGCCAAACTCACCTAAATTACTTCCGCTACCATAAATCACTCCCAACTACCCCTTACCAACCCAAGCTAAAAACAATCACTTTAAAATTTAAAAAATGCTACAAACTATTGCAAACTATGCCAAACTCACCTAAATTACTTCGGCTACCATAAATCACCCCCAACTACTCCTTACCACCCCAAAATTAGCCCATTCACTTTGAAATTACAGAAAATACTACATAGAAATCTATGCCAAAATCACCTAAATTACTTCGGCTACCATAAATTACCCCCAACTACCCCTTACCACCCTAAACTAAGCCCAATCACTTTAAAATTACCAAAAATGCTACAACTCATAGAAAACTATGCCAAACTCACCTAAATTACTTCGGCTACCATAAATTACCCCCAACTACCCTTTACCACCCCAAACTAAGCCCAATCACTTTAAAATTACAAAATATGCTACAAATCATAGCAAACTATGCCAAACTCACCTAAATTACTTCGGCTACCATAAGTCACCCCCAACTACCCCTTACCACCCCGAACTAACTCCAATCCCTTTAAAATTACAAAAAATGCTACAACTAGTAGCAAACTATGCCAAACTCACCTAAATTACTTCGGCTACAATAAATCACCCCCAACAACCAGTTACCACCCCAAGGTAAGCCCATTCACTTTAAAATTACAAAAAATGCTACAAATCATAGCAAACTATGCCAAACTCACCTGAATAACTTCGGCTACCATAAGTCACCCCCAACTACCCCTTACCACCCAAAACTAAGAACAATCACTTTAAAATAAAAAAAAATGCTACAACTCATAGCAAACTATGCCAAACTCACCAAATTTACTTCGGCTACCATAAATCACCCCAACTACCCCTTACCACTCCAAACTAAGAACAATGCTACAACTCATAGCAAACTATGCTAAACTCACCAAATTTACTTCGGCTACCATAAATCACCCCCAACTACCCCTTACCACCCCAAACTAAGAACAATCACTTTAAAATTTAAAAAATGCTACAAACTATAGCAAACTATGCCAAACTCACCTAAATTACTTCGGCTACCATAAGTCACCCCGAACTATTCCTTACCACCCCAAACTAAGGCCAATCACTCTAAATTACAAAAAATGCTACAAACCATAGCAAACTATGCCAAACTCACCTAAATTACTTCGGCTACCATAAATCACCTCCAACTACCCCTTACCTCCCCAAAATAAGCCCATTCACTTTAAAATTACAAAAAATGCTACATAGCAAACTATGCCAAACTCACATAAATTACTTCGGCTACCATAAATTACCCCCAACTACCCCTTACCACCCCAAACTAAGTCCAATCACTTTAAAATTACAAAAAATGATACAACTCATAGAAAACTATGCCAAACTCACCTAAATTACTTCGGCTACCATAAGTCACCCCCAACTACCCCTTACCACCCCGAACTAACTCCAATCCCTTTAAAATTACAAAAAATGCTACAAACCATAGCAAACTATGCCAAACTCACCTAAATTACTTCGGCTACCATAAATCACCTCCAACTACCCCTTACCTCCCCAAAATAAGCCCACTCACTTTAAAATTACAAAAAATGCTACATAGCAAACTATGCCAAACTCACATAAATTACTTCGGCTACCATAAATTACCCCCAACTACCCCTTACCACCCCAAACTAAGAACAATCACTTTAAATTTACAAAAATGCTACAAATCATAGCAAACTATGCCAAACTCACCTACATTACTTCGGCTACCATAAGTCTCCTCCAACTACTCCTTACCACCCTAAACTAAGTCCAATTACTCTAAATTACAAAAAATGCTACAACTCATAACAAACTATGCCAAACTCACCTAAATTACTTAGGCTACAATAAATCACCCCCAACTACCCCTTACCACAACAAAATAAGCCCATTCACTATAAAATTACAAAAAATGCTACATAGCAAACTATGCCTAACTCACATAAATTACTTCTGCTACCATAAATCACCCCCAACTACCCCTTACCACCCCAAACTAAGAACTATCACTTTAAAATTTAAAAAATGCTACAAACTATAGCAAACTATGCCAAACTCACCTAAATTACTTCGGCTACCATAAGTCACCCCGAACTACTCCTTACCACCCCAAACTAAGGCCAATCACTCTAAATTACAAAAAATGCTACAAACCATAGCAAACTATGCCAAACTCACCTAAATTACTTCGGCTACCATAAATCACTCCCAACTACCCCTTACCACCCCAAACTAAGAACAATCACTTTAAATTTACAAAAATGCTACAAATCATAGCAAACTATGCCAAACTCACCTACATTACTTCGGCTACCATAAGTCTCCTCCAACTACTCCTAACCACCCTAAACTAAGTCCAATCACTCTAAATTACAAAAAATGCTACAACTCATAGCATACTATGCCAAACTCACCTAAATTACTTAGGCTACAATAAATCACCCCCAACTACCCCTTACCACAACAAAATAAGCCCATTCACTTTAAAATTACAAAAAATGATACAACTCATAGAAAACTATGCCAAACTCACCTAAATTACTTCGGCGATCATAAATCACCCCTAACTACCCCTTACCACCCCAAAATAAGCCCATTCACTTTAAAATTACAACAAATGCTACATTGCAAACTATGCCAAACTCACATAAATTACTTCGGCTACCATAAATTACCCCCAACTAACCCTTACCTCCCCAAAATAAGCCCAATCAATTTAAAATTACAAAAAATGCTACAAACTATAGCAAACTATGCCAAACTCACCTAAATTACTTCGGCTACAATAAATTACCCCAACTAACCCTTACCACCCCAGAATAAACCCATTCACTTTAAAATTACAAAAAATGCTACAACTCATAGCAAACTATGCCAAACTCACCTAAATTACTTCGGCTACCATAAGTCACCCCGAACTACTCCTTACCACCCCAAACTAAGTCCAGTCACTCTAAATTACAAAAAATGCTACAAACCATAGCAAACTATGCCAAACTCACCTAAATTACTTCGGCTACCATAAATCACCCCCAACTAACCCTTACCTCTCCAAAATAAGCCCAATCAATTTAAAATTACAACTCATAGCAAACTATGCCAAACTCACAAAATTATTTCGGCTACCATAAATCACCCCCAACTACCCCTTACCACCCTAAAATAAGAACAATCACTTTAAAATTTAAAAAATGCTACAAACCATAGCAAACTATGCCAAACTCACCTAAATTACTTCGGCTACAATAAATCACCCCCAACTACCCCTTATCCCCCAAAATAAGCCCATTCACTTTAAAATTACAAAAAATGCTACATAGCAAACTATGCCAAACTCACATAAATTACTTCGGCTACAATAAATCACCCCCAACTACCCCTTACCACCCCAAACTAAGCCCAATCACTTTAAAATTACAAAAAATGCTACAAATCATAGCAAACCATGCCAAATTCACCTAAATTACTTCGGCTACCATAAATCACCCCCAACTAACCCTTACCTCTCCAAAATAAGCCCAATCAATTTAAAATTACAACTCATAGCAAACTATGCCAAACTCACAAAATTACTTCGGCTACCATAAATCACCCCCAACTACCCCTTACCACCCTAAAATAAGAACAATCACTTTAAAATTTAAAAAATGCTACAAACCATAGCAAACTATGCCAAACTCACCTAAATTACTTCGGCTACAATAAATCACCCCCAACTACCCCTTATCCCCCAAAATAAGCCCATTCACTTTAAAATTACAAAAAATGCTACATAGCAAACTATGCCAAACTCACATAAATTACTTCGGCTACAATAAATCACCCCCAACTACCCCTTACCACCCCAAACTAAGCCCAATCACTTTAAAATTACAAAAAATGCTACAAATCATAGCAAACCATGCCAAATTCACCTAAATTACTTCGGCTACCATAAATCACCCCCAACTACTCCTTACCACCCCAAACTAAGCCCAATCACTTTAAAATTACAAAAAATGCTACAAACTATAGCAAACTATGCCAAACTCACCTAAATTACTTCGGCTACAATAAATCACCCCAACTACCCCTTACCACCCCAAAATAAGCCCATTCACTTTAAAATTACAAAAAATGCTACAACTCATAGCAAACTATGCCAAACTCACCTAAATTACTTCCTCTACCATAAGTCACCCCGAACTACTCCTTACCACCCCAAACTAAGTCCAGTCACTCTAAATTACAAAAAATGCTACAAACCATACCAAACTCACCTAAATTACTTCGGCTACAATAAATCTCCCCCAACTACCCCTTATCCCCCAAAATAAGCCCATTCACTTTAAAATTACAAAAAATGCTACATAGCAAACTATGCCAAACTCACATAAATTACTTCGGCTACAATAAATCACCACCAACTACCCCTTACCACCCCAAAATAAGCCCATTCACTTTAAAATTTAAAAAATGCTACAAACTATAGCAAACTATGCCAAACTCACCTAAATTACTTCGGCTACCATAAGTCACCCCGAACTACTCCTTACCACCCCAAACTAAGGCCAATCACTCTAAATTACAAAAAATGCTACAAACCATAGCAAACTATGCCAAACTCACCTAAATTACTTCGGCTACCATAAATCACCTCCAACTACCCCTTACCACCCCAAACTAAGTCCAATCCCTTTAAAATTACAAAAAATGCTACAAACCATAGCAAACTATGCCAAACTCACATAAATTACTTCGGCTACCATAAATTACCCCCAACTACCCCTTACCACCCCAAACTAAGTCCAATCACTTTAAAATTACAAAAAATGATACAACTCATAGAAAACTATGCCAAACTCACCTAAATTACTTCGGCTACCATAAGTCACCCCCAACTACCCCTTACCACCCCGAACTAACTCCAATCCCTTTAAAATTACAAAAAATGCTACAAACCATAGCAAACTATGCCAAACTCACCTAAATTACTTCGGCTACCATAAATCACTCCCAACTACCCCTTACCACCCCAAACTAAGAACAATCACTTTAAATTTACAAAAATGCTACAAATCATAGCAAACTATGCCAAACTCACCTACATTACTTCGGCTACCATAAGTCTCCTCCAACTACTCCTTACCACCCTAAACTAAGTCCAATTACTCTAAATTACAAAAAATGCTACAACTCATAGCAAACTATGCCAAACTCACCTAAATTACTTAGGCTACAATAAATCACCCCCAACTACCCCTTACCACAACAAAATAAGCCCATTCACTATAAAATTACAAAAAATGCTACATAGCAAACTATGCCTAACTCACATAAATTACTTCTGCTACCATAAATCACCCCCAACTACCCCTTACCACCCCAAACTAAGAACAATCACTTTAAAATTTAAAAAATGCTACAAACTATAGCAAACTATGCCAAACTCACCTAAATTACTTCGGCTACCATAAGTCACCCCGAACTACTCCTTACCACCCCAAACTAAGGCCAATCACTCTAAATTACAAAAAATGCTACAAACCATAGCAAACTATGCCAAACTCACCTAAATTACTTCGGCTACCATAAATCACTCCCAACTACCCCTTACCACCCCAAACTAAGAACAATCACTTTAAATTTACAAAAATGCTACAAATCATAGCAAACTATGCCAAACTCACCTACATTACTTCGGCTACCATAAGTCTCCTCCAACTACTCCTAACCACCCTAAACTAAGTCCAATCACTCTAAATTACAAAAAATGCTACAACTCATAGCATACTATGCCAAACTCACCTAAATTACTTAGGCTACAATAAATCACCCCCAACTACCCCTTACCACAACAAAATAAGCCCATTCACTTTAAAATTACAAAAAATGATACAACTCATAGAAAACTATGCCAAACTCACCTAAATTACTTCGGCGATCATAAATCACCCCTAACTACCCCTTACCACCCCAAAATAAGCCCATTCACTTTAAAATTACAACAAATGCTACATTGCAAACTATGCCAAACTCACATAAATTACTTCGGCTACCATAAATTACCCCCAACTAACCCTTACCTCCCCAAAATAAGCCCAATCAATTTAAAATTACAAAAAATGCTACAAACTATAGAAAACTATGCCAAACTCACCTAAATTACTTCGGCGATCATAAATCACCCCTAACTACCCCTTACCACCCCAGAATAAACCCATTCACTTTAAAATTACAAAAAATGCTACAACTCATAGCAAACTATGCCAAACTCACCTAAATTACTTCGGCTACCATAAGTCACCCCAACTACTCCTTACCACCCCAAACTAAGAACAATCACTTTAAATTTAGAAAAATGCTACAAATCATAGCAAACTATGGCAAACTCACCTAAATTACTTCGGCTACCATAAGTCACCCCCAACTACTCCTTACCCCCCCAAACTAAGTAGTCACTCTAGATTACAAAAAATGCTACAAATCATAGCAAACTATGCCAAACTCTCCTAAATTACTTCGGCTACCATAAATCACCCCCAACTACCCCTTACCACCCCAAACTAAGAACAATCACTTTAAATATACAAAAAATGCTACAAATCATAGCAAACTATGCCAAACTCATCTAAATTACTTCGGCTACCATAAGTCACCCCCAACTACTCCATACCCCCCCAATCTAAGTCCAATCACTCTAAATTACAAAAAATGCTACAAATCATAGCAAACTATGCCAAACTAACCTAAATTACTTCGGCTACCATAAATCACCCCCAACTACCCCTTACCACCCCAAAATAAGCTCATTCACTTTAAAATTACAAAAAATGCTACAAACAATAACAAACTATGCCAAACACACCTAAATTACTTCGGCTACCATAAATCACCCCCAACTACCCCTTTTCTCCCCAAAATAAGCCCATTCACTTTAAAATTACAAAAAATGCTACGTAGCAAACTATGCCAAACTCACATAAATTACTTCGGCTACCATAAATTACCCCCAACTACCCCTCACCACCCCAAACTAAGCCCATTCACTTAAAAGTTACAAAAAATGCTACAAATCATAGCAAACTCTCCCAAATTCACCTAAATTACTTCGGCTACCATAAGTCACCCCAACTACCCCTTACCACCCCAAACTAAGTCCAATCACTTTAAAATTACAAAAAATGCTACAACTCATAGAAAACTATGCCAAACTCACCTAAATTACTTCGGCTACCATAAGTCACCCCCAACTACCCTTTACCACCCCAAACTAAGAACAATCACTTTAAGATAAAAAATGCTACAAACCATAGCAAACTATGTCAAACTCACCTAAATTACTTCTGCTACCATAAATCACGCCCAACTACCCCTTACCACCCCAAACTAAGAACAATCACTTTAAAATTTAAAAAATGCTACAAACTATACCAAACTATGCCAAACTCACCTAAATTACTTCGGCTACCATAAGTCACCCCAAACTATTCCTTACCACACCAAACTAAGAACAATCACTTTAAAATAAAAAAAATGCTACAACTCATAGCAAACTATGCCAAACTCACCAAATTTACTTCGGCTACCATAAATCACCCCCAACTACCCCTTACCACCCCAAACTAAGAACAATGCTACAACTCATAGCAAACTATGCCAAACTCAACAAGTTTACTTCGGCTACCATAAATCACCCCCAACTACCCCTTACCACCCCAAACTAAGAACAATCACTTTAAAATTTAAAAAATGCTACAAACTATAGCAAACTATGTCAAACTCACCTAAATTACTTCGGCTACCATAAGTCACCCCGAACTACTCCTTACCACCCCAAACTAAGTCCAATCACTTTAAAATTACAAAAAATGATACAACTCAAAGAAAACTATGCCAAACTCACCTAAATTACTTCGGCTACCATAAGTCACCCCCAACTACTCCATACCCCCCCAATCTAAGTCCAATCACTCTAAATTACAAAAAAATGCTACAAACCATAGCAAACTATGCCAAACTCACCTAAATTACTTCGGCTACCATAAATTACCCCCAACTACCCCTTACCACCCCAAACTAAGTCCAATCACTTTAAAATTACAAAAAATGATACAACTCAAAGCAAACTATGCCAAACTCACCTAAATTACTTCGGCTACCATAAGTCACCCCCAACTACCCCTTACCACCCCGAACTAACTCCAATCCCTTTAAAATTACAAAAAATGCTACAACTCATAGCAAACTATGCCAAACTCACCTAAATTACTTCGGCTACCATAAGTCACCCCCAACTACTCCATACCCCCCCAATCTAAGTCCAATCACTCTAAATTACAAAAAAATGCTACAAACCATAGCAAACTATGCCAAACTCACATAAATTACGTCGGCTACCATAAATTACCCCCAACTACCCCTTACCACCCCAAACTAAGCCCAATCACTTTAAAGTTACAAAAAATGCTACAAATCATAGCAAACTCTGCCAAATTCACCTAAATTACTTCGGCTACAATAAGTCACCCCAACTACTCCTTACCACCCCAAACTAAGAACAATCACTTTAAATTTAGAAAAATGCTACAAATCATAGCAAACTATGGCAAACTCACCTAAATTACTTCGGCTACCATAAGTCACCCCCAACTACTCCTTACCCCCCCAAACTAAGTACAGTCACTCTAGATTACAAAAAATGCTACAAATCATAGCAAACTATGTCAAACTCACCTAAATTACTTCGGCGATCATAAATCACCCCTAACTACCCCTTACCACCCCAAAATAAGCCCATTCACTTTAAAATTACAACAAATGCTACATTGCAAACTATGCCAAACTCACATAAATTACTTCGGCTACCATAAATTACCCCCAACTACCCCTTACCACCCCAAACTAAGTCCAATCACTTTAAAATTACAAAAAATGATACAACTCATTGAAAACTATGCCAAACTCACCTAAATTACTTCGGCTACCATAAGTCACCCCCAACTACCCCTTACCACCCCGAACTAACTCCAATCCCTTTAAAATTACAAAAAATGCTACAACTCATAGCAAACTATGCCAAACTCACCTAAATTACTTCGGCTACCATAAATCACTCCCAACTACCCCTTACCACCCCAAACTAAGAACAATCACTTTAAATTTACAAAAATGCTACAAATCATAGCAAACTATGCCAAACTCACCTACATTACTTCGGCTACCATAAGTCTCCTCCAACTACTCCTAACCACCCTAAACTAAGTCCAATCACTCTAAATTACAAAAAATGCTACAACTCATAGCATACTATGCCAAACTCACCTAAATTACTTAGGCTACAATAAATCACCCCCAACTACCCCTTACCACAACAAAATAAGCCCATTCACTTTAAAATTACAAAAAATGATACAACTCATAGAAAACTATGCCAAACTCACCTAAATTACTTCGGCGATCATAAATCACCCCTAACTACCCCTTACCACCCCAAAATAAGCCCATTCACTTTAAAATTACAACAAATGCTACATTGCAAACTATGCCAAACTCACATAAATTACTTCGGCTACCATAAATTACCCCCAACTAACCCTTACCTCCCCAAAATAAGCCCAATCAATTTAAAATTACAAAAAATGCTACAAACTATAGAAAACTATGCCAAACTCACCTAAATTACTTCGGCGATCATAAATCACCCCTAACTACCCCTTACCACCCCAGAATAAACCCATTCACTTTAAAATTACAAAAAATGCTACAACTCATAGCAAACTATGCCAAACTCACCTAAATTACTTCGGCTACCATAAGTCACCCCAACTACTCCTTACCACCCCAAACTAAGAACAATCACTTTAAATTTAGAAAAATGCTACAAATCATAGCAAACTATGGCAAACTCACCTAAATTACTTCGGCTACCATAAGTCACCCCCAACTACTCCTTACCCCCCCAAACTAAGTAGTCACTCTAGATTACAAAAAATGCTACAAATCATAGCAAACTATGCCAAACTCTCCTAAATTACTTCGGCTACCATAAATCACCCCCAACTACCCCTTACCACCCCAAACTAAGAACAATCACTTTAAATATACAAAAAATGCTACAAATCATAGCAAACTATGCCAAACTCATCTAAATTACTTCGGCTACCATAAGTCACCCCCAACTACTCCATACCCCCCCAATCTAAGTCCAATCACTCTAAATTACAAAAAATGCTACAAATCATAGCAAACTATGCCAAACTAACCTAAATTACTTCGGCTACCATAAATCACCCCCAACTACCCCTTACCACCCCAAAATAAGCTCATTCACTTTAAAATTACAAAAAATGCTACAAACAATAACAAACTATGCCAAACACACCTAAATTACTTCGGCTACCATAAATCACCCCCAACTACCCCTTTTCTCCCCAAAATAAGCCCATTCACTTTAAAATTACAAAAAATGCTACGTAGCAAACTATGCCAAACTCACATAAATTACTTCGGCTACCATAAATTACCCCCAACTACCCCTCACCACCCCAAACTAAGCCCATTCACTTAAAAGTTACAAAAAATGCTACAAATCATAGCAAACTCTCCCAAATTCACCTAAATTACTTCGGCTACCATAAGTCACCCCAACTACCCCTTACCACCCCAAACTAAGTCCAATCACTTTAAAATTACAAAAAATGCTACAACTCATAGAAAACTATGCCAAACTCACCTAAATTACTTCGGCTACCATAAGTCACCCCCAACTACCCTTTACCACCCCAAACTAAGAACAATCACTTTAAGATAAAAAATGCTACAAACCATAGCAAACTATGTCAAACTCACCTAAATTACTTCTGCTACCATAAATCACGCCCAACTACCCCTTACCACCCCAAACTAAGAACAATCACTTTAAAATTTAAAAAATGCTACAAACTATACCAAACTATGCCAAACTCACCTAAATTACTTCGGCTACCATAAGTCACCCCAAACTATTCCTTACCACACCAAACTAAGAACAATCACTTTAAAATAAAAAAAATGCTACAACTCATAGCAAACTATGCCAAACTCACCAAATTTACTTCGGCTACCATAAATCACCCCCAACTACCCCTTACCACCCCAAACTAAGAACAATGCTACAACTCATAGCAAACTATGCCAAACTCAACAAGTTTACTTCGGCTACCATAAATCACCCCCAACTACCCCTTACCACCCCAAACTAAGAACAATCACTTTAAAATTTAAAAAATGCTACAAACTATAGCAAACTATGTCAAACTCACCTAAATTACTTCGGCTACCATAAGTCACCCCGAACTACTCCTTACCACCCCAAACTAAGTCCAATCACTTTAAAATTACAAAAAATGATACAACTCAAAGAAAACTATGCCAAACTCACCTAAATTACTTCGGCTACCATAAGTCACCCCCAACTACTCCATACCCCCCCAATCTAAGTCCAATCACTCTAAATTACAAAAAAATGCTACAAACCATAGCAAACTATGCCAAACTCACCTAAATTACTTCGGCTACCATAAATTACCCCCAACTACCCCTTACCACCCCAAACTAAGTCCAATCACTTTAAAATTACAAAAAATGATACAACTCAAAGCAAACTATGCCAAACTCACCTAAATTACTTCGGCTACCATAAGTCACCCCCAACTACCCCTTACCACCCCGAACTAACTCCAATCCCTTTAAAATTACAAAAAATGCTACAACTCATAGCAAACTATGCCAAACTCACCTAAATTACTTCGGCTACCATAAGTCACCCCCAACTACTCCATACCCCCCCAATCTAAGTCCAATCACTCTAAATTACAAAAAAATGCTACAAACCATAGCAAACTATGCCAAACTCACATAAATTACGTCGGCTACCATAAATTACCCCCAACTACCCCTTACCACCCCAAACTAAGCCCAATCACTTTAAAGTTACAAAAAATGCTACAAATCATAGCAAACTCTGCCAAATTCACCTAAATTACTTCGGCTACAATAAGTCACCCCAACTACTCCTTACCACCCCAAACTAAGAACAATCACTTTAAATTTAGAAAAATGCTACAAATCATAGCAAACTATGGCAAACTCACCTAAATTACTTCGGCTACCATAAGTCACCCCCAACTACTCCTTACCCCCCCAAACTAAGTACAGTCACTCTAGATTACAAAAAATGCTACAAATCATAGCAAACTATGTCAAACTCACCTAAATTACTTCGGCGATCATAAATCACCCCTAACTACCCCTTACCACCCCAAAATAAGCCCATTCACTTTAAAATTACAACAAATGCTACATTGCAAACTATGCCAAACTCACATAAATTACTTCGGCTACCATAAATTACCCCCAACTACCCCTTACCACCCCAAACTAAGTCCAATCACTTTAAAATTACAAAAAATGATACAACTCATTGAAAACTATGCCAAACTCACCTAAATTACTTCGGCTACCATAAGTCACCCCCAACTACCCCTTACCACCCCGAACTAACTCCAATCCCTTTAAAATTACAAAAAATGCTACAACTCATAGCAAACTATGCCAAACTCACCTAAATTACTTCGGCTACCATAAATCACTCCCAACTACCCCTTACCACCCCAAACTAAGAACAATCACTTTAAATTTACAAAAATGCTACAAATCATAGCAAACTATGCCAAACTCACCTAAATTACTTCGGCTACCATAAGTCTCCTCCAAATACTCCTTACCACCCTAAACTAAGTCCAATCACTCTAAATTACAAAAAATGCTACAACTCATAGCAAACTATGCCAAACTCACCTAAATTACTTAGGCTACAATAAATCACCCCCAACTACCCCTTACCACAACAAAATAAGCCCATTCACTTTAAAATTACAAAAAATGCTACATAGCAAACTATGCCAAACTCACATAAATTACTTCGGCTACCATAACTTACCCCCAACTACCCCTTACCACCCCAAACTAAGAACAATCACTTTAAATTTACCAAAAATGCTACAAATCATAGCAAACTATGCCAAACTCACCTAAATTACTTCGGCTACCATAAATCACCCCCAACTACCCCTTATGATCCCAAAATAAGCCCATTTACTTTAAAATTACAAAAAATGCTACAAATCATAGCAAACCATGCCAAATTCACCTAAATTACTTCGGCTACCATAAATCACCCCCAACTACCCCTTACCTCCCAAAATAAGCCCATTCACTTTAAAATTACAAAAAATGCTACGTAGCAAACTATGCCTAACTCACATAAATTACTTCGGCTACCATAAATTACCCCCAACTACCCCTTACACCCTAAACTAAGCCCAATCACTTTAAAATTACCAAAAATGCTACAACTCATAGAAAACTATGCCAAACTCACCTAAATTACTTCGGCTACCATAAATTACCCCTAACTACCCTTTACCACCCCAAACTAAGCCCAATCACTTTAAAATTACAAAATATGCTACAAATCATAGCAAACTATGCTACAAATCATAGCAAACTATGCCAAACTCACCTAAATTACTTCGGCTACCATAAGTCACCCCCAACTACCCTTTACCACCCAGAACTAACTCCAATCCCTTTAAAATTACAAAAAATGCTACAACTCATAGCAAACTATGCCAAACTCATCTAAATTACTTCGGCTACGATAAATCACTCCCAACTACCCCTTACCAACCCAAGCTGAGAACAATCACTTTAAAATTTAAAAAATGCTACAAACTATTGCAAACTATGCCAAACTCACCTAAATTACTTCGGCTACCATAAATCACTCCCAACTACCCCTTACCACCCCAAACTAAGAACAATCACTTTAAATTTACAAAAATGCTACAAATCATAGCAAACTATGCCAAACTCACCTAAATTACTTCGGCTACCATAAGTCTCCTCCAAATACTCCTTACCACCCCAAACTAAGCCCAATCACTTTAAAGTTACAAAAAATGCTACAAATCATAGCAAACTCTGCCAAATTCACCTAAATTACTTCGGCTACAATAAGTCACCCCAACTACTCCTTACCACCCCAAACTAAGAACAATCACTTTAAATTTAGAAAAATGCTACAAATCATAGCAAACTATGTCAAACTCACCTAAATTACTTCGGCTACCATAAGTCACCCCCAACTACTCCTTACCCCCCCAAACTAAGTACAGTCACTCTAGATTACAAAAAATGCTACAAATCATAGCAAACTATGCCAAACTCTCCTAAATTACTTCGGCTACCATAAATCACCCCCAACTACCCCATACCACCCCAAACTAAGAACAATAACTTTAAATTTACCAAAAATGCTACAAACCATAGCAAACTATGCCAAACTCACCTAAATTACTTCGGCTACCATAAATCACCCCCAACTACCCCTTATGATCCCAAAATAAGCCCATTTACTTTAAAATTACAAAAAATGCTACAAATCATAGCAAACCATGCCAAATTCACCTAAATTACTTCGGCTACCATAAATCACCCCCAACTACTCCTTACCACCCCAAAATTAGCCCATTCACTTTGAAATTACAAAAAATACTACATAGAAAACTATGCCAAACTCACCTAAATTACTTCGGCTACCATAAATTACCCCCAACTACCCCTTACACCCTAAACTAAGCCCAATCACTTTAAAATTACCAAAAATGCTACAACTCATAGAAAACTATGCCAAACTCACCTAAATTACTTCGGCTACCATAAATTACCCCTAACTACCCTTTACCACCCCAAACTAAGCCCAATCACTTTAAAATTACAAAATATGCTACAAATCATAGCAAACTATGCCAAACTCACCTAAATTACTTCTGCTACCATAAGTCACCCCCAACTACCCTTTACCACCCAGAACTAACTCCAATCCCTTTAAAATTACAAAAAATGCTACAACTCATAGCAAACTATGCCAAACTCATCTAAATTACTTCGGCTACGATAAATCACTCCCAACTACCCCTTACCAACCCAAGCTGAGAACAATCACTTTAAAATTTAAAAAATGCTACAAACTATTGCAAACTATGCCAAACTCACCTAAATTACTTCGGCTACCATAAGTCACCCCCAACTACTCCTTACCACCCCAAATTAAGAACAATCACTTTTAGAAAAATGCTACAAATCATAGCAAACTATGCCAAACTCGCCTAAATTAGTTCGGCTACCATAAGTCACCCCCAACTACTCCTTACCCCCCCAAACTAAGTACAATCACTCTAAATTACAAAAAATGCTAAAAATCATAGCAAACTATGCCAAACTCTGCTAAATTACTTCGGCTACCATAAATCACCCCCAACTACCCCTTATGATCCCAAAATAAGCCCATTTACTTTAAAATTACAAAAAATGCTACAAATCATAGCAAACCATGCCAAATTCACCTAAATTACTTCGGCTACCATAAATCACCCCCAACTACTCCTTACCACCCCAAAATTAGCCCATTTACTTTGAAATTACAAAAAATACTACATAGAAAACTATGCCAAACTCACCTAAATTACTTCGGCTACCATAAATTACCCCCAACTACCCCTTACCACCCTAAACTAAGCCCAATCACTTTAAAATTACCAAAAATGCTACAACTCATAGAAAACTATGCCAAACTCACCTAAATTACTTCGGCTACCATAAATTACCCCCAACTACCCTTTACCACCCCAAACTAAGCCCAATCACTTTAAAATTACAAAATATGCTACAAATCATAGCAAACTATGCCAAACTCACCTAAATTACTTCGGCTACCATAAGTCACCCGCAACTACCCCTTACCACCCCGAACTAACTCCAATCCCTTTAAAATTACAAAAAATGCTACAACTAGTAGCAAACTATGCCAAACTCACCTAAATTACTTCGGCTACAATAAATCACCCCCAACAACCAGTTACCACCCCAAGATAAGCCCATTCACTTTAAAATTACAAAAAATGCTGCAAATCATAGCAAACTATGCCAAACTCACCTGAATAACTTCGGCTACCATAAGTCACCCCCAACTACCCCTTACCACCCAAAACTAAGAACAATCACTTTAAAATAAAAAAAAATGCTACAACTCATAGCAAACTATGCCAAACTCACCAAATTTACTTCGGCTACCATAAATCACCCCAACTACCCCTTACCACTCCAAACTAAGAACAATGCTACAACTCATAGCAAACTATGCTAAACTCACCAAATTTACTTCGGCTACCATAAATCACCCCCAACTACCCCTTACCACCCCAAACTAAGAACAATCACTTTAAAATTTAAAAAATGCTACAAACTATAGCAAACTATGCCAAACTCACCTAAATTACTTCGGCTACCATAAGTCACCCCGAACTACTCCTTACCACCCCGAACTAACTCCAATCCCTTTAAAATTACAAAAAATGCTACAAACCATAGCAAACTATGCCAAACTCACCTAAATTACTTCGGCTACCATAAATTACCTCCAACTACCCCTTACCTCCCCAAAATAAGCCCACTCACTTTAAAATTACAAAAAATGCTACATAGCAAACTATGCCAAACTCACATAAATTACTTCGGCTACCATAAATTACCCCCAACTACCCCTTACCACCCCAAACTAAGTCCAATCACTTTAAAATTACAAAAAATGATACAACTCATAGAAAACTATGCCAAACTCACCTAAATTACGTCGGCTACCATAAGTCACCCCCAACTACCCCTTACCACCCCGAACTAACTCCAATCCCTTTAAAATTACAAAAAATGCTACAACTCATAGCAAACTATGCCAAACTCACCTAAATTACTTCGGCTACCATAAATCACTCCCAACTACCCCTTACCACCCCAAACTAAGAACAATCACTTTAAATTTACAAAAATGCTGCAAATCATAGCAAACTATGCCAAACTCACCTACATTACTTCGGCTACCATAAGTCTCCTCCAACTACTCCTTACCACCCTAAACTAAGTCCAATTACTCTAAATTACAAAAAATGCTACAACTCATAGCAAACTATGCCAAACTCACCTAAATTACTTAGGCTACAATAAATCACCCCCAACTACCCCTTACCACAACAAAATAAGCCCATTCACTATAAAATTACAAAAAATGCTACATAGCAAACTATGCCTAACTCACATAAATTACTTCTGCTACCATAAATCACCCCCAACTACCCCTTACCACCCCAAACTAAGAACAATCACTTTAAAATTTAAAAAATGCTACAAACTATAGCAAACTATGCCAAACTCACCTAAATTACTTCGGCTACCATAAGTCACCCCGAACTACTCCTTACCACCCCAAACTAAGGCCAATCACTCTAAATTACAAAAAATGCTACAAACCATAGCAAACTATGCCAAACTCACCTAAATTACTTCGGCTACCATAAATCACTCCCAACTACCCCTTACCACCCCAAACTAAGAACAATCACTTTAAATTTACAAAAATGCTACAAATCATAGCAAACTATGCCAAACTCACCTACATTACTTCGGCTACCATAAGTCTCCTCCAACTACTCCTAACCACCCTAAACTAAGTCCAATCACTCTAAATTACAAAAAATGCTACAACTCATAGCATACTATGCCAAACTCACCTAAATTACTTAGGCTACAATAAATCACCCCCAACTACCCCTTACCACAACAAAATAAGCCCATTCACTTTAAAATTACAAAAAATGATACAACTCATAGAAAACTATGCCAAACTCACCTAAATTACTTCGGCGATCATAAATCACCCCTAACTACCCCTTACCACCCCAAAATAAGCCCATTCACTTTAAAATTACAACAAATGCTACATTGCAAACTATGCCAAACTCACCTAAATTACTTCGGCTACAATAAATTACCCCAACTAACCCTTACCACCCCAGAATAAACCCATTCACTTTAAAATTACAAAAAATGCTACAACTCATAGCAAACTATGCCAAACTCACCTAAATTACTTCGGCTACCATAAGTCACCCCGAACTACTCCTTACCACCCCAAACTAAGTCCAGTCACTCTAAATTACAAAAAATGCTACAAACCATAGCAAACTATGCCAAACTCACCTAAATTACTTCGGCTACCATAAATCACCCCCAACTAACCCTTACCTCTCCAAAATAAGCCCAATCAATTTAAAATTACAACTCATAGCAAACTATGCCAAACTCACAAAATTATTTCGGCTACCATAAATCACCCCCAACTACCCCTTACCACCCTAAAATAAGAACAATCACTTTAAAATTTAAAAAATGCTACAAACCATAGCAAACTATGCCAAACTCACCTAAATTACTTCGGCTACAATAAATCACCCCCAACTACCCCTTATCCCCCAAAATAAGCCCATTCACTTTAAAATTACAAAAAATGCTACATAGCAAACTATGCCAAACTCACATAAATTACTTCGGCTACAATAAATCACCCCCAACTACCCCTTACCACCCCAAACTAAGCCCAATCACTTTAAAATTACAAAAAATGCTACAAATCATAGCAAACCATGCCAAATTCACCTAAATTACTTCGGCTACCATAAATCACCCCCAACTAACCCTTACCTCTCCAAAAGAAGCCCAATCAATTTAAAATTACAACTCATAGCAAACTATGCCAAACTCACAAAATTACTTCGGCTACCATAAATCACCCCCAACTACCCCTTACCACCCTAAAATAAGAACAATCACTTTAAAATTTAAAAAATGCTACAAACCATAGCAAACTATGCCAAACTCACCTAAATTACTTCGGCTACAATAAATCACCCCCAACTACCCCTTATCCCCCAAAATAAGCCCATTCACTTTAAAATTACAAAAAATGCTACATAGCAAACTATGCCAAACTCACATAAATTACTTCGGCTACAATAAATCACCCCCAACTACCCCTTACCACCCCAAACTAAGCCCAATCACTTTAAAATTACAAAAAATGCTACAAATCATAGCAAACCATGCCAAATTCACCTAAATTACTTCGGCTACAATAAATCACCCCAACTACCCCTTACCACCCCAAAATAAGCCCATTCACTTTAAAATTACAAAAAATGCTACAACTCATAGCAAACTATTCCAAACTCACCTAAATTAATTCCTCTACCATAAGTCACCCCGAACTACTCCTTACCACCCCAAACTAAGTCCAGTCACTCTAAATTACAAAAAATGCTACAAACCATACCAAACTCACCTAAATTACTTCGGCTACAATAAATCTCCCCCAACTACCCCTTATCCCCCAAAATAAGCCCATTCACTTTAAAATTACAAAAAATGCTACATAGCAAACTATGCCAAACTCACATAAATTACTTCGGCTACAATAAATCACCACCAACTACCCCTTACCACCCCAAAATAAGCCCATTCACTTTAAAATTTAAAAAATGCTACAAACTATAGCAAACTATGCCAAACTCACCTAAATTACTTCGGCTACCATAAGTCACCCCGAACTACTCCTTACCACCCCAAACTAAGGCCAATCACTCTAAATTACAAAAAATGCTACAAACCATAGCAAACTATGCCAAACTCACCTAAATTACTTCGGCTACCATAAATCACCTCCAACTACCCCTTACCTCCCCAAAATAAGCCCATTCACTTTAAAATTACAAAAAATGCTACATAGCAAACTATGCCAAACTTACATAAATTACTTCGGCTACCATAAATTACCCCCAACTACCCCTTACCACCCCAAACTAAGTCCAATCACTTTAAAATTACAAAAAATGATACAACTCATAGAAAACTATGCCAAACTCACCTAAATTACTTCGGCTACCATAAGTCACCCCCAACTACCCCTTACCACCCCGAACTAACTCCAATCCCTTTAAAATTACAAAAAATGCTACAAACCATAGCAAACTATGCCAAACTCACCTAAATTACTTCGGCTACCATAAATCACTCCCAACTACCCCTTACCACCCCAAACTAAGAACAATCACTTTAAATTTACAAAAATGCTACAAATCATAGCAAACTATGCCAAACTCACCTACATTACTTCGGCTACCATAAGTCTCCTCCAACTACTCCTTACCACCCTAAACTAAGTCCAATTACTCTAAATTACAAAAAATGCTACAACTCATAGCAAACTATGCCAAACTCACCTAAATTACTTAGGCTACAATAAATCACCCCCAACTACCCCTTACCACAACAAAATAAGCCCATTCACTATAAAATTACAAAAAATGCTACATAGCAAACTATGCCTAACTCACATAAATTACTTCTGCTACCATAAATCACCCCCAACTACCCCTTACCACCCCAAACTAAGAACAATCACTTTAAAATTTAAAAAATGCTACAAACTATAGCAAACTATGCCAAACTCACCTAAATTACTTCGGCTACCATAAGTCACCCCGAACTACTCCTTACCACCCCAAACTAAGGCCAATCACTCTAAATTACAAAAAATGCTACAAACCATAGCAAACTATGCCAAACTCACCTAAATTACTTCGGCTACCATAAATCACTCCCAACTACCCCTTACCACCCCAAACTAAGAACAATCACTTTAAATTTACAAAAATGCTACAAATCATAGCAAACTATGCCAAACTCACCTACATTACTTCGGCTACCATAAGTCTCCTCCAACTACTCCTAACCACCCTAAACTAAGTCCAATCACTCTAAATTACAAAAAATGCTACAACTCATAGCATACTATGCCAAACTCACCTAAATTACTTAGGCTACAATAAATCACCCCCAACTACCCCTTACCACAACAAAATAAGCCCATTCACTTTAAAATTACAAAAAATGATACAACTCATAGAAAACTATGCCAAACTCACCTAAATTACTTCGGCGATCATAAATCACCCCTAACTACCCCTTACCACCCCAAAATAAGCCCATTCACTTTAAAATTACAACAAATGCTACATTGCAAACTATGCCAAACTCACATAAATTACTTCGGCTACCATAAATTACCCCCAACTAACCCTTACCTCCCCAAAATAAGCCCAATCAATTTAAAATTACAAAAAATGCTACAAACTATAGAAAACTATGCCAAACTCACCTAAATTACTTCGGCGATCATAAATCACCCCTAACTACCCCTTACCACCCCAGAATAAACCCATTCACTTTAAAATTACAAAAAATGCTACAACTCATAGCAAACTATGCCAAACTCACCTAAATTACTTCGGCTACCATAAGTCACCCCAACTACTCCTTACCACCCCAAACTAAGAACAATCACTTTAAATTTAGAAAAATGCTACAAATCATAGCAAACTATGGCAAACTCACCTAAATTACTTCGGCTACCATAAGTCACCCCCAACTACTCCTTACCCCCCCAAACTAAGTACAGTCACTCTAGATTACAAAAAATGCTACAAATCATAGCAAACTATGCCAAACTCTCCTAAATTACTTCGGCTACCATAAATCACCCCCAACTACCCCTTACCACCCCAAACTAAGAACAATCACTTTAAATATACAAAAAATGCTACAAATCATAGCAAACTATGCCAAACTCATCTAAATTACTTCGGCTACCATAAGTCACCCCCAACTACTCCATACCCCCCCAATCTAAGTCCAATCACTCTAAATTACAAAAAATGCTACAAATCATAGCAAACTATGCCAAACTAACCTAAATTACTTCGGCTACCATAAATCACCCCCAACTACCCCTTACCACCCCAAAATAAGCTCATTCACTTTAAAATTACAAAAAATGCTACAAACAATAACAAACTATGCCAAACACACCTAAATTACTTCGGCTACCATAAATCACCCCCAACTACCCCTTTTCTCCCCAAAATAAGCCCATTCACTTTAAAATTACAAAAAATGCTACGTAGCAAACTATGCCAAACTCACATAAATTACTTCGGCTACCATAAATTACCCCCAACTACCCCTCACCACCCCAAACTAAGCCCATTCACTTAAAAGTTACAAAAAATGCTACAAATCATAGCAAACTCTCCCAAATTCACCTAAATTACTTCGGCTACCATAAGTCACCCCAACTACCCCTTACCACCCCAAACTAAGTCCAATCACTTTAAAATTACAAAAAATGCTACAACTCATAGAAAACTATGCCAAACTCACCTAAATTACTTCGGCTACCATAAGTCACCCCCAACTACTCCTTACCACCCCAAACTAAGAACAATCACTTTAAGATAAAAAATGCTACAAACCATAGCAAACTATGTCAAACTCACCTAAATTACTTCTGCTACCATAAATCACGCCCAACTACCCCTTACCACCCCAAACTAAGAACAATCACTTTAATATTTAAAAAATGCTACAAACTATACCAAACTATGCCAAACTCACCTAAATTACTTCGGCTACCATAAGTCACCCCAAACTATTCCTTACCACACCAAACTAAGAACAATCACTTTAAAATAAAAAAAATGCTACAACTCATAGCAAACTATGCCAAACTCACCAAATTTACTTCGGCTACCATAAATCACCCCCAACTACCCCTTCCACCCCAAACTAAGAACAATGCTACAACTCATAGCAAACTATGCCAAACTCAACAAGTTTACTTCGGCTACCATAAATCACCCCCAACTACCCCTTACCACCCCAAACTAAGAACAATCACTTTAAAATTTAAAAAATGCTACAAACTATAGCAAACTATGTCAAACTCACCTAAATTACTTCGGCTACCATAAGTCACCCCGAACTACTCCTTACCACCCCAAACTAAGTCCAATCACTTTAAAATTACAAAAAATGATACAACTCAAAGAAAACTATGCCAAACTCACCTAAATTACTTCGGCTACCATAAGTCACCCCCAACTACTCCATACCCCCCCAATCTAAGTCCAATCACTCTAAATTACAAAAAAATGCTACAAACCATAGCAAACTATGCCAAACTCACCTAAATTACTTCGGCTACCATAAATTACCCCCAACTACCCCTTACCACCCCAAACTAAGTCCAATCACTTTAAAATTACAAAAAATGATACAACTCAAAGAAAACTATGCCAAACTCACCTAAATTACTTCGGCTACCATAAGTCACCCCCAACTACCCCTTACCACCCCGAACTAACTCCAATCCCTTTAAAATTACAAAAAATGCTACAACTCATAGCAAACTATGCCAAACTCACCTAAATTACTTCGGCTACCATAAATCACTCCCAACTACCCCTTACCACCCCAAACTAAGAACAATCACTTTAAATTTACAAAAATGCTACAAATCATAGCAAACTATGCCAAACTCACCTAAATTACTTCGGCTACCATAAGTCTCCTCCAAATACTCCTTACCACCCTAAACTAAGTCCAATCACTCTAAATTACAAAAAATGCTACAACTCATAGCAAACTATGCCAAACTCACCTAAATTACTTAGGCTACAATAAATCACCCCCAACTACCCCTTACCACAACAAAATAAGCCCATTCACTTTAAAATTACAAAAAATGCTACATAGCAAACTATGCCAAACTCACATAAATTACTTCGGCTACCATAACTTACCCCCAACTACCCCTTATCACCCCAAACTAAGAACAATCACTTTAAATTTACCAAAAATGCTACAAACCATAGCAAACTATGCCAAACTCACCTAAATTACTTCGGCTACCATAAATCACCCCCAACTACCCCTTATGATCCCAAAATAAGCCCATTTACTTTAAAATTACAAAAAATGCTACAAATCATAGCAAACCATGCCAAATTCACCTAAATTACTTCGGCTACCATAAATCACCCCCAACTACCCCTTACCTCCCAAAATAAGCCCATTCACTTTAAAATTACAAAAAATGCTACGTAGCAAACTATGCCTAACTCACATAAATTACTTCGGCTACCATAAATTACCCCCAACTACCCCTTACCACCCCAAACTAAGCCCAATCACTTTAAAGTTACAAAAAATGCTACAAATCATAGCAAACTCTGCCAAATTCACCTAAATTACTTCGGCTACAATAAGTCACCCCAACTACCCCTTATCCCCCAAAATAAGCCCATTCACTTTAAAATTACAAAAAATGCTACATAGCAAACTATGCCAAACTCACATAAATTACTTCGGCTACAATAAATCACCCCCAACTACCCCTTACCACCCCAAACTAAGCCCAATCACTTTAAAATTACAAAAAATGCTACAAATCATAGCAAACCATGCCAAATTCACCTAAATTACTTCGGCTACTATAAATCACCCCCAACTAACCCTTACCTCTCCAAAATAAGCCCAATCAATTTAAAATTACAACTCATAGCAAACTATGCCAAACTCACAAAATTACTTCGGCTACCATAAATCACCCCCAACTACCCCTTACCACCCTAAAATAAGAACAATCACTTTAAAATTTAAAAAATGCTACAAACCATAGCAAACTATGCCAAACTCACCTAAATTACTTCGGCTACAATAAATCACCCCCAACTACCCCTTATCCCCCAAAATAAGCCCATTCACTTTAAAATTACAAAAAATGCTACATAGCAAACTATGCCAAACTCACATAAATTACTTCGGCTACAATAAATCACCCCCAACTACCCCTTACCACCCCAAACTAAGCCCAATCACTTTAAAATTACAAAAAATGCTACAAATCATAGCAAACCATGCCAAATTCACCTAAATTACTTCGGCTACAATAAATCACCCCAACTACCCCTTACCACCCCAAAATAAGCCCATTCACTTTAAAATTACAAAAAATGCTACAACTCATAGCAAACTATGCCAAACTCACCTAAATTACTTCCTCTACCATAAGTCACCCCGAACTACTCCTTACCACCCCAAACTAAGTCCAGTCACTCTAAATTACAAAAAATGCTACAAACCATACCAAACTCACCTAAATTACTTCGGCTACAATAAATCTCCCCCAACTACCCCTTATCCCCCAAAATAAGCCCATTCACTTTAAAATTACAAAAAATGCTACATAGCAAACTATGCCAAACTCACATAAATTACTTCGGCTACAATAAATCACCACCAACTACCCCTTACCACCCCAAAATAAGCCCATTCACTTTAAAATTTAAAAAATGCTACAAACTATAGCAAACTATGCCAAACTCACCTAAATTACTTCGGCTACCATAAGTCACCCCGAACTACTCCTTACCACCCCAAACTAAGGCCAATCACTCTAAATTACAAAAAATGCTACAAACCATAGCAAACTATGCCAAACTCACCTAAATTACTTCGGCTACCATAAATCACCTCCAACTACCCCTTACCTCCCCAAAATAAGCCCATTCACTTTAAAATTACAAAAAATGCTACATAGCAAACTATGCCAAACTCACATAAATTACTTCGGCTACCATAAATTACCCCCAACTACCCCTTACCACCCCAAACTAAGTCCAATCACTTTAAAATTACAAAAAATGATACAACTCATAGAAAACTATGCCAAACTCACCTAAATTACTTCGGCTACCATAAGTCACCCCCAACTACCCCTTACCACCCCGAACTAACTCCAATCCCTTTAAAATTACAAAAAATGCTACAAACCATAGCAAACTATGCCAAACTCACCTAAATTACTTCGGCTACCATAAATCACTCCCAACTACCCCTTACCACCCCAAACTAAGAACAATCACTTTAAATTTACAAAAATGCTACAAATCATAGCAAACTATGCCAAACTCACCTACATTACTTCGGCTACCATAAGTCTCCTCCAACTACTCCTTACCACCCTAAACTAAGTCCAATTACTCTAAATTACAAAAAATGCTACAACTCATAGCAAACTATGCCAAACTCACCTAAATTACTTAGGCTACAATAAATCACCCCCAACTACCCCTTACCACAACAAAATAAGCCCATTCACTATAAAATTACAAAAAATGCTACATAGCAAACTATGCCTAACTCACATAAATTACTTCTGCTACCATAAATCACCCCCAACTACCCCTTACCACCCCAAACTAAGAACAATCACTTTAAAATTTAAAAAATGCTACAAACTATAGCAAACTATGCCAAACTCACCTAAATTACTTCAGCTACCATAAGTCACCCCGAACTACTCCTTACCACCCCAAACTAAGGCCAATCACTCTAAATTACAAAAAATGCTACAAACCATAGCAAACTATGCCAAACTCACCTAAATTACTTCGGCTACCATAAATCACTCCCAACTACCCCTTACCACCCCAAACTAAGAACAATCACTTTAAATTTACAAAAATGCTACAAATCATAGCAAACTATGCCAAACTCACCTACATTACTTCGGCTACCATAAGTCTCCTCCAACTACTCCTAACCACCCTAAACTAAGTCCAATCACTCTAAATTACAAAAAATGCTACAACTCATAGCATACTATGCCAAACTCACCTAAATTACTTAGGCTACAATAAATCACCCCCAACTACCCCTTACCACAACAAAATAAGCCCATTCACTTTAAAATTACAAAAAATGATACAACTCATAGAAAACTATGCCAAACTCACCTAAATTACTTCGGCGATCATAAATCACCCCTAACTACCCCTTACCACCCCAAAATAAGCCCATTCACTTTAAAATTACAACAAATGCTACATTGCAAACTATGCCAAACTCACATAAATTACTTCGGCTACCATAAATTACCCCCAACTAACCCTTACCTCCCCAAAATAAGCCCAATCAATTTAAAATTACAAAAAATGCTACAAACTATAGAAAACTATGCCAAACTCACCTAAATTACTTCGGCGATCATAAATCACCCCTAACTACCCCTTACCACCCCAGAATAAACCCATTCACTTTAAAATTACAAAAAATGCTACAACTCATAGCAAACTATGCCAAACTCACCTAAATTACTTCGGCTACCATAAGTCACCCCAACTACTCCTTACCACCCCAAACTAAGAACAATCACTTTAAATTTAGAAAAATGCTACAAATCATAGCAAACTATGGCAAACTCACCTAAATTACTTCGGCTACCATAAGTCACCCCCAACTACTCCTTACCCCCCCAAACTAAGTACAGTCACTCTAGATTACAAAAAATGCTACAAATCATAGCAAACTATGCCAAACTCTCCTAAATTACTTCGGCTACCATAAATCACCCCCAACTACCCCTTACCACCCCAAACTAAGAACAATCACTTTAAATATACAAAAAATGCTACAAATCATAGCAAACTATGCCAAACTCATCTAAATTACTTCGGCTACCATAAGTCACCCCCAACTACTCCATACCCCCCCAATCTAAGTCCAATCACTCTAAATTACAAAAAATGCTACAAATCATAGCAAACTATGCCAAACTAACCTAAATTACTTCGGCTACCATAAATCACCCCCAACTACCCCTTACCACCCCAAAATAAGCTCATTCACTTTAAAATTACAAAAAATGCTACAAACAATAACAAACTATGCCAAACACACCTAAATTACTTCGGCTACCATAAATCACCCCCAACTACCCCTTTTCTCCCCAAAATAAGCCCATTCACTTTAAAATTACAAAAAATGCTACGTAGCAAACTATGCCAAACTCACATAAATTACTTCGGCTACCATAAATTACCCCCAACTACCCCTCACCACCCCAAACTAAGCCCATTCACTTAAAAGTTACAAAAAATGCTACAAATCATAGCAAACTCTCCCAAATTCACCTAAATTACTTCGGCTACCATAAGTCACCCCAACTACCCCTTACCACCCCAAACTAAGTCCAATCACTTTAAAATTACAAAAAATGCTACAACTCATAGAAAACTATGCCAAACTCACCTAAATTACTTCGGCTACCATAAGTCACCCCCAACTACCCTTTACCACCCCAAACTAAGAACAATCACTTTAAGATAAAAAATGCTACAAACCATAGCAAACTATGTCAAACTCACCTAAATTACTTCTGCTACCATAAATCACGCCCAACTACCCCTTACCACCCCAAACTAAGAACAATCACTTTAAAATTTAAAAAATGCTACAAACTATACCAAACTATGCCAAACTCACCTAAATTACTTCGGCTACCATAAGTCACCCCAAACTATTCCTTACCACACCAAACTAAGAACAATCACTTTAAAATAAAAAAAATGCTACAACTCATTGCAAACTATGCCAAACTCACCAAATTTACTTCGGCTACCATAAATCACCCCCAACTACCCCTTACCACCCCAAACTAAGAACAATGCTACAACTCATAGCAAACTATGCCAAACTCAACAAGTTTACTTCGGCTACCATAAATCACCCCCAACTACCCCTTACCACCCCAAACTAAGAACAATCACTTTAAAATTTAAAAAATGCTACAAACTATAGCAAACTATGTCAAACTCACCTAAATTACTTCGGCTACCATAAGTCACCCCGAACTACTCCTTACCACCCCAAACTAAGTCCAATCACTTTAAAATTACAAAAAATGATACAACTCAAAGAAAACTATGCCAAACTCACCTAAATTACTTCGGCTACCATAAGTCACCCCCAACTACTCCATACCCCCCCAATCTAAGTCCAATCACTCTAAATTACAAAAAAATGCTACAAACCATAGCAAACTATGCCAAACTCACCTAAATTACTTCGGCTACCATAAATTACCCCCAACTACCCCTTACCACCCCAAACTAAGTCCAATCACTTTAAAATTACAAAAAATGATACAACTCAAAGAAAACTATGCCAAACTCACCTAAATTACTTCGGCTACCATAAGTCACCCCCAACTACCCCTTACCACCCCGAACTAACTCCAATCCCTTTAAAATTACAAAAAATGCTACAACTCATAGCAAACTATGCCAAACTCACCTAAATTACTTCGGCTACCATAAATCACTCCCAACTACCCCTTACCACCCCAAACTAAGAACAATCACTTTAAATTTACAAAAATGCTACAAATCATAGCAAACTATGCCAAACTCACCTAAATTACTTCGGCTACCATAAGTCTCCTCCAAATACTCCTTACCACCCCAAACTAAGCCCAATCACTTTAAAGTTACAAAAAATGCTACAAATCATAGCAAACTCTGCCAAATTCACCTAAATTACTTCGGCTACAATAAGTCACCCCAACTACTCCTTACCACCCCAAACTAAGAACAATCACTTTAAATTTAGAAAAATGCTACAAATCATAGCAAACTATGGCAAACTCACCTAAATTACTTCGGCTACCATAAGTCACCCCCAACTACTCCTTACCCCCCCAAACTAAGTACAGTCACTCTAGATTACAAAAAATGCTACAAATCATAGCAAACTATGCCAAACTCTCCTAAATTACTTCGGCTACCATAAATCACCCCCAACTACCCCATACCACCCCAAACTAAGAACAATAACTTTAAATTTACCAAAAATGCTACAAACCATAGCAAACTATGCCAAACTCACCTAAATTACTTCGGCTACCATAAATCACCCCCAACTACCCCTTATGATCCCAAAATAAGCCCATTTACTTTAAAATTACAAAAAATGCTACAAATCATAGCAAACCATGCCAAATTCACCTAAATTACTTCGGCTACCATAAATCTCCCCCAACTACTCCTTACCACCCCAAAATTAGCCCATTCACTTTGAAATTACAAAAAATACTACATAGAAAACTATGCCAAACTCACCTAAATTACTTCGGCTACCATAAATTACCCCCAACTACCCCTTACACCCTAAACTAAGCCCAATCACTTTAAAATTACCAAAAATGCTACAACTCATAGAAAACTATGCCAAACTCACCTAAATTACTTCGGCTACCATAAATTACCCCTAACTACCCTTTACCACCCCAAACTAAGCCCAATCACTTTAAAATTACAAAATATGCTACAAATCATAGCAAACTATGCCAAACTCACCTAAATTACTTCTGCTACCATAAGTCACCCCCAACTACCCTTTACCACCCAGAACTAACTCCAATCCCTTTAAAATTACAAAAAATGCTACAACTCATAGCAAACTATGCCAAACTCATCTAAATTACTTCGGCTACGATAAATCACTCCCAACTACCCCTTACCAACCCAAGCTGAGAACAATCACTTTAAAATTTAAAAAATGCTACAAACTATTGCAAACTATGCCAAACTCACCTAAATTACTTCGGCTACCATAAGTCACCCCCAACTACTCCTTACCACCCCAAATTAAGAACAATCACTTTTAGAAAAATGCTACAAATCATAGCAAACTATGCCAAACTCGCCTAAATTAGTTCGGCTACCATAAGTCACCCCCAACTACTCCTTACCCCCCCAAACTAAGTACAATCACTCTAAATTACAAAAAATGCTAAAAATCATAGCAAACTATGCCAAACTCTGCTAAATTACTTCGGCTACCATAAATCACCCCCAACTACCCCTTATGATCCCAAAATAAGCCCATTTACTTTAAAATTACAAAAAATGCTACAAATCATAGCAAACCATGCCAAATTCACCTAAATTACTTCGGCTACCATAAATCACCCCCAACTACTCCTTACCACCCCAAAATTAGCCCATTTACTTTGAAATTACAAAAAATACTACATAGAAAACTATGCCAAACTCACCTAAATTACTTCGGCTACCATAAATTACCCCCAACTACCCTTTACCACCCCACACTAAGCCCAATCACTTTAAAATTACAAAATATGCTACAAATCATAGCAAACTATGCCAAACTCACCTAAATTACTTCGGCTACCATAAGTCACCCGCAACTACCCCTTACCACCCCGAACTAACTCCAATCCCTTTAAAATTACAAAAAATGCTACAACTAGTAGCAAACTATGCCAAACTCACCTAAATTACTTCGGCTACAATAAATCACCCCCAACAACCAGTTACCACCCCAAGATAAGCCCATTCACTTTAAAATTACAAAAAATGCTACAAATCATAGCAAACTATGCCAAACTCACCTGAATAACTTCGGCTACCATAAGTCACCCCCAACTACCCCTTACCACCCAAAACTAAGAACAATCACTTTAAAATAAAAAAAAATGCTACAACTCATAGCAAACTATGCCAAACTCACCAAATTTACTTCGGCTACCATAAATCACCCCAACTACCCCTTACCACTCCAAACTAAGAACAATGCTACAACTCATAGCAAACTATGCTAAACTCACCAAATTTACTTCGGCTACCATAAATCACCCCCAACTACCCCTTACCACCCCAAACTAAGAACAATCACTTTAAAATTTAAAAAATGCTACAAACTATAGCAAACTATGCCAAACCCACCTAAATTACTTCGGCTACCATAAGTCACCCCGAACTACTCCTTACCACCCCAAACTAAGGCCAATCACTCTAAATTACAAAAAATGCTACAAACCATAGCAAACTATGCCAAACTCACCTAAATTACTTCGGCTACCATAAATCACCTCCAACTACCCCTTACCTCCCCAAAATAAGCCCATTCACTTTAAAATTACAAAAAATGCTACATAGCAAACTATGCCAAACTCACATAAATTACTTCGGCTACCATAAATTACCCCCAACTACCCCTTACCACCCCAAACTAAGTCCAATCACTTTAAAATTACAAAAAATGATACAACTCATAGAAAACTATGCCAAACCCACCTAAATTACTTCGGCTACCATAAGTCACCCCCAACTACCCCTTACCACCCCGAACTAACTCCAATCCCTTTAAAATTACAAAAAATGCTACAAACCATAGCAAACTATGCCAAACTCACCTAAATTACTTCGGCTACCATAAATCACCTCCAACTACCACTTACCTCCCCAAACTAAGTCCAATCACTTTAAAATTACAAAAAATGATACAACTCATAGAAAACTATGCCAAACTCACCTAAATTACTTCGGCTACCATAAGTCACCCCCAACTACCCCTTACCACCCCGAACTAACTCCAATCCCTTTAAAATTACAAAAAATGCTACAAACCATAGCAAACTATGCCAAACTCACCTAAATTACTTCGTCTACCATAAATCACCTCCAACTACTCCTTACCTCCCCAAAATAAGCCCATTCACTTTAAAATTACAAAAAATGCTACATAGCAAACTATGCCAAACTCACATAAATTACTTCGGCTACCATAAATTACCCCCAACTACCCCTTTCACCACAAACTAAGCCCAATCACATTAAAATTACAAAAAATGCTACAAACCATAGCAAACTATGCCAAACTCACCTAAATTACTTCGTCTACCATAAATCACCTCCAACTACTCCTTACCTCCCCAAAATAAGCCCATTCACTTTAAAATTACAAAAAATGCTACATAGCAAACTATGCCAAACTCACATAAATTACTTCGGCTACCATAAATTACCCCCAACTACCCCTTACCACCCCAAACTAAGTCCAATCACTTTAAAATTACAAAAAATGATACAACTCATAGAAAACTATGCCAAACTCACCTAAATTATTTCGGCTACCATAAGTCACCCCCAACTACCCCTTACCACCCCGAACTAACTCCAATCCCTTTAAAATTACAAAAAATGCTACAAACCATAGCAAACTATGCCAAACTCACCTAAATTACTTCGTCTACCATAAATCACCTCCAACTACTCCTTACCTCCCCAAAATAAGCCCATTCACTTTAAAATTACAAAAAATGCTACATAGCAAACTATGCCAAACTCACATAAATTACTTCGGCTACCATAAATTACCCCCAACTACCCCTTTCACCACAAACTAAGCCCAATCACATTAAAATTACAAAAAATGCTACAAATCATAGCAAACTCTGCCAAATTCACCTAAGTTATTTCGGCTGCCATAAGTCACCCCAACTACCCCTTACCACCCCAAACTAAGTCCAATCACTTTAAAATTTAAAAAATGCTACAAACTATAGCAAACTATGCCAAACTCACCTAAATTACTTCGGCTACAATAAATCACGCCCAACTACCCCTTACCACCCCAAACTAAGAACAATCACTTTAAAATTTAAAAAATGCTACAAACTATAGCAAACTATGCCAAACTCACCTAAATTACTTCGGCTAAGGTGGTAAGGGTTAGTTGGGGTGATTTATTGTAGCCGAAGTAATTTAGATGAGTTTGGCATAGTTTGCTATAGTTTGTAGCATTTTTTAAATTTTAAAGTGATTGGACTTAGTTTGGGGTGGTAAGGGGTAGTTGGGGGTGATTTATGGTAGCCGAAGTAATTTTGTGAGTTTGGCATAGTTTGCTATGAGTTGTAGCATTTTTTGTAATTTTAAATTGATTGGGCTTACCACCCCAAACTAAGTCCAATCACTTTAAAATTTAAAAAATGCTACAAACTATAGCAAACTATGCCAAACTCACCTAAATTACTTCGGCTACAATAAATCACGCCCAACTACCCCTTACCACCCCAAACTAAGAACAATCACTTTAAAATTTAAAAAATGCTACAAACTATAGCAAACTATGCCAAACTCACCTAAATTACTTCGGCTACAATAAATCACCCCAACTACCCCTTACCATCCCAAAATAAGCCCATTCACTTTAAAATTACAAAAAATGCTACAACTCATAGCAAACTATGCCAAACTCACCTAAATTACTTCGGCTACCATAAGTCACCCCGAACTACTCCTTACCACCCCAAACTAAGTCCACTCACTCTAAATTACAAAAAATGCTACAAACCATAGCAAACTATGTCAAACTCACCTAAATTACTTCTGCTACCATAAATCACGCCCAACTACCCCTTACCACCCCAAACTAAGAACAATCACTTTAAAATTTAAAAAATGCTACAAACTATAGCAAACTATGCCAAACTCACCTAAATTACTTCGGCTACAATAAATCACCCCAACTACCCCTTACCACCCCAAACTAAGAACAATCACTTTAAAATTTAAAAAATGCTACAAACTATAGCAAACTATGCCAAACTCACCTAAATTACTTCGGCTACAATAAATCACCCCCAACTACCCCTTACCACCCCAAAATAAGCCCAATCACTTTAAAATTACAAAAAATGCTACAAATCATAGCAAACTATGCCAAACTCACCTAAATTACTTCGGCTACCATAAATCACCCCCAACTAACCCTTACCTCCCCAAAATAAGCCCAATCAATTTAAAATTACAAAAAATGCTACAACTCATAGCAAACTATGCCAAACTCACAAAATTACTTCGGCTACCATAAATCACCCCCAACTACCCCTTACCACCCCAAACTAAGTCCAATCACTTTAAAATTTAAAAAATGCTACAAACTATAGCAAACTATGCCAAACTCATCTAAATTACTTCGGCTACAATAAATCACCCCAACTAACCCTTACCACCTCAGAATAAGCCCATTCACTTTAAAATTACAAAAAATGCTACAACTCATAGCAAACTATGCCAAACTCACCTAAATTACTTCTGCTACCATAAATCACGCCCAACTACCCCTTACCAGCCCAAACTAAGAACAATCACTTTAAAATTTAAAAAATGCTACAAACTATAGCAAACTATGCCAAACTCACCTAAATTACTTCGGCTACAATAAATCACCCCCAACTACCCCTTACCACCCCAAAATAAGCCCATTCACTTTAAAATTACAAAAAATGCTACATAGCAAACTATGCCAAACTCACATAAATTACTTCGGCTACCATAAATTACCCCCAACTACCCCTTACCTCCCCAAAATAAGCCCAATCAATTTAAAATTACAAAAAATGCTACAACTCATAGCAAACTATGCCAAACTCACCTAAATTACTTCGGCTACCATAAGTCACCCCGAACTACTCCTTACCACCCCAAACTAAGTCCAGTCACTCTAAATTACAAAAAATGCTACAAACCATAGCAAACTATGCCAAACTCACCTAAATTACTTCGGCTACAATAAATCACCCCCAACTACCCCTTATTACCCTAAAATAAGCACATTCACTTTAAAATTACAAACAATGCTACATAGCAAACTATGCCAAACTCACTTAAATTACTTCGGCTACAATAAATCACCCCCAACTACCCTTACCACCCCAAAATAAGCCCATTCACTTTAAAATTACAAAAAATGCTACATAGCAAACTATGCCAAACTCACATAAATTACTTCGGCTACCATAAATTACCCCCAACTACCCCTTACCACCCCAAACTAAGCCCAATCACTTTAAAATTACAAAAAATGCTACAAACTATAGCAAACTATGCCAAACTCACCTAAATTACTTCGGCTACAATAAATCACCCCAACTAACCCCTACCACCCCAGAATAAGCCCATTCACTTTAAAATTACAAAAAATGCTACAACTCATAGCAAACTATGCCAAACTCACCTAAATTACTTCGGCTACCATAAGTCACCCCGAACTACTCCTTACCACCCCAAACTAAGTCCAGTCACTCTAAATTACAAAAAATGCTACAAACCATAGCAAACTATGCCAAACTCACCTAAATTAGTTCGGCTTCAATAAATCACCCCCAACTACCCCTTATCACCCCAAAATAAGCCCATTCACTTTAAAATTACAAAAAATGCTACATAGCAAACTATGCCAAACTCACATAAATTACTTCGGCTACCATAAGTCACCCCGAACTACTCCTTACCACCCCAAACTAAGTCCACTCACTCTAAATTACAAAAAATGCTACAAACTATAGCAAACTATGTCAAACTCACCTAAATTACTTCTGCTACCATAAATCACGCCCAACTACCCCTTACCACCCCAAACTAAGAACAATCACTTTAAAATTTAAAAAATGCTACAAACTATAGCAAACTATGCCAAACTCACCTAAATTACTTCGGCTACAATAAATCACCCCAACTACCCCTTACCACCCCAAAATAAGCCCATTCACTTTAAAATTACAAAAAATGCTACAACTCATAGCAAACTATGCCAAACTCACCTAAATTACTTCGGCTACCATAAGTCACCCCGAACTACTCCTTACCACCCCAAACTAAGTCCAATCACTCTAAATTACAAAAAATGATACAAAACATAGCAAACTATGCCAAACTCACCTAAATTACTTCGGCTACCATAAGTCACCCCCAACTTCCCCTTACCACCCCAAACTAACAACAATCACTTTAAGATAAAAAAAATGCTACAAACCATAGTAAACTATGTCAAACTCACCTAAATTACTTCTGCTACCATAAATCACGCCCAACTACCCCTTACCACCCCAAACTAAGAACAATCACTTTAAAATTTAAAAAATGCTACAAACTATAGCAAACTATGCCAAACTCACCTAAATTACTTCGGCTACAATAAATCACCCCAACTACCCCTTACCACCCCAAAATAAGCCCATTCACTTTAAAATTACAAAAAATGCTACAACTCATAGCAAACTATGCCAAACTCACCTAAATTACTTCGGCTACCATAAGTCACCCCGAACTACTCCTTACCACCCCAAACTAAGTCCAGTCACTCTAAATTACAAAAAATGCTACAAACCATAGCAAACTATGCCAAACTCACCTAAATTACTTCGGCTACAATAAATCACCCCCAACTACCCCTTATCCCCCAAAATAAGCCCATTCACTTTAAAATTACAAAAAATGCTACATAGCAAACTATGCCAAACTCACATAAATTACTTCGGCTACAATAAATCACCCCCAACTACCCCTTACCACCCCAAAATAAGCCCATTCACTTTAAAATTACAAAAAATGCTACATAGCAAACTATGCCAAACTCACATAAATTACTTCGGCTACCATAAATTACCCCCAACTACCCCTTACCACCCCAAACTAAGTCCAATCACTTTAAAATTACAAAAAATGCTACAAATCATAGCAAACTATGCCAAACTCACTTAAATTACTTCGGCTACCATAAATTACCCCCAACTACCCCTTACCACCCCAAACTAAGTCCAATCACTCTAAATTACAAAAAATGATACAAAACATAGCAAACTATGCCAAACTCACATAAATTACTTCGGCTACAATAAATCACCCCCAACTACCCCTTACCACCCCAAAATAAGCCCATTCACTTTAAAATTACAAAAAATGCTACATAGCAAACTATGCCAAACTCACATAAATTACTTCGGCTACAATAAATCACCCCCAACTACCCCTTACCACCCCAAAATAAGCCCATTCACTTTAAAATTACAAAAAATGCTACATAGCAAACTATGCCAAACTCACATAAATTACTTCGGCTACCATAAATTACCCCCAACTACCCCTTACCACCCCAAACTAAGCCCAATCACTTTAAAATTACAAAAAATGCTACAAATCATAGCAAACTATGCCAAACTCACCTAAATTACTCCGGCTACCATAAATCACCCCCAACTAACCCTTACCTCCCCAAAATAAGCCCAATCAATTTAAAATTACAAAAAATGCTACAACTCATAGCAAACTATGCCAAACTCACCTAAATTACTTCTGCTACCATAAATCACGCCCAACTACCCCTTACCACCCCAAACTAAGAACAATCACTTTAAAATTTAAAAAATGATACAAACTATAGCAAACTATGCCAAATTCACCTAAATTACTTCGGCTACAATAAATCACCCCAACTAACCCTTACCACCCCAGAATAAGCCCATTCACTTTAAAATTACAAAAAATGCTACAACTCATAGCAAACTATGCCAAACTCACCTAAATTACTTCGGCTACCATAAGTCACCCCGAACTACTCCTTACCACCCCAAACTAAGTCCAGTCACTCTAAATTACAAAAAATGCTACAAACCATAGCAAACTATGCTAAACTCACCTAAATTACTTCGGCTTCAATAAATCCCCCCAACTACCCCTTATCACCCCAAAATAAGCCCATTCACTTTAAAATTACAAAAAATGCTACATAGCAAACTATGCCAAACTCACATAAATTACTTCGGCTACAATAAATCAGCCCCAACTACCCCTTACCACCCCAAAATAAGCCCATTCACTTTAAAATTACAAAAAATGCTACATAGCAAACTATGCCAAACTCACATAAATTACTTCGGTTACCATAAATTACCCCCAACAACCCCTTACCACCCCAAACTAAGCCCAATCACTTTAAAATTACAAAAAATGCTACAAATCATAGCAAACTATGCCAAACTCACCTAAATTACTTCGGCTACCATAAATCACCCCCAACTAACCCTTACCTCCCCAAAATAAGCCCAATCAATTTAAAATTACAAAAAATGCTACAACTCATAGCAAACTATGCCAAACTCACAAAATTACTTCGGCTACCATAAATCACCCCCAACTACCCCTTACCACCCTAAAATAAGAACAATCACTTTAAAATTTAAAAAATGCTACAAACTATAGCAAACTATGCCAAACTCACCAAATTTACTTCGGCTGCCATAAGTCACCCCAACTACCCCTTACCACCCCAAACTATGTCCAATCACTTTAAAATTTAAAAAATGCTACAAACTATAGCAAACTATGCCAAACTCACCTAAATTACTTCGGCTACAATAAATCACCCCCAACTACCCCTTACCACCCCAAAATAAGCCCATTCACTTTAAAATTACAAAAAATGCTACTACTCATAGCAAACTATGCCAAACTCACCTAAATTACTTCGGCTACCATAAGTCACCCCGAACTACTCCTTACCACCACAAACTAAGTCCAGTCACTTTAAAATTACAAAAAATGCTACAAATCTTAGCAAACTATGCCAAACTCACTTAAATTACTTCGGCTACCATAAATTACCCCCAACTACCCCTTACCACCCCAAACTAAGTCCAATCACTTTAAAATTACAAACAATGCTACATAGCAAACTATGCCAAACTCACCTAAATTACTTCGGCTACAATAAATCACCCCAACTACCCCTTACCACCCCAAAATAAGCCCATTCACTTTAAAATTACAAAAAATGCTACAACTCATAGCAAACTATGCCAAACTCACCTAAATTACTTCGGCTACCATAAGTCACCCCGAACTACTCCTTACCACCCCAAACTAAGTCCACTCACTCTAAATTACAAAAAATGCTACAAACCATAGCAAACTATGTCAAACTCACCTAAATTACTTCTGCTACCATAAATCACGCCCAACTACCCCTTACCACCCCAAACTAAGAACAATCACTTTAAAATTTAAAAAATGCTACAAACTATAGCAAACTATGCCAAACTCACCTAAATTACTTCGGCTACAATAAATCACCCCAACTACCCCTTACCACCCCAAAATAAGCCCATTCACTTTAAAATTACAAAAAATGCTACAACTCATAGCAAACTATGCCAAACTCACCTAAATTACTTCGGCTACAATAAATCACCCCAACTAACCCTTACCACCTCAGAATAAGCCCATTCACTTTAAAATTACAAAAAATGCTACAACTCATAGCAAACTATGCCAAACTCACCTAAATTACTTCTGCTACCATAAATCACGCCCAACTACCCCTTACCAGCCCAAACTAAGAACAATCACTTTAAAATTTAAAAAATGCTACAAACTATAGCAAACTATGCCAAACTCACCTAAATTACTTCGGCTACAATAAATCACCCCAACTAACCCTTACCACCCCAGAATAAACCCATTCACTTTAAAATTACAAAAAATGGTACAACTCATAGCAAACTATGCCAAACTCACCTAAATTACTTCGGCTACCATAAGTCACACCGAACTACTCCTTACCACCCCAAACTAAGTCCAGTCATTCTAAATTACAAAAAATGCTACAAACCATAGCAAACTATGCCAAACTCACCTAAATTACTTCGGCTTCAATAAATCACCCCCAACTACCCCTTATCACCCCAAAATAAGCCCATTCACTTTAAAATTACAAAAAATGCTACGTAGCAAACTATGCCAAACTCACATAAATTACTTCGGCTACCATAAATTACCCCCAACTAACCCTTACCACCCCAAACTAAGCCCAATCACTTTACAATTACAAAAAATGCTACAAATCATAGCAAACTATGCCAAACTCACCTAAATTACTTCGGCTACCATAAATCACCCCCAACTAACCTTTACCTCCCCAAAATAAGCCCAATCAATTTAAAATTACAAAAAATGCTACAACTCATAGCAAACTATGCCAAACTCACAAAATTACTTCGGCTACCATAAATCACCCCCAACTACCCCTTACCACGCTAAAATAAGAACAATCACTTTAAAATTTAAAAAATGCTACAAACTATAGCAAACTATGCCAAACTCACCAAATTTACTTCGGCTACCATAAATCACCCCCAAATACCCCTTACCACCCCAAACTAAGAACAATCACTTTAAAATTTAAAAAATGCTACAAACTATAGCAAACTATAGCAAACTCACCTAAATTACTTCGGTTACCATAAGTCACCCCGAACTACTCCTTACCACCCCAAACTAAGGCCAATCACTCTAAATTACAAAAAATGCTACAAACCATAGCAAACTATGCCAAACTCACCTAAATTACTTCGGCTACCATAAATCACCTCCAACTACCCCTTACCTCCCCAAAATAAGCCCATTCACTTTAAAATTACAAAAAATGCTACATAGCAAACTATGCCAAACTCACATAAATTACTTCGGCTACCATAAATTACCCCCAACTACTCCTTACCACCCAAACTAAGTCCAATCACTCTAAACTACAAAAAATGATACAAATCATAGCAAACTATGCCAAACTCACCTAAATTACTTCGGCTACCATAAGTCACCCCCAACTACCCCTTACCACCCCAAACTAAGAACAATCACTTTAAGATAAAAAAATGCTACAAACCATAGTAAACTATGTCAAACTCACCTAAATTACTTCTGCTACCATAAATTACCCCCAACTACCCCTTACCACCCCAAACTAAACCCAATCACTTTAAAATTACAAAAAATGCTACAAATCATAGCAAACTCTGCCAAATTCACCTAAATTACTTCGGCTACCATAAGACACCTCAACTACCCCTTACCACCCCAAACTAAGTCTAATCACTTTAAAATTACAAAAAATGCTACAACTCATAGAAAACTATGCCGAACTCACCTAAATTACTTCGGCTACCATAAATTACCCCCAACTACCCCTTACCACCCCAAACTAAACCCAATCACTTTAAAATTACAAAAAATGCTACAAATCATAGCAAACTATGCCAAACTCACCTAAATTACTTCGGCTACCATAAATTACCCCCAACTACCCCTTACCAACCCAAACTAAGTCCAATCACTCTAAATTACAAAAAATGCTACAAACCATAGCAAACTATGCCAAACTCACAAAATTTACTTCGGCTACCATAAATCACCCCCAACTACCCCTTACCACCCAAAACTAAGAACAATCACTTTAAAATTTAAAAAATGCTACAAACTATAGCAAACTATGCCAAACTCACCTAAATTACTTCGGCTACCATAAGTCACCCCGAACTACTCCTTACCACCCCAAACTAAGTCCAATCACTCTAAATTACAAAAAATGCTACAAACCATAGCAAACTATGCCAAACTCACCTAAATTACTTCGGCTACAATAAATCACCCCCAACCACCTTTTACCAGACCAAAATAAGCCCATTCACTTTAAAATTACAAAAAATGCTACATAGCAAACTATGCCAAACTCACATAAATTACTTCGGCTACCATAAATTACCCCCAACTACCCCTTACCACCCCAAACTAAGCCCAATCACTTTAAAATTACAAAAAATGCTACAAATCATAGCAAACTATGCCAAACTCACTTAAATTACTTCGGCTACCATAAATTACCCCCAACAACCCCTTACCACCCCAAACTAAGTCCAATCACTCTAAATTACAAAAGATGATACAAAACATAGCAAACTATGCCAAACTCACCTAAATTACTTCGGCTACCATAAGTCACCCCCAACTTCCCCTTACCACCCCAAACTAACAACAATCACTTTAAGATAAAAAAAATGCTACAAACTATAGCAAACTATGCCAAACTCACCTAAATTACTTCGGCTACAATAAATCACCCCAACTACCCCTTACCATCCCAAAATAAGCCCATTCACTTTAAAATTACAAAAAATGCTACATAGCAAACTATGCCAAACTCACATAAATTACTTCGGCTACAATAAATCACCCCCAACTACCCCTTACCACCCCAAAATAAGCCCATTCACTTTAAAATTACGAAAAATGCTACATAGCAAACTATGCCAAACTCACATAAATTACTTCGGCTACCATAAATTACCCCCAACTACCCCTTACCACCCCAAACTAAGCCCAATCACTTTAAAATTACAAAAAATGCTACAAATCATAGCAAACTATGCCAAACTCACCTAAATTACTTCGGCTACCATAAATCACCCCCAACTAACCCTTACCTCCCCAAAATAAGCCCAATCACTTTAAAATTACAAAATATGCTACATAGAAAACTATGCCAAACTCACATAAATTACTTCGGCTACAATAAATCACCCCCAACTACCCCTTACCACCCCATAATAAGCCCATTCACTTTAAAATTACAAAATATGCTACATAGAAAACTATGCCAAACTCACATAAATTACTTCGGCTACCATAAATTACCCCCAACTACCCCTTATCACCCCAAACTAAGCCCCATCACTTTAAAATTACAAAAAATGCTACAAATCATAGCAAACTATGCCAAACTCACCTAAATTACTTCGGCTACCATAAATCACCCCCAACAACCCCTTACCTCCCCAAAATAAGCCCAATCAATATAAAATTACAAAAAATGCTACAACTCATAGCAAACTATGCCAAACTCACAAAATTACTTCGGCTACCATAAATCACCCCCAACTACCCCTTACCACCCTAAAATAAGAACAATCACTTTAAAATTTAAAAAATGCTACAAACTATAGCAAACTATGCCAAACTCACCAAATTTACTTCGGCTACCATAAATCACCCCCAACTACCCCTTACCACCCCAAACTAAGAACAATCACTTTAAAATTTAAAAAATGCTACAAACTATAGCAAACTCACCTAAATTACTTCGGTTACCATAAGTCACCCCGAACTACTCCTTACCACCCCAAACTAAGGCCAATCACTCTAAATTACAAAAAATGCTACAACTCATAGCAAACTATGCCAAACTCACCTAAATTACTTCTGCTACCATAAATCACGCCCAACTACCCCTTACCAGCCCAAACTAAGAACAATCACTTTAAAATTTAAAAAATGCTACAAACTATAGCAAACTATGCCAAACTCACCTAAATTACTTCGGCTACAATAAATCACCCCAACTAACCCTTACCACCCCAGAATAAGCCCATTCACTTTAAAATTACAAAAAATGCTACAACTCATAGCAAACTCTGCCAAATTCACCTAAGTTACTTCGGCTGCCATAAGTCACCCCAACTACCCCTTACCACCCCAAACTAAGTCTAATCACTTTAAAATTTAAAAAATGCTACAAACTATAGCAAACTATGCCAAACTCACCTAAATTACTTCGGCTACAATAAATCACCCCCAACTACCCCTTACCACCCCATAAAAAGCCCATTCACTTTAAAATTACAAAAAATGCTACATAGCAAACTATGCCAAACTCACATAAATTACTTCGGCTACCATAAATTACCCCCAACTACCCCTTTCACCCCAAACTAAGCCCAATCACATTAAAATTACAAAAAATGCTACAAATCATAGCAAACTCTGCCAAATTCACCTAAGTTACTTCGGCTGCCATAAGTCACCCCAACTACCCCTTACCACCACAAACTAAGTCCAATCACTTTAAAATTTAAAAAATGCTACAAACTATAGCAAACTATGCCAAACTCACCTAAATTACTTCGGCTACAATAAATCACCCCCAACTACCCCTTACCACCCCATAATAAGCCCATTCACTTTAAAATTACAAAATATGCTACATAGAAAACTATGCCAAACTCACATAAATTACTTCGGCTACAATAAATCACCCCCAACTACCCCTTACCACCCCATAATAAGCCCATTCACTTTAAAATTACAAAATATGCTACATAGAAAACTATGCCAAACTCACATAAATTACTTCGGCTACCATAAATTACCCCCAACTACCCCTTATCACCCCAAACTAAGCCCCATCACTTTAAAATTACAAAAAATGCTACAAATCATAGCAAACTATGCCAAACTCACCTAAATTACTTCGGCTACCATAAATCACCCCCAACAACCCCTTACCTCCCCAAAATAAGCCCAATCAATATAAAATTACAAAAAATGCTACAACTCATAGCAAACTATGCCAAACTCACAAAATTACTTCGGCTACCATAAATCACCCCCAACTACCCCTTACCACCCTAAAATAAGAACAATCACTTTAAAATTTAAAAAATGCTACAAACTATAGCAAACTATGCCAAACTCACCAAATTTACTTCGGCTACCATAAATCACCCCCAACTACCCCTTACCACCCCAAACTAAGAACAATCACTTTAAAATTTAAAAAATGCTACAAACTATAGCAAACTCACCTAAATTACTTCGGTTACCATAAGTCACCCCGAACTACTCCTTACCACCCCAAACTAAGGCCAATCACTCTAAATTACAAAAAATGCTACAAACCATAGCAAACTATGCCAAACTCACCTAAATTACTTCGGCTACCATAAATCACCTCCAACTACCCCTTACCTCCCCAAAATAAGCCCATTCACTTTAAAATTACAAAAAATGCTACATAGCAAACTATGCCAAACTCACATAAATTACTTCGGCTACCATAAATTACCCCCAACTACTCCTTACCACCCCAAACTAAGTCCAATCACTCTAAACAACAAAAAATGATACAAATCATAGCAAACTATGCCAAACTCACCTAAATTACTTCGGCTACCATAAGTCACCCCCAACTACCCCTTACCACCCCAAACTAAGAACAATCACTTTAAGATAAAAAAATGCTACAAACCATAGTAAACTATGTCAGACTCACCTAAATTACTTCTGCTACCATAAATTACCCCCAACTACCCCTTACCACCCCAAACTAAACCCAATCACTTTAAAATTACAAAAAATGCTACAAATCATAGCAAACTCTGCCAAATTCACCTAAATTACTTCGGCTACCATAAGACACCTCAACTACCCCTTACCACCCCAAACTAAGTCTAATCACTTTAAAATTACAAAAAATGCTACAACTCATAGAAAACTATGCCAAACTCACCTAAATTACTTCGGCTACCATAAATTACCCCCAACTACCCCTTACCACCCCAAACTAAACCCAATCACTTTAAAATTAAAAAAAATGCTACAAATCATAGCAAACTATGCCTATCACCTAAATTACTTCGGCTACCATAAATTAGCCCCAACTACCCCTTACCACCCCAAACTAAGTCCAATCACTCTAAATTACAAAAAATGATACAAATCATAGCAAACTATGCCAAACTCACCTAAATTACTTCGGCTTCCATATGTCACCCCCAACTACCCCTTACCACCCCAAACTAAGAACAATCACTTTAAGATAAAAGAAAATGCTACAAACCATAGCAAACTATGTCAAACTCACCTAAATTACTTCTGCTACCATAAATTACCCCCAACTACCCCTTACCACCCCAAACTAAACCCAATCACTTTAAAATTACAAAAAATGCTACAAATCATAGCAAACTATGCCAAACTCACCTAAATTACTTCGGCTACAATAAATCACCCCAACTAACCCTTACCACCTCAGAATAAGCCCATTCACTTTAAAATTACAAAAAATGCTACAACTCATAGCAAACTATGCCAAACTCACCTAAATTACTTCTGCTACCATAAATCACGCCCAACTACCCCTTACCAGCCCAAACTAAGAACAATCACTTTAAAATTTAAAAAATGCTACAAACTATAGCAAACTATGCCAAACTCACCTAAATTACTTCGGCTACAATAAATCACCCCAACTAACCCTTACCACCCCAGAATAAGCCCATTCACTTTAAAATTACAAAAAATGCTACAACTCATAGCAAACTCTGCCAAATTCACCTAAGTTACTTCGGCTGCCATAAGTCACCCCAACTACCCCTTACCACCCCAAACTAAGTCTAATCACTTTAAAATTTAAAAAATGCTACAAACTATAGCAAACTATGCCAAACTCACCTAAATTACTTCGGCTACAATAAATCACCCCCAACTACCCCTTACCACCCCATAAAAAGCCCATTCACTTTAAAATTACAAAAAATGCTACATAGCAAACTATGCCAAACTCACATAAATTACTTCGGCTACCATAAATTACCCCCAACTACCCCTTTCACCCCAAACTAAGCCCAATCACATTAAAATTACAAAAAATGCTACAAATCATAGCAAACTCTGCCAAATTCACCTAAGTTACTTCGGCTGCCATAAGTCACCCCAACTACCCCTTACCACCTCAAACTAAGTCCAATCACTTTAAAATTTAAAAAATGCTACAAACTATAGCAAACTATGCCAAACTCACCTAAATTACTTCGGCTACAATAAATCACCCCCAACTACCCTTTACCACCCCATAATAAGCCCATTCACTTTAAAATTACAAAATATGCTACATAGAAAACTATGCCAAACTCACATAAATTACTTCGGCTACAATAAATCACCCCCAACTACCCCTTACCACCCCATAATAAGCCCATTCACTTTAAAATTACAAAATATGCTACATAGAAAACTATGCCAAACTCACATAAATTACTTCGGCTACCATAAATTACCCCCAACTACCCCTTATCACCCCAAACTAAGCCCCATCACTTTAAAATTACAAAAAATGCTACAAATCATAGCAAACTATGCCAAACTCACCTAAATTACTTCGGCTACCATAAATCACCCCCAACAACCCCTTACCTCCCCAAAATAACCCCAATCAATATAAAATTACAAAAAATGCTACAACTCATAGCAAACTATGCCAAACTCACAAAATTACTTCGGCTACCATAAATCACCCCCAACTACCCCTTACCACCCTAAAATAAGAACAATCACTTTAAAATTTAAAAAATGCTACAAACTATAGCAAACTATGCCAAACTCACCAAATTTACTTCGGCTACCATAAATCACCCCCAACTACCCCTTACCACCCTAAAATAAGAACAATCACTTTAAAATTTAAAAAATGCTACAAACTATAGCAAACTATGCCAAACTCACCAAATTTACTTCGGCTACCATAAATCACCCCCAACTACCCCTTACCACCCCAAACTAAGAACAATCACTTTAAAATTTAAAAAATGCTACAAACTATAGCAAACTCACCTAAATTACTTCGGTTACCATAAGTCACCCCGAACTACTCCTTACCACCCCAAACTAAGGCCAATCACTCTAAATTACAAAAAATGCTACAAACCATAGCAAACTATGCCAAACTCACCTAAATTACTTCGGCTACCATAAATCACCTCCAACTACCCCTTACCTCCCCAAAATAAGCCCATTCACTTTAAAATTACAAAAAATGCTACATAGCAAACTATGCCAAACACACATAAATTACTTCGGCTACCATAAATTACCCCCAACTACTCCTTACCACCCCAAACTAAGTCCAATCACTCTAAACTACAAAAAATGATACAAATCATAGCAAACTATGCCAAACTCACCTAAATTACTTCGGCTACCATAAGTCACCCCCAACTACCCCTTACCACCCCAAACTAAGAACAATCACTTTAAGATAAAAAAATGCTACAAACCATAGTAAACTATGTCAAACTCACCTAAATTACTTCTGCTACCATAAATTACCCCCAACTACCCCTTACCACCCCAAACTAAACCCAATCACTTTAAAATTACAAAAAATGCTACAAATCATAGCAAACTCTGCCAAATTCACCTAAGTTACTTCGGCTGCCATAAGTCACCCCAACTACCCCTTACCACCTCAAACTAAGTCCAATCACTTTAAAATTTAAAAAATGCTACAAACTATAGCAAACTATGCCAAACCCACCTAAATTACTTCGGCTACAATAAATCACCCCCAACTACCCCTTACCACCCCATAATAAGCCCATTCACTTCAAAATTACAAAATATGCTACATAGAAAACTATGCCAAACTCACATAAATTACTTCGGCTACAATAAATCACCCCCAACTACCCCTTACCACCCCATAATAAGCCCATTCACTTTAAAATTACAAAATATGCTACATAGAAAACTATGCCAAACTCACATAAATTACTTCGGCTACCATAAATTACCCCCAACTACCCCTTATCACCCCAAACTAAGCCCCATCACTTTAAAATTACAAAAAATGCTACAAATCATAGCAAACTATGCCAAACTCACCTAAATTACTTCGGCTACCATAAATCACCCCCAACAACCCCTTACCTCCCCAAAATAAGCCCAATCAATATAAAATTACAAAAAATGCTACAACTCATAGCAAACTATGCCAAACTCACAAAATTACTTCGGCTACCATAAATCACCCCCAACTACCCCTTACCACCCTAAAATAAGAACAATCACTTTAAAATTTAAAAAATGCTACAAACTATAGCAAACTATGCCAAACTCACCAAATTTACTTCGGCTACCATAAATCACCCCCAACTACCCCTTACCACCCCAAACTAAGAACAATCACTTTAAAATTTAAAAAATGCTACAAACTATAGCAAACTCACCTAAATTACTTCGGTTACCATAAGTCACCCCGAACTACTCCTTACCACCCCAAACTAAGGCCAATCACTCTAAATTACAAAAAATGCTACAAACCATAGCAAACTATGCCAAACTCACCTAAATTACTTCGGCTACCATAAATCACCTCCAACTACCCCTTACCACCCCAAAATAAGCCCATTCACTTTAAAATTACAAAAAATGCTACATAGCAAACTATGCCAAACTCACATAAATTACTTCGGCTACCATAAATTACCCCCAACTACTCCTTACCACCCCAAACTAAGTCCAATCACTCTAAACAACAAAAAATGATACAAATCATAGCAAACTATGCCAAACTCACCTAAATTACTTCGGCTACCATAAGTCACCCCCAACTACCCCTTACCACCCCAAACTAAGAACAATCACTTTAAGATAAAAAAATGCTACAAACCATAGTAAACTATGTCAAACTCACCTAAATTACTTCTGCTACCATAAATTACCCCCAACTACCCCTTACCACCCCAAACTAAACCCAATCACTTTAAAATTACAAAAAATGCTACAAATCATAGCAAACTCTGCCAAATTCACCTAAATTACTTCGGCTACCATAAGACACCTCAACTACCCCTTACCACCCCAAACTAAGTCTAATCACTTTAAAATTACAAAAAATGCTACAACTCATAGAAAACTATGCCAAACTCACCTAAATTACTTCGGCTACCATAAATTACCCCCAACTACCCCTTACCACCCCAAACTAAACCCAATCACTTTAAAATTAAAAAAAATGCTACAAATCATAGCAAACTATGCCTATCACCTAAATTACTTCGGCTACCATAAATTAGCCCCAACTACCCCTTACCACCCCAAACTAAGTCCAATCACTCTAAATTACAAAAAATGATACAAATCATAGCAAACTATGCCAAACTCACCTAAATTACTTCGGCTTCCATATGTCACCCCCAACTACCCCTTACCACCCCAAACTAAGAACAATCACTTTAAGATAAAAGAAAATGCTACAAACCATAGCAAACTATGTCAAACTCACCTAAATTACTTCTGCTACCATAAATTACCCCCAACTACCCCTTACCACCCCAAACTAAACCCAATCACTTTAAAATTACAAAAAATGCTACAAATCATAGCAAACTATGCCAAACTCACCTAAATTACTTCGGCTACAATAAATCACCCCAACTAACCCTTACCACCTCAGAATAAGCCCATTCACTTTAAAATTACAAAAAATGCTACAACTCATAGCAAACTATGCCAAACTCACCTAAATTACTTCTGCTACCATAAATCACGCCCAACTACCCCTTACCAGCCCAAACTAAGAACAATCACTTTAAAATTTAAAAAATGCTACAAACTATAGCAAACTATGCCAAACTCACCTAAATTACTTCGGCTACAATAAATCACCCCAACTAACCCTTACCACCCCAGAATAAGCCCATTCACTTTAAAATTACAAAAAATGCTACAACTCATAGCAAACTCTGCCAAATTCACCTAAGTTACTTCGGCTGCCATAAGTCACCCCAACTACCCCTTACCACCCCAAACTAAGTCTAATCACTTTAAAATTTAAAAAATGCTACAAACTATAGCAAACTATGCCAAACTCACCTAAATTACTTCGGCTACAATAAATCACCCCCAACTACCCCTTACCACCCCATAAAAAGCCCATTCACTTTAAAATTACAAAAAATGCTACATAGCAAACTATGCCAAACTCACATAAATTACTTCGGCTACCATAAATTACCCCCAACTACCCCTTTCACCCCAAACTAAGCCCAATCACATTAAAATTACAAAAAATGCTACAAATCATAGCAAACTCTGCCAAATTCACCTAAGTTACTTCGGCTGCCATAAGTCACCCCAACTACCCCTTACCACCTCAAACTAAGTCCAATCACTTTAAAATTTAAAAAATGCTACAAACTATAGCAAACTATGCCAAACTCACCTAAATTACTTCGGCTACAATAAATCACCCCCAACTACCCCTTACCACCCCATAATAAGCCCATTCACTTTAAAATTACAAAATATGCTACATAGAAAACTATGCCAAACTCACATAAATTACTTCGGCTACAATAAATCACCCCCAACTACCCCTTACCACCCCATAATAAGCCCATTCACTTTAAAATTACAAAATATGCTACATAGAAAACTATGCCAAACTCACATAAATTACTTCGGCTACCATAAATTACCCCCAACTACCCCTTATCACCCCAAACTAAGCCCCATCACTTTAAAATTACAAAAAATGCTACAAATCATAGCAAACTATGCCAAACTCACCTAAATTACTTCGGCTACCATAAATCACCCCCAACAACCCCTTACCTCCCCAAAATAAGCCCAATCAATATAAAATTACAAAAAATGCTACAACTCATAGCAAACTATGCCAAACTCACAAAATTACTTCGGCTACCATAAATCACCCCCAACTACCCCTTACCACCCTAAAATAAGAACAATCACTTTAAAATTTAAAAAATGCTACAAACTATAGCAAACTATGCCAAACTCACCAAATTTACTTCGGCTACCATAAATCACCCCCAACTACCCCTTACCACCCTAAAATAAGAACAATCACTTTAAAATTTAAAAAATGCTACAAACTATAGCAAACTATGCCAAACTCACCAAATTTACTTCGGCTACCATAAATCACCCCCAACTACCCCTTACCACCCCAAACTAAGAACAATCACTTTAAAATTTAAAAAATGCTACAAACTATAGCAAACTCACCTAAATTACTTCGGTTACCATAAGTCACCCCGAACTACTCCTTACCACCCCAAACTAAGGCCAATCACTCTAAATTACAAAAAATGCTACAAACCATAGCAAACTATGCCAAACTCACCTAAATTACTTCGGCTACCATAAATCACCTCCAACTACCCCTTACCTCCCCAAAATAAGCCCATTCACTTTAAAATTACAAAAAATGCTACAGAGCAAACTATGCCAAACACACATAAATTACTTCGGCTACCATAAATTACCCCCAACTACTCCTTACCACCCCAAACTAAGTCCAATCACTCTAAACTACAAAAAATGATACAAATCATAGCAAACTATGCCAAACTCACCTAAATTACTTCGGCTACCATAAGTCACCCCCAACTACCCCTTACCACCCCAAACTAAGAACAATCACTTTAAGATAAAAAAATGCTACAAACCATAGTAAACTATGTCAAACTCACCTAAATTACTTCTGCTACCATAAATTACCGCCAACTACCCCTTACCACCCCAAACTAAACCCAATCACTTTAAAATTACAAAAAATGCTACAAATCATAGCAAACTCTGCCAAATTCACCTAAATTACTTCGGCTACCATAAGACACCTCAACTACCCCTTACCACCCCAAACTAAGTCTAATCACTTTAAAATTACAAAAAATGCTACAACTCATAGAAAACTATGCCAAACTCACCTAAATTACTTCGGCTACCATAAATTACCCCCAACTACCCCTTACCACCCCAAACTAAACCCAATCACTTTAAAATTAAAAAAAATGCTACAAATCATAGCAAACTATGCCTATCACCTAAATTACTTCGGCTACCATAAATTAGCCCCAACTACCCCTTACCACCCCAAACTAAGTCCAATCACTCTAAATTACAAAAAATGATACAAATCATAGCAAACTATGCCAAACTCACCTAAATTACTTCGGCTTCCATATGTCACCCCCAACTACCCCTTACCACCCCAAACTAAGAACAATCACTTTAAGATAAAAGAAAATGCTACAAACCATAGCAAACTATGTCAAACTCACCTAAATTACTTCTGCTACCATAAATTACCCCCAACTTCCCCTTACCACCCCAAACTAAACCCAATCACTTTAAAATTACAAAAAATGCTACAAATCATAGCAAACTATGCCAAACTCACCTAAATTACTTCGGCTACCATAAATTACCCCCAACTACCCCTTACCAACCCAAACTAAGTCCAATCACTCTAAATTACAAAAAATGCTACAAACCATAGCAAACTATGCCAAACTCACAAAATTTACTTCGGCTACCATAAATCACCCCCAACTACCCCTTACCACCCAAAACTAAGAACAATCACTTTAAAATTTAAAAAATGCTACAAACTATAGCAAACTATGCCAAACTCACCTAAATTACTTCGGCTACCATAAGTCACCCCGAACTACTCCTTACCACCCCAAACTAAGTCCAATCACTCTAAATTACAAAAAATGCTACAAACCATAGCAAACTATGCCAAACTCACCTAAATTACTTCGGCTACAATAAATCACCCCCAACCACCTTTTACCAGACCAAAATAAGCCCATTCACTATAAAATTACAAAAAATGCTACATAGCAAACTATGCCAAACTCACATAAATTACTTCGGCTACCATAAATTACACCCAACTACCCCTTACCACTCCAAACTAAGCCCAATCACTTTAAAATTACAAAAAATGCTACAAATCATAGCAAACTATGCCAAACTCACCTAAATAACTTCGGCTACCATAAATCACCCCAAACTACCCCTTACCTACCCAAAATAAGCCCATTCACTTTAAAATTACAAAAAATGCTACTTAGGAAACTATGCCAAACTCACATAAATTACTTCGGCTACCATAAATTACCCCCAACTACCCCTTCCCACCCCAAACTAAGCCCAATCACTTTATAGTTACAAAAAATGCTACAAATCATAGCAAACTATGCCAAACTCACCTAAATTACTTCGGCTACCATAAGTCACCCCGAACTACTCCTTACCACCCCAAACTAAGTCCAATCACTCTAAATTACAAAAAATGATACAAATCATAGCAAACTATGCCAAACTCACCTAAATTACTTCTGCTACCATAAATCACGCCCAACTACCCCTTACCACCCCAAACTAAGAACAATCACTTTAAAATTTAAAAAATGCTACAAACTATAGCAAACTATGCCAAACTCACATAAATTACTTCGGCTACCATAAATTACCCCCAACTACCTCTTACCACCCCAAACTAAGCCCAAACACTTTAAAATTACAAAAAATGCTACAAATCATAGCAAACTATGCCAAACTCACCTAAATTACTTCGGCTACCATAAATCACCCCAAACTACCCTTTACCACCCCAAAATAAGCCCATTCACTATAAAATTACAAAAAATGCTACAAATCATAGCAAACTATGCCAAACTCACCTAAATTACTTCGGCTACCATAAATCACCCCCAACTAACCCTTACCTCCCCAAAATAAGCCCAATCAATTTAAAATTACAAAAAATGCTACAACTCATAGCAAACTATGCCAAACTCACAAAATTACTTCGGCTACCATAAATCACCCCCAACTACCCCTTACCACCCCAAACTAAGTCCAATCACTTTAAAATTTAAAAAATGCTACAAACTATAGCAAACTATGCCAAACTCACCTAAATTACTTCGGCTACAATAAATCACCCCAACTAACCCTTACCACCTCAGAATAAGCCCATTCACTTTAAAATTACAAAAAATGCTACAACTCATAGCAAACTATGCCAAACTCACCTAAATTACTTCTGCTACCATAAATCACGCCCAACTACCCCTTACCAGCCCAAACAAAGAACAATCACTTTAAAATTTAAAAAATGCTACAAACTATAGCAAACTATGCCAAACTCACCTAAATTACTTCGGCTACAATAAATCACCCCAACTAACCCTTACCACCCCAGAATAAACCCATTCACTTTAAAATTACAAAAAATGCTACAACTCATAGCAAACTATGCCAAACTCACCTAAATTACTTCGGCTACCATAAGTCACACCGAACTACTCCTTACCACCCCAAACTAAGTCCAGTCACTCTAAATTACAAAAAATGCTACAAACCATAGCAAACTATGCCAAACTCACCTAAATTACTTCGGCTTCAATAAATCACCCCCAACTACCCCTTATCACCCCAAAATAAGCCCATTCACTTTAAAATTACAAAAAATGCTACATAGCAAACTATGCCAAACTCACCTAAATTACTTCGGCTACCATAAATCACCCCCAACTAACCTTTACCTCCCCAAAATAAGCCCAATCAATTTAAAATTACAAAAAATGCTACAACTCATAGCAAACTATGCCAAACTCACAAAATTACTTCGGCTACCATAAATCACCCCCAACTACCCCTTACCACGCTAAAATAAGAACAATCACTTTAAAATTTAAAAAATGCTACAAACTATAGCAAACTATGCCAAACTCACCAAATTTACTTCGGCTACCATAAATCACCCCCAAATACCCCTTACCACCCCAAACTAAGAACAATCACTTTAAAATTTAAAAAATGCTACAAACTATAGCAAACTATGCCAAACTCACCTAAATTACTTCGGCTACCATAAGTCACCCCGAACTACTCCTTACCACCCCAAACTAAGGCCAATCACTCTAAATTACAAAAAATGCTACAAACCATAGCAAACTATGCCAAACTCACCTAAATTACTTCGTCTACCATAAATCACCTCCAACTACTCCTTACCTCTCCAAAATAAGCCCATTCACTTTAAAATTACAAAAAATGCTACATAGCAAACTATGCCAAACTCACATAAATTACTTCGGCTACCATAAATTACCCCCAACTACCCCTTTCACCCCAAACTAAGCCCAATCACATTAAAATTACAAAAAATGCTACAAATCATAGCAAACTTTGCCAAATTCACCTAAGTTACTTCGGCTGCCATAAGTCACCCCAACTACCCCTTACCACCCCAAACTAAGTCCAATCACTTTAAAATTTAAAAAATGCTACAAACTATAGCAAACTATGCCAAACTCACCTAAATTACTTCGGCTACAATAAATCACCCCCAACTACCCCTTACCACCCCATAATAAGCCCATTCACTTTAAAATTACAAAATATGCTACATAGAAAACTATGCCAAACTCACATAAATTACTTCGGCTACAATAAATCACCCCCAACTACCCCTTACCACCCCAAACTAAGCCCAATCACTTTAAAATTACAAAAAATGCTACAAATCATAGCAAACTATGCCAAACTCACCTAAATTACTTCGGCTACCATAAATCACCCCCAACTAACCCTTACCTCCCCAAAATAAGCCCAATCAATTTAAAATTACAAAAAATGCTACAACTCATAGCAAACTATGCCAAACTCACAAAATTACTTTGGCTACCATAAATCACCCCCAACTACCCCTTACCACCCTAAAATAAGAACAATCACTTTAAAATTTAAAAAATGCTACAAACTATAGCAAACTATGCCAAACTCACCTAAATTACTTCGGCTACAATAAATCACCCCAACTACCCCTTACCACCCCAAAATAAGCCCATTCACTTTAAAATTACAAAAAATGCTACAACTCATAGCAAACTATGCCTAACTCACTTAAATTACTTCGGCTACCATAAGTCACCCCGAACTACTCCTTACCACCCCATACTAAGTCCAGTCACTCTAAATTACAAAAAATGCTACAAACCATAGCAAACTATGCCAAAGTCACCTAAATTACTTCGGCTACAATAAATCACCCCCAACTACCCCTTACCACCCCAAACTAAGCCCAATCACTTTAAAATTACAAAAAATGCTACAAATCATAGCAAACCATGCCAAATTCACCTAAATTACTTCGGCTACCATAAATCACCCCCAACTACTCCTTACCACCCCAAAATTAGCGCATTCGCTTTGAAATTACAAAAAATACTACATAGAAAACTATGCCAAACTCACCTAAATTACTTCGGCTACCATAAATTAACCCAACTACCCCTTACCACCCCAAACTAAGCCCAATCACTTTAAAATTACCAAAAATGCTACAACTCATAGAAAACTATGCCAAACTCACCTAAATTACTTCGGCTACCATAAATTACCCCCAACTACCCTTTACCACCCCAAAATAAGCCCATTCATTTTAAAATTACAAAAAATGCTACAACTCATAGCAAACTATGCCAAACTCACCTAAATTACTTCGGCTACCATAAGTCACCCCGAACTACTCCTTACCACCCCAAACTAAGTCCAGTCACTCTAAATTACAAAAAATGCTACAAACCATAGCAAACTATGCCAAACTCACCTAAATTACTTCGGTTACAATAAATCACCCCCAACTACCCCTTATCCCCTAAAATAAGCCCATTCACTTTAAAATTACAAAAAATGCTACATAGCAAACTATGCCAAACTAACCTAAATTACTTCGGCTACAATAAATCACCCCCAACTACCCCTTACCCCGCCAAAATAAGCCCATTCACTTTAAAATTACAAAAAATGCTACATAGCAAACTATGCCAAACTCACATAAATTACTTCGGCTACCATAAATTACCCCCAACTACCCCTTACCACCCCAAACTAAGCCCAATCACTTTAAAATTACAAAAAATGCTACAAATCATAGCAAACTATGCCAAACTCACTTAAATTACTTCGGCTACCATAAATTACCCCCAACTACCCCTTACCACCCCAAACTAAGTCCAATCACTCTAAATTACAAAAGATGATACAAAACATAGCAAACTATGCCAAACTCACCTAAATTACTTCGGCTACCATAAGTCACCCCCAACTTCCCCTTACCACCCCAAACTAACAACAATCACTTTAAGATAAAAAAAATGCTACAAACTATAGCAAACTATGCCAAACTCACCTAAATTACTTCGGCTACAATAAATCACCCCAACTACCCCTTACCATCCCAAAATAAGCCCATTCACTTTAAAATTACAAAAAATGCTACATAGCAAACTATGCCAAACTCACATAAATTACTTCGGCTACAATAAATCACCCCGAACTACCCCTTACCACCCCAAAATAAGCCCATTCACTTTAAAATTACAAAAAATGCTACATAGCAAACTATGCCAAACTCACATAAATTACTTCGGCTACTATAAATTACCCCCAACTACCCCTTACCACCCCAAACTAAGCCCAATCACTTTAAAATTACAAAAAATGCTACAAATCATAGCAAACTATGCCAAACTCACCTAAATTACTTCGGCTACCATAAATCACCCCCAACTAACCCTTACCTCCCCAAAATAAGCCCAATCAATTTAAAATTACAAAAAATGCTACAACTCATAGCAAACTATGCCAAACTCACAAAATTACTTCGGCTACCATAAATCACCCCCAACTACCCCTTACCACCCCAAACTAAGTCCAATCACTTTAAAATTTAAAAAATGCTACAAACTATAGCAAACTATGCCAAACTCACCTAAATTACTTCGGCTACAATAAATCACCCCAACTAACCCTTACCACCTCAGAATAAGCCCATTCACTTTAAAATTACAAAAAATGCTACAACTCATAGCAAACTATGCCAAACTCACCTAAATTACTTCTGCTACCATAAATCACGCCCAACTACCCCTTACCAGCCCAAACTAAGAACAATCACTTTAAAATTTAAAAAATGCTACAAACTATAGCAAACTATGCCAAACTCACCTAAATTACTTCGGCTACAATAAATCACCCCAACTAACCCTTACCACCCCAGAATAAGCCCATTCACTTTAAAATTACAAAAAATGCTACAACTCATAGCAAACTCTGCCAAATTCACCTAAGTTACTTCGGCTGCCATAAGTCACCCCAACTACCCCTTACCACCCCAAACTAAGTCCAATCACTTTAAAATTTAAAAAATGCTACAAACTATAGCAAACTATGCCAAACTCACCTAAATTACTTCGGCTACAATAAATCACCCCCAACTACCCCTTACCACCCCATAAAAAGCCCATTCACTTTAAAATTACAAAAAATGCTACATAGCAAACTATGCCAAACTCACATAAATTACTTCGGCTACCATAAATTACCCCCAACTACCCCTTTCACCCCAAACTAAGCCCAATCACATTAAAATTACAAAAAATGCTACAAATCATAGCAAACTCTGCCAAATTCACCTAAGTTACTTCGGCTGCCATAAGTCACCCCAACTACCCCTTACCACCTCAAACTAAGTCCAATCACTTTAAAATTTAAAAAATGCTACAAACTATAGCAAACTATGCCAAACTCACCTAAATTACTTCGGCTACAATAAATCACCCCCAACTACCCCTTACCACCCCATAATAAGCCCATTCACTTTAAAATTACAAAATATGCTACATAGAAAACTATGCCAAACTCACATAAATTACTTCGGCTACAATAAATCACCCCCAACTACCCCTTACCACCCCATAATAAGCCCATTCACTTTAAAATTACAAAATATGCTACATAGAAAACTATGCCAAACTCACATAAATTACTTCGGCTACCATAAATTACCCCCAACTACCCCTTATCACCCCAAACTAAGCCCCATCACTTTAAAATTACAAAAAATGCTACAAATCATAGCAAACTATGCCAAACTCACCTAAATTACTTCGGCTACCATAAATCACCCCCAACAACCCCTTACCTCCCCAAAATAAGCCCAATCAATATAAAATTACAAAAAATGCTACAACTCATAGCAAACTATGCCAAACTCACAAAATTACTTCGGCTACCATAAATCACCCCCAACTACCTCTTACCACCCTAAAATAAGAACAATCACTTTAAAATTTAAAAAATGCTACAAACTATAGCAAACTATGCCAAACTCACCAAATTTACTTCGGCTACCATAAATCACCCCCAACTACCCCTTACCACCCCAAACTAAGAACAATCACTTTAAAATTTAAAAAATGCTACAAACTATAGCAAACTCACCTAAATTACTTCGGTTACCATAAGTCACCCCGAACTACTCCTTACCACCCCAAACTAAGGCCAATCACTCTAAATTACAAAAAATGCTACAAACCATAGCAAACTATGCCAAACTCACCTAAATTACTTCGGCTACCATAAATCACCTCCAACTACCCCTTACCTCCCCAAAATAAGCCCATTCACTTTAAAATTACAAAAAATGCTACATAGCAAACTATGCCAAACTCACATAAATTACTTCGGCTACCATAAATTACCCCCAACTACTCCTTACCACCCCAAACTAAGTCCAATCACTCTAAACTACAAATAAATAATACTATTCATAGCAAACTATGCCAAACTCACCTAAATTACTTCGGCTACCATAAGTCACCCCCAACTACCCCTTACCACCCCAAACTAAGAACAATCACTTTAAGATAAAAAAATGCTACAAACCATAGTAAACTATGTCAAACTCACCTAAATTACTTCTGCTACCATAAATTACCCCCAACTACCCCTTACCACCCCAAACTAAACCCAATCACTTTAAAATTACAAAAAATGCTACAAATCATAGCAAACTCTGCCAAATTCACCTAAATTACTTCGGCTACCATAAGACACCTCAACTACCCCTTACCACCCCAAACTAAGTCTAATCACTTTAAAATTACAAAAAATGCTACAACTCATAGAAAACTATGCCAAACTCACCTAAATTACTTCGGCTACCATAAATTACCCCCAACTACCCCTTACCACCCAAACTAAACCCAATCACTTTAAAATTAAAAAAAATGCTACAAATCATAGCAAACTATGCCTATCACCTAAATTACTTCGGCTACCATAAATTAGCCCCAACTACCCCTTACCACCCCAAACTAAGTCCAATCACTCTAAATTACAAAAAATGATACAAATCATAGCAAACTATGCCAAACTCACCTAAATTACTTCGGCTTCCATATGTCACCCCCAACTACCCCTTACCACCCCAAACTAAGAACAATCACTTTAAGATAAAAGAAAATGCTACAAACCATAGCAAACTATGTCAAACTCACCTAAATTACTTCTGCTACCATAAATTACCCCCAACTACCCCTTACCACACCAAACTAAACCCAATCACTTTAAAATTACAAAAAATGCTACAAATCATAGCAAACTATGCCAAACTCACCTAAATTACTTCGGCTACCATAAATTACCCCCAACTACCCCTTACCAACCCAAACTAAGTCCAATCACTCTAAATAACAAAAAATGCTACAAACCATAGCAAACTATGCCAAACTCACCTAAATTACTTCGGCTACCATAAATCATCCCCAACTACCCCTTACCACCCCAAACTAAGAACAATTACTTTAAAATTTAAAAAATGCTACAAACTATAGCAAACTATGCCAAACTCACAAAATTTACTTCGGCTACGATAAATCACCCCCAGCTACCCCTTACCACCCCAAACTAAGAACAATCACTTTAAAATTTAAAAAATGCTACAAACTATAGCAAACTATGCCAAACTCACCTAAATTACTTCGGCTACCATAAGTCACCCCGAACTACTCCTTACCACCCCAAACTAAGTCCAATCACTCTAAATTACAAAAAATGCTACAAACCATAGCAAACTATGCCAAACTCACCTAAATTACTTCGGCTACAATAAATCACCCCCAACCACCGTTTACCAGACCAAAATAAGCCCATTCACTATAAAATTACAAAAAATGCTACATAGCAAACTATGCCAAACTCACATAAATTACTTCGGCTACCATAAATTACACCCAACTACCCCTTACCACTCCAAACTAAGCCCAATCACTTTAAAATTACAAAAAATGCTACAAATCATAGCAAACTATGCCAAACTCACCTAAATAACTTCGGCTACCATAAATCACCCCCAACTACCCCTTACCTACCCAAAATAAGCCCATTCACTTTAAAATTACAAAAAATGCTACTTAGGAAACTATGCCAAACTCACACAAATTACTTCGGCTACCATAAATTACCCCCAACTACCCCTTCCCACCCCAAACTAAGCCCAATCACTTTATAGTTACAAAAAATGCTACAAATCATAGCAAACTATGCCAAACTCACCTAAATTACTTCGGCTACCATAAATTATCCCCAAATACCCCTTACTACCCCAAACTAAGTCCAATCACTCTAAATTACAAAAAATGATACAAATCATAGCAAACTATGCCAAACTCACCTAAATTACTTCGGCTACCATAAGTCACCCCCAACTACCCCTTACCACCCCAAACTAAGAACAATCACTTTAAGATAAAAAAATTGCTACAAACCATAGCAAACTATGTCAAACTCACCTAAATTACTTCTGCTACCATAAATAACGCCCAACTACCCCTTACCACCCCAAACTAAGAACAATCACTTTAAAATTTAAAAAATGCTACAAACTATAGCAAACTATGCCAAACTCACATAAATTACTTCGGCTACCATAAATTACCCCCAACTACCTCTTACCACCCCAAACTAAGCCCAAACACTTTAAAATTACAAAAAATGCTACAAATCATAGCAAACTATGCCAAACTCACATAAATTACTTCGGCTACCATAAATCACCCCAAACTACCCTTTACCACCCCAAAATAAGCCCATTCACTTTATAATTACAAAAAAATACTACATAGAAAACTATGCCAAACTCACCTAAATTTCGTCGGCTACCATAAATTACCCCCAACTACCCCTTACCATCCCAATCTAAGCCCAAACACTTTAAAATTACAAAAAATGCTACAAATCATAGCAAACTATGCCAGACTCACCTAAATTACTTCGGCTACCATAAATCACCCCCCACTACCCTGTGCAACACACGGCAGATTCTCGTGCGTCTGAATTTCTGGTGTAGACTCGAAGGACCAGCTGACTTTATAGTGCGTCAGCGACACGAAATGAGGATGGTACACTCGGTTAGATAACACTGGTTTATTCAACAAAACAACTAAAGTTACACTAACACTTGAATTATTAACAAATTCCAAAGAAAGAATGAAAACAATTCACAACAAGAAAATAGGTGCATGAGCATGCCCCGAACACGGTCACGTCGTCCGTTAACTACTTATGTGGAGTTCTCACAATCGAAAAGAAAGTATACTTGGTGCTTGAGCACGCTCCGAAGACGGTCGCGTCTTTCGGTTAACTTCTTACTTGGAGTTCTTCTTAAATTTCGTCGCGTTGAGCCTTAAGAAACCTCGCATCCCCTTCCGAAACCAATCTCCCCCGTCAGCAACGGAACAACCCAAAAGCTCGATTGGACCCCCCGGGTACGGATGTCCAGGTACCGCTCCGGCGTACTTTCCCATCGTTAGTTGCCAGATGGGTAGAAAGTTTGCAATCACCCATTGAGTCCTTGTCGGCGAGCTGGTTTGTTGGTACCGACAGGAAGACCGAAATTGGGTGCTGTTTACTTAAGACTCAAGTCCGAAAAACAAGACAATCAAAAATGTAAATGAGACGACATATATGAGGTCCGATCGCTGGGACCGAACATACCCCTTACCACCCCAAACTAAGAACAATCACTTTAAAATAAAAAAAATGCTACAAACTATAGCAACCTATGCCAAACTCACCTAAATTACTTCGGCCACCATAAGTCACCCCCAACTACCCCTTACCACCCCAAACTAAGAACAATCACTTTAAAATTTAAAAAAATGCCTCAAATCATAGCAATCTATGCCAAACTCACCTAAATTATTTCGGCAATTTATAAATCACCCCCAACTACCCCTTACCGCCCCAAACTAAGCCCAATCACTTTAAAATTTAAAAAAATGCTACATACAATAACAAACTATGCCAAACTCACCTAAATTACTTCGGCTACCATAAGTCACCCCCAACTACCCCTTACCACCCCAAACTAAGAACAATCACTTTAAAATTAAAAAAAATGCTACAAACCATTGCAAACTATGCCAGTTTTTACTAAATCAATTTAGTTTATTTTAATCTATTAAGTCGAAAAACTGTAAATTTGCCCAAATACAATTAGTAATTTTTTGCAGTAAGTATTTGCGGAAGTCAGCGAAATGCACATTCCGTGCATTTAGTAACATGTAAAAAGTGCATTAAAGGACACATTGGCACGGGCTTTACCGATCCGAGCAGATCATTCAGACATGGCTAGCCATATCTGGCAGGAGCCTGTGACCCTGGGACTCATCGGAAACTAATCGAAGTAGCACAATGTGCATATATAAATAAATAAATAATACTCTTCGATTTAATTTATGACATAAATAACACAAAAAATTTACATGTTAGTTAATATATTTTAATAATCATTATCAATGAAAATCTTCCATTTGGTTGTGGCATTTATAAATGCCTTATCGTATTAAATCATAAAATATTAATCAATCTCTGCACAAAATATATTGTTTCGACTAATAGACGTTATTCTGAATATTAAATATGCTGATGCCTATTTTGATTTTCTTCCACCTTCCAATAAATAATTATTCCAATTGCGATGCAAACATAAATTTATGTTCTGAATTGCAAGCGCTACGTTCTTAACATGCGTGCATTTTACATCGCAAATAATGACTTTTTCTCCATTGTATAAAGAACTGATTTTAAACTTTAAATCTGCTAAAGCGGTATTAAGGCGGTGTAAGCGCTAGATTTTCGTGAAAATATGTGAAAAATTCGAATTTCTGCAATTGAATTACAGAACTATTTTTGTGTTCGATGGTAAATTTATTCTTGGAGTGGTACTGCCAACCCTGACTAGCCCCACTGCTGACTACTCTCCATCCAGGGAAACTTTTTAAATCAACCGCAATATCACTGTGTAATTAGTACTGACTGACAAGAGTGAAAAAAACCGCTTGCATCCAGAAACGAAATCAAATGGAACACTTGAATTTGCAATATTTGTTTGTAAATCGTCACAAGTCCATAAAGGAATGGCTGTTAATGTAAACAAATGTGAGTTTATTGGAGAGGCCGAATAAGATTTTTACATTATTGAAGCAGCTGGAGCCTGCCACGTCAAGGGCAAGGTCACAAATGTGAAAAGGCGATGCTCGATTTGGTTTGATTCAATATCTATGCAGAAATTCGCTCATACCAAGCAATGGATAAACCTTTCTTATCGTTTCTTAGGGCCGGTTTTTCAATCGTTGGTTAAAGTTAAACCTCTAGTTAAACTAAAAATGCAGCATTTTGATTGGTTAAATTGCAAAAATTTCCATAGAAACCTACTAACTAGAAGTAAACTAACGATTGAAAAACCGGCCCTTAGAATTTGGTTCAGCGTGTGGAGCAGTACTCGATCGCGGTATTTAATTTTAACACAACTACAATTGTGAACATTGCTGCTCCAGCGTTGGAAACTGTTCGCAAAGTCGCCAAATTCGATGAGGCGACGCATCAGTGTTCGAAGGTCTATCGCTATCAAATCTATCTATATATATAAAGCGAAGTGTCCTCACTGATACACTCATCTACACATTCACTGATTCATAATCAACCCACAGCCCAAACCGTGAGGGCTGGAGACTTGAAATTTTAGACACCGGTGTATCATGTGCCGAAACGAAGTGATAAGAAGGGATTGTGCGAAATTCGGCCCGGTTCCTTTGTATTTAAATAAAAACCGGATAAAAACCGGTTAAAATAAACAAAAAATGATCTGCTTGCGGAGACCGTGTTTTTTTTGTTAGAAGCACGTGTCTAGCCAAAACAATTTCGACGACGGGCGACCGGTTTACATTAGGCTGAACTCAGACGGACCACTCCCGAACCACACGACAGCGACAAAAGCAGTTTCAACGTCGAGTTTCTGCTTTCCTGATCATACTTTTTCCGTACCTAGCGAGGCGCAGATATTTTAATTATAATTTTGATTTCAATTATAATGTCGATCCGTGACTCATTTAAAAAGTACCAAACCACTCCAAATTTAATCCGTCTACATTAAACATCCTCAAATATCTCTTACCATTGCAAACTTCACCAAAGCAACCCCAAAAAATTCCCGAACTACGCCAAACTGACATAAATTAGATCCGTTATCTTAAATCATCCCTTACCACCCCTTAGCAACCCCAAGTAACTCCAATCACTTTAAAATAAAACAAAATGCCACAAACCATAGCAAACTATGCCAAACTCACCCAAATTACTTCGGCTACCATAAATCACCCCCAACTACCCCTTACCATCCCAAACTAAGCCCAATCACTTTAAAATTACAAAAAACGCTACAAATCATAGCAAACTATTCAAACTCACTTAAATTACTTCGGCTACCATAAATCATCCCCAACTACCCCTTACCACCCCAAAATAAGCCTAATCACTTTAAAATTACAAAAAATGCTACAAACCATAGCAAACTATGCCAAACTCACTTAAATTACTTCGGCTACCATAAATCGCCCCCAACTACCCCTTACCAACCACAAACTAAACCCAATCACTTTAAAATTACAAAAAATGCAACAAACCATAGCAAACTATCTCAAACTCACCTGAATTACTTCGGCTACCATAAATCACCCCCAACTACCCTTTACCACCCCAAACTAAGCCCAATTACTTTAAAATTACAAAAAATGCTACAAACCATAGCAAACTATGTCAAACTCACTTAAATTACTTCGGCTACCATAAATCACCCCCAACTACCCCTTACCATCCCAAAATAAGCCCAATCACTTTAAGATTACAAAAAATGCTACAAACCATAGCAAACTATGCCAAACTCACTTAAATTACTTCGGCTACCATAAATCGCCCCAAACTACCCCTTACCGACCACAAACTAAACCCAATCACTTTAAAATTACAAAAAATGCAACAAACCATAGCAAACTATCTCAAACTCACCTGAATTACTTCGGCTACCATAAATCACCCCCAACTACCCTGCACCACCCCAAACTAAGCCCAATCACTTTAAAATTACAAAAAATGATACAAACCATAGCAAATTATTCCAAACTCACCTAAATTACTTCGGCTACCATAAATCACCCCCAACTACCCCTTACCAACCCCAAAATAAGCCCAATCACTTTAAAATTACAAAAAATGTTACATACCATAGCAAACTATGTCTAACTCACTTAAATTACTTCGGCTAGCATAAATCACCCTTAACTACCCCTTACCAACCACAAACTAAACCCAATCACTTTAAAATTACAAAAAATGCTACAAACCATAGCAAACTATGCCAAACTCACTTAAATTACTTCGGCTATCATAAATCACCCCCAACTACCCCTTACCACTCCAAAATTAGCCCAATCACTTTAAAATTACAAAAAATGCTTCAAACCATAGCAAACTATTCCAAAGTCACCTAGATTACTTCGGCTACCATAAACCACCCCCAACTACCCCTTACCACCCTAAAATAAGCTCAATCGCTTTAAAATTACAAAAAATGCTACAAACCATAGCAAACCATGTCAAACTCGTTCGTCTACCATAAATCACGTTATTCTGAATATTAAATATGCTGATACCTATTTTGATTCTCTTCGACCTTCCAATAAATATTTGTGAAAATTGCTGCTCCAGCGTCGGAAACTGTTCGCAAAGTCGCCAAATTCGATGAGGCGACGCATCAGTGTTCGAAGGTCTACCGCGATCAAATAAAGTATTTTAATTTAACATTTGATCCTCGCGTTAACCAAATCTGCCCCCAATCAATTTTCGAAAAATTATCAGCATCGGACCGGACTCCACTTATATTTGTACGCTAATTTTTACGTTTAGTTAATGATAGTGGTGTATTTGTTTTTCACCAAATTTGCCCCGAAATTTTCACCGTTGTATGTACCAGATATCACTGACATTCATACCAGTGGCGGTGTAAGCGCTAGATTTTCGTGAAAATATCTGAAAAATTCATAATTCTGCAACTGAATTACAGAACTAATTTTGTGTTCGATAGTAAATTTATACTTGGAGTGGCACTGCCAACCCTGCCACCCCTGACGAGTGAAAAAAAGGAGCTTGCAGCCAGAAACGAAATTAAATGGAGCACTTAAAGTTGCAATATTTGTTTGTAATTCGTCACAGGTCCATGAAGGAATGCGTGTTAATGTAAACAAGTGTGAGTTTATTGGAGAGGCCGAATAAGATTTTTACATTAATGAAGCAGCTGGAGCCTGCCACGTCAAGGGCAAGGTCACAAACGTGAAAAGGCGATGCTCGATTTGGTTTGATTTAATATCTATGCAGATCAAATAAAGTATTTCAATTTAACATTCCCTTGGGGGTTGATTTGTTCTTCGCGTTAACCAAATCTGTCCCAATCAATTTTCGAAAAATTACCAGAGTTGGACCGGACTCCACTTATATTTGTACGCTAATTTTTACGTTCAGTTAATGATAGTGGTGTATTTGTTTTTCACCAAGTTGGCCCCGGCTGAAATCCGAAATTTGCACCGTTGTACGAGACATCACTGACATTCATACCCTTAATAATTCTGTGCTTATACACGTTTTACTCTATTTATTGTACGTACATTCTGTTCATTATTGCTTTACATCATTTATAACTAATATGGAGAATTATGAAAGTATGTAGGCTTTCACGGTCGGTGTTATTAATTATAACGATCTTTCTCAGGATTTTTGACCGTGTTCCATTTGAAGTTCCCAATGAACCTCCAGACGTTTCATCCACAACTGCGGCGGACTTCATCAGTGGTTAAAGTTGCGATGTGGAAAAGCTCGAAATGTTCTTGTGAATGTGACAGCGAAGAGAACACTTCGAGCTTTTCCACATCGCAACTTTAACCACTGATGAAGTTCGCCGCAGTTGTGGATGAAACATCTGGAGGTTCATTGGGAACTTCAAATGGAACACGGTCAAAAATCCCGAGAAAGATCGTTATAATTAATATGGAGATGTTTGAAAATATAGCGATGTACAAATACCACACCGTATTATTCCCGTGAAAGGTGATGGATATCTTTTATGCTATCTATGGTATTGGTATTGAAATTTTAATACTGGAAAGTGAGCTCAAAAGGTTCGCACTTTAATTGTCAAACAAGTTGCATTGTGTCAAACAATGTTTCCATTGTGTTTTCACCTTTATCATAACATGATCAGCTAATTTGTAAACTTCTATTTTCCCGAATTATAAATATACGATTTCCTGGAGTCGCTTATAGAACACTTCCAAACTACGTCTTTGCCTAAATAGTCTATTCAATTTTTTTCATCTCAGATATCAACCAAGGTATCCTCTTTGTCCAAATCATATTGAAGTCCTGCCAACGCAGATTAATTGCAGCAAATTCGTTTATTTTGTGATATATTATATATATTTACTAGCTGAATGTACCCGGCGTTGCCCGGACACGTAGATTAAATAAACGCAGTGTTGACAAAAGTGGTGTATTTGTAATGTAGACTAATCGACATTATAATACAATTAAACAGGAATGCTCTACTTTTCCAATCACAAAATAAACAAATTTGCTGAAATTAACCTGCATTGCCAGGACCGGGTACTTCAATATGATTTGGAAAATGACGATAATTTCGTTTCTGGGTGCAAGCTCCTTTTTTTTCACTCTTTTTCACTCTTCCAGAGACGGAGAGTTGACAGAGAAGCTGAATTATTCCAAATTATTCCCATTTAGTTCTCTAACAACGTTAAAGAATGTCGTCGAAGAATGTTGAAATATATAAATACATAATTTCACACCATAAAAACGATGTATTTGGTGTAGTTTCGGATGATAAGGGTTTTTTTGGGGATTGTTTTGAGTGGTTATTGATGGTTGGCGGGGTTTAACTTTGGCGGATTAAACGAAACTTTTGGTAATTTTAATGTGATTGGGTTTAGTTTGGCTTGGTAAGAAGTGGTTGGGGTGATATAGCGGAAGTCGAAGTAATTTATGCGAGTTTAGCGTAGTTGTAATTTTTTTACATTTTAGGTTGATGTGGGGTAGTTTGGAATGGCAAGTGTATGATTTTTGAGGGTAGTTTGGAATTATGTTTAGGGGTGTTTAACGTATTCATGTAAAATATACAGAAAATTTGGTAATTTTAAAATGAACAATTATAGTGCGAACCTCTTGAGCTCTATTTTCGGTAATAAAATGCAATAGGAAAGATAGTAAAAAAGACTATTTCCATCACTTTTCAGAGGAATTATACGTGGTGGTATTTGTACCCCGCTTACTATTCCTCCATCTTAGTTATAAATAATGCAGAACAATAATGAACACAATGTACATAAAATAAATAGTGTAAATCGTGTATAAGCACACATTACTTATGATGTCAGTGAAATCCGGTAAAACTGCAAATTTCGGATTTTGGCCGGAGCAGGTTTGGTGAACATCAAATACACCACTATCATTAAATGAACGTAAAAATTAGCGTACGGTATATAAGTGGAGTCCGGTACGACGATGGTAATTTTTTGAAAATCGATTGGGGAGATATTTACTTAACATCAAGAACAAACCGGGAATATTATATTAAAATTTTTTATTTAATAGCGATAGAACTTCTAATACTGATGCGTCCCCTCGACCTTGGCGACTTTGAGTACCAGCATTCCAGACGCTGAAGCAGCAATTTTAACAATTATATTAGGTGCACGTGCCTAGTGCGTATTAAAAGAATTTGGATTACCAAATAAAACTCGCGCAGGTGTACTCGTATGGCCCGTCATAATTTGCACAAAATGAATTAACATACTAAAGTAAATAAATGTTTTGACGGGAATGTGGTGGATGTAAAAATCTTATTCGGCCTCTCCGACAAACTAACACTTGTTTACATTAACATGCATGCCTTCATGGACCTGTGACGAATTACAAACAAATATCTAAATTTCAGGTGTTCCATTTGATTTTGTTTCTGGATGCAAGCGGTTTTTTTCACTCTTGTCAGTCTGAACTTTTTACATAGTGATATTTCCACATCCACGTGCCCTAAATTTATTTTGCCGCTGATTTCAAAAATTTTTCTGGAAAGAAAGTAGTCAGCAGTGGGGCTCGTCAGGGGTGGCAGGGTTGGCAGTGCCACTCCAAGTATAAATTTACTATCGAACACAAAATTAGTTCTGTAATTCAGTTGCAGAATTATGAATTTTTCAGATATTTTCACGCAAATCTAACGCTTACACCGCCACTGGTATGAATGTCAGTGATATCTGGTAAATACAACGGTAAAAATTTCGGGGCAAATTTGGTGAAATACAAATACACCACTATCATTAACTAAACGTAAAAATTAGCGTACAAATATAAGTGGAGTCCGGTCCGATGCTGATAATTTTTCGAAAATTGACTGAGGGCAGATTTGGTTAACGCAAGGATCAAATGTTAAATTAAAATACTTTATTTGATAGCGGTAGACCTTCGAACACTGATGCGTCGCCTCATCGAATTTGGCGACTTTGCGAACAGTTTCCGACGCTGGAGCAGCAATTTTCACAATTGTAGTTGTGTTAAAATTAAACACCGCGATCGAGTACTGCTCCACACGCTGAACCAGCAATTCTCGAATTCTAAGAAACGATAAGAAAGGCTTATCCAACGCTTGGTATCTGCGAATTTCTGCATAGACACTCAATCAAACTAAATCGAGCATCGCCTTTTCACGTTTGTGACCTTGCCCTTGACGTGGCAGGCTCCAGCTGCTCCAATAATGTAAAAATCTTATTCGGCCTCTCCAATAAACTCACATTTGTTTACATTAACACGCATTCCCTCATGGACTTGTGACGTATTACAAACAAATATTGCAACTTCAAGTGTTCCATTTAATTTCGTTTCTGGGTGCAAGCTCCTTTCTTTTCACTCTAGTCAGTCTAAACTTATTACACAGAGTTATATTTTCAAATCCAGGCGCCCTAAAGAATTTTGTCGATGTTTTCCAAAGTTTCAAGAGAAGGAGAGTTGACATAGAAGCTAAATTATTCCAAATTATTCCCATTTAGTTCTCTGACAACGTTAAAGACAATGTTGAAATATATAAATACAAAATTTTACACCATAAAAACGAAGTATTTAGGAAATATGTATAAAAAAATTCGAAGTTATTCTTTGCTCTTGAGCTCTATTTCCGGTATTAAAAATGCAATAGGAAAGATAGTAAGAAAGACTATTTCCATCACTTTTCACGGGAATTATACGTGGTGGTATTTGTTCTCCGCTTACTATTATATTTTCAAACTGCTCCATCTTAGTTATAAATAATGCAGAACAATAATGAACGCAATGTACGTAAAATAAATAGTGTAAATAAATCGTGTATAAGCATACAATACTTAAGCGTATGATGTCAGTGAAAATTTCCGATTTCGGCCGGAGCGGGTTTGGTGAAGAACAAATACACCACTGAACGTAAAAATTAGCGTACGAAAATAAGTGAAGTCCGGTCCGACGCTGGAAATTTTTCGAAAATCGATTGGGGAGAGTTTTGGTTAACGGCAAGAACAAATCGGGAATATTATATTAAAATAATTTAGTTAATAGCGATAGAACTTTGAATACCGATGCGTCGCCTCGACCTTGGCGACGTTAAGTACCAGCGTTCCAGACGCTGAAGCAGCAATTTTCACAATTATATGAGGTGTACGTGCCTAGTGCGTATAAAAACAATTTGGATAACAAAAAAGATTAATTTGTATGTACCAAATAATACTCGCACAGGTGTACTCGTATGGCCCGTCATAATTTTCACAAAATCAATTTAAGAAATTAACATTCTAAAGTAAATAAATATTTTGACGGGAATGTTAAAAATCTTATTCGGCCTCTCCGACAAACTAACACTTGTTTACATTAACATGCATTACTTCATGGACATGTGACGAATTACAAACAAATATCGAAATTTCAAGTGTTCCATGTCAGTCTGAACTTATTACACAGTGATATTTTTACATTCAGGCGCCCTAAATTATTTTGCCGTTGATTTATAAAGTTTCCTTGGAAGGAGAGTAGTCAGCAGGGAGCTCGTCAGGTGTGGCAGAGTTGGCAGTGCCACTCCAAATATAAATTTACTATCGAACACAAAAATAGTTCTGTAATTCAACTGCAGAATTTCGAATTTTTTAGATATTTTTACGAAAATCTAGCGCTTACACCGCCTTTATACCTCTTTAAAGTTAAAAACCATAGAGCTATTTATACAAATGCACGCATGTTGAAAAGGTAGGGCTTGCCCCGTCAGCGTGTTGCAATTCAGAAATACCTTTATGTTTGCATCTCAACTGGAACAAATATTTATTGGAAAGTGGAAGAGAATCAAAATAGGTATCAGCATATTTAATATTCAGAATAACGTCTATTAGTCGAAGAAATATATTTTATGTGCAGATATTTATTAATATTTTATGATTTAATACGATAAGGAATTTATAAATGACAACGAAATAGAAGATTTTGATTGAAAATGATTATTAATTTATGGTATCCGAAGTAATTTAAGTGAGTTTGGCATAGCTTGCTATGTTTTGTAGCATTTTTTGTAATTTTAAAGTGATTAGGCTAATTTTGGGGCGGTAAGGGGTAGTTGGGGGCGATTTATGGTAGCCGAAGTAATTTAGGTGAGTTTGACATAGTTTGCTATGGTTTGTATAATTTTTGTAATTTTATAGTAATTGGGCTTATTTTAGGGTGGTAAGGGGTAATTGGGGGTGATTTATGGTAGCCGAAGAAATTTAGGTGAGTTTGGCATAGTTTGCTATGGTTTGTAGCATTTTATCTAATTTTAAAGTGATTGGGCTTAGTTTGGGGTGGTAAAGGGTAGTTGGGGGTGATTTATGGTAGCCGAAGTCATTTAGGTGAGTTTGACATGGTTTGCTATGGTTTGTAGCATTTTTTGTAATTTTAAAGTGATTGGGTTTAGTTTGTGGTTGGTAAGGGGTAGTTAAGGGTGATTTATGGTAGCCGAAGTAATTTAAGTGAGTTTGACATAGTTTGCTATGGTATGTAACATTTTTTGTAATTTTAAAGTGATTGGGCTTAGTTTGGGGTGGTAAAGGGTAGTTGGGGGTGATTTATGGTAGCCGAAGTAATTTAGGTGAGTTTGGAATAGTTTGCTATGGTTTGTAGCATTTTTTGTAATTTTAAAGTGATTGGGCTTAGTTTGGGGTGGTAAAGGGTAGTTGGGGGTGATTTATGGTAGCCGAAGTAATTCAGGTGAGTTTGAGATAGTTTGCTATGGTTTGTAGCATTTTTTTGTAATTTTAAAGTGATTGGGTTTAGTTTGTGGTTTGTAAGGGGTGATTTATGGTAGCCGAAGTAATTTTTAGTGAGTTTGACATAGTTTGGTATGGTTTGTAACATTTTTTGTAATTTTAAGGTGATTGGGTTTAGTTTGTGGTTGGTAAGGGGTACTTGGGGGTGATTTATGGTAGCCGAAGCAATTTAAGTGAGTTTGGCATAGTTTGTAGCATTTTTTGTAATTTTAAAGTGATTGGGCTTATTTTGGGGTGGTAAGGGGTAGCTGGGGGTGATTTATGGTAGCCGAAGTAATTTAGGGGAGTTTGGCATAGTTTGCTACGGTTTGTAGAATTTTTTTGTAATTTTAAAGTGATTGAGCATATTTTGGGGTGGTAAGGGGTAGTTGGGGGTGATTTATGGAAGCCGAAGTAAATTAGATGAGTTTGGCATAGTTTGATATGGCTTGTAACATTTTTTGTAATTTTAAAGTGATTGGGCTTATTTTGGGGAGGTAAGGGGTAGTTGGGGGTGATTTATGGTAGCCAAAGTAATTTAAGTGAGTTTGACATAGTTTGCTATGGTTTGTAACATTTTTTGTAATTTTAAAGTGATTGGGTTTAGTTTGTGGTTGGTAAGGGGTAGTTGGGGGTGATTTATGGTAGCCGAAGTAATTTAAGTGAGTTTGGCATAGTTTGCTATTGTTTGTAGCATTTTATGTAATTTTAAAGTGATTGGGCTTATTTTGGGGTGGTAAGGGGAAGTTGGGGGTGACTTATGGTAGCCGAAGTAATTTAGGGGAGTTTGGCATAGTTTGCTACGGTTTGTAGAATTTTTTTGTAATTTTAAAGTGATTGAGCATATTTTGGAGTGGTAAGGGGTAGTTGGGGGTGATTTATGGAAGCCGAAGTAAATTAGATGAGTTTGGCATAGTTTGATATGGCTTGTAGCATTTTTTGTAATTTTAAAGCGATTGAGCTTATTTTGGGGTGGTAAGGGGTAGTTGGGGGTGATTTATGGTAGCCGAAGTAATTTAGGTGAGTTTGACATAGTTTGCTATGGTTTGTATAATTTTTGTAATTTTATAGTAATTGGGCTTATTTTGGGGTGGTAAGGGGTAAGTGGGGGTGATTTATGGTAGCCGAAGAAATTTAGGTGAGTTTGGCATAGTTTGCTATGGTTTGTAGCATTTTATCTAATTTTAAAGTGATTGGGCTTAGTTTGGGGTGGTAAAGGGTAGTTGGGGGTGATTTATGGTAGCCAAAGTAATTTAAGTGAGTTTGACATAGTTTGCTATGGTTTGTAACATTTTTTGTAATTTTAAAGTGATTGGGTTTAGTTTGTGGTTGGTAAGGGGTAGTTGGGGGTGATTTATGGTAGCCGAAGTAATTTAAGTGAGTTTGACATAGTTTGCTATGGTTTGTAACATTTTTTGTAATTTTAAAGTGATTGGGTTAAGTTTGTGGTTGGTACGGGGTAGTTGGGGGTGATTTATGGTAGCCGAAGTAATTTAGGTGAGTTTGGAATAGCTTGCTATGTTTTGTAGCATTTTTTGTAATTTTAAAGTGATTAGGCTAATTTTGGGGCGGTAAGGGGTAGTTGGGGGCGATTTATGGTAGCCGAAGTAATTTAGGTGAGTTTGACATAGTTTGCTATGGTTTGTATAATTTTTGTAATTTTATAGTAATTGGGCTTATTTTGGGGTGGTAAGGGGTAAGTGGGGGTGATTTATGGTAGCCGAAGAAATTTAGGTGAGTTTGGCATAGTTTGCTATGGTTTGTAGCATTTTATCTAATTTTAAAGTGATTGGGCTTAGTTTGGGGTGGTAAAGGGTAGTTGGGGGTGATTTATGGTAGCCGAAGTCATTTAGGTGAGTTTGACATGGTTTGCTATGGTTTGTAGCTTTTTTTGTAATTTTAAAGCGATTGAGCTTATTTTGGGGTGGTAAGGGGTAGTTGGGGGTGATTTATGGTAGCCGAAGTAATTTATGGGAGTTTGGCATAGTTTGCTACGGTTTGTAGAATTTTTTTGTAATTTTAAAGTGATTGAGCATATTTTGGGGTGGTAAGGGGTAGTTGGGGGTGATTTATGGAAGCCGAAGTAAATTAGATGAGTTTGGCATGGTTTCATATGGCTTGTAGCATTTTTTGTAATTTTAAAGCGATTGAGCTTATTTTGGGGTGGTAAGGGGTAGTTGGGGGTGATTTATGGTAGCCGAAGTAATTTAAGTGAGTTTGACATAGTTTGCTATTGTTTGTAGCATTTTTTGTAATTTTAAAGTGATTGGGTTTAGTTTGTGGTTGGTAAGGGGTAGTTAAGGGTGATTTATGGTAGCCGAAGTAATTTAAGTGAGTTTCACATAGTTTGCTATGGTTTGTAACATTTTTTGTAATTTTAAAGTGATTGGGTTTAGTTTGTGGCTGGTAAGGGGTAGTTGGGGGTGATTTATGGTAGCCGAAGTAATTTAAGTGAGTTTGGCATAGTTTGCTATTGTTTGTAGCATTTTATGTAATTTTAAAGTGATTGGGCTTATTTTGGGGTGGTAAGGGGAAGTTGGGGGTGATTTATGGTAGCCGAAGTAATTTAGGGGAGTTTGGCATAGTTTGCTACGGTTTGTAGAATTTTTTTGTAATTTTAAAGTGATTGAGCATATTTTGGGGTGGTAAGAGGTAGTTGGGGGTGATTTATGGAAGCCGAAGTAAATTAGATGAGTTTGGCATAGTTTGATATGGCTTGTAGCATTTTTTGTAATTTTAAAGCGATTGAGCTTATTTTGGGGTGGTAAAGGGTAGTTGGGGGTGATTTATGGTAGCCGAAGTAATTTAAGTGAGATTGACATAGTTTGCTATGGTTTGTAACATTTTTTGTAATTTTAAAGTGATTGGGTTTAGTTTGTGGTTGGTAAGGGGTAGTTGGGGGTGATTTATGGTAGCCGAAGTAATTTAAGTGAGTTTGACATAGTTTGCTATTGTTTGTAGCATTTTTTGTAATTTTAAAGTGATTGGGCTTATTTTCGGATGGTAAGGGGTAGTTGGGGGTGATTTATGGTAGCCGAAGTAATTTATGGGAGTTTGGCATAGTTTGCTACGGTTTGTAGAATTTTTTTGTAATTTTAAAGTGATTGAGCATATTTTGGGGTGGTAAGGGGTAGTTGGGGGTGATTTATGGAAGCCGAAGTAAATTAGATGAGTTTGGCATGGTTTCATATGGCTTGTAGCATTTTTTGTAATTTTAAAGCGATTGAGCTTATTTTGGGGTGGTAAGGGGTAGTTGGGGGTGATTTATGGTAGCCGAAGTAATTTAAGTGAGTTTGACATAGTTTGCTATTGTTTGTAGCATTTTTTGTAATTTTAAAGTGATTGGGTTTAGTTTGTGGTTGGTAAGGGGTAGTTGGGGGTGATTTATGGTAGCCGAAGTAATTTAAGTGAGTTTGGCATAGTTTGCTATTGTTTGTAGCATTTTATGTAATTTTAAAGTGATTGGGCTTATTTTGGGGTGGTAAGGGGAAGTTGGGGGTGACTTATGGTAGCCGAAGTAATTTAGGGGAGTTTGGCATAGTTTGCTACGGTTTGTAGAATTTTTTTGTAATTTTAAAGTGATTGAGCATATTTTGGAGTGGTAAGGGGTAGTTGGGGGTGATTTATGGAAGCCGAAGTAAATTAGATGAGTTTGGCATAGTTTGATATGGCTTGTAGCATTTTTTGTAATTTTAAAGCGATTGAGCTTATTTTGGGGTGGTAAGGGGTAGTTGGGGGTGATTTATGGTAGCCGAAGTAATTTAGGTGAGTTTGACATAGTTTGCTATGGTTTGTATAATTTTTGTAATTTTATAGTAATTGGGCTTATTTTGGGGTGGTAAGGGGTAAGTGGGGGTGATTTATGGTAGCCGAAGAAATTTAGGTGAGTTTGGCATAGTTTGCTATGGTTTGTAGCATTTTATCTAATTTTAAAGTGATTGGGCTTAGTTTGGGGTGGTAAAGGGTAGTTGGGGGTGATTTATGGTAGCCAAAGTAATTTAAGTGAGTTTGACATAGTTTGCTATGGTTTGTAACATTTTTTGTAATTTTAAAGTGATTGAGTTTAGTTTGTGGTTGGTAAGGGGTAGTTGGGGGTGATTTATGGTAGCCGAAGTAATTTAAGTGAGTTTGACATAGTTTGCTATGGTTTGTAACATTTTTTGTAATTTTAAAGTGATTGGGTTAAGTTTGTGGTTGGTACGGGGTAGTTGGGGGTGATTTATGGTAGCCGAAGTAATTTAGGTGAGTTTGGAATAGCTTGCTATGTTTTGTAGCATTTTTTGTAATTTTAAAGTGATTAGGCTAATTTTGGGGCGGTAAGGGGTAGTTGGGGGCGATTTATGGTAGCCGAAGTAATTTAGGTGAGTTTGACATAGTTTGCTATGGTTTGTATAATTTTTGTAATTTTATAGTAATTGGGCTTATTTTGGGGTGGTAAGGGGTAAGTGGGGGTGATTTATGGTAGCCGAAGAAATTTAGGTGAGTTTGGCATAGTTTGCTATGGTTTGTAGCATTTTATCTAATTTTAAAGTGATTGGGCTTAGTTTGGGGTGGTAAAGGGTAGTTGGGGGTGATTTATGGTAGCCGAAGTCATTTAGGTGAGTTTGACATGGTTTGCTATGGTTTGTAGCATTTTTTGTAATTTTAAAGCGATTGAGCTTATTTTGGGGTGGTAAGGGGTAGTTGGGGGTGATTTATGGTAGCCGAAGTAATTTAAGTGAATTTGACATAGATTGCTATGGTTTGTAACATTTTTTGTAATTTTAAAGTGATTGGGTTTAGTTTGTGGTTGGTAAGGGGTAGTTAAGGGTGATTTATGGTAGCCGAAGTAATTTAAGTGAGTTTGACATAGTTTGCTATGGTTTGTAACATTTTTTGTAATTTTAAAGTGATTGGGTTTAGTTTGTGGCTGGTAAGGGGTAGTTGGGGGTGATTTATGGTAGCCGAAGTAATTTAAGTGAGTTTGGCATAGTTTGCTATTGTTTGTAGCATTTTATGTAATTTTAAAGTGATTGGGCTTATTTTGGGGTGGTAAGGGGAAGTTGGGGGTGATTTATGGTAGCCGAAGTAATTTAGGGGAGTTTGGCATAGTTTGCTACGGTTTGTAGAATTTTTTTGTAATTTTAAAGTGATTGAGCATATTTTGGGGTGGTAAGAGGTAGTTGGGGGTGATTTATGGAAGCCGAAGTAAATTAGATGAGTTTGGCATAGTTTGATATGGCTTGTAGCATTTTTTGTAATTTTAAAGCGATTGAGCTTATTTTGGGGTGGTAAAGGGTAGTTGGGGGTGATTTATGGTAGCCGAAGTAATTTAAGTGAGATTGACATAGTTTGCTATGGTTTGTAACATTTTTTGTAATTTTAAAGTGATTGGGTTTAGTTTGTGGTTGGTAAGGGGTAGTTGGGGGTGATTTATGGTAGCCGAAGTAATTAAAGTGAGTTTGACATAGTTTGCTATTGTTTGTAGCATTTTTTGTAATTTTAAAGTGATTGGGCTTATTTTCGGATGGTAAGGGGTAGTTGGGGGTGATTTATGGTAGCCGAAGTAATTTATGGGAGTTTGGCATAGTTTGCTACGGTTTGTAGAATTTTTTTGTAATTTTAAAGTGATTGAGCATATTTTGGGGTGGTAAGGGGTAGTTGGGGGTGATTTATGGAAGCCGAAGTAAATTAGATGAGTTTGGCATAGTTTCATATGGCTTGTAGCATTTTTTGTAATTTTAAAGCGATTGAGCTTATTTTGGGGTGGTAAGGGGTAGTTGGGGGTGATTTATGGTAGCCGAAGTAATTTAAGTGAGTTTGACATAGTTTGCTATTGTTTGTAGCATTTTTTGTAATTTTAAAGTGATTGGGCTTATTTTGGGGCGGTAAGGGGTAGTTGGGGGTGATTTATGGTAGCCGAAGTAATTTAGGGGAGTTTGGCATAGTTTGCTACGGTTTGTAGAATTTTTTTGTAATTTTAAAGTGATTGAGCATATTTTGGGGTGGTAAGGGGTAGTTGGGGGTGATTTATGGAAGCCGATGTAAATTAGATGAGTTTGGCATAGTTTGATATGGCTTGTAGCATTTTTTGTAATTTTAAAGCGATTGAGCTTATTTTGGGGTGGTAAGGGGTAGTTAAGGGTGATTTATGGTAGCCGAAGTAATTTAAGTGAGTTTGACATAGTTTGCTATGGTATGTAACATTTTTTGTAATTTTAAAGTGATTGGGCTTATTTTGGGGAGGTAAGGGGTAGTTGGGGGTGATTTATGGTAGCCGAAGTAATTTAGGTGAGTTTGGAATAGTTTGCTATGGTTTGTAGCATTTTTTGTAATTTTAAAGTGATTGGGCTTAGTTTGGGGTGGTAAGGGGTAGTTGGGGGTGATTTATATTTATTTTGTGTGCGACAGTCGACCGATTCGCAGATAAGCAATCAATCTCTACTATTATAATTCCATCTTGTGTTGTCTTTACTGGTAGTTACAGAGTCAAAGTCCACAAGTGTGGACCAATACTGACCCTTAGAGTCTTATTGTCTTGTGTTTCGGTCCACCGCGTGGCAGTCGACACCGGCTGCCATAATCTTGACCCCCTTTTATTTTTATTTTTTTTTCTTCAATTTTCGGGTTGTGTAAATTTTTTATTGGGGACGGCCCCCCAACATCATTTGCCGAAATACTCTGAAAACAGAGCAATAAATCAGCCAAACGTACAAATCTTTTTTTTTATTTTACCTTGACTCCAATATTCTCTTTTATCGCGTGGAAATACCAAAGACCAGTTTTTCTTGCCCTGCGCTTCATTTCGGTCCCAGAATCCACGCTCGATAACGATTGCAGGAAGGTCAGCCACCTTACAATTCCATTGTCTTTTTCTTATTTTACCATCGCTGACGAACCCTTAATTATAGGCGTCCGTCAACTCTCTCCCCACGGCGATCGTCAACACCATAAGAGCAAATAAGGAGTTGATTAATTAAAAAAAAAAAAAAAAAAAAAGGAGTGATTTTTAAAGGTTCTGTCCTCGCATTATTGTATTGTCCCAACGTTCCCCATCCTTCTTCCTTGGGGAACGTTTCTTTTAACCTGTAACGGTTTTTTTACAGCCGACGATTTTTATTTAAATACTGTTACGACGGATGGAGCTCCTGGGGAGAAGAGGCGCGTTCAGGACGGCAACCCGGCGAACATCTACGACACGAGGGCTGCGGAGGCGGATAGTGGTCAGAGGGCGCGTGTGCGAGAGGCAGATGGTGGCGTGATTGCGGCGAGGTCGGACGTGTTACGGGCGGTGATACTAATAGGCGAATTGTGGGCGACCACTGTTTTTATTTAGAGTTCCTTTATTTTATTTGTTGAATAAAGTTTTAATTTTGATAACAATACATTATTCCGCTGGGAGTTAATATCCCCAGCGGACGTCGGTAAACCAATGGCACAACCCGGAGATCACTTCATGTGCTCCGAATGTGGATCGGCATTCGAAGACGAGGACTCTATTAGAAACCATCCCTGTGGTCGAACTATCGACCCAGAACTGTTCTCTTGCGAACTCTGCAACAAGGCATATAAAACCTACGCTGGTCTCCGTCAACACCAACGCAGAAGCCACCCAATCGAATATAATGACTTCATGCAGACGGAAGATAAGAGAGTTAACAGAGCGTGGTCGCAACTCGAACAGTACCATCTAGCTCATGCCGAGGTGACCTACGACGGCAGAAATATCAACAAATATCTACACGAGCTTTTCCCCGAACGTACTATCTGGTCCATTAGATCGTACCGGGCGACCCCGATCTACAAATCGTTGGTCCTCAGAATTCGGGCAGAATTAACCGAAGCTGCCGAACCTCAAACATCATCGACGCCTCCCTTACCGGAAACACCGCTCCCTTCGCCTGTTGAAAAAGATACGACTTACGAATATCCACCTGCACGCCGGGAAAAGAACTATTCTCAAAACAACGCCGATTTGTCAGATCCTCAATCTCCTACACCCAACATCTCTAGGACAGGCACTCCAACGCGTCATAAAATAACCACAGACGAAGGGGCCGCCACTCACGAGCCACAAAATTCCACGGATACCGATCCGGTTATGCAATACATGACACAAGAACTACATCAAAATTTAGACGATTACATGAAGGGCATACTACTGGAATTTTGCAGCAATCAGACGGAACAACAAAATATAATTGAAGAGATGATGGCAGCTCTAACCAGAAAGTTAAACCTCCCAACTCGACCCCGCAAACACAAACCCGGGAAAGGCGGAAGTAACACCGTAAAGAAAAGTAGAGCCTATAAGTACAAGATGGCACAAACGCTCTACAGGACAAACCTCTCCAAATTAGCCACCCAGGTGATCGATGGTAAACTGGAAGACAGCGAAGAAATATCACCCAACATCATCGACGTCGAGGAGGCTTACAGGGACATTTACGGGGGCGACGTATGGGTTGACTCGGGCGAAATTGGTGTCATCAAAACAAATTCTACAAACATCTACTCACCTGTGACCATCCAACAAGTGAGTGATACATTAAATAGACGCCAATCCAACTCCAAGGGCCCAGACAACATAAAAATGAGCGATCTGAAACGACTACCGACTGCTGAAATATCACTACTCTACAACTTTATTTTGTTCAGCACTCACATCCCCAACTCCTGGAAGTGCAACCGAACAATCCTTATTCCAAAAGATCGAAACAACCCCGAAAATGTTGACAACTGGAGGCCGATAACAATCTCTTCTGCATTCCTTCGACTACTTAATAAAATTTTAGGAAAGAGGATGTCGAAACTTCCATTCCATCGTTCCCAACGAGGTTTTTTATCTCTTGATGGCACTCTCGCTAACACCATGCTGTTGCAGTCACTTATTAAGACCTGCAGGGAAAAGATCACGCCGCATTCCATAACCACCCTCGACCTCAAGAAAGCGTTCGACACAGTGCCGCACTCTTCCATCGTCAGGGCCATGAAACGCTTCGGTCTGCACCCCAAAATAATTAAGATGATCACCAACAGCTACGAGGGATGCACAACCAACATATCAGTGGGAGGGGATCAAACAAGAGCGATTCACATTACTAAAGGGGTTAAGCAGGGAGATCCCATCTCACCGTTCTTATTTAATATGGTGATTGACGAGTTGCTCTACATCCTGGAAACACGACCAGCCGGACTAAAACTTGGCAACGCCCGCATAAACACCCTTGCCTATGCGGATGACCTCATTTTACTATCGGAGAGCCGGGAAGACATGCAGTTTCTGGTCAGGGACGTAACCCGTTTCTTGGAACAGCGCAGGATGCAGATCAACACTAAAAAATGCACCAACTTAACTGTGAAACGCCTGCCCATGAAACAGAAGCTGTACGTGAACACAGATCGGCGGTCCCACGTCTACATCGGAAGCGTCCCACTACCAAACATCGGAGTGGGTGATCAATTTCGCTACCTTGGTCACAACTATGAGTTCTCGGGGGCAAAATTCTCCACTCTGGCGGACCTCAAACCCCAACTGGATCGAATACAAAAGGCCCCCCTAAAACCTCAACAGAAAATTCATCTAATTAAATTTTATCTTGTACCGCACTACATTTATACCCTTCAAAATCCGAATGTTACTCTAAAGGCCCTACGCAGCGCCGATCGACTGGTACGCCTTGCCGCAAAAAAAACCCTCCACCTACCCTCCAGCACCTCTAATGCTTACCTATATTCTAGAACATCAGATGGAGGTCTCGGTCTATTAAATCTCTCTCGCAGAATTCCGGGAATCCTACTGGGCCGCCTAAACAAGCTCTCGGCAACCGATGATTCCGATCTACTGGAACTTTTCAATAACAACAACTACCTACAGAAATTTACCGAAAAACTTTCCCTCTGGCTGCGAGATATAGGCACCAACCCCAACAATCTCGCCAACTATTGGTCAGGTCAACTAGAAGCTTCAGTATCAGGAGGCGGGCTTTGGCAGGTCGGTGGCTGTTCGGGTTGCTATCGATGGGTTGATCGGCCTCCCGGCCACTGGAATGGAGGCGACTACGTTAAAGCAATCCAACTAAGGGGTAACCTTCTACCGGTCCATGGGGGTGTGCATAATCGATCAGGAGAGGTCCTCTGCCGAGCAGCCTGTCAACGGAGAGAGACGGTCTGCCATATATTGCAGAGATGTCCAGTCACGCACGTGGAGAGGATAGCGAGGCACGACCACACCGTCAACCGCATCGCGGCAATGGCCAGAGAGAAAGGCTGGGAAGTCTCTGTGGAACCGAGGATATACGATCTTAACGGGGCGCTTCACAAACCGGATTTAATTTTAATCAAAGAAAGCCGACTTATAATAGGAGAGATAGGAATCCACTGGGAAGGTCCCAACAACCTGGACGTGGCATTCAGAAACAAGGCGGCCCATTACAGCAGCGACTCCTTCCTTGCCGGAGTAAAACGCATCCATAAGGATAAGGATATACAGGTCCTTCCAACTATAATTGGAGCTCGCGGCGGTTGGTGTCCTCTGAACAACCAATTCATCGACACCATCGGACTCGGTAAAAACAGCTTGGAGTCCCTGGTGTGCGATGTAATCAAAGGAGGCTGGATATGTCACGGAAGGTTCAGCACTAGAGTGTGGGACCGCCGCCTGTGAAAGTGCTTTGATTAATACATGGCCTGTTAGTGCGGTTGGATGTGCGTACTTACGAGTCTATCGGGAACTTTGCCGTTCAAACCAGGTCATCGTGATGTTTTGGTTTCCATAACCTCACTTTTATAAAACGATCGATGACCGCCTTTTCGCCCTGATCAATCTACCAACCAAACACGGCAGAGTTCACCGTTACCGGCTGAGTAATAATTGCTAGTTCTAACAACTTTAACTTAGCCTATACTCACCAATGTTAACAACTACGAATGCATTTCGTTTCGAACAAACATCAAAGCGTCACAAAATTTCCGAACCTTACAGACATGCGCGAAATGTACACATGCGCGAAATGCATTCTCCTCGGCGAATCGTGTCAAACTCGTCCATTTTGTGTGCGACAGTCGACCGATTCGCAGATAAGCAATCAATCTCTACTATTATAATTCCATCTTGTGTTGTCTTTACTGGTAGTTACAGAGTCAAAGTCCTGAATATCATCCTTATATACTTGTGGACTTTGACTCTGTAACCACCAATACTGACCCTTATGCCCGGTTGCAGAAAGCTCCAATTAATTGACAATTACTTAACGGTCCGTCAAATGTGACGGTTTGTTAAAATTTGATCGGGTTGCACAAAGCACTTGACGCCTCCGTTAATCCTCCGTTTCGTAATTGGAGATTAACAAGGGGTACAACGTGGCAACAGCGCAAAAACAATCCTTAAATGTCAGAAATCGTATTTTGACATATCCAAATTTATTTTAAATCTACAGTTGTGAGCATTTTATCAACATCAACGATGGAAGTACAGTGGAACCTCTCTTAGGCGGATGCCTGCGGGACCTAAGATATCTGTCCGCTCAAGAGAGATATCCGGGCACGGGAGATTTGCAAAAACTAAGTAGGCATATAGTATGCAAGCATATTTTGAGGAAAAAAAAGAACAGCAAAGGACATGAAGAACAAAAGAATATCAAGAATTAGCTTCAATTAATAGAATATAGAACTTCAAATTTTGATAGAGATAGAGAAATATCTTTATATTCTTCTCTTCTGTACACTTTGTCAGGATTTCATCAAACACCACCAACACTTTTATTCAACGTAATATTCAACAAATTATCTTCATGTCATCACCACGTAAAAAGCCTCGAACAACAAATTTGCAACATTTCTACCAATTTCATATTTTCTGGACAAATAATATAACAAAATGGGTGTCCTCGATCGCGTTTAAACCGAATTCTTTGCATCGGTCTTCGTGGTGGCTCATCTTCGAAATCACTTGGTGAAACTAGACCGGATAGTATTATTTAATGTATATCTTAAATTATTTTGGCAAAACATGTTAAAGTTATCACCAACTTTGAATAAAAAACGTAGATAAATGGCCAAAAAACACGAATGAGTGAATTGATTTTAGGTTAATCGCCCAACTGTCACTCATTAAATTAACAAGCCGTTGACAAGAGTTTAATCGGAGATTATCGTTTGTGCAACGCAAAACAGCGTTGATTGGCCGTTAATCAGAGATTAACTTTGACAATTGTTAATATTTGACGGACGATTAATCCCTTGTTAACGGCCCGTCAATCGCTTGTTAAAGTCATTGATTGGCCGTTAACAACTGATTAACTTTTGTGCAACCGGGCATTAGAGTCTTATTGTCTTGTGTTTCGGTCCACCGCGTGGCAGTCGACACCGGCTGCCATAATCTTGACCCCCTTTTATTTTTTTATTTTTTTCTTCAATTTTCGGGTTGTGTAAATTTTTTATTGGGGACGGCCCCCCAACATCATTTGCCGAAATACTCTGAAAACAGAGCAATAAATTAGCCGAAGTAATTTAAGTGAGTTTGACATAGTTTGCTATTGTTTGTAGCATTTTTTGTAATTTTAAAGTTATTGGGCTTATTTTGGGGAGGTAAGGGGAAGTTGGGGGTGACTTATGGCAGCCGAAGTAATTTAGGGGAGTTTGGCATAGTTTGCTACGGTTTGTAGAATTTTTTTGTAATTTTAAAGTGATTGAGCATATTTTGGGGTGGTAAGGGGTAGTAGGGTAGTACTTCGGCTAACATAAATCACCCCCAACAACCCCTTACTACCCCAAAATAAGCCCAATCACTTTAAAATTATAAAAAATGCTACAAACCATAGCAAACTATGCCTAACTCACCTAAATTACTTCGGATAACATAAATCACCCCCAACAACCCCTTCCTACCCCCAAAATAAGCCCAATCACTTTAAAATTACAAAAAATGCTACAAACCATAGCAAACTATGCCAAACTCACTTAAATTACTTCGGCTATCATAAATCACCCCCAACTACCCCTTACTACCCAAAACACAGCCCAATCACTTTAAAATTATAAAAAATGTTACAAGCCATATCAAACTATGCCAAACTCATCTAAATTACTTTGACTTCCATAAATCACCCCAAACTACCCCTTACCACCCCAAAATAAGCCCAATCACTTTAAAATTACAAAAAATGCTACAAACCATAGCAAACTATGCCAAACTCACTTAAATTACTTCGGCTATCATAAATCACCCCCAACTACCCTTTACCACCCCTAACTCATCCCAATCACTTTAAAATTACAAAAAATGCTACAAACCATAGCAAACTATGCCTAACTCACCTAAATTACTTCGGCTATCATAAATCACCCCCAACTACCCCTTACCACCCCTAACTCATCCCAATCACTTTAAAATTACAAAAAATGCTACAAACCATAGCAAACTATGCCTAACTCACCTAAGTTACTTCGGCTAACATAAATCACCCCCAACAACCCCTTACTACCCCCAAAATAAACCCAATCACTTTAAAATTACAAAAAATGCTACAAACCATGGCAAACTATGCCTAACTCACCTAAATTACTTCGGCTAACATAAATCACCCCCAACAACCCCTTACTACCCCAAAATAAGCCCAATCACTTTAAAATTACAAAAAATGCTACAAACCATAGCAAACTATGCCTAACTCACTTAAATTACTTCGGCTATCATAAATCACCCCCAACTACCCCTTACCACTCCTAACTTATCCCAATCACTTTAAAATTACAAAAAATGCTACAAACCATAGCAAACTATGCCAAACTCCCCTAAATTACTTCGGCTACCTTAAATCACCCCCAACTACCCCTTACCAACCACAAATTAAACCCAATCACTTTAAAATTACAAAAAATGCTACAAACCATAGCAAACTATGCCAAACTCTCTTAAATTACTTCGGCTATCATAAATCACTCCCAACTACCCCTTACCACCCCAAACTCAGCCCAATCACTTTAAAATTACAAAAAATGTTACAAGCCAAATCAAACTATGCCAAACTCATCTAAATTACTTTGGCTTCCATAAATCACCCCCAACTACCCCTTACCAACCACAAACTAAACCCAATCACTTTAAAATTACAAAAAATTCTACAAACAATAGCAAACTATGCCAAATTCACTTAAATTACTTCGGCTATCATAAATCACCCCCAACTACCCCTTACCACCCCAAAATAAGCCCTATTACTTTAAAATTACAAAAAATTATACAAACCATAGCAAACTATGTCAAAGTCACCTAAATTACTTCGGCTCCCATAAATCACCCCCAACTACCCCTTACGACCCCAAAATTAGCCCAATCACTTTAAAATTACGAAAAGTGCTACAAGCCATAGCAAACTATCTCAAATTCACCTGAATTACTTCGGCTACCATAAATCACCCCCAACTACCGCTTACCACCCCAAACTAAGCCCAATCACTTTAAAATTACAAAAAATGCTACAAACCATAGCAAACTATTCCAAACTCACCTAAATTACTTCGGCTACCATAAATCGCCCCCAACTACCCCTTACCGCCCCAAAATTAGCCTAATCACTTTAAAATTACAAAAAATGCTACAAAACATAGCAAGCTATGCCAAACTCAGTTAAATTACTTCGGCTACTATAAATTAATAATCATTTTCAATCAAAATCTTCTATTTGGTTGTCATTTATAAATTCCTTATCGTATTAAATCATAAAATATTAATAAATATCTGCACATAAAATATATTGTTTCGACTAATAGACGTTATTCTGAATATTAAATATGCTGATACCTATTTTGATTCTCTTCCACCTTCCAATAAATATTTGTTCCAGTTGAGATGCAAACATAAAAGTATTTCTGAATTGCAACACGCTGACGGGGCAAGCCCTACCTTTTCAACATGCGTGCATTTGTATAAACAGCTCTATGTTTTTTAACTTTAAAGAGGTATAAAGGCGGTGTAAGCGCTAGAGTTTCGTAAAAATATCTGAAAAATTCGAAATTCTGCAATTGAATCAGAACTATCTTTGTGTTCGATAGTAAATTTATACTTGGAGTGGCACTGCCAACCCTGCCACCCCTGACGAGGCACTTGCTGACTACTCTCCTTCCAGGGAAACTTTATAAATAAACGTCAAAATAATTTAGGGCGCCTGAATGTGAAAATATCACTGTGTAATAAGTTCAGACTGACATGGAACACTTGAAATTTCGATATTTGTGTGTAATTCGTCACAGGTCCATAAAGGAAAGCATGTTAATGTAAACAAGTGTTAGTTTGTTGGAGAGACCGAATAAGATTTTTAACATTCCTGTCAAAATATTTATTTACTTTAGAATGTTAATTTTTTAAATTCATTTCGTGAAAATTATGACGGGCCATACGAGTACACCTGTGCGAGTATTATTTGGTACATACAAATTAATCTCTTTTGTTATCCAAATTGTTTACATACGCACTAGGCACGTGCACCTCATATAATTGTGAAAATTGCTGCTTCAGCGTCTGAAACGCTGGTACTCAACGTCGCCAAGGTCGAGGCGACGCATCGGTATTCGAAGTTTTATCGCTATTAAATAAATTATTTTATTCCCGATATTCCCGATTTGTTCTTGCCGTTAACCAAAACTCTCCCCAATCGATTTTCGAAAAATTTCCAGCGTCGGACCGGACGTCACTTATTATCGTACGATAATTTTTACGTTCAGTTAATCATAGTGGTGTATTTGTTCTTCACCAAACCTGCTCCGGCCAAAATCCGAAATTTTCACTGACATCATACGCTTAAGTATTGTGTGCTTATACACGATTTACACTATTTATTTTACGTACATTGCGTTCATTATGGTTCTGCATTATTTATAACTAAGATGGAGCAGTTTGAAAATCTAATAGTAAGCGGAGAACAAATACCACCATGTATAATTCCCGTGAAAAGTGATGGAAATTGTCTTTCTTACTACCTTTCCTATTGCATTTTTAATACCGGAAATAGAGCGAAGAATAACTTCGACGTTTTTTATACATAATTCCTAAATACTTCGTTTTTATGGTGTAAAATTTTGTATCTATATATTTCAACATTGTCTTTAACGTTGTCAGAGAACTAAATGGGAATAATTTGAAATAATTTAGCTTCTATGTCAACTCTCCTTCTCTTGAAACTTTGGAAAACAACGACAAAATTCTTTAGGGCGCCTGGATTTGAAAATATAACTCTGTATAAAAAGTTTAGACTGACTAGAGTGAAAAGAAAGGAGCTTGCACCCAGAAACGAAATTAAATGGAACACTTGAAGTTGCAATATTTGTTTGGAATTCGTCAGAAGTCCATGAGGGAATGCGTGTTAATGTAAACAAATGTGAGTTTATTGGAGAGGCCGAATAAGATTTTTACATTATTGAAGCAGCTGGAGCCTGCCACGTCAAGGGCAAGGTCACAAACGTGAAAAGGCGATGCTCGATTTAGTTTGATTGAGTATCTATGCAGAAATTCGCACATACCAAGCGTTGGATAAGCCTTTCTTATCGTTTCTTAGAATTCGAGAATTGCTGGTTCAGCGTGTGGAGCAGTACTCGATCGCGGTGTTTAATTTTAACACAACTACAATTGTGAAAATTGCTGCTCTAGCGTAGGAAACTGTTCGCAAAGTCGCCAAATTCGATGAGGCGACGCATCAGTGTTTGAAGGTCTACCGCTATCAAATAAAGTATTTTAATTTAACATTTGATCCTCGCGTTAACCAAATCTGCCCCCAATCAATTTTCGAAAAATTACCAGCGTCGAACCGGATTCCACTTATATTTGTACGCTAATTTTTACTTTCAGTTAATGGTAGTGGTGTATTTGTTTTTCACCAAATTTGCCCCGGCTGAAATCCGAAATTTTCACCGTTGTATGTACCAGAGATCACTGACATTCATACCCTTAATAATTATGTGCTTATACACGTTTTACACTATTTAATTTACGTACACTGTGTTTATTATTGCTTTACATCATTTATAACTAAGATGGGGAAGTTTGAAAATCTAGCGATGTACAAATACCACACCGTATTATGAAAGGTGATGGAAATTGTGTTTTTTTATATCTATGGTATTGGTATTGATATTTTAATACTGGAACGGAAGCTCAAGAGGTTTGCACTTTTATTGTTCAACAAGTGTGTGTTAATGTAAACAGGTGTGAGTCCGTCGGAGAGACCGAATAAGATTTTTACATCCACCATATTCCCGTCAAAATATTTATTTATTTTAGAATGTTAATTTTGCCGTTAACAAAATTTGTTCCCAATCACCTTCGTCGTACCGGACGACCGTTCAGTTAATGATAATGGTGTATTTATTTTTCACCAAATCTGCCTCGGCTGAAATCCAAAATTTACAGCGTTGGACCAGACATTACTGACATTGATACGCGTTTTACACTGTTTATTTTACGTAAATACATTGTGTTCATTATTGCTTTACTTCATTTATAACTAAGATGGACAAGTTTGAAAATCTAGCGATGCACAAATACCATAAAATACCACATTTTACCACATACCAAAATTTTAATACTGGAAAGGGAGCTCAAAAGGTTCGCACTTTAATTGTCCAACCAGTTAGGGCCAGGTTGTAATAATTTTTGTGCAGTTCAGAAGGAGATAAGTGTTTGTTTATTCCGGAGATAAGTCAAAATCATCTACATACTGTTCTGTTTGTGAGTTGACTGCAGCAAGAGGAATTGTTCCATTGTGTTTTCAATTTTATCATAACATGATCAGCTAATTTGTAAACTTCGATTTCCCCTAAAATTATATAAAGTTAATTTCGATTTCCTGGAATCGCTTATAGAACAACTACTAAAGAGTCTATTCAAAATTTTTCATCTCAGATATCAACCAAGGTATCCTCTTTGTCCAAATCATATTGAAGTACCCGGTCCTGGCAACGCAGGTTAATTTCAGCATATTTGTTTATTTTGTGATTGGAAAAGTAGAGCATTCCTGTTTAATTGTATTATAATGTCGATTAGTCAACATCACCACTTTAGTCAACACTGAGTTTATTTAATCTACGTCCGGGCAACGCCGGGTACATTCAGCTAGTGTTATGATAAAGTTGAAAACACAATGGAAACATTTCTCCTGCAGCAGTCATCTCACAAACAGAACAGTATGTAGATAATTTTGACTTATCTTCAGAATAAACAAACTCTTCAGCATAATTATCCCCTTCTGAGCTGCACAAAAATTATTAAAACCTGGCCGCAACTTGTTGAACAACTAAAGTGCGAATCTTTTGAGCTCCCTTTTCAGTATTAAAATTTCAATACCAATACCAGAGATAGTAAAAAATACTATTTTCATCAGCTTTCACGAAAATTATACGGTGTGGTATTTGTACTCTAGATGTGCTAGATTTTCAAACTGCTCCATCTTAGTTATAAATGATGTAAAGCAATAATGAACACAAGTATTTACGTAAAATAAAACGCGTATCAATGTCAGTAAAGTCTGGTGCAACGCTGCATATTTCGGATTTCAGCCAAGGCAGGTTTGGTGAAAAATAAAACACAACTATCATTAACTGAACGTAAAAATTAGCGTACAAATATAATTGGAGTCCGGTCCGACGCTGGAAATATTCCGAAAATCGATTGGGAGCAAATTTGGTTAACGGCAAAATTAACAGTCTAATGTAAATAAATATTTTGACGGGAATGTGGTGGATGTACTTAAAAATCTTATTCGGCCTCTCCGACGGACTCACACTTGTTTACATTAACACACACTTGTTGAACAATTAAAGTGCGGACCTGTTGAGCTCCCGTTCCAGTATTAAAATATCCATACCAATACCATAGATAGTAAGAAAGACAATTTTCATCACCTTTCATGGGAATAATATGGTGTAATATTTGTACTCCGCTAGATTTTCAAACTTCTCCATCTTAGTTATAAATGATGTAAAGCAATAATGAACACAATGTACTTAAAATAAATAGTGGAAAACGTGTATAAGCACAAAATAATTAAGGGTATGAATGTCAATGAAGTCTCGTACAACGGATTTCAGCCGGGGAAAATTTGGTGAAAAACAAATACACCACTATCATTAACTGAATGTAAAAATTAGCGTACAAATATAAGTGGAGCCCGGTCCGACTCTGGTAATTTTTCGAAAATTGATTGGGACAGATTTGGTTAACGCGAGGAACAAATCAACCACCAAGGGAATGTTAAATTAAAATACTTTAAAGACAATGTTGAAATATATAAATACAAAATTTCACACCATAAAAACGTTGTATTTGGTGTAGTTTCGGATGATAAGGGTTTTTTTGGGGATTGTTTGGAATGGTTATTGATAGTTGGCGGGGTTTAGCTTTGGCGGATTAAACTAAACTTTTGGTAATTTTAATGTGATTGGGTTTAGTTTGGCTTGGTAAGAAGTGGTTGGGGTGATATAGCGGAAGTCGAAGTAATTTATGCGAGTTTAGCGTAGTTTACTTGGAATTCGTAATTTTTTTTAAATTTTAGGTTGATCTGGGGTAGTTTTGAATGGTAAGTGTATGATTTTTGGGGGTAGTTTGTATTGTATTTTTTAGGGGTGTTTAACGTATTCAGATAAAATTTACAGAAAATTTGATAATTTTAAAATGAACAATTAAAGTGCGAACCTCTTGAGCTCTATTTTCGGTAATAAAATGTAATAGGAAAGAGAGTAAAAAAGACTATTTCCATCACTTTTCAGGGGAATTATACGTGGTGGTATTTGTACCCCGCTTACTATTAGATTTTCAAACTACTCCATCTTAGTTATAAATAATGCAGAACAATAATGAACACAATGTACATAGAATAAATAGTGTAAATCGTGTATAAGCACACATTACTTATGATGTCAGTGAAATCCGGTAAAACTGCAAATTTCGGAGTTCGGCCGGAGCAGGTTTGGTGAAGATCAAATACACCACTATCATTAAATGAACGTAAAAATTTGCATCCATATATATAAAGCGAAGTGTCCTCACTGACACACTCATCTACACATTCACTGATTCACCGACAACCCACAGCCCAAACCGTGAGGGCTGGCGACTTGAAATTTTAGACACGGGTGTATCATGTGCTGAAAGTGAACGCTAAGAAGGGATTTTGCGTAATTCGGCCCGGTTCCTTTGTAATTCAATAAAAACCGGCTAAAATAAACAAAAAATGATCGGATCGCGGAGACCGTGTTTATGTTAGAAGCACGTATCTAGCCAAAACAACTTCGACGACTGGCGACCTGTTTACATTTAAAGCACTTATTTAACCTAAACAATTACAACGTCGAGTTTCTGCTTTTGTGATCAAATTTTTACCGTACCTAGCGAGGCCGTGGATATTTTTATTATAATCTTGATTTCAATTATAATGTCGATCCGTGACTCAATTAAAAATTACAAAACCACTGCAAATTTAATCCGTCTACCTTAAACATCCTCAAATATCTCTTACCATTGCAAACTTTACCAAATCAACCCCAAAAAATTCCCGAACTAAGACAAACTGACATAAATTAGATCCGTTATCTTAAATCATCCCTTACCACCCTTTAGCAACCCCAAGTAACTCCAATCACTTTAAAATAAAACAAAATGACACAAATCATAGCAAACTATTCCTAACTCTCCTAAATTACTTCGGCTACCATAAATCGCCCCCAACTACCCCTTACCGCCCCAAAATTAGCCTAATCTGGGGAGACCATCAGATACGGTTTGAGGAGACTGAACGATTGGCGTCCACCTCACACTACTACGCTCGTCTACACCGAGAAGCGATTGAAATTTTCAAACACCAGAACAATTTCAATAAGAAGGGTGAAGGATTAAAAATGGATAGGAGTTGGCAGCCAACCATGACAACGAGAAGAGTGACGTCACCACCTTTGACGAATGCAGGGACACGCCCACCCGGAACGATGCATAACCGATCTGAGGCTATATATAGAGCTGCGCAAAGTGATGATGTGCCAGTCGCGACTGTGACAGCTGGGAGAGTACTTCGACCACGACCACACCGCCACTGAAGATGTCCACCGCAGCTGTGGACGAAACGTTTGGCAGAGATTCATGGGGATCACTTGCTGAGTTAGCCTCTCGGGGCGCTCACTACACCCCCCCTCATGGAACTTCGCATGGAACACGGTCAACAAACCCGATTAATACCACCGTTGTTGACAACACCGACCGTGAAAGCCTACACACTTTTATAAATCGCCTCTACGGGGAGGAGGCCTACCATCTTATTCGTCGCTTTGAAGGCTTGCGTAAAAAGAAGGGTCAATTACTATCTTCACTGACCTTTTTGCTTCGCTGCCGCGACGGCAACATCACACCGCGTTTTTTACAGCAAAAGCGATACTTACACACGGCGAAAGCTCATCGCATCTACGATAGAACAGAGAAAGCCCTGCTACGGGAACGGATCCATCAAACTCGGAAAGATCTTGACAAGAACGCAAGACAACTGTTGGGAATACACGTTAAGCTGGGCAACACTTTAAATGGAGAAGACTGGGACAAGGTCGATAGAATAACTTACGGCACGTTTGAAGCTACCATGGGACACAGCAGGGAAACACAGATAAGGAAATTCAGTAGACACATAGCACAAAGACCTTCAGTTCCGACGCTGGATAAACAGCGCACTGTGATCAATATGTCCGATTACACCTTGTCCACAGAAGAAACGGAGATCCTGGCCAAGGGAGGTAATTTTGCAGTGGTTCCCAAAACTTTGCCGGTAGAAGACATCATCTCAAACATTGAGGCCGGAATTCGAAAATTAACATCTGATAAAGCCGAGGAAGTGCGCCGCGAATCGGCCAGAATCTTACAGAGGGCCAAACCACCATTGGGCAACCTTAAGGCGAAGGAGAAAGCAGCGTTAAGAACATTAAGAAACAACAAGGATATTATGATTTTAGCTGCAGACAAAGGGAACGCCACCACAGTACTTAACACCAGAGACTACAGACGGAAGATGGACGACATCCTGGATCCATTAACCTATAAAAAACTCTCACGGGACCCCACGGCTCGTATCCTCAGGCAAACGAATAATCTGATTAAAGTGGCGTCAATTCCGGATGAGATGAAGCTGAAGATTCGAAAATCGGAAGCACTTCCACCTCGACTCTACGGCTTGCCGAAGATACATAAGCCAGACGTACCTCTTCGCCCCATTGTCAGTACCATCGACTCTCCGACTTATGGAGTCGCCAAATACTTGGCGGGTTTGCTGCAACCTCACATCGGACATACAGACTCCTACATCAGAGACTCAGCCCATTTTGTGGAGAAGATCAAACCACTTCGCCTTGGCCCTGAAGACATATTGGTCAGTTTCGACGTAGTCTCGCTGTTTACGATGGTTCCAGTCAAGGATGCATTGGTTTGCATAAGGACACTCTTTCCCACGGATATTATAAATATTTTCCAATATGTACTAACAACAACATATTTTAAGTACGACAACGCCTACTACGAACAGCTGGATGGCGTGGCCATGGGAAGTCCACTGAGCCCTGTGGTGGCTAATTTCTTCATGGAGGCGTTTGAGAAAGAAGCGCTTCAAACGGCACCGAAGAAACCCAAGTGCTGGTTCCGTTATGTGGACGACACATTTATCATCTGGGACCACGGTGAAGCAGCGCTACAGGAATTCATGGACCACATTAACCAACAAAATCCGCGAATCCAATTCACAATGGAGAAAGAGAGAGATCGTTGCCTACCGTTCCTTGACGTTCTAGTGAACAGGAAACATGATGGGTCCCTAGGCCACCAGGTATATCGAAAACCTACCCACACAGATAGGTACCTCAACAAGGAGTCCAACCATCATCCATCCCAAAAAAGAGCGGTGATCAAGACCTTGGTTAGTCGAGCCACTAAGATCTGCGAACCACAACATCTTAAGGGTGAACTTGACCACTTGGACAAGATGCTACAAGCCAATGGATACTCCTCAAAAGATATAAGAAGATCTATACACCCAAGGACGTCGGTGAGACCTACAACTGATAACACAACTGAGTTTGCAGGAACGGCCTTTTTACCATATGTGCGGAATGTGACAGACCGCATTGGCCGACTATTGAACCGTAATAATATTAAGACCATCTTTAAACCCACGACACAGATCCGAGGACTACTGGGTTCGGCGAAAGATCCCAGAGATCCCTTGTCGTCAGCTGGGGTATACAAAATTCCGTGTTCGTGTGGATCTGTTTATGTAGGTACAACAAAGAGAAGCATCAAGACGCGCTTGACGGAACACAAGAGGAACTGTCGTCTGGGTGAAGTGGAGAAATCGTCGGTAGCTGAACACGCTCTTTCTGAGGGAGACCATCAGATACGGTTTGAGGAGACTGAACGATTGGCGTCCACCTCACACTACTACGCTCGTCTACACCGAGAAGCGATTGAAATTTTCAAACACCAGAACAATTTCAATAAGAAGGGTGAAGGATTAAAAATGGATAGGAGTTGGCAGCCAACCATGACAACGAGAAGAGTGACGTCACCACCTTTGACGAATGCAGGGACACGCCCACCCGGAACGATGCATAACCGATCTGAGGCTATATATAGAGCTGCGCAAAGTGATGATGTGCCAGTCGCGACTGTGACAGCTGGGAGAGTACTTCGACCACGACCACACCGCCACTGAAGATGTCCACCGCAGCTGTGGACGAAACGTTTGGCAGAGATTCATGGGGATCACTTGCTGAGTTAGCCTCTCGGGGCGCTCACTACACCCCCCCTCATGGAACTTCGCATGGAACACGGTCAACAAACCCGATTAATACCACCGTTGTTGACAACACCGACCGTGAAAGCCTACACACTTTTATAAATCGCCTCTACGGGGAGGAGGCCTACCATCTTATTCGTCGCTTTGAAGGCTTGCGTAAAAAGAAGGGTCAATTACTATCTTCACTGACCTTTTTGCTTCGCTGCCGCGACGGCAACATCACACCGCGTTTTTTACAGCAAAAGCGATACTTACACACGGCGAAAGCTCATCGCATCTACGATAGAACAGAGAAAGCCCTGCTACGGGAACGGATCCATCAAACTCGGAAAGATCTTGACAAGAACGCAAGACAACTGTTGGGAATACACGTTAAGCTGGGCAACACTTTAAATGGAGAAGACTGGGACAAGGTCGATAGAATAACTTACGGCACGTTTGAAGCTACCATGGGACACAGCAGGGAAACACAGATAAGGAAATTCAGTAGACACATAGCACAAAGACCTTCAGTTCCGACGCTGGATAAACAGCGCACTGTGATCAATATGTCCGATTACACCTTGTCCACAGAAGAAACGGAGATCCTGGCCAAGGGAGGTAATTTTGCAGTGGTTCCCAAAACTTTGCCGGTAGAAGACATCATCTCAAACATTGAGGCCGGAATTCGAAAATTAACATCTGATAAAGCCGAGGAAGTGCGCCGCGAATCGGCCAGAATCTTACAGAGGGCCAAACCACCATTGGGCAACCTTAAGGCGAAGGAGAAAGCAGCGTTAAGAACATTAAGAAACAACAAGGATATTATGATTTTAGCTGCAGACAAAGGGAACGCCACCACAGTACTTAACACCAGAGACTACAGACGGAAGATGGACGACATCCTGGATCCATTAACCTATAAAAAACTCTCACGGGACCCCACGGCTCGTATCCTCAGGCAAACGAATAATCTGATTAAAGTGGCGTCAATTCCGGATGAGATGAAGCTGAAGATTCGAAAATCGGAAGCACTTCCACCTCGACTCTACGGCTTGCCGAAGATACATAAGCCAGACGTACCTCTTCGCCCCATTGTCAGTACCATCGACTCTCCGACTTATGGAGTCGCCAAATACTTGGCGGGTTTGCTGCAACCTCACATCGGACATACAGACTCCTACATCAGAGACTCAGCCCATTTTGTGGAGAAGATCAAACCACTTCGCCTTGGCCCTGAAGACATATTGGTCAGTTTCGACGTAGTCTCGCTGTTTACGATGGTTCCAGTCAAGGATGCATTGGTTTGCATAAGGACACTCTTTCCCACGGATATTATAAATATTTTCCAATATGTACTAACAACAACATATTTTAAGTACGACAACGCCTACTACGAACAGCTGGATGGCGTGGCCATGGGAAGTCCACTGAGCCCTGTGGTGGCTAATTTCTTCATGGAGGCGTTTGAGAAAGAAGCGCTTCAAACGGCACCGAAGAAACCCAAGTGCTGGTTCCGTTATGTGGACGACACATTTATCATCTGGGACCACGGTGAAGCAGCGCTACAGGAATTCATGGACCACATTAACCAACAAAATCCGCGAATCCAATTCACAATGGAGAAAGAGAGAGATCGTTGCCTACCGTTCCTTGACGTTCTAGTGAACAGGAAACATGATGGGTCCCTAGGCCACCAGGTATATCGAAAACCTACCCACACAGATAGGTACCTCAACAAGGAGTCCAACCATCATCCATCCCAAAAAAGAGCGGTGATCAAGACCTTGGTTAGTCGAGCCACTAAGATCTGCGAACCACAACATCTTAAGGGTGAACTTGACCACTTGGACAAGATGCTACAAGCCAATGGATACTCCTCAAAAGATATAAGAAGATCTATACACCCAAGGACGTCGGTGAGACCTACAACTGATAACACAACTGAGTTTGCAGGAACGGCCTTTTTACCATATGTGCGGAATGTGACAGACCGCATTGGCCGACTATTGAACCGTAATAATATTAAGACCATCTTTAAACCCACGACACAGATCCGAGGACTACTGGGTTCGGCGAAAGATCCCAGAGATCCCTTGTCGTCAGCTGGGGTATACAAAATTCCGTGTTCGTGTGGATCTGTTTATGTAGGTACAACAAAGAGAAGCATCAAGACGCGCTTGACGGAACACAAGAGGAACTGTCGTCTGGGTGAAGTGGAGAAATCGTCGGTAGCTGAACACGCTCTTTCTGAGGGAGACCATCAGATACGGTTTGAGGAGACTGAACGATTGGCGTCCACCTCACACTACTACGCTCGTCTACACCGAGAAGCGATTGAAATTTTCAAACACCAGAACAATTTCAATAAGAAGGGTGAAGGATTAAAAATGGATAGGAGTTGGCAGCCAACCATGACAACGAGAAGAGTGACGTCACCACCTTTGACGAATGCAGGGACACGCCCACCCGGAACGATGCATAACCGATCTGAGGCTATATATAGAGCTGCGCAAAGTGATGATGTGCCAGTCGCGACTGTGACAGCTGGGAGAGTACTTCGACCACGACCACACCGCCACTGAAGATGTCCACCGCAGCTGTGGACGAAACGTTTGGCAGAGATTCATGGGGATCACTTGCTGAGTTAGCCTCTCGGGGCGCTCACTACACCCCCCCTCATGGAACTTCGCATGGAACACGGTCAACAAACCCGATTAATACCACCGTTGTTGACAACACCGACCGTGAAAGCCTACACACTTTTATAAATCGCCTCTACGGGGAGGAGGCCTACCATCTTATTCGTCGCTTTGAAGGCTTGCGTAAAAAGAAGGGTCAATTACTATCTTCACTGACCTTTTTGCTTCGCTGCCGCGACGGCAACATCACACCGCGTTTTTTACAGCAAAAGCGATACTTACACACGGCGAAAGCTCATCGCATCTACGATAGAACAGAGAAAGCCCTGCTACGGGAACGGATCCATCAAACTCGGAAAGATCTTGACAAGAACGCAAGACAACTGTTGGGAATACACGTTAAGCTGGGCAACACTTTAAATGGAGAAGACTGGGACAAGGTCGATAGAATAACTTACGGCACGTTTGAAGCTACCATGGGACACAGCAGGGAAACACAGATAAGGAAATTCAGTAGACACATAGCACAAAGACCTTCAGTTCCGACGCTGGATAAACAGCGCACTGTGATCAATATGTCCGATTACACCTTGTCCACAGAAGAAACGGAGATCCTGGCCAAGGGAGGTAATTTTGCAGTGGTTCCCAAAACTTTGCCGGTAGAAGACATCATCTCAAACATTGAGGCCGGAATTCGAAAATTAACATCTGATAAAGCCGAGGAAGTGCGCCGCGAATCGGCCAGAATCTTACAGAGGGCCAAACCACCATTGGGCAACCTTAAGGCGAAGGAGAAAGCAGCGTTAAGAACATTAAGAAACAACAAGGATATTATGATTTTAGCTGCAGACAAAGGGAACGCCACCACAGTACTTAACACCAGAGACTACAGACGGAAGATGGACGACATCCTGGATCCATTAACCTATAAAAAACTCTCACGGGACCCCACGGCTCGTATCCTCAGGCAAACGAATAATCTGATTAAAGTGGCGTCAATTCCGGATGAGATGAAGCTGAAGATTCGAAAATCGGAAGCACTTCCACCTCGACTCTACGGCTTGCCGAAGATACATAAGCCAGACGTACCTCTTCGCCCCATTGTCAGTACCATCGACTCTCCGACTTATGGAGTCGCCAAATACTTGGCGGGTTTGCTGCAACCTCACATCGGACATACAGACTCCTACATCAGAGACTCAGCCCATTTTGTGGAGAAGATCAAACCACTTCGCCTTGGCCCTGAAGACATATTGGTCAGTTTCGACGTAGTCTCGCTGTTTACGATGGTTCCAGTCAAGGATGCATTGGTTTGCATAAGGACACTCTTTCCCACGGATATTATAAATATTTTCCAATATGTACTAACAACAACATATTTTAAGTACGACAACGCCTACTACGAACAGCTGGATGGCGTGGCCATGGGAAGTCCACTGAGCCCTGTGGTGGCTAATTTCTTCATGGAGGCGTTTGAGAAAGAAGCGCTTCAAACGGCACCGAAGAAACCCAAGTGCTGGTTCCGTTATGTGGACGACACATTTATCATCTGGGACCACGGTGAAGCAGCGCTACAGGAATTCATGGACCACATTAACCAACAAAATCCGCGAATCCAATTCACAATGGAGAAAGAGAGAGATCGTTGCCTACCGTTCCTTGACGTTCTAGTGAACAGGAAACATGATGGGTCCCTAGGCCACCAGGTATATCGAAAACCTACCCACACAGATAGGTACCTCAACAAGGAGTCCAACCATCATCCATCCCAAAAAAGAGCGGTGATCAAGACCTTGGTTAGTCGAGCCACTAAGATCTGCGAACCACAACATCTTAAGGGTGAACTTGACCACTTGGACAAGATGCTACAAGCCAATGGATACTCCTCAAAAGATATAAGAAGATCTATACACCCAAGGACGTCGGTGAGACCTACAACTGATAACACAACTGAGTTTGCAGGAACGGCCTTTTTACCATATGTGCGGAATGTGACAGACCGCATTGGCCGACTATTGAACCGTAATAATATTAAGACCATCTTTAAACCCACGACACAGATCCGAGGACTACTGGGTTCGGCGAAAGATCCCAGAGATCCCTTGTCGTCAGCTGGGGTATACAAAATTCCGTGTTCGTGTGGATCTGTTTATGTAGGTACAACAAAGAGAAGCATCAAGACGCGCTTGACGGAACACAAGAGGAACTGTCGTCTGGGTGAAGTGGAGAAATCGTCGGTAGCTGAACACGCTCTTTCTGAGGGAGACCATCAGATACGGTTTGAGGAGACTGAACGATTGGCGTCCACCTCACACTACTACGCTCGTCTACACCGAGAAGCGATTGAAATTTTCAAACACCAGAACAATTTCAATAAGAAGGGTGAAGGATTAAAAATGGATAGGAGTTGGCAGCCAACCATGACAACGAGAAGAGTGACGTCACCACCTTTGACGAATGCAGGGACACGCCCACCCGGAACGATGCATAACCGATCTGAGGCTATATATAGAGCTGCGCAAAGTGATGATGTGCCAGTCGCGACTGTGACAGCTGGGAGAGTACTTCGACCACGACCACACCGCCACTGAAGATGTCCACCGCAGCTGTGGACGAAACGTTTGGCAGAGATTCATGGGGATCACTTGCTGAGTTAGCCTCTCGGGGCGCTCACTACACCCCCCCTCATGGAACTTCGCATGGAACACGGTCAACAAACCCGATTAATACCACCGTTGTTGATTAGCCTAATCACTTTAAAATTACAAAAAATGCTACAAAACATAGCAAGCTATGCCAAACTCAGTTAAATTACTTCGGCTACTATAAATTAATAATCATTTTCAATCAAAATCTTCTATTTGGTTGTCATTTATAAATTCCTTATCGTATTAAATCATAAAATATTAATAAATATCTGCACATAAAATATATTGTTTCGACTAATAGACGTTATTCTGAATATTAAATATGCTGATACCTATTTTGATTCTCTTCCACCTTCCAATAAATATTTGTTCCAGTTGAGATGCAAACATAAAGGTATTTCTGAATTGCAACACGCTGACGGGGCAAGCCCTACCTTTTCAACATGCGTGCATTTGTATAAATAGCTCTATGGTTTTTAACTTTAAAGATGTATAAAGGCGGTGTAAGCGCTAGATTTTTGTAAAAATATCTAAAAAATTCGAAATTCTGCAGTTGAATTACAGAACTATTTTTGTGTTCGATATTAAATTTATATTTGGAGTGGCACTGCCAACCCTGCCACACCTGACGAGCCCCCTGCTGACTACTCTCCTTCCAGGGAAACTTTATAAATCAACGGCAAAATAATTTAGGGCGCCTGAATGTGAAAATATCACTGTGTAATAAGTTCAGACTGACATGGAACACTTGAAATTTCGATATTTGTTTGTAATTCGTCACAGGTCCATGAAGGAATGCATGTTAATGTAAACAAGTGTTAGTTTGTCGGAGAGGCCGAGTAAGATTTTTACATCCACCACATCCCCGTCAAAATATTTATTTACTTTAGAATGTTAATTTATTTCGTGAAAATTATGACGGGCCATACGAGTACACCTGTGCGAGTATTATTTGGTACATACAAATTAATCTCTTTTGTTATCCAAATTTATTTTTATACGCACTAGGCACATGCACCTCATATAATTGTGAAAATTGCTGCTTCAGCGTCTGGAAAGCTAATACTCAACGTCGCCAAGGTTGAGGCGACGCATCGGTATTCGAAGTTCTATCGCTATTAAATAAATTATTTTATTCCCGATTTTCCCGATTTGTTCTTGCCGTTAACCAAATCTCTCCCCAATCGATTTTCGAAAAATTTCCAGCGTCGGACCGGACTTTTCGTACGCTAATTTTTACGTTCAGTTAATGATAGTAGTGTATATGTTCTTCACCAAACCTGCTCCGGCCTAAATCCGAAATTTTCACTGACATCATACGCTTAAGTATTGTATACTTATACACGATTTATTTACACTATTTATTACGTACATTGCGTTCATTATTGTTCTGCATTATTTATAACTAAGATGGAGCAGTTTGAAAATCTAATAGTAAGCGGAGAACAAATACCACCACGTATAATTCCCGTGAAAAGTGATGGAAATAGTCTTTCTTACTATCCTTCCTATTACATTTTTAATACCGGAAATAGAGCTCAAGAGCAAAGAATAACTTCGACTTTTTTATACATAATTCCTAAATACTTCGTTTTATGGTGTAAAATTTTTTATTTATATATTTCAACATTGTCGTTAACGTTGTCAGAGAACTAAATGGGAATAATTTGGAATAATTTAGCTTCTATGTCAACTCTCCTTCTCTTGAAACTTTCGAAAACAACGACAAAATTCTTTAGGGCGCCTGGATTTGAAAATATAACTCTGTGTAATAACAACGGTGGTATTAATCGGGTTTGTTGACCGTGTTCCATGCGAAGTTCCATGAGGGGGGGTGTAGTGAGCGCCCCGAGAGGCTAACTCAGCAAGTGATCCCCATGAATCTCTGCCAAACGTTTCGTCCACAGCTGCGGTGGACATCTTCAGTGGCGGTGTGGTCGTGGTCGAAGTACTCTCCCAGCTGTCACAGTCGCGACTGGCTGTGACTGTGACTCTGTGTAATAAGTTTAGACTGACTAGAGTGAAAAGAAAGGAGCTTGCACCCAGAAACGAAATTAAATGGAACACTTGAAATTGCAATATTTGTTTGTAAATCGTCACAAGTCCATGAGGGAATGCGTGTTAATGTAAACAAATGTGAGTTTATTGGAGAGGCCGAATAAGATTTTTACATTATTGAAGCAGCTGGAGCCTGCCACGTCAAGGGCAAGGTCACAAACGTGAAAAGGCGATGCTCGATTTGGTTTGATCGAGTGTCTATGCAGAAATTCGCACATACCAAGCGTTGGATAAGCCTTTCTTATCGATTCTTAGAATTCGAGAATTGCTGGTTCACCGTGTGGAGCAGTACTCGATCGCGGTGTTTAATTTTAACACAACTACAATTGTGAAAATTGCTGCTCCAGCGTCGGAAACTGTTCGCAAAGTCGCCAAATTTGATGAGGCGACGCATCAGTGTTCGAACGTCTACCGCTATCAAATAAAGTATTTTAATTTAACATTTGATCCTCGCGTTAACCAAATCTGCCCCCAATCAATTTTCGAAAAATTATCAGCATCGGACCGGACTACACTTATATTTGTACGCTAATTTTTACGTTTAGTTAATGATAGTGGTGTATTTGTTTTTCACCAAATTTGCCCCGAAATTTTCACCGTTGTATGTACCAGATATCACTGACATTCATACCAGTGGCGGTGTAAGCGCTAGATTTTCGTGAAAATATCTGAAAAATTCATAATTCTGCAACTGAATTACAGAACTAATTTTGTGTTCGATAGTAAATTTATACTTGGAGTGGCACTGCCAACCCTGCCACCCCTGACGAGCCCCACTGCTGACTACTTTCTTTCCAGAAAAATTTTTGAAATCAGCGGCAAAATAAATTTAGGGCACCTGGATGTGAAAATATCAAAGTTCAGACTGACAAGAGTGAAAAAAACCGCTTGCATCCAGAAACGAAATCAAATGGAATACTTGAAATTTAGTTATTTGTTTGTAATTCGTCACAGGTCCATGAAGGCATGCATGTTAATGTAAACAAGTGTTAGTTTGTCGGAGAGACCGAATAAGATTTTTACATCCACCACACTCCCGTCAAAATATTTATTTACTTTAGTATGTTAATTCATTTTGTGCAAATTATGACGGGCCATACGAGTACACCTGCGCGAGTATTATTTGGTAATCCAAATTCTTTTAATACGCACTAGGCACGTGCACCTAATATAATTGTTAAAATTGCTGCTTCAGCGTCTGGAACGCTGGTACTCAAAGTCGCCAAGGTCGAGGGGACGCATCAGTATTCGAAGTTCAATCGCTATTAAATAAATTTTTTTAATATAATATTCCCGATTTGATCTTGACGTTAAGTAAATATCTCCCCAATCGATATTCGAAAAATTACCATCGTCGTACCGGTCTCCACTTATATACCGTACGCTAATTTTTACGTTCATTTAATGATAGTGGTGTATTTGATGTTCACCAAACCTGCTCCGGCCAAAATCCGAAATTTGCAGTTTTACCGGATTTCACTGACATCATACATGTAAGTAATGTGTGCTTATACACGATTTACACTATTTATTTTATGTACATTGTGTTCATTATTGTTCTGCATTATTTATAACTAAGATGGAGGAATAGTAAGCGGGGCACAAATACCACCACGTATAATTCCTCTGAAAAGTGATGGAAATAGTCTGTACAATCATGGCGATTGCACCCCACTATCTTCCAGTGGAGGGGTTGCACTCCACCCCCCAGTTGTAAACAAAAAGGGCAGAAGAAGACATTGACATTCGGACTCATTCAGATTCATACAGATTCACTCAGATTCACATTTTTAATATAAGACATTCAGAAGGAATTGAGTAGACATTGATTCTGCATTTGTAAATAGAAAAAGTGTAAACTGCATAACTTTGTAAATATTAAATATAGTGTACAGTGTATTCGAAAGCGTTTGTCTAAACAAACCACCCTAAAGCTGCGTCGCATCCGTCCTACGACAACCAAGAGGAATCACGGGCGCGCACAAAAACATTTTGGTCTTTCGAGCCGGATCCGCTGTATATTAAAGTTTAAAAAAGGCAAGTGATTCGACACCAGTCACGGGAAGCGTGTAGGACACCGAGAAACCACACCATCTGGCAGGGCAGCAACGAAGAACTTCAACACAAAGGTTAGTGCAGCTCAATCCTTCTATCCACACAATTTCCACCATTCACAAAAATACGTAAGCAATGGGAGAAATCACGGATTTAATTCAAGAACGGGGAATTACAAAAGCAAAACTAACGCGTAGTCTTACGGCTATCAACACATTCAAATCGGGTGACGATATAAATCAAATCATATCGCGAAAAGCGGTAATTGAACTAATCTTCCGCGATTTTGAACAAATTCAGCTAAAAATCGAAAAAATCTAAACTGCACCTGAATCTCGTGAAGGGCACGAACAGGAACGCGTACTATTCGAAAACAAGTACCACGAAGTAGCAGGAAAAATCCACGGTATTCTCAATCCACGCAAAGACGCGAAAAACATCACCGACGCGTCGCGATCAAGCGATGCGATCAACGCAACAAATACGAAATACGCGTACGCGGAACCAACGCGGATACATCTCCCGACGTTAAATCTGAAACCATTCTCCGGATCCTACAAGGACTGGTTATCTATATATATAAAGCGAAGTGTCCTCACTGACACACTCATCTACACATCTACACATTCACTGATTCACCGACAACCCACAGCCCAAACCGTGAGGGCTGGCGACTTGAAATTTTAGACACGGGTGTATCATGTGCCGAAACTGAACACTAAGAAGGGATTTTGCGAAATTCGGCCCGGTTCCTTTGTAATTCAATAAAAACCGGCTAAAATAAACAAAAAATGATCCGATCGCGGAGACCGTGTTTATGTTAGAAGCACGTATCTAGCCAAAACAACTTCGACGACGGGCGACCGGTTTACATTAAAAGCACTTATTTAACCTAAACAATTTCAACGTCGAGTTTCTGCTTTCGTGATCATACTTTTGCCGTACCTAGCGAGGCCGCCGATATTTCAATTATAATTTTGATTTCAATTATAATGTCGATCCGTGACTCAATTAAAAATTACCAAATCACTCCAAATTTAATCCGTCAACATTAAACATCCTCAAATATCTCTTACCACTGCAAACTTTACCAAATCAACCCCAAAAAATTCCCGAACTAAGCCAAACTGACATAAATTAGATCCGTTATCTTAAATCATCCCTTACCACCCTTTAGCAACCCCAAGTAACTCCAATCACTTTAAAATAAAACAAAATGACACAAATCATAGCAAACTATGCCTAACTCACCTAAATTACTTCGGCTACCATAAATCACCCCCAACTACCCCTTACCACCCCAAACTCAGCCCAATCACTTTAAAATTACAAAAAATGTTACAAGCAATATCAAACTATGCCAAACTCATCTAAATTACTTCGGCTTCCATTAATCACCCCCAACTACCCCTTACCTCCCCAAAATAGGCTCAATCACCTTAAAATTACAAAAAAATTCTACAAACCGTAGCAAACTGTGCCAAACTCCCCTAAATTACTTCAGCTACCATAAATCACCCCCAGCTACCCCTTACAACCCCAAAATAAGCCCAATCACTTTAAAATTACAAAAAATTCTACAAACCATACCAAACTATGCCAAACTCACTTAAATTACTTCGGCTATCATAAATCACCCCGAACTACCCCTTACAACCCCAAAATAAGCCCAATCACTTTAAAATTACAAAATATTCAACAAATCATAGCAAACTATGCCTAACTCACCTAAATTACTTCGACTACCATAAATCACCCCCAACTACCCCTTACCACCCCAAAATAAGCCCAATCACTTTAAAATTACAAAAAATGCTACAAACCATAGCAAACTATGCCTAACTCACCTAAATTACTTCGGCTACCATAAATCACCCCCAGCTACCCCTTACAACCCCAAAATAAGCCCAATCACTTTAAAATTACAAAAAATTCTACAAACCATACCAAACTATGCCAAACTCACTTAAATTACTTCGGCTATCATAAATCACCCCGAACTACCCCTTACAACCCCAAAATAAGCCCAATCACTTTAAAATTACAAAATATTCAACAAATCATAGCAAACTATGCCTAACTCACCTAAATTACTTCGGCTACCATAAATCACCCTTAACTACCCCTTACCACCCCAAAATAAGCCCAATCACTTTAAAATTACAAAAAATGCTACAAACCATAGCAAACTATGCCAAACTCACTTAAATTACTTTGGCTTCTATAAATCACCCCCAACTACCCCTTACCACCCCAAAATAGGCTCAATCACTTTAAAATTACAAAAAAATTCTACAAACCGTAGCAAACTATGCCAAACTCCCCTAAATTACTTCGGCTACCATAAATCACCCCGAACTACCCCTTACAACCCCAAAATAAGCCCAATCACTTTAAAATTACAAAATATTCAACAAATCATAGCAAACTATGCCTAACTCACCTAAATTACTTCGGCTACCATAAATCACCCCCAACTACCCCTTACCACCCCAAAATAAGCCCAATCACTTTAAAATTACAAAAAATGCTACAAACCATAGCAAACTATGCCTAACTCACCTAAATTACTTCGGCTACCATAAATCACCCCCAACTACCCCTTACCACCCCAAAATAAGCGCAATCACTTTAAAATTACAAAAATGCTACAAGCCATAGCAAACTATCTCAAACTCACCTGAATTACTTCGGCTACCATAAATCACCCCCAACTACCCCTTACCACCCCAAACTAAGCCCAATCACTTTAAAATTACAAAAAATGCTACAAACCATAGCAAACTATTCCAAACTCACCTAAATTACTTCGGCTACCATAAATCACCCCCAACTACCCCTTACCGCCCCAAAATTAGCCTAATCATTTTAAAATTACAAAAATGCTACAAAACATAGCAAGCTATGCCAAACTCACTTAAATTACTTCGGCTACCATAAATTAATAATCGTTTTCAATCAAAATCTTCTATTTGGTTGTGTTATTTATAAATGCCTTATCGTATTAAATCATAAAATATTAATAAATATCTGCACATAAAATATATTGTTCCGACTAATAGTCGTTATTCTGAATATTAAATATGCTTATACCTATTTTGATTCTCTTCCACCTTCCAATAAATATTTGTTCCAGTTGAGATGCAAACATGAACGTATTTCTGAATTGCAACACGCTGACGGGGCAAGCCCTACCTTTTCAACATGCGTGCATTTGTATAAACAGCTCTATGGTTTTTAACTTTAAAGAGGTATAAAAGCGGTGTAAGCGCTAGAGTTTCGTAAAAATATCTGAAAAATTCGAAATTCTGCAATTGAATCAGAACTATCTTTGTGTTCGATAGTAAATTTATACTTGGAGTGGCACTGCCAACCCTGCCACCCCTGACGAGGCACCTGCTGACTACTCTCCTTCCAGGGAAACTTTATAAATCAACGTCAAAATAATTTAGGGCGCCTGAATGTGAAAATATCACTGTGTAATAAGTTCAGACTGACATGGAACACTTGAAATTTCGATATTTGTTTGTAATTCGTCACAGGTCCATGAAGGAATGCATGTTAATGTAAACAAGTGTTAGTTTGTCGGAGAGACCGAATAAGATTTTTAACATTCCTGTCAAAATATTTATTTACTTTAGAATGTTAATTTCTTAAATTGATTTTGTGAAAATTATGACGGGCCATACGAGTACACCTGTGCGAGTATTATTTGGTACATACAAATTAATCTCTTTTGTTATCCAAATTGTTTTTATACGCACTAGGCACGTGCACCTCATATAATTGTGAAAATTGCTGCTTCAGCGTCTGGATCGCTGGTACTCAACGTCGCCAAGGTCGAGGCGACGCATCGGTATTCAAAGTTCTATCGCTATTAAATAAATTATTTTAATATAATATTCCCGATTTGTTCTTGCCGTTAACCAAAACTATCCCCAATCGATTTTCGAAAAATTTCCAGCGTCGGACCGGACTTCACTTATTTTCGTACGCTAATTTTTACGTTCAGTTAATGATAGTGGTGTATTTGTTCTTCACCAAACCTGCTCCGGCCGAAATCCGAAATTTTCACTGACATCACACGCTTAAGTATGCTTATACACGATTTATTTACACTTTTTATTTTACGTACATTGCGTTCATTATTGTTCTGCATTATTTATAACTAAGATGGAGCAGTTTGAAAATCTAATAGTAAGCGGAGAACAAATACCACCACGTATAATTCCCGTGAAAAGTGATGGAAATAGTCTTACTATCTTTCCTATTGCATTTTTAATATCGGAAATAGAGCTCAAGAGCGAAGAATAACTTCGACTTTTTTTATACATAATTCCTAAATACTTCGTTTTTATTGTGTAAAATGTTGTATTTATATATTTCAACATTGTCTTTAACGTTGTCAGAGAACTAAATGGGAATAATTTGGAATAATTTAGCTTCTATGTCAACTCTCCTTCTCTTGAAACTTTTGAAAACAACGACAAAATTCTTTAGGGCGCCGGGATTTGAAAATATAACTCTGTGTAATAAGTTTAGACTGACTAGAGTGAAAAGAAAGGAGCTTGCATCCAGAAACGAAATTAAATGAAACACTTGAAGTTGAAATATTTGTTTGTAATTCGTCACAAGTCCATGAGGGAATGCGTGTTAATGTAAACAAATGTGAGTTTATTGGAGAGGCCGAATAAGATTTTTACATTATTGAAGCAGCTGGAGCCTGCCACGTCAAGGGCAAGGTCAGAAACGTGAAAAGGCGATGCTCGATTTAGTTTGATTGAGTGTCTATGCAGAAATTCGCACATACCAAGCGTTGGATAAGCCTTTCTTATCGTTTCTTAGAATTCGAGAATTGCTGGTTCAGCGTGTGGAGCAGTACTCGATCGCGGTGTTTAATTTTAACACAACTACAATTGTGAAAATTGCTGCTCCAGCGTCGGAAACTGTTCGCAAAGTCGCCAAATTCGATGAGGCGACGCATCAGTGTTCGAAGGTCTACCGCTATCAAATAAAGTATTTTAATTTAACATTTGATCCTCGCGTTAACCAAATCTGCCCCCAATCAATTTTCGAAAAATTATCAGCATCGGACCGGACTCCACTTATATTTGTACGCTAATTTTTACGTTTAGTTAATGATAGTGGTGTATTTGTTTTTCACCAAATTTGCCCCGAAATTTTCACCGTTGTATGTACCAGATATCACTGACATTCATACCATAAGCGCTAAATTTTCGTGAAAATATCTGAAAAATTCATAATTCTGCAACTGAATTACAGAACTAATTTTGTGTTCGATAGTAAATTTATACTTGGAGTGGCACTGCCAACCCTGCCACCCCTGACGAGCCCCACTGCTGACTACTTTCCTTCCAGAAAAATTTTTGAAATCAGCGGCAAAATAAATTTAGGGCATTTGGATGTGAAAATATCACTATGTAATAAGTTCAGACTGACAAGAGTGAAAAAAACCGCTTGCATCCAGAAACGAAATCAAATGGAACACTTGAACACAATTTAGATATTTGTTTGTAATTCGTCACAGGTCCATGAAGGCATGCATGTTAATATAAACAAGTGTTAGTATGTCGGAGATGCCGAATAAGATTTTTACACCCACCACATTCCCGTCAAAATATTTATTTACTTTAGTATGTTAATTCATTTTGTGCAAATTATGACGGGCCAGTCGAGTACACCTGCGCGAGTATTATTTGGTAATCCAAATTCTTTTAATACGCACTAGGCACGTGCACCTAATATAATTGTTAAAATTGCTGCTTCAGCGTCTGGAACGCTGGTACTCAACGTCGAACAGGTCAAGGCGACGCATCAGTATTCGAAGTTCTATCGCTATTAAATTAATTTTTTTAATATAATATTCCCGATTTGTTCTTGACGTTAAGTAAATATCTCCCCAATCGATTTTCGAAAAATTACCATCGTCGTACCGGTCTCCACTTATATACCGTACGCTAATTTTTACGTTCATTTAATGATAGTGGTGTATTTGATCTTCACCAAACCTGCTCCGGCCAAAATCCGAAATTTGCAGTTTTACCGGATTTCACTGACATCATGTAATCAAGTACACACATCAAGTAATGTGTGCTTATACACGATTTACACTATTTATTTTATGTACATTGTGTTCATTATTGTTCTGCATTATTTATAACTAAGATGGAAGAATAGTAAGCGGGGTACAAATACCACCACGTATAATTCCTCTGAAAAGTGATGGAAATAGTCTTTTTTACTATCTTTCCTATTGCATTTTATTACCGAAAATAGAGCTCAAGAGGTTCGCACTATAATTGTTCATTTTTAAATTACCAAATTTTCTGTATATTTTACCTGAATACGTTAAACACCCCTAAACATAATGTACCATTCCAAACTACTCTCAAAAATCATACACTTGCCATTCCAAACTACCCCACATCAACCTAAAATGTAAAAAAATTACGAATTACAAGCAAACTACGCTAAACTCGCATAAATTACTTCGACTTCCGCTATATCACCCCAACCACTTCTTACCAAGCCAAACTAAACCCAATCGCATTAAAATTACCAAACGTTTTGTTTAATCCGCCAAAGCTAAACCCCGCCAACCATCAATAACCATTCAAAACAATCCCCAAAAAAACCTTATCATCCGAAACTACACCAAATACATCGTTTTTATGGTGTGAAATTATGTATTTATATATTTCAACATTCTTCGACGACATTCTTTAACGTTGTTAGAGAACTAAATGGGAATAATTTGGAATAGTTCAGCTTCTCTGTCAACTCTCCTTCTCTTGAAGAGTGAAAAAGAGTGAAAAAAAAGGAGCTTGCACCCAGAAACGAAATTATCGTAATTTTCCAAATCATATTGAAGTACCCGGTCCTGGCAATGCAGGTTAATTTCAGCAAATTTGTTTATTTTGTGATTGGAAAAGTAGAGCATTCCTGTTTAATTGTATTATAATGTCGATTAGTCTACATCACAAATACACCACTTTTGTCAACACTGCGTTTATTTAATCTACGTCCGGGCAACGCCGGGTACATTCAGCTAGTCATTCTATAACTCTTTTACAACGGTCATAGATGATGAGAACAATAAACTATCAAATTGCCAAAAATTGCAATATCTAAAATCATGTTTGCGGGATGAAGCATTGCGCGCAGTTGACCCCTTGACATTGAGCGATGAAAATTACGCGACGGCATGGGAAATTCTCGAAAGGCGTTTTAGGAACACTAGACTAATCGTTTTCGACCATATTCATGCAATCGTCAATGCTCCGTTAATCGCAAAACCGATTCATTTAAACATAAGAAGCTTTATTGACACCATCAATTCCAACATCGCGTCACTGAAATTACTGGATGTACCTATAGACACATGGGACGCGTTAGTAACATATTTAATCGAAGAAAAATTAGATTTTGCCACAAATCGCGAATGGCATTCAACATTAAACACCGACGTGCCCAAACTAAAACATCTAATTGAATTTTTAGAGAAGCGTTGTCAATTATTGGAATCGCTCAATAAATTAAACAGCAAGACCGCTGCAAGTACATCAAGCTTTTCAAACAACAAATTTCAGGGAAAACTAGTTTCACATGTATCTCTAACAAATACGCAATGTCCGATATGCAAAAATTAAGCTCACACAATCTAGCAGTGCACGGAATTTTTAAATCTTGCTGTCGATGATAGAATAGCAAAGGTAAAACAAGCCAAACTCTGCGAAAACTGTTGTCGAAATAATCACGCAAGTTATAACTGCCTTTCCAAAAAACGCGTTGTCGCAAGTGCAACTTAAAACATCATACGTTATTGCATAAGGAAACAACATCTAATCGCGAAAACGCTCACACCATCGCCAAGCATTCATGTCATAATTCCGAAAAAACGGTTCTTCTATCAACTGCCATCGTTTTAGTAAAAGACAAATATAACAAATTCCAACCGTGTCGCGTCTTATTAGACCCCGGTTCGATGAGCAGTTATATATCAACCAATTTGTGCGACAAATTAAAACTACAACGATCTCCGGTAAACATACGCGTCGGCGGCATCGGATCTTTACAAACGGCTGTAAAACACTCCACCAATTTACATATTAAGGCAAAATTCGGTTGGTACTCAGAAAATTTTCATTGTCTTTTACTCGACAAAATTACAGACAATTTGCCGCTGCAGACCATAAACGGGGGAAAACTGGAAATCGCTTCAAATATTAAATTGTCCGATCCCAAATTTTATGAGTAAAAACCAATAGATCTGCTAATAGGGGCGCAATTATATTTAAATATTCTTCAAAACGGCTCTGTTACCGTCAATCAGCTTACCTTCCAAAATACACAACTGGGATGGATCGTCGGCGGCATGGCTGATTGCAGTCATAAAATTGCAAAACAAACGACATCCATGCTGAGCACTTTAGACGCTCAGGTAGAACGCTTTTGGCAATTAGAGGATTGCAATGAAATCACAAAGAGAAAGTATGTTGGAGAAGAGGCGGAATGCGAAAACCACTTTGTTCGCACAACCACCCGCCGACCGGATGGTCATTTTGTAATAAAATTACCATTCAAAACAAATCCTCCAAACTTAGGGTTTTCAAAAGAAATTGCGGTACGCCAGTTTTACAACTTGGAGCGGAAGTTCCTAAACGATCCCAGCTATAAAGATGATTACGTCAAATTCATGCGGGAATTCATCTCGTTAGGTCACATGATCGAGAGGCCTTATGCCCAATCAAACAATGCACACGCATACTACCTACCGCATCACGCCGTAACTAAGGAGTCAACGACGACCAAGCTTCGCGTCGTTTTCAACGCATCACAAAAATCAACAAACACTCAAAGTCTTAACGACAATTTACTAGCGGGTCCCACGATTCAAGAAGATATATTTTCCATATTGACGCGATTTAGGACATTCAAATACGTATTGAGCGGGGATATCGAAAAAATGTATCGAATGGTGGATGTCCACGCGGATGATACTAAATATTATCGCATACTTTGGCGGGAAAGTCCTGAACGACAAATCAAAACCTACGAATTAGTGACACTAACATACGGAACGAAACCGGCTAGTTTTATAGCCACGCGGTGCCTTCATGAATTAGCCAATTTGAACGAAAAACAATTTCCTGAAGCCTGTAAAATAATCAGACGAGACTTGTATGTCGACGACCTTCTGACGGGAGCAAGCTCAATCGAGAAACTGTCAACCGTCAGAGATGAAATAATCGGAATTTTGAAGCAAGGAGGTTTCAACCTACGGAAGTGGGCTTCAAACCACAGCGCATTAATACCGAGTTTTTCAAATAACAACGATGATCTCAATATAAGTCTCGATAAAAACGAATGCACTAAAACACTTGGGTTATTTTGGAATCCTGGTACCGATTGCTTAAGATACAGAGTTAAGCCAATCAACATTCCTCACAAGGTAACCAAAAGAAACTTGCTATCGACGATCTCACAAATTTTTGATCCATTAGGACTCGTGACTCCAGTCATCGTCAAAGCAAAATTTATTCTACAACAGCTCTGGACGCTTAAATTAGAATGGGACGAGCCAATTCCTTCAGATATTTTAAGTGAATACACAAATCTAATAAACGAATTCTATTATTTAAACCATCTCGCGATTACTAGAAATGTCGTAGCCGCCAAGCCAGCCAGGATCGAGCTACATGGTTTTAGCGATGCGTCCCAAGTTGGATACGGAGCGGTAATTTATATCAGAGTAACAGACGAGTCACAAACGCATCTTTCACGTATTATATGTGCAAAATCACGCGTTGCTCCGCTACGCGCGGTGAGTATTCCACGATTGGAATTGTGCGCCGCGGTACTTTTAGCGCAATTAACAAGCACGCTGCTAAACACACTAATGCCCGGTTGCAGAAAGCTCCAATTAATTGACAATTACTTAACGGTCCGTCAAATGTGACGGTTTGTTAAAATTTGATCGGGTTGCACAAAGCACTTGACGCCTCCGTTAATCGTCCGTTCCGTAATTGGAGATTAACAAGGGGTACAACGTGGCAACAGCGCAAAAACAATCCTTAAATGTCAGAAATCGTATTTTGACATATCCAAATTTATTTTAAATCTACAGTTGTGAGCATTTTATCAACATCAACGATGGAAGTACAGTGGAACCTCTCTTAGGCGGATGCCTGCGGGACCTAAGATATCTGTCCGCACAAGAGAGATATCCGGGCACGGGAGATTTGCAAAAACTAAGTAGGCATATAGTATGCAAGCATATTTTGAGGAAAAAATAGAACAGCAAAGGACATGAAGAACAAAAGAATATCAAGAATTAGCTTCAAATAATAGAATATAGAACTTCAAATTTTTATAGAGATAGAGAAATATCTTTATATTCTTCTCTTCTGTACACTTTGTCAGGATTTCATCAAACACCACCAACACTTTTATTCAACGTAATATTCAACAAATTATCTTCATGTCATCACCATGTAAAATGCCTCGAACAACAAATTTGCAACATTTCTACCAATTTCATATTTTCTGGACAAATAATATAACAAAATGGGTGTCCTCGATCGCGTTTAAACCGAATTCTTTGCATCGGTCTTCGTGGTGGCTCATCTTCGAAATCACTTGGTGAAACTAGACCGGATAGTATTATTTAATGTATATCTTAAATATATTTGGCAAAACATGTTAAAGTTATCACCAATTTTGAATAAAAAACGTAGATAAATGGCCAAAAAACACGAATGAGTGAATTGATTTTAGGTTAATCGCCCAACTGTCACTCATTAAATTAACAAGCCGTTGACAAGAGTTTAATCGGAGATTATCGTTTGTGCAACGCAAAACAGCGTTGATTGGCCGTTAATCAGAGATTAACTTTGACAATTGTTAATATTTGACGGACGATTAATCCCTTGTTAACGGCCCGTCAATCGCTTGTTAAAGTCATTGATTGGCCGTTAACAACTGATTAACTTTTGTGCAACCGGGCATCAGTTTGCATATTGATCAAACATTTTTTTGGACCGATTCATCAATTGTACTCGCTTGGATTAATGCTGTATCTAGTCACTTTCAAACGTTCGTGGCCAATCGCATCGCAGCCATTACGGAATTAACGTCACCAAATGATTGGCGGCATGTGAAAGGCAAAGACAATCCTGCCGATGTATTAAGTCGAGGAGCGTCTCCGATAGAACTAAAAAATCATCCCTTGTGGTGGAACGGACCTCTTTGGTTAAACGAGAGCGAAGACAAGTGGCCGTTATCACAAATCAATTTAAACAAAATCAATCCGCCTGAAAAACGCACCATTTCCATGTTGAGTCGCGTTAAATCAACCGAGTGGTCATTGCTAACGCGATTCTCTTTATTTCGAAAAACTCAACGTGATGGCATGAATAACCCGTTTTATTTCAAACACAAAAAAGCAAGATGGGCATATTCGCGGTCCTCTGACAGTGGAGGAATTGAACCACACAACGAAAAGAGTTGTGTTCTTAATTCAGAAACGAGAGTTTGAACACGAATTCAAACAATTATCAGAAAATCGTCCAATAGACAAAAGGTCAAATTTACTGTCCCTCAACATTTTCTTGGATGAAAACAAAATAATTCGTGTGGGAGGCAGGTTAAAAAACTCCTCCTTATCTCCTGACGTCAAACATCGCATGCTGTTGCCGAAACATCATCTGACGAATTTTATAATTGAACACATCCACAAGGATCAACTGCATGCAGGCGTTTAAGGTTACAATAACTGCTCTCCGCCAAACATTCTGGCAGACATCCGCGCGTAATAATGTTCGGAGAATGGTTCACAAATGTTTTACATGTTCGCGCGCGAAACCCAAGGCTCTAGTTCCTATCATGGGAAATTTGCCAGCCGCAAGGACTCATCAAAATAGGCCGTTTCTAACATGCGGTGTGGACTACGCCGGGCCCATGCTAATAAAAGAAAGTCAGGGTCGCGGAAAGCGTTTGACAAGGGCCTATGTAGCAGTCTTCGTGTGCTTTTCTACGAAGGCTGTACACCTCGAATTGGTGTCCGATTTAACATCTCAGTCCTTCTTAAACGCTCTAAAGAGATTAACATCAAGACGCGGTCATGTTCGTCATATTCACTCCGACAACGCGACCAAATTCGTGGGTGCCAACAATGAACTAATAGAATTGCGCCGGTTTACGGAATCCGATTCATTCAAAAACGTCATAACTAAGCTCGCTAATGACGGAATAACGTGGCATTTTTTACCACCAGCTTCCCCACACATGGGAGGAATCTGGGAAATAAACGTCAAACGCGTAAAACATCATTTAAGAAGGACGTTAGGCGAAGCGCACCTCACTTTTGAGGAATTATACACATTGCTGACTCGCGTAGAAGCCATAATCAACTCCCGTCCTATTACCCCCTTGAGTACAGACCCCAACGACCTAGCTGCACTAACAACTGCACACTTCCTGATCGGCGAGCCGCTGATCAACAATTTCGTCGAGACCGACATCACCACGACTCCCGAAAACCGCCTATCCCGGTGGCAGAGAATCGAAAAGGTCCGACAACATTTTTGGAATCGTTGGGCCAAGGAATATCTGACTCAACATCTCAATCGAAGCCAAGGTCGGACAGCAGGAAGCCATGAGCCCATCAACATCGGTGCCTTGGTGGTACTCGTCGACGAAAACACACCCCCGCAACAGTGGCGAATGGGCCGCATCGTTCAACTCCACCCAGGAAACGACGGCATCGTGAGAGTGGTGTCGATCAAAACAATTCGCGGTGTAGTGAAGCGAGCCCTTCGCAAAGTGTGCGTGCTTGCAAACAATGAATGAACAAACCAAAATGAAGTGCGGTGTGCAGTGTGCATAAGTTTGAAAAATGTTCAAAATGCGCAAGCAATCCGAGCTCCATGTGAGCACCATTGTAAATATTTCAAAAAAAATGTTTTTTAAGGCACTGCCGTCAAGGGGGCCGGTATGTACAATCATGGCGATTGCACCCCACTATCTTCCAGTGGAGGGGTTGCACTCCACCCCCCAGTTGTAAACAAAAACGGCAGAAGAAGACATTGACATTCGGACTCATTCAGATTCATACAGATTCACTCAGATTCACATTTTTAATATAAGACATTCAGAAGGAATTGAGTAGGCATTGATTCTGCATTTGTAAATAGAAAAAGTGTAAACTGCATAACTTTGTAAATATTAAATATAGTGTACAGTGTATTCGAAAGCGTTTGTCTAAACAAACCACCCCAAAGCTGCGTCGCATCCGTCCTACGACAACCAAGAGGAATCACGGGCGCGCACAAAAACATAGTATTTTTTACTATCTTTCCTATTGCATTTTATTACCGAAAATAGAGCTCAAGAGGTTCGCACTATAATTGTTTATTTTAAAATTACCAAATTTTCTGTATATTTTACCTGAATACGTTAAACACCCCTAAACATAATGTACCATTCCAAACTACCCTCAAAAATCATACACTTGCCATTCCAAACTACCCCACATCAACCTAAAATGTAAAAAAATTACGAATTCCAAGCAAACTACGCTAAACTCGCATAAATTACTTCGACTTCCGCTATATCACCCCAACCACTTCTTACCAAGCCAAACTAAACCCAATCACATTAAAATTACCAAAAATTTCGTTTAATCCGCCAAAGCTAAACCCCGCCAACCATCAATAACCATTCAAAACAATCCCCAAAAAAACCCTTATCATCCGAAACTGCACCAAATACATCGTTTTTATGGTGTGAAATTATGTATTTATATATTTCAACATTCTTCGACGACATTCTTTAACGTTGTTAGAGAACTAAATGGGAATAATTTGGAATAATTCAGCTTGTCTGTCAACTCTCCTTCTCTTGAAGAGTGAAAAAGAGTGCAAAAAAAAGGAGCTTGCAACCAGAAACGAAATTATCGTCATTTTCCAAATCATATTGAAGTACCCGGTCATGGCAATGCAGGTTAATTTCAGCAAATTTGTTTATTTTGTGATTGGAAAAGTAGAGCATTCCTGTTTAATTGTATTATAATGTCGATTAGTCTACATCACAAATACACCACTTTTGTCAACACTGCGTTTATTTAATCTACGTCCGGGCAACGCCGGGTACATTCAGCTAGTTATACATATTAGGTGCACGTGCCTAGTGCGTATTAATACAATTTGGATAACAAAAGAGAATAATTTGTATGTACCAAATAATACTCGCAAAGGTGTACTCGTATGGCCAGTCATAATTTTCACAAAATGAATTAGAAAAATTAACATTCTAAAGTAAATAAATATTTTGACGGGAATGTGGTGAATGAAAAAATCTTATTCGGCCACTTCGACAAACTAACACTTATTTACATTAACATGCATTCCTTCATGGACCTGTGACGAAATACAAACAAATATCGAAATTTTAAGTGTTCCATTTGATTTCGTTTCTGTATGCAACCGGTTTTTTCACTCTTGTCAGTCTGAACTTACTACACAGTGATATTTTTACATCCAAGCGCCCTAAATTATTTTGCCGTTGATTTCAAAAATTTCCCTGGAAGGAGAGTAATCAGCAGTGGGGCTCGTCAGGGGTGGCAGGGTTGGCAGTGCCACCCCAAGTATAAATTTACTATCGAACACAAAATTAGTTCTGTAAATCAATTGCTGAATTATGAATTTTTCAGTTATTTTCACGAAAATCTAACGCTTACACCGCTTTAAAATTAAAAACCATAGAGCTCTTTATACAATGGAGAAAAAGTCCTTATTATTTGCGATGTAAAATGCACGCATGTTTAGAAGGTAGGACTTGCCCCATTAGCGTCTTGCAATTCAGAACATACGTTTGTGTTTGCAACTCAACCGGAATAATTATTTATTGGAAGGTGGAAGAGAATCAAAATTTGTATCAGCATATTTAATATTCAGAATAGCGTCTATTAATCGAAACAATATATTTTACTAGCTGAATGTACCCGGCGTTGCCCGGACGTAGATTAAATAAACGCAGTGTTGACAAAAGTGGTGTATTTGTGATGTAGACTAATCGACATTATAATACAATTAAACAGGAATGCTCTACTTTTCCAATCACAAAATAAACAAATTTGCTGAAATTAACCTGCATTGCCAGGACCGGGTACTTCAATATGATTTGGAAAATGACGATAATTTCGTTTCTGGGTGCAAGCTCCTTTTTTTTCACTCTTTTTCACTCTTCAAGAGAAGGAGAGTTGACAGAGAAGCTGAACTATTCCAAATTATTCCCATTTAGTTCTCTAACAACATTAAAGAATGTCGTCGAAGAATGTTGAAATATATAAATAAATAATTTCACACCATAAAAACGATGTATTTGGTGTAGTTTCGGATGATTAGGTTTTTTTTGGGGATTGTTTTGAATGGTTATTGATGGTTGGCGGGGTTTAGCTTTGGCGGATTAAACGAAACTTTTGGTAATTTTAATGCGATTGGGTTTAGTTTGGCTTGGTAAGAAGTGGTTGGGGTGATATAGCGGAAGTCGAAGTAATTTATGCGAGTTTAGCGTAGTTTGCTTGTAATTCGTAATTTTTTTACATTTTAGGTTGATGTGGGGTAGTTTGGAATGGCAAGTGTATGATTTTTGAGAGTAGTTTGGAATGGTACATTATGTTTAGGGGTTTTTAACGTATTCAGGTAAAATATACATAAAATTTGGTAATTTTAAAATGAACAATTATAGTGCGAACCTCTTGAGCTCTATTTTCGGTAATAAAATGCAATAGGAAAGATAGTAAAATAGACTATTTCCATCACTTTTCAGAGGAATTATACGTGGTGGTATTTGTACCCCGCTTACTATTCCTCCATCTTAGTTATAAATAATGCAGAACAATAATGAACACAATGTACATAAAATAAATAGTGTAAATCGTGTATAAGCACACATTACTTATGATGTCAGTGAAATCCGGTAAAACTGCAAATTTCGGATTTTGGCCGGAGCAGGTTTGGTGAAGATCAAATACACCACTATCATTAAATGAACGTAAAAATTAGCGTACGGTATATAAGTGGAGTCCGGTACGACGATGGTAATTTTTCGAAAATCGATTAGGGAGATATTTACTTAACGTCAAGAACAAATCGGGAATATATATTAAAAAAATTTATTTAATAGCGATAGAACTTCGAATACTGATGCGTCGCCTCGACCTTGGCGACGTTGAGTACCAGCGTTCCAGACGCTGAAGCAGCAATTTTAACAATTATATTAGGTGCACGTGCCTAGTGCGTATTAAAAAAATTTGGATTACCAAATAATACTCGCGCAGGTGTACTCGACTGGCCCGTCATAATTTGCACAAAATAAATTAACATACTAAAGTATATAAATATTTTGACGGGAATGTGGTGAGTGTAAAAATCTTATTCGGCCTCTCCGACAAACTAACACTTGTTTACATTAACATGCATGCCTTCATGGACCTGTGACGAATTACAAACAAATATCTAAATTTCAAGTGTTCCATTTGATTTCGTTTCTGGATGCAAGCGGTTTTTTTCACTCTTGTCAGTCTGAACTTATTACATAGTGATATTTTCACATCCAGGTGCCCTAAATTTATTTTGCCGCTGATTTCAAAAATTTTTCTGGAAGGAAAGTAGTCAGCAGTGGGGCTCGTCAGGGGTGGCAGGGTTGGCAGTGCCACTCCAAGTATAAATTTACTATCGAACACAAAATTAGTTCTGTAATTCAGTTGCAGAATTATGAATTTTTCAGATATTTTCACGAAAATTTAGCGCTTACACCGCCACTGGTATGAATGTCAGTGATATCTGGTACATACAACGGTGAAAATTTCGGGGCAAATTTGGTGAAAAACAAATACACCACTATCATTAACTAAACGTAAAAATTAGCGTACAAATATAAGTGGAGTCCGGTCCGATGCTGATAATTTTTCGAAAATTGATTGGGGGCAGATTTGGTTAACGCGAGGATCAAATGTTAAATTAAAATACTTTATTTGATAGCGGTAGACCTTCGAACACTGTTGCGTCGCCTCAGCGAATTTGGCGACTTTGCGAACAGTTTCCGACACTGGAGCAGCAATTTTCACAATTGTAGTTGTGTTAAAATTAAACACCGCGATCGAGTACTGCTCCACACGCTGAACCAGCAATTCTCGAATTCTAAGAAACGATAAGAAATGCTTATCCAACGCTTGGTATGTGCGAATTTCTGCATAGACACTCAATCAAACTAAATCGAGCATGGCCTTTTCACGTTTCTGACCTTGCCCTTGACGTGGCAGGCTCCAGCTGCTTAAATAATGTAAAAATCTTATTCGGCCTCTCCAATAAACTCACATTTGTTTACATTAACACGCATTCCCTCATGGACTTGTGACGAATTACAAACAAATATTTCAACTTCAAGTGTTCCATCTAATTTCGTTTCTGGGTGCAAGCTCCTTTATTTTCACTCTAGTCAGTCTAAACTTATTACACAGAGTTATATTTTCAAATCCAGGCGCCCTAAAGAATTTTGTCGTTGTTTTCAAAAGTTCCAAGAGAAGGAGAGTTGACATAGAAGCTAAATTATTCCAAATTATTCCCATTTAGTTCTCTGACAATGTTGAAATATATAAATACAAAATTTTACACCATAAAAACGAAGTATTTAGGAATTATGTATAAAAAAAGTCGAAGTTATTCTTCGCTCTTGAGCTCTATTTCCGGTATTAAAAATGCAATAGGAAAGATAGTAAGAAAGACTATTTCCATCACTTTGCACGGGAATTATACGTGGTGGTGTTTGTTCTCCGCTTACTATTAGATTTTCAAACTGCTCCATCTTATAAATAATGCAGAACAATAATGAACGCAATGTACGTAAAATAAATAGTGTAAATAAATCGTGTCTAAGCATACAATACTTAAGCGTATGATGTCAGTGAAAATTTCGGATTTCGGCCGGAGCAGGTTTGGTGAAGAACAAATACACCACTATCATTAACTGAACGGTAAAAATTAGCGTACGAAAATAAGTGAAGTCCGGTCCGACGCTGGAAATTTTTCGAAAATCGATTGGGGAGAGTTTTGGTTAACGGCAAGAACAAATCGGGAATATTATATTAAAATAATTTATTTAATAGCGATAGAACTTTGAATACCGATGCGTCGCCTCGACCTTGGCGACGTTGAGTACCAGCGTTCCAGACGCTGAAGCAGCAATTTTCACAATTATATGAGGTGCACGTGCCTAGTGCGTATAAAAACAATTTGGATAACAAAAGAGATTAATTTGTATGTACCAAATAATACTCGCACAGGTGTACTCGTATGGCCCGTCATAATTTTCACAAAATCAATTTAAGAAATTAACATTCTAAAGTAAATAAATATTTTGACAGGAATGTTAAAAATCTTATTCGGTCTCTCCGACAAACTAACACTTGTTTACATTAACATGCAATTCTTCATGGACCTGTGACGAATTACAAACAAATATCGAAATTTCAAGTGTTCCATGTCCGTCTGAACTTATTACACAGTGATATTTTTACATTCAGGCGCCCTAAATTATTTTGACGTTGATTTATAAAGTTTCCCTGGAAGGAGAGTAGTCAGCAGGTGCCTCGTCAGGGGTGGCAGGGTTGGCAGTGCCACTCCAAGTATAAATTCACTATCGAACACAAAGATAGTTCTGATTCAATTATAGAATTTCGAATTTTTCAGATATTTTTACGAAACTCTAGCGCTTACACGGCCTTTATACCTCTTTAAAGTTAAAAACCATAGAGCTGTTTATACAAATGCACGCATGTTGAAAAGGTAGGGCTTGCCCCGTCAGCGTGTTGCAATTCATAAATACGTTTATGTTTGCATCTCAACTGGAACAAATATTTATTGGAAGGTGGAAGAGAATCGAAATAGGTATCAGCCTATTTAATATTCAGAATAACGACTATTAGTCGGAACAATATATTTTATGTGCAGATATTTATTAATATTTTATGATTTAATACGATAAGGCATTTATAAATAACACAACCAAATAGAAGATTTTGATTGAAAACGATTATTAATTTATGGTAGCCGAAGTAATTTAAGTGAGTTTGTCATAGCTTGCTATGTTTTGTAGCATTTATTGTAATTTTATAGTGATTGGGCTTAGTTTGGGGTGGTAAGGGGTAGTTGGGGGTGATTTATGGTAGCCGAAGTAATTCAGGTGAGTTTGAGATAGTTTGCTATGGCTTGTAGCATTTTTCGTAATTTTAAAGTGATTGGACTTATTTTGGGGTGGTAAGGGGTAGTTGGGGGTGATTTATGGTAGCCGAAGTAATTTAGGTGAGTTAGGCATAGTTTGCTATGGTTTGTAGCATTTTTTGTAATTTTAAAGTGATTGGGTTTAGTTTGTGGTTGGTAAGGGGTAGTTGGGGGTGATTTATGGTAGCCGAAGTAATTCAGGTGAGTTTGAAATAGTTTGCTACGGTTTGTAGAATTTTTTTTTAATTTTAAAGTGATTGAGCCTATTTTGGGGTGGTAAGGGGTAGTTGGGGGTGATTTATGGAAGCCAAAGTAATTTAGATGAGTTTGGCATAGTTTGATATGGCTTGTAACATTTTTTGTAATTTTTAAGTGATTGGGCTGAGTTTGGGGTGGTAAGGGGTAGTTGGGGGTGATTTATGATAGCCGAAGTAATTTAAGTGAGTTTGGCATAGTTTGCTATGGTTTGTAGCATTTTTTGTAATTTTAAAGTGATTGGGCTTATTTTGGGGTGGTAAGGGGTAGTTGGGGGTGATTTATGGTAGCCGAAGTAATTTAGGTGAGTTAGGCATAGTTTGCTATGATTTGTTGAATATTTTGTAATTTTAAAATGATTGGGTTTATTTTGGGGTTGTAAGGGGTAGTTCGGGGTGATTTATGGTAGCCGAAGTAATTTAGGGGAGTTTGGCATAGTTTGCTACGGTTTGTAGAATTTTTTTGTAATTTTAAAGTGATTGAGCCTATTTTGGGGTGGTAAGGGGTAGTTGGGGGTGATTTATGGAAGCCAAAGTAATTTAGATGAGTTTGGCATAGTTTGATAAGGCTTGTAACATTTTTTTGTAATTTTAAAGTGATTGGGCTGAGTTTGGGGTGGTAAGGGGTTGTTGGGGGTGATTTATGTTAGCCGAAGTAATTTAGGTGAGTTAGGCATAGTTTGCTATGGTTTGTAGCATTTTTTGTAATTTTAAAGTGATTGGGCTTATTTTGGGGTGGTAAGGGGTAGTTGGGGCTGATTTATGGTAGCCGAAGTAATTTAGGTGAGTTAGGCATAGTTTGCTATGGTTTGTAGCATTTTTTTGTAATTTTAAAGTGATTGGGCTTATTTTGGGGTAGTAAGGGGTTGTTGGGGGTGATTTATGTTAGCCGAAGTAATTTAGGTGAGTTAGGCATAGTTTGCTATGGTTTGTAGCATTTTTTGTAATTTTAAAGTGATTGGGCTTATTTTGGGGTAGTAAGGGGTTGTTGGGGGTGATTTATGTTAGCCGAAGTAATTTAGGTGAGTTAGGCATAGTTTGCTATGGTTTGTAGCATTTTTTGTAATTTTAAAGTGATTGGGATGAGTTAGGGGTGGTAAGGGGTAGTTGGGGGTGATTTATGTTAGCCGAAGTAATTTAAGTGAGTTAGGCATAGTTTGCTATGGTTTGTAGCATTTTTTGTAATTTTAAAGTGATTGGGATGAGTTAGGGGCGGTAAGGGGTAGTTGGGGGTGATTTATGATAGCCGAAGTAATTTAAGTGAGTTTGGCATAGTTTGCTATGGTTTGTAGCATTTTTTGTAATTTTAAAGTGATTGGGCTTATTTTGGGGTAGTAAGGGGTTGTTGGGGGTGATTTATGTTAGCCGAAGTAATTTGGGTGAGTTAGGCATAGTTTGCTATGGTTTGTAGCATTTTTTGTAATTTTAAAGTGATTGGGATGAGTTAGGGGTGGTAAGGGGTAGTTGGGGGTGATTTATGATAGCCGAAGTAATTTAAGTGAGTTTGGCATAGTTTGCTATGGTTTGTAGCATTTTTTGTAATTTTAAAGTGATTGGGCTTATTTTGGGGTAGTAAGGGGTTGTTGGGGGTGATTTATGTTAGCCGAAGTAATTTAGGTGAGTTAGGCATAGTTTGCTATGGTTTGTAGCATTTTTGATAATTTTAAAGTGATTGGGCTTATTTTGGGGTGGTAAGGGGTAGTTTGGGGTGATTTATGGAAGTCAAAGTAATTTAGATGAGTTTGGCATAGTTTGCTACGGTTTGTAGAATTTTTTTGTAATTTTAAAGTGATTGGGCTTATTTTGGGGTGGTAAGGGGTAGTTTGGGGTGATTTATGGAAGTCAAAGTAATTTAGATGAGTTTGGCATAGTTTGCTACGGTTTGTAGAATTTTTTTGTAATTTTAAAGTGATTGGGCTTATTTTGGGGTGGTAAGGGGTAGTTGGGGGTGATTTTTGGTAGACGAAATAATATGTGTGAGTTGGACATAATCTGCCATGATTTGTGTCATTTTGTTTTATTTTAAAGTGATTGGAGTTACTTGGGGTTGCTAAGGGGTGGTAAGGGATGATTTAAAATAACGGATCTAGTTTATGTCAGTTTGGCATAGTTCGGGAATTTTTTGGGGTTGATTTGGTAAAATTTGCAGTGGTAAGAGATATTTGAGGATGTTTAATGTTGACGGATTAAATTTGGAGTGATTTGGTAATTTTTAATTGAGTCACGGATCGACATTATAATTGAAATCAAAATTATAATTGAAATATCTGCGGCCTCGCTAGGTACGGCAAAAGTATGATCACGAAAGCAGAAACTCGACGTTGAAATTGTTTAGGTTAAATAAGTGCTTTTAATGTAAACCGGTCGCCCGTCGTCGAAGTTGTTTTGGCTAGATACGTGCTTCTAACATAAACACGGTCTCCGCGATCCGATCATTTTTTGTTTATTTTAGCCGGTTTTTATTGAATTACAAAGGAACCGGGCCGAATTTCGCAAAATCCCTTCTTAGTGTTCAGTTTCGGCACATGATACACCCGTGTCTAAAATTTCAAGTCTCCAGCCCTCACGGTTTGGGCTGTGGGTTGATTATGAATCAGTGTGTAGATGTGTAGATGAATGAGTGAATGAATGAGTGTGTCAGTGAGGACACTTCGCTTTATATATATAGATATGCAGATATTTCTTTATATTTTATGATTTTTTGCCTACAAAGTCTGCAACAGTGCGTTTTTTCCATCTTAAAAAGAATTATGGTAGCCGAAGTATTTTGGTGAGTTTGGCTTAGCTTGCTATGGTCTGTAGCATTTTTTGTAATTTTAAAGTGATTTGGCTTAGTTTGGGGTGGTAAGGGGTAGTTGGGGGTGATTTATGGTAGCCGAAGTAATTTGCCTGAGTTTCCCATAGTTTGCTATCGCTTGTTGCATTTTTTGTAATTTTAAAGTATTTGGGCTTAGTTTGGGGTAGTAAGCGGTAGTTGGGGGTGATTTATGGTAGCCGAAGTAATTTGGGTGAATTTGGCATAGTTTGCTATGGTTTGTAGCATTTTCTGTAATTTTAAATTGATATGGCTTAGTTTGGGGTGGTAAGGGGTAGTTGGGGGTGATTTATGGTAGCCGAAGTAATTTGGGTGAGTTTGGCATAGTTTGCTATGGTTTGTAGCATTTTTTGTAATTTTAAAGTGATTGGGCTTAGTTTTGGGTGCTAAGGGGTAGTTGGGGGTGATTTATGGTAACCGAAGTAATTTGGGTGAGTTTGGCATAGTTTGCTATGGTTTGTGGCATTTTTTGTAATTTTAAAGTGATTGGGTTTATTTTGGGGTGGTAAGGGGTAGTTGGGGGTGATTTACGTTAGCCGAAGTAATTTAGGGGAGTTTGGCATAGTTTGCTATGGTTTGTAGCATTTTTTGTAATTTGAAAGTAATTGGGCTTAGTTGGGGGTGATTTATAGTAGCCGAAGTAATTTAGGTGAGTTTGGCATGGTTTGCCATGATTTGTAGCATTTTTTGAGATTTTAAAGTGATTGGGCTTAATTTGGATTGGTAAGGGGTAGTTGGAAGTGATTTATGGTAGCCGAAGTAATTTAGGTGAGTTTGCCATGGTTTGCTATGGTTTATAACATTTTTTGTAATTTTAAAATGATTGGGCTTAGTTTGGGGTGGTAAGGGGTAATTGAGGGTGATTTATAGTAGCCGAAGTAATTTGGGTGAGTTTGGCATAGTTTGCTATGATTTGTAGCATTTTTTGTAATTTTAAAGTGATTGGGCTTAGTTTGGGGTGGTAAGGGTTAGTTGGGGGTGATTTATGGTAGCCGAAGTAATTTAGGTGAGTTTGGCATAGTTTGTTATGGTTTGTATCATTTTTTGTAATTTTAAAGTGAGTGGGCTTAGTTTGGGGTGGTGAGGGGTAGTTGGGGGTGATTTATGGTAGCTGAAGTAATATAGGTGAGATTAGCATAGTTTGTTATGGTTTGTAGCATTTTTTGTAATTTTAAATTGATTGGGTTTATTTTGGAATGGTAAGGGGTAGTTGGAGGTGATTTATGGTAGCCGAAGTAATTTAGGTGAGTTTGGCATAGTTTGTTATGGTTTGTATCATTTTTTGTAATTTTAAAGTGATTGGGCTTAGTTTGGGGTGTTGACGGGTAGTTGGGGGTGATTTATGGTAGCTGAAGTAATTTAGGTGAGTTTAGCATAGTTTGTTATGGTTTGTAGCATTTTTTGTAATTTTAAAGTGATTGGGTTTATTTTGGAATGGTAAGGGGTAGTTGGAGGTGATTTATGGTAGCCGAAGTAATTTAGGTGAGTCTGGCATAGTTTGCTATGGTTTGTAGCATTTTTTGAAATTTTAAAGTGATTGAGATTAGTTTGGGGTGGTAAGGGGTAGTTGGAGGTGATTTATGGTAGCCGAAGTAATTTAGGTGAGTTTGGCATAGTTTGTTATGGTTTGTATCATTTTTTGTAATTTTAAAGTGATTGGGCTTAGTTTTGGGTGGTAAGGGGTAGTTGGGGGTTGATTTTTGATAGCCGAAGTAACGTGTGTGAGTTCGAAATAGTCTGCTATGGTTTGTAGCATTTTTTGTAATTTTAAGTGATTGGGCTTAGTTTGGGGTGGTAAGGGGTAGTTGGGAGAGATTTATGGTAGCCGAAGTAATTTAGGTGAGTTTGGCATAATTTTGCTATGGTTTATAGCATTTTTTGGAATTTTAAATTAATTGGACATATTTTGGGGTAGTAAGGGGTAGTTGAGGGTGATTTATGGTAGCCGAAATAATTTAGGTGAGTTTGGCATAGTTTGCCATAGTTTGTAGCATTTCTTGTAATTTTAAAGTGATTGGGCTTATTTTGGGGTAGTAAGGGGTAGTTGGGGGTGATTTATGGTAGCCAAAGTAATTTAGGTGAGTTTGGCATAGTTTGTTATGGTTTGTAGCATTTTTGTAATTTTAAAGTGATTGGGCTTATTTTGGAGTGGTAAGGGGTAGTTGAAGGTGATTTATGGTAGCCGAAGTAATTTAGGTGAGTTTGGCCTAGTTTGGCCTAGTTTGCTATGGTTTGTTACATTTTTTGTAATATTAAAGTGATTGGGCTTATTTTGGTGTAGTTAGGGGTAGTTGGGGGTGTAGTTGGAGGTGATTTATGGTAGCCGAAGTAATTTAGGTGAGTTTGGCATGGTTTGCTATCGTTTGTAGCATTTTTTGTAATTTTAAAGTGATTGGGCTTATTTTGGGGTAGTTGGGTGTGATTTATGGTAGCCGAAGTAATTTAGGTGAGTTTGGCCTAGTTTGCTATGGTTTGTAGCATTTTTTGTAATTTTAAAGTGATTGGGCTTAGTTTGGGGTGGCAAGGGGTAGTTGGGAGAGATTTATGGTAGCCGAAGTAATTTAGGTGAGTTTAGCATAATTTGCTATGGTTTTAGCATTTTTTGTAATTTTAAAGTGATTGGGTTTAGTTTGGTGAGGTAAGGGGTGGTTGGGGGAGATTTTTGATAGCCGAAGTAACGTGTGTGAGTTCGAAATAGTCTGCTATGGTTTGTAGCATTTTTTGTAATTTTAAGTGATTGGGCTTAGTTTGGGGTGGTAAGGGGTAGTTGGGAGAGATTTATGGTAGCCGAAGTAATTTAGGTGAGTTTGGCATAATTTTGCTATGGTTTATAGCATTTTTTGGAATTTTAAATTAATTGGACATATTTTGGGGTAGTAAGGGGTAGTTGAGGGTGATTTATGGTAGCCGAAATAATTTAGGTGAGTTTGGCATAGTTTGCCATAGTTTGTAGCATTTCTTGTAATTTTAAAGTGATTGGGCTTATTTTGGGGTAGTAAGGGGTAGTTGGGGGTGATTTATGGTAGCCAAAGTAATTTAGGTGAGTTTGGCAAAGTTTGTTATGGTTTGTAGCATTTTTGTAATTTTAAAATGATTGGGCTTATTTTGGAGTGGTAAGGGGTAGTTGAAGGTGATTTATGGTAGCCGAAGTAATTTAGGTGAGTTTGGCCTAGTTTGCTATGGTTTGTTACATTTTTTGTAATATTAAAGTGATTGGGCTTATTTTGGTGTAGTAAGGGGTAGTTGGGGGTGTAGTTGGAGGTGATTTATGGTAGCCGAAGTAATTTAGGTGAGTTTGGCATGGTTTGCTATCGTTTGTAGCATTTTTTGTAATTTTAAAGTGATTGGGCTTATTTTGGGGTAGTTGGGGGTGATTTATGGTAGCCGAAGTAATTTAGGTGAGTTTGGCCTAGTTTGCTATGGTTTGTAGCATTTTTTGGAATTTTAAAGTGATTGGGTTTAGTTTGAGGAGGTAAGGGTTAGTTGGGGGTGATTTATGGTAGCCGAAGTAATTTAGGTGAGTTTAGCATAGTTTGCTATGGTTTGTAGCATTTTTTGTAATTTTAAAGTGATTGGGCTTATTTTGGAATGGTAAGGGGTAGTTGGAGGTGATTTATGGTAGCCGAAGTAATTTAGGTGAGTTTGGCATGGTTTGCTATGGTTTGTAGCATTTGTTGGAATTTTAAATTGATTGGGCATATTTTGGTGTAGTAAGGGGTAGTTGACGGTGATTTATGGTAGCCGAAGTAATTTAGGTGAGTTTGCCATAGTTTGCTATAGTTTGTAGCATTTTTTGTAATTTTAAAGTGATTGGGCTTATTTTGGGGTAGTAAGGGGTAGTTGGGGGTGATTTATGGTAGCCGAAGTAATTTAGGTGAGTTTGGCATAGTTTGTTATGGTTTGTAGCATTTTTTGTAATTTTAAAGTGATTGGGCTTATTTTGGAGTGGTAAGGGGTAGTTGGAGGTGATTTACGGTAGACGAAGTAATTTAGGTGAGTTTGGCATGGTTTGCTATGGTTTGTAGCATTTTATGGAATTTTAAATTGATTGGGCATATTTTGGGGTAGTACGGGGTAGTTGGCGGTGATTTATGGTAGCCGAAGTAATTTAGGTGAGTTTGGCCTAGTTTGCTATGGTTTGTAGCATTTTTTGTAATTTCAAAGTGATTGGGCTTAGTTTGGGGTGGTAAGGGGTAGTTGGGAGAGATTTATGGTAGCCGAAGTAATTTAGGTGAGTTTGCCATAGCTTTGCTATGGTTTATAGCATTTTTTGGGATTTTAAATTGATTGGGCATATTTGGGGTAGTAAGGGGTAGTTGAGGGTGATTTATGGTAGCCGAAGTAATTTAGGTGAGTTTGGCATAGTTTGTTATGGTTTGTAGCATTTTTTGTAATTTTAAAGTGATTGGGCTTATTTTGGAGTGGTAAGGGGTAGTTGGAGGTGATTTACGGTAGACGAAGTAATTTAGGTGAGTTTGGCATGGTTTGCTATGGTTTGTAGCATTTTTTGAAATTTGAAATTGATTGGGCATATTTTGGGGTAGTAAGGGGTAGTTGGCCGTGATTTATGGTAGCCGAAGTAATTTAGGTGAGTTTGGCCTAGTTTGCTATGGTTTGTAGCATTTTTTGTAATTTCAAAGTGATTGGGCTTAGTTTGGGGTGGTAAGGAGTAGTTGGGAGATATTTATGGTAGCCGAAGTAATTTAGGTGAGTTTGGCATAGTTTGCAATAGTTTGTAGCATTTTTTGTAATTTTAAAGTGATTGGGCTTATTTTGGGGTAGTAAGGGGTAGTTGGCTGTGATTTATTGTAGCCGAAGTAATTTAGGTGAGTTTGGCCTAGTTTGCTATGGTTTGTATATAAATCGTTTTATTTGCCTTTCGACCTTAAGACTCCTACAAAATTATACAATTTTTCTTCAACTTAATATTAAATTCTTCTAAAACCGATCTCTTCTTCATTCCTTCTTTTACGCACTCTCCCCCCTCTTTCTCTCTCTCACCACGCTTCTTATCCATTCTATTCCTCTTCCATCCTCATTCAATACCTCATCTCTCCTTCTTTCATCCTGTCTCAGACTCTCACATTCCTTCATCAGATGTTCCACTGTTGCTCGTCCTTCTCCGCATATTCTACATACTCTCTTCTCCTCTTTCTCCCAGAATTTGCATTCTCTCTCTTCATTTCCGCACCTGAATCTTGCAATCATTCTTTTCTCATTTGCATTTTCTCTTTCCAGGTACTTCGGTAGTTTTTCCGATATTATTTCTTTATACTTGTTATTGTACCTGGACTTTTTTATTCTCTCCCTTCTCTCTTGTCCCTCCACATCCCTATCTCTGTCTCTCAGTTTTCTCACCCTTTCTCTCATTCTCACCCCTCGTTCACTCATTCTCGTCGCTTCTCCTAAGGTATACCCATTCCTTTCATAATACTTTGCCCTTTCACTCATTCTATCATTTTCTGCTTCTCTCTTTTTCTCTCTCCGACATTCCTGCAACAGTTCGCACCAAGTCCTTTCGCTAATTCTCTCCTCAAAAGTTGCCGCCCTCTTTCCTGCTTCCACTCTCATCTTTTGTCTTTTCGTTTCCTCTCTCACTATGTACCCTGGTGTTTCTCTGTCCACTCCTAGCACCCATTTCAGATATTTCTCTTGCACCCTTTCAACCTCCTCCCATTCCTTCCAGCCCCATATCTCCGCCCCATACATCAACACACTTTTCACAAGACTATCAAACATCATCATCCTTCTTCTAAAATTATGCCCGAACTTCCTTTCTCCTTCCTTTCCCCATACTACTCCTACCACTCTATTTGCCTTTTTGACTTGTTCCTTTACCTGTGCCCCTGCTGTTCCTCTTTCGTTAAACACATACCCCAAATAATACATCTCTTTCACTTTTTCTATCACCTGCTTTTTCTCCCACATCCATTCTTCCTCTCTTCTTTCTCTTCCCCCTTTACTAAACACCAGCATCTTTGTCTTTTTAGCATTCACTTCTAATTTCTTTTTCCTCATGTATGCCTCTAATGTTTTTATCATTCCTCTCATTGCTCTTTCATTCCCTGCCACTAGCACCAAATCATCCGCATACGCCAGCGACCATACTTTCTTTCTTCCTATTACCATTCCTCCATCCTGCGCTTCGCTCAGTACCCTCTCTACATCACTAATGAATAGAGTAAACAGTGTGGGACTGAGCGGAGACCCTTGTCTCACCCCTTTTTTCGTCCAAAAGCATTCAATCTCTTCCTCTCCCACCTTCACTCTATTTCTTGTCTCTCTATATATATCTTCTATTCTGCACACTAGCTTTTCATTCACTCCTCTTTCTCTCATACATTCCCACAGTTTCTCTCTATCCACACTATCAAAAGCTGCCTTCAGGTCTACGAACAATGCATACACCCTACCTCCCCTCTTTTTCAACTCTCTGCTCACTATGTGTTGCAGGATGTACACATTGTCCATTGTTCCCCTCCCGGCCCTAAATCCCGCCTGCCCATCCTGAATCATCCCTTTTGTTTCTACCTCCTTCACCAATCTTTCTCCCAGGCACATCGCATATATCTTGTACGCCGTGCACAACAGACTCACTCCTCAATAGTTACTCACCTCCTCCTTGCTTTCTTTTTTGTGTACCGGGCACACCAGACTCTCTCTCCATTCGCTCGGCATCCTTTCACCCATCCATACATCGTTTATTATTTCTCTCAGCCTTTCCGTTAATCCCTCCGTTCCGTATATCCAGACTTCGTTCTCTATCTCGTCCCTCCCCGGCGCTTTTCTCTTCTTCAGCTTTCTTATTTTTCCTTCCATCTCTTCTTTCGTTATTTCATCCCCTCGCCCTATTTCCCTGGTCCCTGTTCTTTTATTCTCTTCCATTTCCTTCTTCCTCTCCCCGTCCAGCAGTTCCCTGAAGTACTTTTCCCACCCTTCTATATTTATCCTTTCTGTTGCCCTCACCTTCCTCTTCCTTCTTTCTTTGTTTATGTATCTCCATGCGTCATTTTCCGTTTTAATTTCCTTGATTTCTTTCTCTTCTTCTTTTTTCTTTGTTTCTTTCCTTTCTTTACATTTTTCCCTGAATTTTTATTTCGCCTTTATGTATTCCATTTTTTTTCCCTTGTCCTGTCTCCACTTCTTCAGTGCTGCTTTTACTTCTTTCTTTAAATTACTACATTCCTTATCCCACCAGTTATTCTCTTGTTCCCTCTTTATCTTCGGTCTTCCTTCTTTTCGTGGTGCTGCTTTCTCGATGTTGGCCTTTAATTCTTTCATGTTTTCCTCCGTTTCTTTTGCCTTGTACTCACTTTTCTCTATTTCTTTCCTGTAGTTTTCTATTCCCTGTTCATCCCACTTTCTTCTCCTTCCTTCTTTGCCCCTCTTTCTCATCTCTTTTTCCTCTAGTATCATTTCCTCTTCCGCTTCTCCAATTTCAACTTCTATCGGCATGTGGTCTGACTCCAGTCTCCCTTCCACTCTGAATTTCGTTACTTCTTGCCACCCTTTTTCCTCTACCAGTGCGTAGCCAATGACTGATTCTCCTCTTTTATTCGCGAAGGTGTATTCCTCTTGCTCATCTCCTTCTTTGTTGCCATTCAGTAATTCCCAGCCCATTTCTTCTGCTACTTTTAGCAGTATTCTTCCTTCTTTATTCATCTTCTTGTCTTTCGTTTTTCTTTTCCTGTCCTCTACTTTGTCCTCTTCTATTCTTGCTCCTTGTTCTCCTATTCTTGCATTAAAGTCTCCCCCTATCAGTATTGTTGTTCTTTACTTTCCCTGCATTTTCTCTTCTAGCTTCTCTCCTGTTTTCTTCATAATTACGCTGTATATGGTTTCTATTCTCCATGTACCATTTTCTATCACTATTTCTCTCTCCATTATCCCTTCCTCCTGCTCTGACTCTTCTCTCTTCCCCTTACTTATTTCTTTTATATATTTCTTTACTCCCGTTAGTATCCCCCCACTCGCCCTCCCTTTTTTCTTTTGTTTCTTTGCCATTTGCCATTCCCAATTGAACTCCTCCGGCAGTCTCTTTTCTATTCTTTTTCTTCCCCCTTCTTCAACCCATGATTCTGTTAGTCCTACGCTGTCAAATTTTTTTATATATTCCCAGAAGCTTTTTCCTTTTTTTTCTAGTCCTGCTACATTCCAGAATACTATCTTTATTTTCTTCTTCTTTTGCCTATTTCTCGCTCCGTGTTGTTTTCCTTTCTTTTCTCCTCTTTTCTCTAAAAATTTTTTTCCCACACTATTTTCTCCCTTTCTTCGTCTCATTTATACCATGTCCCGTTTACTTCTATTTTCTTGTATCCTACTTTTACTCTATTTCCCTCGTTTCTTTTTTCATTGCTTCTCCCCTTATCTTCTTTTGCGTTTCTCGTTCCATCTTCGTAAGGTCGTCGTCTATATATATTTTTTCATTTTTCTCCCGCAGCTTTCCCTTACTCTTCATTACTTCTTTTTTTTCTCCCCAGCTTCTTATCTTTGCCACTATCATCCTCCCTTGCGCTACTTTGTATGCTTCGTCTACCTTTATTTCCACCCCTAGTTCCGTTTTTAAGCAGTTTTCTATATTTAGTTCTAGTTTCCCGTCTGCATTTTTTAGTCCCGTTATTACTATGTTGTTTTTCCTTTCCTTTTTCTCGCCTTCATCTAGTCTTTCCTCCATGTTTTTTATTTTTCTGTTCATTTCCCTTCGTTCTTCTTCCCATCTTTTTTCCTTTTCTCTCATTTCTGCCCTCATTTCTCCATCTCCTTCTTAATGTCCTCGTGTCCCCTTTTTAAGTATTCTGTGTTTTTCTTGATTTCTCTCAAAATCTCTTCCATCCTCTCCATTTTCTGTTCGTCCCTTGTTTTCTTACTTTGTTTTCTTACTTCTTAGTTTGGTGTGGTAAGGGGTAGTTGGGAGAGATTTATGGTAGTCGAAGTAATTTAGGTGAGTTTGGCATAGTTTGCAATAGTTTGTAGCATTTTTTGTAATTTTAAAGTGATTGGGCTTATTTTGGAGTGGTAAGGGGTAGTTGGAGGTGATTTATGGTTGCCGAAGTAATGTAGGTGAGTTTGGCATGGTTTGCTAAGGTTTGTAGCATTTTTTGGAACTTTAAATTGATTGGGCATATTTTGGGGTAGTGAGGGGTAGTTGGCGGTGATTTATGGTAGCCGAAGTAATTTAGTTTGGGGAGGTAAGGGTTAGTTGGGGGTGATTTATGGTAGCCGAAGTAATTTAGGTGAGTTTAGCATAGTTTGCTATGGTCTTAGCATTTTTTGTAATTTTAAAGTGATTGGGCTGAGTTTGGGGAGGTAAGGGGTAGTTGGGGGTGATTTTTAATAGCCGAAATAATGTGTGTGAGTTCGAAATAATCTGCTATGGTATGTAGCATTTTTTGTAATTTTAAAGTGATTGGGCTTAGTTTGGGGCGGTAAGGGGTAGTTGGGAGAGATTTATGGTAGCCGAAATAATTTAGGTGAGTTTGGCATAGTTTTGCTATGGTTTATAGCATTTTTTGGAATTTTAAATAGATTGGGCATATTTTGGGGTAGTAAGGGGTAGTTGAGGATGATTTATGGCAGCCGAAGTAATTTAGATTAATTTAGCATAGTTTGCAATGGTTTGTAGCATTTTTGTAATTTTAAAGTGATTGGGCTTAGTTTGGGGTGGTAAGGGTTAGTTGGGGGTGATTTATGGTAGCCGAAGTAATTTAGGTGAGTTTGGCATAGTTCGCTATGGTTTGTAGCATTTTTTGTAATTTTAAAGTGATTGGGCTTAGTTTGGGGTGGTAAGGCTTAGTTGGGGGTGATTTATGGTAGCCGAAGTAATTTAGGTGAGTTTGGCATAGTTAGCTATGGTTTGTAGCATTTTTTGTAATTTTAAAGTGATTGGGCTTAGTTTGGGGTGGTAACGGGTAGTTGGGAGAGATTTATGGTAGCCGAAGTAATTTAGGTGAGTTTGGCCTAGTTCGCTATGGTTTTTAGCATGTTTTGTAATTTTAAAGTGATTGGGCTTACTTTGGAGAGGTAAGGAGTAGTTGGGAATGATTTATGGTAGCCGAAGTAATTTAGGTGAGTTTGGCATGGTTTGCTATGGTTTGTAGCATTTTTTGAAATTTTAAATTGATTGGGCATATTTTGGGGTAGTAAGGGGTAGTTGAAGGTGATTTATGGTAGCCGAAGTAATTTAGGTGAGTTTGGCCTAGTTAGCTATGGTTTTTAGCATTTTTTGTTATTTTAAAGTGATTGGGCTTATTTTGGAGTGGTAGGGGTAGTTGGAGGTGATTTATGGTAGCCGAAGTAATTTTGGTGAGTTTGGCATGGTTTGTAGCATTTTTTGAAATTTTAAAGAGATTGGGCTTATTTTGGAGTGGTAAGGGGTAGTTGGAAGTGATTTACGGTAGCCGAAGTAATTCAGGTGAGTTTGGCATGGTTTGCTATGGTTTGTAGCATTTTTTGTAATTTTAAAATGATTGGGCTTAGTTTGGGGTGGTAAGAGGTATTTGAGGGTGGTTTATGGTAGCCGAAGTAATTTGGGTAAGTTTGGCATAGTTTGCTATGGTTTGCAGCATTTTTTGCAATTTTAGAGTGATTGGGCTTAGTTTGGGGTTGTAAGGAATCGTTGGGGGTGATTTATGGTAGCCAAAGTAATTAAGGTGAGTTTGGCATAGTTTGCTATGGTTTGTAGCATTTTTTGTAATTTTACAGTAATTGGGGTTATTCTGGGGTGGTAAGGGGTAGTTGGGGGTGATTTATGGTAGCCGAAGTAATTTGGGTGAGCTTGGCATAGTTTGCTATGGTTTGTATCATTTTTTTGTAATTTTAAAGTGATTGGGCTTAATTTGGGGTGGTAAGGGGTAGTTGGGGTTGAGTTATAGTAGCTGAAGTAATTTGGGTGAGATTGGCATAGTTTGCTATGGCTTGTATCATTTTTTTGTAGTTTTAAAGTGATTGGGCTTAGTTTGGGGTGGTAAGGGGTAGTTGGGGGCGATTTATGGTAGCTGTAGTAATTTGGGTGAGATTGGCATAGTTTGCTATGATTTGTAGCATTTTTTGTAATTCTAAAGTGATTGGGCTTAGTTTGGGGTGGTAAGGGGTAGTTGGGGGTGATTTATGGTAACCGAAGTAATTTATATGAGTTTGGCATAGTTTGCTATGGTTTTTACCATTTTTTGTAATTTCAAATGGATTGGGCTTAGTTTGGCGTGGTAAAGGGTAATTGGGGGTGATTTATAGTAGCCGAAGTAATTTAGGTGAGATTGGCATAGTTTGATATGGTTTGTATCATTTTTTGTAATTTTAAAGTGATTGGGCTTAGTTTGGGGTAGTGAGGGGTAGTTGGGGTTGATTTATGGTAGCCGAAGTAATTTGGGTGTGTTTGGCATAGTTTGCTAGGGTTTGTAGCATTTTTTGTAATTTTAAACTGATTTGGCTTAGTTTGGGGTGGTAAGGGTTAGTTGAGGGTGATTTATGGTAGCCGAAGTAATTTAGGTGAGTTTGGCATAGTTTGCTAGGGTTTGTAGCATTTTTTGTAATTTTAAGTGATTGGGCTTAGTTTGGGATGGTAAGGGGTAGTTGGGAGAGATTTATGGTAGCCGAAGTAATTTAGGTGAGTTTGGCATAATTTTGCTATGGTTCATAGCATTTTTTGGAATTTTAAATTAATTGGACATATTTTGGGGTAGTAAGGGGTAGTTGAGGGTGATTTATGGTAGCCGAAATAATTTAGGTGAGTTTGGCATAGTTTGCCATAGTTTGTAGCATTTCTTGTAATTTTAAAGTGATTGGGCTTATTTTGGGGTAGTAAGGGGTAGTTGGGGGTGATTTATGGTAGCCAAAGTAATTTAGGTGAGTTTGGCATCGTTTGTTATGGTTTGTAGCATTTTTGTAATTTTAAAGTGATTGGGCTTATTTTGGAGTGGTAAGGGGTAGTTGAAGGTGATTTATGGTAGCCGAAGTAATTTAGGTGAGTTTGGCCTAGTTTGCTATGGTTTGTTACATTTTTTGTAATATTAAAGTGATTGGGCTTATTTTGGTGTAGTAAGGGGTAGTTGGGGGTGTAGTTGGAGGAGATTTATGGTAGCCGAAGTAATTTAGGTGAGTTTGGCATGGTTTGCTATCGTTTGTAGCATTTTTTGTAATTTTAAAGTGATTGGGCTTATTTTGGGGTAGTTGGGGGTGATTTATGGTAGCCGAAGTAATTTAGGTGAGTTTGGCCTAGTTTGCTATGGTTTGTAGCATTTTTTGGAATTTTAAAGTGATTGGGTTTAGTTTGAGGAGGTAAGGGGTAGTTGGCGGTGATTTTTGGTAGCCGAAGTAATTTAGGTGAGTTTAGCCTAGTTTGCTATGGTAGGTAGCATTTTTTGTAATTTTAAAGTGATTGGGCTTAGTTTGGGGAGGTAAGGTGTAGTTGGGGGTGATTTTTGATAGCCGAAATAATGTGTGTGAGTTCGAAATAGTCTGCTATGGTTTGTAGCATTTTTTGGAATTTTAAATTGATTGGGCATATTTTGGGGTAGTTTTATTCGGTTTTTATTTAAATACAAAGGAACCGGACCGAATTTTGCAAAATCTCCTTCTTATCACTTCGTTTCGGCACATGATACACCCGTGTCTAAAATTTCAAGTCGCCAGCCCTCACGGTTTGGGCTGTATTTGTGATTATCAATCAGTGAATGTGTACATGTGTAGATGTGTAGATGAGTAGATGAGTGTGTCAGTGAGGACACTTCGCTTTGTATATATTAATTATAATACTTCGTAGCTATTGTTGGCCAGTACGCCCGCCGAACGTCGCGACGCGGATTTCCGGTCCGATCTGTGTAAATCTTGTCTGACCTTGGTTGAACCAGACGCTGTTTCGGCAAAAAAGGTGTTCTTACGTGTTTATTCGGCTGATTGCAATTACTTGGGAAAGCGCGCCACGCATTTTTATCGCTGAATATATTCCGCTTATTTCATTGTAAACCCTAATCATAATTTTTTACAACAGATTTTTATAGCTTTAATTTAATTAATTTTACTTAATGTTAAATCGGTATAAAAGCTATCGTTCAAAAGTTTGCAAAAGGGCAACCGTTCACGATGTAAGAAAAGTTTTCTGGTATTTAGTTTTATGCGTAACCGTCACAAATTTGCAGATATAGTTACGACAGCCATCAGAATTCAAAGTTAGAATAATTAGCTTCCCACTGTATCAGTAAAATACTAAGAATATCAAAAAGCGAAGACCGATACCTTATAAGACCCTTATAATGGATTTGGAAGAACAGAATACTTATTATAATTATAGTAAAGTCATATAGTAAAAAATTAAATAAAAAAATTTAAGTATTTAAATTTCAATATACTAAAAAATACTAAAAAAAATTATTTAAATTTTTTTAGGAAAACATGTTACAATCTTTAGGGTAGCGTAGGTAGCGTTCACTACAATGCCACCCCCCCCCCCTTATTATGATTATATTTCACCGAAATTATTTCGAGAGAAATAAATCCGTACCGCTGCACAATTTGCCCTATCATAGTAGTGATTTCATTTGATGTAATACTTTACGAAAATGTTGCACGGGTTAAACATCTAAGCTCTTTATGGACGGCAATGGCATAATAGTACGTCATTACAATTTGAACCGACTTGAGTCTTGCAAGACAACGACGACGTGGATGCAAACCTTTTATAATTTGCTCTTTCTTTTAAATTATAGCATTATTGAATTGCAGACACACATTTGTCTGTCACGAGTTTCAGAAACATTTACATTTATTTATTTTTTATTAAACACGTTTAGTCAATCTGAATAACTTACTCGTATGCTCGATTTATATATGTACTAGCCTTTGCCCGCGACTTCGTTCGCGTGGAAATTTTGATGTGCATGTTTGGGAAATTACGGCCTGATCATAATAAAGTATAGATGACAGCTTGCGACCATCACCGCCATCTAGTGTTGGCTTGAAATGCTACCGATACGATCCCTTGCTCTATGAAAAACAAAAACATCTATCCCACGGGAACATGTTTCCGGGATAAATAGTAGCCTATTCCAGACTATAATCTATCTCTGTGCCAAATTTCATGCAGATCCGTTCTGACGTGATTGAGTAACAAACATCCAAACTTTCGTATAGATTTATTCCAATACGGTTCTGTATATTCAGCGTGCTATATTCGCCTCATTTCTGACTGCTCCGACGTTTCGCTCCGCTTGCTCAATTCTTCTAAGCTCTACTTGAGGAGTCGTCCCTCGACTTCTAGCTACTTTCACATCCCGAGCTTTATTACTCATCTGCGAAAGATTAGATTTGCGTTTTCCGGGCATTTAAAAAACTTTCAAATAATAACAAATCACACAAATTATAACTAACCTAAAAATAATTTATGACAGCTTGCGACCATCACCGCCGTCTAGTGATGGCTTGAAAAGTACTCTATGAAAAACGATAACATCTATACCACGGGAACATTTTTCCAGGATAATTAGTAGCCTATGTGCTATTCCAGACTTTAATATATCTTTGTGCCAAATTTCATCCAGACCCGTTCAGCCGTTGTGGCGTGATTGAGCAACAAACATCCAAACATTCACATTTATAATATTAGTATAGATTTATTATCAATAAAAACTCATAACCAAAATAAAATTTGTAGAGAATAAGCCGAATGAGCATTAAATGCGGTGAAGTTCTAAAATGGACTGAATAGACTAAACATCAGGTTAACCTCAGATGAAATGCAGAGACGTCCAAACCAATGCCCGGAGATGGAATTTGTTAAACAAAATATGAAATGTACCGTCTCTGAAATTTCTAATTATCTACTTGTAAGCGACGTCAGGAACCCTGGCGCCGATGACTGCATCAACCTTCGGTACGACCGGATTCTGCTGACGGAGCGTCTGGTCAAAAGGTGGAACAGCAGGAATCTGGGCCGAGGGGACAGTGTTGGACAAGACGCCAACCAGTAGAGATCGTCGTGCGTTATTATTATTGTATTATTGATTTGACGATTTGTCAAAGCTTATAGTGCAGCGGCGCGATAGGCTTCGCGCTTACATCCGATTGCCGATCGCTAATATACGTTACCAAAAGTTGAGAGGTGTGTGTGTTGTTGATTATCGTTACGAAAACGGACGTACTGAGTGCGAGCGGACGCTGAGAGGCTGTGTGGTGCTGAAGACGAAGTGAATTATGGAGCGAGTAAGAGTATCGCATAGATCTCGACGAGATTATGATCAAAATAGGCGAGGAAATAGTTATGGTCGCGAGCGGCGTCGCGAATATGATAGGCAACGATCACGTCAACGGTCGCGCTCACGATCGAGTTCGCGGATATGTTCATGTAGAGAATCAGGACGTTCGAGTGATACGGTGCGAATTAAAAATCTGGAAGAATTAGTCGATCGTTTGGCTAGAAAGGGAGCGAACTCTAGCGAAACTAGTCATACGATTATTAAAATGGCAATTAAGAGCGATTGCATTCCTGAATTTTCCCCAGGAATACCTAATCAATCGGCGACTAAGTGGGTGAATAAAATCGAGCAGTTGGCAGAAGTTAATAAATGGGACCAAAATACGACCATTCAACTTATGCAGAATCGGTTAGCGGGTTTAGCACGTACGTGGTACGAAAACTTGACAACCTATACTTATTCGTGGGAAGAATGGAAAGCGCTGATTATAAAGACATTTCCCGACAATCTTGATTTTGACAACTCTACGTAAGCTCGTTAATTGCGCTAAGAGACCAAATGAAACTATGACGCAATATTATTTCGGGAAAATGAATCTCCTGCAGGCATGTGATATAAGCGGTAAAAATGCAGTTTCCTGTCTCATTGACGGATTAGAAGACCGTACTCTACAAAACGGAGCGAAAGCGGGACGATAGGAAACCCCAGAAGATTTGTATACCGACTATTTATCGACTTTAGATACCGAAGATAATAGAAAACTTATGGAAAGAAGACGAAGATCTAATTTTGACCGAAAAAGATTAGGACCGAGGGCAAGCCCAAGACCCGGTAAATCTGGTCAAAATAAAGATACATTTACTAAACCTGGTCCTAGATGTTACAATTGTCATGAAAATGGACATATCTCGAGAATGTGCCCTAAACAATTGGTTAAATGTGCTAACTGCGGTTTACTGGGACACGAAGAAAGTAGATGTAGAAGGATGAAAACAAAAAGACCTGATGTGAAGCTAATTTGTCCAGCAAATACCCAGTCTTGTTACTTCATCGATTGTAAACTAAACGATAACCCTATTAGAGGCTACATAGATACTGGTTGCAGTATCGTTACACTACGAGAAACAGTCGCAAAGGAACTGAAACTTGAACAATATCCAACAACACAACGTATTAAAGGATATGCAGGAGGAGTGACGCGCGCTTTGGGGCAAGTGGAAGTGACTCTAACGGTGGATCTTCTTACGGCAGCGGTAATCGCGTATATCGTAAACGATTGCGTGCAAGACGGACCGGTCATAATTGGACAAAGTTTTCTGAATCGTAACGGTGTAACTATGGTGCTGCGCGGTAATCAAATTAGACTTTTCGAAAAACATCTAGCGGCGTTACCGGAAATAGACTGTTTACCGCTGCGTAAGGCGGCCTTGTTGTCGAAGGAAGCTAACGTGATACCTCCCTATACAGTTGTATTTATCGAGACATGTTGCGACCCAGACTATAATGGCGAAATCTACGTAGAAGCCACGACGAGAAATAAGCCAGGCAGTGAATATAATATTCCGAGATGTGTGACGTCAACATCAACAGGGGGCTTTATTTCAATCCGTAACTTGGCAGACCGTAATTTGGAAATCTCCCGAGGACAGCTTCTGGTTAGAGGTCATCCCTGTATGCCTGAAATTTCGACTGACGAGGTGAGCAATTTTTCGATTAGTGCATGTAAATTGCGCCCATTCGACTTGAGCGATATTGATAAACAATTGGGGAGTAATCTATTGGAGCGTGAGCGAGTCCAAGTTCTAGAACTGTTGAACGAGTTCCGGCATTGTTTTGCTATTGATACTAGCGACTTGGGCAAAACCAATATTGCCGAAATGCAAATCGAAGTAAGCGATAATGTACCGGTGACGTATCGTCCTTATCGTCTATCCTATCCTGAGAGAGAAGCCGTGCGGGAAATTGTTCAAGACCTAATGGAAAATGGAATCGTACGGGAATCTCAATCACCTTACTCGAGTCCTATTCTCTTGGTTAAAAAGAAATCGGGAGAGTATAGGATGTGTGTGGACTATCGGGCTCTTAATGCGAAAACTATTAAGGATAGATATCCTTTACCGCGGGTTGACGACTACTTGGAAAGGATGCATGGCAGTAAATTCTATACTACACTTGACTTAGCGTCAGGGTATCATCAGATAAAAATGGCGGAAGAATCTATCTCAAAGACGGCATTCATTACGCCCGACGGCCATTGCGAATATTTAAGAATGACGTTTGGACTCGTAAATGCACCGGCGGTTTTCCAGAGAGCTATTAACTCTATTCTTGGTAAACTTCGCTTTAATGTCGCGATGGCCTATCTGGATGATATACTCCTTCCATCGAATACCCTAGAAGGGAGACTTCAATCTTTACGATAAGTGCTTTTACTTTTTAGAAAGGCAGGAATGACATTTCGACTGTCTAAATGTCAGTTCTTCCATGAACGACTAGAATATCTGGGTCATGAATTAACTTTAGACTGTATACGGCCTGGACAAGCCAAGACAATTGCAGTGAACGACTATCCGAGGCCTACTAATGTACACGAGACACGTCAATTTCTTGGGCTGACATCGTATTTCCGAAAGTTTATTAATGGGTTTGCCACGATAGCTAAACCGCTCACAGTTCTTACGAAACAGAATGTTCCATTCGTATGGGAGGTAGAACAAGAAGAAGCATTTCAGGTACTAAAGAAACGCCTAGTGGAACGACCGGTATTGGCTCTGTATAACAGAGATGCTGTTACCGAACTACATACAGATGCATCTAAAAATGGTATAGGTGGAATCCTACTGCAACGACAACACGACGAAACACTGATGCCGATTTGTTACTACAGTAGACAAACAACAAAAGCTGAACAAAATTACCATTCATACGAATTGGAAACGCTGGCTGTTGTCGAATCTATGAGGCGCTTCCGTGTTTATCTGTTAAGTAACCAGTTTACCGTTGTCACGGATTGTTCAGCAGTACGTACAACTATGTTGAAAAGAGATCTCATACCGAGAATTGGACGATGGTGGTTGCTCACACAAGAATATGATTTTAACGTCATATACAGAGCCGGTTTAAAAATGGCTCACGTGGACGCGTTGAGTAGAAATAGTATTCAGGAAGGAGATAAAGTTGAGGAGGAACCTTATGTATATCATGTGAGCCTAGAAGAAGATGATTGGGTGCTCGCTGCCCAACTAAAAGATGAATCCTGCAGACAAATGCATTCAATTTTATCACGCGAGCCAGTGGACAAAGACGATAGACGAATACACACCGAATATGCGCTCAAGCAGAATCAAGTATATAAAGTAACGTCTACTGGTAAAAAAAGGGTAGTTCCAAAGACGGCACGAAGTCAAATTGTATTCTATCATCACGATAACGTTGGCCATTTTGGGGCCGAGAAAACTTTGGAACTTGTTGCTGCGAAATATTGGTTTCCCTGCATGAAGAAGTATATTAAGCGCTACGTGTCGTGTTGTCTGCCGTGCATGTATTATAAAGAGCCAACGGGAAAGCGTCCAGGATTCTTACATCCTATTCGAAAATTTGACATTCCCCTGCATACAATACACGTGGACCATCTGGGACCATTTGTCTGCAGTACACAAAAAAATACGCATTTACTTCTGGCTATAGACGGTTTCACAAAGTTCGCATTTATAAAAGCAGTGCGCAACACTTCAGTTGGTCCAGTTTTAAAGTTTTTTGATGAGATATTTAACATGTTTGGTGTGGCGCGAAGAGTTATCTGTGATAGGGGAAGCTGTTTTACGAGTAAGCGGTTCGTTGAATACTGCCAATCACTGGGGATTAGGCTTAGTTTTAATGCAACTGCAACACCAAGAGCGAAAGGGCAAGCAGAACGATATAATCGAACCATTCTGAGTGCTCTATCCGCTTCTACTGAAGATGAAGTAAAGTGGGACGGAATGTTAAACCAAGTGCAATGGGGACTGAATACAACACTAAATAAGAGCACTGGTAAGACACCATATGAGCTAGTCCTTGGGTACCAACCCCGACAAGCGAATGACTATTTCCTAAGCGCCGAAGTATGTGAGACAGTACGGGATGAAGATCTCCCAGAAACAAGGAAACGAACAAGTGAACGAATCCAGGAAAAACAACTACAAGAGAAAGGCCGATATGATAAAAAGCGAAGGTCACCGGAAAGATACCAAGTGGGGCAACTGGTATTAATTAGAAAAGTAATACCGTCTAATGACGGCAAAAGTAGGAAGCTGCTACCCAAGTATAATGGACCCTACCGAATTAAAAAGATTCTAGATTCAGATCGCTATGTAGTAACGGACCTACCGGGGACCACACGATCCCAAAAATTTTACGAGGGAGTGGTCTCAGTTGATAAAATTAAGCTATACGATATGGTGACTTCCGATACAAACGAAAGCAGTGACTAGATGATAGAAGATCAAATGTCAAAGAGGTGAAATAATACCTACTCCAAATGTCAAAGGTGAAATAATACCTACTCCAAGTGTCAAAAGAGGTGAAATAATACCTATTCCAAATGTTAAACAAGGTGAAATAATACCTACTCCAAGTGTCAAAAGAGGTGAAATAATACCTACTTCAAATGTTAAACGAGGTGAAATAATACCTATTCCAAATGTTAAACGAGGTGAAATAATACCTACTCAAAGTGTCAAAAGAGGTGAAATAATATCTACTCCAAATGTCAAAGAGGTGAAATAATACCTACTCAAAGTGCTAAACGAGGTGAAATAATACCTACTCCAAATGTTAAACGAGGTGAAATAATACCTACTCCAAATGTCAGAGAGGTGAAATAATACCTACTCCAAGTGTCAAAAGAGGTGATATAATACCTACTCCAAATGTTAAACGAGGTGAAATAATACCTCCTACTGTACAGAACAAAATATTACAAGATATTATTTTCAGGTGCATTGCTATTTGTTTCTCTGTTTAGGAGGTGATCCACGAGGACGTGGATATAGGTAGCGTGGTCGAGCTGTAAGCGACGTCAGGAACCCTGGCGCCGATGACTGCATCAACCTTCGGTACGACCGGATTCTGCTGACGGAGCGCCTGGTCAAAAGGTGGAACAGCAGGAATCTGGGCCGAGGGGACAGTGTTGGACAAGACGCCAACCAGTAGAGATCGTCGTGCGTTATTATTATTGTATTATTGAATAAACGATTTGTCAAAGCTTATATACTTAAGATTTTTCCAATCCTGTACAGCATAACCGGTCAAAAGCAGATGAGACAACGTCATCATACTAATCGGATAAATAACAAAATAAAGGCCTGCACCGAGAGGGAGGTTATTAGGCATTGGTTGTGAGTCATGAAGAGCACACGTCGAAGGCGGGATTTAGTGAGGGGCGTGTCAGATAAAATTACTTCCACTACATTTAAATTATTTTAAAAAATCTGATTTTTTTTTTAAATAATAGTTGTTGGTAAACTTAGGATCTGGTGCAATATGATCCTGTAAATGGTTGCTTTGAAATTTTTTTTATGAATAATAATTGAAAAAGTTTTCAAAAACACTCATTCACTCATTCATCTACACATAATCAACCCACAGCCCAAACCGTGAGGGCTGGAGACTTGAAATTTTAGACACGGGTGTATCATGTGCCGAAACTGAACACTAAGAAGGGATTTTGCGAAATTCGGCCCGATTCCTTTGTAATTCAATAAAAACCGGCTAAAATAAACAAAAAATGATCGGATTGCGTAGACCGTGTTTATGTTAGAAGCACGTATCTAGCCAAAACAACTTCGACGACGGGAGACCTGTTTACATTAAAAGCACTTATTTAACCTAAACAATTACAACGGCGTGCTTCTGCTTTCGTGATCATACTTTTGCCGTACCTAGCGAGGCCGCAGATATTTCAATTATAATTTTGATTTCAATTATAATGTCGATCCGTGACTCAATTAAAAATTACCAAACCACTCCAAATTTAATCCGTCTACCAAATACGTCTTACCAAAAAACCCCAAAAAATTCCCGAACTACGCCAAACTGACATAAATTAGATCCGTTATTTTAAATCATCCCTTACTACCCCTTAGCAACCCCAAGTAACTCCAATCTCTTTAAAATAAAACAAAATTACACAAATCATAGCAGATTGTCGAACTCACACATTTATTATTTCGTCTACCAAAAATCACCCCCCACTACCCCTTAGCACCCCAAAATAAGCCCAATCACTTTAAAATTACAAAAAATGTTACAAGCCATATCAAACTATGCCAAACTCCCCTAAATTACTTCGGCTACCATAAATCACCCCCAACTGCCCCTTACAACCCCATACTAAGCTCAAACACTTTAAATTACAAAAAATTCTACAAACCATAGCAAACTATGCCAAACTCCCCTAAATTACTTCGGCTACCAAAAATCACCCCCAACTATCCCTTACAACCACAAAATAAGCCCAATCACTTTAAAATTACAAAAAATGCTACAAACCATAGCAAACTATGCCTAACTAACCTTAACTTACTTCGGCTACCATAAATTACCCCAGACTACCCCTTACCACCCCAAAATAAGCTCAAACACTTTAAATTACAAAAAATTCTACAAACCATAGCAAACTATGCCAAACTCCCCTAAATTACTTCGGCTACCAAAAATCACCCCCAACGACCCCTTACAACACCAAAATAAGCCCAATTACTTTAAAATTACAAAAAATTCTACAAACCATAGCAAACTATGCCAAACACACCTAAATTACTTCGGCTACCATAAATCACCCCCAACAACCCCTTACCACCCCAAAATTAGCCCAATCACTTTAAAATTACAAAAAATGCTACAAACCATAGCAAACTATGCCTAACTCACCTAAATACCTACATTACTTCGGCTACCATAAATCACCCCCAACTACCCCTTACCACCACAAACTAAGCCCAATCACTTTAAAATTAGAAAAATGCTACAAACCATAGCAAACTATGCCAAACTGACCTAAATTACATCGGCTACCATAAATCACCACCAAATAACCCCTTACCGCCCCAAAATAAGCCCAATTACTTAAAATTACAAAAAATGATACAAACCATAGCAAACTATGTCAAACTTATCTAAATTACTTCGGCTACCATAAATCACCCCCAACTACCCCTTACCACCTCAAAATTAGCCCAATCACTTTAAAATTACAAAAAATGTTACAAGCCATATCAAACTATGCCAAACTCCCCTAAATTACTTCGGCTACCATAAATCACCCCCAACTGCCCCTTACAACCCCAAACTAAGCTCAAACACTTTAAATTACAAAAAATTCTACAAACCATAGCAAACTATGCTAAACTCCCCTAAATTACTTCGGCTACCAAAAATCACCCCCAACTATCCCTTACAACCACAAAATAAGCCCAATCACTTTAAAATTACAAAAAATGCTACAAACCATAGCAAACTATGCCAAACACACCTAAATTACTTCGGCTACCATAAATCACTCCCAACAACTCCTTACCACCCCAAAATTAGCCCAATCACTTTAAAATTACAAAAAATGCTACAAACCATAGCAAACTATGCCAAACGCACTTAAATTACTTCGGCTATCATAAATCACCCCCAACGACCCCTTACCACCCCAAACTCAGCCCAATCACTTTCAAATTACAAAAAATGCTACAAACCATAGCAAACTATGCCAAACACACCTAAATTACTTCGGCTACCATAAATCACCCCCAACAACCCCTTACCACCCCAAAGCTAGCCCAATCACTTTAAAATTACAAAAAATGCTACAAACCATAGCAAACTATGCCTAACTCACCTAAATACCTACATTACTTCGGCTACCATAAATCACCTTCAACTACCCCTTACAACACCAAAATAAGCCCAATTACTTTAAAATTACAAAAAATTCTACAAACCATAGCAAACTATGCCAAACGCACTTAAATTACTTCGGCTATCATAAATCACCCCCAACGACCCCTTACCACCCCAAACTCAGCCCAATCACTTTCAAATTACAAAAAATGCTACAAACCATAGCAAACTATGCCAAACACACCAAAATTACTTCGGCTACCATAAATCACCCCCAACAACCCTTTACCACCCCAAAATTAGCCCAATCACTTTAAAATTACAAAAAATGCTACAAACCATAGCAAACTATGCCTAACTCACCTAAATACCTACATTACTTCGGCTACCATAAATCACCCCCAACTACCCCTTACCACCACAAACTAAGCCCAATCACTTTAAAATTAGAAAAATGCTACAAACCATAGCAAACTATGCCAAACTGACCTAAATTACATCGGCTACCATAAATCACCCCCAAATAACCCCTTACCGCCCCAAAATAAGCCCAATTACTTAAAATTACAAAAAATGATACAAACCATAGCAAACTATGTCAAACTTATCTAAATTACTTCGGCTACCATAAATCACCCCCAACTACTCCTTACCACCTCAAAATTAGCCCAATCACTTTAAAATTACAAAAAATGCTACAAACCATAACAAACTATGTCAAACTCACCTAAATTTCTTCGGCTATCATAAATCACCCCCAACTACCCCTTACCACCCCAAACTAAGCCCAATCACTTTAAAATTAGAAAAAATTCTACAAACCATAGCAAACTATGCCTAACTCACCTAAATACCTACATTACTTCGGCTACCATAAATCACCCCCAACTACCCCTTACCACCCCAAACTAAGCCCAATCACGTTAAAATTAGAAAAAATGCTACAAACCATAGCAAACTATGCCAAACTCACCTAAATTACATCGGCTACCATAAATCACCCCCAACTAACCCCTTACCGCCCCAAAATAAGCCCAATTACTTAAAATTACAAAAAATGATACAAACCACAGCAAACTATGTCAAACTTATCTAAATTACTTCGGCTACCGTAAATCACCCCCAACAACACCTTACCACCTCAAAATTAGCCCAATCACTTTAAAATTACAAAAAATGCTACAAACCATAGCAAGCTATGCCTAACTCACCTAAATACCTACATTACTTCGGCTACCATAAATCACCCCCAACTACCCCTTACCACCCCAAACTAAGCCCAATCACTTTAAAATTAGAAAAATGCTACAAACCATAGCAAACTATGCCAAACTCACCTAAATTACATCGGCTACCATAAATCACCCCCAACTAACCCCTTACCGCCCCAAAATAAGCCCAATTACTTAAAATTACAAAAAATGATACAAACCATAGCAAACTATGTCAAACTTATCTAAATTACTTCGGTTACCGTAAATCACCCCCAACTACCTCTTACCACCTCAAAATTAGCCCAATCACTTTAAAATTACAAAAAATGCTACAAACCATAGCAAGCTATGCCTAACCCACCTAAATACCTACATTACTTCGGCTACCATAAATCACCCCCAACTACCCCTTACCACCCCAACCTAAGCCCAATCACTTTAAAATTAGAAAAAATGCTACAAACCTTAGCAAACTATGCCAAACTCACCTAAATTACATCGGCTACCATAAATCACCCCCAACAACCCCTTACCACCCCAAAATTAGCCCAATCACTTAAAATTACAAAAAATGCTACAAACCATAGCAAACTATGCCTAACTCACCTAAATACCTACATTACTTCGGCTACCATAAATCACCCCCAACTACCCCTTACCACCACAAACTAAGCCCAATCACTTTAAAATTAGAAAAATGCTACAAACCATAGCAAACTATGCCAAACTGACCTAAATTACATCGGCTACCATAAATCACCACCAAATAACCCCTTACCGCCCCAAAATAAGCCCAATTACTTAAAATTACAAAAAATGATACAAACCATAGCAAACTATGTCAAACTTATCTAAATTACTTCGGCTACCATAAATCACCCCCAACTACCCCTTACCACCTCAAAATTAGCCCAATCACTTTAAAATTACAAAAAATGTTACAAGCCATATCAAACTATGCCAAACTCCCCTAAATTACTTCGGCTACCATAAATCACCCCCAACTGCCCCTTACAACCCCAAACTAAGCTCAAACACTTTAAATTACAAAAAATTCTACAAACCATAGCAAACTATGCTAAACTCCCCTAAATTACTTCGGCTACCAAAAATCACCCCCAACTATCCCTTACAACCACAAAATAAGCCCAATGACTTTAAAATTACAAAAAATGCTACAAACCATAGCAAACTATGCCAAACACACCTAAATTACTTCGGCTACCATAAATCACTCCCAACAACTCCTTACCACCCCAAAATTAGCCCAATCACTTTAAAATTACAAAAAATGCTACAAACCATAGCAAACTATGCCAAACGCACTTAAATTACTTCGGCTATCATAAATCACCCCCAACGACCCCTTACCACCCCAAACTCAGCCCAATCACTTTCAAATTACAAAAAATGCTACAAACCATAGCAAACTATGCCAAACACACCTAAATTACTTCGGCTACCATAAATCACCCCCAACAACCCCTTACCACCCCAAAGCTAGCCCAATCACTTTAAAATTACAAAAAATGCTACAAACCATAGCAAACTATGCCTAACTCACCTAAATACCTACATTACTTCGGCTACCATAAATCACCTTCAACTACCCCTTACAACACCAAAATAAGCCCAATTACTTTAAAATTACAAAAAATTCTACAAACCATAGCAAACTATGCCAAACGCACTTAAATTACTTCGGCTATCATAAATCACCCCCAACGACCCCTTACCACCCCAAACTCAGCCCAATCACTTTCAAATTACAAAAAATGCTACAAACCATAGCAAACTATGCCAAACACACCAAAATTACTTCGGCTACCATAAATCACCCCCAACAACCCTTTACCACCCCAAAATTAGCCCAATCACTTTAAAATTACAAAAAATGCTACAAACCATAGCAAACTATGCCTAACTCACCTAAATACCTACATTACTTCGGCTACCATAAATCACCCCCAACTACCCCTTACCACCACAAACTAAGCCCAATCACTTTAAAATTAGAAAAATGCTACAAACCATAGCAAACTATGCCAAACTGACCTAAATTACATCGGCTACCATAAATCACCCCCAAATAACCCCTTACCGCCCCAAAATAAGCCCAATTACTTAAAATTACAAAAAATGATACAAACCATAGCAAACTATGTCAAACTTATCTAAATTACTTCGGCTACCATAAATCACCCCCAACTACTCCTTACCACCTCAAAATTAGCCCAATCACTTTAAAATTACAAAAAATGCTACAAACCATAACAAACTATGTCAAACTCACCTAAATTTCTTCGGCTATCATAAATCACCCCCAACTACCCCTTACCACCCCAAACTAAGCCCAATCACTTTAAAATTAGAAAAAATTCTACAAACCATAGCAAACTATGCCTAACTCACCTAAATACCTACATTACTTCGGCTACCATAAATCACCCCCAACTACCCCTTACCACCCCAAACTAAGCCCAATCACGTTAAAATTAGAAAAAATGCTACAAACCATAGCAAACTATGCCAAACTCACCTAAATTACATCGGCTACCATAAATCACCCCCAACTAACCCCTTACCGCCCCAAAATAAGCCCAATTACTTAAAATTACAAAAAATGATACAAACCACAGCAAACTATGTCAAACTTATCTAAATTACTTCGGCTACCGTAAATCACCCCCAACAACACCTTACCACCTCAAAATTAGCCCAATCACTTTAAAATTACAAAAAATGCTACAAACCATAGCAAGCTATGCCTAACTCACCTAAATACCTACATTACTTCGGCTACCATAAATCACCCCCAACTACCCCTTACCACCCCAAACTAAGCCCAATCACTTTAAAATTAGAAAAATGCTACAAACCATAGCAAACTATGCCAAACTCACCTAAATTACATCGGCTACCATAAATCACCCCCAACTAACCCCTTACCGCCCCAAAATAAGCCCAATTACTTAAAATTACAAAAAATGATACAAACCATAGCAAACTATGTCAAACTTATCTAAATTACTTCGGTTACCGTAAATCACCCCCAACTACCTCTTACCACCTCAAAATTAGCCCAATCACTTTAAAATTACAAAAAATGCTACAAACCATAGCAAGCTATGCCTAACCCACCTAAATACCTACATTACTTCGGCTACCATAAATCACCCCCAACTACCCCTTACCACCCCAACCTAAGCCCAATCACTTTAAAATTAGAAAAAATGCTACAAACCTTAGCAAACTATGCCAAACTCACCTAAATTACATCGGCTACCATAAATCACCCCCAACTAACCCCTTACCGCCCCAAAATAAGCCCAATTACTTAAAATTACAAAAAATGATACAAACCATAGCAAACTATGTCAAACTTATCTAAATTACTTCGGCTACCATAAATCACCCCCAACTACCCCTTACCACCCCAAAATAAGCCCAATCACTTTAAAATTACAAAAAATGTTACAAACCATAGAAAACTATGTCAACCTTACTTAAATTACATCGGCTACCATAAATCACCCCCAACTACCCCTTACCACCCCAAAATAAGCCCAATCACTTTAAAAACACAAAAAATGCTAGAAACAATAACAAACTATGGCAAACTCACCTAAATTATTTTGGCTAACATAAATCACCCCCAACTACCCCTTACCACCCCAAACTCAGCCCAATCGCTTTAAAATTACAAAATCTGTTACAAACCATAGCAAGCTATGTCAAACTCACTTAAATTACTTCGGCTACCATAAATTAATAATCCTTTTCAATCAAAATCTTCCGTTTGGTTGTGTCATTTATAAATGCCTTTTCGTATTAAATCATAAAATATTAATAAATATCTGCACATAAAATATATTGTTTCGACTAATAGACGTTATTCTGAATATTAAATATGCTGAAACCTATTTTGATTCTCTTCCACCTTCCAATAAATAATTGATTCAATTGAGATGCAAACATAAACGTATTTCTGAATTGCAACACGCTGACGGGGCAAGCCTTACCTTCTCAACATGCGTGCATTTGTATAAACAGCTCTATGGTTTTTAACTTTATAAAGCGCTAGATTTTCGTGAAAATATCTTAAAAATTCGAAATTCGGCAATTGAATTACAGAACTATTTTTGTGTTCGATAGTAAATTTATATTTGGAGTGGCATTGCCAACCCTGCCACCCCTGACGAGCCCCCTGCTGACTACTCTCCTTCCAGGGAAACTTTTGAAATGAACGGCAAACTAATTTAGGGCGCCTGAATGTAAAAATATCACTGTGTAATAAGTTCAGACTGATATGGAACACTTGAAATTTTGATATTTGTTTTTAATTCGTCACAGGTCCATGAATGAATGCATGTTAATGTAAACAAGTGTTAGTTTGTCGGATAGGCCGAATAATATTTTTAACATTTCCGTCAAAATATTTATTTACTTTAGAATGTTAATTTTTTAAATTCATTTCGTGAAAATTATGACGGGCATAAGAGTAAAACTTTGCGAGTATTATTTATGTAAAGAAACGAATAGTATGTATGTGAAAATACATACTTAGCAACAATAATACGGGGCGTGTATATAATTTACCAACAACCGAGATGAACCTCTACAATCCCGTGAAGTCAGCAACGAACCTGTAATAATAAACAGTAGGTGAGCATTGTTGCCCGGCAACGAAGGCCTCATTCACACAACGTCCCATTGGTCACTTTAAAACAAGCCACTGAACCTTTCTGGCACCAGTAACGCACAGCCTCTTTCATGAACCACAACCCCACATCAATCCCCGGTGCCTTGATCCCCAAGGTCACCGCGCCAAACCAGTAAACCCCGGTTGGATGGCAACGCAAGTCATCCGAAACATTGCTGGACACCCCAAGCGGCTACCCCAGACAATCTACCGTTTTGCAAGACGATGTCAGGGCCAGGTTCAACAACGCATGTCCTCAACAACAATCAACACACCAAAAGCAGATCTATCATCCAAACAACAATACCCAGCGAGTTCTATCCACTCACCTGCCGATAACGCTTCATATTCAGGCACCCAATTTTTCTAAACATACAAAATGGCCGACTTGCCAAACTGTCAAACATCAGTGCCAACTATCAATGCATTTTATTAATTTAAATCTATATATATAAAGCGAAGTGTCCTCACTGACACACTCATTCATTCACTCATTCATCTACACACTGATTCATAATCAACCCACAGCCCAAACCGTGAGGGCTGGAGACTTGAAATTTTAGACACGGGTGTATCATGTGCCGAAACTGAACACTAAGAAGGGATTTTGCGAAATTCGGCCCGGTTCCTTTGTAATTCAATAAAAACCGGCTAAAATAAACAAAAAATGATCGGATCGCGGAGACCGTGTTTATGTTAGAAGCACGTATCTAGCCAAAACAACTTCGACGACGGGCGACCGGTTTACATTAAAAGCACTTATTTAACCTAAACAATTTCAACGTCGAGTTTCTGCTTTCGTGATCATACTTTTGCCGTACCTAGCGAGGCCGCAGATATTTCAATTATAATTTTGATTTCAATTATAATGTCGATCCGTGACTCAATTAAAAATTACCAAACCACTCCAAATTTAATCCGTCAACATTAAACATCCTCAAATATCTCTTACCACTGCAAACTTTACCAAATCAACCCCAAAAAATTCCCGAACTATGCCAAACTGACATAAACTAGATCCGTTATTTTAAATCATCCCTTACCACCCCTTAGCAACCCCAAGTAACTCCAATCAGTTTAAAATAAAACAAAATGACACAAACCATAGCAGACTATTTCGAACTCACACATATTATTACGTCTACCAAAAATCACCCCCAACTACCCCTTACCACCCCAAAATAAGCCCAATCACTTTAGAATTATAAAAAATGCTACAAACCATAGCAAACTATGCCTAACTCACCTAAATTACTTCGGCTAACATAAATCACCCCCAACAACCCCTTACTACCCCAAAATAAGCCCAATCACTTTAAAATTACAAAAAATGCTACAAACCATAGCAAACTATGCCAAACTCACTTAAATTACTTCGGCTATCATAAATCACCCCCAACTACCCCTTACCACCCCTAACTCATCCCAATCACTTTAAAATTACAAAAAATGCTACAAACCATAGCAAACTATGCCTAAATCACCCAAATTACTTCGGCTAACATAAATCACCCCCAACAACCCCTTACTACCCCAAAATAAGCCCAATCACTTTAAAATTACAAAAAATGCTACAAACCATAGCAAACTATGCCAAACTCACTTAAATTACTTCGGCTATCATAAATCACCCCCAACTACCCCTTACCACCCCTAACTCATCCCAATCACTTTAAAATTACAAAAAATGATACAAACCATAGCAAACTATGCCTAACTCACCTAAATTACTTCGGCTAACATAAATCACCCCCAACAACCCCTTACTACCCCAAAATAAGCCCAATCACTTTAAAATTACAAAAAATGCTACAAACCATAGCAAACTATGCCAAACTCACTTAAATTACTTCGGCTATCATAAATCACCCCCAACTACCCCTTACCACCCCTAACTCATCCCAATCACTTTAAAATTACAAAAAATGATACATACCATAGCAAACTATGCCTAACTCACTTAAATTACTTCGGCTAACATAAATCACCCCCAACTACCCCTTACCACCCCTAATTCATCCCAATCACTTTAAAATTACAAAAAATGCTACAAACCATAGCAAACTATGCCTAACTCACCCAAATTACTTTGGCTAACATAAATCACCCCCAACAACCCCTTACTACCCCAAAATAAGCCCAATCACTTTAAAATTACAAAAAATGCTACAAACCATAGCAAACTATGCCAAACTCACTTAAATGACTTCGGCTATCATAAATCACCCCCAACTACCCCTTACCACCCCTAACTCATCCCAATCACTTTAAAATTACAAAAAATGCTACAAACCATAGCAAACTATGCCTAACTCACCTAAATTACTTCGGCTAACATAAATCACCCCCTACAACCCCTCACTACCCCAAAATAAGCCCAATCACTTTAAAATTACAAAAAATGCTACAAACCATAGCAAACTATGCCAAACTCACTTAAATTACTTTGGCTATCATAAATCACCCCCAACTACCCCTTACCACCCCTAACTCATCCCAATCACTTTAAAATTACAAAAAATGCTACAAACCATAGCAAACTATGCCTAACTCACCTAAATTACTTCGGCTAACATAAATCACCCCCAACAACCCCTTACTACCCCAAAATAAGCCCAATCACTTTAAAATTACAAAAAAATGCTACAAACCATAGCAAACTATGCCTAACTCACCTAGATTACTTCGGCTACCATAAATCACCCCCAACTACCCCTTACCACCCCAAAATAAGCCCAATCACTTTAAAATTACAAAAAATGCTACAAACCATAGCAAACTATGCCAAACTCACTTAAATTACTTCGGCTATCATAAATCACCCCCAACTACCCCTTACCACCCCAAACTCAGCCCAATCACTTTAAAATTACAAAAAATGTTACAAGCCATATCAAACAATGCCAAACTCATCTAAATTACTTTGGCTTTCATAAATCACCCCCAACTACCCCTTACCGCCCCAAAATAGGCTCAATCACTTTAAAATTACAAAAAAATTCTACAAACCGTAGCAAACTATGCCAAACTCCCCTAAATTACTTCGGCTACCATAAATCACCTCGAACTACCCCTTACAACCCCAAAATAAACCCAATCACTTTAAAATTACAAAATATTCAACAAATCATAGCAAACTATGCCTAACTCACCTAAATTACTTCGGCTACCATAAATCACCCCCAACTACCCCTTACCAACCACAAACTAAACCCAATCACTTTAAAATTACAAAAAATGCTACAAACCATAGCAAACTATGCCAAACTCACTTAAATTACTTCGGCTATCATAAATCACCCCCAACTACCCCTTACCACCCCAAACTCAGCCCAATCACTTTAAAATTACAAAAAATGTTACAAGCCATATCAAACTATGCCTAACTCACCTAAATTACTTCGGCTAACATAAATCACCCCCAACAACCCCTTACTACCCCAAAATAAGCCCAATCACTTTAAAATTACAAAAAAATTCTACAAACCATGGCAAACTATCTCAAACTCACCTGAATTACTTCGGCTACCATAAATCGACTAATAGTCGTTATTCTGAATATTAAATATGCTGATACCTATTTTGATTCTCTTCCACCTTCCAATAAATATTTGTTCCAGTTGAGATGCAAACATAAACGTATTTCTGAATTGCAACACGCTGACGGGGCAAGCCCTACCTTTTCAACATGCGTGCATTTGTATAAACAGCTTTATGGTTTTTAACTTTAAAGAGGTATAAAGGCGGTGTAAGCGCTAGAGTTTCGTAAAAATATCTGAAAAATTCGAAATTCTGCAATTGAATCAGAACTATCTTTGTGTTCGATAGTAAATTTATACTTGGAGTGGCACTGCCAACCCTGCCACCCCTGACGAGGCACCTGCTGACTACTCTCCTTCCAGGGAAACTTTATAAATCAACGTCAAAATAATTTAGGGCGCCTGAATGTGAAAATATCACTGTGTAATAAGTTCAGACTGACATGGAACACTTGAAATTTCGATATTTGTTTGTAATTCGTCACAGGTCCATGAACGAATGCATGTTAATGTAAACAAGTGTTAGTTTGTCGGAGAGACCGAATAAGATTTTTAACATTCCTGTCAAAATATTTATTTACTTTAGAATGTTAATTTCTTAAATTGATTTTGTGAAAATTATGACGGGCCATACGAGTACACCTGTGCGAGTATTATTTGGTACATACAAATTAATCTCTTTTGTTATCCAAATTGTTTTTATACGCACTAGGCACGTGCACCTTATATAATTGTGAAAATTGCTGCTTCAGCGTCTGGAACGCCGGTACTCAACGTCGCCAAGGTCGAGGCGACGCATCGGTATTCAAAGTTCTATCGCTATTAAATAAATTATTTTATTATAATATTCCCGATTTGTTCTTGCCGTTAACCAAAACTCTCCCCAATCGATTTTCGAAAAATTTCCAGCGTCGGACCGGAATTCACTTATTTTCGTACGCTAATTTTTACCGTTCAGTTAATGATAGTGGTGTATTTGTTCTTCACCAAACCTGCTCCGGCCGAAATCCGAAATTTTCACTGACATCATACGCTTAAGTATTGTATGCTTAGACACGATTTATTTACACTATTTATTTTACGTACATTGCGTTCATTATTGTTCTGCATTATTTATAAGATGGAGCAGTTTGAAAATCTAATAGTAAGCGGAGAACAAATACCACCACGTATAATTCCCGTGCAAAGTGATGGAAATAGTCTTTCTTACTATCTTTCCTATTGCATTTTTATTACCGGAAATAGAGCTCAAGAGCGAAGAATAACTTCGACTTTTTTTATACATAATTCCTAAATACTTCGTTTTTATGGTGTAAAATTTTGTATTTATATATTTCAACATTGTCTTTAACGTTGTCAGAGAACTAAATGGGAATAATTTGGAATAATTTAGCTTCTATGTCAACTCTCCTTCTCTTGGAACTTTTGAAAACAACGACAAAATTCTTTAGGGCGCCTGGATTTGAAAATATAACTCTGTGTAATAAGTTTAGACTGACTACAGTGAAAATAAAGGAGCTTGCACCCAGAAACGAAATTAGATGGAACACTTGAAGTTGAAATATTTGTTTGTAATTCGTCACAAGTCCATGAGGGAATGCGTGTTAATGTAAACAAATGTGAGTTTATTGGAGAGGCCGAATAAGATTTTTACATTATTGAAGCAGCTGGAGCCTGCCACGTCAAGGGCAAGGTCAGAAACGTGAAAAGGCGATGCTCGATTTAGTTTGATTGAGTGTCTATGCAGAAATTCGCACATACCAAGCGTTGGATAAGCCTTTCTTATCGTTTCTTAGAATTCGAGAATTGCTGGTTCAGCGTGTGGAGCAGTACTCGATCGCGGTGTTTAATTTTAACACAACTACAATTGTGAAAATTGCTGCTCCAGCGTCGGAAACTGTTCGCAAAGTCGCCAAATTCGCTGAGGCGACGCAACAGTGTTCGAAGGTCTACCGCTATCAAATAAAGTATTTTAATTTAACATTTGATCCTCGCGTTAACCAAATCTGCCCCCAATCAATTTTCGAAAAATTATCAGCATCGGACCGGACTCCACTTATATTTGTACGCTAATTTTTACGTTTAGTTAATGATAGTGGTGTATTTGTTTTTCACCAAATTTGCCCCGAAATTTTCACCGTTGTATGTACCAGATATCACTGACATTCATACCAGTGGCGGTGTAAGCGCTAAATTTTCGTAAAAATATCTGAAAAATTAATAATTCTGCAACTGAATTACAGAACTAATTTTGTGTTCGATAGTAAATTTATACTTGGAGTGGCACTGCCAACCCTGCCACCCCTGACGAGCCCCACTGCTGACTACTTTCCTTCCAGAAAAATTTTTGAAATCAGCGGCAAAATAAATTTAGGGCACCTGGATGTGAAAATATCACTATGTAATAAGTTCAGACTGACAAGAGTGAACAAAACCGCTTGCATCCAGAAACGAAATCAAATGGAACACTTGAAATTTAGATATTTGTTTGTAATTCGTCACAGGTCCATGAAGGCATGCATGGTAATGTAAACAACTGTTAGTTTGTCGGAGAGGCCGAATAAGATTTTTACACCCAACACATTTCCGTCAAAATATTTATTTACTTTAGTATGTTAGAGTCCGTGCAAAATCTCATGAACCAGCGCAGAAACGTAAATGCGTCCAAGGTTACGTGTACTACGCAAACTAAATTTGTCGACCCTCGAGTTTTGACCGACACCACGCCTTTCCGCCATTATCGAGTGACGTATAACCTATATAACCAACGGTGAAAAGTACGCTTTTATTTTATCATACTTGTGACTCTGAAATAAGATCAAATGAACAAGAAAGTGGTCCACAGCCAGGGGCGTCAGATGGTACAAAATGTATACACATTTCTATCCACTGGCCCCTGTGCCGCAGATACGAAAACCGTCACAATGAAAAAGGTGGCCGAAGCTACTGGCGTTTCATTGAGTACGGTGAAACGTATTCTCCGGGAATATGTCCCAGGTAAGCGTCCCATCAATGACGAAGTGTGCCGCTTATCACGTAACTTGTAGGTCACACATTCAACTCGCCTAGAAAAACAGTGAATAAACCGAAACCACGGTCAACAGTGGACGAGTTTGATGAGCAGGTGATACGGAGGATAATATATCATTTCCCTAACATCCAAAACCGTCGACCCACTATGGAAGCTGTATTCCAAGCAGTGTTGGATGCCGGAGTAGAATTCACTGGTAAAATCCGGTCATTCAGGACGCTTGTTCATACAATGGGGTTTCGCTGGAGAAAAACATTGGATAAGAGGTCGGTGCTCATAGAAAAACCGGAAATTCGTGCTGCTCGTGCTAGATTTTTACGACAAATTAAACGCTATCGGGCGGAAGGTCGTAATATTGTTTATACGGACGAAACATATTTGCACGAATCCCATACGACCCCTTTTGCGAGGGATGATGGGTCGTCAAAATGTCTGAAATCACCAATTGGAAAAGAAAGACGATTAATTATCGTGCACGCAGGTGGTGCACATGGTTTTGTACCGCAGGCACTGTTAATCTTTAAATCAGGATCGAAGACGGGCGATTATCATGACGACATGAATCAAGCCAACTTTATGAAATGGCTGACCGAACAACTTATCCCGAATTTGGAACCCAATTCCGTTCTTGTGATTGATAACGCGTCATATCATAATGTAACAATCGAACGGAATCCTACTATGAATTGGAAGAAAGCTGACATGCGGCAATGGTTATCTGCTCGAGGTGTTGCATTCGACCTGTTAGAAACGCGGCCTGAGTTGTATGCAACAATATGTTTACATAAAGCACAACATAAAACATATGTTATCGACCAGGTGCTCAGTGAACATGGGCATGTTGTGCTCCGCTTACCTGTCTACCACCCCGAATTAAACCCAATTGAGAAGATATGGGCGCAAGTCAAAAACCATGTGGCGAGACATAATGTGACATTTAAATTGGACGATGTGCGACAATTGGCTGTAAATAAATTCAACTCAATTGGTGCGGACGCGTGGCAAAAAGTTTGTGAGCATGTGATTCAACTGGAGGACGAGTTTTTGGGACGCGAAGCGGTGATCGACGAAATAGAGGAACTAATAATCACGCCCAACCAAGGTGACAGCGATTTCTCTGAAACGGAAAGTGATAGTGAGGCTTACACGCAGGACTCCGTGTTAGCGGATTTGGGGTGCGCTCCATTAGAATAGTGGGCAGGGGTCTATATATTTGTTACTTTGTTATTTAGTTTTAGTCGTTTTTTGTAGAATTAAAAATGCATTTCCACATGATAAATTGTTGTATTATTTGTGTATCACACAACCAAACGTACTTGTGAGCGATGGTGGTTGCCTACAGTTCGGACAGCGAATGTTTGTGGGACGGTTGAGTTTTGAAATGTCAATGGGGCTCCCCTCCCTGCGCGAGTTTGGGTCATGAGATTTTGCACGGACTCTAATTCATTTTGTGGAAATTATGACGGGCCAGTCGAGTACACCTGCGCGAGTATTATTTGGTAATCCAAATTCTTTTAATACGCACTAGGCACGTGCACCTAATATAATTGTTAAAATTGCTGCTTCAGCGTCTGGAACGCTGGTACTCAACGTCGTCAAGGTCGAGGCGACGCATCAGTATTCGAAGTTCTATCGCTATTAAATAAATTTTTTTAATATAATATTCCCGATTTGTTCTTGACGTTAAGTAAATATCTCCCCAATCGATTTTCGAAAAATTACCATCGTCGTACCGGACTCCACTTATATACCGTACGCTAATTTTTACGTTCATTTAATGATAGTGGTGTATTTGATCTTCACCAAACCTGCTCCGGCCAAAATCCGAAATTTGCAGTTTTACCGGATTTCACTGACATCATAAGTAATGTGTGCTTATACACGATTTACACTATTTATTTTATGTACATTGTGTTCATTATTGTTCTGCATTATTTATAACTAAGATGGAGGAATAGTAAGCGGGGTACAAATACCACCACGTATAATTCCTCTGAAAAGTGATGGAAATAGTCTTTTTTACTATCTTTCCTATTGCATTTTATTACCGAAAATAGAGCTCAAGAGTTTCGCACTATAATTGTTCATTTTAAAATTACCAAATTTTCTGTATATTTTACCTGAATACGTTAAACACCCCTAAACATAATGTACCATTCCAAACTACTCTCAAAAATCATACACTTGCCATTCCAAACTACCCCACATCAACCTAAAATGTAAACAATTACGAATTACAAGCAAACTACGCTAAACTCGCATAAATTACTTCGACTTCCGCTATATCACCCCAACTACTTCTTACCAAGCCAAACTAAACCCAATCGCATTAAAATTACCAAAAGTTTCGTTTAATCCGCTAAAGCTAAACCCCGCCAACCATCAATAACCATTCAAAACAATCCCCAAAAAAAACCTTATCATCCGAAACTACACCAAATACATCGTTTTTATGGTGTGAAATTATGTATTTATATATTTCAACATTCTTCGACGACATTCTTTAACGTTGTTAGAGAACTAAATGGGAATAATTTGGAATAGTTCAGCTTCTCTGTCAACTCTCCATCTCTTGAAGAGTGAAAAAGAGTGAAAAAAAAGGAGCTTGAACCCAGAAACGAAATTGTCGTCATTTTCCAAATCATATTGAAGTACCCGGTCCTGGCAATGCAGGTTAATTTCAGCAAATTTGTTTATTTTGTGATTGGAAAAGTAGAGCATTCCTGTTTAATTGTATTATAATGTCGATTAGTCTACATCACAAATACACCACTTTTGTCAACACTGCGTTTATTTAATCTACGTCCGGGCAACGCCGGGTACATTCAGCTAGTGACAATAAACAAAAGCGAACCAAACGACAAAAAAAACTCAACTGTTACATTTAGTACATACAAATTAATCTCTTTTGTTATCCAAATTGTTTTAATACGCACTAGGCACGTGCACCTAATATAATTGTTAAAATTGCTGCTTCAGCGTCTGGAACGCTGGTACTCAGCGTCGCCAAGGTCGAGGCGACGCCTCGGTATTCCAAGTTCTCACTATTAAATAAATTATTTTAATATAATATTCCCGATTTGTTCTTACCGTTAACCAAAACTCTCCCCAATCGATTTTCGAAAAATTTCTAGCGTCGGACCGGACTTCACTTATTTTCATACGCTACTTTTTACGTTCAGTTAATGATAGTGGTGTATTTGTTCTTCACCAAACCTGCTCCGGCCGAAATCCGAAATTTTCACTGACATCATACGCTTAAGTATTGTGTGCTTATACACGATTTACACTATTTATTTTATGTACATTGCGTTCATTATTGTTCTGCATTATTTATAACTAAGATGGAGCAGTTTGAAAATCTAATAGTAAGCGGAGAACAAATACCACCACGTATAATTCCCGTGAAAAGTGATGGAAATAGTCTTTTTTACTATCTTTTCTATTGCATTTTTAATACCGGAAATAGAGCACAAGAGGTACGCACTTTAATTGTTCATTTTAAAATTACCAAAATTTTTGTAAATTTTACCTGAATACGTTAAACACCCCAAACATAACGCTTCATTCCAAACTGCCCTAAAAGTCATACACTTACCATTCAAAACTACCCCTAGTCAACCCATTATTAAAAAAAAATTACAAATTTTAAGCAAACTACGCCAAACTCGCATAAATGACTTCGAATTCCCCTAAATCACCCCAACCACTTCTTACCAAGCCAAACAAAGCCCAATCACATTATAATTACCAAAAATTTCGTTTAATCCGCCAAAGCTAAACCCTGCCAACCATCAATAACCATTCCAAACAATCCTCAAAGAAAACCTTATCATCCGAAACTACACCAAATACATCGTTTTTATGGTGTGAAATTATGTATTTATATATTTCAACATTCTTCGACGACATTCTTTAACGTTGTTAGAGAACTAAATGGGAATAATTTGGAATAGTTCAGCTTCTCTGTCAACTCTCCATCTCTTGAAGAGTGAAAAAGAGTGAAAAAAAAGGAGCTTGAACCCAGAAACGAAATTATCGTCATTTTCCAAATCATATTGAAGTACCCGGTCCTGGCAATGCAGGTTAATTTCAGCAAATTTGTTTATTTTGTGATTGGAAAAGTAGAGCATTCCTGTTTAATTGTATTATAATGTCGATTAGTCTACATCACAAATACACCACTTTTGTCAACACTGCGTTTATTTAATCTACGTCCGGGCAACGCCGGGTACATTCAGCTAGTGACCAATAAACAAAAGCGAACCAAACGACAAAAAAAACTCAACTGTTACATTTAGTACATACAAATTAATCTCTTTTGTTATCCAAATTGTTTTAATACGCACTAGGCACGTGCACCTGATATAATTGTTAAAATTGCTGCTTCAGCGTCTGGAACGCTGGTACTCAGCGTCGCCAAGGTCGAGGCGACGCCTCGGTATTCCAAGTTCTCACTATTAAATAAATTATTTTAATATAATATTCCCGATTTGTTCTTACCGTTAACCAAAACTCTCCCCAATCGATTTTCGAAAAATTTCCAGCGTCGGACCGGACTTCACTTATTTTCATACGCTACTTTTTACGTTCAGTTAATGATAGTGGTGTATTTGTTCTTCACCAAACCTGCTCCGGCCGAAATCCGAAATTTTCACTGACATCATACGCTTAAGTATTGTGTGCTTATACACGATTTACACTATTTATTTTATGTACATTGCGTTCATTATTGTTCTGCATTATTTATAACTAAGATGGAGCAGTTTGAAAATCTAATAGTAAGCGGAGAACAAATACCACCACGTATAATTCCCGTGAAAAGTGATGGAAATAGTCTTTTTTACTATCTTTTCTATTGCATTTTTAATACCGGAAATAGAGCACAAGAGGTACGCACTTTAATTGTTCATTTTAAAATTACCAAAATTTTTGTAAATTTTACCTGAATACGTTAAACACCCCAAACATAACGCTTCATTCCAAACTGCCCTAAAAGTCATACACTTACCATTCAAAACTACCCCTAGTCAACCCATTATTAAAAAAAAATTACAAATTTTAAGCAAACTACGCCAAACTCGCATAAATGACTTCGAATTCCCCTAAATCACCCCAACCACTTCTTACCAAGCCAAACAAAGCCCAATCACATTATAATTACCAAAAATTTCGTTTAATCCGCCAAAGCTAAACCCTGCCAACCATCAATAACCATTCCAAACAATCCTCAAAGAAACCCATATCATCCGAAACAACCCCAAATCAAACTAATATTTTTGCATTTTTTTGAACCATAGCCAATCACGTCAAATTAACATAAATAACTTCGACTTTTTTTATACATAATTCCCAAATACTTCGTTTTTATGGTGTGAAATTTTGTATTTATATATTTCAACATTGTCTTTAACGTTGTCAGAGAACTAAATGGGAATAATTTGGAATAATTTAGCTTCTCTGTCAATTTTCCTTCTCTTGAAACTTTTGAAAACAACGACAAAATTATTTAGGGCGCCTGGATTTGAAAATATCACTCTGTGTAATAAGTTCAGACTGACTAGAGTGAAACGAAAGGAGCTTGCACCCAGAAACGAAATTAAATGGAACACTTGAAGTTGCAATATTTGTTTGTAATTCGTCACAAGTCCATGAAGGAATGCGCGTTAATGTAAACAAATGTGAGTTTATTGCAGATGCCGAATAAGATTTTTACATTATTGAAGCAGCTTGAGCCTGCCACGTCAAGGGCAAGGTCACAAACGTGAAAAGGCGATGCTCGATTTGGTTTTATTCAATATCTATGCAGAAATTCGCACATTCCAAGCATTGGATAAGCCTTTCTTATCGTTTCTTAGAATTCGAGAATTGCTGGTTCAGCGTGTGGAGCAGTACTCGATCGCAGTGTTTAATTTTAACACAACTACAATTGTGAAAATTGCTGCTCCAGCGTCGGAAACTGTTCGCAAAGTCGCCAAATTTGATGAGGCGACGCATCAGTGTTTGAACGTCTACCGCTATCAAATAAAGTATTTTAATTTAACATTTGATCCTCGCGTTAACCAAATCTGCCCCCAATCAATTTTCGAAAAATTACCAACGTCGAACCGGACTCCACTTATATTTGTACGCTAATTTTTACGTTCAGTTAATGGTAGTGGTGTATTTGTTTTTCACCAAATTTGCCCTGGCTGAAATCCAAAATTTTCACCGTTGTATGAACCAGACATCACTGACATTCATACCCTTAATAATTATGTGCTTATACACGTTTTACACTATATATTTTACGTACAATGTGTTCATTATTGCTTTACATCATTTATAACTAAGATGGAGAAGTTTGAAAATCTAGCGATGTACAATTACCACACCGTATTATGAAAGGTGATGGAAATTGTCTTTTTTAATATCTATGGTATTGGTATTGATATTTTAATACTGGAACGGGAGCTCAAGAGGTTCGCACTTTAATTGTTCAACAAGTGTGTGTTAATGTAAACAAGTGTGAGTCCGTCGGAGAAGCCGAATAAGATTTTTACATCCACCATATTCCCGTCAAAATATTTATTTATTTTATATAGAATGTTAATTTTGCCGTTAACCAAGTTTGCTCCCAATCACCATCGTCGTACCGGACCGTTCAGTTAATGATAATGGTGTTTTTATTTTTCACCAAATCTGCCTCGGCTGAAATCCAAAATTTACAGCGTTGGATCAGACTTTACTGACATTGATACGCGTTTTACACTATTTATTTTACGTAAATACATTGTGTTCTGTAAAGAATATAATGCAGTAGGGCGTGTAATTAATTTACCAACAACCGAGATGAACCTCTACAATCCCGTGAAGTCAGCAACGAACCTGTAATAATAAACAGTAGGTGAACATTGTTGCCCGGCAACGAAGGCCTCACTCACACAACGTCCCATTGGACACTTTAAAACAAGCCACTGAACCCTTCTGGCACCAGGAACGCTCAGCCTCATTCACGAACCACAACCCCACATCAATCCCCGGTGCCTAGATCCCCAAGGTCACCGCGCCAAACCAGTAAACCCCGGTTGGATGGCAACGTAAGTCGTCGGAAACATCGCTGGATCCCCAAGCGACTACCCCAGACAACCTACCGTTTTGCAAGACGATGTCAGGGCCAGGTTCAACAACGCATGTCCTCAACAACAATCAACACACCAGAAGCAGATCTATCATCCAAACAACAATACCCAGCGAGTTCTATCCACTCACCTGCCGATAACGCTTCATGTTCAGGCACTCAATTTTTCTAGACATACAAAATGGCCGACTTGCCAAACTGTCAAACATCAGTGCCAACTATCAATGCATTTTATTAATATAAATGAACAATAAACAAAAACGAATCAAACGTCAAAAAAATGCAACTGTTACATTCGGCCATCCTGACTTTCGGTTCGACCCGAACCGGCTTCCTCATCTGGGTCAGTCAATACAACCCCATCTTCTCCGCTATTACTATCAGTTTCGTCTGATATGCCCCCTGGGTTGGCCCATGGTTTCATTTTGTCCACGGCAATAACACTCTCGTAGTTTGCGGTAACATTACGGTGTGAACCAGGCATATCCGCCACAAGATAACGATCGTGTGGGAGTACAGCCTTAACAATCATCGGCTGACAATATGGTGGTACCAACTTTTGGCTTTCCCCCGAAGTACGAGTGGTTTTCTCAATAACCACTATATCTCCAACCTTATATTGACGAACTGGTTTACGTTTTTTATCAAAATGTTGTTTCTGTCGCTCCTGACTCTGACACGTTTTTTCCCAAGCTTCCTGTCGGGTTTTAAGTATATCGTCAATTACTCTCGGTATTTGTTGCACCTCGTCGCGCAATTCGACATCAGTACCGCTCCTAGGCTTGTAACCCATCATCAGCTCACTTGGAGTTCTTCCAGTTGACTCATTCACAAGGTTATTAATTGATAACTGTACCTGGGGTAGGTTGGCGTCCCATAGATTATCTTCCAAAGTTGATGTCATCAGAGCTGTTAAAATACTACGGTTTAACCTCTCAACTTGGCCATTAGCCCTCGGTGTAGCAACGGCTATCTTTACGTGTCGAATTCCATTTCGCTCACAATAGGATTCAAACTTCTTAGCAGTGAAACTGCTACCTCGATCCGTAACACAAGTTTTCGGGATGCCATAGAGATGGCAAAGTTTATCTAAGAAGTTTAGTACCAAACTGGTTTTTGTTGATTTAACAGCTTCCACAAATAAAAACTTCGCAAATGCGTCGACAACAGCCAAAATGTGAATGTTTCCTCGTTTTGATTTTGGGAACGGTCCCAAGTGATCGATATGTATAGTTTCAAATGGAACAGTTGGTTTTACTGGTGGGTGCAGATAACCCTCGCCCTTCCCTGACGTCTTTTTATGGAGTATACATCTTACACAACAAGCGATGTAGTCTGCAACGTATTTTCTCATGCGGGGAAACCAGTAACAATCGGAAATTCGATACAATGTTTTGTCTACTCCAAAGTGACCAAAATCATCATGAGCTGCCCGAACAATCTGTTGGCGCATTCCATGTGGTACAACCCACTGTATTCCTCGGGCTGTAATCCGGTATACTCTACCATCACGCATACAGTAGTTCTTGTAAACTTGTTTTTCATAATCCGTTTCAGGCGATTTTGACAGCACTTTGTATAGTTCTTGTATTTTTGGATCCATCAATTGTCCGGCTAGAATTAAATCGGATTTTTCAAGGCTCAAGACGAATTGGGGTTGTTTCGAATTCTTAGTTGGATTTCGACTCAAGGCGTCGACATGGCGCATTTGGGTCCCTAGTCGATATTTCACATCGAAGTTATATTGCTGAAGATCAAACCACCATCTCGCTATCCGGTGATTCAAATGCGTTTTAGTACTCGATGTCGTGAGTGCGTTGCAATCAGTAACAATTGTGAATGATATATCGGACAAGTAAACTCGAAACTTCCGGACGCTCTCCACAACCGCCAGAGCTTCTAGCTCGAAAGAATGATAATTACGCTCATGGTCATTAGTTTGCCGACTATAATATGATATAGGGTGAAGACGTCCGTCTGACTGGTATTGCAGCAGAATTCCGGCAATCCCCAATGAGCTAGCGTCAGTATGCAGCTCAGTCTTCGCAGCAGGGTCATATATAGCAAGAACGGGGCGAGATATTAGTACTTCCTTCAGTTGAGCAAATGATTTCTCTTGGTTTCTACCCCATTCCCAAAGTACATTTTTACGGGTCAAATTCGTCAATGGTCTTGCAAGCTCAGCGAAATTCTTGACAAACTGTCTAAAGTAGCCAGCCAGGCCGATAAACTGTCGAACGTTCAAAGCACTCGTTGGAGTAGGAAATTGTTCGATTGCTCTAATTTTATCACGTCCAGGTTGTATCTTTCCATCGCTTATTTCAAATCCTAGATAGATAACGGACTTCTGCAGAAATGAACATTTCTCTAAATTCAAAGTAAGGCCTTCTCGACGCAGTACTTCTAAGATCTTCCTCAAGTCGTTAATAGCTAGCTCAGGTGAAATAGAATGTATCAAAATATCATCCAAGTACACGCTGGCAATATCAGCAACAGGTCGAAGTATGTGGTTCATAAATCGTTGGAAAACCCTAGGGGCATTCGTTAAACCAAATGGCATTCTTACATACTGATATTGTCCTTCGGGCGTTACGAAACTAGTATACTTTCGGGAGGATTCTTCAACGGGTATTTGATAATATCCTGATCGGAGATCCAGACTAGTAAAGTATTTTCCACCTTGCAGTTTATCGATCTGTTCACTTATCTTAGGGAGAGGGTGACTATCCTTGACAGTAAGGGCGTTCAATTTCCTATAATCTACACAAAGACGTTTTTGCCCGTTCTTTTTATCAACAAGAACAACCGGTGAAGCATAATTCGAATTTGACTCCTCTACAATTCCTACATTCAAAAGTTCGTCCACCATCTGCTGTACTTGTCGTGATTCATTCGGCGAGAGCCTATACGGTCGATATGTAAATGGTTTCTCTTCACGTAGCTGGATCTGCATTGACGTACCAGTTGCACATCCCAACTCATCTGTTGTTATAGCGAAACAATCGCGAAATTGTTTCAGTAATGCAATTAGTTCTTGTTTTACCTGCGGGTCGACGTCTCCGATTCGCATCTGATCTAAAGGTAATGGTATTACATTGCTCTTAGTGACTCTGCGAATTATGAGCTCATTCGCATCTTCCTCACAAACTCTACCTCTCGCAATTACGGTGTCCTTCTTGAAATGAATATATTTCTTCGATAAATTCGCTACTGGAATAACACGCGAGCTATCCGTTTCACTCGAGATCAGTACATCGGGCACAAAGTGTTCTCCTCCGGGTACTGGACGAAAACTTTCTTCAACAAATACGTCTGTAGTCGAGTCATTAATGTAAATCGGGACATGTCCATAATGTTCAGGCGGTATAGACGTTTTTTGTAGAACTCGAAGTACTAATTTTGTTGTGGGTTGATGACCGTTGTCTTCATTCAACCACATAAAGTTTAAGGATTTATCGTCCTTTATCATACCGATTCTGGGAAGCTCAGTGAAATTGCGTCCTATCAAAACAGGAACTTCCTGTGCACAATTCGGTACTATATCAGCTTTCACTCGTGCTTGAACTTCGTCAATCTGCAATAATACTTCAACGACACCCAGAGTGTGAATAACTCCATTCCCATAACCATGTAAACAAGACACATCTGTACGATTAACATGTGGTAGTCCGAGGCGTTCAACTTCTTCTTGGGTGATGGTGGTGCAAGCACTTCCCATATCTACATAGCCTCTGGTTGTTTGTTCATTAATTAAAATCTCCTTATGATACTTAGCGTTCCCAGGATCTCCCAGAGTAAGTTGTCCAATAAGAGCTACCACTTTATTGGATTCCTTCTTTTCTGAACAGTTCTTTGTTTTATGAGCACGGGATCGGCAAATATCACATCGTTCGTCTCTATTCCGTTCGGTACAACTGCTTGCGAAATGTCCCGGTTTATGACAATTAAAGCAAACGTTTTCCCTTGATCGTTGGTGTGATTTGTCAAATCGTCCTCTAGAAGTATATTTATCCTTTTGTTGACGGTAGGGAGTACGCTTATATGCCGATGATCCACTGCTGGTTACGGCGCGAAATGGTATTGTACTTAGATACTCAAAAAGCAACTCAGGTGTTTGATATCGGCCTGCTCTTGCTCCTGTTTGTACTACGACGTCATCAATATCGCCTATTATACACGACACGGCGTCCGATCCTGTTATCTTAAGTTGGTTTAGCATTGATAACTTTTGGTAATAATAGGTGATATAATCTTCGTCGGCCAGTTTACGTCGTGCCAACATACGTTTCAGTAAAGTGTAAAAGTCCCGTTGTGATGGAAATGCAGTGATTAATTTCACTTTCCATTGTTCCCAGGTAAAATTTGACGATGGGAGACTCTTATACCAGGAAAACGCCAGTCCACTCAGTTTTGATAAAGCAAAATGAATCGTTGTTACTTCCGACCATTTGTACACCTCCCGACATTCGTCTACTTTACGACACCAGGTCTCGCTTGATAAGTCCATGTCGCGAGGGTCGAATTTTGGAATCGTATCGGCACCCATCGTTGTAGTAGCGGCCGACTGGGATGTCCGTGCTGCAAGCTGAGTTACAGCCTCGGCAATCTGGCATAGTGCATCCGCATTCGTAGAATTCGCATTCGGCAGAGCAACATTTCGTTCGATCCCAGCTGTCTCCTCCTCACTCGGCTCAGATCCGCTTGCCAGAGCAATTGCTCTCCGTTTTCGCTCCCGAGAAGCCAAGACCTTCTATAAGCAAACAAATCCCGATAGAGGTTTGTTTTCAACGCTAAGTAACCCGAACTCATTAAACGCATCCTTTTCAGGATAGCAAAAATTAGACAATCAAGTTTTATTCCGAAATGCGCTAAAACCCATGAAGTTCACAATACTAAAATTTACTAACAGCGCCCGCATCCACTTCCTGATACTCCCAGCACTCCGGAGACCCTCGAGTACTGCGCCAAGCTGAAAATCAGCTGGATGGCCAACTCTAAAGTCAAGGCACCAACCTAGACTCCACAAACACACCATTAAGGTACCTCTAGATATTCACACACTAAAAATGGCAGAGTTATCACGGGTGGATCAAACAGGGCTATCTTTCCGTTAATAAACATCATAGAGTTCAAGAGCGCAATCAGTTTTCAATTTATACGAATTATACATATAATACTACAGGTATAGACACCACAGATCGTGTCGGTTCATCCCACTTCTGAATTTTGTAAAGAATATAATGCAGTAGGGCGTGTAATTAATTTACCAACAACCGAGATGAACCTCTACAATCCCGTGAAGTCAGCAACGAACCTGTAATAATAAACAGTAGGTGAGCATTGTTGCCCGGCAACGAAGGCCTCACTCACACAACGTCCCATTGGACACTTTAAAACAAGCCACTGAACCCTTCTGGCACCAGGAACGCTCAGCCTCATTCACGAACCACAACCCCACATCAATCCCCGGTGCCTGGATCCCCAAGGTCACCGCGCCAAACCAGTAAACCCCGGTTGGATGGCAACGTAAGTCATCGGAAACATCGCTGGATCCCCAAGCGACTACCCCAGACAACCTACCGTTTTGCAAGACGATGTCAGGGCCAGGTTCAACAACGCATGTCCTCAACAACAATCAACACACCAGAAGCAGATCTATCATCCAAACAACAATACCCAGCGAGTTCTATCCACTCACCTGCCGATAACGCTTCATGTTCAGGCACTCAATTTTTCTAGACATACAAAATGGCCGACTTGCCAAACTGTCAAACATCAGTGCCAACTATCAATGCATTTTATTAATATAAATGAACAATAAACAAAAACGAATCAAACGTCACAAAAAATGCAACTGTTACAGTTCATTATTGCTTTACATCATTTATAACTAAGATGGACAAGTTTGAAAATCTAGCGATGCACAAATACCACCAAATTGTTAATGGTAGAAAATGAGAAGCCGCTTGGACCATCGTTTTCTATTTCCAACGTTCCTGCCGCCGAGTCAGCAGACTCACACACTCACTTTGTTTTGACTGGAACGGAAGGACTGGCATCTGCGTGGTCAGCGAGAATACTTCTAAAGCGGTTATGTGCTGCTGCACTATCATTCTTTGTTCACACTCTGACAAATAAAGTCCTGTTTTCTTCCGTTAGTTATTTTTTGAATAACAGTTCAGAAGTGGGATCTGTACCTGTGTGCTAGTGGTGTTTCTGTTGGTACTGAAAAACGGTAAAGTGCAAGACGATGAGTGCACCGGGCCCAGATGATCTTGGTTCAGACCCTATGCAATTTGAGAACGAAGCCGAAGAACAGTGTGACGAGGAGAGTCGGCTCTACGAAAGCTTGCTGGACCGACACATCGCACGCAAGATTGATGATGCGTTTCGACGCCAATTACGAATGGAAGACAATCGCGCAAATGCATCTTCGACGCCGCTGTCTGGCCGGGGAAAGAGTTTGCCACGCTCGAATCCAGGAAGTGAATTTCATCAACCCACGATTTCTGGAGAGATCATACCTTGGTTCGACCCGATCAACCAGACGTGTGTAGTTGCATCATAGCTCCAGAAGATCGAACAATTAGGGGTGATTCATCATTGGTCGGAGTACGACAAAATTTGCTACATGCAATTGAGACTTAAAGGTGCCGCACGCGATTGGTTTAATAGACTGACGGACTATGATAAAACTTGGGATGAGTGGAAAGTGATGTTACAGCAGGCTTTTCCGCGTTGTGTTGATTATGCGACGGTCCTGGAAGAGTTGGTGGCGCGTAAGAAACGCCCAGGAGAGACGATGACCAATTATTACCATGCGAAGTTAGAACTTATCCGACAGTGCCGCCTAGACGACGAGGCTACGATTTCGTGTATTATTAAAGGTTTACCTCTAGAACTTTAACCAAACGCTCGCGCTTTCCAGTGCCGTACTTCAGATGAGTTGTGTGCGGGGTTTATCGCGCCTATGGATAATTACGCATCTCCGCATAATTTGACTCTGAAACGCTCGCCGGCGGAAAGCGACTTTTCGCGCGGCGGTAGTGCTCGATTTTCACGTCGCGTCACGCCGACGATACGCTGCCACCAATGTGGAAAGACGGGACACGTGATTCGTGAGTGTAATCAAGGACGATCTGTTATTTGTTTCGGTTGTAATCAACCTGGTCATCGAAAGGACGAATGCCCTAAACGCAACAAATTGACCCAGCACTCCACTTCATCCGATGTGCTGCAGGATTGAATCTTTGGAGGAAATACAATTAAATGCGCGACGGAAGTTGTGTTTATGCTAGAATTGGACGAACTCAAGATCGAGACGAGTGCTGTAGTGACCAGTGCCGAAATGGGCGATATAGACATAATTGTGGGACAACCAGTGATCAACAAAGAAGGACTCGTGTTTTCTGTTAAGGGAGAAAAAGCGACGCTCACTGGAGAAATGGAAACCATGCTTAGAAACTTTACGCTGGAAGAACTGCCCGGACCGTGTATCCTGTGGGAAGAGGCGTGAGATGCGTACCGAGTGGTATAATTGGAGCATCACCATCGATTGTATTTGTTACCAATTTGGGCCATGAAGCGATCGAGCTGAGAAAAGGGCGATTGATTGGGAGGTGTGACCCATGTGAGGAGATCCAGGATACTCCCGTTTTAGCGGTGAGTATTGCTGAGACAAATCCAGTATCTATTGTGCTTACCGATGTTGTTTATGAAAAACAGTTTGAGCGAAAGAAATATTGAGCAGTTGTTGTTGTTGTTGTTAAAGCGATGGTCTTGTTGTTTTACCAACAGCACCAAAGTTTTAAATACGGTACGTGATGGAGGGATCGATATCTCGCTCCGGGAAGGGACGCAGCCTGTATGTTATCGTCCATACAGACTGCCTTTTAAAGAACGAGAGTTTGTGAGAGAAAAGGTTAAGGATCTGTTAGATTCCGGTATTATCCGTGAATCTGAGTCTGAATTTGCGAGTCCAGTAATTTTAGTTACATGGACGATTTACTCTCACCTACTTCGTTTGTGGAGGAAAGATTATGTTTGTTGGGCAGAGTTCTTGGACTGTCAAATGATGCCGGTTTGAAATTAAACTGAAAAAAGTGTTCCTTCTTGAAGATGGAACTATTAAACTTGTTTCGTATTTTAGTCGAGCTACTGCTTCGGCAGAACGTAGTTATCACAGTTATTAACTGGAAACAATAGCCTTGGTCGAATGTCTGAAACGCTTCCGAATTTATTTGATTGGGTACCGCTTTAAAATTGTTACTGATGATACAGCTGTTAGATATACTTTCGCGAAACGTGATCTGATTCCCAAAGTTGCTCACTGGTGGTTATCCGTTCAAGAATACGACTTTGAAATTGAACATAGACCAGGGCAACGTATGTTGATGCTTTAAGTAGAAACGCCGCGGAATGCGATCTTGTGCAACTTCATGACGACGATTGGTTTTTAACGTTACAATTGCAGGATGAGTCTTTGAGAACTATACCTAGTAGATAGATTGCGCGATAATCTTGACTCAAATTTAGCTGGATAGTTTAAGGTGAAAAATCATAGACTTTATCGTAAAACCGTTGAGGGTAATCGATTAGTGATAAAGGTACAGCTTTTAGTAGCAGACCCTTTAATGACTTTGTTAATGAAAAACAAATAAAACATGTGATTACCGCAATAGCGACTCCAGGTGCGAATGGTTAGATAGAGCGTTACCACCGTACCTTGTTAGATTCTATCAGCACCTCTGTAGATGAAAGTTGTTATTGGGACGTGAGTCTTCCGGAGACATTATGGGGTATCAACAATACAAGAAATGCTAGTACTGGGCATACACCCTATGAATTGATGTTTGCTCATAAATGGAATCTGCTACAGAATCTTGAAGGGGAAGTTTTTGATGATGAGTCGAGTGTTTTAGTTAGGAGAAAAAGAGCTTCTGAGAATTTGAGCAAAGTTGCTGAGAAAATGAAGCGTAGATACGATAAGGGTAGAAAGCGACCAACACGTTATAAAAAGGTTAATTTAGTTTTGTGAAAGCAAGGTGTTTCTGGTAAAGAACACGGTTTTAGTAGAAAGCTAGACAGTAGGTTTACCGGACCGTACAAAACAACGAAATTGTTTGGTAATGACAAGTATAAGATTCGTAGCATAATGGGCGTGAAGGGTTACAAAAGCTTCTGTGCGGTTGTAGCCGTTGATTCCTTAAGGCCGTATCAAGGGATGCGGGGAGATAATACCGACAGTGAAGACAGCGAGACTGAAGTTAGAAATAGGGATGATTTAATTGACTTGTTGGAAGGTTAGGAATATGTCTGGTAGCGAAGTCTGAAATGCCTTTTATTCATTCAGTTGAGATGTTACTCTCGGAGTTATTGGAGATGAATGAGTAGAGGCGCTGTGTCAATCTTCTATGGTTGGACAGGCAAGTTTATGCAGCAGTTTCTGGTCTTTTACCACCAGATAGGGACGCTGATGTAAATGTGTCTGCGGTTGCGAGGGGCAACAACCTTTTATGGTATTGTTCCAGGCAAGCAGAGATTTTGAGGTGTCTTCGGCTGTCGACAGGACTTGCTCTGGCCAAGCATGCCTGTTGGTGACCGTTTTCATCTCAGAGAGCTACAGAGAAGGAGAGTTAGAGAGACGGAGAGTTACAATGTTGTTTCTCAGATAAAGTTGCTCATGATCAAGGCAGATTTCAGATTTCGTGGAGACGTATTCCTGTCTGCTGTTAGGGAAACTGTCGCCGCATTCCTCGCCATTTAGCGGTGTCAGCGGCGCCGGACTTATGAGGAGTGGGGAGGCAGTATCCGGTAGGAGTCCGAGGAACCAGTCGGAAAATTGGAGTTGAATAAAGAAAGTCGTTACCTTGTGAATCGTTTTTAATTTGTGTGATCCTAACATATCAGAAGTGGGATTGAGAACTTTACCACCCCAAGTGCGGTTGATAAGTGAGGGTGAAAGAATGACGGGAAGACACGGCCACGGAGGGACGCTAACGAGGCGATCCCGTAGCAAGACTCCACACCGTCGCCGGGAGCGACGATGTGCTAGGTCTAGGTCGGCACAGAGGAGCCGAACTCCAGAAGCGGCGAGTACGAGGCGCCGACTGAGCCCCCCTACACCACGTGGTCGCAAGCAAAGGCACTCCACAATATCGCCGATAAGAATGCCGAATGCGGTGAATTCGACGGAGTGTCGTGGACGGGACTCGACTTCCACGGTAGCAGATTTACAGAGGCAATTACGGGACCTGCAGGACCTCGTAAATAATTCGTCTTCAATAAATCGGACGTGCGTAAACATTACAGTGGACGAGTCGATCATCCCAGTTTTCGACCCTAATTCGAAACAATCTTGCGCGGAATCGTGGATACGCAAAGTGGACGAGCTTATGGCTCATCATGAGTGGAGTGACTCCACGGTGGTTAAGCTCGCCATCAACCGACTTCGCGGAAACGCGCGAGGATGGTACGATTCGTTACCGTCGAACTGTATGACATGGGAAACCTTGAAGACGGGGTTGAAATCAAGCTTTCCCACACCTACGCGCTTCGGTAAACTACTGATGGAGGCCGCGACTTGCACTCCGAGACCCGGTCAAAATCTTGGTGATTACTGTTACGAGAAGCTCGCCAAATTGAACCATCTCAAATTGCCGATTCCGGACGAGTATCTCGTGGACAGCGTCATCGAGGGTCTTTGCGACGATAAGATCGCGCTCGCGGCTAGGGCGGCTAATTTTCAAACGACAGGAGCCGTTGGCCAACTACCTGACACACGTTATATCCGCTCCAAGTCCACTACCCGCGGCAAATTTAAGAAAAAATGAAATCGACGCTAAGAGGACGAAAGAAGTCAGTGGAGGCGATGGGACTAAGAGGATTACCTGCTTTAATTGCGGCGGTAACCACATGGCTCGTAATTGTCCGAGACCACGCGTGGAATGCTCCAATTGCAGCAGATTGGGACACACAGCCAACCAATGCCACTCTAATGCTTTGTCGAAGAACGGTAAGCTTAAGATTTATAACGTTGCGTCGACCAGGGCCGTATCGAACATTTTCCTTAAGACGGCAATTATAAATAACCAAAGGGTTAAGTGTCTCATGTGACAACGGTCACCTACGAAGTTACGATACGAGAGATCTACATATCTCATGTGACAACGGTCACCTACGAAGTTACGGTACGTGAGATCTACGGATCTCATGTGACAACGGTCACCTACGAAGTTACGATACGAGAGATCGACAGATCTCATGTGACAACGGTCACCTACGAAGTTACGGTACGAGAGATCTACGGATCTCATGTGACAACGGTCACCTACGAAGTTACGATACGAGAGATCGACAGATCTCATGTGACAACGGTCACCTACGAAGTTACGATACGAGAGATCTACATATCTCATGTGACAACGGTCACCTACGAATTTACGGTACGAGAGATCTACGGATCTCATGTGACAACGGTCACCTACGAAGTTACGATACGAGAGATCGACAGATCTCATGTGACAACGGTCACTTACGAAGTTACGGTACGAGAGATCTACGGATCTCATGTGACAACGGTCACCTACGAAGTTACGATACGAGAGATCGACAGATCTCATGTGACAACCGTCACCTACGAAGTTACGGTACGAGAGATCTACGGATCTCATGTGACAACGGTCACCTACGAAGTTACGATATGAGAGATCGACAGATCTCATGTGACAACGGTCACCTACGAAGTTACGATACGAGAGATCTACATATCTCATGTGACAACGGTCACCTACAAAGTTACGGTACGAGAGATCTACGGATCTCATGTGACAACGGTCACCTACGAAGTTACGATACGAGAGATCGACAGATCTCATGTGACAACGGTCACCTACGAAGTTACGATACGAGAGATTGCCAGATCTCATGTGACAACGGTCACCTATGACGGTTTCATCTGGTAAATGTGTGATTTATGTTTGATTTTAGTATAACCCCATCGGTGGTTCTGAGGACAGAACATTGTCAGGATGGACGAATGTTAGGGAAACTGTCGCCGCATTCCTCGCCATTTAGCGGTGTCAGCGGCGCCGGACTTATGAGGAGTGGGGAGGCAGTATCCGGTAGGAGTCCGAGGAACCAGTCGGAAAATTGGAGTTGAATAAAGAAAGTCGTTACCTTGTGAATCGTTTTTGATTTGTGTGATCCTAACACTGCTAAAGCACAGGATACTGTAGAATGTTGTTTCAGAACCGATTCTATTAGTTCACGAGGACGTGAACTTGACAGGATGGCCGACTGTTAATGGTAGAAAATGAGAAGCCGCTTGGACCATCGTTTTCTATTTCCAACGTTCCTGCCGCCGAGTCAGCAGACTCACACACTCACTTTGTTTTGACTGGAACGGGAGGACTGGCATCTGCGTGGTCAGCGAGAATACTTGTAAAGCGGTTATGTGCTGCTGCACTATCATTCTTTGTTCAGACTCTGACAAATAAAGTTCTGTTTTCTTCCGTTAGTTATTTTTTGAATAATAAAATACCACATTTTACCATATACCAAAATTTTAATACTGGAAAGGGAGCTCAAAAGGTTCGCACTTTAATTGTCCAACCAGCTGCGGCCAGATTTTAATAATTTTTGTGCAGTTTACAAGAAGATAATTATGCTGAAGTGTTTGTTTATTCTGAAGATAAGTCAAAATCATCTACATACTGTTCTGTTTGTGAGTTGACTGCAGCAAAAGGAATGGTTCCATTGTGTTTTCAACTTTATCATAACATGATCAGCTAATTTGTAAACTTCGATTTCCCCGAAAATTATCTAAAGTTAATTTTGATTTCCTGGAATCGCTTATAGAACAACTGCGTCTTTGCCTAAAGAGTCTATTCAAGATTTTTCATCTCAGATATCAACCAAGTTATCCTCTTTGTCCAAATCATATTGAAGTACCCGGTCCTGGCAACGCAGGTTAATTTCAACAAATTTGTTTATTCTGTGATTGGAAAAGTAGAGCATTCCTGTTTAATTGTATTATAATGTCGATTAGTCAACATCACCACGTTAGTCAACACTGCGTTCATTTAATCTACGTCCGGGCAACGCCGGGTACATTCAGCTAGTCATGGAATAAAATTAGGTTTAGAGCAGACCTGTGAGAGTTTATGGTCCCATAATTGGAGGAAGATCTGTCGAAGACATTTTGAAGAAAACCCAGAAGCTGTGTGGAGGAAGCGTGAAATAACGATGTGTTTGTTTCTTGGCAATACTCCCACCACAGTTCAGCTGACACGTTGTATTGTTTTTGGGTGGAGGCTGTTATAGAATATAACATTGTTTCAATGGCCTTTTCTGTTTTAGTGTAAAGGCTTCGAACATAATTTCCCTGCTACCAGGGTACGGGGCCCCTTCTGCGGGTGTCTGGTGCTGAAAGGTGATAGCAGTAGCTAGTTATGTGGCTCTAAAACAAAAGGTGGCTGTGACAGCAGACTCAAAAATAGTGGGTACCATGGTTGTAATGGCCATGGACCACGAGAATTCCCTCGGCTTTGTCTAATGAGATTTTATTAATAGTTCGTAAAATTAGAGGAAAAGGTGGCAACGCGTAAAAGAAACAATGTTCCCCTGTTCTGGTAAATGCATCTACCCATTCCGAGTCTGAATCTTTTTGCCAGGCTACGTACCGATTGCATTTGTGATTACTTTTGGAAGCAAACAAATAAATTTCTGGTTTTTCTAATTGCTAAACTATTTTATTAAACGCGAAGTTTGCTAACTCCCATTCGGTTTCCGAAAGTAGTCGGCGGGATTCAAAATTCGCGATAAAATAGTCTTTAGAATTAATGTATGATGCGAACAGCAATATATATTTCTCGATTTACACCATTGGGTATCTGACACTATGCATTCGGTTTATCTACGATAAAGTTGTTGAGTTATCGGTTCTAATTAGAATGTTTATGGAATTAGATTGCTTTGCAAAGCTTTTAATTCCGTAGAAGATTGCGAGTAACTCGAGATAGCTTGTGTGGTGTGTTTTATCGGTGGAACTCCACCAACCGTGGGATGTGTCATCATTGCAGCACGCTCCTCAACCGGTGGAGGAGGCATCAGTATATATTGTTATATTAAAGTGATCTCTTGTAATTTCGTTGTTTTTCTTATAAATTGCGGAATTCCACCATGATATTTCTTCTAGAATGGATTTTGGCAATGTTATAATTGCGTCATTTGAATTATTTAATTTTAATGCAAAGCATTTTTCTCTTTCAAATGTTTTGGTGTAAAACCATCCGTACTTTAGGGCGGGACATACCGACACAAGCAATCCTATGAATTGAGCAAATTCCCGAATCTTACATTTCTTTGTTGTTTGAAAATGACTGATGCGTTCAGTCGATTTCGTTTTCCTATAGGCAGTGATAAGAATTTGCAAGATTTGCACGATTTCTCCCAATTGAATAGAAATCCTAGTGATTGCAAGAGATTTATAGTTGTACTAGCTGAATGTACCCGGCGTTGCCCGGACGTAGATTAAATAAACGCAGTGTTGACAAAAGTGGTGTATTTGTGATGTAGACTAATCAACATTATAATACAATTAAACAGGAATGCTCTACTTTTCCAATCACAAAATAAACAAATTTGCTGAAATTAACCTGCATTGCCAGGACCGGGTACTTCAATATGATTTGGAAAATGACGATAATTTCGTTTCTGGGTGCAAGCTCCTTTTTTTTCACTCTTTTTCACTCTTCAAGAGAAGGAGAGTTGACAGAGAAGCTGAACTATTCCAAATTATTCCCATTTAGTTCTCTAACAACGTTAAAGAATGTCGTCGAAGAATGTTGAAATATATAAATAAATAATTTCACACCATAAAAACGATGTATTTGGTGTAGTTTCGGATGATAAGGTTTTTTTTGGGGATTGTTTTGAATGGTTATTGATGGTTGGCGGGGTTTAGCTTTGGCGGATTAAACGAAACTTTTGGTAATTTTAATGCGATTGGGTTTAGTTTGGCTTGGTAAGGAGTGGTTGGGGTGATATAGCGGAAGTCGAAGTAATTTATGCGAGTTTAGTGTAGTTTGCTTGTAATTCGTAATTTTTTTACATTTTAGGTTGATGTGGGGTAGTTTGGAATGGCAAGTGTATGATTTTTGAGAGTAGTTTGGAATGGTACATTATGTTTAGGGGTGTTTAACGTATTCAGGTAAAATATACAGAAAATATGGTAATTTTAAAATGAACAATTATAGTGCGAACCTCTTGAGCTCTATTTTCGGTAATAAAATGCAATAGGAAAGATAGTAAAAAAGACTATTTTCATCACTTTTCAGAGGAATTATACGTGGTGGTATTTGTACCCCGCTTACTATTCCTCCATCTTAGTTATAAATAATGCAGAACAATAATGAACACAATGTACATAAAATAAATAGTGTAAATCGTGTATAAGCACACATTACTTATGATGTCAGTGAAATCCGGTAAAACTGCAAATTTCGGATTTTGGCCGGAGCAGGTTTGGTGAAGATCAAATACACCACTATCATTAAATGAACGTAAAAATTAGCGTACGGTATATAAGTGGAGACCGGTACGACGATGGTAATTTTTCTAAAATCGATTGGGGAGATATTTACTTAACGTCAAGAACAAATCGGGAATATTATATTAAAAAAATTTATTTAATAGCGATAGAACTTCGAATACTGATGCGTCGCCTCGACCTTGGCGACGTTGAGTACCAGCCTTCCAGACGCTGAAGCAGCAATTTTAACAATTATATTAGGTGCACGTGCCTAGTGCGTATTAAAAGAATTTGGATTACCAAATAATACTCGCGCAGGTGTACTCGTATGGCCCGTCATAATTTGCACAAAATGAATTAACATACTAAAGTAAATAAATATTTTGACGGGAATGTGGTGGGTGTAAAAATCTTATTCGGCCTCTCCGACAAACTAACACTTGTTTACATTAACATGCATTCCTTCATGGACCTGTGACAAATTACAAACAAATATCGAAATTTCAAGTGTTCCATGTCAGTCTGAACTTATTACACAGTGATATTTTCACATTCAGGCGCCCTAAATTATTTTGACGTTGATTTATAAAATTTCCCTGGAAGGAGAGTAGTCAGCAGGTGCCTCGTCAGGGGTGGCAGGGTTGGCAGTGCCACTCCAAGTATAAATTTACTATCGAACACAAAGATAGTTCTGATTCAATTGCAGAATTTCGAATTTTTCAGATATTTTTACGAAACTCTAGCGCTTACACCGCCTTTATACCTCTTTAAAGTTAAAAACCATAGAGCTGTTTATACAAATGCACGCATGTTGAAAAGGTAGGGCTTGCCCCGTCAGCGTGTTGCAATTCAGAAATACGTTTATGTTTGCATCTCAACTGGAACAAATATTTATTGGAAGGTGGAAGAGAATCAAAATAGGTATCAGCATATTTAATATTCAGAATAACGACTATTAGTCGGAACAATATATTTTATGTGCAGATATTTATTAATATTTTATGATTTAATACGATAAGGCATTTATAAATAACACAACCAAATAGAAGATTTTGATTGAAAACGATTATTAATTTATGGTAGCCGAAGTAATTTAAGTGAGTTTGGCATAGCTTGCTATGTTTTGTAGCATTTTTGTAATTTTAAAGTGATTAGGCTAATTTTGGGGCGGTAAGGGGTAGTTGGGGGTGATTTATGGTAGCCGAAGTAATTTAGGTGAGTTTGGAATAGTTTGCTATGGTTTGTAGCATTTTTTGTAATTTTAAAGTGATTGGGCTTAGTTTGGGGTGGTAAGGGGTAGTTGGGGGTGATTTATGGTAGCCGAAGTAATTCAGGTGAGTTTGAGATAGTTTGCTATGGCTTGTAGCATTTTTCGTAATTTTAAAGTGATTGGGCTTATTTTGGGGTGGTAAGGGGTAGTTGGGGGTGATTTATAGAAGCCAAAGTAATTTAAGTGAGTTTGGCATAGTTTGCTATGGTTTGTAGCATTTTTTGTAATTTTAAAGTGATTGGGCTCATTTTGGGGTGGTAAGGGGTAGTTGGGGGTGATTTATAGTAGCCGAAGTAATTTAGGTGAGTTAGGTATAGTTTGCTATGATTTGTTGAATATTTTGTAATTTTAAAGTGATTGGGCTTATTTTGGGGTTGTAAGGGGTAGTTCGGAGTGATTTATGGTAGCCGAAGAAATTTAGGGGAGTTTGGCATACTTTGCTACGGTTTGTGGAATTTTTTTGTAATTTTAAAGTGATTGAGCCTATTTTGGGGTGGTAAGGGGTAGTTGGGGGTGATTTATAGAAGCCAAAGTAATTTAAGTGAGTTTGGCATAGTTTGCTATGGTTTGTAGCATTTTTTGTAATTTTAAAGTGATTGGGCTTATTTTGGGGTGGTAAGGGGTAGTTGGGGGTGATTTATGGTAGCCGAAGTAATTTAGGTGAGTTAGGCATAGTTTGCTATAATTTGTTGAATATTTTGTAATTTTAAAGTGATTGGGGTTGTAAGGGGTAGTTCGGGGTGATTTATGGTAGCCAAAGTAATTTAGGGGAGTTTGGCATAGTTTGCTACGGTTTGTGGAATTTTTTTGTAATTTTAAAGTGATTGAGCCTATTTTGGGGTGGTAAGGGGTAGTTGGGGGTGATTTATAGAAGCCAAAGTAATTTAAGTGAGTTTGGCATAGTTTGCTATGGTTTGTAGCATTTTTTGTAATTTTAAAGTGATTGGGCTTATTTTGGGGTAGTAAGGGGTTGTTGGGGGTGATTTATGATAGCCGAAGTAATTTAGGTGAGTTAGGCATAGTTTGCTATGGTTTGTAGCATTTTTTATAATTTTAAAGTGATTGGGCTTATTTTGGGGTAGTAAGGGGTAGTTGGGGGTGATTTATGTTAGCCGAAGTAATTTAGGTGAGTTAGGCATAGTTTGCTATGGTTTGTAGCATTTTTTGTAATTTTAAAGTGATTGGGATGAGTTAGGGGTGGTAAGGGGTAGTTGGGGGTGATTTATGATAGCCGAAGTAATTTAAGTGAGTTTGGCATAGTTTGGTATGGTTTGTAGAATTTTTTGTAATTATAAAGTGATTGGGCTTATTTTGGGGTTGTAAGGGGTAGTTGGGGGTGATTTATGGTAGCCGAAGTAATTTAGGGGAGTTTGGCACAGTTTGCTACGGTTTGTAGAATTTTTTTGTAATTTTAATGTGATTGAGCCTATTTTGAGGAGGTAAGGGGTAGTTGGGGGTGATTAATGGAAGCCGAAGTAATTTAGATGAGTTTGGCATAGTTTGATATTGCTTGTAACATTTTTTGTAATTTTAAAGTGATTGGGCTGAGTTTGGGGTGGTAAGGGGTAGTTGGGGGTGATTTATGGTAGCCGAAGTAATTTAGGTGAGTTAGGGATAGTTTGCTATGATTTGTGTCATTTTGTTTTATTTTAAAGTGATTGGAGTTACTTGGGGTTGCTAAAGGGTGGTAAGGGATGATTTAAGATAACGGATCTAATTTATGTCAGTTTAGCTTAGTTCGGGAATTTTTTGGGGTTGATTTGGTAAAATCTGCAGTGGTAAGAGATATTTGAGGATGTTTAATGTTGACGGATTAAATTTGGAGTGATTTGGTAATTTTTAATTGAGTCACTAATCGACATTATAATTGAAATCAAAATTATAATTGAAATATTTGCGGCCTCGCTAGGTACGGCAAAAGTATGATCACGAAAGCAGAAACTCGACGTTGAAATTGTTTAGGTTAAATAAGTGCTTTTAATGTAAACCGGTCGCCCGTCGTCGAAGTTGTTTTGGCTAGATACGTGCTTCTAACATAAACACGGTCTCCGCGATCGGATCATTTTTTGTTTATTTTAGCCGGTTTTTATTGAATTACAAAGGAACCGGGCCGAATTTCGCAAAATCCCTTCTTAGTGTTCAGTTTCGGCACATGATACACCCGTGTCTAAAATTTCAAGTCGCCAGCCCTCACGGTTTGGGCTGTGGGTTGATTATGAATCAGTGTGTAGATGAATGAGTGTGTCAGTGAGGACACTTCGCTTTATATATATAGATGTATGTATATTTACGGGGGTGTGGCCTGATGACCACAGGACTTCGGCCCCATTGGACCCCTTGTCCAGCCCCCTTTTGGAAGTGTTGCCAAAGCCGCTCAGATCTTATTTGCCTGGTGTCGCACCAAGCCGTAGTGGCCTTTGGTGGGATTCGGTCACCCATTCAAATGTCGGATTTATAGTTAAACTAGCTGAATGTACCCGGCGTTGCCCGGACGTAGATTAAATAAACGCAGTGTTGACTAAAGTGGTGATGTTGACTAATCGACATTATAATACAATTAAACAGGAATCCTCTACTTTTTCAATCACAAAATAAACAAATTTGTTGAAATTAACCTTCGTTGTCAGGACCGGGTACTTCAATATGATTTGGACAAAGAGGATACCTTGGTTGATATCTGAGATGAAAAATCTTGAATAGACTCTTTAGGCAAAGACGCAGTTGTTCTATAAGCGATTCCAGGAAATCGAAATTAACTTTAGATAATTTTCGGGGAAATCGAAGTTTACAAATTAGCTGATCATGTTATGATAAAATTGAAAACACAATGGAACCATTCCTTTTGCTGCAGTCAACTCACAAACAGAACAGTATGTAGATGATTTTGACTTATCTTCAGAATAAACAAACACTTCAGCATAATTATCTTCTTCTAAACTGCACAAAAATTATTAAAACCTGGCCGCAACTGGTTGGACAATTACAGTGCGAACCTTTTGAGCTCCCTTTCCAGTATTAAAATTTTGGTATGTGGTAAAATGTGGTATTTGGTGGTATTTGTGCATCGCTAGATTTTCAAACTTGTCCATCTTAGTTATAAATGATGTAAAGCAATAATGAACACAATGTATTTACGTAAAATAAATAGTGTAAAACGCGTATCAATGTCAGTAAAGTCTGATCCAACGCTGTAAATTTTGGATTTCAGCCGAGGCAGATTTGGTGAAAAATAAAAACAACATTATCATTAACTGAACGGTCCGGTACGACGATGGTGATTGGGAGCAAATTTGGTTAACGGCAAAATTAACATTCTATATAAAATAAATAAATATTTTGACGGGAATATGGTGGATGTAAAAATCTTATTCGGCTTCTCCGACGAACTCACACTTGTTTACATTAACACAAACTTGTTGAACAATTAAAGTGCGAACCTCTTGTGCTCCCGTTCCAGTATTAAAATATCAATACCAATACCATAGATATTAAAAAAGATAATTTCCATCACCTTTCATAATACGGTGTGGTAATTGAACATCGCTAGATTTTCAAACTTCTCCATCTTAGTTATAAATGATGTAAAGCAATAATGAACACATTGTACGTAAAATAAATAGTGTAAAACGTGTATAAGCACATAATTATTAAGGGTATGAATGTCAGTGATGTCTGGTACATACAACGGTGAAAATTTCGGATTTCAGCCAGGGCAAATTTGGTGAAAAACAAATACACCACTACCATTAACTGAACGTAAAAATTAGCGTACAAATATAAGTGGAGTCCGGTTCGACGCTGGTAATTTTTCGAAAATTGATTGGGGGCAGATTTGGTTAACGCGAGGATCAAATGTTAAATTAAAATACTTTATTTGATAGTGGTAGACGTTCGAACACTGATGCGTCGCTTCATCGAATTTGGCGACTTTGCGAACAGTTTCCGACGCTGGAGCAGCAATTTTCACAATTGTAGTTGTGTTAAAATTAAACACCGCGATCGAGTACTGCTCCACACGCTGAACCAGCAATTCTCGAATTCTAAGAAACGATAAGAAAGGCTTATCCAATGCTTGGAATGTGCGAATTTCTGCATAGATATTGAATAAAACCAAATCGAGCATCGCCTTTTCACGTTTGTGACCTTGCCCTTGACGTGGCAGGCTCAAGCTGCTTCAATAATGTAAAAATCTTATTCGGCATCTCCAATAAACTCACATTTGTTTACATTAACACGCATTCCTTCATGGACTTGTGACGAATTACAAACAAATATTGCAACTTCAAGTGTTCCATTTAATTTCGTTTCTGGATGCAAGCTCCTTTCTTTTCACTCTAGTCAGTCTGAACTTATTACACAGAGTGATATTTTCAAATCCAGGTGCCCCAAATAATTTTGTCGTTGTTTTCAAAAGTTTCAAGAGAAGGAAAGTTGACAGAGAAGCTAAATTATTCCAAATTATTCCCATTTAGTTCTCTGACAACGTTAAAGACAATGTTGAAATATATAAATACAAAATTTCACACCATAAAAACGAAGTATTTGGGAATTATGTATAAAAAAAGTCGAAGTTATTTATGTTAATTTGGCGTGATTTGCTATGGTTCAAAAAAATGCAAAAATATTAGGTTGATTTGGGGTTGTTTCGGATGATATGGGTTTCTTTGAGGATTGTTTGGAATGGTTATTGATGGTTGGCAGGGTTTAGCTTTGGCGGATTAAACGAAATTTTTGGTAATTATAATGTGATTGGGCTTTGGTTGGCTTGGTAAGAAGTGGTTGGGGTGATTTAGGGGAATTCGAAGTCATTTATGCGAGTTTGGCGTAGTTTGCTTAGAATTCGTAATTTTTTTTTAATTATGGGTTGACCTGGAGTAGTTTTGAATGGTAAGTGTATGACTTTTAGGGATAGTTTGGAATGGTGCGTTATGTTTGGGGTGTTTAACGTATTCAGGTAAATTTTACAAAAATTTTGGTAATTTTAAAATGAAGAATTAAAGTGCGAACCTCTTGAGCTCTATTTCCGGTATTAAAAATGCAATAGGAAAAATAGTAAAAAAGACTATTTCCATCACTTTTCACGGGAATTATACATGGTGGTATTTGTTCTCCGCTTACTATTAGATTTTCAAACTGCTCCATCTTAGTTATAAATAATGCAGAACCATTAATGAACGCAATGTACGTAAAATAAATAGTGTAAATCGTGTATAAGCACACAATACTTAAGCGTATGATGTCAGTGAAAATTTCGGATTTTGCCCGGAGCAGGTTTCGTGAAGAACAAATACACCACTATCATTAACTGAACGTAAAAATTAGCGTACGATAATAAGTGAAGTCCGGTCCGACGCTGGAAATTTTTCGAAAATCGATTGGGGAGAGTTGTGGTTAACGGCAAGAACAAATCGGGAATATCGGGAATAAAATAATTTATTTAATAGCGATAGAACTTCGAATACCGATGCGTCGCCTCGACCTTGGCGACGTTGAATACCAGCGTTCCAGACGCTGAAGCAGCAATTTTCACAATTATATGAGGTGCACGTGCCTAGTGCGTATAAAAACAATTTGGATAACAAAAGAGATTAATTTGTATGTACCAAATAATACTCGCACAGGTGTACTCGTATGGCCCGTCATAATTTTCACGAAATGAATTTAAGAAATTAACATTCTAAAGTAAATAAATATTTTGACGGGAATGTTAAAAATCTTATTCGGCCTTTCCGACAAACTAACACTTGTTTACATTAACATGCATTCCTTCATGGACCTGTGACGAATTACAAACGAATACCGAAATTTCAAGTGTTCCACGTCAGTCTGAACTTATTACACAGTGATATTTTCACATTCGGGCGCCCTAAATTATTTTGCCGTTGATTTCAAAAGTTTCCCTGGAAGGAGAGTATTCAGCAAGGGGCTCGTCAGGGGTGGCAGAGTTGGCAGTGCCACTCCAAATATAAATTTACTATCGAACACAACAATAGTTCTGTAATTCAATTGCAGAATTTCTAAATTTTCAGATATTTTCACGAAAATCTAGGGTTTACACCGCGTTTATACCGCTTTAAAGTTAAAAACCATAGAGCTGTTTATACAAATTCACGCATGTTGAGAAGGTAGGGCTTGCCCCGTCAGCGTGTTGCAATTCAGAAATACGTTTATGTTTGCATCTCAACTGGAACAAATAATTATTGGAAAGTGGAAGAAAATCAAAATTGGTATTAGCAAATTTAGTATTCAGAATAACGTCTATTAGTCGAAACAATATGTTTTATGTGCAGATATTTATTAATATTTTATGATTTAATACGATAAGGCATTTATAAATGACACAACCAAATAGAAGATTTTGATTGAAAATGATTATTAATTTATGGTAACCGAAGTAATTTAGGTGAGTTTGGCATAGTTTGCTATGGTTTGTATCATTTTTTGTAATTTTAAAGTGATTTGGCTTAGTTTGTGGAGGTAAGGGGTAGTTGGGGGTGATTTATGGTAGCCGAAGTAATTTGGGTGAGTTTGGCATAGTTTGCTATGGTTTGTATCATTTTTTGTAATTTTAAAGTGATTTAGCTTAGTTTGGGGTGGTAAGGGGTAGTTGGGGATGATTTATGGTAGCCCAAGTAATTTGGGTGATTTTGGCATAGTTTGCTATGGTTTGTATCATTTTTTGTAATTTTAAAGTGATTGGGCTTAGTTTGGGGCGGTAAGGGGTAGTTGGGGGTGATTTATGATAGCCGAAGTAATTTGGGTGAGTTTGGCATAGTTTGCTATGGTTTGTATCATTTTTTGTAATTTTAAAGTGATTGGGCTTAGTTTGGGGCGGTAAGGGGTAGTTGGGGGTGATTTATGGTAGCCGAAGTAATTTGGGTGAGTTTGGCATAGTTTGCTATGGTTTGTGGCATTTTTTGTAATTTTAAAGTGATTGGGCTTAGTTTGGGGCGGTAAGGGGTAGTTGGGGGTGATTTATAATAGCCGAAGTAATTTGGGTGAGTTTAGCATAGTTTGCTATGGTTTGTGGCATTTTTTGTAATTTTAAAGTGATTGGGCTTAGTTTGGGGCGGTAAGGGGTAGTTGGGGGTGATTTATGGTAGCCGAAGTAATTTGGGTGAGTTTGGCATAGTTTGCTATGGTTTGTGGCATTTTTTGTAATTTTAAAGTGATTGGGCTTAGTTTGTGGTGGTAAGGGGTAGTTGGGGGTGATTTATGGTAGCCGAAGTAATTTGGGTGATTTTGGCATAGTTTACTATGGTTTGTATCATTTTTTGTAATTTTAAAGTGAGTGGGCTTAGTTTGGGGCGGTAAGGGGTAGTTGGGGGTGATTTATAATAGCCGAAGTAATTTGGGTGAGTTTGGCATAGTTTGCTATGGTTTGTGGCATTTTTTGTAATTTTAAAGTGATTGGGCTTAGTTTGGGGTGGTAAGGGGTAGTTGGGGGTGATTTAGGATAGCCGAAGTAATTTGGGTGAGTTTGGCATAGTTTGCTATGGTTTGTAGCATTTTTTGTAATTTTAAAGTGATTGGGCTTAGTTTGTGGTGGTAAGGGGTAGTTGGGGGTGATTTATGGTAGCCGTAGTAATTTGGGTGATTTTGGCATAGTTTGCTATGGTTTGTATCATTTTTTGTAATTTTAAAGTGAGTGGGCTTAGTTTGGGGCGGTAAGGGGTAGTTGGGGGTGATTTATAATAGCCGAAGTAATTTGGGTGAGTTTGGCACAGTTTGCTATGGTTTGTGGCATTTTTTGTAATTTTAAAGTGATTGGGCTTAGTTTGAGGTGGTAAGGGGTAGTTGGGGGTGATTTATGATAGCCGAAGTAATTTGGGTGAGTTTGGCATAGTTTGCTATGGTTTGTAGCATTTTTTGTAATTTTAAAGTGATTTGGTTTAGTTTGGGGTGGTAAGGGGTAGTTGGGGGTTGATTTATGGTAACCGAAGTAATTTGGTTGAGTTTGGCATAGTTTAGTATGATTTGTAACATTTTTTGTAATTTTAAAGTGATTGCGCTTAGTTTGGGGTGGTAAGGGGTAGTTGGGGGTGATTTATGGTAGCCGAAGTAATTTGGGTGAGTTTGGCATAGTTTGCTATGGTTTGTGGCATTTTTTGTAATTTTAAAGTGATTGGGCTTAGTTTGGGGTGGTAAGGGGTAGTTGGGGGTGATTTATGATAGCCGAAGTAATTTGGGTGAGTTTGGCATAGTTTTGCTATTGTTTGTAGCATTTTTTCTAATTTTAAAGTGATTGGGCTTAGTTTGGGGCGGTAAGGGGTAGTTGGGGGTGAATTTTGGTAGCCGAAATAATGTGTGTGAGTGTGAGAATAGTCTGCTATGGTTTGTGTCATTTTGTTTTATTTTAAAGTGATTGGAGTTACTTGGGGTTGCTAAGGGGTGGTAAGGGATGATTTAAGATAACGGATCTAATTTGTCAGTTTGGCGTAGTTCGGGAATTTTTTGGGGTTGATTTGGTAAAGTTTGTAATGGTAAGAGATATTTGAGGATTTTTAATGTAGGCGGATTAAATTTGGAGTGGTTTGGTAATTTTTAAATGAGTCACGGATCGGGGACATTATAATTGAAATCAAAATTATAATTGAAATATCTGCGCCTCGCTAGGTACGGCAAAAGTATGATCAGGAACGCAGAAAGTGAAAGTGCTTTTAATGTAAACCGGTCGCCCGACGTCGAAGTTGTTTTGGCTAGACACGTGCTTCTAAAAAAAACCCGGTCTCCGCGAGCCGATCATTTTTTGCTTATTTTAACCGGTTTTTATTCGGTTTTTATTTAAATACAAAGGAACCGGACCGAATTTTGCAAAATCTCCTTATTAGCGTTCATTCTCGGCCCTTGATAGACCCGTGTCTAAAATTTCAAGTCTCCAGCCCTCCCGGTTTGGGCTGTAGGTTGTCGGTGAATCAGTGCATGTGTAGATGTGTAGATGTGTAGATGTGTAGATGTGTAGATGAGTGTGTCAGTGAGGACACTTCGCTTTATATATATAGATTGACCTGTTTGGTGCATGATGTTCTTGGATTGCCTATTATGAAAAAATCGTCTAAGTACACAACGCACAGAATGTTTTGCATTCTCAAATGAGTTACTATAGGTCTTATTAGCTTCGTAAAGACATAAGGGGCTGAAGAGATGCCGAACGGCAAACAAGTGAATTCAAATAACTGATTGCTGAATTCAAACCGTAAATATTTTTCATAGGATGGATGTACGCTTATCAAGAAATATGCATCTTTAAGATCAATTGTTGCCAAGAAGTCGCCTTCATTGATTAATTTAGATGCAGTTCTATAATCCTCCATTTGAAAGTGCGGTGTTTCTAAGAATTTGTTCAATTCCTTTAGATTTAAAATAAAACGATTTTGGTCATTTGGTTTTTTAGCCAAACAGTAGGAGGACAAGAATTAGTTCTTGCAAGCTGAGCATTTTTTGACTGCTCCTGTTTGAATTAACGCTTCAACTGCTTTAGAAATATTGGATATTTCTATTGATGAGTAATCTGAAGCAGTTGGTTTATAACTCTGGTGTGGTTTACATGTAAACGGTATCTTGTAGCCAGATACATTGCTTAATAAGAGTTTATTGGACGTTGTTTGTTTTCATTGGTAGGAAGTTTTGGAGTCTGCCTACCGATTTCTTCCTAGTTACCTGTTTTAACACTTGTTCCTGTGAGTCATCCAAGAGTAGCGATTGTTTTCAGCCCTTTCTGTTGCGTCGTTCTCACCTGACGAGCCGGGCCTCTGTGGTTTACAGAATACGTGGAAGGTCGTTTTGGCTGTTGTGTGGTTCTCCTAGTGACTGTGGCAGTCCACTTAGGTTTAGGATTGTATTTTATATCTAGGCTGGACCTTTCCCACAATTTGGCCGTCTTTATTTGCTCTGCTAAGTGTGCGCCAAATAATAATTCACCTGGCCTTGTGCTGTCGGTGATCTCCTTAACGGTTTTAGACAGAGATGGCTCAATTAGGGAACGAAGTTTCATTGTCATGTTAAATATTAGATCTAAAAGTATTTGGGCGCTGGCGCTCAGTAGAGGCAACAAACCCTGTGTTGTATTATGTTTGTCTGTCAAAATTGTATTGATGGCTTGACCGAGAATTGAAATGCCTAAGCCTAGCTAGTTTTGGGTCACACCATGAGCATTATCTCGTGTGGCATGAGGGGCTGCTAGTATTGCCTTGACTATTGGGTTTACCTTGGGAGCACCCAAAAAACTGCAATTTGATGGCAAAGGGAACCATTTCTCTATTTCAGATTTCCGTTCCTAGCTAAGGCCTGTTGTGCAAGTCCTCTCCCAGTTTGAGATTAATGTTGGGTGTAAGTTAAATTCTGCCGAATAGAACCAAAATTGAATCACTAAGCACGATGTTGTTATCTATTTCGAGTACGGGCTCATTATGTCTCTCATTATTAATTCCCGCCAAATCGACACTATAATTTGAATATGGTGAAGATGGCGGCGGGTTTCTGTAATGTGAAACCGATGACGTAGCACGCTGGCTACGTTCTAGGCTAGCCTGATCTCGGCTTCGAGAACGGGAAATTCTGCTACGTGGAGACATAGATTTTTCACTCTCAGGCTTACCATGCAGGTTATGTTCATTATTAGCCCCGTACTCTCTGCTTCGTGAACGTGTTTTGCGAGAGATTTTGTGGCTTACAAGATGGCGATCATGGTGCGTCGTATCACGCAGATTACGATCGACACGAGTTTGTCGATTTGTCACATCACGCAGATTATGATCTCGACTCACCAGTTTTTTCAAACGCTTAATGCGTTTTTTAAGCACTTTTTGCAACAATCGTTCACCTTCTTCTGAAGTTGATGAAGAATGATTTCGTTTTCTTGATTTTCCCATGTTGACTCTGTGAGCACTAAAAATAGAATGAAGAGAGAAACGAGAAAGGATAAGTATACGCGGGATTACAGCTTCCTTTTTCATAATCTTTAAATAGTGACATCTGAGCGCGAGAAGTAGTACTACATAACGGTGGTATTAATCGGGTTTGTGGACCGTGTTCCAAGCGAAGTTCCATGAGGGGGGGTGTAGTGAGCGCCCCGGGAGGCTAACTCAGCAAGTGATCCCCATGAATCTCTGCCAAACGTTTCGTCCACAGCTGCGGTGGACATCTTCAGTGGCGGCGTGGTCGTGGTCGAAGTACTCTCCCAGCTGTCACAGTCGCGACTGGCGGCAGAGATTCATGGGGATCTCTTGCTGAGTTAGCCTCTCGGGGGCTCACTACACCCCCCCTCATGGAACTTCGCTTGGAATACGGTCCACAAACCCGATTAATACCACCGTTGTTGACAACACCGACCGTGAAAGCCTACACACTTTTATAGTACTACATAGTTATATGATATAGAGAACTGGATGCCGACACATAATATTTATTTATTTTAGAATGTTAATTTTGCCGTTAACCAAATTTGCTTCCAATCACCATCGTCGTACCGGACCGTTCAGTTAATGGTAATGGTGTATTTATTTTTCACCAAATCTGCCTCGGCTGAAATCCAAAATTTACAGCATTGGACCAGACTTTACTGACATTGATACGCGTTTTACAGTATTTATTTTACGTATACATTGTGTTCATTATTGCATCACATCATTTATAACTAAGATGGACAAGTTTGAAAATCTAGCGATGCACAAATACCACCAAATACCACATTTTACCACATACCAAAAATTTAATAGTGGAAAGGGAGCTCAAAAGGTTCGCACTTTAATTGTCCAACCAGTTGCGGCCAGATTTTAATAATTTTTATGCAGTTTAGAAGGAGATAATTATGCTGAAGTGTTTGTTTGTTCTGAAGATAAGTCAAAATCATCTACATACTGTTCTTTTTGTGAGTTGACTGCAGCAAAAGGAATGGTACCATTGTGTTTTCAATTTTATCATAAAATGATCAGCTAATTTGTAAACTTCGATTTCCCCGAAAATTATATAAAGTTAATTTCGATTTCCTGCAATCGGTTATAGAACAACTGCGTCTTTGCCTAAAGAGTCTATTCAAGATTTTTCATCTCAGATATCAACCAAAGTATCCTCTTTGTCCAAATCATATTGAAGTACCCAGTCCTGGCAACGCAGGTTAATTTCAGCAAATTTGTTTATTTTGTGATTGGAAAAGTAGAGCATTCCTGTTTAATTGCATTATAATGTCGATTAGTCAACATCACCACATTAGTCAACACAACGTTTATTTAATCTACGTCCGGGCAACGCCGGGTAAATACATTCAGCTAGTCGGTAAATAAAAGGAAAATTTGATTAAACGTGGCCGGCATTTGCGTTTCAACTGCGCCTCCTTCCGCTAAGAATCGTTTTTTGGTTATTTTGATACGACTTTTTGCCCAATCATGTCGAATACGGAAAGAATATTCTCGAATATTCCACGGCCACCCGAGATTTTTCCTAAAGCGCGAAATAACGCGTATCGGCGGCCTCGAAACCGGATTTTGGCCAACTTCTTCTCGGCACCGATCCGACGTTATCAAAGCAGACACGACAAACGGCATTGTGTGCTCCGACGCCGTCAAACTAACACGCTCTCTCGGACATCCGAATACGACGGTGACCCTGGTTTAGTGGTTTAGTAAATTACACGTTTTTGGGTCACTGCTCAATCGCACCTGCGGATCAATTCGGCAGAGACGAGACGGTTGTCCAGAGCCGTGCCATAGAAATAACCCACGTCTGCAAGTGGTGAGTTGTCGTCCTGTCCCGCTTTTCCGGGAGAACCGTTTGTAATTTGTTCGTTTCTCGCAGGGTTCCTTTTTCTGTCTGGCTTTTCGTTCGTTCGTTCGTTCTGGGCTCTCCCAGTTTTCGTTTTTCTTCGTTCTTCTTCTGTCGTTTCGGCGTCCTTTCTTCGACGTCGTCTCTTCCCCATCTTACCATCGACGTCTCCGCGCCCAGCGTGGTTCAAGGACTTATTTAGCGTTCGTACCTCGGCCACCCGGAGCCCGTACCTAGGACTCCGCCGTCGGATCTCTCAATCCCTGCTGCCGTCAACCTAGAGCACCAACCCCTGGAGTCGTCTCCACCCTCTAGACGCAGTGGACGTGGGCGAGATAAGTAGACCAGGTCACCGGACCGAACTCGCGTGCGCTAACGCATAGTCGCGATTCACACCGTCGCTTTCGGTTGTTCGACGCCGTGTGCCCTATTAATAGCGCCCCCCGAACGCCGCGGTTGCCACACTTATATTTGTTATCGCCACCCTTTATGTTAATTGTATAGGAGTAAGTTTAAGTTATTGTGTACCATTTTCTGTTTGTCATCAATTTTCGTTACTGTGTGTTCAATATATGTTTGCTCGAAGCTCAGTCGTTTGACTCCCTTCGCCTCCTTCCTTGCCAGAAACTCCGAGAGAAGCTTATTAGAGAAATTTAATAAGTGCAAGGGACTCTGGGGCTAGACGGCAAAAAGTCCCGTAACAATTTAAAACAAAATTAAATGGAGCAAGCGTTTGGCCTCGGTTCGCCTCGTTCCCGTTTGTGCTCAGATGTATACGCGCCTTAAATGTCAACTTGTTGCACTCTGCAAACTCCCCTAATTTTTAAAACATAGACTCGCCTGACCATTACACACCCCAAGCCACCCCCCACCAACTGTTTCTTTATATTTTGCCACCACTCTAACTTATTATGAACCCAGCTGAAACAGCACGCCACTGTACACTTGACATCGAATGGATTAGTTCAGACGATCGCAGTCGATGAATGATCGGTCAACTTTCTGGGCGATTACTATACGTGCTTTTAATCTAAACGGGTCGCCCGTCGTTGAAGTTGATACGTGCTTCTAACATAAACACGGTCTCCGCGAGTTGATTATTTTGTGTTTATTTTATCCGGTTTTGATTAAATTACAAAGGTACCAGACCGAATTGACATTATAATACAATTAAACAGGAATGGTCTACTTTTACAATCACAAAATAAACAAATTTGCTGAAATAAACCTGCGTTGCCAAAACCGGCTACTTCAATAGGATTTGGACAAAGAGGATACCTTGGTTGATATCTGAGATAAAAACTATTGAATAGACTCTTTAGGCAAAGACGCAGTTTGGAGGTGTTCTATGAGCGATTCCAGGAAATCGAAATTAACTTTAGATAATTTTCGGGAAAATCGAAGTTTACAAATTAGCTGATCATGTTATGATAAAGTTGAAAACACAATGGAAACATTTCTCTTGCTGCAGTCAACTCACAAACAGAACAGTATGTAGATGATTTTGACTTATCTTAAGAATAAACAAACTCTTTAGCATAATTATCTCCTTCTGAACTGCACAAAAATTCTTAAAACCTGGCCGCAACTTGTTGGGCAATTAAAGTGCGAAACTTTTGAGCTCCCTTCCAGTATTAAAATTTCAATACCAATACCATAGCTAGTAAAAAAGACAATTTCCATTATCATTCACGGGAATAATACGGTGTGATATTTGTACATCGCTAGATTTTCAAACTTCTCCATCTTAGTTATAAATGATGTAAAGCAAGCCCTAACTGGTTGGACAATTAAAGTGCGAACCTTTTGAGCTCCCTTTCTAGTATTAAAATTTTGGTATGTGGTAAAATGTGGTATTTTATGGTATTTGTGCATCGCTAGATTTTCAAACTTGTCCATCTTAGTTATAAATGATGTAAAGCAATAATAAACGCAATGTACGTAAAATAAATAGTGTAAAACGTGTATAAGCACTCAATACTTATGCGTATGATGTCAGTGAAATCCGGTCCAACGCTGCAAATTTCGAATTTCGGCCGGAGCAGGTTTGGTGAAGAACAAATACACCACTATCATTAACTGAACGTAAAAATTAGCGTACGAAAATAAGTGAAGTCCGGTCCGACGCTGGAAATTTTTCGAAAATTGATTGGGGAGAGTTTTGGTTAACGGCAAGAACAAATCGGGAATATTATATTAAAATAATTTATTTAATAGCGATAGAACTTTTAATACTGATGCGTCGCCTCGACCTTGGCGACTTTGAGTACCAGCGTTCCAGCCGCTGAAGCAGCAATTTTCACAAATATATTAGGTGCACGTGCCTAGTGCGTATTAAAACAATTTGGATAACAAAAGAGATTATTTTTGTATGTACCAAATAATACTCGCATAGGTGTACTCGTATGGCCCGTCATAATTTTCACGAAATGAATTAGTAAAATTAACATTGTAAAGTAAATAAATATTTTGACGGGAATGTTAAAAATCTTATTCGGCCTCTCCGACAAACTAACACTTGATTACATTAACATGCATTACTTCATGGACCTGTGACGAATTACAAACAAATATCGATAGCCAAAGTAATTTAGGTGAGTTTGGCATAGTTTGCTATAGTTTGTAGCATTTTTTTGGAATTTTAAATTGATTGGGCTTATTCTCTCGTGGTTAGGGGTAGTAAAGGGTGATTTATGGTAGCCGAAGTAATTCAGGTGAGTTTGGCTTAGTTTGCTATGCTTTGTAGCATTTTTTGTAATTTTAAAGTGTTTGGGCTTAGTTTGGGGTGGTAAGGAGTTGTTGGGGGTGATTTATGGTAACCGAAGTAATTTAGGTGAGTTTGGCATAGTTTGCTATGGTTTGTAGCATTTTTTTTTATTTTAAAGTGATTGTTCTTAGTTTGGGGTGGTAAGGGGTAGTTGGGGGTGATTTATGGTAGCCGAAGTAATTTAGGTGAGTTTGGCATAGTTTTCTATGATTTGTAGCATTTTTTGTAATTTTAAAGTAATTTGGTTTAGTTTGGGGTGGTAAGGGGTAGTGGGGGGTGATTTATGGTAGCCGAAGTAATTTAAGTGAGTTTGGCATAGTTTACTATGATGTGTAACATTTTTTGGAATTTTAGAGTGATTGGGCTTAGTTTGGGGTGGTAAGGGGTAGTTGGGGGTGATTTATGATAGCCGAAGTAATTTGGGTGAGTTTGGCATAGTTTTGCTATGGTTTGTAGCATATTTTCTAATTTTAAAGTGATTGGGCTTAGTTTGGGGCGGTAAGGGGTAGTTGGGGGTGATTTATCATAGCCGAAGTAATTTGGGTGAGTTTGGCATAGTTTGCTATGGTTTGCAGCATTTTTTTGTAATTTTAAAGTGATTGGGCTTAGTTTGGGGTGGTAAGGGGTAGTTGGGGGTGAATTTTGGTAGCCGAAATAATGTGTGTGAGTTCGAAATAGTCTGCTATGGTTTGTGTCATTTTGTTTTATTTTAAAGTGATTGGAATTTCTTGGGGTTGCTAAGGGGTGTAAGGGATGATTTAAGATAACGGATCTAATTTATGTCAGTTTGGCTTAGTTCGGGAATTTTTTGGGGTTGATTTGGTAAAGTTTGCAATGGTAAGAGATATTTGAGGATGTTTAATGTAGACGGATTAAATTTGGAGTGGTTTGGTAATTTTTAAATGAGTCACGGATCGACATTATAATTGAAATCAAAATTATAATTGAAATATCTGCGCCTCGCTAGGTACGGCAAAAGAATGATCAGGAAAGCAGAAACTCGACGTTGAAAGTGCTTTTAATGTAAACCGGTCGCCCGACGTCGAAGTTGTTTTGGCTAGACACGTGCTTCTAACAAAAACACCGTCTCCGCGAGCCGATCAGTTTTTGTGTATTTTAACCGGTTTTTATCCGGTTTTTATTTAAATATAAGGGAACCGGGCCGAATTTTGCAAAATACCTTCTTATCACTTCGTTTTGGCACATGATACACCCGTGTCTAAAATTTCAAGTCGCCAGCCCTCACGGTTTGGGCTGTGGGTTGATCGATGAATCAGTGAATGTGTAGATGTGTAGATGAGTGTGTCAGTGAGGACACTTCGCTTTATATATATAGATCATAGGATGTGTCTTGATCACTTAAATTAATTTCGGATGGGTTACTTTCCACAATATTGTGTTGAAAATTATTTTCACCGCGAACTGTTGTGCCTGCTAATTGCATTTGAAAAATGAAATTTAAATTTTGGCAATTGTCAACAAACCCACGCAAAATTTCCCAAATTGTAAAATTAAATGCGAAGTAGGAAAAATAGTACAAAAAACTAATTCATAAGGCTATTATGGCACTCTTCTTTTTATAAACTTGGACAGGTGTAATATAATATGCCTTATGAAAGTATGTAGGCTTTCACGGTCGATGTTATTAATAATAACCATCTGATTCGGATTAGAACTTCAAATGGAACACGGTCTACAAACCCCCTACAAGATCGTTATTATTAAAATATGCCTTATGGAACTCGTTCTCCAATATACTATTCATCCATGATTTTTAAAATTTGCGCTCTACTATCCAAAAATTAGACAAAAATTACTAAATCATGTTGGAAGTTTGAGAACCCCACCACTAGAACTGTATTTGCAGCAGCCACATACATTTAAATGTATTTTCCTAAAATATCTAATTTCAATGTATCCCGCTTTTCTTAGAAACCACAAAGTTCTTTATAAATTTGCGTTAAAAATAACTGTAAAAGTGATCTTGCCAGTAAGGAGCAACCACTCCTGCAAGGCTCATTATATCTTCGTGTGACTTTTGAATTGCGTTTTGAAGACACCAGATATTCAAAGTGTTTCAGGAAAAACCCTTTCTTCTCAGGTACCAATTTAACGTCTACTGTATGTAACTGAAATATTTCGTTATATGTAAGTCCTAGAATGGCGGGATTCGCTTTTAAATTAAGTTGCAACACAAAATTTTTCACTGCAGTCAAATCGGTATTATTAAGAGGTGAATATTCTAGAATTCATCGCTTAAAGGATATGCTTGATGAACGAATTATATTTAGCTTTTTCAGAAACAATGTCAAGGAGTTTTTCTGATAGTGTTTTGCACTGCTAGGCCCAAGCCACCAGGGCGAGTGTTTTGTACAGATTAGTCCGTGTTTGTACAGATGAGACCCTGTAAAGAACCAGCCAACTTCCAAATCACTCTCAATTGACCACTGTATAAATTATATTGATGAAGAAGGCAATGATAGACGTGTTGATGTATGGGCTTCCCATTATGAGAACATGCATCCAACGCTTCTCTGTAAAGTGGAGGCACAGCTCCTGTAAAGCTCAGCGGTTAATTGCTACTGAAACTTACTTGAGCACTAACCTGAGCTGAGTTTGGTCGTCATTTCGTGGACAATTCCCTGACTGAGTTGGCGACATCCAAATCAAACTGGCTGTCGATCTCTAAACTGTCTTCTCGGGGGATTTCCACAATTACGCATCTAAAAACACGCCGCACACATTTCAGATTATGTTTATGCATCATCGATTGGTCAACGCGGTACCGGATAAAATTAATTTATTCATTGTCCCCGCGGGGACGTCGTGTCAACATTGACAACAAACATAACCTCAATTCGTGGCCCGTTGGCAATTTAGTGACAGCCCCACTGCATCGGGTCATTTTTCAGTTTCACGCCCCCGTGAACTAGGTAAAGCGGATGCGCCTACCTTGTTTCTTGCGGTGTACTGAGTATAGTGTATACTTTCAAAAGTTGTGGAAATGCTTCTTAACGGGAGAAATCCAAATTTGGAATTTCAGTAATCACACACGTTTACTTCGCCATTTCTGACGTTTTACGCGTACGGCATCAAAAATATATTGCCACTAGCTGAGTGTATGTACCCGACGTAGCCCAGACGTAGATTAAATAAACGCAGTGTTGACAAAAGTGGTGTATTGGTGATGTAGACTAATCGACATTATAATACAATTAAACAGGAATGCTCTAGTTTTCCAATCACAAAATAAACAAATTTGTTTATTTTCGGGAAAATCGAAGTATACAAATTAGCTGATCATGTTATGATAAAGTTGAAAACACAATGGAAACATTTCTCTTGCTGCAGTCATCTCACAAACAGAACAGTATGTAGATGATTTTGAGTTATTTTCAAAATAAACAAACGCTTCAGCATAAATATCTCCTTCTGAGCTGCACAAAATTATTAAAACCTGGCCGCAACTTGTTGAACAATTAAAGTGCGCACCTCTTGAGCTCCCGTTCTAGTATTAAAATATAAATACCAATACCATAGATAGTAAAAAAGACAATTTTCATCACCTTTCACGGGAATAATTGGTGTGGTATTTGTACTCCGCTAGATTTTCAAACTGCTCCATCTTAGTTATAAATGATGTAAGGCAATAATGAACACAATGTACGTAAAATAAATAGTGTAAATCGTGTATAAGCACATATAAGTTAAGCGTATGATGTCAGTGAAAAACAGTCAAACTGCAAATTTCGGATTTCGGCCGGAGCAGATTTGGTGAAGAACAAATACACCACTATCATTAAATGAACGTAAAAATTTGCGTACGAAATAAAGTAGAGTCCGGTCCGACGCTGGAAATTTTTCGAAAATCGATTGGGCAGAAATTTGGTTAACGGCAAGAACAAATCGGGAATATTATATTAAAACAATTTATTTAATAGCGATAGAACTTTTAATACTGATGCGTCGCCTCGACCTTGGCGACTTTGAGTAGCAGCGTTTTTTTTTATAATTTGCACAATTATATTAGGTGCACCTGGTGCCTAGTGCCTAGTGCCTAGTAGTACAATACTAACAATTTGGCTAACAAAAGAGATTAATTTGTATATACCAAATAATACTCGCAAAGGTGTACTCGTATGGCTCGTCATCATTTTCACGAAATGAATTAGAAAAATGAACATTCTAAAGTAAATAATTATTTTGACGGGAATGTGGTGGATGAAAAAATCTTATTCGGCCTCTCCGACAAACTAACACTTGTTTACATTAACATGCATTCCTTCATGGACCTGTGACGAATTACAAACAAATATCGAAATTTCAAGTGTTCCATATAATTTCGTTTCTGTATGCAAGCGGTTTTTTCACTCGTCAGTCTGAACTTACTACACAGTGATATTTTCACATCCAGGCGACCTAAATTATTTTGCCGTTGATTTCAAAAATTTCCCTGAAAGGCGAGTAGTCACAGTGGGGCTCATCAGGGGTGGCAGGGTTGGCAGTACCACTCCAAGTATAAATTTACTATCGAACACAAAATTAGTTATGCAATTCAATTGCAAAATTATGAATTTTTTGATATTTTAACGAAAATCTAGCGCTTACACCGCTTTAAAATTAGAAACCATAGAGCTCTTTATACAATGGAGAAAAAGTCCTTATTATTTGCGATGTGAATGCACGCATGTTAAGAAGGTAGGGCTTGCCCCGTCAGCGTGTTGCAATTCAGAACATAAGTTTATGTTCGCATCTCAACTGGAATAATTATTTATTGGAAGGTGCAAGAGAATCAAAATTTTTATCAGCATATTTAATATTCAGAATAACGTCTATTAGTCGAAACAATATATTTTAGATGTAGATATTTCTTAATATATTATGATTTTTGGCCTACAACAGTACAACAGTACGTTTTTTTCTTCTTAAAAATCTTAATCTTAATCTTAAAAAGAATTAAAACATTTACTCGAACTTGTACTTGCAAATCACGCTTAATCAACTTGTGAACGATTGCAATAGAGGAACAATTAATGAAGACATTGCTTAGTAGTAAGGAATTTTATGACATAATTAGTGGGCTTAGTTTGGGTTGTAAGGGGTATTTGGGGGTGATTTATGGTAGCCGAAGTAATTTGGGTGAATTTGGCATAGTTTGCTGTGGTTTGTAGCATTTTTTGTAATTTTAAAGTGATTGGGCTTAGTTTGGGGTGGTAAGGGGTAGTTGGGGTTGATTTATGGTAGTCGAAGTAATTTGGGTGAGTTTGGCATAGTTTTGCTATGGTTTGTAGCATTTTTTCTAATTTTAAAGTGATTGGCTTAGTTTGGGGTGGTAGTTGGGGGTGATTTATGGTAGCCGAAGTAAGTTAGGTGAGTTTGGCATAGTTTTGCTATGGTTTGTTGCATTTTTTGTAATTTTAAAATGATTGGGCTTAATTTGGGGTGGTAAGGGGTAGTTGAGGTTGATTTATGGTAACCGAAGTAATTTGGGTGAGTTTGGCATAGTTTTGCTATGGTTTGTAGCATTTTTTCTAATTTTAAAGTGATTGGGCTTAGTTTGGGGTGGTAGTTGGGGGTGATTTATGGTAGCCGAAGTAAGTTAGGTGAGTTTGGCATAGTTTTGCTATGGTTTGTAGAATTTTTTCTAAGTTTAAAGTAATGGGGCTTAGTTTGGGGTGGTAAGAGGTAGTTGGGGGTGATTTATGGTAGCCAAAGTAAGTAAAGTGAGTTTGGCTTAGTTTGCTATGGTTTGTAGCATTTTTTGTAATTTTAAAGTGATTGGGTTTAGTTTGGGGTGGTAAAGGGTAGTTGGGGGTGATTTATGGTAGCCGAAGTAATTTAAGTGAGTTTGGCATAGTTTACTATGATTTGTAACATTTTTTTGTAATTTTAACGTGATTGTTCTTAGTTTGGGGTGGTAAGGGGTAGTTGGGGGTGATTTATGGTAGCCGAAGTAAGTTAGGTGAGTTTGGCATAGTTTTGCTATGGTTTGTAGCATTTTTTGTTCTTTTAAAGTGATTGGGCTTATTTTGTAATACAATTTAATAATTACAATTTACAAACCAACAACAAAAATTAGAGAATTGCTAGGTTCAGCCAAAGACAAGAGAGAGCCATTGTCGTCAGCAGGAGTCTATAGAATACCATGTTCTTGTGGTTCAGTGTATATTGGTACAACTAAACGAAGTATTAAAACACGTTTAACTGAACACAAGAGGAACTGTCGTTTAGGTGAGTTTGATAAATCTGCCGTAGCTGAACATGGATTGTCTAATGGGAATCATAACATAAAATTTGATGAGACAAAACTTCTGTCGTCCACGTCACAGTACTACCCACGCCTACACCGTGAAGCTATTGAAATTTATAAACACCAAGATAATTTCAATAGAATGGGTGAAGGGTTAAAGATGGACAAAACTTGGCAACCGGTACTGTCAACGAGAAGGGTAATGTCATTTATTCCAGAAAATCAAGCAAACACTGCAAATAACAACAAAAATTATGCAACGCCGCCACAGAAAATAAATGTGACAGTCGCGAATGTGACAGCGAAGAGAACACTTCGAGCTCTTCCACATCGCAACTTAAACCACTGATGAAATCCACCGCAGTTGTGGATGAAACGTCTGGAGATTCATTGGGGTCACTTGTTGAATTAGCTCCTCGGAGCGTTCACTACACCCCCCCTAATGGAACTTCAAATGGAACACGGTCCAAAATCCCAAAGAAGAACGTTATAATCAATAAGGAACTTTTCACCAGCGAGCGGTAAACGTTAAAGTCGCCCATTTAACTGCAAGCTTTTCGAAAACTTTATAAATTATTTTTTCCTTGTGAGCACAAGCACAAGATGATGATAATCATATAAAAATGATCCCTGCGTTCGGTAGATTAACATATCAAAAAATAATTTTTGGGGTGTTTTTTACATTTCATCCCCTAGAGCCACCCCATACAGGACGAACTGTTGACGACCAACGGATTTCTTCTAATTTGGAGATGGGGAATCGTTTAAAAGAGGTTCCAGCTTTTAATAAGAAAATACAAACAGAAATCATTTTGAGACGACTTTTAGTTGGCCGTGCACTCTACTATAATAGCGTATTTACTACTAAGAACAAATATAAGAATAAAATACACTCAGCGGCATAAAATTCGATCCAAACTAAAAAATTTGCATAACTTTTTTTTCAAGTACAAGAAGTTGCAAAAACCCATTTACTTGTCAAATAAATAAGTACCAAGCTAATTTTATCAACTTGTGCAAAATATTGCTGTTATTTTCACATTAATCTTATTTTAAATTTTGTATGCTTTTTTATACGAAGAGTTTGTATCACTTAATCATAATTTCTGCGGAATATTATTTAATTTTTTGTAACGTAAAGTTAATTTGACATTAGTGTCAGTACATCATGCCATTAAATCTCACCGACACGGCACGAGCAATTGCTGTGATTGAGGAAGGGCGGTCGCAATATTATGGGGCTGCAGTTCTTGGTGTCACTAGGTGTAGTGTCCAAAAAGCAGTTGAAAGTTTTCGAGAGACCGAAAGCTATGCTAGGAGGGAGGGATCAGGAAGAAAAAGATCTACAACTCCACAAGATGACCGTTTTCTTAGAATGGATATTTCGCGAAAAAGTGCTCTGACTGCAGTTATGGCACGGAATCTCCTCCAGGAGGTGCGAGAAGTTGCTGTTAGCGAGCAGTAGTGTAGATAAGGCGGTTCTGGAACAACCTCCCCCCACCACTCGGAGGAGCCCCCCATTGCGCATGCGCGCGCGCGCCCTCTACTGGCCCAGACCCAAACCAACCTGAGGCGCTCTGTACTAGCCCAGACCCGAACCAACCTGTGGCGCCCTCTATTGGTCCAGACCCGAACCAACCTGAGGCGCTCTGTACTAGCCCAGACCCGAACCAACCTGTGCGCAAAAATCCCTAGATTTAAAAATTTACAATGCGCGTGCGCGGTTTTGACAGTCTCCGCTGCCGCCAACTTAAACGACGGCCCGATGCCGCCAACCCGCCCACAGAAATCCCTAGATTTAAACAATTACAATGCGCATGCGCGGTTTTGACAGTTTCCACTACCGCCAACTTAAACGACGGCCAAATGCCGCCAATCCACCGGCGGAAATCCCTAGATGTAAAAAATTACAATGCGCATGCGCGGTTTTGACAGTCTCCACCACCGCCAACTTAAACGACGCCCAGATGCTACCAATCCACCGACAAAAATCCCTAGACTTTCAAAATTACAATGCGCATGCGCGGTTTTGACAGATTTAACCAATTACAATGCGCACGCGCGGTTTTGACAGTCTCCAGCACCGCCAACTTAAACGATGACTAGATGCCGCCAACACACCGACAGAAATCCCTAGATTTAAAAAATTACAATGCACATGCGCCGTTTTGACAGTCTCCACCAGCGCCAACTTAAACGAAGATCAGATGCCGCCAACACACCGACAAGAATCCCTAGATTCTAAAAAAATAATCAAAACACATTAGATAAGCGTTTATTAGCATATAATAGTTCTGTTGTTGTTGTTTATTGGTATTGATCATCAGCATTCTTGAATTTTGTCGTCAGACACCTGATAGGAAATGTTCTTGTGACCCCAGGCTAAGGTTTCGTACACCCCTTGCACCACGTAACGTTTGTCATCGTGGAATGATAGCGCCACCTTATTTTTTAGTTCCGTGTAAATGTTATGTAAAATTGAGTGAAAAACTAACATTTTTTTAAAAATTCGCGTTCCTGGTTTCGAAACTGCTTGTTGGTATTCATTTAAATGCAACTCATTACACACAACGTCCTGCTTAATACCTTTGGCTTTTTTTGTAAGTTCACCCTCTACATTAACACAATAAGCCTTCGCACCTGTACCTAAAAATTCCCAAATCGTTCGCCCCCCGTATTCATCTTTCATCTTTCCAAGTACTGAGTCACTTATGGGAATATCATGAATGTTATTTGAACGATAATTGGAAGTATCGAAATGTTCTAAGTTATTTTTCACGCCCTCGTAGAAATTTTCACACAAGATTTCTAAAATAAAACTATCAGTGTCTGTATACAATAAGCGCGCTCTATCTCCATATTTATTTTTAATAAAATTGTAGAAAAAATCGTACATAATAATTTTACTCAATTCTAATACTGAAAAACCAACATAAATAGGTTTGTCGTATACAACAAGTGATTTATTCATTTGAATTGCAACGAAATTTTCAGTAAAAATCGAACAATTTTTAAAGTTCGGTCGAGCTATCAGACTTTCCGCACCCAGTCTTCGATGGGAGTTTTTCCAACTCGTAACTAAACGTACAACCGTGGACAGTCAAGAATAACACTTTAGTCGGCGGGTGTGAAGCAAATACCGACTCAATGACAATATCTCATAGAGTCGGTATTTGCATCACACCCGCCGGCTAAAGTGTTATTCTTGACTGTCCATGGCTGTACATCGACTCGCTTGTCTATGGATTCCATCGTTTTTCCAAAGACACTGTTATTCATTAATTTGAAAAAGTTTTTCTCAAACGAATTTTTAGCTCTATTTCTCATATTAGTGTTTAAATCTATGTACGACGCCAACCAGGGTGATTGTTTAAATTTTAGTGCACGATGAATTCTTATTAATTTTAAACCATTAGCGAGGGCTTGCTTTAAATTTCTATAATGTAAAACGTATTTGCGTTTATCAAATAAAGTGACACATAGTTTCTCACTCTTACCAGATGGAGTAATTTTTTTTTCGGGACAAAAGGGTAAATCGTTATGGTTATCATGTAATTCAGGTGGATAATGTAAATCAACTTCAAAAATATAACCCTCATCTGATTCGTCCGCCAAATGCATAATGGTCTCTGGGTTAAAATCCTGTACATTTTGCCATTCAAAGTTTGCATATGGTAAATATTCAGTCATCGCGGCACCGTACAAATTTGTAGCGTCTAAATAAACGATATAAGAAGTCGGTTTTGATGGTTCATATTCAGACATGTATTTATTATTAGCGACCGATTTACGTTTGGAGCACTGGCACAATCCCCCTCGAATACCATTTTTTATAAAAGAAAGCTTTTCGAAATCGGTTAATAGTTCCAAACGAATATTAGTAAACTTTAACATAGCATCCCAACTTAACGCAGGAGCGTCTGATTTCAAGTAAACGTCCGAATATTCCCCTAATGTTTTACAATTAAATAAATTCCATACTTCCAACGCTCGCTCGTAATCACATTCGCTGATATTTTGTTTACGTAAATTGTTATAGAATTGTTCTCGATCGGGTAATTTTGTATCGTTCAATTTATCGAAAGAATCTACATATGAATATGGAAATACACCCTTTTTGCGAATCAGGCGAAACTTAGAATCGTCAGGAAAATGTTTGCGTATATCTAAACAATCGATATCTGTTAGGTTTTCTGCCAATTTTTCCAATGAAGATGGCATAAATCGAAAAGAATCTAAAAATCTAATTTGTATAAACACAGATTTTGTTATATCGATATCACGCGATTTCTTACCATTAATATCATCGACCAAAATCTTTTTAGAAAATGAAACATAGCGTTCCTTATTTTGAGCAATAACCGTGACGTCAGAATCAACATTGGCAAGTTCTTTAATGAACAAATGAGCATCGTAACCAGAAAGATTATGACAAAAAGCCGAAATATATTTTGGAGCCTTATAGTTTAGATTACAAATAGTATGAGCAGCCCCCCAAAAAAAAAAGAACCAGTCAGATGACAATGATTTCTAGATTGCAGATATGACAATGTGTTGAATTTTGATAAAGTAATTCGTGTTCGCTTGTCATCTCGAGTGGAACAATAGTTTTTTAATAAAGATCATAAATAAATTTTATGTCTGTCTCTAAACAGTTAACAAATTTCTTTGACGCGTCAACACCTCGATAAGTTCGCAATATTGAAAGTGAATCGTCATAACAGCATTTAATGTTATAGCAAAAACTATAAGGCATATGAGTGTGAGTCTTTAAGGTGAAAGATTTAGAACTGGTAGGTTCACAGGTGTCGAGAGGTTGTAAAATAGTTTCAAAATCAAAATATACGACAAAGGGAATTTTCAAAGAGCGTTCGAAATTTTGAAATTGTGTAATATTGTGAGGTAGAAAATTTCCCAGTTTATTTTTAATTAAATCTGAAGTAGGTAATTTTGTTATTACATTAATACAGTCATTATTCCCGTGAGACTTCAGCTTTTCCTCTGAAGATAAATAAAGTAAGCAAACGTTACATAAATAATGTGCATGTTCATGTTTTGAAATTTGGGACCTAATCAATCGATTGACAATTACTTTCACGGAGATGTCTCAAGTAATTATATTTCCTAGTAAAACACTTGAAACAGCCAGCACATGTTATCGTTCGATTAACATCTAAAATATTTCTAACATTGACGAAAGAATCTAATACACGTTAACTTACCGTGTGTTTTAATGTGTCGATTTAGATTGCGTCGAACACTAAATTGTTTTTTACATATTACACACTCAAACATGATAAATTCACACTTTCTAACGGAAGAGTTTTTAAGTTGAGTGAAATGCACAAAAGTTATTGCGTGAGTGACGTAATATTTCTTCACTCTACGCACAAAACAATGTGTGATCACGTGGTGTTGTTGTGACTGGCTTTGTTCTCTTATCAGACGTTTGTTTATTAGTAACTGAGTAACGGGTAGATACTTGTTTCAATAAGACGATTACATTTTAATACATTTATTTAGGTAAATTATTAAATAACCATTGATAAAAAAACTGTACATTATTATTACTACAAATACAAGATTTATTTTTTATATAATGATCTATATATATAAAGCGAAGTGTCCTCACTGACACACTCATTCATCTACACACTGATTCATAATCAACCCACAGCCCAAACCGTGAGGGCTGGAGACTTGAAATTTTAGACACGGGTGTATCATGTGCCGAAACTGAACACTAAGAAGGGATTTTGCGAAATTCGGCCCGGTTCCTTTGTAATTCAATAAAAACCGGCTAAAATAAACAAAAAATGATCGGATCGCGGAGACCGTGTTTATGTTAGAAGCACGTATCTAGCCAAAACAACTTCGACGACGGGCGACCTGTTTACATTAAAAGCACTTATTTAACCTAAACAATTTCAACGTCGAGTTTCTGCTTTTGTGATCAAATTTTTACCGTACCTAGCGAGGCCGCGGATATTTTTATTATAATCTTGATTTCAATTATAATGTCGATCCGTGACTCAATTAAAAATTACAAAACCACTGCAAATTTAATCCGTCTACATTAAACATCCTCAAATATCTCTTACAATTGCAAACTTTACCAAATCAACCCCAAAAAATTCCCGAACTACGCCAAACTGACATAAATTAGATCCGCCGTTATATTAAATCAGCCCTTACCACCCTTTAGCAACCCCAAGTAACTCCAATCACTTTAAAATAAAACAAAATGACACAAATCATAGCAAACTATGCCTAACTCACCTAAATTACTTCGGCTACCATAAATCACCCCCAACTACCCCTTACCACCCCAAAATAAACCCAATTACTTTAAAATTACAAAAAATTATACAAACCATAGCAAACTATGTCAAACTCACCTAAATTACTTCGGCTACCATAAATCACCCCCAACTACCCCTTACAACCCCAAAATAAGCCCAATCACTTTAAAATTACAAAAAATGTTACAAGCCATATCAAACTATGCCAAACTCATCTAAATTACTTCGGCTTCCATAAATCACCCCCAACTACCCCTTACCACCCCAAAATAGGCTCAATCACTTTAAAATTACAAAAAAATCTACAAACCGTAGCAAACTATGCCAAACTCCCCTAAATTACTTCGGCTACCATAAATCACCCCAAACTACCCCTTACCACCCCAATATAAGCCCAATCACTTTAAAATTACAAAAAATGCTACAAACCATAGCACACTATTCCAAAGTCACCTAAATTACTTCGGCTATCATAAATCATCCCCAACTACCCCTTACAACCCCAAACTCAGCCCAATCACTTTAAAATTACAAAAAATGTTACAAGCAATATCAAAATATGCCAAACTCATCTAAATTACTTCGGCTACCATAAATCACCCCCTACTACCCCTTACCGCCTATACTAAGCCCAATCACTTTCAAATTACAAAAAATGATACAAACCATAGCAAACTATGCCAAACTCACCCAAATTACTTCGGCTACCATAAATCACCCCCAACTACCCCCTACCACTCCAAAATAAGCCCAATCACTTTAAAATTACAAAAAATTCTACAAACCATAGCAAACTATGCCAAACTCCCATAAATTACTTCGGCTACCATAAATCACCCCCAACTACCCCTTACAACCCCAAAATAAGACCAATCACTTTAAAATTACAAAAAATGCTACAAACCATAGCAGACTCAAACTCACTTAAATTACTTCGGCTACCATAAATCACCCCCAACTACCCCTTACAACCCCAAAATAAGCCCAATCACTTTAAAATTACAAAAAATGTTACAAGCCATATCAAACTATGCCAAACTCATCTAAATTACTTCGGCTTCCATAAATCAACCCCAACTACCTCTTACCAGCCCAAAATAGACTCAATCACTTTGAAATTACAAAAAAAATCTACAAACCGTAGCAAACTATGCCAAACTCTCCTAAATTACTTCGGCTACCATAAATCACCCCCAACTACCCCTTACAACCCCAAAATAAGCCCAATCACTTTAAAATTACAAAAAATGTTACAAGCCATATCAAACTATGCCAAACTCATCTAAATTACTTCGGCTTCCATAAATCACCCCCAACTACCCCTTACCAGCCCAAAATAGACTCAATCACTTTGAAATTACAAAAAAAATCTACAAACCGTAGCAAACTATGCCAAACTCCCCTAAATTACTTCGGCTACCATAAATCACCCCCAACTACCCCTTACAACCCCAAAATAAGCCCAATCACTTTAAAATTACAAAAAATGTTACAAGCCATATCAAACTATGCCAAACTCATCTAAATTACTTCGGCTTCCATAAATCACCCCCAACTACCCCTTACCACCCCAAAATAGGCTCAATCACTTTAAAATTACAAAAAAATCTACAAACCGTAGCAAACTATGCCAAACTCCCCTAAATTACTTCGGCTACCATAAATCACCCCGAACTACCCCTTACCACCCCAATATAAGCCCAATCACTTTAAAATTACAAAAAATGCTACAAACCATAGCAAACTATTCCAAAGTCACCTAAATTACTTCGGCTATCATAAATCATCCCCAACTACCCCTTACCACCCCAAAATAAGCCCAATCACTTTAAAATTACAAAAAATGTTACGAGCAATATCAAACTATGCCAAACTCATCTAAATTACTTCGGCTACCATAAATCACCCCAACTACCCCTTACCACCCCAAACTAAGCCCAATCACTTTAAAATTACAAAAAATGATACAAACCATAGCAAACTATGCCAAACTCACCCAAATTACTTCGGCTACCATAAATCACCCCCAACTACCCCTTACCCCCCAAAATAAGCCCAATCACTTTAAAATTACAAAAAATGCTACAAACCATAGCAAACTATTCCAAAGTCACCTAAATTACTTCGGCTATCATAAATCATCCCCAACTACCCCTTACAACCCCAAACTCAGCCCAATCACTTTAAAATTACAAAAAATGTTACAAGCAATATCAAACTATGCCAAACTCATCTAAATTACTTCGGCTACCATAAATCACCCCCAACTACCCCTTACCGCCTAAACTAAGCCCAATCACATTCAAATTACAAAAAATGATACAAACCATAGCAAACTATGCCAAACTCACCCAAATTACTTCGGCTACCATAAATCACCCCCAACTACCCCCTACCACCCCAAAATAAGCCCAATCACTTTAAAATTACAAAAAATTCTACAAACCATAGCAAACTATGCCAAACTCCCATAAATTACTTCGGCTACCATAAATCACCCCCAACTACCCCTTACAACCCCAAAATAAGACCAATCACTTTAAAATTACAAAAAATGCTACAAACCATAGCAAACTGTGCCAAACTCACTTAAATTACTTCGGCTACCATAAATCACCCCTAACTACCCCTTACAACCCCAAAATAAGACCAATCACTTTAAAATTACAAAAAATGCTACATACTATAGCAGACTATGCCAAACTCACTTAAATTACTTCGGCTACCATAAATCACCCCCAACTACCCCTTACAACCCCAAAATAAGCCCAATCACTTTAAAATTACAAAAAATGTTACAAGCCATATCAAACTATGCCAAACTCATCTAAATTACTTCGGCTTCCATAAATCACCCCCAACTACCTCTTACCAGCCCAAAATAGACTCAATCACTTTGAAATTACAAAAAAAATCTACAAACCGTAGCAAACTATGCCAAACTCCCCTAAATTACTTCGGCTACCATAAATCACCCCCAACTACCCCTTACAACCCCTAAATAAGCCCAATCACTTTAAAATTACAAAAAATGTTACAAGCCATATCAAACTATGCCAAACTCATCTAAATTACTTCGGCTTCCATAAATCACCCCCAACTACCCCTTACCAGCCCAAAATAGACTCAATCACTTTGAAATTACAAAAAAAATCTACAAACCGTAGCAAACTATGCCAAACTCCCCTAAATTACTTCGGCTACCATAAATCACCCCCAACTACCCCTTACAACCCCAAAATAAGCCCAATCACTTTAAAATTACAAAAAATGTTACAAGCCATATCAAACTATGCCAAACTCATCTAAATTACTTCGGCTTCCATAAATCACCCCCAACTACCCCTTACCACCCCAAAATAGGCTCAATCACTTTAAAATTACAAAAAAATCTACAAACCGTAGCAAACTATGCCAAACTCCCCTAAATTACTTCGGCTACCATAAATCACCCCGAACTACCCCTTACCACCCCAATATAAGCCCAATCACTTTAAAATTACAAAAAATGCTACAAACCATAGCAAACTATTCCAAAGTCACCTAAATTACTTCGGCTATCATAAATCATCCCCAACTACCCCTTACCACCCCAAAATAAGCCCAATCACTTTAAAATTACAAAAAATGTTACGAGCAATATCAAACTATGCCAAACTCATCTAAATTACTTCGGCTACCATAAATCACCCCAACTACCCCTTACCACCCCAAACTAAGCCCAATCACTTTAAAATTACAAAAAATGATACAAACCATAGCAAACTATGCCAAACTCACCCAAATTACTTCGGCTACCATAAATCACCCCCAACTACCCCTTACCCCCCAAAATAAGCCCAATCACTTTAAAATTACAAAAAATGCTACAAACCATAGCAAACTATTCCAAAGTCACCTAAATTACTTCGGCTATCATAAATCATCCCCAACTACCCCTTACAACCCCAAACTCAGCCCAATGACTTTAAAATTACAAAAAATGTTACAAGCAATATCAAACTATGCCAAACTCATCTAAATTACTTCGGCTACCATAAATCACCCCCAACTACCCCTTACCGCCTAAACTAAGCCCAATCACTTTCAAATTACAAAAAATGATACAAACCATAGCAAACTATGCCAAACTCACCCAAATTACTTCGGCTACCATAAATCACCCCCAACTACCCCCTACCACCCCAAAATAAGCCCAATCACTTTAAAATTACAAAAAATTCTACAAACCATAGCAAACTATGCCAAACTCCCATAAATTACTTCGGCTACCATAAATCACCCCCAACTACCCCTTACAACCCCAAAATAAGACCAATCACTTTAAAATTACAAAAAATGCTACAAACCATAGCAAACTGTGCCAAACTCACTTAAATTACTTCGGCTACCATAAATCACCCCTAACTACCCCTTACAACCCCAAAATAAGACCAATCACTTTAAAATTACAAAAAATGCTACATACTATAGCAGACTATGCCAAACTCACTTAAATTACTTCGGCTACCATAAATCACCCCCAACTACCCCTTACAACCCCAAAATAAGCCCAATCACTTTAAAATTACAAAAAATGTTACAAGCCATATCAAACTATGCCAAACTCATCTAAATTACTTCGGCTTCCATAAATCACCCCCAACTACCCCTTACCAGCCCAAAATAGACTCAATCACTTTGAAATTACAAAAAAAAACTGCAAACCGTAGCAAACTATGCCAAAGTCACCTAAATTACTTCGGCTATCATAAATCATCCCCAACTACCCCTTACAACCCCAAACTCAGCCCAATCACTTTAAAATTACAAAAAATGTTACAAGCAATATCAAACTATGCCAAACTCATCTAAATTACTTCGGCTACCATAAATCACCCCCAACTACCCCTTACCGCCTAAACTAAGCCCAATCACTTTCAAATTACAAAAAATGATACAAACCATAGCAAACTATGCCAAACTCACCCAAATTACTTCGGCTACCATAAATCACCCCCAACTACCCCCTACCACCCCAAAATAAGCCCAATCACTTTAAAATTACAAAAAATGCTACAAACCATAGCAAACTGTGCCAAACTCACTTAAATTACTTCGGCTACCATAAATCACCCCTAACTACCCCTTACAACCCCAAAATAAGACCAATCACTTTAAAATTACAAAAAATGCTACATACTATAGCAGACTATGCCAAACTCACTTAAATTACTTCGGCTACCATAAATCACCCCCAACTACCCCTTACAACCCCAAAATAAGCCCAATCACTTTAAAATTACAAAAAATGTTACAAGCCATATCAAACTATGCCAAACTCATCTAAATTACTTCGGCTTCCATAAATCACCCCCAACTACCTCTATCCAGCCCAAAATAGACTCAATCACTTTGAAATTACAAAAAAAATCTACAAACCGTAGCAAACTATGCCAAACTCCCCTAAATTACTTCGGCTACCATAAATCACCCCCAACTACCCCTTACAACCCCAAAATAAGCCCAATCACTTTAAAATTACAAAAAATGTAACAAGCCATATCAAACTATGCCAAACTCATCTAAATTACTTCGGCTTCCATAAATCACCCCCAACTACCCCTTACCAGCCCAAAATAGACTCAATCACTTTGAAATTACAAAAAAAAACTACAAACCGTAGCAAACTATGCCAAACTCCCCTAAATTACTTCGGCTACCATAAATCACCCCGAACTACCCCTTACAACCCCAAAATAAGCCCAATCACTTTAAAATTACAAAATATTCTACAAATCATAGCAAACTATGCCTAACTCACCTAAATTACTTCGGCTACCATAAATCACCCCCAACTACCCCTTACCACCCCAAAATAAGCCCAATCACTTTAAAATTACAAAAAATGCTACAAACCATAGCAAACTATGCCAAACTCACTTAAATTACTTCGGCTACCATAAGTCACCCCCAACTACCCCTTACCATCCTAAAATAAGCCCAATCGCTTTAAAATTACATAAAATGCTACAAACCATAGCAAACCATGTCAAACTCACCTAAATGACTTGGGCTACCATAAATCACCCCCAACTACCCCTTACCACCCCAAAATAAGCCCAATTACTTTAAAATTACAAAAAATGCTACAAACCATAGCAAACTATGTCAAACTCACCTAAATTACTTCGGCTACCATAAATCACCCCCAACTACCCCTTACAACCCCAAAATAAGCCCAATCACTTTAAAATTACAAAAAATGTTACGAGCAATATCAAACTATGCCAAACTCATCTAAATTACTTCGGCTACCATAAATCACCCCAACTACCCCTTACCACCCCAAACTAAGCCCAATCACTTTAAAATTACAAAAAATGATACAAACCATAGCAAACTATGCCAAACTCACCCAAATTACTTCGGCTACCATAAATCACCCCCAACTACCCCTTACGCCCCAAAATAAGCCCAATCACTTTAAAATTACAAAAAATGCTACAAACCATAGCAAACTATTCCAAAGTCACCTAAATTACTTCGGCTATCATAAATCATCCCCAACTACCCCTTACAACCCCAAACTCAGCCCAATGACTTTAAAATTACAAAAAATGTTACAAGCAATATCAAACTATGCCAAACTCATCTAAATTACTTCGGCTACCATAAATCACCCCCAACTACCCCTTACCGCCTAAACTAAGCCCAATCACTTTCAAATTACAAAAAATGATACAAACCATAGCAAACTATGCCAAACTCACCCAAATTACTTCGGCTACCATAAATCACCCCCAACTACCCCCTACCACCCCAAAATAAGCCCAATCACTTTAAAATTACAAAAAATTCTACAAACCATAGCAAACTATGCCAAACTCCCATAAATTACTTCGGCTACCATAAATCACCCCCAACTACCCCTTACAACCCCAAAATAAGACCAATCACTTTAAAATTACAAAAAATGCTACAAACCATAGCAAACTGTGCCAAACTCACTTAAATTACTTCGGCTACCATAAATCACCCCTAACTACCCCTTACAACCCCAAAATAAGACCAATCACTTTAAAATTACAAAAAATGCTACATACTATAGCAGACTATGCCAAACTCACTTAAATTACTTCGGCTACCATAAATCACCCCCAACTACCCCTTACAACCCCAAAATAAGCCCAATCACTTTAAAATTACAAAAAATGTTACAAGCCATATCAAACTATGCCAAACTCATCTAAATTACTTCGGCTTCCATAAATCACCCCCAACTACCCCTTACCAGCCCAAAATAGACTCAATCACTTTGAAATTACAAAAAAAAACTACAAACCGTAGCAAACTATGCCAAAGTCACCTAAATTACTTCGGCTATCATAAATCATCCCCAACTACCCCTTACAACCCCAAACTCAGCCCAATCACTTTAAAATTACAAAAAATGTTACAAGCAATATCAAACTATGCCAAACTCATCTAAATTACTTCGGCTACCATAAATCACCCCCAACTACCCCTTACCGCCTAAACTAAGCCCAATCACTTTCAAATTACAAAAAATGATACAAACCATAGCAAACTATGCCAAACTCACCCAAATTACTTCGGCTACCATAAATCACCCCCAACTACCCCCTACCACCCCAAAATAAGCCCAATCACTTTAAAATTACAAAAAATGCTACAAACCATAGCAAACTGTGCCAAACTCACTTAAATTACTTCGGCTACCATAAATCACCCCTAACTACCCCTTACAACCCCAAAATAAGACCAATCACTTTAAAATTACAAAAAATGCTACATACTATAGCAGACTATGCCAAACTCACTTAAATTACTTCGGCTACCATAAATCACCCCCAACTACCCCTTACAACCCCAAAATAAGCCCAATCACTTTAAAATTACAAAAAATGTTACAAGCCATATCAAACTATGCCAAACTCATCTAAATTACTTCGGCTTCCATAAATCACCCCCAACTACCTCTATCCAGCCCAAAATAGACTCAATCACTTTGAAATTACAAAAAAAATCTACAAACCGTAGCAAACTATGCCAAACTCCCCTAAATTACTTCGGCTACCATAAATCACCCCCAACTACCCCTTACAACCCCAAAATAAGCCCAATCACTTTAAAATTACAAAAAATGTAACAAGCCATATCAAACTATGCCAAACTCATCTAAATTACTTCGGCTTCCATAAATCACCCCCAACTACCCCTTACCAGCCCAAAATAGACTCAATCACTTTGAAATTACAAAAAAAAACTACAAACCGTAGCAAACTATGCCAAACTCCCCTAAATTACTTCGGCTACCATAAATCACCCCGAACTACCCCTTACAACCCCAAAATAAGCCCAATCACTTTAAAATTACAAAATATTCTACAAATCATAGCAAACTATGCCTAACTCACCTAAATTACTTCGGCTACCATAAATCACCCCCAACTACCCCTTACCACCCCAAAATAAGCCCAATCACTTTAAAATTACAAAAAATGCTACAAACCATAGCAAACTATGCCAAACTCACTTAAATTACTTCGGCTACCATAAGTCACCCCCAACTACCCCTTACCATCCTAAAATAAGCCCAATCGCTTTAAAATTACATAAAATGCTACAAACCATAGCAAACCATGTCAAACTCACCTAAATGACTTGGGCTACCATAAATCACCCCCAACTACCCCTTACCACCCCAAAATAAGCCCAATTACTTTAAAATTACAAAAATGCTACAAACCATAGCAAACTATGTCAAACTCACCTAAATTACTTCGGCTACCATAAATCACCCCCAACTACCCCTTACAACCCCAAAATAAGCCCAATCACTTTAAAATTACAAAAAATGTTACAAGCCATATCAAACTATGCCAAACTCATCTAAATTACTTCGGCTTCCATAAATCACCCCCAACTACCCCTTACCAGCCCAAAATAGACTCAATCACTTTGAAATTACAAAAAAAATCTACAAACCGTAGCAAACTATGCCAAACTCCCCTAAATTACTTCGGCTACCATAAATCACCCCGAACTACCCCTTACAACCCCAAAATAAGCCCAATAACTTTAAAATTACAAAATATTCTACAAATCATAGCAAACTATGCCTAACTCACCTAAATTACTTCGGCTACCATAAATCACCCCCAACTACCCCTTACCACCCCAAAATAAGCCCAATTACTTTAAAATTACAAAAAATTATACAAACCATAGCAAACTATGTCAAACTCACCTAAATTACTTCGGCTACTATAAATCACCCCCAACTACCCCTTACCACCCCAAAATAAGCCCAATCACTTTAAAATTACAGAAAATGTTACAAACCATAGCAAACTATGTCAAACTCACTTAAATTACTTCGGCTACCATAAATCACCCCCAACTACCCCTTACCACCCCAAAATAAGCCCAATTACTTTAAAATTACAAAAATTATACAAGCCATAGCAAACTATGTCAAACTTACCTAAATTACTTCGGCTACCATAAATCACCCCCAACTACCCCTTACCGCCCCAAAATTAGCCTAATCACTTTAAAATTACAAAAAATGCTACAAAACATAGCAAGCTATGCCAAACTCACTTAAATTACTTCGGCTACCATAAATTAATAATAATTTTCAATCAAAATCTTCTATTTAGTTGTGTCATTTATAAATGCCTTATCGTATTAAATCATAAAATATTAATAAATATCTGCACATAAAATATATTGTTTCGACTAATAGACGTTATTCTGCATATTAAATATGCTGATATCTATTTTGATTCTCTTCCACCTTCCAATAAATATTTGTTCCAGTTGAGATGCAAACATAAACGTATTTCTGAATTGCAACACTCTGACGGGGCAAGCCCTACCTTTTCAACATGCGTGCATTTGAATAAACAGCTCTATGGTTTTTAACTTTAAAGAGGTATAAAGGCGGTGTAAGCGCTAGATTTTCGTAAAAATATCTGAAAAATTCGAAATTCTGCAATAGAATTACAGAACTATCTTTGTGTTCGATAGTAAATTTATACTTGGAGTGGTTTCCCTTCCAGGGAAACTTTATAAATCAACGGCAAAATAATTTAGGGCGCCTGAATGTGAAAATATCACTGTGTAATAAGTTCAGACTAACATGGAACACTTGAAATTTCGATATTTGTTTGTAATTCGTCACAGGTCCATGAAGGAATGCATGTTAATGTAAACAAGTGTTAGTTTGTTGGAGAGACCGAATAAGATTTTTAACATTCCCGTGAAAATATTTATTTACTTTAGAATGTTAATTTTTTAAATTCATTTCTTGAAAATTATGACGGGCCATACGAGTACACCTGTGCGAGTATTATTTGAAACTTTGGAAAACAACGACAAAATTCTTTAGGGCGCCTGGATTTGAAAATATAACTGTGTAATAAGTTTAGAATGACTAGAGTGAAAAGAAAGGAGCTTGCACTCAGAAACGAAATTAAATGGAACACTTGAAGTTGCAATATTTGTTTGTAATTCGTCACAAGTCCATGAAGGAATGCGTGTTAATGTAAACAAATGTGAGTTTATTGGAGAGGCCGAATAAGATTTTTACATTATTGAAGCAGCTGGAGCCTGCCACGTCAAGGGCAAGGTCACAAACGTGAAATGGCGATGCTCGATTTAGTTTGATTGAGTATCTATGCAGAAATTCGCACATACCAAGCGTTGGTTAAGCCTTTCTTATCGTTTCTTAGAATTTGAGAATTGCTGGTTCAGCGTGTGGAGCAGTACTCGATCGCGGTGTTTAATTTTAACACAACTACAATTGTGAAAATTGCTGCTCCAGCGTCGGAAACTGTTCGCAAAATCGCCAAATTCGTTGAGGCGACGCATCAGTGTTCGAAGGTCTACCGCTATCAAATAAAGTATTTTAATTTAACATTTGATCCTCGCGTTAACCAAATCTGCCCCCAATCAATTTTCGAAAAATTACCAGCGTCGAACCGGACTCCACTTATATTTGTACGCAAATTTTTATTTTCAGTTAATTGTAGTGGTGTATTTGTTTTTCACCAAATTTGCCCCGGCTGAAATCCGAAATTTTCACCGTTGTATGTAGCAGAGATCATTCATACCCTTAATAATTATGTGCTTATACACGTTTTACACTATTTATTTTACGTACACTGTGTTTATTATTGCTTTACATCATTTATAACTAAGATGGAGAAGTTTGAAAATCTAGCGATGTACAAATACCACACCGTATTATGAAAGGTGATGGAAATTGTCTTTTTTTATATCTATGGTATTGGTATTGATATTTTAGTACTGGAACGGAAGCTCAAGAGTGTGTTAATGTAAACAGGTGTGAGTCCGTCGGAGAGACCGAATAAGATTTTTACATCCACCATATTCCCGTCAAAATATTTATTTATTTTAGAATGTTAATTTTGCCGTTAACAAAATTTGTTCCCAATCACCATCGTCGTACCGGACGACCGTTCAGTTAATGATAATGGTGTATTTATTTTTCACCAAATCTGCCTCGGCTGAAATCCAAAATTTACAGCGTTGGACCAGACATTACTGACATTGATATGCGTTTTACACTGTTTATTTTACGTAAATACATTGTGTTCATTATTGCTTTACATCATTTATAACTAAGATGGATTTTTTTTTTTTAACCTGAAGCAGAAGTACTCTTTGTTGTTGCCCCGCAGGTTTTCCGTCTTCTTGGTGTAAATTAGTATTAATGAAGCAATACATAATCCCAGTCTGGTTATGGTTGCTTGGTTGCGAGGTTTTTATACTTTCTGTTATGAGTATGTTCATTCTGTCTTGGTGAGTCTTTAGGTCTTGGATTTTATTTTGATAACTTCTGGACTCTTTAGGCTGTTATGAGGGCAAGAAGGAGAACAAACTTGATCGTTATTTTGGTAAGATGAGTGACTCTAATGAATGGTACGCTTCCAAAAGGTCTAATGTTGGTTGGAGACCCAAAATTAGTCGCATCTTGGAAAAATCGACCTGTTTTTGCAGACCTCTTTCAGAACCCTGCTTATTGTCTCGTCATGTTATATTGTGGAGAACATCATGCCCAGTGTTGCTCTATGTGTGTTGACAGTTGCATATTTTCTTCCGCTTGTATGCTCTTGCATAAGGAACTTGTCTTGATTAAGAAAGAATGTCTTCTAGTTTTGGATCGTATAGATTTCCATAGACTCTCCGGCAGAAGTTTCACCATTTGGCAATTTTTGTTTTATATTGTTTGATTGTTCTTCGCTCAGAAATTATATAAAGTATACGAATACTGTCCATTCTGCCCTGTCCGCAATGATTCTGCTAAGTGGTCTTGGCATTAATGAAGAAAGGGGAAAAGTCGTAAACATATGTCTCGTTCAACTCAGGGTGAATGCGTCTATCTTAATAGAGTTCTCAGGAAACATATCTATCCTTTCTGCCCTTGTTATTATAATAGAATTCAAAAGGTCTATGTCTTGGATTCTCTGTCTGTCATAACTTTTCTTTAGATTTGATGCAGGATGCAAATATAATTATTTCTCTAGACTCACACCACTGCAATATTTCCCGGGATAAAGTGTTGAGTTTAAGGTATTTGGTACCGCCCATGTGATTTATATAAGCTATGGGAGTGGTGTTATCTATGAACAGGGGGATGTGACACTTTGTTTTGTGTAATATTTTAGTCGGTAAAATGCCGCTAAGACTTCGAGAGAGTTAATGTGCAATTTGCATTAACCTCATTCCAATATCCTCGTGCTGTTTATTCGCCGCACACACAACCCGTTTTTGAGAAAATTTTCATTTTGTAATTGACAGGTTTAAGGTAGTAGTAATTGTTGTTGTTTTTTTTTTTTAATAATTTAGCTACCATTCAAAATCGTTGTCAAGATGACGTCTCAATTCTATGTTATTGTTGTAATGTCGCATGATTGTTCCCAAGTCTAAGCATTTTTCCCGTTCTAAAAATTTGATATGCATCCAACCAAAGGTGTGTAAGGAATAAGGGCTCCACCTACGCGTTTCTAATTGAGCCGCTAAGACAGTTGTGTGTCGCAAATCAGATAGCCACTAATTTGCTGCTCTCAATAGTTCAGCTATAAAATATGTTACAATAGGAGTGAGAGTAAATATGTTTGGTATTCAACGTCGAATAACGAAAAACCACTGACGTGTTCCGTACTAACTTGAGAATTCTGCTCAAACACCATCAAACAAAAGTTTCCTGCAAGAACAATATAAAACTTATGAGGTCATCGTATCATTTTCTACATTGGTTCAGTTTTGTTGTGTGTATTTTATAAATCGGCAATTTAAAATTGGTTTATTTATACTCCCTCCCTACAGATCCGGAGTCCCACTTACAGGGAGAGAGTTCTTTCCGTGTTTTCTGTATTTAAACAAACACAAACATCCATGATCGGACCGGGATACGAACCCAGGACCTGACCTTGCCAGCGTAAGTCGGTTTACTATGCCGCTGCGCTGACCGGTCGTCAATTAATTGAATTGAATTCCAACCACAGAAACAACGGTACTCACAATTGATAATATGTACGTTTAGGTTAATTGTCACATTTGACACAACTTGATAGAAGTTTAAGAGTCCCGCCAATTGTAGCCGAAAAAACATCTACCAATGTCGAACTACAACACGTGAACACTGGAAAGGTCCACCGCGTCAGCTCCCTGATCTCTGCTGCTTTTTTATTTATTGTGGTCAAAACCCTCTCCAATAGAGAAAATTTTGTTATCCGTTAGTGTCATTGTCATCCCTAAGCTATTGTATTGAACAACCAAAAAACTCTGAGTTCCTGGAGCTAGCTAACTCCCTCAAAACTAACCATGAACCCCAAATTGGTCAGAGACTCCAAAGTGACTCCCACGCCTCGTGTGTACTCCTCCTCCGCTTTGTCCAAAAACTAATATATCATCTAAATAAGCATCTAACCTAGTGCTAGATTTCTTATATGCTGCAAAGATTTTGCAAACACGTAGGAGACGCTTGACGTAAATTGAAAAATCTGTCCCCCAAACATAAGTCTGAGGCACCACCCGTGCTCTGGATGCACTGGTATCGTGAAACAACGCGTTCTAGAAGTCAACACCTGCCATGAAACAACCAAGTGATACTAGTCTTTTGACTGATCGGTTGTCTTCCATTTTGAAATGGGGGGTTGCAAAAATTTATTTAATTTTTGGAGATTTAGTATGCACCTGCAGGTTCCGTTTGACTTCTCAGAAAATATGTTGAGATAAATACACCTTCGGCAAGCCTCAAAGATTCTATGACTCCCGACTGTTGCAATTTCTTGACACTTTCTACATAAGTGATAATTTTTTTTTTTTTAAGCCTCCCTGTTTCTGTTGTTTTTTTTTTTTTGGTGATCGCTGATGATTCCTCGGAGGACTGTGTGTAAGAGCAGGTGCGTTTGATTTCAGTTGATGATGTAGCCATTAATGGGACAGGACACAAGGTGTCGCTGTATAGGGTACTCGTCACAAGTCAAGGACTGTGCGGACCCCCCCCTCTGTCCTTTCCGCCCTTTGGGAACCACCGCTAGTATTCCAGATAGCGTGTTTTTTGTAGAAGTCTGGACGACGCTGAAGCTCTGAATGATTTGGCAGAGTCTTCCAGATTCTTGGCCATTCTGCATCTCTCGCTTAGGTTGTCCCCAAATAGGAACTCTCCGATTAGTGTGGTTGCTGCCACCTTTAGGACTGACGTGCTTAGTGTCGGGTTGATTATGAGCCGCCTATAATTTGATTGTATGGTATAATGTACGTCTCACATAATTTTTTCCTGCGTCCACCAGGGGTCTGCTTGCAGCGTCAGTGAAATAGACTTGGACTTGCCGACTGCTGGACAATTCGCCGAGACGGGGTTTCAGTTGAGATGCAGTCGTGGCTGGGACAGGACACAAGGTGTCGCTGTATAGGGTACTCGTCACAAGCCAAGGACTGTGCGGACCCCCCCTTTTTATCCATTGATGATGCAGTCCTCTACTGATGATGCAGTCCTGGATGGGACAGGGCACAAGGTGCCGCTGTATAGGGTACTCGTCACAAGTCAAGGACTGTGCGGACCCCCCCCTTTTCATCTATGGGCTGTGTAAGTCAGAAACTACACAGGGTCAAACAATTGATTTGTTTAAATATCTACAGAGTAGATATGACCCAACGGTTTTCGTTGCCCGTGTTACCCGTCTCAGTTTTCGATTCTTCAGAGTTTGATCTAAAATTAGAGGTTATGTTTTTGTTGCTTACTTAAAGATGGAATTTCTGCTAGCATCTTTTCTAGTTTGCGCACTTTGTATTTAATCTTGTTCAGATCTGGTATTTTCCGTTTTATTTTGGGTAATCTCGTTAATTTTTCTTCTTTCTTTTGAAAATTGTCGGTCGCGAAATGCCACAAATAGTATTGTGACCATGGCAACCAGAGAGCTTGGCTACTACAGGAAGGACCGAAATCTTTAAAAAGTGGCGCGAAACCCCACAAGTGGTGTTCTACAATTATGTGAAATATGAGAAATGTGATTGAAGTATAATAAGCTCTGGTATCGGGTGGAAAATTACTATCACTATCGAATTCTAATGTGACGTCAACGGTGGAACTTCGAATTGCTTCGTTTTGTCTGGAACAGTCCAACACAAAGATGGGGCGTTGTTTAAAATCGGTGTAACTCAAAATGGGTTCGACACGATCTTTCTCGTTAAATTCTTTATAAAAGTTGATATATGTCTGATAAGCCTCCAAATATTTATTCTTATTGAACTGAAGTTTCCATGTTTCGTAAGGATAAACGTTCGAATTCAACCATAGACGTATGCTTCTGATATCACAATGATCGAAAAGTGTAATATTCGCCCCGGAGTTATGTTTTTTACTTGTTTGAAAAAATACGATAACAAATCTGGGCTTTTCTAATTGTGTTGATGTTTTCACTCTCCATATATCTTTATTCGTTTGTCGGACTGCAGGGAGCTCATGAATTTCCCATTTTCTAAACGGTACCGATATCACTCTATCGTTATTGATTTCTTCTAATATCTTCAATTTTATTTCATCATTTGGATAAATATGTTTAGCTTTCAATTCTATATTATTAATGGACAGCTTTGCTTTTCTCGTCGTCCCAATGGAAATGTAACAATTATCATCGTTACGACTGCGAATTAATCGCAACTTTTGATGACCGCTTATGATGCGTCGATAATCATATGGTAAATTTAACAGATATGATAAGGGGATTCTAAATGAAAATGTTCTATCAGCACTATTATATGTTTTCAGTGCCTTAGTTTCATCATCATTCCAACCGGCAAGAGCTAATTCTCTAACTTCATCTTTACCATAACACAACAAAGTTTTGATCGTCGATACGGCTCCAACCTCTCGTAATCCATCTAATTCCACATTATTTAATTCGTAGCTCACATTTTCAAATAAATACGTTGCAGCATTATTGGTTAAATTAATGTCTCCATCCGATCCAGCATCCGGAATCAGTTCACCATCAACTTGAAGGCAAGATTCGAATAGAGATATCCAAATATCTCGTTGAGTGATAACTATTTCCACTTCGTCATTATTATCGAAAGATCTTACTTGAGGACTGTATGTGTGTTCTTCTTCTTTACTTATGCTCTCGTCTATTTCCAGTGAAGCGTACACATGAAGTTTGTTGATTGCGGCGGCGAACATTGTATCCTAACGATTTAAGAATATCGATGCTGCGTTGTGATAAGGTCGACTTACGAGTAGACACTGATCGAAAATCGAATGGTGTTGCGTTCTTATTTTGATTGTTATGAAATATTAAGCCCATCCTTCTTTCTTCAAGGCTAAGCGAATGTTAATCGTTTGACCGTTGAAATCGATCGGTCGATTTTCTTGATCGATTATATTTATAGTTAAGTTAGGAATGGTAGATCTATTGATGATAGGTAAATATATAGGATTTACAGATTCCACAAAAATTTGTTCGGCCAGACTAACACTCAATGCAGTCTCGTACAGGGTATGAGATTCCTTGTTTTTGTAATATGATCCTCTCACGATATTACATTCTACGCGTATAGTATGCACTTTTATTATATTAACCGGTAAATCACTTTTATGGATTTGGTTAGCTTTTAATTCTTTACGCGAAAAACCCAACAGTTTACCGATACTACCGTCGAGATTAAAATAAATATCGTAAACACTGATTATCTCACACTTAAGAGTATTCTCGTTTGCCTTTAATGAAAATATTTTTTCTTTCTCTGTATATTCATCTACCGACAGTTCACTACTAAGAGCTTCCTGTAAATATTTTTCGATTGCACTAATTTCATAAGCCCCTTTGGGAAATGTAATTATTTTTTGTTCGGTTTCATTCGAGAAAGAATAATAAAATTTATTCGTACCCTCTTCGATGTTTGATATATTATTATTTGTGTAAAAACCGATCAGTGCGAGAGAATAGGTTGAATTTCGTTCGAGTTCAATTGGAGGTTCGTAATTTTCGGACAGTGCACTCTGTACACCTATCAGGCTGAAGGTTTTATACATGACTGAATAAAATGAAGTTATGTTTTATTTTTTATTTCTATTATATAAAAACATTAAACATAAATGACCACAATTATAAGGTAAAGATTGATAACGATCATGATTATAGAAAATATTACAGTCTCGTAAATATTTTACTAATTCTAAAGGTGGTTTCAAATTTCCAAAACTATCAAAGTATTCCACGTGGTTGTTTGTTTTTTTATAACAAACCCAATGAGTACCATTTCCTTTCCTGGAATCTAAATTTATGATTGCACTTTCGTTCAGATTCGGTTTAATAAGTTGTAGTTCGTCTCTCATGAAAACACCTCTAAAATTATGTAATTTTAATAGTTTCGCGTAATATCTTAAATCCTTATCTGTTAATGCTCTTTTAGGTAATTTTATTGGTAGTTTTTTGGAAATTTTCTTAAATATAACCCATATCCCGTCCGGTGTTTCTTCAAATATAATCCGCTTCCCTTTTTACCGATCGCAATAGCTTCTAGTGTTTGATTATGACGTTTATTTTCATCTAGCTGTTTTTTGGCAATTTTCGCATCATTTACTGCTTTTGCTATACCAGCTGCGCCTCTTCCCAACGCTCCAAGAGCCGATAGTCCGCCAAAAATTATGGGTAGAAGTGGTAGAAATCCTCCAGTTTTGATAGGAATGCTCCGCGGTGATTTAATCGTTTTCGGACCTCCAGCTTGTTTCACAACCATTCGGGCAGCTCGCAAAGCAGTTTTAATATCATCGTATCCTTTATTCACTAAATTCGACAAAATCGTTTCTTTAAAATTTTGTTTTTTCTTGCAATTTTTGGTATTCCGCTTGTTTTGAATTTTCTTAACTCCTCCATCCTTAAGACCCATTCCAAATTTTCTTTTTAGTTTCATGGCATTCGTAATGAACCAAGCACTTGTCTTTTCACCAAACGATGCGTCTTTAGATTTAACACGTGACCAAGCATTATTTTCTAAAATTTTATCAGCCTTGTGGCGATCATCTAACGATTGCGATTGTGCGTAAGCGATGTCGTGCTCTTTACATGCGCGATCTAAATCATTAATTCCAACATCACCACGTTCTAACCGTTTTTTTCAGTTTCGTACCGGGACCGCAAAACTGATAACCCGGAAGATGTAATTCGAATGGTAATTTATTGATCGCGGTGTTTAACAACCCATCACCTTTGAAGGATGACTTCGAACTAAAAAAATATTTTACAATATCAAACCTCATTATATACTTTTCGCTTCAGTTTAGAACAAACATGCGATTAATTCAACAAAAAGTGCAGTTACCTGTTAAAATTCAAGATTGTGATGCTGATGGTGATGATCGAAGAATATTTAATCGACACGGAGATCTTTTACCGACATCAATAAGATGTATAATTTGCGGACCATCTGGTGGAGGAAAAACAAACGTTTTATTATGTTTACTGATTCATCCTAACGGTGTAAAATTTGAAAATGTTTATATTTAATTATAACGTTCTTCTTTGGGATTTTGGACCGTGTTCCATTTGAAGTTCCATTAGGGGGGGTGTAGTGAACGCTCCGAGGAGCTAATTCAACAAGTGACCCCAATGAATCTCCAGACGTTTCATCCACAACTGCGGTGGATTTCATCAGTGGTTTAAGTTGCGATGTGGAAGAGCTCGAAGTGTTCTCTTCGCTGTCACATTCGCGACTGTCACATTTATTTTCTGCGGCGGCGTTGCATAATTTTTGTTGTTATTTGCAGTGTTTGCTTGATTTTCTGGAATAAATGACATTACCCTTCTCGTTGACAGTACCGGTTGCCAAGTTTTGTCCATCTTTAACCCTTCACCCATTCTATTGAAATTATCTTGGTGTTTATAAATTTCAATAGCTTCACGGTGTAGGCGTGGGTAGTACTGTGACGTGGACGACAGAAGTTTTGTCTCATCAAATTTTATGTTATGATTCCCATTAGACAATCCATGTTCAGCTACGGCAGATTTATCAAACTCACCTAAACGACAGTTCCTCTTGTGTTCAGTTAAACGTGTTTTAATACTTCGTTTAGTTGTACCAATATACACTGAACCACAAGAACATGGTATTCTATAGACTCCTGCTGACGACAATGGCTCTCTCTTGTCTTTGGCTGAACCTAGCAATTCTCTAATTTTTGTTGTTGGTTTGTAAATTGTTTTTATATTATTCCGTGTTAGAATTTTGCCAAGGCGGTCTGTTACATTTTTTATATATGGTAAGAATACTGTTCCTTCTGGTAGATTTGTATTATTGTTTGTTTTTCTTACAGACCTATTTGGGCGAATTGCTCTTTTTATCTCTTTGGTAGAGTAACCATTGGCTTGTAGCATTAGGTCTAAATGGTTAAGTTCATCTTTCAAATGTTTAGGTTCACAAATCTTTGTAGCTCTACATACTAATGTTTTTATTACAGCTCTTTTTTGGCTGGGATGGTGGTTGGAATTCTTATTGAGATATCTATCGGTATGTGTCGGTTTCCTGTATACCTTGTGGCCTAGAGTACCATCTCTATTTCTTTTTACCAAAACATCCAGAAAAGGGATTTGTTGATGTTCTTCTTTCTCCATTGTAAACTGGATACGTGGATTTATTCCGTTGATATGTTCCATGAAACCTTTCAATGCTTCTTCACCATGGTTCCAGATAACAAACGTATCATCAACATAACGAAACCAACACTTTGGTTTTTTGAGTGCTGTTTGTAGAGCTTCTTTTTCAAATGACTCCATGAAAAAGTTTGCAACCACTGGACTTAGTGGGCTCCCCATAGCAACTCCATCCAATTGTTCATAAAAGGTGTTGTTATACTTGAAGTATGTTGTTGTAAGTACATGTTCGAACATATCAACAATATCCTTAGAGAAAAGTTGTTTTATTTTATCCAGTGCTTCTTTGACTGGGACCATTGTGTATAAAGAAACAACATCAAAACTGACTAAAAAATCCTCTGGATCTAAGTGAAATTGTTTAATTTTTTCAACAAAATGTGCCGAATCTTTGATATATGAATCCGATTGTCCGATATGAGGTTGTAATAATCTCGTTAAGTATTTGGCGATATCATATGTAGGTGAATCTATGGTACTCACAATTGGACGAAGAGGTACATTTACTTTATGTATTTTTGGAACACCATATAGACGTGGTGGTAACGCTTCTGATTTTCGAATTTTTAGTTTTACTTCATCCGGAATTGACGACATTTTAATTAATTTATTTGTGTGTTTTAAAATACGCGATGTAACATCCGGATGAAGTAAAACTAAAAATTCGAAAATCAGAAGCGTTACCACCACGTCTATATGGTGTTCCAAAAATACATAAAGTAAATGTACCTCTTCGTCCAATTGTGAGTACCATAGATTCACCTACATATGATATCGCCAAATACTTAACGAGATTATTACAACCTCATATCGGACAATCGGATTCATATATCAAAGATTCGGCACATTTTGTTGAAAAAATTAAACAATTTCACTTAGATCCAGAGGATTTTTTAGTCAGTTTTGATGTTGTTTCTTTATACACAATGGTCCCAGTCAAAGAAGCACTGGATAAAATAAAACAACTTTTCTCTAAGGATATTGTTGATATGTTCGAACATGTACTTACAACAACATACTTCAAGTATAACAACACCTTTTATGAACAATTGGATGGAGTTGCTATGGGGAGCCCACTAAGTCCAGTGGTTGCAAACTTTTTCATGGAGTCATTTGAAAAAGAAGCTCTACAAACAGCACTCAAAAAACCAAAGTGTTGGTTTCGTTATGTTGATGATACGTTTGTTATCTGGAACCATGGTGAAGAAGCATTGAAAGGTTTCATGGAACATATCAACGGAATAAATCCACGTATCCAGTTTACAATGGAGAAAGAAGAACATCAACAAATCCCTTTTCTGGATGTTTTGGTAAAAAGAAATAGAGATGGTACTCTAGGCCACAAGGTATACAGGAAACCGACACATACCGATAGATATCTCAATAAGAATTCCAACCACCATCCCAGCCAAAAAAGAGCTGTAATAAAAACATTAGTATGTAGAGCTACAAAGATTTGTGAACCTAAACATTTGAAAGATGAACTTAACCATTTAGACCTAATGCTACAAGCCAATGGTTACTCTACCAAAGAGATAAAAAGAGCAATTCGCCCAAATAGGTCTGTAAGAAAAACAAACAATAATACAAATCTACCAGAAGGAACAGTATTCTTACCATATATAAAAAATGTAACAGACCGCCTTGGCAAAATTCTAACACGGAATAATATAAAAACAATTTACAAACCAACAACAAAAATTAGAGAATTGCTAGGTTCAGCCAAAGACAAGAGAGAGCCATTGTCGTCAGCAGGAGTCTATAGAATACCATGTTCTTGTGGTTCAGTGTATATTGGTACAACTAAACGAAGTATTAAAACACGTTTAACTGAACACAAGAGGAACTGTCGTTTAGGTGAGTTTGATAAATCTGCCGTAGCTGAACATGGATTGTCTAATGGGAATCATAACATAAAATTTGATGAGACAAAACTTCTGTCGTCCACGTCACAGTACTACCCACGCCTACACCGTGAAGCTATTGAAATTTATAAACACCAAGATAATTTCAATAGAATGGGTGAAGGGTTAAAGATGGACAAAACTTGGCAACCGGTACTGTCAACGAGAAGGGTAATGTCATTTATTCCAGAAAATCAAGCAAACACTGCAAATAACAACAAAAATTATGCAACGCCGCCGCAGAAAATAAATGTGACAGTCGCGAATGTGACAGCGAAGAGAACACTTCGAGCTCTTCCACATCGCAACTTAAACCACTGATGAAATCCACCGCAGTTGTGGATGAAACGTCTGGAGATTCATTGGGGTCACTTGTTGAATTAGCTCCTCGGAGCGTTCACTACACCCCCCCTAATGGAACTTCAAATGGAACACGGTCCAAAATCCCAAAGAAGAACGTTATAATTAATAACACCGACCGTGAAAGCCTACATACTTTCATAAATGTTTATATTTATTGTAAATCTCTATATCAACCAAAATATGGGTTTTTAAATGAAGTTCTACGTAAAGTAAAAGGAATGGGATATCACCAATATACAGACAATGATCAAATTATTGAACCGAATAAAGCTAAAAATATTTCCATATTTATATTCGACGACGTAGCAACATGTGATCAAGATAAGATTAGAGAATATTTTTGTATGGGACGACATAAAGATATAGATACATTCTATTTATGTCAGACATATACGAGGATACCCAAACATTTAATACGTGACAATGCAAATTTTATTGTAATTTTGAAACAAGATATATTAAATTTGAAACACATATACAACGATCATGTTGGTGCAGACATGAAATTCGAACAATTCTCTAAAATTTGTCGTGAATGTTGGAAAGATGACTATGGATTTTTGGTAATATGTAAAGAGATGGAATTAAACAATGGACGTTATCGAAAATGTTTCGATCAGTTTATCTCTCTTTGAATATAAATAACAAACCTGATGGAACAGCAGCCAGTTCGTATATAACCGTTATAATAAACAGGTCCGTTCGAAGCAGTTCAGATCTAGCTGTTGCAATAAACAGCCCTGTTGAAAAGCGGTTCAGTTTATCTCTCTTTGAATATAAATAACAAACCTGATGGAACAGCAGCAGTTCGTATCTAACCGATATAATAAACAGGTCCGTTCGAAGCAGTTCGGATCTAGCTGTTGCAATAAAGAACCCTGTTGAAAAGCGGTTCATTATCAACCGCTAAGATGAATAGAGAAGATAAAAAATTGAAAAAACGAATTATAGAAGCAACCAATTCTATAAGAAAAAAATATAAAATTATAAAGTTAAGTGGTAGAAAAGATGATGAGTCACTGAAAAAACTTTTACAACCTCTGATAACACCAATAACTGAAATCTCTTCGAAGCTGAGTGATTACAGAAAAGATAAAGAGCAACCAAAACAGTGTGATCAAAAAAAAGATCTAAAAAAACCAGTGGGATTTATTCATGTACCGAAAATAGAAAAACCAGAAAAAGAATACGAGAAAGATGAAGATAACATTTACGAGTCGGAATCAATATTAGAGGAACAATATGCAGATGATAATACGATGGAAAATGTAGTCGAAAATCGTAATATTTTACGACAATATCCTGCAATTGCAAAATACGCAATAAAAGAAGTTATCATTAAAAAAAGTGATCAAACCTACGGACCTCATTACGACATGCAACTGGATAAGTTTACGATGGGTCGACATGAACTAAATATTAGTGAAGATCGAGATATAATAATGAATAATGAAACTTTCCGCGGTACGGAAGGCTTATACAGACTGTTATTTTTTAAAAAACCAACAAAAGCGGGCATTATCATAACAGATAATGATCTTATGGCATACAAAAGACTTTTAGAAATTTCTAATACCCATCGAAGAAATAGTGATCCATCACAACAATTAAAGGGACATAAAGGTGTTAAATATAGGAAGTTTATTCAACCTTTATTCGAAACAAGTTCTAAAACACCTTATTCTTCCGGTGAAGGATTATATACAGATGCGAAAATAGAATATCTTCATTTTGATGATATAAATGAATTGATTCCTCGATTAGCGTTGTTACATGCCGCACGTAAAGCGGAGAATAATTCAGTCATAAATGAAATTTTAGCAATTGAAGAGGAAATAAGAGAAGCTAATTATTTATTAGATTAAAACGAATGTTATTGTAATAGTTTTAAAATGCCGATCGATCTGTTCGGACGTAAAGTATCATCCTCATCAACAGGTGTATGAAATTTATTAATATCACCACCACCACTGTTTATTCTTACTGCTAATGGTGACCTTGACTTTAAAAATCGTAAAATTATAAACGTAAAAGAAGCATCCGAGCAAAATGATGTCATAACCAAAAAATATTTGGATCAGCTTTATGAAATTCAAAACAAAGAATTATCATCGCGACTCCAAACTATAAATAATGATTTAGATCATAAAATCAGTAGAAGTTATAATTACACTGACACTTCATTCAATATGAAATATAATACTTTAATGGAACGAATTATAAAACTTGAGGTCCAAATAAATAACGCCATTAGTAACAAACCGATAACTGTGTTAGAAGAAGCAGGTATTGAAGAAAAAACTGATAATTAATTAATCATTCTCACGCTAAAAGTAAATATTCAACTGATTACTTTAGCAGATCGTCGTGTACACTTCCGTTACAAGGAAAACGATATAAAATATCAATAAGTCAGAATGTCTCGAAACGTGATCCAGGTCAGTAATATAAAACAAAAAGTTGTAAACGAAATTTTTAAACCTGCTCGTAAAAATTTCAAACGTAGACGAACAATTATTAAAAACATGGATGATTTATGGCAGGTGGATTTGGCTGATATGCAAAACGATTCTCATCATAATAAAGGATATAATTATATACTTGTTGTTATCGATTGTTTTACGAAATGTATGGGATAAACCGCTGAAAACCAAAACTGCTAAAGATGTAACGGAGGCGATGAAATTAATATTATCGTTAAAAGACGGAAGAATACCCAAAAATTTACAATCCGATCAAGGAAAAGAATTTTATAATAGAGAATTTCAGGAATTAATGAAAAAATATAAAATCAATCATTACAGTACGTATCGTGTGAAAAAAGCGGCAATCGCTGAACGAGTTATACGTACGCGGAAAACAAAAATTTATCGATATTTTATGTTATTTGGAACACATAGATGGATAGACAAATTACAAGATATTCTATTGGATTATAATAACACAAAACATACTACGACCGGAATGAAGCCCATAGAGATAAACAGTTCGAATCAAGGAGATATAGCCGCTTACAATCAATTGAAAATTGTCGATAAAATAAGAAAAAATTTAAAGTTGGTGATTTTGTAAGAATCAGCAAAGAGAAGACAATATTCGAAAAAGGATATACCCCGAATTGGTTAACTGAAATTTTTAAAATCACAAAAGTAAAATTAACCAATCCAGTTACGTTTTTACTCGAAGATAAAGATGGTCGTCCAATAAAAGGTTCCTTTTATGTACATGAATTATTAAAAACACAATATCCTGATGTATATTTAGTGGAAAAAGTTATTCGACGTAATGGTCAAAAATTATTTGTAAAATGGCTCGGATTACCGACCAATGAGAATAGTTGGATACATATTAAAGACATTGCTTAATAAAGAAATAAAAAATTATGCTAGTTTCGTTCGAGATGGCGACAAGTGTGGAGAGTGTATTGCAAAGAGTGCTTCGTTTTGAAAAAGTTATCAATGAAATCCAATTTATAACCAAATTGGAAATCTTAAAACTACGACCTACACAACTAATTGAAATATTTGATAAACTACCTGAGTACTACAAAGAAGACAGCGATATCAAATTGAATCTGCCCTGTTTGGAACATTACTTTAGTGGTATCGGTGACGATCAATACGATGGACCTGCTCCTCCTATCCACAAGTGTGGTGGATGTCAAGATATAGCATCGAGATTCTATAATTCAGAAGATGCTCAACCACAACAATCCGAAAAACAATCGGAAAAATACTCTTATTGGTTTTCACAACAACAACAACAACAACCGGAACAACCAGAAAAATATTCTTATTGGCCGCCGCAAAATTAGAAAAAAAAATATTTTTTACGTTTAATAAAATGATTCGTCTTGAATGTATTGTATCAATTATATATCTATTTTAATTGTAAATCTATATATATAAAGCGAAGTGTCCTCACTGACACACTCATCTACACATCTACACATGCACTGATTCACCGACAACCTACAGCCCAAACCGGGAGGGCTGGAGACTTGAAATTTTAGACACGGGTCTATCAAGGGCCGAGAATGAACGCTAATAAGGAGATTTTGCAAAATTCGGTCCGGTTCCTTTGTATTTAAATAAAAACCGAATAAAAACCGGTTAAAATAAGCAAAAAATGATCGGCTCGCGGAGACCGGGTTTTTTTTAGAAGCACGTGTCTAGCCAAAACAACTTCGACGTCGGGCGACCGGTTTACATTAAAAGCACTTTCACTTTCTGCGTTCCTGATCATACTTTTGCCGTACCTAGCGAGGCGCAGATATTTCAATTATAATTTTGATTTCAATTATAATGTCCCCGATCCGTGACTCATTTAAAAATTACCAAACCACTCCAAATTTAATCCGCCTACATTAAAAATCCTCAAATATCTCTTACCATTACAAACTTTACCAAATCAACCCCAAAAAATTCCCGAACTACGCCAAACTGACAAATTAGATCCGTTATCTTAAATCATCCCTTACCACCCCTTAGCAACCCCAAGTAACTCCAATCACTTTAAAATAAAACAAAATGACACAAACCATAGCAGACTATTCTCACACTCACACACATTATTTCGGCTACCAAAATTCACCCCCAACTACCCCTTACCGCCCCAAACTAAGCCCAATCACTTTAAAATTAGAAAAAATGCTACAAACAATAGCAAAACTATGCCAAACTCACCCAAATTACTTCGGCTATCATAAATCACCCCCAACTACCCCTTACCACCCCAAACTAAGCCCAATCACTTTAAAATTACAAAAAATGCCACAAACCATAGCAAACTATGCCAAACTCACCCAAATTACTTCGGCTACCATAAATCACCCCCAACTACCCCTTACCACCCCAAACTAAGCGCAATCACTTTAAAATTACAAAAAATGTTACAAATCATACTAAACTATGCCAAACTCAACCAAATTACTTCGGTTACCATAAATCAACCCCCAACTACCCCTTACCACCCCAAACTAAACCAAATCACTTTAAAATTACAAAAAATGCTACAAACCATAGCAAACTATGCCAAACTCACCCAAATTACTTCGGCTATCATAAATCACCCCCAACTACCCCTTACCACCTCAAACTAAGCCCAATCACTTTAAAATTACAAAAAATGCCACAAACCATAGCAAACTATGCCAAACTCACCCAAATTACTTCGGCTATTATAAATCACCCCCAACTACCCCTTACCGCCCCAAACTAAGCCCACTCACTTTAAAATTACAAAAAATGATACAAACCATAGCAAACTATGCCAAAATCACCCAAATTACTACGGCTACCATAAATCACCCCCAACTACCCCTTACCACCACAAACTAAGCCCAATCACTTTAAAATTACAAAAAATGCTACAAACCATAGCAAACTATGCCAAACTCACCCAAATTACTTCGGCTATCCTAAATCACCCCCAACTACCCCTTACCACCCCAAACTAAGCCCAATCACTTTAAAATTACAAAAAATGCCACAAACCATAGCAAACTATGCCAAACTCACCCAAATTACTTCGGCTATTATAAATCACCCCCAACTACCCCTTACCGCCCCAAACTAAGCCCACTCACTTTAAAATTACAAAAAATGATACAAACCATAGCAAACTATGCCAAAATCACCCAAATTACTTCGGCTACCATAAATCACCCCCAACTACCCCTTACCACCACAAACTAAGCCAAATCACTTTAAAATTACAAAAAATGCCACAAACCATAGCAAACTATGCCAAACTCACCCAAATTACTTCGGCTATCATAAATCACCCCCAACTACCCCTTACCGCCCCAAACTAAGCCCAATCACTTTAAAATTACAAAAAATGCCACAAACCATAGCAAACTATGCCAAACTCACCCAAATTACTTCGGCTATTATAAATCACCCCCAACTACCCCTTACCGCCCCAAACTAAGCCCAATCACTTTAAAATTAGAAAAAATGATACAAACCATAGCAAACTATGCCAAACTCACCCAAATTACTTCGGCTATTATAAATCACCCCCAACTACCCCTTACCACCCCAAACTAAGCCCAATCACTTTAAAATTACAAAAAATGCCACAAACCATAGCAAACTATGCCAAACTCACCCAAATTACTTCGGCTATTATAAATCACCCCCAACTACCCCTTACCGCCCCAAACTAAGCCCACTCACTTTAAAATTACAAAAAATGATACAAACCATAGCAAACTATGCCAAAATCACCCAAATTACTTCGGCTACCATAAATCACCCCCAACTACCCCTTACCACCACAAACTAAGCCAAATCACTTTAAAATAACAAAAAATGCCACAAACCATAGCAAACTATGCCAAACTCACCCAAATTACTTCGGCTACCATAAATCACCCCCAACTACCCCTTACCGCCCCAAACTAAGCCCAATCACTTTAAAATTACAAAAAATGCCACAAACCATAGCAAACTATGCCAAACTCACCCAAATTACTTCGGCTATTATAAATCACCCCCAACTACCCCTTACCGCCCCAAACTAAGCCCAATCACTTTAAAATTAGAAAAAATGATACAAACCACAGCAAACTATGCCAAACTCACCCAAATTACTTCGGCTATTATAAATCACCCCCAACTACCCCTTACCGCCCCAAACTAAGCCCAATCACTTTAAAATTACAAAAAATGATACAAACCATAGCAAACTATGCCAAACTCACCCAAATTACTTCGGCTATCATAAATCACCCCCAACTACCCCTTACCGCCCCAAACTAAGCCCAATCACTTTAAAATTACAAAAAATGATACAAACCATAGCAAACTATGCCAAAATCACCCAAATTACTTGGGCTACCATAAATCATCCCCAACTACCCCTTACCACCCCAAACTAAGCTAAATCACTTTAAAATTACAAAAAATGATACAAACCATAGCAAACTATGCCAAACTCACCCAAATTACTTCGGCTACCATAAATCACCCCCAACTACCCCTTACCTCCACAAACTAAGCCAAATCACTTTAAAATTACAAAAAATGATACAAACCATAGCAAACTATGCCAAACTCACCTAAATTACTTCGGTTACCATAAATTAATAATCATTTTCAATCAAAATCTTCCATTTGGTTGTGTCATTTATAAATGCCTTATCGTATTAAATCATAAAATATTAATAAATATCTGCACATAAAACATATTGTTTCGACTAATAGACGTTATTCTGAATACTAAATTTGCTAATACCAATTTTGATTTTCTTCCACTTTCCAATAATTATTTGTTCCAGTTGAGATGCAAACATAAACGTATTTCTGAATTGCAACACGCTGACGGGGCAAGCCCTACCTTCTCAACATGCGTGAATTTGTATAAACAGCTCTATGGTTTTTAACTTTAAAGCGGTATAAACGCGGTGTAAACCCTAGATTTTCGTGAAAATATCTGAAAATTTCGAAATTCTGCAATTGAATTACAGAACTATTGTTGTGTTCGATAGTAAATTTATATTTGGAGTGGCACTGCCAACTCTGCCACCCCTGACGAGCCCCTTGCTGAATACTCTCCTTCCAGGGAAACTTTTGAAATCAACGGCAAAATAATTTAGGGCGCCTGAATGTGAAAATATCACTGTGTAATAAGTTCAGACTGACGTGGAACACTTGAAATTTCGGTATTCGTTTGTAATTCGTCACAGGTCCATGAAGGAATGCATGTTAATGTAAACAAGTGTTAGTTTGTCGGAAAGGCCGAATAAGATTTTTAACATTCCCGTCAAAATATTTATTTACTTTAGAATGTTAATTTCTTAAATTCATTTCGTGAAAATTATGACGGGCCATACGAGTACACCTGTGCGAGTATTATTTGGTACATACAAATTAATCTCTTTTGTTATCCAAATTGTTTTTATACGCACTAGGCACGTGCACCTCATATAATTGTGAAAATTGCTGCTTCAGCGTCTGGAACGCTGGTATTCAACGTCGCCAAGGTCGAGGCGACGCATCGGTATTCGAAGTTCTATCGCTATTAAATAAATTATTTTATTCCCGATATTCCCGATTTGTTCTTGCCGTTAACCACAACTCTCCCCAATCGATTTTCGAAAAATTTCCAGCGTCGGACCGGACTTCACTTATTATCGTACGCTAATTTTTACGTTCAGTTAATGATAGTGGTGTATTTGTTCTTCACGAAACCTGCTCCGGGCAAAATCCGAAATTTTCACTGACATCATACGCTTAAGTATTGTGTGCTTATACACGATTTACACTATTTATTTTACGTACATTGCGTTCATTAATGGTTCTGCATTATTTATAACTAAGATGGAGCAGTTTGAAAATCTAATTGTAAGCGGAGAACAAATACCACCATGTATAATTCCCGTGAAAAGTGATGGAAATAGTCTTTTTTACTATTTTTCCTATTGCATTTTTAATACCGGAAATAGAGCTCAAGAGGTTCGCACTTTAATTCTTCATTTTAAAATTACCAAAATTTTTGTAAAATTTACCTGAATACGTTAAACACCCCAAACATAACGCACCATTCCAAACTATCCCTAAAAGTCATACACTTACCATTCAAAACTACTCCAGGTCAACCCATAATTAAAAAAAAATTACGAATTCTAAGCAAACTACGCCAAACTCGCATAAATGACTTCGAATTCCCCTAAATCACCCCAACCACTTCTTACCAAGCCAACCAAAGCCCAATCACATTATAATTACCAAAAATTTCGTTTAATCCGCCAAAGCTAAACCCTGCCAACCATCAATAACCATTCCAAACAATCCTCAAAGAAACCCATATCATCCGAAACAACCCCAAATCAACCTAATATTTTTGCATTTTTTTGAACCATAGCAAATCACGCCAAATTAACATAAATAACTTCGACTTTTTTTATACATAATTCCCAAATACTTCGTTTTTATGGTGTGAAATTTTGTATTTATATATTTCAACATTGTCTTTAACGTTGTCAGAGAACTAAATGGGAATAATTTGGAATAATTTAGCTTCTCTGTCAACTCTCCTTCTCTTGAAACTTTTGAAAACAACGACAAAATTATTTGGGGCACCTGGATTTGAAAATATCACTCTGTGTAATAAGTTCAGACTGACTAGAGTGAAAAGAAAGGAGCTTGCACCCAGAAACGAAATTAAATGGAACACTTGAAGTTGCAATATTTGTTTGTAATTCGTCACAAGTCCATGAAGGAATGCGTGTTAATGTAAACAAATGTGAGTTTATTGGAGATGCCGAATAAGATTTTTACATTATTGAAGCAGCTTGAGCCTGCCACGTCAAGGGCAAGGTCACAAACGTGAAAAGGCGATGCTCGATTTGGTTTTATTCAATATCTATGCAGAAATTCGCACATTCCAAGCATTGGATAAGCCTTTCTTATCGTTTCTTAGAATTCGAGAATTGCTGGTTCAGCGTGTGGAGCAGTACTCGATCGCGGTGTTTAATTTTAACACAACTACAATTGTGAAAATTGCTGCTCCAGCGTCGGAAACTGTTCGCAAAGTCGCCAAATTCGATGAAGCGACGCATCAGTGTTCGAACGTCTACCACTATCAAATAAAGTATTTTAATTTAACATTTGATCCTCGCGTTAACCAAATCTGCCCCCAATCAATTTTCGAAAAATTACCAGCGTCGAACCGGACTCCACTTATATTTGTACGCTAATTTTTACGTTCAGTTAATGGTAGTGGTGTATTTGTTTTTCACCAAATTTGCCCTGGCTGAAATCCGAAATTTTCACCGTTGTATGTACCAGACATCACTGACATTCATACCCTTAATAATTATGTGCTTATACACGTTTTACACTATTTATTTTACGTACAATGTGTTCATTATTGCTTTACATCATTTATAACTAAGATGGAGAAGTTTGAAAATCTAGCGATGTACAATTACCACACCGTATTATGAAAGGTGATGGAAATTGTCTTTTTTAATATCTATGGTATTGGTATTGATATTTTAATACTGGAACGGGAGCACAAGAGGTTCGCACTTTAATTGTTCAACAAGTTTGTGTTAATGTAAACAAGTGTGAGTTCGTCGGAGAAGCCGAATAAGATTTTTACATCCACCATATTCCCGTCAAAATATTTATTTATTTTATATAGAATGTTAATTTTGCCGTTAACCAAATTTGCTCCCAATCACCATCGTCGTACCGGACCGTTCAGTTAATGATAATGTTGTTTTTATTTTTCACCAAATCTGCCTCGGCTGAAATCCAAAATTTACAGCGTTGGATCAGACTTTACTGACATTGATACGCGTTTTACACTATTTATTTTACGTAAATACATTGTGTTCATTATTGCTTTACATCATTTATAACTAAGATGGACAAGTTTGAAAATCTAGCGATGCACAAATACCACCAAATACCACATTTTACCACATACCAAAATTTTAATACTGGAAAGGGAGCTCAAAAGGTTCGCACTGTAATTGTCCAACCAGTTGCGGCCAGGTTTTAATAATTTTTGTGCAGTTTAGAAGAAGATAATTATGCTGAAGTGTTTGTTTATTCTGAAGATAAGTCAAAATCATCTACATACTGTTCTGTTTGTGAGTTGACTGCAGCAAAAGGAATGGTTCCATTGTGTTTTCAATTTTATCATAACATGATCAGCTAATTTGTAAACTTCGATTTCCCCGAAAATTATCTAAAGTTAATTTCGATTTCCTGGAATCGCTTATAGAACAACTGCGTCTTTGCCTAAAGAGTCTATTCAAGATTTTTCATCTCAGATATCAACCAAGGTATCCTCTTTGTCCAAATCATATTGAAGTACCCGGTCCTGACAACGAAGGTTAATTTCAACAAATTTGTTTATTTTGTGATTGAAAAAGTAGAGGATTCCTGTTTAATTGTATTATAATGTCGATTAGTCAACATCACCACTTTAGTCAACACTGCGTTTATTTAATCTACGTCCGGGCAACGCCGGGTACATTCAGCTAGTAATTAAATAAACCTTATCTCTCTACCACGCGTATGATTTCTTGCGAAAAAATAGTTGGAAACCTGTGTCGACCAGTCTGGGATTATTCATCGTAAGATTTTCTTATCGCTAATAAGGATTAAATTTGCACGCACCATCTGGAGAAATGACGACTGCTAGTCATAACAAAAAAATACATGAATATTCACGTTGACTGACATTTAATCATTTAGTTCTCGAACTTCGAGCGAGAAAGACGTGTTATAAAATTGTGAGGTGAGTCTATTTATAATAATTATTTTAAATGTTGTTATTATATGTGTGTGTGTGTGATCGGTTGTAGAATTTTTTCACAACAACAATCACATCGTTATGGAGGCCCTCAATCAGCTTAATAAAGTTGGGGTGTGCGAGGCAAAACCGAAAATTAGCGCCGATCAGTTAATATTAAATTACAAATATGCCTTACTCAACATTAAAAAGGTTAAGTCTAAATTTGGAGACTGTGTGATAGTGGAGCTGGAAGAAAATATCTTGTTTCTTCCGAAACGAATGGTGGATAATATGGATGAGGCGTTGGTTGAATATATTTACGAAAAAATTCATTCTTTAGCGCTTGTCTACCGCGGTGAAAAGGACACGGGGAAAGCCAACAAGGCGCATTTAATCGAATTTGTTGATATGTTGATGCCTTAATTATTGTGATCGATAGTATTTGTATCACTTTGCTAATAAACGTTTGTCTAATGTACGTTAATAATTTTAATGTGTTTTAATTATTTTTTTAGGATCTAGGGATTCTTGTCGGTGTGTTGGCGGCATCTGATCTTCGTTTAAGTTGGCGCTGGTGGAGACTGTCAAAACCGCGCGTGCGCATTGTAATTGGTTAAATCTGTCAAAACCGCGCATGCGCATTGTAATTTTTTTTAAATCTAGGGATTTCCGTCGGTGGATTGGCGGCATTTGGCCGTCGTTTAAGTTGGCGGCAGCGGAGACTGTCAAAACCGCGCACGCGCATTGTAAATTTTTAAATCTAGGGATTTTTGGTTATCTAGGGTTTGGCACCCTAGGTTGGTTACACTGGTTGGCGCATGCGCAATATTGTCTCGGGTTGGTTCGGGTCTGGGCTAGTACAGGGCGCTTTGGGTTGGTTCGGGTCTGGACCAATAGAGGGCGCCACAGGTTGGTTCGGGTCTGGCCCAATAGAGTTCGCACAGGTTGGTTCGGGTCTGGGCTAGTACAGAGCGCCTCAGGTTGGTTCGGGTCTGGACCAATAGAGGGCGCCACAGGTTGGTTCGGGTCTGGGCCAATAGAGGGCGCACAGGTTGGTTCGGGTCTGGGCTAGTACAGAGCGCCTCAGGTTGGTTCGGGTCTGGGCCAGTAGAGGGCGCGCGCGCGCATGCGCAGTGGGGGGCTCCTCCGAGTGGTGGGGGAAGGTTGTTCCAGAACCGCCTTATCTACACTAGTGCGAGCGAACTGAAAGAAGAAGGCTAGAGGAAGATGGCTTAAAAGCTCGACGACCTGCGAATGTGCCACAGATGACCAGGCAACATCGAGTAAATCGCCTTCACTTTGCTCAACGGCACCGGAACTGGAGTCCTGACGAATGGGGGAAAATCTTGTTCACAGATGAGTCGCAATTTTACTTAACATCTCCAGATGGTCGTTTAAGAGTGTGGAGAAGAGACAGCGAAAGATTTGCACAGTGTAATATTGTACCACGCGTACCTTTTGGTGGTGAGTCAATTATCGTGTGGGGCGACATTAATTTCGAAGCTCGCACAGAGTTAACGCTGGTAAATGGCGGCAGTTTAACAGCTACCAGGTACATAACAGATATTCTCGATCCACATGTTGTCCCGTTTGCGCCATTTATTGGCGAAAATTGTATGTTAATGCAAGACAATGCCCGTCCACACACCGCTCACGTAGTAAATGAGTACCTGGACGAAACTGAAATTCATCGTATGATTTGGCCAGCAAAAAGTCCGGACCTAAATCGGATAGAACATGTATGTATGTTACTTAGCAGAACTAGCTGCTGTGGTTGTTGGTGCTTTGGACGAAATTGACCAAGAAGCAATTCGAAATTTAGTAGCTGGGATGCCAAGACGAATTGAAGCTGTTATAAGGGCTCGAGGAAGCAATACACGATATTAACGTCGTTTATGGGCGTAATTTTGAATGCGTAATGCGAATGCGTAATTTTGAGTTTTGTTTGATTTACGATTAATTTTGAACTTTTTTATATTATTTGAAAAGGAAAGTTGTTAACAGTTGAATGGAATTAAATTTATAGGCTAGATATGTTCCTAAACTCCATTACAGTAATAAACTTAAAACCAATACATTAAAAGAGGAATTATTTTTAAATAAAATCAAATTTTGTTTTTGGATCGAATTTTGTGCCGCTGAGTGTATTTGAATAACCAAAAAAAATTAACATTAGTTTAAAAAGAAAAAACAATACGGATTCTCATAATAAAGTTAACAAAAAAATTAGGAAATTTGTGTCATAATAATAAAAATTAAAATTCGGGTTTGTTCTACCGTTCTGTATAATTCCTCTGACTTTTTGAATAATAAATTTAAGTCTTAATTAGGCGTATATTTCCATCCAATTTTCGAATTTTCTTCAACTCGAAGTAAATTTTCAGTCTTGAAAATTCGTGTTAGAGAAGTTTAACTGTAACTAGTTTTGTAATTTTGTCATATATTTTTTGGGTACTTCGTAATGGTTTGTACAATGCGCCTTTTTTATACTTTTTTATAATTGTACAATTTAATTGTGCAATTTCTAATCTATATATATAAAGCGAAGTGTCCTCACTGACACACTCATCTACACATTCACGCACTGATTCACCGACAAACCACAGCCCAAACCGTGAGGGCTGGCGACTTGAAATTTTAGACACGGGTGTATCAAGTGCCGAAAGTGAACGCTAATAAGGAGATTTTGCAAAATTCAGTCCGGTTCCTTTGTATTTAAATAAAAACCGAATAAAAACCGGTTAAAATAAACAAAAAATGATCGGCTCGCGGAGACCGTGTTTTTGTTAGAAGCACGTGTCTAGCCAAAACAACTTCGAAGTCGGGCGACCGGTTTACATTAAAAGCACTTTCACTTTCAGCTTTCCTGATCATACTTTTGCCGTACCTAGCGAGGCTCAGATATTTAATTATAATTTTGATTTCAATTATAATGTCGATCCGTGACTCATTTAAAAATTACCAAACCACTCCAAATTTAATCCGTCTACATTAAACATCCTCAAATATCTCTTACCATTGCAAACTTTACCAAATCAACCCCAAAAAATTCCCGAACTACGCCAAACTGAAAAATTAGATCCGTTATCTTAAATCATCCCTTACCACCCCTTAGCAACCCCAAGTAACTCCAATCACTTTAAAATAAAACAAAATGACACAAACCATAGCAGACTATTCTCACACTCACACACATTATTTCGGCTACCAAAATTCACCCCCAACTACCCCTTACCACCCCAAACTAAGCCAAATCACTTTAAAATTTAAAAAAATCATACAAACCATAGCAAACTAAGCCAAACTCACCCAAATTACTTCGGCTACCATAAATCACCCCCAACTACCCCTTACCACCCCAAACTAAGCCAAATCACTTTAAATTTACAAAAAATGATACAAACCATAGCAAACTAAGCCAAAGTCACCCAAATTACTTCGGCTACCATAAATCACCCCCAACTACCCCTTACCACCCCAAACTAAGCCAAATCACTTTAAAATTACAAAAAATGATACAAACCATAGCAAACTAAGCCAAACTCACCCAAATTACTTCGGCTACCATAAATCACCCCCAACTACCCCTTACCACCCCAAACTAAGCCAAATCACTTTAAAATTACAAAAAATGATACAAACCATAGCAAACTAAGCCAAACTCACCCAAATTACTTCGGCTACCATAAATCACCCCCAACTACCCCTTACCACCCCAAATTAAGCCAAATCACTTTAAAATTACAAAAAATGATACAAACCATAGCAAACTAAGCCAAACTCACCCAAATTACTTCGGCTACCATAAATCACCCCCAACTTCCCCTTACCACCCCAAACTAAACCAAATCACTTTAAAATTACAAAAAATGATACAAACCATAGCAAACTATGTCAAACTCACCCAAATTATTTCGGCTATCATAAATCACCCCCAACTACCCCTTACCCCCCAAACTAAGCCAAATCACTTTAAAATTTAAAAAAATCATACAAACCATAGCAAACTAAGCCAAACTCACCCAAATTACTTCGGCTACCATAAATCACCCCCAACTACCCCTTACCACCCCAAACTAAGCCAAATCACTTTAAAATTACAAAAAATGATACAAACCATAGCAAACTAAGCCAAAGTCACCCAAATTACTTCGGCTACCATAAATCACCCCCAACTACCCCTTACCACCCCAAACTAAGCCAAATCACTTTAAAATTACAAAAAATGATACAAACCATAGCAAACTAAGCCAAACTCACCCAAATTACTTCGGCTACCATAAATCACCCCCAACTACCCCTTACCACCCCAAACTAAGCCAAATCACTTTAAAATTACAAAAAATGATACAAACCATAGCAAACTAAGCCAAACTCACCCAAATTACTTCGGCTACCATAAATCACCCCCAACTACCCCTTACCACCCCAAATTAAGCCAAATCACTTTAAAATTACAAAAAATGATACAAACCATAGCAAACTAAGCCAAACTCACCCAAATTACTTCGGCTACCATAAATCACCCCCAACTTCCCCTTACCACCCCAAACTAAACCAAATCACTTTAAAATTACAAAAAATGATACAAACCATAGCAAACTATGTCAAACTTACCCAAATTACTTCGGCTACCATAAATCACCCCCAACTATCCCTTACCACCCCTAAATGCCTTATCGTATTAAACCATAAAATATTAATAAATATCTGCACATAAAATATATTGTTTCGACTAATAGACGTTATTCTGAATATTAAATATGCTGATACCAATTTTGATTTTCTTCCACTTTCCAATAAAGATTTGTTCCAGTTGAGATGCAAACATAAACGTATTTCTGAATTGCAACACGCTGACGGGGCAAGCCCTACCTTCTCAACATGCGTGAATTTGTATAAACAGCTCTATGGTTTTTAACTTTAAAGCGGTATAAACGCGGTGTAAGCGCTAGATTTTCGTGAAAATATCTGAAAATTTCGAAATTCTGCAATTGAATTACAGAACTATTGTTGTGTTCGATAGTAAATTTATATTTGGAGTGGCACTGCCAACTCTGCCACCCCTGACGAGCCCCTTGCTGAGTACTCTTCTTCCACGGAAACTTTTGAAATCAACGGCAAAATAATTTAGGGCGCCTGAATGTGAAAATATCACTGTGTAATAAGTTCAGACTGACGTGGGACACTTGAAATTTCGATATTCGTTTGTAATTCGTCACAGATCCATGAAGAAATGCATGTTAATGTAAACAAGTATTAGTTTGTCGGAAAGGCCGAATAAGATTTTTAACATACCGGTCAAAATATTTATTTACTTTAGAATGTTAATTTCTTAAATTCATTTCGTGAAAATTATGACGGGCCATACGAGTACACCTGTGCGAGTATTATTTGGTACATACAAATTAATCTCTTTTGTTATCCAAATTGTTTTTATACGCACTAGGCACGTGAACCTCATATAATTGTGAAAATTGCTGCTTCAGCGTCTGGAACGCTGGTACTCGACGTCGCCAAGGTCGAGGCGACGCATCGGTATTCGAAGTTCTATAGCTATTAAATAAATTATTTTAATATAATATTCCCCATTTGTTCTTGCCGTTAACCAAAACTCTCCCCAATCGATTTTCGAAAAATTTCCAACGTCGGATCGGACTTCACTTATTTTCGTACGCTAATTTTTACGTTCAGTTAATGATAGTGGTGTATTTGTTCTTCACCAAACCTGCTCCGGCCAAAATCCGAAAGTTTCACTGAAATCATACGCTTAAGTATTGTATGCTTATACACGATTTACACTATTTATTTTACGTACATTGCGTTTATTATGGTTCTGGATAAGTTATAACTAAGATGGAGCAGTTTGAAAATCTAATAGTAAGCGGAGAACAAGTACCACCATGTATAATTCCCGTGAAAAGTGATGGAAATAGTCTTTCTTACTATCTTTCCTATTGCATTTTTAATACCGGAAATAGAGCTCAAGAGCGAAGAATAACTTCGACTTTTTTTATACATAATTCCTAAATACTTCGTTTTTATGGTGTAAAATTTTGTATTTATATATTTCAACATTGTCTTTAACGTTGTCAGAGAACTAAATGGGAATAATTTGGAATAATTTAGCTTCTATGTCAACTCTCCTTCTCTTGAAACTTTTGAAAACAACGACAAAATTCTTTAGGGCGCCTGGATTTGAAAATATAACTCTGTGTAATAAGTTTAGACTGACTAGAGTGAAAAGAAAGGAGCTTGCATCCAGAAACGAAATTAAATGAAATTAACTTGAAGTTGAAATATTTGTTTGTAATTCGTCACAAGTCCATGAAGGAATGCGTGTTAATGTAAACAAATGTGAGTTTATTGGAGAGGCCGAATAAGATTTTTACATTATTGAAGCAGCTGGAGCCTGCCACGTCAAGGGCAAGGTCAGAAACGTGAAAAGGCGATGCTCGATTTAGTTTGATTGAGTGTCTATGCAGAAATTCGCACATACCAAGCGTTGGATAAGCCTTTCTTATCGTTTCTTAGAATTCGAGAATTGCTGGTTCAGCGTGTGGAGCAGTACTCGATCGCGGTGTTTAATTTTAACACAACTACAATTGTGAAAATTGCTGCTCCAGCGTCGGAAACTGTTCGCAAAGTCGCCAAATTCGATGAGGCGACGCATCAGTGTTCGAAGGTCTACCGCTATCAAATAAAGTATTTTAATTTAACATTTGATCCTCGCGTTAACCAAATCTGCCCCCAATCAATTTTCGAAAAATTATCAGCATCGGACCGGACTCCACTTATATTTGTACGCTAATTTTTACGTTTAGTTAATGATAGTGGTGTATTTGTTTTTCACCAAATTTGCCCCGAAATTTTCACCGTTGTATGTACCAGATATCACTGACATTCATACCAGTAAGCGCTAAATCTTCGTGAAAATATCTGAAAAATTCATAATTCTGCAACTGAGTTACAGAACTAATTTTGTGTTCGATAGTAAATTTATACTTGGAGTGGCACTGCCAACCCTGCCACCCCTGACGAGCCCCACTGCTGACTACTTTCCTTCCAGAAAAATTTTTGAAATCTGCGGCAAAATAAATTTAGGGCATTTGGATGTGAAAATATCACTATGTAATAAGTTCAGACTGACAAGAGTGAAAAAAACCGCTTGCATCCAGAAACGAAATCAAATGGAACACTTGAAATTTAGATATTTGTTTGTAATTCGTCACAGGTCCATGAAGGCATGCATGTTAATGTAAACAAGTGTTAGTTTGTCGGAGATGCCGAATAAGATTTTTACACCCACCACATTCCCGTCAAAATATTTATTTACTTTAGTATGTTAATTCATTTTGTGCAAATTATGACGGGCCAGTCGAGTACACCTGCGCGAGTATTATTTGGTAATCCAAATTCTTTTAATACGCACTAGGCACGTGCACCTAATATAATTGTTAAAATTGCTGCTTCAGCGTCTGGAACGCTGGTACTCAACGTCGCCAAGGTCGAGGCGACGCATCAGTATTCGAAGTTCTATCGCTATTAAATTAATTTTTTTAATATAATATTCCCGATTTGTTCTTGACGTTAAGTAAATATCTCCCCAATCGATTTTCGAAAAAATACCATCGTCGTACCGGACTCCACTTATATACCGTACGCTAATTTTTACGTTCATTTAATGATAGTGGTGTATTTGATCTTCACCAAACCTGCTCCGGCCAAAATCCGAAATTTGCAGTATTGCCGGATTTCACTGACATCATAAGTAATGTGTGCTTATACACGATTTACACTATTTATTTTATGTACATTGTGTTCATTATTGTTCTGCATTATTTATAACTAAGATGGAGGAATAGTAAGCGGGGTACAAATACCACCACGTATAATTCCTCTGAAAAGTGATGGAAATAGTCTTTTTTACTATCTTTCCTATTGCATTTTATTACCGAAAATAGAGCTCAAGAGGTTCGCACTATAATTGTTCATTTTTAAATTACCAAATTTTCTGTATATTTTACCTGAATACGTTAAACACCCCTAAACATAATGTACCATTCCAAACTACTCTCAAAAATCATACACTTGCCATTCCAAACTACCCCACATCAACCTAAAATGTAAAAAAATTACGAATTACAAGCAAACTACGCTAAACTCGCATAAATTACTTCGACTTCCGCTATATCACCCCAACCACTTCTTACCAAGCCAAACTAAACCCAATCGCATTAAAATTACCAAAAGCTTCGTTTAATCCGCCAAAGCTAAACCCCGCCAACCATCAATAACCATTCAAAACAATCCCCAAAAAAAACCTTATCATCCGAAACTACACCAAATACATCGTTTTTATGGTGTGAAATTATGTATTTATATATTTCAACCTTCTTCGACGACATTCTTTAACGTTGTTAGAGAACTAAATGGGAATAATTTGGAATAATTCAGCTTCTCTGTCAACTCTCCTTCTCTTGAAGAGTGAAAAAGAGTGAAAAATAAGGAGCTTGCACCCAGAAACGAAATTTCGTCATTTTCCAAATCATATTGAAGTACCCGGTCCTGGCAATGCAGGTTAATTTCAGCAAATTTGTTTATTTTGTGATTGGAAAAGTAGAGCATTCCTGTTTAATTGTATTATAATGTCGATTAGTCTACATCACAAATACACCACTTTTGTCAACACTGCGTTTATTTAATCTACGTCCGGGCAACGCCGGGTACATTCAGCTAGTTGTATTATAATGTCGATTAGTCAACATCACCACTTTAGTCAACCCTGCGTTTATTTAATCTACGTCCGGGCAACGCCGGGTACATTCAGCTAGTTATTTATAAAATGTATTTCTATTTTGTAATGGTCTGTACAATAAAACATGTGTTTTTAACACTTCAGCTAAATTGTGATTGAGGTGAAGGATGCACGAAGAAAAATCGGAGTGCGATTCCACACGGGAAAATTTATTCGTTTAGCTCGTACTACAAAACAACAACCAAAACACAGGGAAATCACGATCTTCTCGGCGCGAAGACCAGTACGAGAATCCCGATTTTTGTCTCACTGGTTCGCACCGCAGGTACTTCGGCCCTTGGTTTTCCCACCAAAATCGTTGGCCGGTCTTTCCAACATCCTGCCATAAAACCCAGATGTGCCGTATCGATGTCGCCACAGTACCCCCTTACCAGTGATAACGTCACAAAATTTACAAAATTCGCAAAAAAATTTTTAAATGTAAATACAAATAACACGAAATTAAAATTTGAAACAACAAAACAATAACAAAGAAAAACAATTAGCTATTTAAAACCGGCTTGTAGACGTTCTGGAAATCGAACTGATCTACCTGCACGCGTTTTAAATTTCTCTGTGCTTTCGGAGGTTGCGGAATCGCGGCTGGTTTCATCTGCGCTCTCTTTGACCTCCTGGTCGACGTCGGTCCTCACGATGAAAGCGGGCTTGAGCCTGTCGATCGAAACTCGCACGTGTTTTTCGTCGATCCTGATTACGAACGATTTTTCGCCTCGCGTGATCACTTCGTACGGTCCGTCGTATGGTGGTTGAGTTGCGACTCGTACGGCGTCGTGTCTCAGAAACACATAGGGCGATGTTGCGAGCTCCTTGAAGATGAAAGTGTTTTTCGCTCCGTGGCGTGCGATCGGTCGCGGTTTGAAAGATTTTATGGCTTCCTTCACTTTCGAAACGAAACCCGAATTAACCGTTTGATCGCTGGGTACGAAAAACTCTGCAGGTAAGCGTATGCCTGCTCCGTACACCATTTCCGCCGCCGTCGCTTTCAAATCTTCCTTGATTGCCGTACGTATCCCCAACAACACGACTGGCAAAATTTCCGTCCAATTGTCCGTTTGATGACACTTGATAGCCGTCTTCAGTTGGCGGTGAAACCGTTCGACCATACCGTTCGCTTGGGGGTGGTACGCTGTTGTCCGGATATGACGCGTGCCTAATAATCGGCATAACTCTTTGAATAATTCCGACTCAAATTGTCGTCCTTGATCCGAAGTTATCCGGAGAGGCACTCCGAAGCGAGCAATCCACGTGGACAACAGTGCCGAAGCGACGGTGGTGGCTTCCATGTCAGCCAACGGAATGGCCTCGGGCCAACGCGTAAATCTATCGACGCACGTTAAACAATATCTAAAACCGCGAGAATATGGCATAGTTATCAAGTCTATGTGTACATGCTCGAAACGGCCGGCTAGATTTTGGAAATTGCCAACAGGCGTGGTTACGTGCCTCGAAATTTTACTTTTCTGACATGGAATGCATTCGCGCGTCCAATTCCTGACGTCAGCGTTGATCGACGGCCATACAAACCGTTCCGTAATCAACGACTGCGTAGCTCGTACACCGGGGTGCGATAATCCATGCAGTGCGTCGAAAATGTTTCGCCGCAATATTTTTGGAACAAACGGTCGAATCGCGTCGTTGGTGCTGTCGCAGTACAATTGGACATTTCGGTCCGGAAAATGAACTTTTTTGAACTTCAACGCGCTCGATTTCGACTGAAGTATTTCGCGTAGTTCAACGTCATCCTTTTGCGCGGCCTCGAGGGTTGAATGATCAACTGACCTCGATACTACCTCTATCCGGGATAGGCTGTCGGCCACAGTGTTATCCGTGCCTTTTATGTGCCGAATGTCGGTAGTAAATTGGCCAATGTAGTCGAGGTGTCTGAACTGACGCGGAGTACATTTTTCCAAGTCCTGATTGAACGCGAAAGTCAACGGTTTATGATCGGTGAAAATTGTAAACTGCCGTCCTTCCACAGCGTGTTTAAATCGCTTCACCGCGGTGTAAATCGCGAGCAATTCGCGATCATACGCGCTGTATTTTTGTTGCGCGGGCGACAATGCTTTCGTGAAGAACGCCAATGATTGCCACTCGTTGTTGTCTGCACGTTGCTGCAACACGGCTCCCAACGCGTAATCCGACGCATCGACGGTGATGCTGATCGCGGCTCCAGGTATCGGGTGCGCTAGCATAGTCGCGTTCGCGAGCGCTTCTTTCGATTCGTCGAAAGCGGTTTGGATTTCGTCGTTCCAATCCACCGGCGCGTTGCTCTTTTTCGCGCCTTTTAAAAGGTCGTTGAGTGGACGTAAAATACGCGCAGCGCCAGGTATAAAACGACGATAAAAATTTAGCATGCCTAAATACCTGCGCAATTGTTTTACGTTTTCCGGCCTCTTAAAATTCGAAATCGCGGCGACGCGTTCATCCAGTGGTTTGATTCCGTCGGCGTTTACGGAGTAACCTAGAAACGTTATCTCGCTCACTCCGAAAACACATTTCGCGACATTAATAACTACGCCATATTCGCTCAGTCGTTTGAAGAGAATGTTTAAATGCTCGAGATGTTGCCGTTCATCTTCGGACGCGATCAAAAAGTCGTCTATGAACGCGTAGACAAAATCGAGACCACGAGTTATTTCGTCGACGAACCTTTGGCATGTTTGCGCGGCGTTACGCAACCCGAACATCATGTTCAACGCTTCGAACAAACCAAACGGAGTCGTTATGGCGGTTTTTTCTACGTCTTCTGCTATGACCGGTATTTGGTGATACGCACGTACCAAGTCGATTTTTGAAAAGATCTTTTTTCCGTGTAGCCGTTGCCCAAAATCCTCGATGTGCGGCGGAGTGTACCTATCCGGGACTGTACGGGCGTTGAGGGCGCGATAATCTCCGCAGGGTCGAATGGATCCGTCCTTCTTCGGCACGACGTGGAGCGGAGATGCCCACGGGCTCTTCGATGCTCGGATCACTCCTTGGTGGATCATCAAATCGAATTCGGTTTTTACTTCCTTCAATCGATCAGGTGCGAGTCGGCGAGGCTTGTTGTAGACGGGTGGACCGGGCGTCGTCTTGATGTGGTGGCGCACACCGTGTTTCACGACGTCTCTTCCAAAAGCTGGGGGTCGCGTCAGGTCGGGAAATTCGGACAATAGCTGGTGGTACGGTGATCCGCCGATGACGGTTTTTACCGTGGTTGCGCTATCGTCTCCTGGGGTCCCTTTCGTCGACAAATTCGTAATTGAGTCGATCAACCGACTGTTGCGCGGATCGACAATTAGTCCATAGTGACACAAAAAGTCGAGTCCGATTATCGGTGTGTTGACGTCGGCGATCACGAATCGCCATTGGAATTGACGGCGAAGAGAAAAATTTAGCGTCACCGCGAGTGTCCCGTACGTCGCGATATGCGTACCGTTAGCCGCGAACAGCTCATACGCGCACTTTCGCGCGGGTGTACGTAGACGACTTCGAGGGTACACGCAAAGATCGGCACCAGTGTCTACCAAAAATGACACTTTCGAAAGTCTGTCGATGACGTAAATGCGGCGTGAATGGGGACCGTCGTCGAGTGCCGCGTGCACGGACGGCTCCTCTAGTTTTCCGACACCCATTTGCACGGGGGCCGGCACTTCGTCGCCTTCTTCTGGAACCTCCAGTGGTACCAACAGAGTTGGCCCGTCGGATCGTCGCTACTTTTGCTCCGATTTCGAGATTTGGAACGGTCGCGTCGGTAGTTGCCTCTCGTATTAATTTCGGTCTCGATTCTGTCGAGTCGCTGCATTACCTGCTGGATCATCGAATCTTCCGTGGTCGATTCCTTGGACACTGTCGCGATTCGTCCTCGTTCCGGCTTGATCTCGTGGATCCGATCGGCCATCTGTGTCAGCGCCTTCACGTTGGATTCGGTGGAGACGGCGAGCACTCGTTGCAATTGCACCGGAAGTCTATTGCGCCACACTTCCAGCACAAAATCGTCGGGCAAATTCGCTTTTGCCATCTCGCGTAGATGCTGGTAAAATTCCGACGGCGTGCGATCTCCGAGCTCCTGTTCCTCCAACAGTTTTCGCGTACGTTCGCGATCTGAACCTGCGATTCGCTCGATTACCGCGTTCTTCAGGGTCTCGTAGCGTTTCCCCTTTTCGCAATCGGCTTTCATAACGTCCTGCACCTTGCCGAGGTACTGCCGACCGAGACTGCGTAGCACCGTCACGTATTTCGTTTCGTCCCGTTTTACGCCCATCATTTCGAATTCCGTCTCGATTAACGAGAACCACAAGCTAACATTGTCCGCCCAGAATTCGGGAACGCGCAGCGGCTCGCGAATTACCGAAACGCTTTGATTTCTCGCGTCGACTTCGGCGGACGCGTCGTCCTTTCCGTCAAACGACATTTTCGCGCACTTTTTGACGTTCGTGTTCACCTCTCGCTTTCACTATCACGTCGGGGTCACCAATTTGAGGTGAAGGATGCACGAAGAAAAATCGGAGTGCGATTCCACACGGGAAAATTTATTCGTTTAGCTCGTACTACAAAACAACAACCAAAACACAGGGAAATCACGATCTTCTCGGCGCGAAGACCAGTACGAGAATCCCGATTTTTGTCTCACTGGTTCGCACCGCAGGTACTTCGGCCCTTGGTTTTCCCACCAAAATCGTTGGCCGGTCTTTCCAACATCCTGCCATAAAACCCAGATGTGCCGTATCGATGTCGCCACATGATTATTAAAAAATATATTTTTGCAAAATCCACTTGAGATGCAGTGAGAATTATTGGAACTTTCGCGAGTGCAAGCGAGGCCAAAGCGCTTGAGGGGTTGACGATGACGGCACGCAATGCTATTGGTTAGCGAGTTTTGTGCGGAGAAAACGAAGTTACGTTTTAAAAACTTTATTCCAGCAAAAATACTACATTTACTACGGCTTACTATTCTCTAATTGTCCTATGTAAAAACTGCCGGCTTTTTATATTTATTATTTATGCTGAGTTCGACGGATTTTTATGTTGAACTCGGCTCCTAGTATTTCTTCCATAACTAGCTCGCCCATGAGGCAACCGTTATAACTTAAACAATGGTTATAGTTTACAGACCGTGGTCGAGACGGACGTGTGCGATGAGTGGCGATTTTTGGTTGTGATTTAAAGATCTCCTTTGAGAATAAAACTTCGTTTTCTAATTATTAAAAGTCTTCTAACAGTATTGTTGCTGTCTCTAATCACGAGCCGCAACTGACAACATTCGCTAACACCATTAATGTAGCAGAGCCCTCTAGGATGAATCATTATAACCAACTATAGCAATCTATTTTTCTGTAAAATTTTGACATTAACATCAAACAGCAAAACAAAGTAATAATATTAATAACATTTAAAACATTGATCCACATTTATTTTGCTGAATCACTTATATTAGTAAAAAATGAGAAAGTGTTACAATTAGAGACAGTTTGTATAACATCGTATGTTCTTAAAATGATCGCGAAAAATTGTCCCAAGTGTGATCAACAGGTTAATTTCATTTATCAGCGCTATAGTTTTCATCTTTGTTTGTTTTTAGGTCCCAGTAGCTTGTAAAGCTTGTCCGTGTGGCCATTCGTTCTTTAATTCAAGAAGAACAACTCGCGTTTTATCACCGGGAGCTGATATTCGTAGACGTACTCAAAGGGTGAGGAGAGAGAAACCGAATTACTATGATTCTCTGGAATATGACAAGCAAATCAGGAAGGTAGTATAATGTACATTTTTGCTGTTGCCGATGTTGTCTTGTTGAAGATTAAAACCAGAAACAGTGAGTGTGAGAATGATGATGAGACTGGCAAGAAGGATCCACAAAAAATCAAAAGGAAAAAAGTAAAGAAAGAAGAAGACGAAGATGATGATGTTATCAGCAATCTTTCAACAGAAAAACAAATGCAGTGTCAAATGATTTTAGACGAATTGAATAGAAAACTACAAATGGTCACCTGGAAACCATAACTGGCCTATCAATTTACCAAAATATAAAAGTGCTATGTTTATGCAGATTACATAATGGAATGACATTCAATGGCAGCGATTATATTTAATTAGATCGTTTTTGTAATATCTCGCTTTAGATTAGGTTTTTTATGTAAAATTGACAAAACTTTTTATCACAGGTTATGATGAAATTTTTTTCCAATTTTGCTGAAAAACTATTATGTAATGGACATCTCTAATGAATTTATATAATTTATTGTTACTCGTATTAAACGTATGAAGTATGAACACTCATGCTTTGTTAGATATAGGGTCGCGTTTCTGTAAATTTCCAGATAATTTAATGTTTTAATACTCTAACCAAATAAGATGTCACTAAGATCCAACACTAAATTTAGCATTAAGCTAATCAATCACCGGCGTTACTCCACTCCATTGTTTACAAATGCACTTCTGAACTCCTTGTGACTGAAACGGCGACTAAATACTGCGTTTGTCTCGTCGGTACGTAAACATTGGATGGACGACTTTTAGCAAGGAACGGAGGCACTAAATGATTGTGTTGATGCATAATTTACTTAGCCATTTTTTAAATTCAATGCAAATACAAGTGTACCTGCCCCAAGGTTGCGGTACATCCTTTTATTGGACGTTATTAAGCTGTCAAGAGCTGTATTCATTGCATTAGGTAAGGGCCGAGCACGAAATTTTTTCTGTTTGCATGGGAGCCTTAACGTTTTCAACGCTAGTTTCTCTTCGGTCGTTTGGGGAAAATAATACCAGAGACCTGCCCGCAGAGCTGTATTTGACGTGAGAATGAATTAGAAAATGTGTGAGAAACTCGGAGCCGAAGAGACCATTCGAAAACAAATCTAAATTAAATACGCCACACACTGCAGGTATTCAAAAATCCACAAGCTTGAATGCAAGTCCTTGCTTGCGCGATGATGAATTCCAGAAAATTTGTGCGACGCGTATGCTACAACTTTTTAGTCACACAAAGAAATGAAATCCCAACATTCCTTAAAAATGCAATGGCGCTTGGAAACAGTTGTATATACACAAGAAATATTTGTATATTAATGTGGTCGAGAAGACAAGCATTGCAATGGCAATGATTTGGCATTGGTATCGGTATGTAAAAACTACCTCATTCACGACGGGAATAGAACATTCAAATAATAGCAGGGTTCACACTCTGTTTATCTTCGTCTCAAAATCTACAAAAACAATATGATTTACTAACACCTCAGATTTTGTCCAGAAAAGTATTTCCAATGCCAATGTTAAAAATCACCCTTTTCTATTTGCAAAATAGTTTATTTCAAAAATACTAAATCCATCTCCAGATTAATTTCCTTTAATTTTAAAAACTTATTTTATTTCGGGTTAACGCCTCAAAAAACGGAAACAACATACAATATGTTTTGCCAGATTTTAGTGCTCATTATTCAATCTGATGCAATTGGAAAAAATTATACACATGCTTACGGACAGATATTATGCGATTTAAATGCTAAAGTGTGACTGCAACCAGCAATACTTTTCTTGATGGGGAAAGAGCTGTGGGCAGATCCCAAAGCTGGAGAGGATCACGGAGGGGACCATTGGACGGCTTTTAGCAGAAAGAAACGGAGGCACTAAATGATTGTGTTGATGCATAAGTTATTTAGCCATTTTTTAAATTGAATGCAAATACAAATAGCGGACTATTGATCGCATTCTATCTGCTGAGCCATTTTTCTAGTCGATTGGCGCGAATATTCTTAAATAAGCTGATTCAATCGCTCTTCATCAAACTCAGACGGTCGATCCGAACGTTCCGCGTCCTTGCGGTCAAATTTGCCATTTTTTTAATTTAATAAACCAATTACGGGTCGTTCTTTCAGGCATTGCATAGACATAAGACTTTAATACATATTTATCAACAAAGACTTAACCGATCTAAACGATCTTGGTTCTTTATACTCTCTCTTAGAGGAAGTGGCCCAGTATATACATTATCAAACATTTTCAACACTCATATTTTGTAAAAAATTAAACTACTCTAGTGTAGTGTAGTAGTAGTAGTTTTGTCCAATGGGTCTTTAGTAATAAATGAGATAAAAAAATGCAAGCCTTCCGGAACCAACACGAAATTAAGCAGGTAGTCGAATATAATTTTACAGGGTTTCAGGATTTTTATTCTTACTTGATGAAATTTTGTATGTATTGTAGATAACGTTCTTAGTGAGACCTCAAACGGAGCTCTTATGGAGTTTCAAATTTTAAGCTGAGAAACGAGAACTCCACGTGTGGTCCGTCTACTGAAATCAAATTTATACCACCTGAAAGTATACTCAATTCTCTACAATATGATTCTTTTATTTTTCTAAATGTTTGTCTCTAAAGTCATTAAAACACTGATAGAAAAGTTACTGTTTTGAAGAACAAACAACTTGTAATATCTAACGTTTGAAAACAAAGATCAAAAATTTGTTCGGTCATATTATAGACTTAATAATTTCACGTCGATTACAAAATACCCGGTCTAAATTGATCGAATACCAAGCGCGTAATCGCGAAGCACAATCTTTCAATAAATTCAACTGCTGAAATTTGCTGTCCTTCACTATCGTATCAGCTAGCAGGTATGTTTCCCTAACTCGCACCCTTATTTTATCGGAAAAGTGTATTCTTACCACTAGCATAATTACAAGCAATAAAATATTTAATTTTGGGGAAAAGTTTATTGGTATCACCAATACTACGTCTGCGAACTGGAATCAAATTTGCAATTTGGTGTTTCTAATTTTTTTAATAGGTCCATTAGTGGTTTCTTGGATTCTAAAGAAATTGGTAATTTCAATTTTGGCACACGGTCATTTTTTCGCGCGATCTATCTTTCTAAAATATTTTGATCAAAATGACATTTCCGATTATATTGGAAGTGGCCTTCAACTTATTTTAAATGGAAGACATTTTTTTGACGCTGTTACATTATTTGCTACATTTTTGATCTTAGTTAGATATACTTATTGTTAAGGTTACGGAAATATTACAACTTTTATGGAAAATGCAATGCAATATGTTAAAACAATGCAATTATACCATGTCAAAAATTTCGCAATGCATTGATCTGTGCTTTTTTAAATTGAACATAGGGAATATGTTGAGAGTTAAAAAAATGTCCCGGTATATATTTTTTTAATTTGTATTATACAATACATGTATAATTTTTGTTTAAATTTATTTCTGCTGTATTTTTGTTCTTATCCATTAAACACGATACGTTTAGCATTAATACAGTTTTATCGTTTTCTATTTTATTATGTATTATGTATAGAGAACTAAGGAAATATCCTAATAATTTTTTAAATTACTATTGAATATCTATAGAATCATTCGGTGACTTGACGAATCTCCTACCAATATTTTTATTTTCTGTTCTGATAACTTTCATCAGAAATTCGGGTGAAGGGACATCGAAACGTCGTCCAAATTATGAGAAATATCCAGAAAGTTATCGGATATTTGGGAGTTTTTCTAGATGTTTGCATCAGTCGTAAAAATGTAAATGAGACGAGTTTGCCGCAGGTATGAACGCACCAATATAAAAGTGCATCAAAATGAGTGCGATGCTGCTCGCAAATATAACTTCAGCCCCATGATTCTCAATCCGTGGTCCGCGGAACACTGGTGCCCCATGAAGCCAGTTCAGTTCAAGTGTTCCGGGAATATATCATAAAATACATAATTAAAAATTGTTGCAAATATGCTTTTTGTAAAAATTGGCGCCAGATATTTAGTATGATGATGCATGAAACGTGTGAACCGGAGTAGATATTGCCCCGATCGCCGATCATTGTGCATTGTGACAATGTTTATAGTTTGGTTAATTCTGGAAAATATTTTGCATAAATTATCCAAACCAGAAATCGTATTAAACGGGATCTATTGAGAAATGAACCAACTTTTACTTCATTACCGTTAATTCTATATTCTACAGAATAAATTTTTTCGCTCAAATATAAAACTGTTTGGCGTTATCATTATTTAATAGAAAAGCTTTTGCTTTACAAAACACCTTGTTTTTTTATTAGATTAAATTTTTGCGGATTTTTAGACCATTGGAATGAAGTGTCAAGTGGACAAAAACGAACATTTCAGACACAATTTCTTTCAGCGTTTAATCCAGGTGTTAATAAAGTCACTGAAACTGCTCCAGACATTTGTGTTGTCTGTAGAGAGAATAAAATGCCTCAAAGAACGGTTCGGAATTGGTTTATAAAATTTTAAAATGTCAATTTTGACCACAAGGACGCATAACGTTCGGGTCGAAAGTTTGAGTTTGATAAAGAGCGATTGAATCAGCTTATTCACGATTATCCCCGCCAATCGTCCAGAGAAATGGCTCAGCAGATCGAATGCCATCAATGAACCATAATCCGCTTTCCATTTAAAAAATTGCTAAATATAACTTATTCATCAATGTAATAATTTAGTGGCTCTATTCCGTTCTGCTAAATGCCGTTCAATGGTCCCCTCCATGATCCTCTCCAGCATTGGGATCTGCCCACAGACCCTCCTTTCGATAAAGGTATTGCTGGTTGCACCCATGTTGCGCCTTAAATTCGCATAATTTTAGGCCGGCAGTTTACCTGTGGCTTTGGAGAAATCCTCGTTTTATAAGTTTGCGATTTGCAAAATAAAACATTCCATTTTCAATAAATTCGCCGGGCCAGTCCTGTCGTCGTGGTCTGGTCTTAATTTCAAAGTTGAGGGGGCGTACCGTGCCGTCTGGTTGTGGGGACCAGCGTAGTTTATGAGTTCTACAATCCAAAAAATATATGTGAAACTGAAGCTGAGAGAGCCAATGCAATACCTGGTGGCTGAGAACACACACTCCTTATTTTTCAGCCTGCTTACGGCTTCTTGCAAGTACTCTTTCTTCAAAAAGGGTGATGTACACTGCACCAACGCGACGGCATCGATCTCAGGATGACTCTTAAGAAAATCTAAAACCCCTAGAATCGAAGAGGCGATATCAGTTGCGGACTCTTCAGATCTCCAATGCACATTAACACCACTTGCTTCGCTTAAAATAAGTTCGTTATCAGTGGAAACCCACACCGAAGTGAAGTTCACTTCTAATACCACACCGAGAGTATTTTTAAGAAGCGACTTGTTTCCATATCTGGCCAAATTTTTCAATGGAATTCCTTTGGAACCACCTCGAGCCAAAATCAAAGCGGCTAGATGTGGTCCGTAAAAAGAGTTCCTGCAATTTTGATATGAATATTATACATATAGTGACATAGAGTAACTTACCAGGTGTGCAACTGACAGGAATATGAGATTGTGATACTGGCTGTTAATAAAACGAGCACCTGATTCATGATTGTTCAGAACTAGAGCGTTTGGAGGTACTCCCTGGGCAGACGATTGACAATTATTTAATTGAAATGATTGAATTAACAGAAGTTGTCGGGTAATCGTTTGTATCCTGGTGGTGTCAATCCAACACCAGAGCAGGATGGGGGTCACTTTTACTATCTCAATTGAGATGCGATTGCGACCACCCGCTTTAAATTAACGTTATTAATTTAATTTTGTCACTTTCACTAATGCGGCGCTAGAATATTTGCAATAATTTGAAAAAAGAAAAAGAACGTAAACACACCGACAAAGGCCGGCATGTTTCCAGACATTAGTTCTAATAAAATAGTTCTCTAGGCTTCAGATATTATGTGTAGTAACTTTAGTTGATAAGTTGGTAACGATCTTGCGCATGCTTGGGACGCTCTTTTTCTCTTGGCGCCGGCACGCGACGGATCTCGTTTTAGATAAGATAACAATTATACAGAGTGTTTTTTAGGGCGGCCATTAGAAACTTTTTAACTTTCTACAGTGCTATAAACTTGAAATTTGGAACACAGCCGAAATTGACCATTTCGAATCGAAGCAAATTATTTTCAATATGGCGGCACTTCCGCTTATACCGGAAGTGGACGCCATCTTTGTTATTTTAAATGGAACACCCTAGTTTTTATTTAATTTTCGAATGCCCCCTTTCATTTTGAGTATCCTGCACCTATGTTATACCTATCTATCTGTAAAAGTTTTGGAGATATGCCCACTTTTCTACAAAATCTTGCATTTTCGGTGGTCTATTCAAAAATTTTTTTTGCAGGAACCATTGGGAAAAGGTACAAGCTCTTGTAGTTGCTTGAGGGAGTATGAAAGGATTTGTAACATGAAATATGTTAACTCCAAAACTCTTTTCAAAAACTATTTATTTTTATATCAACACCCAAAACCATGGGAGCGATCAACTTGCCACTTGATTAGTACATCCTACAGTGCCCCCTTCCCAGTAAATAGCATTATGAACGAAACTGAAAATAAATCTAAGTAGTGTAGATAGGCCGGTTCTGGAACAACCTCCCCCCACCACTCTGAGGAGCCCCCCTACTGCGCATGCGCGCGCGCGCGCCCTCTACTGGCCCAGACCCGAACCAACCCGAAGCGCCCTGTACTAGCCCAGATCCGAACCAATCCGAAGCGCCCTCTATTGGCCCAGACCCGAACCAACCCGAGGCGCCCTGTAGTAGCCCAGACCCAAACCAACCCGAGATAATATTGCACATGCGCCGACCAGTGTTACCAACCTATGGTGCCAAACCCTAGATAACCAAAAATTTACAATGCGCGTGCGCGGTTTTGACAGTTTCTGCTGCCGCCAACTTAAACGACGGCCCGATGCCGCCAACCCGCCCACAGAAATCCCTAGATTTAAAAAATTACAATGCGCATGCGCGGTTTTGACAGTTTCCACTACCGCCAACTTAAACGACGCCCAGATGCTGCCAATCCACTGACATAAATCCCTAGACTTAAAAAATAACAATGCGCATGCGCGGTTTGTACAGATTTAACCAATTACAATGCGCACGCGCGGTTTTGACAGTCTCCAGCACCGCCAACTTAAACGACGACCAGATGCCGCCAACACACCGACAGAAATCCCTAGATTTCAAAAATTACAATGCACATGCGCGGTTTTGACAGTCTCCACCAACGCCAACTTAAACGAAGATCAAATGCCGCCAACACACCGACAAGAATCCCTAGATCCTAAAAAAATAATTAAAACACATTAGATAAGCGTTTATTAGCATATAATAGTTCTGTTGTTGTTGTTTATTGGTATTGATCATCAGCATTCTTGAATTTTGTCGTCAGACACCTGATAGGAAATGTTCTTGTGACCCCAGGCTAAGGTTTCGTACACCCCTTGCACCACGTAACGTTTGTCATCGTGGAATGATAGCGCCACCTTATTTTTTAGTTCCATGTAAATGTTATGTAAAATTGAGTGAAAAATTGACATTTTTTTAAAAATTCGCGTTCCTGGTTTCGAAACTGCTTGTTGGTATTCATTTGAATGCAACTCATTACACACAACGTCCTGCTTAATACCTTTGGCTTTTTTTGTAAGTTCACCCTCAACATTAACGCAATAAGCCTTCGCACCTGTACCTAAAAATTCCCAAATCGTTCGCCCCCCGTATTCATCTTTCATCTTTCCAAGTACTGAGTCACTTATGGGAATATCATGAATGTTATTTGAACGATAATTGGAAGTATCGAAATGTTCTAAGTTATTTTTCACGCCCTCGTAGAAATTTTCACACAAGATTTCTAAAATAAAACTATCAATGTCTGTATACAATAAGCGCGCTCTATCTCCATATGTATTTTTAATAAAATTGTAGAAAAAATCGTACATAATAATTTTACTCAATTCTAATACTGAAAAACCAACATAAATAGGTTTGTCGTATACAACAAGTGATTTATTCATTTAAATTGCAACGAAATTTTCAGTAAAAATCGAACAATTTTTAAAGTTCGGTCGAGCTATCAGACTTTCCGCACCCAGTCTTCGATGGGAGTTTTTCCAACTCGTAACTAAACGTACATCGACTCGCTTGTCTATTATCAGCGATCCAGACCAGGTCAAACCCCCGGACTTCTGGACGAAACGGTGCATTTTTATGCTTCAACGACCAAGATCAACAGGAATCGATATCGAGGAACATGCAGATCTACTACTGGTGAGTCATAGATGTCATTGATTGCTTCAGACGACTCAGAAAACGAAATTACAGAACAATTTCGAATTATTGATTCAATAAATCGTGATCGATCGAGATCTCCGGTTAGTCGTGAAATCAATCAATTAAAAATGGATTTTAAATTAGAATACTTGCAAATATTGCCAGAATTTTCCGGCAATCGTTCGCTCCTTAGTGAATTTATTACCACGGGAGAACAATTAATCGCCAAATTCTATAATCATAAAGATGTCAATGATTTTCAAAATGTGCTTCTGCTCAAGTCAATTAGGAATAAAATTAAAGGCGAAGCAGCCGAAAATATTGCGTCTTACCAAGTAAATAGTTGGGGCGACCTTAAAAGGGCCTTATTAGCAACATACTCCGACAAAAGAGATTTGCAAACGTTAACCATTGAACTCTGTAATATGCGTCAAGGAAACTTAAAACCCCTTGAATTCTTCGCACGAGTTCAAGAAAATTTAAACCTGCAAGTCAGTTTTATCTCAATGAACTGTCAAGGTGATGCAGAATGTCGCGCATTGACCGAGAGTTCGAAACTCCTCGCATTACGCGTTTTCTTGAAAAACCTCAATAATCCGCTGGGAGATTATATTACAACGCGTCAACCCGAATCCCTTAACGTCGCGTTGCATATTCTTACAAACTATTTTAATATCAACGACCCACAGAAGGTTAAACAAAATTGGCCAAAGCAACTCCCGCACCCCTCATATTCTAAACCACCTCAATATCAACCCAACAGAGCTTTCCAACAATTTAATAATCAACAAAGGCCATTTGCACAACCTAACTTTAATAACAAACAGCAAAATCAGCCAAACGTTTGGAAGAATAGACCCGCTAATTTCCAAATGCAAAAACCCGTTCCTATGAGTACCTCTACAAGAAATACCCCACCTGTTCCGCAAAGACGAAATTATTTTGCAAATAATAATCCCCAACCTACTCATTGGTTCGCCGAAGAATTGCACAATAATGAAGACATAAACCAAGACCATTTGGACCAAACTGACGAAATTTCAGAAAATTTACAATATGACGAAACTGAAAATAATTTTTTAGGCGAAACAGCCTCGGACACGGAGAACTTTTAAACTTAGACGATACACCCTCACATCTTCCCTATATTTTAATTCCCCTGGAAAATATTACTTTAAAATGTCTCATAGATACAGGATCTACCAAATCTTTCATTAACCCAGATAAAGCAAAACAATATTTTTCAAAATGTATAAAACATGATCCATTTACAATAACAACCGCGCACGGTACGACTAACGAAAAATATAGTATTTCTATTTCTTGCCCAAAAATATTTAAATCACAGCAAAAAGAAATTAAATTTCACGTTTTCCAATTTCATAAATATTTCGATTGTTTATTAGGAATTGATAATTTGCGACGATTGAGTGCGAATATAGACATTTCGAGAAACAAACTTTTACTACCAAATGCAAAACTAGACCTGATTTTTAAAAACATTGCTCATTACAACACCAATATTATAACATGCATCCCACACTCTGAACTAATCGTTAAAGTCAAAATATCTAATATAAAAGACGGAATTGCGTTGATGCCAGAACACCGCTTTCCACTTCGAAAATATATAATTCCCGAAAGTTTAATAAAAGTTAAAGATAGCGAAGCTTTCATTTCAGTCACTAACCCTACTAACGAAAGTGGAGAAATAGATATATCCCGACCATTCGAAGTAATTCCACAAAATCAATTCGAAATTCCCAATTTAAATAATATTAATTTTAACTATAATTTACCAAAATTTGACTTTTCAAAACTAAGACTTGACCATTGTAATAAAGAAGAAAAGTTTAGTATTACAAAACTAATTAAAAATTATTCTGATATCTTTTACGACGAATCAACATCACTTTCATTTACGAATGCAATTAGGCACAAAATTAAGTTAAAAGATGACACCCCTATACACACTAAAACATATAGATACCCCTATGTTCATAAAGCCGAAGTACAAGATCAAATTAGTAAAATGTTGAGACAAAAAATAATTAGACCTTCAAATTCACCTTGGACATCACCAATCTGGGTGGTACCCAAAAAATTAGATGCTTCTGGCCAACGAAAATGGAGAATAGTGGTGGATTACCGAAAACTAAATGAACAGACTATCGATGATAGATATCCGATTCCGAATATAAATGATATCCTAGATAAGCTAGGTCGAAGTCAATATTTCAGTACAATAGATCTTGCTTCCGGATTCCATCAGATTGAAGTTGAACCCGACGACACACCGAAAACTGCATTTACAGTCGAGAATGGCCATTACGAATTCGTTCGAATGCCTTTCGGATTAAAAAATGCGCCCTCCACTTTTCAACGCGTTATCGACAACGTTTTGAGAGGTATTATAAATGAATCTTGTGTTGTGTACCTCGATGATATTATAATATTTTCAACATCTCTTCAAGAACATATCCAAAATTTAACATCAGTATTTGACAGGTTACGTAAATTTAACTTTAAAATTCAGATAGATAAAAGCGAGTTTTTGAAAAAAGAAGTTAATTATTTAGGACATGTCATCACACCAGACGGAATTAAACCTAATCCAGATAAAATTAAAGCCATCGTAGATTTCACAATACCAACAACCCCAAAACAACTAAAAAGATTCCTAGGCCTCATTGGTTATTACCGTAAATTTATTAAAAATTTTGCAAAATTAACCAAACCTCTCACTGTTCGACTTAAGAAAGACCACAAAATTTACCCCGAAGATGAAGATTATAAAAATTGTTTCGAACTTTGTAAAAGTCTGTTAACTAATGATCCCATTTTACAATACCCAGATTTCGAAAAACCTTTCGTACTGACTACAGACGCCAGCAATTACGCTATTGGTGCCGTCCTATCACAAGGACCTATAGGTTCAGATCTCCCAATAGCATATGCGTCCCGCACATTAAATGAACACGAAATCAACTATTCCACGATTGAGAAAGAACTTCTTGCCATTGTCTGGGCAACAAAATATTTCCGACCATATATATATGGACGTAAATTCAAAATTGTAACCGACCATCAACCGTTAAAATGGTTATTTTCTCTTAAAGAACCTAACACGAAATTAATTCGATGGCGCTTACGCTTAGAAGAATTCGAATATGAAATTCATTATAAAAAAGGAAAGCTAAATAGTAACGCCGACGCTCTTTCTCGACCCCCAAACTTAAACATGACTTTAACACCAGAAGACGAATCACCTTTTCTAAAATATATGAAAGACTTTAACAAGACATATTCAAATCTTAATCCGACTGAAACTGACGATAAAGATTCAGTAATCGTCCAAATACCAGACGAACAAGACGAACTGACAGAAGACGACATTACTATGCATAGTAATATAGAAAATCCTATCTGTGCTATACCCATTTCGGAAGACCCAATAAATTTCTGTAAAAACCAATTAGAATTTATCTCAGTTAAAACTAGTCCTTCTCAACCTTCGATAATACATCTGTTCGATCATTCTAAGCAACGAATCATTGTCCAAATTTCTGCCAATAATATCGAAAATGACGTAATTAATTTCATTAAAACTTTTGTAGCACCCAATGTTCCATACGGATGTTACTTTGAATCTGATCTACTGTACCAACAAGTTTGTCGAATTTTACAAACAGCATTTAATAATACAATTATATTGAAACGTCATATGAAAATATTAGAAGATATAGAATCAGTTGAAGAACAAAGAGAATTGATACTAAATTACCACTATGGAAAATGCAATCACAGAGGTATTACAGAAACGTATCATAAATTATCAATGAGATATTACTGGCCAAATATGCAAAAAGCTATTCAAAATTTTATTAATGGTTGTGATATCTGTAAAATAACTAAATACGACAGAAAACCTTTTAAGCTAAAACTTAACATAACACCAACACCTACAAAACCCTTTGAAATAGTCCATTTAGACGTTCTAAAATATCAAAATAATAAATTTTTAGTTATAATCGATGCTTTCAGCAAATATGCACAAGTTTATCTGCTTGAAAACATGCAAGGAATTGAAATAATGAAAAAATTATTAATCTATTTTAGTCATCATTGTATCCCTAATCTAATTATAGTAGATAACGGATCAGAATTCGATAATGGATTAATTTGCGAACTTTTTAAACTACATAAGATAAACGTCCACTTTTGCAGTCCCCACCATCCAGCCAGCAACGGCTTAATAGAACGTTTTAACTCCACATTCTTAGAACATTTAAACCTGATTAATAATCGCATCGAATTTCATAAAGACAACATCCAAGTTAAAGCACTATACGCGGTAATCGCTTACAATAATTCTATTCACTCAATAACAAAAATGTCACCTTTCAATATATTAAACCTTAATGACGAACACGAAATAGGAGATATTAAATTAGAAGAGAAAATTTTAAATACTTACATACAAAACCATAAAGAAAAGTTGCAAATAATATATAAAGTAATTAATGAAAATTTAACTAATACAAAAGAAAAAATTATTTCTAAACTAAATGAAACTCGAGAAGATGTACCCCAAGAATTACCGACCGATGTATTTATAAAAAGTAATTTTAGATCAAAACAAAGAAATCGCTTTAAAAAAGAAAAAATTTTAGAAATTAATGAAAAACGAAAAACAGTTAAACCTGAAGTCGATAAATCAAAAAGCGGTCGAAAATTTCATAAACTTCACATGGATAATATAAAACGACCAACTAAATACGAAATCCTTCCACTTCCAGGTACCTCATCGCAGTTACAATAATATGCATCCTCGCGGATAGAAATCTGTCGAACAACCCCGGGATCCTCCCAATAAAACTAGGCCAAGCGAAACTGCAGATATCTTCCCACTACCTTGTTCATTATTTCGACATCTCGAACCTTTTGGACGAATATGAAAAACTAAAAGCCCATTTATATACTATTGAAGACTCATCTAAAGACGATCTTAAATTTCAAACCGAGGTAGAAAACTATTTAAAGATAATCCATTATACTAAAGTAATTATCGACGAAAAACTGTACCCCTTTATCCCGAAACGCTCTAAGAGAGGTTTAATAAATGCACTTGGATCAATAATTAATGCTATTACTGGTAATATGGATGCGGAAGATAATGAACGAATTGGTAATACACTAAATATTTTGAAACGAAATCAAGATAATATTGCTCATCAAATTAATAACCAATATTCAGTTAACAAAGAAATAATTAATAAATTCCAAAATACAATAAAAGATATCGAACATAATGAACGTTCACTCTTTTCAATAGCAACTACTCTTGAAAAATATCAAAATACTACCCGCCATCAGGTCACACAATTATTTGCTAAAGACGCATTAAATCAACTAATTCATTTATTTAATATAATATTGAACATAATCCAAGATATCGAAAATTCATTGACCTTTTGTAAATTAAATATTGTCCACCCGAGTATAATTACTAACGAGGAACTGTTAAAAGAATTAACGAAAATAAATTTACTATATAAAAATGAAATGCCATTTCCAGTTAACGTTGATTATCTAGAAAATTTTAAAAGTGTTATGAGAACAAAATGTGTTATACACAAACGCGAAATTCTATATTTGATATCGTTTCCACTTTTTGAAAAACAACAGTTCGAACTATACTACTTTTTGCCGATCCCTAATCGGAAATTTCAAACTATAATACCATTGGCAAAATATTTTCTAAAATCTGAGTTTAATCTCTTGCCATTGATGAATAGCTGTGACAAAAACCAAAATGATTACCTGTGTCCTAAATCACTAAAAATGTACGCCAATACAACATGCGAGCACAACATCCTTTTCGAGAATAGCCTTAAAGGATGCCTCCCAATTCAACTTAACGAAGGAGAGTCGCTGGAATACATACCGGAAATCAACCAATACATCGGAGTTTTCCCCAAAACTACTATAGTGAAAACCTTATGTGAAAAAGAAGTATCCTCAACCAAACAACTAGAAGGCGTATTTCTCTTCGACGAGCAATTACACTGTCAAAAATTCGTGAATAACCAACTATTATCATTCAACGATACCACCAAAGGACAACCATTGATCTTAGAAGATATCAAATTCACAACCCCAGATGATACTGCTCCATTACCACACATTACATTAAAACGACTGGAAATAACCAAGTTATCAACCAATATTCAACCCATCGACAATATCGAATACAATCAAGATTTTACCCATGTTACAGGAACAATACTCCTGTACATCCTACTGGCCATGACGATTACCTACATTATCATCAAACGACTTGTTTTCAGGAGAAAACACACTACCAACTCGAACGAATCATCCCCTGACCCTGAGGATGCTAAAATCTAAAAAAGGGTACCTTCGCCGGAGACTCAGGACTACCGAGGGAGGAATTATATAAATAATAAATGCAAATTATGTAAACTATAAATGCTTATATGGTAGGAATTGTAGCTTTGCTTAGTGAGCGCTTTTAGGAAATATAAAGACTGGAAACACATGTCACAGACACATTATTATGTTATCTCGCCGATTGTAGTTATCTCGTAATAAAGTTTTTTAAAAACTCCTCCGTCGACTTCCAAAATATAATTGTCACGGATCGACATTTTAATTGAAATCAAAATTATAATTAAATATCTGCGCCTCGCTAGGTACGGCAAAAGTATGATCAGGAAAGCAGAAAGTGAAAGTGCTTTTAATGTAAACCGCTCGCCCGACGTCGAAGTTGTTTTGGCTAGACACGTGCTTCTAACAAAAACACGGTCTCCGCGAGCCGATCATTTTTTGTTAATTTTAACCGGTTTTTATTCGGTTTTTATTTAAATATAAAGGAACCGGACCGAATTTTGCAAAATCTCCTTATATCACTTTGTTTCGGCACATGATACACCCGTGTCTAAAATTTCAAATCGTCAGCCCTCACGGTTTGGGCTGTATTTGTGATTATCAATCAGTGAATGTGTACATGAGTAGATGAGTGTGTCAGTGAGGACACTTCGCTTTATATATATAGATACCTATACCATTGTTTAAGTAACGAGTGTTCAAAAAGAAAACGAGGCTGCGTTGGCCATGGAAAAACTTTGTGCATCAATTTAGTGTAGCGAAATTTCGAACTGTCAGTGTCAGATAGTTTTTAGGTTGGGTTCTTTGTTGACAATGGTTTCGTATACGATGCATTTAGTGTTTTCATTATCAAATTCATCTCCAGACGCCAATTTGGACTTCTCGGCACTTGTATTGAATTGTAGGGGGGTCGTTTGGCTACTGAAGCCCTTCGTCACTGCGACCATTGTTGGTCTATTGTGAATAACCCTGCTTCCTATTGGAATCCCAGGGAGTCTAGCCCCCTGATGAAGTGGGCCAGATCCTTGGGAGTTGATTTACGTATCTGGGCGGCCGTGAGTGCAGCCGCACCCAGATATTGTAACCTATTATGAGCGATGGTGTTGCACTCACAGAGAATGTGTTCGGCCGTTTCTACCGCCGATCCACAGAGTCGACATGTAGCGACTTCTGCTTTCCCCATTTTCTGGAGATGGTATCTGAAAGGACCGTGTCCTGTCAGGAGGCCAGTTACTTGCCTCAGATCATTCTTTTCCAGTTTGAGAAGCATCTTAGTCTTCTTTGACGAATAGTGTATGAACTTTTTCGCCTGGCGTTGGCCTGGAGTATTTCTCCAGTAGGATTCTTTCTGTTCCTTTTCCCATTTATGGATGTCGGACATTCTCTGGGCTTTGGTTAGCCCGCAGAATGGTTCTGGTCCAATAAATGGAGCTGTCGCACCTTTCTTGGCGAGGGCGTCTGCCATTTCATTTCCTTCAATCCCCTCATGCCCTTGAATCCACAACAGAGTGATTCTGTTGCCTATCGCCAGTTGCTTCAAGGATTGTTTGCATTCCCAGACAGTCCTCTGTACACAGCGGTAGGCTCTCAGGGCCTTTAAGGCTGCTTGACTGTCTGACAGTATGTAGATGTTTGCACCCTATATGCGCTTTTCGAGGCATTTCCGAGCACAAACATCTATGGCACATATTTCGGCCTGATGAATCGAGGGGGTACTTCCTAAGGGCTGATGGATCCTGGTCTGCGGACCATAGACTCCTATTCCAGTCCCCTGCTGCGATTTTGACCCGTCTGTGTACCAGACGAGTGAGTTCTTTGGAAGCCGAGTCGTATCGAAAGTTCCACATTGGCGGCCTAATATGGCCACTTCGAATGGAACATCGAAGTCGAGTTCGGCTGGCATTACGTCCGTTGGTTGGTTCCAGGACTCTGCTCTTATCAGATTCATAATCCTGCAGTGACCCACCATGTCCCCTGGTTTTAGATTTTTTGTCTGTGTTGACCTCAAGGCACTCAGTGCTGCCTCCTTCCTAACATGTAGATGTAAAGGAAGAAGATCAAGCAGCGCCTCTAAGGCGGCCGTAGGGGTGGAACGCATTGAGCCCGTCACGCCTAGACAAGCAAGCCTTTGCAATTTCTGCATTTTGCTTTGCGTTGTTGTTTCTTCAGTTTTTGGCCACCACAGCAGGGATGCATAGGTTACCACGGGTCTTACCACCGTCAGGTATGACCAGTAGATCATCTCCGGTTTGATTCCCCAAGTTCTCCCAAAAAGCCTGCGGCAATACCAGAGTGCCCCTGTGCCTTTTGTAAAAGTTTTGTCAACATGCGTTTTCCAGTTGAGTTTCGCGTCTAGATTTACACCTAGATACCTGACCTCTCTGGAGAACTGCAGCTTTTTCCCGGGCAAAGTTGGAGCTGTTAAATTCAGCTTCCTTCTCTTCGTAAAGGGAACTAGAACAGTTTTGCTCGGATTAACATTGAGCTGTTCGTCCGAGCACCATCTTGAGATGATGTTTAGGGCATTTTGCGCTAAGCCAGAGATCGTGCCTTCGTGTTTGCCCCTGATGAGTACAACCAGGTCATCTGCGTAACCTTGGGTATAGATTCCCGAGTCATTGAGCTTGCTCAGTAGGTCGTCGACAACAATCGACCACAGTAGGGGCGATAGAACTCCGCCTTGCGGACACCCTTTTACTGTGGTTAGCATTAGATTACGAGAGCGATGTACACATGTATTGGCACTTATAATAAACAATTTAAATAAAATTAGTCCGTTTTATTTTGATGTAAAATTTTAGTGACAGTCGTGTCATTTGACATTTGTCAAATCTATATGTTTATGTTTTCTATGGTTTCGACACTGGAAAGCCGATAAATTCCATGGCCAACGCAGCCTCGTTTTCTTTTTGAACATTCGTTATATACTTAAACAATGCCTATACGTATCATAATGCCCTCTGAAAGGCATACTAAGTCAAATCAAAACTCAAAATCTGTCACTATCTCCCAGGTCTAATAGGCATTGAAATACATATTGAATATTGACGAAAATTCAAATGTTTGAAAATTCAATAATAGTGACAAGCTCGTATTGATCAATATATGAACCGTGTGCGGGCCGCTATAGACTAGAAACTTTTGACGTCACAGGTCGTTTCAGTTTCCAACAAGGCAAGTAAAACAACAAACATTGTGACAGACGCTCAGACGCTCCTCTCGAGTGAAAGAAATCTCTTTCTACGAAACTCGACTTTGTCGTCTTGGCTGTTTCACTGAAAGAAAACTAGGACCTGCAAACAGCTTCTTTGTAACTTGTCATCGTCGGGAAAAAAATTGAGGTTATCCAGTGAAATATCTTTATCAGTTTATTTAATCCCTTGCAATTAAAGAATTAATGATTTTCTGAAAATGCCTGTACAAGAAATTCCACGCGTCCCCGAAAAGATCGACTTCCCAGCTGAAGAAGAGAAGATCCTAAAATACTGGGAAGATATTCAGGCGTTTCAAACTTGTTTAAAACAGTCTAAAAGAAAATCTAGTTATTCGTTTTATGATGGACCTCCTTTCGCTACGGGTTTGCCTCATTATGGACACATCCTCGCCGGCACCATCAAAGACACTGTTACAAGATATGCCCACCAGCAAGGATTTTACGTTGAGCGCCGATTTGGCTGGGATACCCATGGCTTACCAGTGGAGTTTGAAATAGACAAAGCGCTAGGAATCAAAGGACCGGATGATGTAATGAAAATGGGAATTGAAAAATACAACGCGGAGTGTAGGAAAATCGTAATGCGGTATGCAAAAGAATGGGAACAAATTATGGGCCGCATTGGCCGTTGGATCGATTTTAAAAACGACTACAAAACACTGTACCCATCGTTCATGGAATCGGTGTGGTGGGTATTCAAACAATTCTACTCGAAAGGCCTGGTATATCAAGGCAACAAAGTAATGCCGTATTCAACGTTGTGCAACACGCCATTGTCAAATTTTGAATCTGGCCAGAACTATAAGGACGTCATCGACCCGGCCGTTACCGTCAGTCTTCCGATAATTGACTCCGAAGATGAAGCTTCACTTTTAGTGTGGACAACAACTCCCTGGACCCTTCCGAGCAATCTTTCAGCATGTGTCCACCCATCATTACAATACGTTCTTTTCAAACAAACTAGCACTGGAACCCGCTACATCATGCTGGAGTCACGCATCGAATCAATATTCCAAGCAGATGATTATGATATCCTTAAACAATTCCCTGGGAGTGAGTTAAAAGGTCTGCGATACAAACCGCTCTTTTCATACTTTGGGTATTTGGAAGACAATGCTTTTGTTGTTGTCACTGACGAGTATGTAACTGCTGACTATGGTACTGGAGTAGTCCACCTAGCTCCATACTTCGGCGAAGACGATTATCGTGTTTGTTTACAAGCCGGGATTATTACTAAAGACCAAGATCCTATTTGCCCCCTAGATGCAAGCGGGAGATTTCTTAAACCGGTTACCGATTTTGAAGGACAGTATGTTAAAGACGCCGACAAGAATATAATTGCGGCGTTAAAAGCAAACGGACGGCTTATTCTCCAGTCGAAAATTAAGCACAGTTATCCGTTTTGTTGGCGTTCGGATACTCCTCTAATTTACAAAGCTGTACGCTCGTGGTTTGTGCGAGTCGAACACATGACTGACGAATTACAGAAAGCTAGTGCTGAGACGTACTGGGTGCCTGATTTTGTCAAAGAGAAGCGATTTGGAAATTGGTTGAAAGAAGCTCGTGACTGGGCTGTTAGTAGGAACAGGTATTGGGGCACTCCGATTCCGATTTGGGTGTCCCCAAGCGGTGACGAGATAGTCTGCGTTGGAAGCATAGCGGAGTTGGAGGAACTAACCGGTCAGAAGATTACCGATTTGCATCGGGAAAGCATTGATGATTTGGAAATTCCGTCCAGAACAACTGGGAATCCGCCATTGAAACGTGTTCCCGAAGTGTTTGACTGTTGGTTTGAGTCTGGTTCAATGCCCTATGGTCAGAAGCATTACCCCTTTGAGAATGTCAATGAGTTTGACGACTGTTTCCCTGCCGATTTTATTGCCGAAGGGATCGATCAGACTAGAGGTTGGTTCTATACGTTGCTAGTCATCTCGACGGCTTTATTCGGTACAGCGCCGTACAAGAATTTGATTGCTAACGGTTTAGTTTTAGCAAGGGACGGTCAGAAAATGTCGAAAAGGAAAAGGAATTATCCGGATCCTTTGCAGATTGTTACTAAGTACGGCGCCGACGCGTTGCGGCTTTATTTAATAAACTCTCCGGTTGTACGCGCTGAGAATCTTAGATTTAAGGAAGAAGGTGTCCGCGATATTCTCAAAAACGTGTTTTTGCCTTGGTACAATTCTTTCAGATTTCTACTGCAAAATATTGAAAGTTTTGTTCAGGACAACAACCAACCATTCTTTTACAACGAAGCCGACATTAAACCCACTAATATAATGGACCAGTGGATTCTGTCGTTTACACATTCTCTCTTAAAATATGTGCGCAAGGAAATGAGTCTCTATCGTTTGTACACTGTCGTGCCGAGACTTACCAAATTCATTGATTCCTTAACTAACTGGTATGTGAGAATGAATAGGACGCGATTGAAAGGTGACGGTGGGTTAGAGGATTGTAAAACTGCACTTTTAACCCTATTCGACGTTTTATTGAACATCGTCAAGATGATGGCACCGTTCTCTCCGTTCCTCACAGACAACATGTATCAATATTTAAAGAAGTTGATGAAAACATCGTCGGAAAGTGTACACTACTTAATGCTTCCTCAACCAAACAAATTTTTGATCAACACAGACATCGAGCGAGCAGTCTCTAGAATGCAGAGGGTAATAGAGTTGGGACGAGTAATCCGCGATAGGAAGACTATCCCTATCAGATATCCCTTGCCCGAGATTATTATCATCCACCAGGATCCTCAGTACATTGCTGACATTGCGGCATTGAAGGAATATATTAACCTGCAATTAAACGTTCGCACTATCTATACTACAACAGATAAATGCAAGTATGGAATTACACTGAGAGCGGAGCCGAATTATAAAGTATTGGGGACAAGACTTAAGCTGGAACTTAAAAAAGTGGTTGCGGAAATTCAAGCTTTAAACAACGATCAAATCAACGAAATGATGAAAGCAGGGGTTAGGGAGATCGCTGGGCAGAGGATAGACTTCACAGAACTGAGGCTGATCTTTAAATGCGACAACGTTAAAACGCATCAGTACGAAGTGCACAGCGATAACGACGTTTTGATTATGTTGGATGTAACTTCTGACAGTTCCATGCAAGATGAAGGTATAGCGAGGGAGATAGTCAATCGTATCCAGAAGTTGCGCAAGAAAGCTCATCTAGTCCCCACCGACCAAGTATCAGTATTCTACAAAGCGACGGGTGAATTGGAACGCGTCGCCAAAACATTTAGTAATTTCATAGCGACTACTATTAAAGCAGACTTCAAACCGATTGTGGAGTGGCCCAATTCCATTCGTGCTATAATAGAACAGATCCAAAAGTTGAAAGATTGTACTCTCGAACTGCGTTTGTTACGAACACGTAGACATATCGAGGTGGTGCCATATTCCAAATGGGTAAATGTGAAGTTGCTAGGCATAGAAGCGAGGTATTTTAACGGAGCCGATGAAGGTTTAATTCTTTTGGAAGTTGCAAACAGGACTATTAAATTACAAGAATTGCGGACTGCTATGTTTAATTTGTTTGGTGTTGAAACTTACAACTTGGTTAAAGCCAACGCAAAACCAGTAAGCGAAAGCGAACTTGGAAAATTGTCAGGACAAACTCTTTACATTATTCCCACAATGAGCGGGAATGTATCATTACCCGAAAACCCAAAGCTACCGTTTTGTAAAGTATTCAATTTTCTTGAAGATAACATACGAGGCACTGTCATTTTAGAAAATCCCGTGGGGAATAAAACTTGCAAGGAGAAGGATTTGATAAATATCATCAATCTCTGGGTGAGACATGTGAAGAGAAACTAATACGTTTTATTTATTTCGAGCGGTTTTATATTTTTATTTGGAAGTTGCATACAGTTTGCTCCTTTGTAGTTAACAGTTAAAAATAAAAAAACCTAATCTGTAATCTTATAATTAATCTTACCTCTAAGTGGAAGTGAGACTAGGCCATTTCGTCACTGAGGATGTCTACCGGAAATGTAGGCAAAACGTATTAAATGAATTCAGTGGGGTTAGCTCTTTGGAGGTCTCGCTACTTATATTCGAATTTACTCCCTAGGACCACTGTTCTAGAACCCAAAGAACCATAATTCCAATTTCTATCACTACTTTGTCCAACATCTCATTAAGTTTACGTTGAGAATATGTATCTCTCTTTAGTAGAGACATCCGATATGGTGGGATTTTGTTCTCTCTAACTAAATGGGCAAAACGTGAAATATCGCAAGTGATAGTTTCCTAGAGGCTACAAGATGGTACAGTCGTGGTCGTAGAAATCGGGTCACTACTTCTTCTTGGTTGCGGTGCGTTCCTGTACAGGACCGCTGCATTCAGGCCTTGCGGCCCATTATGCCCGACCTCCTCTCCACGCTCACCCTACTCAAGTCCTGCCCCTTCTATGAAGGCCAGTATCTTGGGCCAAGGGAGCATATGGAGCTCTTCTGTGGATACATAGTGTGCACCCAAATATCTTGCCCTTCTGTGCCTCAACGGACCACAGTTGGTCAGCAGATGAATTGAAGCTTCGTCGTCTTCATTGCACAGCCGACATCTACGTTCCTCCGAGAGGCCCATGATGTTGAGATGTCGCCTCAGCTGGCAGTGTCCCGTTAGGACACCCAGCAGCCTTTAGTCTTACTGCGTTATAATCAAAAGACATTTCATTATGATGAGTTTATTGCAGAACAGCAATTTGCCGTGGGTAGCTAGCTGTTACCGTTATTTCGGGCCGAAAGCGGAACCAAGAGCTGGAACCATTCCCGGGGGGTCCCACAAGGCTCGTTGCTTGGCCCAACGTTGTGGAACCTGGCATATGACGGCATACTACGACTGCCTGTCATGCTGGGAGTAAGTCTTCTAGCCTTCGCCGATGATTTGATCGTCCTATCAAAGGCCAAGGAAATTGGAAGAATAGAGGAGATAACAAACCATGCACTGACGAAAATTGCTGATTGGCTAGACGTTAGTGGGCTTGAGGTGGCGGTGCAAAAAACCGAGGCAATGATGATGTCGGGAGGTAAAAAGTTCGATCCCCCCCACATCACACTGAAAGGGGAGAGAATTGCCTTTAAAGACAACATCAAGTATCTAGGGATAATACTTGACGGGAGGATGAGATTCCACACTCACATCCAGAAGACGGCGGACAAAGCAGGGGGCATGATTAACGTCGTATCTCGGCTTATGCCAAACATAGGCGGGCCAAAAGGCACAAAAAAAAGGGTACTGAACGGTGTAAGCCAATCAGTGCTAATGTACGGGGCGCCCATATGGGCTGAAGCCCTAAAGAAGGAGATATCAAACAAGTACCCGGCTAGAGTACAGAGGCGGAGTGCGCTTCGCACTATAAGAGCATATAGGACGGTGTCTAAAGAAGCGGCGGTGGTCCTGGCCGGTACAATTCCAGCGGATCTACTAGCGGAGGAAAGGAAGCAGGAAGCAGGAAAGGAAGAGGCCGCAAAAAGACTCAGAAAGGTGACGTTGCTTAAGTAGCAAGACAGATGGAGGATAGCGGAGAAAGGGAGTTGGACCAGAACCCTTATTCCAGATCTAACAAGCTGGGTTGGTAGACATCACGGCGAGCTATCATATCATATGACGCAAATACTGACGGGACACGGTTGCTTCCAACAGTACCTTTGGAGGATAGGCAAGGCAGAGTTACGGGTATGCCTCTACTGCGATGCGGAGGTGGACGACGCGGAACACACCTTCCTGGTGTGTCCGAGATGGTCCAGCCACAGAGAAAAGGCCGAGGAGGAAGTCGGCACGAAGCTGACTAAAGAAAACGTTACGCGATTATGGTTGATGACGAGGAGGGATGGACTAATATATCCAACCTCATGGAAGTAATCATGAGGACCAAAGAGGAACACTAGAGAGAAAGAAAACGCTTACTCGAGCAGGAGGAAGCTCAATAACGAGCGGGAGGCCCGGAGGTCGTGAAGTAATGCTAACGCGGTTCCGCGACTGCCAAACACGGGCAAAGGGGAAAGGGTTTAGTCGGTAGGCGCAGCCTAGAGGCTGCGAATCCGGCACGAACTGGGGCATAGAACCAGCCCCAGGGGGCTTTTGAAGATTCCTAAACCCCTATAAAAAAAAGCTAGCTGTTACTATTACCCAGTAAAACATTTTTGTACACCTAATTTACTACTACTATCGTTCAATACATAAATTTCATATTACTAGCCTTTGCCCGCGACTTCGTTCGCATGGAAATTTTGATGGTGTTGAGGTTAATGAAATGAGAGAGAAGCAGCCTGATGGTAACGTATATTCTTGACAACTGACTTAAAACTACATCGTGCTAACACAAAGGTGAAACGCAGACTAAACACGACGCTTGGACGCGACAGTTGCGTCAGCAATCCTCAACACTTCCCCTCAAAATTAATTTCTTATACATTCTTCATTTCACAAACATTTAACATTGATCTTAATTTTAAGAAATTATTTTTGCTTAATATGTGAAAATATCAGCCATCTGATTTTCACTCGACACATATGTTGGTTCAATTTCGCCTTTCTTATACATGTCACGCACGAAATGATATTTCACTTCAATATGTTTCGAACGATCATGTAATTCGTGACACTTAATGACTTTAATCGCACTAATTATATAAATAATAAATGCAAATTATGTAAACAATAAATGCTTATATGGTAGGAATTGTAGCTTTGCTTAGTGAGCGCTTTTAAGAAATATAAAGACTGGAAACACATGTCACAGTTACATTATTATGTTATCTCGCCGATTGTAGTTATCTTGTAATAAAGTTTTTTAAAAACTCCTCCGTCGACTTCCAAAATATAATTGGCGCAGTCGGTAGGATTGGTCATAACGTTTCGAAAAAAAAAATCGTGAGTGCGAACCCGAAATAGTTTTTGTGGACCTTCGACTCAGCGATCCAGACCAGGTCAAATCCCCGGACTTCTGGACGAAACGGTGCATTTTTATGCTTCAACGACCAAGATCAACAGGAATCGATATCGAGGAACATGCAGATCTACTACTGGTGAGTCATAGTTGTCATTGATTGCTTCAGACGACTCAGAAAACGAAATTACAGAACAATTTCGAATTATTGATTCAATATATCGTGATCGATCGAGATCTCCGGTTAGTCGTGAAATCAATCAATTAAAAATGGATTTTAAATTAGAATACTTGCAAATATTGCCAGAATTTTCCGGCAATCGTTCGCTCCTTAGTGAATTTATTACCACGGGAGAACAATTAATCGCCAAATTCTATAATCATAAAGATGTCAATGATTTTCAAAATGTGCTTCTGCTCAAGTCAATTAGGAATAAAATTAAAGGCGAAGCAGCCGAAAATATTGCGTCTTATCAAGTAAATAGTTGGGGCGACCTTAAAAGGGCCTTATTAGCAACATACTCCGACAAAAGAGATTTGCAAACGTTAACCATTGAACTTTGTAATATGCGTCAAAGAAACTTGAAACCCCTTGAATTCTTCGCACGAGTTCAAGAAAATTTAAACCTGCAAGTCAGTTTTATCTCAATGAACTGTCAAGGTGATGCAGAATGTCGCGCGTTGACCGAGAGTTCGAAACTCCTCGCATTACGCGTTTTCATGAAAAACCTAAATAATCCTCTGGGAAATTATATTACAACGCGTCAACCCGAATCCCTTAACGTCGCGTTGCATATTCTTACAAACGATTTTAATATCAACGACCCACAGAAGGTTAAACAAAATTGGCCAAAGCAACTCCCGCACCCCTCATATTCTAAACCACCTCAATATCAACCCAACAGAGCTTTCCAACAATTTAATAATCAACAAAGGCCATTTGCACAACCTAACTTTAATAACAAACAGCAAAATCAGCCAAACGTTTGGAAGAATAGACCTGCTAATTTCCAAATGCAAAAACCCGTTCCTATGAGTACCTCTACAAGAAATACCCCACCTGCTCCGCAAAGACGAAATTATTTTGCAAATAATAATCCCCAACCCACTCATTGGTTCGCCGAAGAATTGCACAATAATGAAGACATAAACCAAGACCATTTGGACCAAACTGACAAAATTTCAGAAAATTTACAATATGACGAAACTGAAAATAATTTTTTAGGCGAAACAGCCTCGGACACGGAGAACTTTTAAACTTAGACGATACACCCTCACATCTTCCCTATATTTTAATTCCCCTGGAAAATATTACTTTAAAATGTCTCATAGATACAGGATCTACCAAATCTTTCATTAACCCAGATAAAGCAAAACAATATTTTTCAAAATGTATAAAACATGATCCATTTACAATAACAACCGCGCACGGTACGACTAACGAAAAATATAGTATTTCTATTTCTTGTCCAAAAATATTTAAATCACAGCAAAAAGAAATTAAATTTCACGTTTTCCAATTTCATAAATATTTCGATTGTTTATTAGGAATTGATAATTTGCGACGATTAAGTGCGAATATAGACATTTCGAGAAACAAACTTTTACTACCAAATGCAAAACTAGACCTGATTTTTAAAAACATTGCTCATTACAACACCAATATTATAACATGCATCCCACACTCTGAACTAATCGTTAAAGTCAAAATATCTAATATAAAAGACGGAATTGCGTTGATGCCAGAACACCGCTTTCCACTTCGAAAATATATAATTCCCGAAAGTTTAATAAAAGTTAAAGATAGCGAAGCTTTCATTTCAGTCACTAACCCTACTAGCGAAAGTGGAGAAATAGATATATCCCGACCATTTGAAGTAATTCCACAAAATCAATTCGAAATTCCCAATTTAAATAATATTAACTTTAACTATAATTTACCAAAATTTGACTTTTCAAAACTAAGACTTGACCATTGTAATAAAGAAGAAAAGTTTAGTATTACAAAACTAATTAAAAATTATTCTGATATCTTTTACGACGAATCAACATCACTTTCATTTACGAATGCAATTAGGCACAAAATTAAATTAAAGGATGACACCCCTATACACACTAAAACATATAGATACCCCTATGTTCATAAAGCCGAAGTACAAGATCAAATTAGTAAAATGTTGAGACAAAAAATAATTAGACCTTCAAATTCACCTTGGACATCACCAATCTGGGTGGTACCCAAAAAATTAGATGCTTCAGGCCAACGAAAATGGAGAATAGTGGTGGATTACCGAAAACTAAATGAACAGACTATCGATGATAGATATCCGATTCCGAATATAAATGATATCCTAGATAAGCTAGGTCGAAGTCAATATTTCAGTACATTAGATCTTGCTTCCGGATTCCATCAGATTGAAGTTGAACCCGACGACATACCGAAAACTGCATTTACAGTTGAGAATGCCCATTACGAATTCGTTCGAATGCCTTTCGGATTAAAAAATGCGCCCTCCACTTTTCAACGCGTTATCGACAACGTTTTGAGAGGTATTATAAATGAATCTTGTGTTGTGTACCTCGATGATATTATAATATTTTCAACATCTCTTCAAGAACATATCCAAAATTTAACATCAGTATTTGACAGGTTACGTAAATTTAACTTTAAAATTCAGATAGATAAAAGCGAGTTTTTGAAAAAAGAAGTTAATTATTTAGGACATGTCATCACACCAGACGGAATTAAACCTAATCCAGATAAAATTAAAGCCATCGTAGATTTCACAATACCAACAACCCCAAAACAACTAAAAGGATTCCTAGGCCTCATTGGCTATTACCGTAAATTTATTAAAAATTTTGCAAAATTAACCAAACCTCTCACTGTTCGACTTAAGAAAGACCACAAAATTTACCCCGAAGATGAAGATTATAAAAATTGTTTCGAACTTTGTAAAAGCCTGTTAACTAATGATCCCATTTTACAATACCCAGATTTCGAAAAACCTTTCGTACTGACTACAGACGCCAGCAATTACGCTATTGGTGCCGTCCTATCACAAGGACCTATAGGTTCAGATCTCCCAATAGCATATGCGTCCCGCACATTAAATGAACACGAAATCAACTATTCCACGATTGAGAAAGAACTTCTTGCCATTGTCTGGGCAACAAAATATTTCCGACCATATATATATGGACGTAAATTCAAAATTGTAACCGACCATCAACCGTTAAAATGGTTATTTTCTCTTAAAGAACCTAACTCGAAATTAATTCGATGGCGCTTACGCTTAGAAGAATTCGAATATGAAATTCATTATAAAAAAGGAAAGCTAAATAGTAACGCCGATGCTCTTTCTCGACCCCCAAACTTAAACATGACTTTAACACCAGAAGACGAATCACCTTTTCTAAAATATATGAAAGACTTTAACAAGACATATTCAAATCTTAATCCGACTGAAACTGACGATAAAGATTCAGTAATCGTCCAAATACCAGACGAACAAGACGAACTAACAGAAGACGACATTACTATGCATAGTAATATAGAAAATCCTATCTGTGCTATACCCATTTCGGAAGACCCAATAAATTTCTGTAAAAACCAATTAGAATTTATCTCAGTTAAAACTAATCCTTCTCAACCTTCGATAATACATCTGTTCGATCATTCTAAGCAACGAATCATTGTCCAAATTTCTGCCAATAATATCGAAAATGACGTAATTAATTTTATTAAAACTTTTGTAGCACCCAATGTTCCATACGGATGTTACTTTGAATCTGATCTACTGTACCAACAAGTTTGTCGAATTTTACAAACAGCATTTAATAATACGATTATATTGAAACGTCATATGAAAATATTAGAAGATATAGAATCAGTTGAAGAACAAAGAGAATTGATACTAAATTACCACTATGGAAAATGCAATCACAGAGGTATTACAGAATTGTGCACTCAAATTACTCAAGACTTACAAATGCCAAAAACATTATTTTTAATCATTATATCGTGTGGAATAGGTATAACGCCAACAAGGGAAAAATAAATCCTCTAACAGAAATTATTTTAACAATTAATGTAATTTTTTTAAATTAAAATCTTTGTCGGCCGAAAAAGTTTTGTTTATCACATGGCCAGAAACGGTTTCTGGCCTTGTAATAAAAATAACTATTCATACCCTTTGTATTTATAATATTATCTTAAAACCTCACTGGCAGCTATTTACGTAAATCTGAACGTTGAATAGTCAATACAATCATTATACTTATTTTCACTCAACTTTTAACAATCGCGGACGCTAGTCCAAAATATAATATTAATAATTATTACAATAATATATAATAATAATATTATAATAATAATAAATTATGGGAAACGCACTGTATACGTCCTAGGATGTGACATCATTAATATTTGCGCAAGCTCTCGTAAAATAAACTATAACGACGTAGGACGTTTTACTTTACTCTTATTTCGGCGATAATGAAGTTATTTTACGTTCAATTTTGATATTTTTCGCCAAGAAATACAAATCATACTTTTATCTAAAAATCATGTATGCAACATATTCCAAAAATTACATAAGTACTTCTCATAAAATTATGAAATTCGTAAGCTCTGCATAGTGAAGGTTTTACTAATTCGTTTCCAACCGTGTTGCCTTCAAATTTTAGAAGATAAAAAAAAGAATTCTTCTTTGAAAAAATATTTGTTTCTATTTTAATAAATTAAATAAATAACTAAAGTGCAGAGCGGCTGCCTCCGAAACTTCTACGTCGTCCATTCTTCTCGGCTTGATAAACTTGATAATCGGCCAGCTAGTGTGTAAACGGGTTTACCGTGTTTTGGGTACGAACGCCGAATGCCGCCCCGAACGTCAGCGAGTGACGAGGCGAACCACGAACGAGAATGTGTAAATGTAGCATTTTAAATTATTTTACCACGCACCATCTATGATTATTCAGAATAGGCTTACAAAATTTTTGTTTGTCGTGTTCGACCCTTAAGGGTCGAACACGACAAACAAAAATTTAACTTGGGCGATAGAGGTCGATACTAGTTCAATGCCAGTTAATTTAGCTCAGTTTCACACTTGTAAGCCAATTAAAAATAATCATAGATGGTGCTGGTAAAAATAATCTAAAATGTAGCTTTTACCATTGATAATATATACAGGATGAGTCATTAGTGAGGGATCGGTCCATAACTCCTAAACCATGTAAGCTACAAAAATTTTTTAAATACAATTTGTATACCATTTGTCACGCTGCACAACCTAAAAATATTTTGGCGTATACAGGGAGTTCCAAAACTCGCGCATGCTACACAACTTTGTTTTTTCAAATACAACTACCTATATTTTATTTTAATGTTAGAACCCATTTTATCATATATTTATGGCGGTATAAGATATTTTACATTTTAGATCACCGTTATCAAATTACAATTTTTTTTCACATTTTTTGTCATTTGTATAGGTTTACTCAAAAATTTACTGAGAGGCCGTTTTAGCAGCTAGAAAGCTGAAAGTTGGTAAAAATATGAAGAAAGGATTGCACTTTAAGCCCGATATGCAAAATGTCATTTTTACTATACAGCGTCTGAAATAATTCATGTTAAATTATACTATTTTTAAATAAGCATAACTTTAGTTTTTTAAATGGCATCCTCTATATTTTTGTATGCGATCGAATGCGTCTGGGCTTTGGCTACGTTTTTTATTAAGGTTGTTCTATAGCTAAAATTCATAATTTACGAGATATTTGATATTTTTGGCTGTGATACAGATTGAGCCGGAATAAGGCAGATAGTGTGCCATGGAAATCATGGAAATCATTATAACTCACATTTCAACACCGCACAGTTGTATCATCACCGACTTGTCATTTAATTATCCATTCCATTATCCACAATTAATTCTATTTTACAAGAACAAATCGATATGATTTATTGTCGGGAATACGGCAAAACAACCAAAGAGAACATGCAAATAAGAATCTAAAATGCCTTTTGAACTGTTTGTCAGCAAATGTTACGAAATATTGGAAGATCATTCACCTACCGCGTGAATATATGTGCTCAGGAAGGTGGCCGCCACATTGAACATATTATTTAGTTTAGCTAACTTTATTGAATTTTTATATTTATTTGTTTATGTGTTTATTTGTTAATTTATTTAAACGTTGAGCGTAAATTGCCTTAAGCTAAGGATTTCTTTCGCCTTCTCCCAGACAATAAATCATATCGGTTTGTTCTTGTAAAATAGAATTTATTGTGGATAATGGAATCGATAATCAAATGTCAAATCAATGATGACACAACTGTGCAGTGCTGAAATGTGAGTTAATATGATTTCCATGGCACTCTACCTACCGTATCCTGGCCCAATCTGTATCACAGCCAAAAATATCAAATATCTCGTGAATTATGAATTTTAGCTATAGAATAACCTTAATAAAAAACGAAGCTAGACTCCAGACGCATTCGATGGCATTCAAAAATATAGGGGGTGCCATTTAAAAAACTAAAGTTAAGCTTATTTAAATATAGTATAATTTGACACGAATTATTGCAGCCCCTGTATAGTAAAAATCATATTTTGCATATCAGGCGTAAAGATCAATCCTTTCTTCATATTTTTACCAACTTTCAGCTTTCTAGCTACTAAAACGCCCTCTCAGTAAATTTTTGAGTAAACCTTTGCAAATGACAAAAAATGTAAAAAAAAAATTGTAATTTGATAACGGTGATCTAAAATGCAAAATATCTTATACCGCCATAAATCTATAATAAAATAGGTTCTAACAGTCAAATAAAATAAAGGTAGTTGTATTTGAAAAAACAAAGTTGTGTAGCATGCGCGAGTTTTGGAACTCCCTGTATACGCCAAAATATTTTTAGATTGTGCAGCTTGACAAATGGTATACAAATTGTATTTAAAATTTTTTTGTAGCTTACATGGTTTAGGAGTTATGGACCGATCCCTCACTAATGACTCACCCTGTATATAATCAATGCTTTTAGACCCCTGTCACACTATAAAATTTTCGTCAAATTTCCATCAAACTAGTTGAAGCAAACTGGGTTGATGACGTCATTACTACCCTGTTTGCTGCGTTCGGCAAAAACCCTGTCACACTATCAAATTCAGCTCAAACTCGTTGGACGCAACAACCGTCAAACGTTTGATGAGAATAGGAGGGCGTCTATTTCCCTCAAACTATTGGATGCGGTCGGTACTTTCATTGGCTGATAACTGGGCGCCAGTACTAAACATTCCCTTGTTGACATTTAGGTCCTTGTAATTTTCCAGTGATGGTGAAATGGGAATGAAAATTTGGAGTGGCAGTGATTTATCAACAATATTTGACTTATACAAATAGGAAGCAATATTGTACGACACGAAAAATGACTCGTACTATAACAAATTTGCACATCGCGATGCACTGCAGCGAATTGTTGGGGAAATGGGCAAAATTCGGCCCAGAATAACTAGAATTTCAAAGGTCGAACAGTTCACGAAAGAATGGCAGAAAATGAAGAACATTGTTATCGGATTTCGAAAAGCTGACAGCATAAAAACCTACAAGATTTTATTAAAGACGGGAGAGTGTTCCGTTTTTCTAATAATTTATTAAATATTGCCTAATCAATTCGCATGTTATTTGTGAAGTCATACGGATCTTCGTACGCGATTTGGTACTTCATGAGGGAAATCAATTTTTGCCCCATTGTCTCTATCCATCACAGCATTCCTTCGTTTTATCCAAGATTGCGTCCTTTTTTTAGGCTTTGAGTTTTCTAGTTAATAAGATTCGTGCTAATGATAATAACACCACCTTCCTCTTTTGCGTGGGGCTCGAGTACTAATCAAATTTCTATCGATTCCAAACAAAAATGCACACAAAAACACGATCGTCCGCGGTCCCCTAAGCTAACCTCAAAGTTTGATCTAATCTGACGTTTGTTGGATAGAAATAGAAAATTTGACGAAAGTTGTTCCTGACGTCATCAACTCAGTTTGCTACAACTAGTTTGATGAAAATTTGATAGTGTGACACGGGCATTACACATTTGCGCTCGTGGTTCGCCTCGTCACTCGCTGACATTCGCGACTGCATTCGGCGTTCGTTCCCAAAACCCGTTTACACACTTGCCGATTGTTCAGTTTATCAAGCCGAGGAGAATGGGCGACGTGAAGTTTTGGCGGCAGCCGCTCTAAACTTTTAGTTATTTATTTAATTTATTAAATTTAAAATATTTTTTCAAAGAGGAATTCATTTTTTTAATTTCTAAAATTTGAAGGCAACACGGTTGGAAACGAATTAGTAAAACCTTCACTATGCAGAACTTACGAATTTCATGATTTTATGAAAAGTACTTATGTAATTTTTCGTATATGTTGCATACATGTTTTTCTAGATAAAAGTATGATTCGTGTTTGTTTATGTGAAAAATATCAAAATTGAACGTAAAATAACTTAATTATCTCCGAAACTAAGTAGTTAATAAAAACACTGCGCCAATAAATAATCATTTTCTTTATTTTTCACTTACTTATTATTTGTTGTGTATTTATAATTATTATAATGTGGTTGTTTAGTGCGGGCGATATAATGAGAGCAGGAGTTACAGTAAAAGTCAGCAATTGCGGTTTGTCTTCGTGCCGTAGACGATGGTGTCGTGGAGCTGGACTAGAACTGACTGAGGTTTTTCAGTTGGAAAATTGTTGGGCCACTTGTTTTTCAACACATAACTCTTCATTCAAAGTACTATATGTATAATAAATAAAATATTTAAAATATATTAAAATAAATTGATATTAAAATGTTGTAATTGGCACTGAAGGAATTAAATTTTGAATACAACTTATTATAAGGAAGTGGCGACTAAATATTTGGGAAAACACCTCGGAAAACCAAACTGTGTTACCAACCTGTTATATTGTTTTTTGTTTTTCTGTAATATACCAGCATTTTACTTATTATGCCTTATCTACTTGTTTTGTTTATGGTAACACGAGCGTAAGTCAAATCCGGCAAACGTATAGGTAAGTTAGGTACACAGACAATTTTTTGTGTGTCTATCAAGGCGAACCATTTTCAAAATAACTGACGATTTGGAGATCTCTAGAGTGGAATTCTTAATAAAATTTTATTCTAAAGGTTCTTTTTTTCTTTCAACATCAACGGTTGGAGAATCTTGGGTAGCATCAGGTTGACGTTCACTGTTTGCATTAAAAATATTAACAATAATTTTTAATTTTAATGTTTTAATTTCACAACACATTGAACGCAACGAAATCACCAGCACCTCTCTTTAGTTTTTTAAGTATATATATAAAAAATGCCTTTATCTAGCGCCCCTATGTTTATTTTTAAGATGAAAATTAACATTTTGTTTTTTGGAGAAAGAAGAATTTCCATGTGAGGACAATTTTCTTTTCCTGCTTGCACAAACGCGAGCTTTCGGCATTGCAACAATACACTTCAGGCAACAACACAAAAAATCTGCAAAGAACAAACTGAAAACAACAATCTACAAACAATAAACTGCAAACAACAATCTGCAAACAACAATCTGCAAACAATCCGCAAATAACGACTTATACCACTCGCGCCTAGACAGATAAAGTTGCAATTGATCATGACTCATAATTACCTCACACGTTGGACTCTTTTCCTGTTTTATTTTTTTTTTTTTGTTGGAGTGCAGATCAAGTTTAGAACTGCGAATCAAACCCATTCTTGAAATAACGCTTCGCAAAATAGAAAACGTCAAACGTCTGACCAAAAGACAAATATAAAACTTGAAAAAATATTACACGAGAGTCCGGCATAAACATCTTATTTATTATTTTACTTTGTTAAAAAACGCAGTATAATTATGTTAATTTTTAAAATCGGAAATGTTCATAATTCTGGAAATGCGGTGTCAGCATCTGGATAGTTCGTCGCTGCTGGCTGGCTCGGGAGAGATGAACAAGGTGTGGAGCAGTCAGTGTGTAATGAGCAGGGAGTCGAAGAGTTATTGTTAGCGAGTTATCCAATTTATAATAGACTTGATATTATTCGTATATATTCGTACAGAAATTGCCACTATAATTTTAGGGATTTATTTATTGATATTTGTTAAAAAAAACAAAAACCATTGGAATCTGGGGTGTAGGTCTATCTGTCATCATGGTGTGTACCATACGTTAAATTCTTTTTAAGTTTTGATTTAAAAGTAATACCATGATCGGCTTACAGGCCCTAATTAAAAATCAAATTTACGCTAGTATAATTTGCGTTACTAGGGGCAACGGCGCAATTTTACATGTAAAGGCGCCTAATGAATTTGTTTCCTCATTTATATGTTGTGCAGTCAGATGTAAGCACTTGGTTCTGCGACTTCGTTACGTACGTAACTTTAAAAATTATAATTGTTCCCATATAAAGCAGTCTCATTTAAATAAAGACAACATATACATTATTTCTAACAAGAAAGAGACAATGGAGTACATTATTTCCTTTAACTTTCGCTATTAGCAGTACTTCAAAAGCGCGCCGAAGCTATGGGAAAAACACTCTTATTGCCGGTTTTTCAATCGTTGGTTAAAGTTAAACCTCTGGTTAAACTAAAAATGCAGCATTTTGATTGGTTAAATTGCAAAAATTTCCAGACAAACCTACTAACTAGAACTACACCAACGATTGAAAAGCGGCCCTAAACGTGATCGGATGTGACCTCATTAATATTTGTGACGTCACGCAGGCTCTGGTAAACTAGACCATAGCAGAATGGCACAATTAAACAGCGCCATCTCTTTTAATGTCATTGAACTCTTGCGGATGAAAATTGGCTAATAATGGTAATAAAAACTGTTACATGAATATTGTTGTTATATACCAATACTTTTCATTTACAATTGCAGATCTGTGATCTATAAAGGTGCCTTAATGTCTCTTGGTAAGCAAATTTCTATTCAAAAATTTTCATTTTTTTGCTTACAATTTTTGAGTTTATGAAATTGTTTAGCCTCCAATTTGGAAATTTTTTACCAAGAAACACAGATAATTTTTTTATCTACAAATATATGTATGCAACATTTACGATAAATTCCCTAATTCTCGTAAAGTCATGAAATTCGTAAGCATAGGTTTTACTCATTCGTTTCCAACCTTAAGGGCGTCGGATACCTCTATTCAGCCTATTCATTTAACATGTAAATTTTATTCCATCACAATTCAGAATTGGATCGTTTAAATTTGATGTTTTTTTTAAAATTAGTTAGACTATAACATTATCTAATAGGTTACGTGAAACATATTTGCAAAAAATGTTGGGAAACCCAAAAAAAAAATTTTTTAAAAGTTAAAATTCTTTTTTTAATTATTATTCACAGTAAAAATTTCAAAGTAACCATTTATAGGCACGTATTTCGCCAGATGCAAAATTTATCAACAACTATGGTTTAAAAAAAAAACTGATTTTTAAAAATAATTTAAATGTAGTGGAAATAATTTTATCGGACACGCCCCTCACTAAATCCCGCCTTCGACGTTTGGTCTTCATGACCCACAACCAATGACAGTCTAATAACCTCCCTCTCGGTGCAGACTTTCATTTTGTTATTTATCCGATTAGTATGATGCCGTTGTCTCATCTGCTTTTGACTGGTGATGCTGTACAGGATTGGAAAAATCTTAAGTAGATAATTAGAAATTTAAGATACGGTACATTTCATATTTTCTTTAACAAATTCCATCTCCGGGCATTGGTTTGGACGTCTCTGCATTTCATCTGAGGTTAACCTGATGTTTAGTCTATTCAGTCCATTTTAGAACAGTATATTAATATTTAAATACTTTTATTTTTTTATTTAATTTTTTACTATATGACTATACAGTTATAATAAGTATTCTGTTCTTCCAAATCCATTATAAGGGTCTTATAAGGTATCGGTCTTCGCTTTTTGATATTCTTAGTATTTTACTGATACAGTGGGAAGCTAATTATTCTAACTTTGAATTCTGACGGCTGTCGTAACAATATCTGCAAATTCGTGACGGTTCCGCAAAAAACTAAACACTTTTCTTACATCGTGAACGGTTGCCCTTTTGCAAACTTTTGAAGCATACCTTTTATACCGATTTAACATTAAGTAAAATTAATTAAATTAAAGCTAGAAAAATATATATATATTATAATGAAATAAGCAGAATATATTCAGCGATAAAAATGCGTGGCGCGCTTTCCCAAGTAATTTCAATCAGCCGAATGAACACGTAAGAACAACTTTTTGCCGAAACAGCGTCTGGTTCAACCAAGGTCAGACAAGATTTACACAGATCGGACCGGAAATCCGCGTCGCGACGTTCGACGGGCGTACCGGCCGACAATAGCTACGAAGTATTATAATTTTTTTATAAATGTTCCGCAGCTCAAAGAACCGATTTGTTGGTATAATTAACTCAATGTTAATTTGTTTAGGTTTATATTTTTATAGAGTTTTACAAAAATTGTTAAATTTTGGGCCTCATTTGGTTCTAGTCTGACCTGCAGTCGACTCTTCTCAGTACGAATTTCATGACTTTACGAGAATTAGGGAATTTATCGTAAATGTTGCATACATATATTTGTAGATAAAAAAATTATCTGTGTTTCTTGGTAAAAAATTTCCAAATTGGAGGCTAAACAATTTCATAAACTCAAAAACTGTAAGCAAAAAAATGAAAATTTTTGAATAGAAATTAGCTTACCAAGAGACATTAAGGCACCTTTATAGATCACAGATCTGCAATTGTAAATGAAAAGTATTGGTATATAACAACAATATTCATGTAACAGTTTTTATTACCATTATTAGCCAATTTTCATCCGCAAGAGTTCAATGACATTAAAAGAGATGGCGCTGTTTAATTGTGCCATTCTGCTATGGTCTAGTTTACCAGAGCCTGCGTGACGTCACAAATATTAATGAGGTCACATCCGATCACGTTTAGGGCCGCTTTTCAATCGTTGGTGTAGTTCTAGTTAGTAGGTTTGTCTGGAAATTTTTGCAATTTAATCAATCAAAATGCTGCATTTTTAGTTTAACCAGAGGTTTAACTTTAACCAACGATTGAAAAACCGGCAATAAGAGTGTTTTTCCCATAGCTTCGGCGCGCTTTTGAAGTACTGCTAATAGCGAAAGTTAAAGGAAATAATGTACTCCATTGTCTCTTTCTTGTTAGAAATAATGTATATGTTGTCTTTATTTAAATGAGACTGCTTTATATGGGAACAATTATAATTTTTAAAGTTATACATCCGTACGTAACGAAGTCGCAGAACCAAGTGCTTACATCTGACTGCACAACATATAAATGAGGAAACAAATTCATTAGGCGCCTTTACATGTAAAATTGCGCCGTTGCCCCTAGTAACGCAAATTATACTAGCGTAAATTTGATTTTTAATTAGGGCCTGTAAGCCGATCATGGTATTACTTTTAAATCAAAACTTAAAAAGAATTTAACGTATGGTACACACCATGATGACAGATAGACCTACACCCCAGATTCCAATGGTTTTTGTTTTTTTTAACAAATATCAATAAATAAATCCCTAAAATTATAGTGGCAATTTTATAGATTCTGTACGAATATATACGAATAATATCAAGTCTACTATAAATTGGATAACTCGCTAACAATAACTCTTCGACTTCCTGCTCATTACACACTGACTGCTCCACAGCTTGTTCATCTCTCCCGAGCCAGCCAGCAGCGACGAACTATCCAGATGCTGACACCGCATTTCCAGAATTATGAACATTTCCGATTTTAAAAATTAACATAATTATACTGCGTTTTTTAACAAAGTAAAATAATAAATAAGATGTTTATGCCGGACTCTCGTGTAATATTTTTTCAAGTTTTATATTTGTCTTTTGGTCAGACGTTTGACGTTTTCTATTTTGCGAAGCGTTATTTCAAGAATGGGTTTGATTCGCAGTTCTAAACTTGATCTGCACTCCAACAAAAAAAAAAATAAAACAGGAAAAGAGTCCAACGTGTGAGGTAATTATGAGTCATGATCAATTGCAACTTTATCTGTCTAGGCGCGAGTGGTATAATGGCCTGATTCTAAATGAATTGCGCGGTTGCAGCTTGCGTTGTTAGGGACAACGGCGCAAGTTGACACAAGTCCCTTTGCGCAAGCGATATGACGCGGCCTGTCATATTGTTTACCAAAATGTCGGCAGGTTATGTTGCATTTTTTGGTGACGATTTTGCAGATTCTAGCGAAAGCGATTGTGATAACGAAGAAAATTTGCCGCTAGTGCTTTTCAATATTCGTGAAATATCCGAAAGGTTATTATTTCAACGTACTCGACTCGATCGGTGCGTGTTTACTTATGTGCTTGATCTAATTTCACCGGCTTTGACCAACGAAGCTACAAGAGGACGTCTTCGACCCTTAACACTGATTCAGAAATTATACATTGCACCACAGTTTTAAGCTTCAGGTCCTTATCAGTGGTTAGTGGGTAACAATGGTCGAGTTTCACAACCAACAACGTCCAGAATAATCGAAGAATTGACCACAGCTCTTGTGAATATTTCGCAACAATTTATACGATTTCCAACAAATACAAGAGTATTATGATGTCAAAAGAGATTTCTACATTTTTGGTACAACTCGATATCATGTTGGATTTCCGGACGTTTTGGAAGCGATTGATTGTACACATATCAAGCTTGTACCATCGTCTGCAAATCGTGAACAATATTTCAACCGTCACCATTACCATTCTATGAATGTTCAGTCGATTGTTGGACTAGACATGAAAAAATCCGGGCTCTGATCATGACTATTTCATATGGAAGGATTCACCTGTTTGAGATGTGTTCTTGAAAGCGGCACAGTGTTTCCCAAAGGTTGGGTTGTGGGTAGTTTTGGATACCCCCAGGAAACGTGGCTTATGACACCACTCACAAATTCAACGACTCCTGCCGAACATTTGTTTAGGCACTCGCTAGAAGCTAGTGCCTCGGCTAACCATAGTCCGAGAAATTCGAGATTTTTGGAAACACGTACAAACATTCCTATCAACACCTAACAGGAACACTCCAGACAGGAACCTACCATCATGCTGGACATGAAACTGAAAATACAATTGGACCTGATGAGACACTGCACTTCAACAGACCACATCAGCCAAAAGGCTCAGCAGTTTGCACTCGAAGATCACGTTTAAATAAAAATATATCGCACAAACCAATGGCAGTGGACCCCGTGGAAGATAATTGAACAAATCATGAATGTTATGTGGAATCTAAGGATTAATAAAAGTAGAAGACTTCTACATATGCACACAAACCAGCTGAGACGCAAGTACAATGGTGATACTGAAAAAAATCAACACTGATCCTTTATAATTTTTCTATAGTTAATCAGAGAGGAACTGCAACTTCCAGAGACACCCGCAAGTTGTCGAAGAGGCACAAACAAGTCATCAGGCGGATCCGGTAGAATTCCAACCGGCAACAACGACTTCCAGCGCTTGAACCAGATAAAAGAATTGCTACACTTAAAGGGGAAAGTGTTGGCATTGGCTGTTTGCAGGATTATTATTTAAAACTTTTAAGAGAGATCAAGATAATTTTTAACCAACCATATAGTTTCACTTTTGTATATTACTCTTCATTAAACTAATAAATTATAAATTGTCTTTATCTAACTGTGGAGGAGCTGAACAAATAATATAAATAATAGACTAATTGTACCTAAATACATTCAAAAATTTTATATCAAACCTATTTATGAACCGAACATAAGATTATATTTTATTGTTTTACAAGAAAATGCGTCCAATGTTGTAGCTTGTTGCATTGGGTCAAAAAAATGTTAAGCCTGAAGAGATGGGAATTTCAAATAAAATCAAGCACATAAATACACAGTCGAGTTCGTTAAATTTAGGATATTTCACGAAGACACATTTTCCTCGTTATCACTTTCGCAAGAATCTGCATGATCGTGACCAAAAAACGCAATGTAAGCTGCCGCATTTTGGTAATATAAATAATAATTTGCGCCGGCTTGCAACCACTTGAAGAGGTGGCGCAGCGAGATAGCGCAACACGCTGCTTGTTTTCGATTTTAGAATAGCAAGTAGGCATAAGTTGCGCCGTTGTCCCTAACAACGGAACTTGCAACGATTTTTGGTGCGTTTCACGACCGGCGCAAATGGTTGCAGCGCAATTCGATGTTGCAACTGTGCGCTGCGCGACCGGCGCAGCGCAGTGATTTAGAATCGGGCCGTCAGTCGTTATTTGCGGATTGTTTGCAGATTGTTGTTTGCAGATTGTTGTTTGCAGTTTATTGTTTGTAGATTGTTGTTTTCAGTTTGTTCTTTGCAGATTTTTTGTGTTGTTGCCTGAAGTGTATTGTTGCAATGCCGAAAGCGCACAGGTTGGTTCGGGTCTGGGCTACTACAGATCGCCTCTGGTTGGTTCGGGTCTGGGCTACGCGCGCGCATGCGCAGTGGGGGGGCTCCTCCGAGTGGTGGGGGGAGGTTGTTCCAGAACCGCCTTATCTACACTACTTTAGAACATTTTGATACTTCCAATTATCGTTCAAATAACATTCATGATATTCCCATAAGTGACTCATTACTTGGAAAGATGAAAGATGAATACGGGGGGCGAACGATTTGGGAATTTTTAGGTACAGGTGCGAAGGCTTATTGTGTTAATGTTGAGGGTGAACTTACAAAAAAAGCCAAAGGTATTAAGCAGGACGTTGTGTGTAATGAGTTGCACTTAAATGAATACCAACAAGCAGTTTCGAAACCAGGAACGCGAATTTTTAAAAAAATTTCAGTATTTCACTCAATTTTACATAACGTTTACACGGAACTAAAAAATAAGGTGGCGCTATCATTCCACGATGAAAAACGTTACGTGGTGCAAGGGGTGTACGAAACCTTAGCCCAGGGTCACAAGAACATTTCCTATCAGGTGTCTGACGACAAAATTCAAGAATGCTGATGATCAATACCAATAAACAACAACAACAGAACTATTATATGCTAATAAACGATTATCTAATGTGTTTTAATTATTTTTTTAGGATCTAGGGATTCTTGTCGGTGGATTGGCGGCATTTGGCCGTCGTTTAAGTTGGCGCTGGTGGAGACTGTCAAAACCGCGCATGTGCATTGTAATTTTTTTAAATCTAGGGATTTCTATCAGTGTTTTGGCGGCATCTAGTCGTCGTTTAAGTTGGCGGTGCTGGAGACTGTCAAAACCGCGCGTGCGCATTGTAATTGGTCAAATCTGTCAAAACCGCGCATGCGCATTGTAATTTTTTTTTAAGTTTAAGGATTTCTGTCGGTGGATTGGCAGCATCTGGGCGTCGTTTAAGTTGGCGGTGGTGGAGACTGTCAAAACCGCGCATGCGCATTGTCAATTTTTAAATCTAGGGATTTCTGTCGGTGGATTGGCGGCATTTGGCCGTCGTTTAAGTTGGCGGTAGTGGAAACTGTCAAAACCGCGCATGCGCATTGTAAATTTTTAAATCTAGGGAGTTCTGTGGGCTGGTTGGCGGCATCGGGCCGTTGTTTAAGTTGGCGGCAGCGGAGACTGTCAAAACCGCGCACGCGCATTGTAAATTTTTAAATCTAGGGATTTTTGATTATCTAGGGTTTGGCACCATAGGTTGGTAACACTGGTTGACGCATGCGCAATATTATCTCGGGTTGGTTCGGGTCTGAGCTAGTACAGGGCGCCTCGGGTTGGTTCGGGTCTGGGCCAGTAGAGGGCGCCTCGGGTTAGTTCGGGTCTGGGCTAGTACAGGGCGCTTCGGCTTGGTTCTGGTCTGGGCTAGTAGAGGGCGCTTCGGGTTGGTTCGGGTCTGGGCTAGTAGAGGGCGCTTCGGGTTGGTTCGGGTCTGGACCAGTAGAGGGCGCCTCGGTTTGGTTCGGGTCTGGGCTAGTACAGGGCGCTTCGGGTTGGTTCGGGTCTGGGCTGCGAGCGCGTTTGCGCAGTGGGGGGGGGCTCCTCCGAGTGGTGGGGGGAGGTTGTTCCAGAACCGGCCTATCTACACTACTGTTTTCGCACCGCAACCAGCGGTTCTTAATCAATGCTCGCCAAAATTCCCTAATTTGTTCCCTATTTCCCTTCCCTATTCCCTATTTTCATAAATTTGTTTCAATATTTTTTTGTCTGCATGCAGGAAACCCAGGTTTCATTATCGGACACCATAACAGAATCATCCTGTATAAGCAGATATTTTCAGAATGAATTCTACTTTTTTCGATAACCGCATGTTGATTTATTTTTTCATTTTAGAGTAATCTTACTTTCCCGCAGCGCTAAGACACCCTGCAACATTTGAAAAAAAAGTTAAAGGTGGTTACAGCCCCCTGAGTAAAAAAAGGAACATTGATTAGGCTAAAAAGTAAAATAAAACAAAATTAGAAGTGTTTCAGGAATTTTTGGCAGAATAATTTGTATTCAAAATGCTGAACTTATTCCAGTTAAAGTTTCCATTCTGTAAAAAACAGAATATTAAAGTTTCGAACACACATTTTGATTTGTTTGACATTCTAAACTTATTTTGAGGTCTTGACGGGCCGTAGTAAATGGGCCTAGGACGTATCCATATCTAAATTCGCAGTTGCGGGGTCATAATAGCCATTTGGACCCAAGCTAACGATATGCCTATGATTTTCCCCTGAATTTTTAACATGAACTTAATTTTAACACACGTGGTAACCTGAACTGTTCTGAAGTAGGTATAATCATGTATTGATTGAATTTTTTAAATGAAATTTAAATGATCAATTATGTTATCTGAATTACAACTGTACATTTTTTAATTACAATTTACCCTTTCTGAAATACAATTCACCAATCTAAATTACAATTGTACTGATACATTCTGAAATACAATTCGCCAATCTGAATTATGATTGATACATTCTCAAATACAATTGACTAAACTGAATTACAATTTACCCTTTCTGAAATACAATTTACTAATCTGATTTACAAGTGTTATTTTCTGAATTACACTTGAAAAAGGTGTAGTTGTTGGATCAGTGGCGGCTCGTCAGGGGTGGCAGGGTTGACAGTGCCACCCCAAGCATAAAGTTACAATCGAAAAACAATTTTCTGTTAGTTTTTAAATTTTTTAAATATTTTTTACGAAAATCTACTGTATATACCGTCTTGATACCGTTAAATCCCTTAAAATATAAAAAGCAATACCACAGAGCAAAAGACCTTATTATTTGCGATGTAAAATGCACGCATGCAAGATGCAAGCCAGGTAGGGCTTGCCCCGTCAGTGTGTTGCAAATCAGGACATACGTTTATATTTGTATCTCAACTGGAATGTGAAGAGCGGTACACGCACGTATGTTATCGCTATATAGACCGCTCTCTCTCGATCACTCTCAGGGTGGGCAACCCACTCACTCTACTGCCACACCGAGCATCCGAGTTGTCGGCGCGCGCCCAATTCTAAAAATTATTTATTGTGGAAATTGGAACAGAATCGAGCATCAGAATATGAATGAAGTGACTTTTAATCAAAACAAAATAAATGAAACAAACTAAATGTGCATTATAGTAGCTAATAATAATTCGTTATTTAATGCGGCACATCTACTACAATAATGTAATCATTTATTGGGAAACAATAAATGTTAATCGATAATAATGCATTTTAACATTTTTTGCGGTATTATTCTAGCATTTATAATAATAACTAGATACAATTACATTTCAATCCCTATTTGTGCCTGTGGAGGTTCGTTTGTTGGTCTCCAACATAGCTTAGCAAACTTTAAGTGGTCTCCGACGATTACGGATTGCGCTCTTTTATGAGGCAGCTATGGCTTGCCATCCCTGAACGATGCATGATTGGAATGATTCGGTAAAGGCCGAACGTACAGTGGTAAGCATTGAAAATGCCCAGTCCGTTCAGAGAAGTAGGTGGTCTGCCGATGATAAGTTAGGCCTGCGTCACAAGGGGTGTCCAAAATCGGCTTCGACTCACTAGGCATGGGCTTATTCAATGCATCCAGCTGCACAACCGAATCTGATCGGTACCGCGTAAGTAGAGTTGCCGAGAAAATGACATAAAATGAAGCGTATGTATCACTGACGATTAAATAATTATTATGTTATTTAATCGTCAATGGTCTGTTATGTACTATTGCAATAACTAGAGCCACACGTCCCCCTAAAAACTGCAAAAACGACTAAATGTAATTGAGTGGACAGGATGCCGTGGGTGGGAGAAAAATCTGTTAATTCCGTCACAATTTAACTAAGGTGAGGTGTAAGAGCGTTTTCACACACACCGACAAAATCGGTGTCGGTTCCGACACCGATGTCTAGTTCAATGTAATCAAATGGGTGCTTTCACACACGGTCCGATCCGGCAGAAATGTCGGTGCTGGCTCCGACACCGACAAATGCTGTCGGTCTTGAACTCGACAAATCGGATGTCGGACCGTCCTCCGATTTGTCGATTTCAATGCTTTCTTATGCACACTTTCACACAGGAGTCGGTGTCGGAGAACTGTTTGTTAAATTTTGTATCAATTATTTGTTAATATGAGGATGAAGTAGGTACAAAATGATTCAACAGTGGCAGTGGCAACACTTTCAACACTAATATTACGAAATATTGTTTGCACAAAGAGGGTTTACATACAATTTATTGTAAGTGAAAATTTTCTCAAACAGTCAACATTTTAAGATCAAATATTGGGATCATTAAACCATCAAATGGTCCCCGCAGTATTTACAAAATACTCTGCAAAATTATTAAATTAATTAATAAACTGATTAAGAACCTACTCGTACTAAAATCGACACCGACAATGTCGGTGTGTGTGAAAAGCTCCTTTGGCCGGCTCGGAATCGGACCCGACACCGACAGCCGATTTTGTCGGTGTGTGCGAAAACGCTCTAAGGCTTTAGGTCGTGGCTAGGCCCTAGTGTCAGGTGAAACGAAATAATGGCTTCTACAAGCACAGATCTAGGTGCAAATTCCATGCAGGAGGCAGTGGATTTAGGGCATGATATGGTGCATTATTTGTTAACTAATCGATTTTCGAAATTAAGTTACGATGACAAAAAGTTTATTTTAAATAAATTAGAGAGACCCAAACCTGCAATGCAAAATTTGATTCAGAAAAGTGGCAATAGAGAATTTTCTAAAAGTTGGTTCGATAAATATATTTGGTTAACTGGAAGCGAAATTCGAAACAAGTTGTTCTGCTGGAATTGTTTACTTTTTTCTGAAAAGCAACTCTCTCCGTGGAATAGATCAGGCATTGACAATTTAAAAAATATTTATAATCTTTACTGAAACATAATAGTTCGGAAGATGATACGCGAGCAACGTTAAAACTCAAATTTTTTAATAATCAAAATCAAAATATTCAGGCTGTCATGGATTTGGTATACAAGGAAAATGTTCGAAAGTTTAATGAAACTATCAGACATAATAAAGATATATGCAAACGGTTTACTGATATGATTTTGTATTTGGCAATGCAAGAGCAAGCGCTACGTGGTCATGATGAAACCGAATCTTCTGTTAATCAGGGAAATTTCAAAGAACTTGCTTCATTCTTATCTAAATATGACAACACATTCAAAATTTTCTTGGACGAGTCATCAGTGTTTGGTGGACTTTCAAAAACTATTCAAAATGTATTTATTACATCTTTAAATAAAGTACTTATGACGTTATCTCACTGGAAATTACAAAGGCGCCGTGTTTTTCTTGGCAGGTGGATGAAACCACAGATATATCCTGTCTCTCCCAGCTTTCCGTAATTTTCAGGTATACAAGCGAAGGTAAAGTCGTTGAGTGTTTTATGGAATTTTTCGAAGTCAGTAAAGGTCGCAAAGCAGATGATTTGTTTAATTTATTGACTCAGACTTTTAACTTTTATTAAAACATTAACGTTTCCGAAAAATTAATCGACCAAACATACGACAGAGCAAGTGTAATGTCTGGAGATGTGAACGGCTTGCAAGCAAAAATCAAATCAGTGGCCCCTCAGGCGTTATTCACGCATTGCTATATCCATAATTTAAATTTAGTGCTTTAAGACGCATGTGGTAAAATTAAAGAAGGTAGGATATTTTTTGCAAATTTAAGCGGATTTCCCACGTTTTTCACTAAATCTCCAAAACGAACCGAAATTTTAAATCAAGTCAGTAGTCGACATCTTCCCAATGCCTCTGAAACGCGTTGGAATTTTAAATCACGTCTGACGTGGACCCTGCTTTATCAAAGAGATAAACTATTGACTGTTTTTGATACGATTTTAAGCAAAGAGGACTTTCAAAAAGATCATAGATCAATCAGGAAATTGGTTGCTTTTAAAAAATTATTGTTCGATTTCAAATTTTTATTTTTATTAAATATCTTCAATTTAATATTTCAACAGTGTAATGTGGTTTTCAATATTCTTCAGAATAAATTTTCAGAAATTTTGTATTGTCAAAATAGAATTAAAAATTTACTAATGGTTATGAAAACTTTCCGCAGTGATGAAAAGTTTGATGACATTTTTAGACAGGCCGACTCAGTGGGAAAACATCAACCATACACAACAAAAAAGCGTAAAACAAATTTTGACGTTTCTGATGATCCACGGGCGTCTTTGAAATTATTGATATACCTAGTAGTGAATCAAATAGAAGTCAGGTTTCAAAATTTTGGCAACTTGCAGTTTTTAAATTTAGTAGATAAAAATAATTTTACGTCTCGTTGGTTCTTGCAGAACAGACCAATATGGCGCATGCTTTTATGTACAATAAGTTATATAGGGTCAGACTAACATGGAGTAGATTACCTTAGGTACTCATATACCTTGCCCACCATGAGAAAATGACCACGAGCCGCCACTGTGTTGGATCACGAAACCATGTAAAGAGCGTGGTGTATATTTTTAAATTGTCGTTTATTTAAACGTCGTTTGGACTTTTTGATTGACAGTGCTTGTCAAAAGTCTACAGTGTAAAAAATAAAATAAAAGGTAGATTCCATGGCCTACTGCAAATACCTTTTTTTGTTCGTTGTACATAACTTAAAATTTAGGGCAGGTTTTTCAATCGTTGTTTAATATTAAACATAAAAATGCAGCATTTTGATTGGTTAAATTGCAAACATTTCCATAGAAACCTACTAACTAGAAGTAAACCAACAATAGAAAAACCGGCCCCAAGTCTTATTTAGTTCCGCTATAACAAATTTACAAAAAATAACCTTATGGTTTAATCAAGAATGTCGGTTACAGTTCGGTGTGATCTTCTAGCTTTAACTTTTGCATTTCTCTGACCCTGGCTTGTATTTGCTGCTGAATAATCAACTTGTGCTTCTTCCCTTCGCCCAACTCTTCCATCTGTTGAAGCCACTCTTCTCGTTCTTGAATCTCTTGCACAACTATAAAATATGATTGATTTAAATTTTTATCTTCATAAAATCCTACGTTGATCGAATCTGTTTGGTTCCACATCTAACGAGTTATGTTTGCGCAGCACTCGTTTGGGTTTTGGTTCAGTGGCTCTCCCGAACGCCATTCGATTTTGTAATCGACTCTTTTCTTTTTCTCTATCCACTTTGGGTTCCTTGGAAAAGAAGCGTTCGCGTTCGTAAGCTCCTGACTTTTGAATCGCTTCCCTCGTCCTCCTTCTTGAACTAGCGGGACGAATAGTAACAGTTGGTAATTTTTTTGTAGGTGTCAATTCGTTGCAGCTGCGACTTCTTGGTGCTGGTGGTGGTAATGGTTCGCCGTTACGAAGGAAATAATTGACTTGTTTGCGTTGCAGCATTGTCATTTTGCTCTCCTCCATTAAAACTATGAAGGCACAAAATATAATTTATGTCTAAACTGGTGGTTGTGAAAAAAGAGATGTTGTTTGGGCTTACCTCTTAAAAGCTGGTGAGTTTCAGGACTATAGCTCGCCTTGGCGGGGTGCAAGATCCCGCCTTTTGAAACATTAGTAGTCGACCAATTCATTTTATTTTTTTTACAATCTGTCTTAAAACGTTTTTGTGTAAAATGTTAGTGTCAGGCGTTGCCCTTGGTGAATCAATTCGTGTTGTTTTAGTAACGCAAAGGCGCCACTATAATCGCTTAGCGTGGGCAAATGAACTAGAATCGGTTCAATTTTGGCGCCTGACGCAAGTATCGATTGCCTACCTCACCACTTGAGGCAAGAGACGCTCTAGCCCCAGCCGAGTTCGTAATAAGTCGGACGGAGAGACTATTAGACTATTTCATCAGCAGCAGTGTGGTGGCAAAATGCGAGTCGACACATTTTGATTTATTTAAATAATTTCTAGTAATGTTGGCTATTTTGGGAATAATCAAGCCCGTGGAGTGTAAAGTAAAGAATAAAACGACGAGTTTCGTGTGTATTACCTTGAGGCAATGGGCGATACTGTTTTCGATACTTATGTTTGTAAGTTTAATATTTAATTGAACGTTTTTTCCTTTAATATATGTGTCAGATTATAATGGCCATTGTTACTACTTGTACGGTGTTGGGGACGCTACACACCAAACAACTTTTGCATCTTCTTGAAGATGACATCCAGGAAGAAAGAGATAAGCACCGATTTCATGATGGCATGTCCAGCATTAACTCGAATGAAGCGCGACTGCAGCACTCCCAAAACATAGTTTTAAGTAAGATTCTTCAAATTATTCCTGGAGTTTTACTCTCTTTATTGATCTCTTATTTTACTTGTGGAGCATTTAAAATGTTTAAATTCACCAAAACACTGTTATGTTGTTGAATCTATAAAGAACGTACAAAATAAAAAAGGATTTTCAGTGGGCTTTGGTATCTTGCTTTTGTTTGATTTTTTTACCTTTGACATTCGACAGGAACTATCAATCAAAAAGTTGTACAAACAAAGGCCAACCGGACGCCTAAAGAGGCACCAAATGTCAACAGAACTCTTAAATTCAAAATTATTCATCTCAAGGTCAAACATTTTCTACACTAAGAAATTTTTAAAATGCAATGGCCTACTGTGAATCTTATTTTTGTACGCACGTTCTAAAATGTACGAGTGTATTAAATGTGAAATTAGCTTTCAGCAAGATTTTATCCATCTGCATGTGGTTGGCTTGGATAAATCTGTTTTTATCAGCGGTCCTAATATATGGAGTTACAACCTTGACTTCGGTCTATATCGTACCGTGGATCCTACTTAGTGGTACCACATATCTGCTGGGGATAACTACCGTAATTATGGCATATCTGAACTTAATCCCAGGACTCTACATCAGCTACACCGTACTCCGTAAGAAAATAAATCCCGTTTAAAATGTAATTCTTTCTTTTTCTTCTGCAGTAGTCTGCTTAGGTGCCTCTTTGGTCTTCATCGAAATGTGGTACACTATCGTCTTGTACTACATGAGCCTTGGTCGGAATAGATGTTCAAGATATGCTTCTTTTTCGCCGACTGTCGTCCATGCTTATGGTGGTTATACTCATACCATCCAGCCCATAAGTAACGATCCAAATAAGCCTTTAGTTTAATTAGGAAATGTATTAACTGACGTGTGTATTAAAAACAGGGCTGCGAGGCCATGGAAATTTTGAAATTGATGAGAGTGTAGCACATTTTGACCTTGCGTTGGAGAAATTGAAGTACCTACTCGTATGATCTCTTTTGACATCCATCACTAGCCGACATGAGATGTAGTTTGTGTTTTCTCTTACAAATTCCACCTCCTGATCGCGGTATATGTGAATCAAGATGTCAAAGCTCTACACTGTAAAAAAAGTTAAATTCCATTGCCTCCTAAACCTCCGTTTTTTTCGTACGCGTTAAGGTGGGAAATTTTTCATTTGGTACAATTTACGGCCGCTAGATGTCGCAAAGATCGATTATTTATCCCTCAAAGGCAGGCAAAATTTTAGCATTTTCCCTAGCTTTTTGCCTCAAAGATTACGATGAATCGTAGTATTTGTTGTACAAAGTAGTTTTGGAAATAAGTTTGGCCGACAGTTCATTTAGGACCGAATAGTTGATCGGCAGCGACATCTCATTTTCAAGTTGAGAACGTAGGTTATACATGAAACACGTTAAAAATAATGCTTAATCTCAGTTATTAGGCAATTTAGGGCATTCATCTTTTGGTAAAAGGTTTTGGTAAACTCTCATATGATGTTAATGTAAATTTCAATGTTTAGTGAACGCAGTACCAAAAAATCAGACGATTCTGTTGGAAAATTAGGAAATTAAACCCTCAAAACCCTCCTATGGAAAAATTGCATGTTTTTTTCTTAAATAACTACTATTAGGATGAATCTCAAATGATGTTAATTTCAAATGCAATGTTCAACAAATACTATACCAAAAAATCAGACAAATCTGTTGGAAAATTAGGAAATTAAACCCTCAAAACCTTCTTATGGAAAATTTGCATGCTTTTTTCCCACCTTAAGGTGTACTTAGCAGAGCGTTACGAGCTTCTTAGAACATTTAAATTCTTAGAGTTATGACAATAATAATGAGGGTATCTCATTATTACCCATTTGTGATATGTGTACGGAGTTCACGATTTGCTTCCTTCTATTCTTCTGAATTGAATTGATTGTGTCTTATGTGGAAACTCGCACTGACATGTTATTTACATATACTAAACCTAACTGTAATGAATAAAGTCGTGAGTTAAATAACAAGACTCCAATTATTTTTTAGTGGTCTCCCTAGTTTAATTTTAGATAATTTTGAATTCATTTATACACGTACACTGATGGACAATTAAACCGTTCCACATAAAATTTTAGGTGTTTTTAAAACAGGTGTAACTTTATTTGTACTAATAGGATTTTAAGACGGTTTTCTCTGGATGAAAGCCGCATTTTATGGCCTGAAACGTGCAAGTTATACAGGGTGATTAAGGTTTTTATCCACCTAAAATTATCAGCTTGTTCTCCCTTAAATTTGGATTCGATTGCACCAAAAAAAATATAATGAAAGTGTAATAGATTCGAGTAAAAAAATTATTAAAGTTTGAGGACGATGGAACTCTAACTAACTGGGTGACTATCATAGTTTTCCTTTTGCAAGTGAGCTGATCTGCGGCTCAGTGAATTGAGAACTTCACTTCACCTCGTCTCAGTACAATATAACCACAGTACAGAAGGAATCAGTAGGTTCACTCCGCGTCGGCACCTTTGATGTCGGTGTTCCAAATCGGTTTCGCGCATGTGGCCTGGCGTCGCCAGTAGCGTTCTAAAACTCATAGGCGTAGGCGCGGAAGGGTCACCGAAGAAATAAACATTGCATCAAATGTTATATTTTATTAAAAGTACAAAATGTATGTTAAAAAATATATTCACTATAATATTCACAAATTATAACGATTTTGGACCGTGTTCCATTTGAAGTTTCATTAGCGGGGGTGTAGTGAATGCTCCGAGGAGTAAAAAAGTTATTACGCGTCGATTTTAACAAGTGCGGAACGTCAAATATATATAATATTCTATGAGTATTGACATAAAAATATGGCCTTTCTGCGGTAACACCTATGGAGTTTGTAAATTTTACAAAATTTGACCCCTGATCAGATACAACACTCAAAACATTCAGACCTATTTTCAATAGACGAGAAATACCATCATCAAGAATGTTTTTTAAGTCAACTACAGAACAAGTGGAATTTAAAAAAAAATATGCTAGTGGTTGTTTCCAGTCACTGTTGATACCTCTGGCCATTAATGTCAAGACATTATTGGCCGGGAAATATTCCTTCTCTTTACCAGTGTGATGAAAACCAATAATTTCATCCGTCCCTATATTATAATATAAAAATGTTTTCAGGGACATTTCATCTATGCAGATTGTGCAATCCTTTGAATTCTTATCAAGTAGATCCGTTTTCAGCCTTATTACTTCCATCACAAAGTCTGAAAAACCTGCGCCGATTTCCCACTTGCTAGTGATTCTATTTAGAGTGGATTTAGAAGGAAGACGGAATGTGGTCTGCAAAAATTTGTAAACTTTAGGGCCCATAAAATATATAGTAAGTGCGAATTGTTTAAATTCGCTTGAATATCGTGCCCCTTTTGGAGCTTTACTTAGAAGCTCAATTTGGATGTTTATAAAGGTCGCAATTGTAGGATAATGTTCCGATATGAATACCATAATGTCACTCTTTGTAAGCTCGCTTCTTTCTGATACACTACATTCCGAAAATCGTAGCTTCCTTTGCAAACCCTTCAAACGTTTTTTCAAAGCCACTTTTCGTGGTGTTGAAGCACTTAATCTAGCAACTGTTTGCGTTACACTGTCCTGTACAGCCCCAGAGTGAACTTCTTGTGTTTCTGGTGTGTACGAAGTGGATGGAACTGCATCTGTAGAGTTTTGTCGCAAGAAACTTCCTAGTGTACCAGCACCCTTAGAGATGAAATTGCGATCACCGAAAAAGTCGTTGTAGTACAAATAAAAGTTATTTTATGGAATTTTGCAGTTTCATAGTATACAGCTGGCAAAAGTTCACTTATCTGACCTAGAATGAGAAAATAAGAATACGCATAAATTAATTTCTACGAGCTGTTAGTGTTGAGTACCAGTAAAAATATATCAAAATAATATATAGCTAATCCAAACAGAGGTTCTGGGGTATGCTACACCCCAGAGAAATACCGTTATTTTGAATTAATAATATAATGTTTTTTTATATTTGAATAAATTATATTCGTACATTTTTATACCAATTATTGATAATTATCATAATAATACATATTGTCCAATCATTTCAACCGCTTATGGATGGAAAATTTCGTAATTTGTATTTTATTTCGCGATTTGGCCCCGAGCCAAGATCGGGAGTAGCAGATCAACGGAGCGACGTATAACAGCCGGGGTGCCTCAGGGCTCGTTGTTGTCACCGTTTCTGTTCTCCATTTACATGGCAGATGTGCCGAAACCTGAGGACGTCAATTCCACAATTGCGTTCTACGCGGACGACACAGCCATAATGGTCCGATCTGGCAATGCCCAGCTCGTTATAACGAAACTGCAGAACGCAGTGGACGAGTTAGAACTATGGTTCAAAAAATGGAGGATTGATGTCAATGCTGATAAAAGCAAAGGCATCATTTTCAGCAGAAGACGAGTACAACAACCGGATGACCACGTTTCCATGTTTGATACACCAATCCCATGGGAAGACGAGGCCAAATATCTGGGAGTTGTGCTTGACAGACGACTGACCTTCAGGGCGCACACGGACTACGCCAGAAAGAAAGCGACAGCTGTAATGGGAAGCTTGTACTCGATGTGGGGTAGACGAAGTCGTCTCACAATTCAGAACAAGCTACTCCTATATAAGGTTATCGTGAGACCCGCAATGATGCACGCCGCTCCGGCATGGGGTCATGCCGCGACGACGCACATCAAGAGGCTCCAAGTAGTCCAGAACAAATTCTTGAGAGGCGCCTATGACGCCCCCTGGTTTGTTCGGAATAGCCAATTGCACCGAGAGGCCGAACTGCCGACTCTAGCAGAATACATGCGGGAAACCGCGGTGAAGACCTTCGCAGTGGCCGAACAACACCAAAACCCGCTTATTAGTCAAGCTGTGGACTTTGACGAAACGACTCAACATCGGCACAAGCGCCCAAAAATGGCGCTTCAGTAACATGCTCTGTGCGATGACAGGGAGAGTGAAAAGTTGCACTCATTAAGACAAACATCCTTAAATTATTCCATTTCAGACTCAATGAGACGAAGGCGTAGAGGACACGTTTCCAGCGCAGCGGGGGTATAAAAAGGGTTCCGAACCCTTATACTCCTGGAGGGGTTTTAGCCGGTAAGAGTCCGGCACTACCCGGCATGCGCCGGGTGTCCATGAGGATTTCCCCTCCAACCAAAAAAAAAAAAAAAAAAAAGCGATTTGGCCGATAGCTAATGATGCTCCGTTTCGAGATTGGGCTCTCGGCTACGTCATCATGTTGCGTAGGTCATGGCTGAGTGAGGCAACCGTATGAGTATAAGGGTGCTGGTACACTAGGAAGTTTCTTGCGACAAAACTCGCGCGAGAACTTCCTCATGCATTTACACTACAAGCAATAAGTTTACACTACAAGCAATAAGTGTTGCGAGAAATTGTCGGGCGAGTCGAGTGAGCCCCTACTGTCGTGATTTCTCACAAACCTGTTTACACTATCAGCACCCTTAACTCGTGCAAGTGCTTTCAGTCGATATCTAGCGGTTGTCGAATACTGACATCACAACATGGCAACAAGACATAATCGTTTTGCCGCGGCTTTAGTAATTTTTAATTAACGTAATTTAGTAATTCTGCGTCTTCCACTGAGCTGTTAATGAATTTTAAAACAGAAAAATATGGCCAATTGGATGTATAATTGTCAACAGTTGCTGCACCACTTTTTTTTTACTTTTTTTTAATTCCTGCTTAAATATTGGCTTCATTATTTACGTGAAATTTCAAACACTTCAGTTTTTAAATGTTACGGCAATTAATTGCAACGCATCTTGTTTTTTTCTTCTGTCTCGGTAATCTGCTGACCGCACATTCCACAACACCGGGTTTTCTTCTAATAATGAAATTAATAATTTAATTTCGTCGACGCCCCACGCTTTTTTCTCTGACATTTTGCAGTCACTACGGCTCTCCTTCATGCTAGGGCTTATATCGAGAAGCCGCTTCTTCCCAAATTTCTCAGAGTGTAGACAGTCATCGCCAAATTACATCCGCCAAAATCCGACCGTCACAATAGAATTTGAATATTGAAAATAAAGTACAACACTTCATGAAGCCCAGCTACATAAACAAATAAACAAATTCAGAAAAGACGGAGGCAATCCGGTGCCATCTGGCAGGGACCGAACAGATATTTTACCTAAACTCGCACGGTTACTCACCGAAATGTTGAAACGATTTGGAAGTATTGTGCGAACTTGGGGAACTTCACTTTGGCCTGTTTAGACTGGCAAGTTAGAAACTCGCGCGAGTGCTTGCACAAGTTCCGTCGAGTCGACTCACAACGCTATTTACACCTACGACAGTAGTGTCCGACAGAAAATCGCGTGAGTTTCTCGCTAGTGTATCAGCACCTTAAGAACCGTGGACCATCTATATCTCTCTTGTCTATGGACCTGGCACCGTTGCATGACACCGGCTGAACGACGCTTGCTTTGCTTACTTCACCTTCACTTCACTTACTTCTCTCTTTTCTCTTTTCTATGACTTACTTGCCTTCTTTTGTCAGTTGACACTCGTGTTCAGCGTATCGTTCTTTTTTCCTTTAAAATTTAAATTTTACAATTTTAAGATGAAAACCGAGGTAAAACAGACTTAAGCCGGACATTAATTAATCAGGGTAGACCACCTCGCAGTTTAGTTAATTCGTGGTACAGTAAATGTAAATGGCTAACGGGTAGTTTAACTTTAAACAAACTGTTTTGTTGGCCATGCGTTTTATTTTCAAATTGTATTGATGAAGTTTGGGCAAAGACTGGATTTTCTTCTCTTAAAAATTTACCTCGGTCAATTGAGCGTCATAGTAAAAGTCAGTATCATATTAGGTGTATATGTAAATTGCATCTTTTAGGGAAACAAAATATAAAAAATGTAAGTGATTCAGATCAAGTGGACATTCAAAAATTTAATGATTCGGTAACAAAAAATAGAGAAATTTTAAAGAGGTTAATCGATATTTGTGTGTTTCTTTGTAATCAAGAATTAGCATTTCACGGACACGATCAGAGTAAAGAATCCTTGAATGGAGGAAATTTTAAAGAATTAATCTTATTGTTCACTAAAAGAGATATTTTAAAAAACTTATTTGATAATAATTCAGTTTTTTCAGGGACATACAAAACAATTCAAAGTGAACTACTGGATTCTATTGCTCATGTTGTAATTGAAAACATCAATTTAGAAATTAATAATTCAAGTTGTTGTGCATGGCAAATTGATGAGACGACAGATATAAACTACCGTTCCCAACTTTCTTTAATTTTAAGATATGTTAGAAAGGGATTCATTGTAGAAAGATTCATGGGATTTTATGATATCAGTTCGGGGCGCACTTCAGAGGATTTGTTTAAATTATTAACGGAAGCGTTTGAAAAATTCAATTTGAAGAATAAATTAATAGCACAAACCTATGATGGTGCTGCAGTTATGGCAGGACATTTGAATGGTTTACAAGCTAAAATTAAAGGCGTCGCTCCTCAAGCTCTTTTTATCCATAGTTACGCTCATTCGTTAAATTTGGTTTTAAGCAATACGTGCAATTCAATCCAGGAAGTGAGATTTTTTTTTTGCAAGTTTGACAGGATTTTCATCATATTTTTCAAAATCTACCAAAAGAACACATGTCTTAGATACAATTTGTGGTAATCGACTACCTACATCAGCTTCCACTTGTTGGAATTTTACGTCTCGGGCCGTGTCTACTGTACATAAATATAAAATTCAATTAGTTCAAGTTTTCGATTATATTATAAATCATCCTGAATTTGATAATTTATCAATTAGGGAAGCAACTGGCTTGAAAAATCTTTGAGAAAATCCTTCTTTCATGTTTTATTTGCAAATTTTTAATTTAATTTTTCATCAGACTGATGCCGTATTTTCAAACTTGCAACACAGATTAACAGACGTAGTGTATTCGAGAGATCGGCTGCTCACAAAATTAAGAGATTTTAAAACTCAAGATGAATATTTTGAAACAATTTTAGAAAATTCTTCACTTGAGGAGCCTGTAAGTAAAAGAAGAAGATCTTCTGATATTGTTGATCGAAAGATGCATTTTAAACAAATTTTCAATGAAATTTTAGATACAATTATAATTCAAATTGAAATTAGATTTGCAGATCTGGGTAAATTAGTTTTTTTTGATTTATTGAAAACAAGCCAATATCATAATTATGCAAGAACCTTTCCTCAAGAATTGTCAATTTATTGAAAACAAGCCAATATCATAATTATGCAAGAACCTTTCCTCAAGAATTGTTTGACAGCTTATTGCAACAGTACAATTCATTTGACCCAATTCAGTTAAAAAATGAGCTGTGTGTTTTATACTACGATAAGATTCTTGAAGATTCTAAAACTCCTTTTGAGATGTTAACATTTATGAGTAACAGAGAGCTCAATCTGTGTATGCCCGAATTATATAAATTAATTTGTTTAATTCTCACTATACCAGTTACATCTGCGTCAATCGAGAGGAGCTGTTCTGCTCTTAAACGAATAAAAACTTTTACACGAAGTACTATCGGGCAAGAAAGACTTACTAATGTAGCAGTAATTTCAATTGAGAAAGAGCTTGTTAGAGAATTAATTCAAGATTCAATATTATACGAGCAAGTAATTGATTATTTTGCAGATAAGAATCCCAGAATACCCTTAACCTACAAGCGTGTTTAATTTTCTTTATTTGTACAACACAATACAATTGTTGGGAAGTGAATAAGGGGATTGGGGTGGCCCATCAAGAGTTTGTGCCACAACGCAACGCCCGAAAGGAAGGGGCCCGTGTAGATCTTTTACGGTTCAATCATTTCTGATATATTCTATCAGTTGTATTCAATCATATTCCGTTGCATTCCATTTTATTATTCAATTCACTCTATATTCATATTCAATTATTCTATCTTCATTCGTTTATAAATATTGTTCATCCATTTTAATCTGTGTACCTTGTGTATTCATCGGTTGTACTGTTGTCGAAGCGAACATGAACGTGTTAGCCAGCAGTCTTCGAATGTGGCATGAGAGATAATGGGCATAGGTATTAATAAACAAACTCTTCGCGATATGTCACCGACTTCCGTTTAAAAATGCGCTTAAGAGAAAACAGTGGCAATTCGTATTTGTGCGGACCCAAGTCCATAAAGTCGTTAAATAAAGCGAGCTACTTCATCACTTCTATCGACCTAGCATCTGGGTCAGATCTGGGTACAGAACTGTATACTTCGTGCGATCAAAGTCACAGGTGAGCGAAAAATTCAAGGAATTTGGGAAACTGGAATTGGAGAAAATGCTATTAGCAGCTACCGTAAGCGTGGCGACGTTTCTGAAAAACAGGATCATTTCCAGAGTCAATCCAGGAAAAACTGCGTTCGAATTACGGCAGGGGGTGAAGCCAAATGTGCAGCATTTGATAATTATCGGTTGCACGGCGTTTGCGAACATTCCAAAACAATTTCGACAAAAATTCGATGCAAAGTCCAAAAAATAATTTTCATCGGATATCAAGACACAAAATTACCGGATTTACTAGCCATTATCAAAATCCGTGTCGATGCCAAGAAGTGACACGTTCAACGAAAGAACATGTGGAGTGGACTTCGAATAACCATCGAATACCCCGAGCATTTCACAAGAAGAAATCGAAATTCGCGAAGCTGCACCAGTATCACCCGAGAACAACGTTATGCGTGTTGGTCCAAATATCGTCGTTGACACTGCTCACGAAGCCCTGAGAAGGCCAGACTCGGACCAGCGGAAGGAAGCTATCGCCGAAGAGATGATTTTTCACGAAGAAAACGCCACCTGGACACTCGAGAGGAAAAGATCCGACAGAGTGGGTATTCAAGGTTGTGTACGACGCAGACGAAAACCCCAGCAGGTTCAAGGCGAGAGTCGAGAGGATTTCGTCAACCAGAGGGTGTGCAGTGTGAAAGCGACAAGTGAAATTTGATGAAATGGTGAAGAACTGTTTCTCACACTTTTGTAATGTACGCACACATTCCATAGTCATATCTCATGTTAACGATCGTTAAAAAAAGGAGACTGCGTAGGCCATGGTATCAAAAGAACGATTGTAATTATTAATCGTTTCTGAACTTGAACAATTTCCTTTGTCATCTTATTCAAATGTTCAGTAGATAAGATCTGATATACGATAATAAATTACGGTTAATTTTACGAGTAATATGTGATTTTTACCAAAGTTTTCTTTGAAAAACGGAACAGTAGGAAACAAAACCTCACCGAACACTACATTACTTTTTATTCTTGTTTTAAATGGTAGTACCACGTAGTACTTAGTAGAACATTTCTCATTAATCTGAACCGAGTTCTCTCCCTTTACACTTTTCGTAGACAACAGATTTCTTGTATCCAAATCGAAAAATGTACTGAATGTGGTGTAGGATGCATTGAATGAGTCCAAACACAATTTTGAAATAATTCATTTCCGATTTTCGTACTGATAAGTTTAACTCTAGTCAGAAACTAAAAGAACGTTCCTTATTACGATAGGAATCTCAGTATCTTCATCAACAGTCTTGATTGAAATATCACCAGCTTCCTCAGCTATTAAATGTTCACCAGGCTTCGCACCCATTTTTACGAGCGTTTCCAGAACTCGAATGTTCTTCAACATTTTATCACTGCGTTCCAAATGCTCTGAAGCACCTGAGTCAAGATACCACATTACATATTTATCTCCGACAGTATTGGTAACAGTTGGAAAGGCAAAATCAGATTTTGAACTTAAAGTCGTAGCTTCAACTTCCGGATCTCTTAATCCAAATCTTTTCTGCTGATGTTTCTTACACTCTGAACGCTTATTACAATTCCGCAATTGTAACATTTGTAGCAAATCTTCTCTTTGTTAAATTTTCTTGCTTGTGCACCAAAAGATATATTCTGCGAAAGTTCATTTTTTAAGTTTTGCTTTGTACATTTTCTCTTCAATTCTTCCTAGACACGATTCTTCACGGATGATAACATTGATAGACGTTCAAAAGTCAGTGTTTCAATCCACCTATTTCGTTATTGCACTGACCTCTATTTAAGATGGATAAGCACAACATTGGGATGCGCCAGAAATTTTTGTGACCATTACCGTGCCCTCCAAAATGGAGTCGGAACCTGATACACATGCGCATTTGATCAATTTTGAAGTAGTGCAGGTGTTTGCCGTTACGTGTGCAGCAGTCGCATGGCTCTTTTATTGTATTTTTTCAGGAATCTGTAATGTTGGACGGAATTTTACAGAAATTTAGAATTTTGAACGCCGTGTGTTTTGAGTATTTGGGCGTATTTTTAGATTTTACTGTTTTATTAGGGTCTTTTCAAGGTGTAAGTGGACAGTTATCAATTTTTTTCAGTTTTAACGGTTTAATTTTTTTTAATAGTTCCATAACGGTTTCATACAGCTTCAGCCATCTTGTTAAATTTAAGCAACCGCCTTTGTAAAACTTTAGTGCGCAAACTCATTAGGTTCCGACGCAGATTCAATTTGCCTCACTTTTCACTTACACGATTGCTCATCCATTTCTATATACAGGTCAGTGCGTTATTGCCACGTTTGGATTCGACATGCGCCGCGAGAAATTAACTCCACCCATATTGTTTAAATCTAGTTACTTTCCTTGGCAGAAAACAGACAAGTGACAATTGACAATTGACAGGAAACTGCAAATTGAAACACAACAACACACAACAATGAAGAAACACCTGGAAACACCACAGACAACAAATTTATTACTCGACTGGACTGACTCACTGAGTCGCTGACCCTTCTTTACTGTTATTCACTTGACTTGAAATTTGACATCGACATGTGTCATGTCATTTGTCAATTTTCCTGCAGAGAAAGTAACTAAATTTGGAACTAGATGGGTGGAGTTAATTTCCCGCGGCGCATGTCGAATCCAAACGTGGCAATAACGAAATAGGTGGATTGCATATTAACAAGTGACAAACTACATCATTTTCTTCCAACTTCACTCCAGTACAGTCTTTGGCGATGGAAATGAGACTCATTAATATACAAAAACCCCCATAAGTCCGCAACCCAAATGGCAACGGGTTCTATTTTTATTCCGCTTTCTGTCACTTTATAATACGTCAAATTTCAGGTTAGTCTTCTGTTTACAAAATTGGAAATGATGTATTTCGCGTTTTCTTTATGAGATTCTTATGAGATTCGGTGTTAAAATGTGGCGATCTTTTTTACTGAAATAATCAATATAGCACAAGCATATCTTTGTTGTTATCAAAAATAAAATAAAAAAATCGAATTAAGTAATAATATGCCAAAAAGTAATTCTGTTAGTCTTCAAAATGCTGTCCTTACATCTCTCATTACCTCTTGCAAGGTTTTGAACGGACTTCTCCGATCCACATTAAATAATAAACTACCATTAAAATGAGTATTTCATTCTGTAAATTAATTACATTGTTAATGTAAAGCGATATAAATTTGAAATGTATAATAAGTACTCAATCACACGGCGCTATTTTAGCAACTGTCAGCATATTTTCTGTTGTAGTAAAGACCGCAGTTAATTGAAAGTTTTTCATATTTTATTTCGTTGTCAGGTTAGTAGTTCTCTTACAATTTTATAGAATTTCAGAAAATGATCATCTATGGACGGTGTAGAGGTGTTGAATTTCATAGCAATTCCTTTTCTTTCGAACATTTTACACAGAATCTCTCGTAATGTTTCAACCATCCATGAAATATAATAATTTTTTTATAAGGGTGAGTTTTTAATGGCGCATAATCTCTTCGGTATGTTGTAGGGGACCATTGAGGGAGTCCAGGCAAAATATTTTTTTAAATCAATTTTCTTTCTTCTTTTAGTTATTCGTTAAAAACGGAATCGGAAATTTGGATACATATTTGGATGAATGCTGGTATATAACTAGATAAAAGTGCTAGTAATTCATTTATTGTACCGAATGAAAAAATATATAAAATATCTTTTCACATACATCCTCCACCGCTGGATGGACATTATTAAGACATTCACCCAAAACCAAAAACATGTCAATGTATTCGCGACTGCAATACATTTTGAAGCAAATATTTAATTTAATGAAATGTCAATTGCAATAAAGGTTAAATTGTTGATTGGCATTTCCAAACATCGTTGCCAAATGCATACTCACAGCTCATTGATGGAAAAATTTGGATTTTTAAATTAAAAAAATAAAACCAAAAATAATGTTTTGAGTACTTTTTACGATAAGTAACACTTGAGGACACATATTTTATTAAAAATGGTGCAAAGATGCAATATTTCCAAAGATTAAGTAGTTGAGTTCTTATATTTACCTCTTCATATCTCGGTGAATTGTCGAGTGGGAATTTTTTAAATATTATTTCTAGACTCCCTCATCTCCTAGAACGTACCGAAGAGATTATGCGCCACTACAAAACTCACCCTGTTTAGTTATTTATTATTTAGTTATTTTGACGAGTGTATATGGTTATTCGGATTGAGGAACTTTGCTGGCGGTAATAACATAAGCGTGAACTGGAAATGTTATTTTGTTCGTCTAGCTTTCGGATGCAGTCGCCAGAAATCGTTCCAGCGAGTACAAGTTATCGGTAACGTTATTTATATATAATGACTAGCCTTTGCCCGCGACTTTGTTCACGTGGAAATTTTGATGTGTATGTTTGTGAAATTACGGCCTGATCATAATAAATAAAGTATAGATGACAGCTTGCGACCATCACCGCCATCTAGTGATGGTTTGAAATGCTAACGATACGATCCCTTGCTTTATGAATAACAAAAACATCTATCCCACGGGAACATGTCCCTCGACTTCTAGCTACCTGCATAGCCCGAGCTTTATTACTCCTCTGCGAAAGATTAGATTTGCGTTTTCCGGGCATTTCAAAAACCTCCAGATAAATACAATTCACACAAATTGTAAGTGACCTAAGAATAATTTATGACAGCTCTGATGACAGCTTGCGACCATCACCGCCATCTAGTGATGGCTTGAAAAGTACTCTATAAAAAACGATAACATCTATCCCACGGGAACATTTTTCCAGGATAATTAGTAGCCTATGTGCTATTCCAGACTATAATCTATCTCTGTGCCAAATTTCATCCAGATCCGTTCAGCCGTTCTGGCGTGATTGAGCAACAAACATCCAAACATTCACATTTATAATATTAGTATAGATTAGTATAGATAACGAATAACGAGTCCGGAACCGTTATTCCCATCTTTAATCTACGACTTGCATTTCCTGTCTTTCTTGGTCCATTCTTCCAGTTACTTCTTCTCCTCTTTTATTCGTTCACCAGACGCTTCACCTTCTACCGAATCTGGAACCGTTATTCCCATCTTTAATCTACGACTTGCATTTCCTGTCTTTCTGCATCCATTCTTCCAGTTCCTTCTCCTGTTTTATTCGTTCGCCAGACCCTTCACCTTCTACAATTGATAAGATTAATTGATAATTACACTCATAGATCAAGCTGGATCCAGCAAGTTTCCATTCGTAATTTCCAGTTGTTGAAATCATTTATGGTCTGGAACAAAGAAACCTAATTCTTTCTTCCAGAATTCCCGCCATCGCCATTTCTAAAAAAAAAACACACTGGTTGAACGCTCGAACTGTTCCTTACAATTTAACTCACGCGGTTTCTTGTCTGTCGCAATTCTCTGGGCTCATGACGTGTTGTGAATTAGCGGATTGACAGCCAGAGATTACTTCAGTTAGAAGTGTTGTAAGTGTAGACACGATTCTGCTCATCAACGGCAGTTTTGTGTGCACCAGACCCTTCAGTTCACTAAAGTTCTTCTGTAGTTTTGCTATGTTAGTAGCAATATCCTCAATGAGAGGTTTTTCATATTTGAAAAACTACTCCATGAGTCTGTCAATCTGCTGACCAGAACTTTGTTCATGCACAGACCATAATTTACTTCACAGGAAAAGTCAGGTCTACGTTCGCATCGTTCATGGTACTAAGGAGAATAAGCTGCGCCAATGCATCTCGCTTATTGAATCAATGATCTCAGCATGTGAGTTGAATTGTTGATAGAAGCAACAAATGGCATTCGCTCAAGAGAGACTCAAATCATTGGATTTGGCATTATTATGAACGTATCTGAGGTCGAATTTCCAGCCCACACGAAAAATTCGAAGTATACCAACACTATAAATGAGTCATGGAAGTGATTGTAATGGCATCTCGGAACACTTGAAACTATTCGACCCATTTTGAATATTATATTTGTTTCGTCGTATTAGTTTATCTGTCAAAACACAACAATGAAGAGGGATGTAAATAAACTTTTGATGATTAATTAAATAAATAAAATGTTTGAGTCAACTTTTTCGACTTAGAGTTAGTCAGTGTTACAGATCAGTGTAATGCAATGAATAACTGCATCTTAGATGTAATCGCCCACTTTTTAATTTATCCTTGTCGTCTAATTAAAACAACTGAATTTTTAGAAGAACCTCTAAACATAATGTAAAAATCAGTTTCTTCATACAAACGTAATTCCTTGAATAAACAGAAGAGTTGGTTGCATAATGTTTAGAAGAGTGTGGGGTAGACATTCCTGGCATTTGCAAAAAATATTTTAAATGAAATTTTCTATATATAAAATTTTATTTTGTTTGCCAAATTTTACATCCCAACCCCCTTCTCCTCTTCCCAACAATTTTCATAGTCTTTTTTAGCTTCGAGCTCTCCGTCTATAGCGGTTTCATACTTCACTTGGGAGTAAACTTCGAATTTCTTGCTCAGGCACCAAATCTAGAGAATTTGGCATTAAGCATTATAAATCTCAAAAACGGTTGAACTAAGACATATGATCGATGGCAAGTATCTCATAATGAGGCACAAAATCCAAAAAGGTAATAAAAATATATCATTCCATTTGAAATAATAAAAAATAAGCAATTACAGTGAAGATAAAAGATCGCTATCACCCATTGAGCTTGAAGAGTCTGCTTCTTCTAATGGTTGTGTGAATGGTCCCGTATTAATTACGTGACAAACTATATCAGGTTGATTTAGGACTTTAAAGCTCTTGATTGGGTTGTATTCGTACAATCTATTTAAATAATAAAATATTTATTCCATAATATACGACAATAAGTAGGTAGATGAGAATCGGGTTGTCTTTCAGCTAAGTGCATTTATAGAAGAAAACCGGCATGCTGACAAATATTTTCACACTATTTTAGCGATTTGCAAACCTAAATCAAATTCCAACGTCAATTAGATCTCTTGCATGTAACAAATTTAAGTTGGAGCGCGCATGTCTCGCTCATAAACCAGTCTACACATTATCGTCAGTCATTTCAAGGAACTGAGCACTCTGCTCGCGCACGCACTCACCCTTCAAGTTAAAAACAAACTTGTAGTAACATCCATCAGCGCAAATGACTGCAAACAGAACGATTTTAATACAAGCTGCATTGATATCCACTGCGGACATTACCAATAACGGAATTGTTGTCTGAGCCAAAGGCACAAACACACGGAGGGCCATTTGGAACGGTAAATTTACAAAACGACCAAGTGGACGAGAAATACTTGGGCAGGAACATGGCATTGGCCAGCGTGGATTGCCTGTTCAGCTTCTGATCGTCCAAGGCGAATATGTGAATTGTCCCATGATCAGAGGCCACACACAAACAAGTCGAGTTATTATTGAAGTTGATACAGTAAATTGCGGCTTGGTGCGCTCCGCGGCGCAACTCCGCCAACTTGTCACCCGTGGCTGTATCAAACACCCGAATGAGCGTTCCCTTTTCACTAGCTGTAGCCATCCTAGTCCCTTGCAGGTTCAATGCGATGCAACTGAGGGTGGCCTCGTGCGCCATAATGTTTAACGGCCCTTTGTCAGTGTTTGCTAAATCCACCAGCTGCACTTGGCCAGTCTTACGTCCGGGAAACGCCAACAGCGAGTTGTTGCTGTTCGGACACAAAACACACAAACCCTTCGAGTTGGTGCTGGTCTCAAACACGTGCAACTGTTGGGGGCATTGAGTGAAAGTATACACTTTAATGACACCTTCTGCAATTGATTTTCCAGTAAATTGTGCTCACAGTCGAGATTTGCCTACCTAAAACTACAACAATTCGATCCCTTCTCAGTTTCACAGCCAACACTGCAGCATTGAATTCCAGCGATATTGGAGTGGTCTTTTTTAAGTCGTCCCAAACCATTAGTCGGTTGGGTGGAAAAAGCGGTTGGGGGCCACCCCCAACCAATGCGAGGTAATTACAACGGAATAGCATTTCCACATAGCTTAAGCCACCATTGTCGAAATCGTGGCGTTCTTTTTCCTTCAGCGGGTCGCAGTTGTAAATGCGAAATCCGGAAGTGGTGCCGCACGCAAAGCAACCTGCAAATTGGAATTAGCAGAAAAAATAACGAGTCAGGGGTTTACCATGGTCCTGGTTGAAACCGGCGAATAACAATCCGTTGCCGTACGGATTTGTGGGTCCCAGATTCATTGCGATTAATAGAATTCCAGGGAGCCGCACATATTACAGCCCTCGGTTTAATTGTTGTTGTTATTGTGACTTTCTAACCTCAAATATGATAAAAAGTCTGACAAAAATAAAATGTCAACGAACGACGTCAAACAAGTTTGCGTCAAAGATTCGCCAACATTGCCAACTGCGGAATTGCGACGGCACTAAGTACGTATAGTAGACGCGGCGAAAGCTGACCGGCGCCACTGACCTCTATCATTGTTTAAGTATATTCTAGTTGGACCACCTTATGGCAGTTTTACTTTAGTTTTTACTTTACAGTCCGATACAAGTGCTTTTCTAATTTTTGTTTGAATTTCTCTCTACGTCCAACTATTTTTACTAGACGTCAGCGGCAATAGCGGTGGATAAGGGATTCTCGAAATGTAAATACACAAAGGCCGGTCATAAATACTGCCTCTCAATTTGGAAGAGAAAACCAGGACCAAAATGGAATTATTAGTGTCGGCCTCCCGGATTCTGCAAGATGCTGAGTATGAGCTTTTTGCGGACTTGTTCTAATGAATTTCCGCAAATTCGTTTTATCGAAAGAAATTTACTTAAAAAAACTGTTGTGTGCAATCAAATCCTGCTTTGTCATATAAAAAAATTTGACTCATCGCTGTTAAAAAACACATACTGCTTTGCTGGAGAATAATTGTTTGTACAACTTTTTATTCATTTAAATTACATTATGTGGGGGCTTTTAGAACTCGCGCCGCAGAGAAAAATGGTACATACCTACTTGCCGACGACAATAAGTCGTCAAAAAATAGAAGAAAAGGATATGCTACTGTTTACATAACCGAGTTACAAGACTTGTAATTCTACCAATCCCAGAAGGGCATCTCGAGGTCTAATGTTATTTCTACCAAATAAAGCAAGTTACTAGGTTTCAAAAAAAATACCATCAGCTACAAAAAATATTTGGTTTACCGTAATTTTAACAATACTAGATTTAACTTTTCAGTGTCAACAAATTTAGGCTAAATAATCAGTGGCTGAATAGATTATTGTAGAGACCCTTTCATGATTTTAACCAAATCAGCTCGCAGACGAAGAATTGATGATTCCAATAAACTTTTTCCCCAAAATTAAATATTTTATTGCTTGTAATTATGCTAGTGGTAAGAATACACTTTTCTCGATAAGATAGGATTCGGGTCTACATTTAGGGAAACATACCTGCTACTTGATACCTGATAGTGAAAGACAGCCAGTGAAGGACAGCACATTTCAGTATGAGATGTGTATTATTTACTACTTGCGGGCCGATTAAATGTATCCAGACGCTGACACAACGAAATCAATTTGGCGCCGAAACTGAGTCTGCAATTCGGAATTCTAAAAACCGGGACAAATTTGTATCATTGGAGACAGGTACCTAATTTACCGGCAACGGAAAATATTTATCTCCGCTATTGGCTGTTAGGGGTCCGCCACCTCCTGGTCAGTATAATGTCTGAAAAATATATTCCTATCCTTTTCTAGACGGGCAAGTAAAAACTGCATTGCATGGTCCAACTAGTATATACTTAAACAATGCCTCTATATAAGATGGATAAGCACAACATTGGCATGCGCCAGAAATTTTTGTGACCATTACCGTGCCCTCCAAAATGGAGTCGGAACCTGATAAACATGCGCATTTGATCAATTTTGAAGAAGTGCAGTTGTTTGCCGTTACGTGTGCAGCAGTCGCATTGCTCTTTTATAGTAATTTTGCAGGAATCTGTAATGTTGGATGGAATTTTACAGGAATTTATAATTTTGAACGCCATGTGTTTTGAGTATTTGGGCGTATTTTTAGATGTTACTGTTTTATTAGGGCCTTTTCGAGGTGTAAGTGGACAGTTTACAATTTTCTTCAGTTTTATTGGTTTATTTTTTTTTAATAGTTCCATAACGGTTTCATAAAGGTTCAGCCATCTTCTTAAATTCAAGCAACCGCCTTTGTAAAACTTTAGTGCGCAAACTCATTAGGTTCCGACGCAGATTCAATTTGCCTCACTTTTCACTTACACGATTGCTCATCCATTTCTATATAGAGGTCAGTAACCGGCGCCCATCGAAACCGATCGTCTGAACGAAGTACTGTGCGTTCCGTCTAACTTCGTCGCTCTGGTGGGGGGTCTGGCAATTAGGGCGGTCTTCTAATCATTAGCGTGCAAGCCGATTTTTACTAACAAAATTATTCCAACATATATTACCTGTTGGATGTCACCCTCAAGTACATAAAACGACAATTCTTACAGAAGAGAACGAGAGTAGTAGTCAAAGAACTATAATTGTAAACAAGAGAACGATATTTGTGTTACCAAGAAAAACATTGTGTATCCATGTATTATTAGTGTATGTGTCAATATAGTAGAATTATAAAAAAAAAGGTGATTTTACTAAATAACACGACACGCGCTGCTAAAAAGCTAGCGGCGAAACATTGGTCCTTCGAGCCGGATTGTGCAACAATCAATCCCAGACGGAAGAGCTGCGGCTGCTGCATCGGTCAATCATCAGATTCCGCAATTGCAACAGTGCTAGTGCAAGATCTTCGCCTGTCCACATCCAACGCTTTCCAAAAAGTTGGAAAAATCATCACGCACGTGAGGAAGTCAGCAATCGGTCGTCAAGTCATCACTGATAAGTGGGTCCGATCACTTCCTATTCACATTATCGTTCCTTCACGTATGAGTTTCGATCTGTTTCCATTTTAAGTTCAATTCGATACATTTTTCGTAATCAACAATGCCTTTGACACGTTCTCAAGTAAGCGAGGCTCCGATTCTATCCGATGTAGAACAATCTGCGACATGCAATGCAGAGCTAAATTCGGCAATCACCGAACGAGAGTCGATAATTAGGTTTATCTCGCGAAACGAAGCATGGCTCGCAAACAAGGGTTCCATGGCTTCTCCATTTCAACTCAAAAACAGACTACAAGAGTTGCGTCCGCGAATGAAAGAGTTTGATCAAGTTCAATCAAAAATCGAAAAGCTTGATCAAATTACGTCACAATTCGACCACGATAGCATGCGCGAGACATTTGAAGAAACGTATTTTCAATTGTGCAGTCAATTTGATGAACTGCTTGAACAATTAAGCACCAGTTCGCTCTCTGCACCGACAGAAAGTACGCGATTAAACAATTTGTCCACATCATTCGCAAATGTACAATTGCCGCCGATCAACATAAAACCATTTACAGGCCTTTACACGGAGTGGTTATCATTTCACGACACATTTCAAGCTCTGGTGCATAATGAATCGCGCTTCAGCAACATTCAAAAATTGCATCATCTAAAAAACTCTGTTCGAGGTGATGCCGCGAACGCGATCAATTCAGTTGCATTATCAGGCAACAACTACGAAGTAGCGTGGAACCTTCTAAAGGACCGTTTCGAAAATAAAAGACTATTAATTCAACATCATGTAAATAACTTGTTCAATTTAAACAATGTAGAAAAAGACTCTCCGACGTCTTTAAGACAACTTCTTGATCAAGCAAATTTAAATTTGGAGTCATTAAAATCCTTAGGAACGCCAATAGAAGCGTGGGACGCCGTATTAATTCACATAATTTCGTCAAAATTAGATGACACAACTCGCGACTCTTGGGAAGAGTCATTAAAGGCAGCGGAAGTCCCAACAAAACAACAACTAGACAATTTTTTAACAAATCGTTGTCATCAACTCGAGGCGTTACAAATCAATAAAATAAAATTCCAAACACCAAGCAATTCACAAGTTTACAATTCATATTCAAATCAAAAATCCATGCAGAAAAAGTCAACAAACGTCGCCATCAATAATAACTTAACTTGTTATATGTGCAGAAAAAATCATAGCATTTACAATTGCACAGACTTTTTAAGGTTATCAATTTCATCTCGTGAAGCACAAGTTGCAAAATTAAAACTTTGCACAAATTGTTTAAAACCGTCACACGCGGCGGTCGATTGTCCATCAAGCGGTTGTAAAAAATGCAAGCGACGACACAATTCTTTGTTACATAGGGATTTACCTACAAACTCAACATCTGTTGTCAATACGACGGTAAAACCATGCCGCCGAAATATCCAAAACGACACACTTCTGTCGACAGCAATTGTTAATTTAAAGGACAACAAAGGTCTCTCTCAACCATGCCGGGTTTTATTAGACAGTGGAGCACAATGCAATTTTATTACAGAATCTGCCTGCAATCGGTTAGGTCTAATTCCCAAGGTTGCAAACATTTCTGTCTCAGCCATAAACAACGTCCATTCAGTAATAAAACAGGCGATAGATGTGACCCTATCATCAAGGGTAAACGGATTTTTGACGAATCTCAATTGCCTAGTGTTACCAAAAATTACGGAAAACTTACCTGTGTTTTCGTTCAATAAACACAGAATTTCAATTCCATCAAATATCAAGCTAGCTGATCCTGATTTTAATGTGTCCGGGCCAATCGATTTACTGATAGGGGCTGAGATTTTTTGGCACCTACTATGCGTAGGACAAGTACGGCCAAAAAATACTGAAATCATTTTACAAAAAACCTTACTGGGCTGGATTCTTGCTGGTCCACTTTCAATTCCGACACATGACAATCAAAGGAAGAGCATTCATGTTTATTGTGCGATTAGTGACAATAAGGAACTCGAGCACCAAGTGGAAAAGTTCTGGGATCTCGAGGCGTATCACACAAAAGTTAAGCCTCTAACAAAAGCTGAGTCGATTTGTGAAAATCATTTTTTAACCACATCAAGCCGCACTGCAGACGGTCGCTTTCAAGTACGATTGCCATTTAATGAAAAGCAGGACGAATTAGGCGATTCATTAGAGCTAGCTACCAAACGTTTTTTGTCACTCGAGCGGAAATTTCAGAAAGATCCCAAACTTCAATCTAGTTATCAACAATTTATGCGCGAGTATATAAACATGCAACACATGTCACCAATTGGTCCGATTAAGTCCATCGCTTTTGACAATAATAAAATGTTCGTGTTACCACATCACGCCGTGTTCAAGAACAACGGAAACACATCGAAAATACGCGTGGTTTTTGATGGGTCGGCGAAATCAAGCTCCAATACGAGCCTAAATGACACCTTAATGATAGGTCCAAAAGTGCAAAATGACATCTTTGACATTTTTATTCGCTTCCGAACGTTAAAATATGTTTTCACCGCTGACATTTGCAAGATGTATCGACAGATACTAGTGCATGAAACAGACCGTCGATTCCAACAAATCCTTTGGCGTGAGCATCAGTCCTCACCAATTATGGTGTACCAATTGAATACAGTAACATATGGAACATCATGTGCCCCGTATCTTGCAATTCGGTGTTTGAAACAATTATCAAACGAAAATCGCTTGGCTTACCCTAGAATTTCAGAGATCATTCAAGATGATTTTTACGTAGACGATATTTTGACCGGTGCTAATACGCTGCAGGAAGCCACCGAATTACAAAAGCAACTAATAGATGTTCTGTCCACCGCACAATTTCAACTATCAAAATGGGCAGCAAATCATTCCGATCTTTTGCCAGATAACAAAGAAAGTCATAGTCAGCTAGAAAATGTCACATTCAATTGCAATGATGAGGAATATAAAACCTTAGGTTTATTATGGAACCCGCGATCGGACTCTTTCGGTTACTCAGCCGAAATTATTACAATTCCAAAAAAGACTACAAAACGTACAATTTTGTCGACAACGTCAAAAATTTACGATCCAATTGGGTTATTAGGCCCTGCAACGGTAACAGCAAAGATTTTAATTCAAAGCCTCTGGAACCTAAAATTAAATTGGGATGAAAGCGTACCTCATTACATACAAGTTAAATGGAATGAATTGGTCGAAAATTTGCAATCAATTAAAAACATTAAAATCCCGCGATACATCTTTCATTCGTCACGCATTGAACTGCATTGTTTTGCTGATGCGTCCGAGAAGGCTTATGGCGGGGCAATTTATGTAAGAATCGTCAATTCAGAAAATGGTGTCAGTGTCAATCTACTCTGTGCAAAAAATAGAGTTGCCCCAATAAAAGCCACTTCGCTTCCTCGATTAGAGCTTTGCGCTGCTCTCCTGACCGCACAATTGCATGATACAATAATCAAAGCGATAAAGCTTCATACCACGGAGTCATTTTTCTGGTCAGATTCAAAAATTGTCTTGGCGTGGATAAAATCACCGACGAGTTCATTAAAAACGTTCGTTGCAAACCGCGCCGCCGAAATTCAATCCTTGTCAGATCCAATCAAGTGGCGATATGTGCCATCAGCTCTCAATCCCGCAGACATCATTTCAAGAGGGATGTCCGCAAACGAGCTACAAAACTCCTGTATGTGGTGGCACGGCCCCACGTTTCTAGCTCAATCTGCAGAGAACTGGCCTGAACAAGTTGAAGTGACATCGAATACAGAAATACCAGAACAAAAACGTCTTGCATATGTCAGCGTGAACAAAACACCACAATGGTCAATATTACAAACATTCTCCAATTTTCGAAATCTATTAAGAGTTTTTTCCCGGTGCAAGAGATTTACAAACTGTTGCCGAAAAATTAATACGATTTCAGGGCCATTAACAACCGGTGAATTAAACGCTGCATTAATCATCGTTTTAAAAATTGTTCAGAGACAAGCGTTTGAAGCAAAATTAAACTGTCTAAACAATAATCAACTATTAGGGACAAATAGTAAATTACAATGCTTAAATCCATTCATCGATGAACATGGATTAATCAGAGTTAGGGGAAGATTAATAAACAATAAATTGATCAGCGCTTCTAGGAAAAACCCCTACCTATTACCAAAAAGCCATCACATTACCGACTTAATTATAATACAATTTCATTTAGAAAACCTACATGCAGGAACACAAGCCACTCTTGCCGCGATTCGAGAAAAATTTTGGATTCTCTCATCGCGTGATGCTGTGAGACGTGTCTTGAGAAAATGTATACAATGTTTTAGAGTCAGACCCACCACGTGTGAGCAATTAATGGGAAATTTGCCTACATGTCGAGTCGAACCTAGCAGGCCCTTCTTTAACGTTGGCGTGGACTATGCTGGGCCGATAAACATTAATCTAAATCGGGGTAGAGGAAGACCTAAACTCGTAAAGTCCTACATTGGCGTTTTTGTTTGCATGGCGACGAAAGCGGCACACCTCGAACTGATTTCTGACTGTACATCAGAGAGCTTTTTGAATGCGTTGCGCCGATTCATAGCACGTCGCGGAAAGCCTGGTCATATTTACTGTGACAACGCAAAAACATTCGTCGGTGCAGACAATGAACTGCAAAAATTGATTGCTTCAAATGAATTTGAAAACAAGGCGGTTGATTTTTCAAGTACCGCGAACATTGAATTTCATTTTAATGCCCCTTCTGCGTCTCACATGGGAGGCCTTTGGGAAGCCACAGTAAAATCGGAGGAAACCCAGTCCCAACATCAAAGTCTCCGACCTTGTTGTCATCAAGGAAGACAACAGCCCACCACTCACCTGGCGCCTAGGACGCGTCACAATGGTGCACCCCGGAAAAGACAATCAAGTGCGAGTGGTGACCGTGAAAACCGCGAGTGGTGAACTCAAAAGACCAGTAGCTAAGCTGTGCTTGTTGCCAATGGAGAAGTGACGGAAGCAGTGTTAGTTATAGGATTCATGTATATAAGTTCAATTTAATGTAATTTTTTTTGTGTTTTTATTTAACTTTGAAAAATTATCAATTTTCCAAGGGGGCGGAGGATGTTGGATGTCACCCTCAAGTACATAAAACGACAATTCTTACAGAAGAGAACGAGAGTAGTAGTCAAAGAACTATAATTGTAAACAAGAGAACGATATTTGTGTTACCAAGAAAAACATTGTGTATCCATGTATTATTAGTGTATGTGTCAATATAGTAGAATTATAAAAAAAAAGGTGATTTTACTAAATAACACGACACGCGCTGCTAAAAAGCTAGCGGCGAAACATTACCCAATTCTTCATCTGATGACTGTTATATTGTTGATATTGTTAGAAAAATATGCTCCGCCGCCGCATAATCTTATCCTCACACGGTATTTACGTGTTTTCAATAATTAGATGGAAGTCTGTCCTAATCCCACGAAGTCGCACGCCAATGTCACCGACATACACCTGTTAAGTAGGAGGAGTCCAGCTCGGCGCGTGCAATCTCCCAGTAAAATAAATGTCGGTTCGTCGCGCGGTTTTGCTCGCAAGAGGAGAACATTTACGGGCCACTAATATATACCAATTGACAGTGCTCACTGGATATCGATATTCTCATTCTAATGCATGACGGGGAAGCAGGAAAGGTATACGAGCGGAGGAAAGAAATGATGCACATTCTCACATTCCTCAGAGCGCTTTTCTTAGCCGGAACGCACAGTAGTGTTATTCGCTGTCAAATGTACAGTGGCGTGCTGTTTCAGCAGGGGTTACAATCAGTTAAATATATGAATATGTCCATAAAGTGTCGGATGTACGAATAAAGTATCATTTAGATCGATTTTGGGTTCCCCAAAGTAGTTTAATATAAAGTCCGCGTGTGTTTTCTAGGTTATCAAAAAACCTTAACCTCTTAAAATGTATTTATTTTTGCAAAGTTATTATCGCTCTCACAAAGTGCATTTCTCTTCAATAACCAACTCCTTGGAATAAATGTTGAACTTCTATTGGTCATATTGCGTGATGTTTCATTTCAGATGCGTCGAGCACTTAGTCCAACGGCTGGCTCAGAAAGTACAATCACTTCCATCTTCACCAACAATGCAGTTAGTTTGTCGAATATAACTCATACAAAGGGTTAGGGTCCTTTCAAACGTGTGTGCCGGAAAAACTTCAATATAACTTTCCAAATAACCAATTTAATTGATCCTCTTTACATTTCGAATGTACGATACAACTATCAATAATAGTTCTAGCACGAATGCCGGTTGGTGGTATAAGTCACCACTCTACGCCACTGTTCTGGGGTGCATTGGGCGAGTGATCGCTCCGACATCTCCAACACTTTCTTGTCGTCATATCAATCTTCTCCCATATGGGAATCGTAAAATGTTTTGGCCTAGAGAACACTGATTGGACTTATTAAAAACATGAGTATTATACTTAAAATAATAGTTGTACCTGTGCCCATATCAGTTCAATTGCATTGAACTGACAATAGTACGGTGGCAAGCGGAGGACTTTGTGTCCGTGTTCTCGCAAATACTCGTCCACTACGTATCTGCTTTGCTAAATTAAGCAACTCAGCCTTAAACATGTGCTGCTCAAACAGCACGTTGTGTTGGTGTAGCCACTCTTGTATTTGGCACTTCTTTCACACCGCAATAGGATTCCGTTCGACTACAATGCTGAGATAGGACGCATTATCCATTACAATAATCGAGGGCTCTTCTAGATTGGGAACTAATTGCTCTTTTATCCACTTCATGAACAGTTCGGCATTCATGTCGCCGTAGTAATACGCGAGCTTCGATTTTGTGCCAAATATAAGCGAGGCGTTGGACACGAAACCGTCCTCCGTGCCATCACACATCACAAATGCTTTTTGGGCGTCGTTTAAGCGTCTGCAAGGCATTTTGAATCAATTTACGCTAAAAATAGACGTGAATTAATAAATAGAAGATCGTATAGTTATTGACACTTACTGTTTGTTATAAATTCGAAAACGTTAATGTTTGGTAGGTTATAATTTTGACAGAGAGTTCGCACGCCAATGATGCACGACAGCGCTGCATCACAGACGAGAGATAGAACGCGCACAATAGCCCCGTCTTCGTCGAACGCGTTCAAATTAGAATAAGAGCGAACGGTACAAATGGCGTAGATTGTTCGGCGCACCGTCGACAAACGTTTCAATGAGGTTTGAAGCTGTACTACATGTGCAAAGAAGATGGCAATACAGCGTGCATGTCTGTGATATGTTCAGGAAGGAATTGGCGCCAGTCAGCTTTCGCCGCGTCTACTATACATAATTTAATTTTCTTGTAAATCTCACAATTTTCACTCTGTTCAACATCCCCTGATGTTGTCGCATGCACTTCTGGAATCTCTTGTAAATCTTTTTCACCCCGGTCAATTATTGGGATTGATGAGCTCTGTTCATTTGCAGTTTCATCTAATATTGCAGGTGGTACTCGTATTTCTTTAGCAGTGGAATTTGAGGCAACATGAGAAATCTCTTCCCCATCCACAAGAAATTGAACCGGTAGATAAGGTACCGATACCGAAGGCACAGCGTGATATTTCAAACACATTCTCCCTCCAATAACTTTGGCCACTCACACACAGGTAACAATAGGTAGACATTGTTACAAAATTTTCTAAATGCACTAATCACGATACCTATGCACTAATACGCAATTAATAAGGTAGTATTTAAGGACGGCGTCTCACAGTTGCGTACCCCCGTTCCCACTCACCCGCTCGCCCGTCAAAACATAAGCACTGTAAAAAATGGTAATCTCAAAAACTACGCCACGGATCAGAAAATGATGAATGGTAATCTAATCTGGAAACCCCATTCCTTATAATAGGAACTTTTGAAGCTGATTAAAGCAACCAATCAAAAGATATTGCTAAGTTAAAAAAAGGTCGAAACTTGTCATCAACCTGTACAGTTTAATTTAACTTATTTTTGCTACATAATCTCCTATTATACCCGCAGTAACATTATCTTCCAAATGAGACCAAAATTATTCCTGTACGACTTGTCGTTTTCAAGATTACCATTTTTTAAGCAATAATCCTGGCTGGCTCCTCATCTGCCCCTACATGAAAGCGGTCAAGTAGAAACCGGTAAAAATCGGTAAGATTTTAGTTCAGCTATTGTACTAACGATGTAGCTGACAAAGTATGAATATTAAAAGTTCAAGATCGGATATAGTTATTTTTTGAGAGTAATGGCAGTGGCGTGGTACCCAGCGGTAAAATTCGCGGTGTTTTTAGATCAAACAAAATTGAGCGGCAGACCGTCGCGATGCATAAAAGCGCGCATATAGAACAATGCCTTTAGAAAACGTCGCGATTTTTTCCGTCGGGCGGTAGACGACAAAAACGCGTGCAGAAAATCGGTTTAATGTATCAAACTCACGTCGTGTGCTTGTTAATAATCTATCGGAATTTTGTGTTTTTCTATCGGTGTTCTTATTTTTTTCTGCGGTCGGGCTGTAGCTGTTGTCTTTCACAACAATGTTTTTTACTATAGGGTCAATTTCAAACAAAAAAAAATTGTACTTTGATAAGTATGAGTTGAATTTAATTAATTTCGGGGTGTTGATTACTATATGTAATTTATGAAAAATTTAGCGCTGATAACCTGTGCTAATAAGAAATCATTGTTTTTAAAGAAGAATGAATAAATTTATTAATTCATGGATTTGTCATTTGTAGCAGACAGAAAAATATGCCGGTACCCGACTGGGATTCGAACCCAGGTCTTCCGATTGCCGGTCGGGTGCTCTACCATCTAAGCTACCTGGCCCGTACACACTTCTCTGTCTAGTCTACTCTTCACTTAACCTCACTTAAACGTCTCCTACACATTATTATCTAATATCTACTAAAAACCAATTTAATAAATTACAAAATTATGACCCCGGCTTTTTTCTGAAAATCACCAGCCCTGCGGCTAACACGTTTACTACTTTACTGTACGACTCTGTGGGTGGAGGACGCAGGTAAAGAGATGCCTTTCATTTTTGTTATATCAATTTATGGAAATACTCGAATGGTATGAAATTCATACCTGCTAAAATAAAATGTAGGTTCTGGTTCAGTACGTATTTATGAACATTTACTAAACTGATCTAAACAAACACGCCCTTTGTTGATCATTAAAAAAATAACAGCTGCAACATGGTTGGCAAAAACTGAATTTTCAGGAAAAGCAAAAAACAGTCATCGATAATTAGAGATTAAACGACTTACCTGTAAGGAAGTTCAAATCTCAATTATACGAAATCACATTTCGATATATTTCACATAATTGTAGAACACCACTTGTGGGGTTTCGCGCCACTTTTTAAAGATTTCGGTCCTTCCTGTAGTAGCCAAGCTCTCTGGTTGCCATGGTCACAATGCTATTTGATGGAAGGTAAGTATTATATCTGGGGGAATAGGTTGTGGGTATGGGTTGTGAAATATATCGAAATGTGATTTCGTATAATTGAGATTTGAACTTCCTTACAGGTAAGTCGTTTAATCTCTAATTATACTTCAATCACATTTCTCATATTTCACATAATTGTAGATGTTCAAAGACCAATAGATATAATACGTGTTGTAATTTATATATGAATGCGTATATAAATGTATTAAATAGTGTAAGCAGTATTGAAATTTGAGACCACTTCACGGAACTGCTAGACTGCTGAATTGCCGATTTGGAACTCGTCGCCGCCAGTCAGCGTCTGGAGACGGAGAAAACCAGAGCTGCTTGGGTCTTACGGCCGCGATTGTTATTTTTATACTCATTTGTGAGACTATTCTTGATTTGTTGTTAACATCAGAAGCGGGATTGTGCCCAAATCCACAGAAAGTGACTGTGTGAAAAGTTTAAGTGCCAGAGTGCCACAATGGATGGAGTACCCGGCGAACCCGACCCGTCGAACGTAGGCGTCCAGCTGAAGGAGTTCGTGAAGGCCTAGAATCGTCCAGGGCTGCACCAGACCAAGTGGATTTGCCGATCTTCCACCCCGAGGCCGACGATGCCGGCAAATGGTTGCAGCAGGTGGAGACCATTAAGAACGAGCTCTCGTGGTCAGACATTGAGGTGTTGGTGAGAGTTGGGCGTTATCTAGTTGGAAATGCTCGACGAATGGGCCACCTTTAAGCGAGAGTTTTCCGACGCTTTAAATTGTTTACGGTATCAGAGAAAATCATGTACGCGATGCAGCTGTGTCCATAGACTGCAAAACCGTTCCAGAATTGTTGGGGTATTTGTCCTCTTTTACGAAACGCGCGCGAGACGAATCCGAATTATGTTCTGAGAGGCGACCCTTAAAGAGACCGAATCCAGAAATGCTCGCAGTCCTCCCCTTTGTCATAATTGTGGAAATCTTGGCCACATTCGGAAGTATTGCCGCTTACCTTCGCAAGATGCTTCCGGAATAAAGAAAAATCAATCTTTTGGAAAACCACCCGCGACTAGTACTACCACTAGTAGCAATAGTAAGGTTTGTTCTTTTTGCGCTAAAGCAGGGCACTCGTCTGAAAATTGTTTTACTAAGAACACTATCGAAGAGCGCCGTAAAGTAAATTTCTGTGCAGCTGGTGAATCTGCTGAGATGGCGAACGTGCTTGTAGCGGGACATAAATTTAAGGCTCTTATCGATACGGGCGCCGATGTGTCGCTGATTTCAGAACGATTTCGCCATTTGTTCGAAAATAAAATTACACCCTGTTACTCAACAATAAAAGGTATTGCTCAGGGCGAATTGGAAATTCGTCAAAAACTTACAGTAGACGTCGAGATAACAGGTGTGAAAACTAAATTGACTTTTCTTCTTGTTCTCGACGGAGCTTTAGATTTCGATGTTCTTATAGGTCGTGACCTTTATCGAGATCCTGAATTGCAAGCTGTTACCGATTATTCCGGTACTCGAATATTACGTAAACATACTTCAGGTGTATTTCAAGTAACTAAAAACCCATCAATCGAGCCTGACTTAATTACTGCACCGCCACAATACATCAATGAAATTGTGACAGTATTAAACGAGTACTCAGACCTAATGACCGTTGGCTATAAGGTTCCACCAATAAAAACAGCAACTCTGCAAATTCGATTGACCGATTCTCACATCGTAAATAGACCTCCCACACGACTTTCCATGGCCGAACGTGCTGATGTCCAGAAAATTCTAGATGAGTTGCTTCAAAACAACATCATTAGAGAAAGCCAATCACCCTATGCCAGTCCAGTTATCTTAGTACAGAAAAAAGATGGCACTAAACGTTTGTGCGTCGACTATCGCGAATTAAATTCTCATACTGTTAAAAATCGTTATCCGATTCCTCGAATCCAGGATCAGCTTGACAGCCTGGGAAAGGCTAAATACTTTACGTCTTTAGACATGGCGTCTGGGTTCTACCAGATCCCTATTGAGGAGGAGTCAATCGAGAAAACAGCATTCATCACCCCCGACGGTTTGTTTGAGTATCTGCGGATGCCCTTCGGGCTAGCAAATGCTCCTACTGTTTTTCAAAAAGCAGTTAAAAAGGCCATTGAACATCTGAGTTTTGCCCTTATCTTCTTCGATGACTTACTTATCCCTTCTGAGACTCCTGAGGAAGGTGTTAAGCTTTTACGATTGGTGCTTGAGGCTCTCCGCGTGGCCGGTTTTTCTCTAAATACGTCAAAATGCAAATTCTTACAAACAAGCATCTTATATCTTGGTCATGAAATTTCGGGCGAAGGAATTCGTCCTGACTCACGAAAAGTTCGAGCCCTTGTTCATTCTCCTACCCCGAAAAGTCAAACACAAATCCGACAGTTTATGGGTCTGGCGGGATATTTCCGGAAGTTTATCCCTGATTTCGCCACTAAAACGGCTTGAATTATAAAATTGACCAAACAAAACGAACCTTTTGCGTGGGGCGCAGAGCAAGACGAAGCCCGATCATATGTGATACGTCATCTGACTTCAAAACCTTTGCTGGTCGTATACGATCCTGATCTCCCAACCGAGCTTCATACAGATGCCAGTGCTATCGGCTATGGTGGCATCCTTATACAACGATGTAATGGTCAAGTTGGAGTGGTAGGTTACTTCAGTAAGAGAACGACAGCGATAGAAGCAAAATATCACTCTTACGAGTTGGAAACGTTAGCCATCATCAACTCGTTGAAACATTTTCGTGTGTATCTCCTTGGAATTCATTTTGTTATTATAACGGACTGTAATGCCGTTAAATCCACTGCCAATAAGAAGACATTATTACTAAGAGTTGCCCGCTGGTGGTCTTACATGCAAGACTTCGATTTTAGTCTGGATTATCGTAAGGGCAGTTCACTCCCTCATGTTGACTATCTCAGTCGAAATCCGGTTCAAGTTCTTCGAGTCGCACACAATGATTGGCTTCGCATTGCACAGCGTGGAAACGTAGAAATACAAAATCTGCTCTCGAAACTGCGCGACGGTAAACTCGACGATAAGCAATACGTTGAAAAGGACGGAATGCTGTTACATTGTGAGGTAGATTTAAACGGGGTAAAAGTTACGCGATGGGTAGTTCCCCGACAAAGTCGCCTAGGTCTATTGCGTATATTCCACGACGAACAATGCCATGTTGGCATCGATAAAACGTTGGCCAGTATTAAACAACACTTTTGGTTTCCGCGATTAAGAGATTTTGTCAAAAACTACGTTAAGCATTGTCTAGTATGCGCCGTTAAAAAGACACGTTCTGGCCCACTTCAAGGGTTGATTCATCCGATACCAAAACCCGACGAGCCGCTGCATACAATTCATGCAGACTGTTTAGGACCTCTAAACCCTACAGCCGAAGGCCATAAACATGTCCTAGTCCTAATTGATGCTTTCACTAAGTATTGTTTGCTCGTACCTCTGAAGACACTAACGTCTGCGGAAACGAAACTTCAATTACAACATTTCTTCTCCTTGTTCGGTACCCCTAAACGTATTGTAACGGACGCAGGGCAAAATTTTCAAAATGTCGAAATTACAAAATTTCTGGATACACTGAGCATTAGTTATCACTTTGTTACTCCGGATGTTCACCGAGGAAACGGTCAGGTAGAACGGTACATGCGTACCATAATGAACTTATTTCGAGTTGAAACCACGGTACAGTCAGAATGGACGAGCAACCTCTGGAAAATACAGCTTACTTTAAATACCACGTGGCAGAAAACTATTAAAATGACACCTTTGCAAGCTCTTATTGGAATCCAAGGCGCTACTCCACTCATTCAGAGCGTTGTTAGTAATTTGGCTGATGACATACGACCGGTGAGAAATATTGCTGTTGATCGCGAAAGGGTAAGGAAAACGTTGGACGAAAATGCTCCTAAGTTAGGAAAGGTCAACGAAAAGCGACGTGACCAGGTGCAAAGTGAAGTTGGGAACATTGTCCTTGTACACCGAGACTCCACCATGCACAAGAGCAAGTTAAACTACGAACTACTGGGACCCTACGAGGTAGTCAGTATCACACCGGAAGGCCGTTACGAAATTCGACGCTTGGGGAAGCGGTTAATAACCAAGGCCGCAAAGGAACAGCTCAGACTTTGGCCTTCAGATTGGTCTGTTGGATGCGACATGGATGCTTTACTCGAGGTATTGGAAGCTCCATCCAACGCTGAATAAGGTGAGTTGACGCCTTATTGTTGTGAATGAGAGTAATGATGATGATCGTGTATCTTTAAAACGAATGATGGAATTTGGAAGAGAGATTGATAAGTCAGTGTGTAAAAAAAAAAAAAATGTTACTGATCTACACATCTGCGTGCTTTAGTCATCAGATGGAATGAGGATCAGGGGAAATGCAAAAGTGGTTAAGATACGTCTGCGTGTTTTAGTCACCAGACGGAACAACAGAGAATTCCACAGGACAAATGTTATTGATCTACACGTTTGCGTGCTTTAGTCATCAAACGGAATGAGGATCAATTGTTTCATAATGCAAAAGTGGTTAAGATACGTCTGCGTGTTTTAGTCACCAGACGGAACAACAGAGAATTCCACGGGTCAAAATGTTGTGCATGAAGTGATTGTAACAAATGGAAAAGAAAAAAAAAGAGAAGGCGGAAAGTGCTAGCAGTTAGATCGATTTGAAAAAAAGAGGAGTTTCTGTTTCTGTGTTTTGTTAACCAGGCAAGGAGTCTTCGAGAGCGAATATCCCGTCAGGATGGTCGTGTAAGCAGTATTGAAATTTGAGACCACTTCACGGAACTGCTAGACTGCTGAATTGCCGATTTGGAACTCGTCGCCGCCAGTCAGCGTCTGGAGACGGAGAAAACCAGAGCTGCTTGGGTCTTACGGCCGCGATTGTTATTTTTATACTCATTTGTGAGACTATTCTTGATTTGTTGTTAACAATAGAGTGACAAAAGAAACGAGATTTAACGAAAGTTATCATGTAACAAATGTAAATGTAGTTGATTAATTGTTGTTGAGGATAATTATATATTGAATGAATGATTGAATTGAATCTGCTGATGGATTGCGCTGATGTCTTGTTGTGCGGTTTTTTTTTTTTTTTTTTTTTTTTTTTACCTGAAGCAGAAGTACTTTTTGTTTTGTTATATTGAATCAAGTGTTCTTGTCTTAATTGAGGATTGTAGGATTTTTTGAATGCATTATCATCATTTTATGAATGATTTATCAGACCACCCCGCAACTTTACGCATGATTTTGATGTTAATCCCTTTCCGAAGGTATCTGCTGATGGATTGCGCTGATACCTTCTTGTGCGTTTTTTTTTTTTTTTTTTTTTTTTTTTTAACCTGAAGCAGAAGTACTTTTTGTTGTTGCCCCGCAGGTTTTTCGTCTTTTTGGTGTAAATTAGTATTAATGAAGCGATACATAATCCCAGTCTGGTTATGGTTGCTTGGTTGCGAGGTTTTTATACTTTCTGTTATGAGTATGTTCATGCTGTCTTGGCGAGTCTTTAGGTCTTGGATTTTATTTTGATACTTTCTGGACTCTTTAGGCAGTTATGAGGGCAAGAAGGAGAACAAACTTGATCGTTATTTTGGTAAGATGAGTGACTCTAATGAATGGTACGCTTCCAAAAGGTCTAATGTTGGTTGGAGTCCCAAAATTAGTCGCATCTTGAAAAAATCGGTCTGTTTTTGCAGACCTCTTTCAGAACCCTGCTTATTGTCTCGTCATGTTATATTGTGGAGAACATCATGCCCAGTGTTGCTCTATGTGTGTTGACAGTTGCATATTTTCTTCCGCTTGTATGCTCTTGCATAAGGAACATGTCTTGCTTAAGAAAGAATGTCTTCTAGTTTTGGATCGTATAGATTTCCATCGACTCTCCGGCAGAAGTTTCACTATTTGGCAATTTTTGTTTTATATTGTTTGATTGTTCTTCGCTCAGAAATTATATAAAGTATACGAATACTGTCCATTCTGCCCTGTCCGCAATGATTCTGCTAAGTGGTCTTGGCATTAATGAAGAAAGGGGAAAAGTCGTAAACATATGTCTCGTTCAACTCAGGGTGAATGCGTCTATCTTAATAGAGTTCTCAGGAAACATATCTATCCCTTCTGCCCTTGTTATTATAATAGAATTCAAAAGGTCTATGTCTTGGATTCTCTGTCTGCCATAACTTTTCTTTAGATTTGATGCAGGATGCAAATATAATTATTTCTCTAGACTCACACCACTGCAATATTTCCCAGAACAAAGTGTTGAGTTTAAGGTATTTGGTACCGCCCATGTGATTTATATAAGCTATGGGAGTGGTGTTACCTATGAACAAGGGGATGTGACACTTTGTTTTGTGTTTTGCGTAATATTTTAGTCGGTAAAATGCCGCTAAGACTTCTAGAGAGTTAATGCCGCTAAGACTTCGAGAGAGTTAATGTGCAATTTGCATTAACCTCATTCCAATATCCTCGTGCTGTTTATTCGCCGCACACACAACCCGTTTTTGAGAAAATTTTCATTTTGTAATTGACAGGTTTAAGGTAGTAGTAATTGTTGTTTTTTTTTTTTTTTAATAATTTAGCTACCATTCAAAATCGTTGTCAAGATGACGTCTCAATTCTATGTTCTTGTTGTAATGTCGCATGATTGTTCCCAAGTCTAAGCATTTTTCCCGTTCTAAAAATTTGATATGCATCCAACCAAAGGTGTGTAAGGAATAAGGACTCCACCTACGCGTTTCTAATAGAGCCGCTAAGACAGTTGTGTGTCGCTAATCAGATAGCCACTAATTTGCTGCTCTCAATAGTTCAGCTATAAAATATGTTACAATAGGAGTGAGAGTAAGTATGTTTGGTATTCAACGTCGAATAACGAAAAACCACTGACGTGTTCCCTACTAACTTGAGAATTCTGCTCAAACACCACCAAACAAAAGTTTCCTGCAAGAACAATATAAAACTTATGAGGTCATCGTATCATTTTCTACATTGGTTCAGTTTTGTTGTGTGTATTTTATAAATCGGCAATTTAAAATTGGTTTATTTATACTCCCTTCCAACAGATCCGGAGTCCCACTTACAGGGAGAGAGTTCTTTCCGTGTTTTCTGTATTTAAACAAACACAAACATCCATGATCGGACCGGGATACGAACCCAGGACCTGACCTTGCCAGCGTAAGTCGGTTTACTATGCCGCTGCGCTGACCGGTCGTCAATTAATTGAGTTGAATTCCAACCACAGAAACAACGGTACTCACAATTGACAATATGTACGTTTAGGTTAATTGTCACATTTGACACAACTTGATAGAAGTTTAAGAGTCCCGCCAATTGTAGCCGAAAAGACATCTACCAATGTCGAACTACAACAGGTGAACACTGGAAAGGTCCACCGCGTCAGCTCCCTGATCTCTGCTGCTTTTTTATTTATTGTGGTCAAAACCCTCTCCAATAAAGAGAAAACTTTGTTATCCGTTAGTGTCATTGTCATCCCTAAGCTATTGTATTGAACAACCAAAAAACTCTGAGTTCCTGGAGCTAACTCCCTCAAAACTAACCATGAACCCCAAATTGGTCAGAGACTCCAAAGTGACTCCCACGCCTCGTGTGTACTCCTCCTCCGCTTTGTCCAAAAACTAATATATCATCTAAATAAGCATCTAACCTAGTGCTAGATTTCTTATATGCTGCAAAGATTTTGCAAACACGTAGGAGACGCTTGACGTAAATTGAAAAATCTGTCCCCCAAACATAAGTCTGAGGCACCACCCGTGCTCTGGATGCACTGGTATCGTGAAACAACGCGTTCTAGAAGTCAACACCTGCCATGAAACAACCATGTGATACTAGTCTTTTGACTGATCGGTTGTCTTCCATTTTGAAATGGGGGGTTGCAAAAATTTATTTAATTTTTGGAGATTTAGTATGTACCTGCAGGTTCCGTTTGACTTCTCAGAAAATATGTTGAGATAAATACACCTCCGGCAAGCCTGAAAGATTCTATGACTCCCGACTGTTGCAATTTCTTGACACTTTCTACATAAGTGATAATTTTTTTTTTAAGCCTCCCTGTTTCTGTTGTTTCCTTGGTGATCGCTGATGATTCCTCGGAGGACTGTGTGTAAGAGCAGGTGCGTTTGATTTCAGTTGATGATGTAGCCATTAATGGGACAGGACACAAGGTGTCGCTGTATAGGGTACTCGTCACAAGTCAAGGACTGTGCGGACCCCCCCTCTGTCCTTTCCGCCCTTTGGGAACCACCGCTAGTATTCCAGATAGCGTGTTTTTTGTAGAAGTCTGGACGACGCTGAAGCTCTGAATGATTTGGTAGAGTCTTCCAGATTCTTGGCCATTCTGCATCTCTCGCTTAGGTTGTCCCCAAATAGGAACTCTCCGATTACTGTGGTTGCTGCCACCTTTAGGACTGACGTGCTTAGTGTCGGGTTGATTATGAGCCGCCTATAATTTGATTGTATGGTATAATGTACGTCTCACATAATTTTTTCCTGCGTCCACCAGGGGTCTGCTTGCAGCGTCAGTGAAATAGGCTTGGACTTGCCGACTGCTGGACAATTCGCCGAGACGGGGTTTCAGTTGAGATGCAGTCGTGGCTGGGACAGGACACAAGGTGTCGCTGTATAGGGTACTCGTCACAAGCCAAGGACTGTGCGGACCCCCCCCTTTTTATCCATTGATGATGCAGTCCTCTACTGATGATGCAGTCCTGGATGGGACAGGGCACAAGGTGCCGCTGTATAGGGTACTCGTCACAAGTCAAGGACTGTGCGGACCCCCCCCTTTTCATCTATGGGCTGTGTAAGTCAGAAACTACACAGGGTCAAACAATTGATTTGTTTAAATATCTACAGAGTAGATATGACCCAACGGTTTTCGTTGCCCGTGTTACCCGTCTCAGTTTTCGATTCTTCAGAGTTTGATCTAAAATTAGAGGTTATGTTTTTGTTGCTTACTTGAAGATGGAATTTCTGCTAGCATCTTTTCTAGTTTGCGCACTTTGTATTTAATCTTGTTCAGATCTGGTATTTTCCGTTTTATTTTGGGTAATCTCGTTAATTTTTCTTCTTTCTTTTGAAAATTGTCGGTCGCGAAATGCCACAAATAGTATTGTGACCATGGCAACCAGAGAGCTTGGCTACTACAGGAAGGACCGAAATCTTTAAAAAGTGGCGCGAAACCCCACAAGTGGTGTTCTACAATTATGTGAAATATGAGAAATGTGATTGAAGTATAAGTATTCTTTTTACAGAACATTATTATTATTTTATAAAAATAACTACAAAAAATACAGAATACGTGTGTACAAATAACTATGACATGAGCTGTTTTTGGCTGAAACAATTCTTAAGAATAAAAAAGAAGTTTTTTAATCTACGTCCTAAAAATTAAAAAATATACTGCGTATTCAATTCAAAAACATAGGTAGGAAGAATTTCCAATTATACAAAAAATGAAAATAAAATTAAGAAATTCGTGATTTACAACCGTATATGTATTTTTGTACCAAAGTTGAAAATTGAGTTTTTAGATAGCAAAGTTAGTTGTTAATTTTTTTGACTAGTGCTGTTTTTGAAAAACTCATGAATTTAGTAGAATGAATTATTTATGAATTTACAACTAATTTCGGAGTTTGTAGACTTTCGCGGCCGGCTTCATTAGCGGTTGTATTTTCTCGATATGTAAATCGTGTTCCAATCGAAGTTATTCCAGTAGGTGGGGTGTAGCGAGCAAATTATGCAAAAAATATGGCTCTTAATCTAAAATAAGAAAGATGAATATTGCACAAAATATACCATGAAATTTAGAAAAATTCAAAAATGGTGGGCTTGTGGTAAATTGGAAGCCATTTAAGGGTGTTCGATACTTGCACCGAACGTCTCGAATCCGGTAGATGGCGACACCAAAGAATTTCACAATGTTACTGTTAACCCCGCCCACCAGTCCCGCCTAAGAACCGGTTAGATGCTTACTGAGACGGATGCCTCACATTATTTGTTCTGAATTACAGTTTCACCGCTTTGAGAGTTTGCGTATTATTCATAAAAAAGTTGTTTGCTTTAGTAGCCTTTTTTAGACGAATTACCAAATTATGTGAAGTCTTATAATTATTACTTTATAATATTTTTTTGTTAATTAATTTTATTCAATTATAAACATACATATCCATCTCTGGCATTAGCCAGGAAAACAATTGCCTAACGTCGCACATTTCAATAAAAATCAATTATGCTCGAATATCAATAAAAGTTTTATCTAATTATTGCATTATGGTCTAGGCGTTCAGCGTTCAGGTTGCTATTCGATTATTACAATTATTTATAATTTTTATATTTGCTTATGGTACTGAGAAGAGTCGACTAAAATATAAACCTAAACAAATTAACATTGAGTTAATTATTCCAACAAATCGGTTCTTTGAGCTGCGGAACATTTATAAAAAAATTATAATACTTCGTAGCTATTGTCGGCCGGTACGCCCGTCGAACGTCGCGACGCGGATTTCCGGTCCGATCTGTGTAAATCTTGTCTGACCTTGATTGAACCAGACGCTGTTTCGGCAAAAAGTTGTTCTTACGTGTTCATTCGGCTGATTGAAATTACTTGGGAAAGCGCGCCACGCATTTTTATCGCTGAATATATTCTGCTTATTTCATTGTAAACTCTAACATATTTTTCTAGCTTTAATTTAATTAATTTTACTTAATGTTAAATCGGTATAAAAGGTATCCTTCAAAAGTTTGCAAAAGGGCAACCGTTCACGATGTAAGAAAAGTTTTCTGGTGTTTAGTTTTTTGCGGAACCGTCACGAATTTGCAGATATAGCCGTCAGAATTCAAAGTTACAATAATTAGCTTCCCACTGTATCAGTAAAATACTAAGAATATCAAAAAGCGAAGACCGATACCTTATAAGACCCTTATAATGGATTTGGAAGAACATAATACTTATTATAACTGTATTGTCATATAGTAAAAAATTAAATAAAAAAATTAAAGTATTTAAATATTAATATATTATTATAAAAAATATGTACTAAAAAAAATTAAGTATTTAATTTTTTTTAGGAAAACATCTTTAGGGTAGCGTAAATAGCGTTCACTACAATGCCACCCCCCCTTATTATGATTATATTTCACCAAAATTATTTCGAGAGAAATAAATCCGTACCGCTACACAATTTGTACACATAGTAGTGATTTCATTTGAAGTAATACTTTACGAAAATCTTGCACGGGTTAAACATCTAAGCTCTTTATGGACGGCAATGGCATAATAGTACGTCATTAGAATTTGAACCGACTTGAGTCTTGCAAGACAACGACGACGTGGATGCAAACCTTTTATAATTTGCTCTTACTTTTAAATTACAGCATTATTGAATTGCGGACACACATTTGCCTGTCACGAGTTTCAGAAACATTTACATTTATTTATTTTTTATTAAACACGTTTAGTCAATCTGAATTACTCACTTGTATGTTCGATTTATATATTTATTGTAAATTAGAACTCATAACCAAAATAAAATTTGTAGAGAATAAGCCGAATGAGCATTAAATGCGGTGAAGTTCTAAAATGGACTGAATAGACTAAACATCAGGTTAACCTCAGATGAAATGCAGAGACGTCCAAACCAATGCCCGGAGATGGAATTTGTTAAAGAAAATATGAAATGTACCCTCTCTTAAATTTCTAATTATCTACTTAAGATTTTTCCAATCCTGTACAGCATAACCGGTCAAAAGCAGATGAGACAACGGCATCATACTAATCGGATAAATAACAAAATGAAAGTCTGCACCGAGAGGGAGGTTATTAGACTGTCATTGGTTGTGGGTCATGAAGACCAAACGTCGAAGGCGGGATTTAGTGAGGGGCGTGTCCGATAAAATTATTTCCACTACATTTAAATTATTTTAAAAAATCTGTTTTTTTTTTAAACCATAGTTGTTGATAAACTTAGCATTTGGCGAAATACGTGCCTATAAATGGTTACTTTGAAATTTTTACTGTAAATAATAATTAAAAAAAGATTTTTAACTTTTCAAAAATTTTTTTTTTGGGTTTCCCAACATTTTTTGCAAATATGTTTCACGTAACCTATTAGATAATGTTATAGTCTAACTAATTTAAAAAAACCATCAAATTTAAACGATCCAATTCTGAATTGTGATGGAATAAAATTTACATGTTAAATGAATAGGCTGAATAGAGGTATCCGACGCCCTTAATAGGGTTTTTAATTTCTTGAAATCGGAATTTTACAGCGATTGCCGCTTTTTAACAATCATCTTGTGTACGAATCTTTATAATTCGAATTCGAACTGTATATAATGAATTACCTGGAAAAGAATATTACCCGGATTCTGAAACTGATAAGGAGGAACAAGCTTCTTTTCAAATCTATCAGAAGGAATCCTTTCTTAGAAATAAGCCGTTTTCTTCATCGCACAGACAATACAAATCCTGATTTACATGACAAGACAAAACCAATCTATAGGAAGAACTAATTAAATGGCCGAAAGCATTTCTCAGTACTGTACAGCTGTAAAAGGAAAGAAATAGCGGTGGTGTTTATTTACATGGACTCCTGGCGTTTTACCTATACCTGTGTTTTTATTCCGACACAAGAGCCGCTGGTTTTATCAACAAAGATCGGGACATTATCTGTACCCATCGTTTGCAGTTCCGGAAATTGCGTGATGAATGAACATGCAAGTCTGTGCTGTAACTCGCTAATATTGAAAAAAAATTTTTATAATACTTATCTAAGCAGTTACGAATAATCTACAGGTGTCCCATCCAAAAATTGACAAATACCTTTCTATACCTAAAACCACCCGTTTTTTGGATAATTCAATTTCTATGTTTATCTAAACCGATGAATCAATTTATGCTAATTTTTGATTCCGAAATGGCACATCAATAGAAAATAAGGATAAATGTGGCGATTTGTATGATTTATTTGCTCGCTTTCGAATACTGCAGATCATAAAAATGCAAATATCTCAAAAGGTACAGGACAGTAGGTAGCTAGTCGTCATCAAACTTTAGACTTTTAAATTTATTTATCATTAAAATATTATTGATACAAAATATTGCCGTTCTTTTTTTAGTTACAACGATGTTGCAGCTGTGATTTTTTAAAATGGTAAGCAAGAACGCCATGTTTGTTTAAATCAGTTCAGTAATTGTTTATAAATACGTACTGAAGCAGAATCAACATTTTTATTTTGAGGCGGTATGAATTTCATTCATTTCGTTCTTGAATGGAAGGCATTCCTTTACCTGGGTCTTCCACCCGTAGAGTCGCACAAGAAAGTAGTAAACGTTGTAGCCGCAGGGCTGATGAGCCTTAGGAGGGGTCATGTGTATGTATGTATGTTTGAACATATGGGTGAGGCAAGTTTCATGTACATTTTCAAAATATAATTTTGTAATTAAACAAAAAATTTTCAAAATTCAGAAATTATTTTTATAATTAGGAGCATAAGTTATAACGGCGCAAATTTGATTTAGAATTAGGCCCTAAGTCATCATTGACGTTGAGTCTGATTAGCCGAAAGGCGAAAGGAAAGAGAGAACTCGTCATATTATTTTTTCTATTTTCAATGATTCCAAATAGTAGTTTTGGCGTTTTAAATTGATCGTGAATGATTTTCGATTATGTTGGGTTTCGACCAAAGTGTATTTCAAGTCTCTCCGCCTATGAGTCTGATTACGCAATTGTTTCGTGGTAAGTGCAGACTCGGATCTCTAGTTCGACATGACAGAAATCTGTTTACTGTTTAAAGACGTTTCACCTCTACTCGGTAGAGAACGCTTTCACTGGTCAAATAAAAATTGAATTTAAAGAGATTGCAGATGCAAGTGCCATCTAGCGGTCAAAAATCAGTAGAGTTTGTGAGACGCCGCTCTTAAGGGTGTTCGATACTTGTACCGAACGTCTCGAATCCGATAGATGGCGACACCAAAGAATTTCACAATGTTACTGTTAACCCCGCCCACCAGTCCCGCCTAAGAACCGGATAGATGCTTACTGAGACGGATCCCTCACATTATTTGTTGTGAATTACAGTTTCACCGCTTTGCGAGTTTGCGTATTATTCATAAAAAAGTTGTTTGCTTTAGTAGCCTTTTTTAGACGAATTACCAAATTATGTGAAGTCTTATAATTATTACTTTATAATTTTTTTTTTGGTAATTAATTTTATTCAATTATAGACATACATATCCATCTCTGGCATTAGCAAGGAAAGCAATTGCCTAACGTTTCACATTTCATTAAAAATCAATTATGCTCGAATATCAATAAAAGTAAAGTTTTTTCTAATTATTGCATTATGGTCTAGGCGTTCAGCGGTCAGGTTACTATTCGATTATTACTATTATTTATTATTTTTATATTTGTTTATGGTACTGAGAAGAGTCGACTGCAGGTCGGACTAGAACCGAATGAGGCCCAAAATTTAACAATTTTTGTAAAACTATAAAAATATAAACCTAAACAAATTAACATTGAGTTAATTATTTCAACAAATCGGTTCTTTGAGCTGCGGAACATTTATAAAAAAATTATAATACTTCGTAGCTATTGTCGGCCGGTACTTGGGAAAGCGCGCCACGCATTTTTATCGCTGAATATATTCTGCTTATTTCATTGTAAACTCTAACATATTTTTCTAGCTTTAATTTAATTAATTTTACTTAATGTTAAATCGGTATAAAAGGTATCCTTCAAAAGTTTGCAAAAGGGCAACCGTTCACGATGTAAGAAAAGTTTTCTGGTGTTTAGTTTTTTGCGTAACCGTCACGAATTTGCAGATATAGTTACGACAGCCATCAGAATTCAAAGTTAGAATAACTAGCTTCCCACTGTATCAGTAAAATACTAAGAATATCAAAAAGCGAAGACCGATACCTTATAAGACCCTTATAATGGATTTGGAAGAACAGAATACTTATTATAACTGTATAGTCATATAGTAAAAAATTAAAGTATTTAAATTTCAATATACTAAAAAAAATTAAGTATTTAAATTTTTTTAGGAAAACATGTTACAATCTTTAGGGTAGCGTAAATAGCGTTCACTACAATGCCACCCCCCCTTATTATAATTATATTTCACCAAAATTATTTCGAGAGAAATAAATCCGTACCGCTACACAATTTGCCCTATCATAGTAGTGATTTCATTTGATGTAATACTTTACGAAAATCTTGCACGGGTTAAACATCTAAGCTCTTTATGGACGGCAATGGCATAATAGTACATCATTAGAATTTGAACCCACTTGTGTCTTGCAAGACAACGACGACGTGGATGCAAACCTTTTATAATTTGCTCTTTCTTTTAAATTATAACATTATCGAATTGCGGACACACATTTGTCTGTCACGAGTTTCAAAAACATTTACATTTATTTATTTTTTATTAAACACGTTTAGTCAATCTGAATTACTTACTCGTATGTTCGATTTATATATTTATTGTCAATAAGAACTCATAACCAAAATAAAATTTGCCGAATGAGAATTAAATGCGGTGAAGTTCTAAAATGGACTGAATAGACTAAACATCAGGTTAACCTCAGATGAAATGCAGAGACGTCCAAACCAATGCCCGGAGATGAAATTTGTTAAAGAAAATATGAAATGTACCGTCTCTGAAATTTCTAATTATCTACTTAAGATTTTTCTAATCCTGTACAGCATAACCGGTCAAAAGCAGATGAGACAACGTCATCATACTAATCGGATAAATAACAAAATGAAGGCCTGCACCGAGAGGGAGGTTATTAGACTGTCATTGGTTGTGGGTCATGAAAACCAAACGTTGAAGGCGGGATTTAGTGAGGGGCGTGTCCGATAAAATTACTTCCACTACATTTAAATTATTTTAAAAAATCTGTTTTTTTTTTTAAACCATAGTTGTTGATAAACTTAGCATCTGGCGAAATACGTGCCTATAAATGGTTGCTTTAAAATGTTTACTAAGAAAAATAATTTAAATTTTTTTTTTAACTTTTTACAATTTTTTTTTTTTGGGTTTCCCAATATTTTTTGCAAATATATTTCACGTAACCTATTAGATAATGTTATAGTCTAACTACTTAAAAAAAACCATCAAATTTAAACGATCCAATTCTGAATTGTGATGGAATAAAATTTACATGTTAAATGAATAGGCTGACTAGAGGTATCCGACGCCCTTAATATGCTGAATTTAGTACTGAAACTGCGCGCGCAGATTTAATTTAAAAGAAAGTACACATACATATAGATACAAATTACGAAGTTGCTGCATGACACAGAAAGATAAAATTAGGATTAAAGTAAGTCCACGACTCTGTGCAATGATTTGAATTATGAATTTTTGGCAGCACGTCCTATTTTCTTGAACCTCGATCTCCTAAATTTGCCCGCACAGTTTCAGTACTGAATTCAGTATCGTGTCAGACGGCTCTAAGCTCCGGGTGTCGTCCACGTCTGAACCGCCACTGATAATGTTCACAGCAGTCATCGACGAAAAGTCTGATAGGATTTGTTGGGTTAGCCCGAGAAAGATCACCTCTGAAAAGTAATTTATGATTTAACGATAGAAAATTAAACAAAAGAACTTTGTTACAATTATATTATTCGATAACATCACAAACACAATAAAAAACGCAAAACAAATTACTTAATTCTTATTTTTAGCATCTAAATAGTGGCAAGCACACCTTGCAGCAAGCGTGGCAGCAACCCCCAAACCAAAACTAATAATATGCCAGAGATAACTCAACGGAATCGTTGGTCTCTTCTTTGCCATTGTGCAAATAAACTCCGCCTTGCTGTCGCTGTACGGAGGATATCTGGCATTTTGTAATTTCTCTCCCAGTTTGCCAGTGTTCTTAATTAAAGTCGCCTTCTTGTGCGAAAAGGTATGGAAGGTGTGTTTGCCGTGGTAAGAACCTATACCACTATTACCAACTCCTCCGAAGGGCAAGCTATCACAAGAAAAGTGCATCAAGGTATCGTTGACGCAAACTCCACCGCTTGACGTGTTGCTAATGAACAAGTCCACATCTGGTTTCTTATTCGAGAAGATGTACAACGCCAACGGCTTCTCGTTTTGATTGATATAGTTGATGGCGTCAGCTGCGTTGTCCACGTTTAAAATAGGAAGTATCGGTCCGAAGATTTCCTCTTGCATAATTGGATCGGTCGGTTTCACGTCCACCACGATGGTGGGCTCGATGTAGAGGTCAGCGGCATCGTAGTCACCACCGTACGCGATTTTCACATTAATCAACAAATTTATAACGCGTTTGAAATGCGCTGCATTGACGATTCTTCCATAATCGGGCGACTGCTTAGTTTTGTCGCCGTACCATTTCTTCAGGACACCTTCAACCGCACGTAAGAACTTTTCCTGAACTTCTTTAGTGCACAGCAAATAGTCCGGAGCTATACAACTCTGACCCGCGTTGAAACACTTGCCCCAAAGGATCCTGTTCACTGCAATCTCAACGTCGACGGAGCTGTCCAAGTAAACAGGACTCTTCCCACCCAACTCCAATGTCACAGGAGTTATAAATTTCGCAGCCGCTTCGTTGATAATTCGTCCGACGTTAGTAGATCCGGTGTAGAAGATATAATCGAAGCGTTGCTTTATAAGCTGCGTAGTTTCAGGAACTCCTCCTTCGAACACTTTATAGCAGTCGCCGTCGAGGTATTTAGGCACCAATTCAGCTATTAGCTTCGAACTTACTGGAGCTAGCTCACTCGGTTTGATTACTGCACAATTTCCAGCAGCGATGGCACCGGAAAGCGGTGCGAAAACCAGCTGGAAGGGATAGTTCCAAGCGCCAATAATAAGCACCACGCCGTACGGTTCCTCGTGGACGAGCACTTGATCCAGCAAGTTCACCAAACCCTTTTCCGGTTTATCCGCTTCCATCAACGACCCCAAACTGAAAATTAGGCCACGCACATCGTTCTTTAAGTGCTCCACTTCGGAAATGAGGGCTTCGTTTTTGCATTTGTGCAAATCCTCAGCGAGGGCCGACAGTATTGCTGGGGTATTGTCTTCATACAGTTTCAATAAAGCTTTCAGTTGGTTTCTTCTGAAGGGTTCACTTTTGGTGATGCCACTCGCGAAGGAGGTGCGCAATTGCGCTACAATCTCCGAAGGGTTGGACATAGTGGCTACGATGTATTGAAACGAATCGATGATGACTTACAAGTTCAGAGGTGACACGACGACTGCGTCGCGTTATGGAAAAATGGTAATGTATTCGAACTGGTCGACCTTAGTCCGGATGGCAGGTTTTTCGATATGCGCTGGAATTGTTTCAAAAATACGACGAGTACTTGAGTCACCTTGGAACGAAAATAGTTTAATGATAGATGTGGTGCCAACTTGCCGCCGGAATTTAAATTCTAAAGTTCCGGTGACAACCGAGGGCGCCACGATCGAACCATGACGAAGAGAAGAAGGGCTCGCTCTCTTCCGTTCCGACCGTCCTCGTTAGCAGACCAAATCATCACACATATTCATTTTTGTTGTTAAGTTTTGAATAAACGCAAATAAACTGGATGTAATCCACACAGAGTTTCGCATAAGCTACAATAGACAAAGTCTATTTGTGATTGATGAGGCTGCATTAAATTATAAAACGATGTTATTCTGTTTAATAATATTACTTATTATTCTGAAATTCCAATTACAAAAACATCATAAGAATATACAACAACGAACGGAGGCTCAGAAGGCCATGGACCCGGGCTTTTTTTTATTTTTTACTTGATATAAGATTTGATATAAAATTTAACAGGAACTGTCGATTTAAAAGTTGCCCAAATGAAGCCTAAACCGGCGCCTGGAGATGGAAAACACTAACCGCGTCAGTGTGTCTAATAAACGGTTTTCCGCGGAGGACTTATTACAAAACTTTTTCAATGGTCTACACTCTAAAGAATTTCAAAGTGCTTTCATGACCTGCGCAGTCCTCGTTTTATTTTTGTACGTACGTTATCCAAATGACAGAATAATTGCCGCGTCATTCCCAATCTCTTATCAATATTTTCAACTTCTGACGCGGCGAGATAATGCCCTATAAATATTATCAATATTTAATTTAACGTACCTACCAGCTGAGTGGATGAGAGCCGAGTTTAGCAACTGTGGTCGTTCTTGTACTACAAAATTCTAACCTTAATCCACAATCGGACGTCCTTCCACTTTGATTTTGTAATCGATATAACGAGTTTGAATATTTTTATTTTTGTTGATGAATGCCGCATGAGTCGTTGGAAACGGTAGAGGGGAAACTATTTAAAGCCGTTGATAAGATTAAGTAAATATTTTCATTTCAATTAACACTATGGGTCCAATGTTCAGATTCTTGAAATTTTCTCTGTTGATCCAGCAAAATAAAATGTACTTATAGCAACTATTTCAACTGATATCTTTACAATGGCATTTTTTTTACAACAAAAACAAAAAGTAAATCACTTATTCGTATTTTATTGAGCTAAGAGCACTGTACAACACGTGATTTAAGCCAGTGTGGATCATGCTCTCTCCTCTCCCTCTGCCGAAAGCCAGAAGCAGAACATAAAATGCACTAATCATCGACGCACGCTATTATTTATGTCTCGAACTATACAGGCTGACGGTGTCTCAGACTAACAGTGGACATCTTCAGTGAAGGTGTGAACGTGGTCGAAGTGCTCTTCTTGCTGTCCCAATCGCGACAGTCAACAATCCCGACTAACACCATCGTTGTTGACAACACGATCGTGAAAGCCTACACACTTTTATAAAATAACAAAGTTGATACTAACGATGGGAGTACTCGAGTACAAAATATCGAAGGTATTCGATTCCTCACTGTACTCGTAGTATTCGAGTACTCTCCCAGTAGTACTCGAATACTAAATTAGTCGAATGAGTTCGATACAAAAGACTAGTGATCGGAGTAGATCGGAGTCACTGATCTGTATATAGAAATGGATGAGCAATCGTGTAAGTGAAAAGTGAGGCAAATTGAATCTGCGTCGGAACCTAATGAGTTTGCGCACTAAAGTTTTACAAAGGCGGTTGCTTAAATTTAACAAGATGGCTGAAGCTGTATGAAACCGTTATGGAACTATTAAAAAAAATTAAACCGTTAAAATTGAAAAAAATTGATAACTGTCCACTTACACCTTGAAAAGGCCCTAATAAAACAGTAAAATCTAAAAATACGCCCAAATACTCAAAACACACGGCGTTCAAAATTATAAATTCCTGTAAAATTCCGTCCAACATTACAGATTCCTGAAAAAATACAATAAAAGAGCCATGCGACTGCTGCACACGTAACGGCAAACACCTGCACTACTTCAAAATTGATCAAATGCGCATGTGTATCAGGTTCCGACTCCATTTTGGAGGGCACGGTAATGGTCACAAAAATTTCTGGCGCATGCTAATGTTGTGATTATCCATCTTATATAGAGGTCAGTGATCGGAGTACTCGAGAACACAGTATCGAGTGTCAATGTCAACCTATCTTCATTGTACTCGTCCTCAAAAACTTACCCACTAGCTTACGAATACATGAATGATTTCGATTCAAAAAACATCTAAAAGTATGAGAAGCGAAAATTATTACTCCTCGAACGATTTTTAATCTTTACGCACGAGTTCGTTTGGAAAATCATGTCGGCATCGTTAAAGACACCTAGGATTTTGACTGTTATATATATTTTAAGTTTTCAAAACAACATTAAAATTATTGTCTAAATAAACAAGTAGGAACACGGTCAACAATCCCGATTAATACCACCGTTGTTGACAACACCGACCGAGAAAGCCTACACACTTTTAGAAAAAGAAAAGTCAGATAAAATTCAATAAATCAAAAAATGATAAAAGTAGATTTTTTCAAATTGAAACGTTTTTATTATACCTACATTTTTAGACTCTTACAGATAGCTGAACATTTTGTCCAACTGTTGACAAAGTTACGTCGACCTGACTTTTAAAGTTTATTAAGTATATATTTTTTAATTGTCCTGGTTTTTCGCCTTTGTCACAAGATATTTTTTTTTCTCAAACAATGGGAGAAAGCTCATAAGCGTTGATATCATATGACAGAATTTAATGCAGAATCGGAAAATACATTAAAAATAGGTATATGTTGTATTTAAAATAACAAAATTGATACCAACTTCCGGTATAACCGGAAGTTGCACAATCATGAAAATATTTTCAGCAAGTAGATCTAATAAGTTTATACAAGTGTGCATGTGCAATGTATCAGTTCTCTGGTTTTTTCTAAATCGGAATAGTTTACGAGAAGTTTCCGAACGCGATATTAGGACGTTGTGCGTAGTCGTAGGTGATAACATTGTAAACCAATCCTGTCGAAATAAATTGTGTTTTTTAAAAAGGCTTTATTTCGGACGAGGAACTTAACTCGCACATATTTGTGGAGTCTTATTTTTCCACTCCTTTTTTTTCAGGTTACAAGAAACCTCGATGTTGTATACAAAGGGAGTAACTGATAAAAATTTGGGAGAAAAAAAAGTTGTCTTTTTGTAATTGAAATTTCCTGCACTTGGTAATACCAGTAACAATTTCCAAAAGGATTTCAACAAGTCAGCTAGAGCATTTTTGTTGCTGTTTATTAGTTTACGTGTTTCGTTGTGTAATAATTATGCATAGAATAAGAATTCGAACTGAGCATATTATGAGAGAGGTCAAGTTATTGGCTTACGGCAAGCCGATTTGTCGTTGGGGGAAATTACAAACTGCGTAAACACAAATCAAACAACAGAGGCACAGGAGGTCGTAGGAGAACGAATGAGCGTCAAGAACTAATAGCTCTTGAGATCGTTTTCCAATACGAGATCAATTGCAGATCAATGCTTTGATGAAGGAAGGTCGTAATGTAATCCTCTGTACAGCAGTATATCGTCGAAAAAGTTCTTTTGGTCTCATCTAGTATCGTCCACATATTGTGTCCTACCTCTCACTGCATAACACCGACCTCAACGGTTGGACGTTGGGACATCTAGTGGCGTAGAGTGGTTTTTAGTGATGAGTCCCGAGTCTGTTTGGGTGCCCATGACGGTCGTATGAGGGTAAGACGAAGACGTGGAAAAACGCGTGATCCTCAATTTGATGTTGAAAGACATGAGCACGGGATGGTAGGCATTATATAGTGCGGGGCTATTGCTCCTGGAAATATGTACATCTCCTTTAGTGTTTACTCAAGGAAACATGACAGCTCGTCGGTTCATAGGAGAAGACATATGATCTCATCTGCTGGCATAATTTCCGACCCAGCAAGTTAATGCTTGGCCTCATGTGACCAGATTATCTTTAGATTTTTTGAAGCGAACAAAGTCAACCTTTTGTCATGGCCTCCACGCAGGTCCGCTGATCTATCCCCATTGAACATGCCTGGAATATGATAGACGTAAGTTTAAATAATTTAGCACACCCCCCAGCTAACATTTGAGATTATCTGGCCTGAGGTACAGGTTGCTTGGGATGTCATAGACCAAGAAAAGACCATCTCATTGAATCTATTGGCGGGTAAATTAGTGTGCTAATTTTAGAAGACAACAAACCCATTATTAAAGACAAATCCAAGAACTATATCCAAAAAATGAACGACTCCTTGGTGTTGCTTGAGAGTTTTTTGTACGCTTTTGTAATTCTAACTCGAGCAGTGCTGATTGACGATTTGGAAAGTAACATGAATAACCGATCGTTACATAAAATAGAAATTTTATTCAACCAAGTAGACCTCTTTAAAAATAAACTCGACCGTAACTTAGTTTGCGCATATTACATGATACAATAACACCAACATAATAAATGTAAATTTGAACTTATTTGCGTGTGTGTTACCTAAACATTTTTGTTTTCTAAGAAATACTTAGTACCTAAGGCGGACACAAATCCGACTCCAAACATCAACAAATAACCCAAGCAGGAGAGCGAAATCCCTTGCCGCCTCTTTAAGAGAAAATTAAGGAGCTTCAATTTGGCTTCGGAATAGGGAGGATATCGCGCCGATCCCAACGTCTCCCCCAGAACCCCCAAATCTTTGTACAAGCAGCTCTTCTTGTGCGAGAACGTGTCGAACGTGTATTTGGCGTGGTATTGGCCCATCCCGCTGTATCCGACTCCCCCGAACGGCATGTCAGTCGCCATATGCATAACGGTATCATTCACAAGAACCCCTCCAGAGGACGTGTTGTCGATCAATAGGTTCACGTCGCGTTTGTTATTTGAGAATATGTAAAAAACTAACGGCTTCTCGCGCGAGTTTATAAATTTGACAGCTTCTAAAGCATCGCCCACAGTTATAATGGGAAGGATCGGGCCGAAGATTTCTTCCTGCATGACCGCGTCTTGCGGCTTGACGTCGGTGAGAATCGTCGGTTCTATATAACGCTCGCTGGCGTCGCAGTCGCCACCGACTGTCGGCTTGTGGTTCCCGATTAATCCCACCAGACGCTGGAACTGGCGCTCGTTGATAACCCGCCCGAAATCAGGACTCTGTCTGGGGTCATTACCGAAAAATTCGGTAATGACCTCCTTTGCGCTGTTAATGAACTGATCCCGAACGTCGCGAGTGCAAATCAAATAATCGGGTGCGACGCAAGTCTGGCCGGCATTGACGAGTTTGCCCCAAAGCAACCGCTTGGTCGCGACTTTAACATCAACCGATTTGTCCATATAAACTGGACTTTTACCCCCCAACTCCAGAGTCACAGGAGTTAGATATTTGTTGGCGGCGGCGTGAACGACTCGACCCACTTGAGTGGACCCTGTGTAGAAAATATAATCAAATCGTTCTTTTAAAAGCGCGGTGGTTTCAGCCACTCCCCCTTCAAACACTTGATAGCAGTCAGAGTCGAGATATTTGGGAATAGTCTCTGCCAGGAATTTTGAGCAAGCAGACGACACCTCAGAGGGTTTGATGACAACACAGTTGCCGGCGGCGATTGCACCAGCTACCGGTAGCATAGTGAGCTGAATTGGGTAGTTCCAAGAACCGATGACTAGCACCACGCCGTAGGGGTCATTGTAAATGCACAGTGAGTCGAGTAAGTTGACGAAACCTTTCGACGGACGCTCGGGTTTGGCCCAATCACGCAAATTCGCGATGGTGTGCTCAAGATCATTGATTAAGTATTCAATCTCAGTCACCACCGCCTCCTGTTTGGGCTTACGCAGGTCCCTAGCAAGCACTTCCAGAATGGCGTTGGTGTTCTCCTGGTAGAGACGAAGCAGGGATTTGAGTTGCCCCAAGCGAAACTCCAGGGGCTTTGTTTTGCCGCTGTTGAAAGAGTTGCGTAGGGTCTGCACTACTTCAGAAGGGTTCACCATTTTATGCTGCAAATATTTGTCTGTACAGAATATTGTAATATCGTACTTACTTTGCTAGTTTACAGATTTTGAAGTTTTCGAACTCCGACAGTGTTACGTACGATGATAATTAAAAAGTGAAATCAAAACAAGTTTCAAGCAAGGCGGCACCTGTCATTTCCATCTGTCAACTGTCGCTTGAAAATCGCGCCGAAATCAAAATTTTTCAAACGGAAAATTTGCTTTTGTTTTAAATTGGTATCCAACGACATTTTTGCATTGAATAAAATCAGTTGCAGATAATTTGCCACGTCTATAAGATCATTTTCCAGCAAGGCGATAATTATTTACGATATATATGAACGAACTCTTTGCTGAGCAATTACTTACAGTTAAAGTCCGGATTTGACAACTTATGATGACTGTTGGTTTATTGATTATCTCTAGTGACTATGATATTTCACTATTTGACGTCGACAACGTCGTTTGCTTCCCACTTCAATAATTCGATGGCAAACTTACTTGCTGCAGCTCGTATTGCAGTCGAGTCAAGTGGCTTGCATGTTTCATAAAGTACAGACACAGCATGTATGCTGTTGTATACAGCGAACAAACAAACCGCTTAGGAGACAATCAGCCTTAAATGAAAGCCAGATTTTGTTTTCTTTTTTACAGCGTAGCTTTCTCTGGAACTGTAGTAGTTTTCATCATCTTCTGGGGATCTAACCATATCTAAACCAATAGAAGCGTTCACATCCTTTGTCCAAGGTGGAAATGTCCTCCTCTGCTTTCATCGCAGTTATTTGTGAACATTCATGGGTACTTACTCGTATGTACAACCGTGGACAGTCAAGAATAACACTTTAGCCGGCGGGTGTGATGCAAATACAGCCTCAATGACAATATCTCATAGAGTCGGTATTTGCATAACACGGGTGTTATTCTGGACTATACATGGCTGTACAAGTACCTGTTCGTCCATTACCATCTTCCAGATGCCATTCTTCACAATCTTTATGTCAATCAAAACGTGTCTTGTTTACCTACTGCCAATTGTAGGAATGGCTTCTTTATAACGAAACGACAATAATAGCTGCAGAGCCACGACTAGACGAAGCTTTTTAATTCATGGATATTAGTTGGCGTCTTCCACTTTTTGGCTGATGGTTTCTTCAGAAAGCACGTGACTCAAATATTTAACTCTTTTCTGGAAAAGAAGATTTCAGATTCAATTTTAAATTTTCTCCGCTTCGCTGTTGGAAACTTAACTGTTGTAATCGAGTTAGTTTTGCTTCGAAATCTTCTCGTGCAGAAGGAAGCGCTGTGTTCCATGACAATTGTTGTCTTAAATTCGTGCCATCGCGGTCGCTCGAAAGAACTTGCTGCGTTACACTATTAAGACTAAGGACAAGACAGAAGTGTCTCTTCCTTGTCGTTTTCCTCAAGCTCTATATGCTAGTATCCGCTCTGCCAGTTCAATGTAGAAAACCAATCGAATTTCCACTAGTATGGAGCGTGTTTTTGTAAAGATATAAGAATCTTTGATTTTTATTTCATTTGGTTTTTCTTAGTCAACACAAGATGCTGATACCATTTTCCTTCTTTAACAGAACTTGTAGGCGGTTTAATCACTCCTCTGTCAAGAATGCCTTTAACCAGATTTTGCACTTCCTCAATCTGGGGAAAAGGTGTTTCTCGACGAGCATGTTTGCTGGCTAGACATCTTGTCTTGTCGATCTTATTTTTTACCAGAAGTGTTCTCCCAAAGTCCCTGATGTTCGTTGATTAAGTTGCCGACTTTCTTCCTTTTTTTCTGATGAAAAATGTCATCTTCTGACATTTGAGTTTCTTGTACTTAAATAATTATTGAAAAACCATTCATAAATCTGGAATCCATGCTTTCCAACTGCAGGATATTTTCATGTGATGTAGATGAATTGATTTCAGTACGTACGGTCGGAGAAGCAGAAGCGGACTTATGAAAATGTGGTCAAAATTCACAAAATTTTATTGTAGAGACGAAACAGATAACTTATAAAAGCAGTACATGACTTCATTAAAATCTAATCCAACATTTATCCTTACAGTACTCGACACTAACCGACGTATTTGAAAAATATGATTTTTATAAACACTACACGACACAAATATTGCCGAAATACTACTTTAAACCATCCGTACTTTGTACTCGTTTAGAAAAATATGGTTCTATACAGATCGTTTGTGTCGTGCCACTTTAAAATTACTGTGTAGAACCAAAACCTAGTCACTCAGACACATCCTCAATAAGCTCACTCATGCGAATTGCATCGTTTTATTTATTACTTTGTACTGGTTATGTTTTAAATCTTTACCATCAACCATCAATCAAGCGACCTTCAACAAAACAATATAATTTTCAAAAACAAACGTAACATTCATCGAAAATAAAATCGAATTAATTTGAAATTCTAGTTTAATTAGTTTTCTTTAAAAATACACAATCGTACATTGAATTCTAAATGAAAATTTAAACAACTAGAAAATACAACAAATGCCTAAATCTTATGCAATGGACAAATAGATATTATTTGTAAGACAATGTATTCTTTCAAAATGTATTCTACTGGATCGTCGTGCAAGTCCAAAAAAAGCCCAGTCGACAACAGTACTTCTGATGCTCACGAAACCATAAAATCAGGTTTTTTTTGACCTACGGAAATCTAGATTCTAAGAGTGTTGTTATAATAACTATAGGCCCACTACTTTATTTATAATTTATTTATTAAAACTACCTACCTAAGTATAATGTTTTTGTAAATTGTAAATAGAATTCCACAATAAATATCTCAAAGTGTTAAAGCTGTTTGCAATGATTCCTTCCGCAGTTAGGAATATATTTTACATTTGTCGACCAACAATTCCAACGCATTTCGTGTTCTTGTTACCATTAGTATTACAAACAGCTTTAGTTACGTTGGTCACAACTGTCGACTAAACAGGGAAATCTACATTACAAATAAATACAATTGCATCAGTCGGTTTTCCGTTATAAACTAAAAAACAATAATTTCCAATGCTGCACACGTCTGTTTTGAATCGCCTCACCGATAATTAAAATAAAAAGCACAAATAATCACAATTTCTTCGTATAATATATAAAATACAATCTCTGTTTAAATAAATAAATATTATGATATGTTTCTAAACAGTGCAGCGTCTTTGAAAAAGAAAAACTTAATAAATTTCAAAACTCCTACCTAACTAAAGATCAACAAGGGTCCGTATTGAAACTGTCAGAAAAGCGCGCACGGCCCAAATAAATGCACAACTAAAACCGCGGATCGTCCAGCCAAAAACGTTGTATTTTACAATTTATTGTTTCCACAGCAGTAACATCGAATCGAACAGTTTAAACACGGACACGCGGCGGTTACTCGTCATCAATTAGCGTCCTTGTGGTTATAATTCAAAAGAAAGAGCATTGGTCTTGTCGTGCAACAATTTGAAACGATCGCGGCAAACTCTCAAATCAGTTTTAATAACATCATAATTATAATAATAAACCTATTTTGTAATCTGCTCCACATTTATCATTAATAAATGCTGCTTTCATTTTTTTAATTGAAAATCGTAACACATACTCATCAGTTGGTACTCTGCATGCGACTTTCGCCTAACATTATTAAACTTAATTTTATTAAAGCTCAGGTCCCTATAATTTTAAACAAATATGATCGGTCACAAAGTAGAGAAAATCACTTACATGACCATCACCATCTTCGAACTTAACTGATGAATATTTTTGTAAAGAAACAATTTGCAATTTAATTTTTTCTGAATTTCGATAAATGTACTTTTGCACTCTTTATCCGATCCCTCGTTATTGATGATGAAGTTATCCTGACTAGTATGAGCGCACTAATTGAAGATGGATCGTGGCGAGTTAGTTATAAACGTAACACGAGCTGGTGAAGAGTTCCCACAACATGTAGTAGTAAATAACCAAGATATGCAGAAAATCAACTGCACAACCGAAGACTGAAGATATGGGAAATACATATGTGATGTCTTAAAAACGCCTCAATGTCAAATGTGGAGCAGTGCGTATTTATGTTAAAGAATTTGTTAACTACATGCAACATACCCGAGTGTCTGCATCAAATGTTGATGCGATTAGAGACGCGGTAACGCTGCATGCACACCTAAGCATCTCGTATTCACATATTACTACTCATATTGAAAGGAGTTTGACAGTATGGACATTCACTTTGCGTGAGAGCGCACGTACTGCACAACACAAAGTGATTGCAATTCAGCGTGACTGTTCGATTGCGCTCTTCACAAACCATGCATTTCGACGCAGTCTCCCGATATAACACCTTCTCGATCTCTTCCAGATCCTGTCGCAGTTGGGCGTGGAGGTTCTTCAGTACACTCAGCGATAGCTTGCTTAGTTCCGATACGTTCGTTATGCTTCTAATGTGAGGCCCTCCTTGCAGCTTCTCGTAGTCCTGCCTCAGGTTGTTTAGTTGAGTCATGGTTTCGTTCAACTGCGACACCGTCTCTTTCAACTTGGCCTCGGTGAGTTGGCTTTTCCGCGTCGCGTCTTCGCTCGCTTGCTGCCACATGTCGCAAGCTGAGAGCGTCTGCTGCAGCCGCTCCTCCCAACTGGAAAGCTGCATCTTGGCCGAGGTGAGTTCTTCCCTCAACAGCGCAACCTCTATGTTGCTGTTCACGCTAGGTGACATGCTGAAGTTGTTGTGGTTACGTGACGTCGGCGAAATACTCTGCGGCGGAAAGTCGAAGAAGTTCTGATAAGAGTTGATTTTCGAGGCGCTGCTGCTGAGTTGCATTTGGGAGTGGTTGAGGAAGTCCATGTGTTCGGATTGGGAATACCGCGCCGCCGACAATAAGCTTCCGTGTAACTGTTGTAAGGGACTGTTGTTGGTCGGACTGAATCCTCCTAATGCGCTCCTAGCCGAGCCTGGAATGTTAACGGGGGCCGAACTGCCCAGAAGTCCGGACGAGGCGAGACCCACAGAGATCGAATTGGTGACCGTCGGCGATTCCGATTCCAATTCGCGTTCCAGACCAGACAAGTTTAGTGAATCGTCGAGCGATAACTCGTCCAAAGCGTTACCTTCAAGTTGAATCCGTTTCAAACGTCGCGAATCGAATGAGAAAGCCGACTTACCGACGACGCTACCTACGGTGTCGTTGGCCGATGCAAAGAACGACGACTGTGAGATACCACTGAACGGATATCGTAACGACTGTTTGAGCTTTTCTCTTTCTAAAACGTCTACAACAGATTTTTCAATGCTTTGTTTTGTTTGAAAGAGTGGAACCAACCTAAAGTTAGGTCTTTTTCGATTGCCAATGATTTATTGTTTAGTTCTACGCCCAGCGGTAAATGCCTGTTGAACGGAATCGATTTGTGTGCTAATTGTGAACCCGGTGCTTTGCTGTGCGAACTATTTGAGCCAAGAGAAGACGTTGATGCTGATTCGCTCACTTCGCTACTGCCATTCTGTAAACAAAATTTACCTTTCTGCATTTCTCTTATTTTCCCTGTAGCTGTGCTAAATGTCGTTCACAAATCAACTTCTATAGTTTTGACATTTAGGGAGCACCCATACTAATTTCAATTAGATCTTGCTAAAAAAGAGCACCAAAACTCAGTTCATAACACAGATACGATATTTTTTAAATAAAAAACTGAAAGGAAAATCATGGAACTTCTTATGAGGTATAATACATAAGAGATTTATCAACCTAGTTTCTGTTGTATGTAAATCTAAACTCTTGGTAATACATAGTATGTATTACATACAATGTTGGATAAAAATGTACAATAATAAAGCCTTGGTTTGTTACAAACTTTCGCAGTCGAAAGCAGAGCCGACACCGAATTTTGTTGACACAATTTTTATGACTTTCCGCGCGGACATGAATTGTTAGAAACTATTAATTTTAATGCCAATTAAGTAGGCATGTGCGATCAGTGCGGAAACAATAATGGTCTTGCACTTACCTTATTGTTAGAGGAGGAAGACGAAGAAGCTCTGCTATTACAGCAGATTTTAATGAAACGAAAATATGCAGGAGTTAGTGTAGTATTTTATACTTGAGAAGCGGAAGGTGAATATAAAATATTAGTAGAAAGAACACTGGAAGATTTGAAATTTCGTGAAACTTTCGTCTTTCTACCGGGCTATTTCAATTGTAATAAAAAAGGAAAAATATTTCCAGACAATAAAAATAGAAGAATAAAGCCAATTGAAAAAATCGCTGCAGACTGTGGACGGACTGCCGAATTATCAAATCTCCGCATATAAAATCCGACACGGATGGCGAACAAAAAGCGAAAGGATACGCAGACGTAGAAAGCTGACGCTAACAAATGAAGAACATAAATTCCGTATCACAGCGGACCTCTGACTTTCCGCTTTCGGCTGCTGACGTTCCTTACAAACCAAGGCTTTACAGTGAAGCTCCGCTAATTCTGATTTTTTTTTATAATCCGGACGAAAATCAAACGCTTAATTCAGATCAATAATTTCTTACGTGCGTACAAAGATAATACGAGGCAAAGTAGGCCATAGGTGCAAATTGAAGTTCGGTAGTGTAGAAAACTGTTAATCTTGAGTTGGAGAAATTGGAGGTTACGGTGTCGGTTTGAACCATGGACAAGAGAGATTTTTACAAATTTTTGTTTCACAGTTCCTGTCAAATGTCATTTCTTAATGCCAAAGCTCTACACTGATAACACTACAAAACACAAGATAGATTCCATGGCCTACTGAGAATGTCCTTTTTTCTACGCTCTTTATTTTCATAACGTTACCACTTCCGGTCATACCGAAAGTCGGCATCAACTTTCATATTTTAAATACAACATAATCATTTTTCTTTGGTTATTGAAAGCACTTCTAGCAGACGTGGAGGAAATGAAAGAGAATCTACATGTCTGAAGGAAAAAGGAAAACAAATTTCATCTTGAAGGCAGAACTCTACAAGCCTGAATGAATTATATGAATAAAAATTGAAAAAAGAATTTAACTAGACGATGGACATGATGGCGGTTGAAATCATAGAATCAAGAAATGTTTGACAATTTGGATTAGAACATGAAAGTAAATCAGGAATCGTTTGAAAATAAATTTAAAGAAGTGGACGAATTGAAGAAGATAGGAAAATGGAAGACGGAGTTTTGAAGAAAGTGAAGATTAGTGAGGCATTTTCTTCTATATCGATAGTCATTCAGATAGTGTGGGAGAATAATGAAACTAAATCCAAGCTCATTTAACGGCAAACCGCACTGGGAATAATACCACACTCAGATCGAAAAAATTGCTGGCTGCTGAGTGTTTTGCGGAATCTGCCAGTGGGTCAATACTATAACTTGACAATGAAGTCGCGACCGCGATGAAGTTAGGATTGTAATCGGAGTCTCGAAAGAAGTGAAGTATTATTACACAATATTATTGTCAATAATAAGAGTGGTCCTCGGGTTTGGGTTTTACACTTTTATTGGACCCAGTTGCAGTTGGGCCTTCCATTTCTAGAGGGGCTAATAAATATACTTTCACTTGGTTCTTCTTTGCGCAAAATAAAAATTTGGGATCCAAGCTTTCAGCAGAACGAACTATCTCAATATTACTATATTATTATTATGCCTGGCTAGGATTATCTGCACGCTCGCGATCACTAGCCGGCTGATGCTGATATCAATTTAAAATAATTGTACATAAAATCACAATTTATTATTTAAAAAACTAGTAAAAATTATTAACAAGGGTATGAAAAATTATTTTCGTATTTCTCATTGTAAATATTTATTTCTATTGATTCGTCTATCAATTATTTCTGAAAGAAAATTAGTAGAATTTTGCAGTTTGAATAAGTTTTTATTATTTTTTGAAATTTTTGTCTTCATACTATTATTTCAGAGTTTCTATCTTTTTGAACTCTTTGGATAACAAAAATCGTTACATACACATAAAAAAACAAACATTTATTGGTGACTTCAAATTGTCCCTGAATTTGATGTCATAATTTTTTTTCAATGCGATAATGTTACTTTGACTTGTGATTTTATCAATCAATGTTGCTTCGAGAACTATAGTCTTTTGCAGCAAAAGGATATTTTGGTGCCAAAGGGCATAGGGCCCACTGATGCTAGAGAAATAAATAATCTTTTTTATAGATTTTAATTTGTTGTGATTTGGTGTGATTGAGTTATTTTGCAGGAAGAAAAATTTAAAAATAAACTTGTACAAATAAATAGTGTTCCACGTTGTTCCACCAAAGTTTGCCACTTTTTTGTTGTGTGCCCACTCTGTTTCTGAACCCACGAGCCGCCACTGCATTTTACCTCAATGATCCCGTCATTATCTACTAGTGTATCTAGAGAAGCTCCTAAATATGACTCATACGGATGTACACAAAACCCACATTAACAAATTGACTTTTGAGACACCACGTATATGTTCCAGAGCAGCCGATTCATGATCCTTACTCCATTTTGTTGCAAATGTCGAAGCATTTTTTTCTACAAATGACAGTTTTTGCACGAGTGGATTTTATCTCGCATCTTGAAAACACGACCAAAATTGCTGGCTGTCAACTTCTTCAATCGCTCACTTCTCCAAATAACATTCAGATTTTCCTCGACTGTTCTCTCTAATTTAATAATTCCTTTCCAGCATTTTTCTTCCAAACATTCGTCTACATTTTATTTATATGTTTCAGGGATGCATAAATTATGCATAATATCTACTTCTGCTCTTCTATAATCTCTATCAGATCCAGTAGAAAGCACCTTAGTTTTCTGCTTCCGTTCTAATTTTGGCTTCCTATTACGCTTCCTGTTGCGCGTTTTTCGTACAAGAATATGCCAACAGCTTAAATGGTTTAAAAAGTTTATGTATATAGCATTACTTTTCGAATGTATTAATTTCTGCGTTTTTTATGTATGTAATGCGAAACAAATCGGTCTCATTTAAGCACAATATATTGATTTCTGAAATTCACATAACGTGGTTTTTGTACAAACCGATCCAAATTAATCTTATTTGTATTATTTAATTCAAAATTTCTTATAACGCGGTCTCTCCATATAACACGGTAGGAATTAATCGCGATATAAGAGGGTTTATTGTAATTGCCACAATTTACATCGGTAAACAACAGTAAATAAAAGCAAATAATAAAAATTATTGGTCGAATATGGACAGAGAGCACCGGTAATGGGGGCGGGCGTATTCCCCTCTTTGCTGAAGGCCGATGTTCTAAGAAATTAATCTTGACATTCTGTTTTCTTAGACATTTTACTCAATTATGCAATTTCCTAGAGAGGTGTGAATTATAATATGTATTGTGAAAGCATGTCTTTAGGGCGGTACATGTTTTTTGTCCGTTGCTGAGTTATTTCATGTTGAAAATGTTTTAATTACAAGCAATTTTCGTATTTTTTAAAAAGGTTTCCTTAAAGACATTTGGAAAAAGAAGCCTGTACCGCCCTAGAATCATAGTTCCTTTATACACAGAAAACAAATTGAGTTGTAATCTCTTTAAATAAAAGAGAAATTTGTCTACGAAAAAACGTCATTTGTGCCTGCCGAAATCTCCCCTTAAGAAAGACACTGATTCCGGGACCTACTCGAAATCCCTTTTTTGTTATTATCGTTGTGTTCAGCGTTTGCTGGAAAAAGGAAGAAACTTGTCATAACGGCGCGATATAAGAATAATATCGTCTTCTTATTGTTTACCATAAAATCAGCACTCTTTATCCTTCATATAAGGCTTGAAATAATATCAAAATTATACTTAGAAAATACTTATTTTTTTAGTTTTCTGAGATCACAAATTTGTTAGTGTGCCCCAGGGGCGGGGTACAGTTTAACAGCCATTGGGGTACAGTATAACAAGATGGGTTACACTATAATAGTAGAGTAAACATTCATCAAACGAAATAAAATATGAAAGAATTTGAAGAATAAATGTATAATATGAAAATATTATCATCTCTTAACCTCTTAACCTAGATTGAAGTGCCTCGGTATTTTTTCTGGGAACGACTAGCAATCAGCCTGACGTTTTTTTTTTCATATATGACAATTTAAGCTCAATATCGTCCAGTCCGACAATAGCAGGTTCGGTCATTACAAGAAAATAAAAGACATGAACTTTACTACTTTTTTGTAGATAACTGACGTCATATTTATCTTCATCATTATCTGTCATTAATTTTCCAATATAGTGCTTTGTCTGTTTTACCGAAAATGTAACAACGACAAAATCATCTTTTTTTTTCTTGACATAACGATATAAAGTGCCGTAATTCACGTTCTTTATCTCGGCCGCTTTTCTCAAAGGTACTCTTTTTTCAAACAGCTCTATTGTTTCTTTCATTTCATTAGCACCGTCCAGGCCAATTTCCATCTTCCCTTTCCGATTCCGAAACATTTTCGATGTAACACTTAGAAATAATAATAAAATTAAAGGGGGCACACTATAACATGTTACACTGTACCCTACACGCTACTGTTGAAAGAAAAATTTGATAAAATTTTATAGGTATGACATTACAATGAGTTTTGTTTACTATTAAAACACTAACTAATTGAAGATTAAAGAAAACATATATTTACTCGCTAGAAATTATTAGTTTTCAAACAAGAACAAAACTTCAGTAACCAAATATTTCACAATTATTTTACATAAAACATAAATTCGAGCATTCCGCCGTTTACCCAGCAATTTGATGTCCAATGAAAGCTGTTTAAGATGGCGGCACATCAAATTGACAAACACGTAAAGAGATATTATAGACAAATTAGAAAACGACAGAGCTAATCTTGATGTATACTGTGCCCCCTGTTACACTGTTCCCCACTTGACCCTACCATTTTTTAAAGTCCGTTCGTTTTGACGGGCCAGCGGGTGAGTGAGAACGGAGGTACGCAACCGTGAGACGCCGTCCTTAAGGGGCTTTTTAATTTTTACCTTATGTTCTTATAAAAAAAATGTCATAAAACGATAAAATAGGAGAAAACCATTCATATGATCTCAGATAAGAAAGAAGATTAAAATATTAAGTGACACCTTCAGAACTACACATTTTGAACTTTCTTCTGATGAAAGAAGTCTTTTCACAATGAAATGTAGAACAAAGAAATAATTAAAATTTTATCATTATATTTGAAATAAGAAAGTTAATTACGTAAAAACTAAAATATTTAAAATAAACTCTATCACGTGATTGTAACTCCTGAGTTTGAAAAGTAAACTCCTTAGAACATCCAACAAATCAATCGCGTGAATGACCCTGTATATGTGTACAAAATTTCCGTTAGTTCCAACTTGCATTCGCTTTATTTGACTAATAGAGCAACTTTGTGAAGTGTTGGTTTAAAAAAATTGTATTACGTAATTGCAAAATTTTTGCATGTGCATGAATTCGCTGTTTAGTCCTTCAGACATTACATGAGAACAATTAATATATTGACCGCTTGTACTGTTAATTTACGAGAAATTATGAAAGTACGATTATTACTTACTGAGCTATCGCTGCTTTTGTCCCTTTTGTCTAAACTAGATGGAGGAAGAGCATTTGATAATATCTCTGCGAAATTTGTTCCAGTATCCCCTGTATCCCTCGATACCCCCATTTCTTCTGCAAACACATCCTGTTTAACAAAAGACAAACACATCATCATCAAAACTCACGTTCAACATGCGCGAAAGCACAAAACACGCCCCTAGGACAATACCCTGACTGTTGTACATCGTTACATTTGGTGCTCTTATAGATTTCAGGATGAAACTGTTGCTCTGTTCTAGTGTGACAATAGGAACACATATCACCTGCATCACAATTACCCGGTTCGCCCCATTCCTCCCCGTGTTTGACGTTCGGACAAGGTGTTGACCTGAAATTCACACCGAATTCAGTCAACAACACAAGTTTCCAGCAATATATTCTTACCTATATTTAAATTTCCGAGGACTCCTTCGTTTATCTTTGCTATTGTGGTATTGCGGACAGGCATAGCCTTGTCTACAAAGACGTGGAGGTCTTTTGCAAGGTTCCGTTTTGTAATTTGATAATACATAATTTGTGTCTGAAATTAACGTAAACGATAGGTACCTTAAAAAGCTGTCAACGAAGCCTCAACAATTTAATCTACCGTCAAGGCGGTATTACAATAAAACATATGTTAGGGGCATATTTTACTTTTATAAAATTTCGCAACTTGAAGCTAGCTAGAATAAGTTACAGCATTCAACTCAGGTGAACAACAATAACATTGTCATGTTTGTTTGACATTTGAACACCGATATTTTCTTAATCTTTGCACTTTGCGAATAAAAATATCAAAAACATTTAATTGTTATTTAATAAACAAGTATGTTAATGAAGGCGACTGAGACTGTTTAAATCACGACCGAGCGAAAGAGAGTGAGAACTGGACCGAATTTCGAAAAATCCTTTCTAAGTGTTCACTTTCGGCACATGTAAATACCACCCATACCTAAAATTTCAAGTCACCGGCCTTCGCCGGCTGGGCTCTGCGTTAATGATCAATAAGTGTATCAGTAAGGACACTTAGCTTTATACTGGAAACCCCCCGGGAAAGCCATCGATCGATATAGGTAAAACCACAGAAACCTATATCGATCGATGGCGTTCCTTGTGGGACACCAATACAGGGTGATTCTTTTAAGGCGGCGATTAGGAAATTTTGGACTTCTTATTATGATAGCGAGCTGCAATTTGGTATACGATGATAATCGAGCCTTACGAGCCAAATTAAAATATTTTCAAGATGGTGGCATTTCCGCATATACCGGAAGTCGCAGCCATCTTTGTTTTTTCAAATGGCAACCCTAATTATTTATTTCATTTTTGGAATCGTCTGTAAAATTTAAGCAAAACAGTCCAGTCATATTGGCCTATCTGTCATAGTTTTGGAACTATATCATTTTACCTGTAAAAATTTTGATTTGCGGGGGTCTAGAAAAAAAATCATAACTCTCAGCTCCTTTGTCCCAGGTGAATTTTGTTTATTGTTTTGTGTAGCTGAAGGTTTGAGCAATGTATTGTGCTAGTCAATCATTATCAGAAATGAAGTAAAGATTTGAAAATAACAATCACAGAATGATAACTCAATTTTTTCAAATGTAATGACACATTTTTTATTGCAGCGATCGAAAGAACGTTAAAAAATAGCACAACTTTTGTTAACATATGCTATACCTATTTTACATAGTTTTAGAGTAATCCTCATTTCTTTACAAAAATCAACTCGCCACCATGATTTCGCAAAGATCTAGTAGCCTATGAACGTAAAACAATTGATGCTACTGTCAATTACGACGTTTTACTTATCACAAGCTTCAGTTTAATTGTTGGAAAATGTTTCTAATTGGTTTGCAATGAATCATTATACCAATGAAGTGATTCTTGACTTGTTTTTTATTCATGGGAGCTGTCATGAAACCGTTCAAAGAACCTGCCGGGAATTCAATTTAAAATATCCGGATTTACCACCGATGAACCACCAAAGATTCTCGCGCATTCGGAAAAATTTTATTCTGTCAGGTAGGATTAATCCATTAAAAGTAAGAATAAAACATGCTATTGAAAATGAAGTGAATCAAATAAACGTCTTGGGCTATTTTGGCGCTTTTCCTCGATTCAACGGATATTATGTTTGCATAAACTGCATCCCTATTCCTTCATCAGACTGCAAAAACTTCGCCCTACCGATTTCCGTAGACGTGTTAATTTCTGCGAAGAACTTCTTATTAAGATGGAAGAAGACGAAAATTTTCTCAAACACATTATTTGGACGGACGAAGCCAAATTTGCGCAGCGCGGAGTATTTAACAGGAGGAATCGTCATTTTTGGGCAGTGCAAAATCCGCATTTAGTATTTGAAGTGGAAAATCAAATACAGTTTTCGGTTAACGTTTTTTGTTTATTAATGGACAATCGGATACATTGGTACATTTACCAAGAAAACTTGAATGGGCAACGATATTTGGACATAATACACAATATCCTAGAAAGTTTTATTGACAATTTACCACTGCAGGAAATGGTGAATGCATGGTACCAAATGGATGGTGAACCAGCGCATTCTACAGTGGCTGGTGATCGAAAATTGCGAGATTTGTTTGAGGATAGATGGTGGGGAAATAAGGGACCATGGCTCTGGCCTCCTAGGTCGCCAGACTTGACACCGCTTGACTTTTATTTGTGGGGACGATTAAAAGAAGTTTATAAAACAGAACCTGCAACGCTCGACGATTTGATTGCTAGAATCAACAATACTATGAATGGGTTAGATCCAAATGAAATTCGTAGGACTACTGGAGTTGGTGCTCAACGGCGGATAATAGAATGTATTAATCGCAACGGAGGCCACATAGGAAATGTTTTGTAGTTATGTATTATTATCCGAATTTGTTACATTAAATTATATTAACATAAATTTAAGGTTTATAATGACGACAATAAAAAAAACCTATCTGGTTCAACATTATGCTTTTCACAAGTAAACGTCGTAATTGACAGTAGCAGCAATTGTTTTACGTTCATAGGCTACTAGATCTTTACGAAATCATGGTGGCGAGTTGATTTTAGTAAAAAAATGAGGATTACTCTAAAACTATGTAAAATAGACATAGGATATGTTAACAAAAGTCATACTATTTTTTAACATTCTTTCGATTGCAGCAATAAAAAATGTGTCATTACATTTGAAAAAATTGTGATTTGTGATTGTTATTTTCAAATATTTTTTGCGCTATCTTTACTTAATTTTTGATAATGATTGACTAGCACGGTACATTGCTTCAACCTTCAGCTACACAACACAATAAACAAAATTCACCTCCGACAAACGAGCTGAAAGTTATGATTTTTTTTCTAGACTCCTGCAAATCATTATTTTTATAGAAAAATAAGATGGTTCCAAAACTATGACAGACAGATCAATATAACTGGTTAGTTTTGCTTAAATTTTAAAGGCGATTCCAAATCTGAAATAAATAGTAAGGGTTGCCATTTAAAGAAACAAAGATGACTGCGACTTCCGGTATATGCTGAAATGCCACCAACTTGAAAATATTTTAATTTGACTCGCAAGGTTCGATTATAATGGTATGCCAAATTGCAGCTAGCTATCACAATAAGAAGTCCAAAATTTCCTAATCGCCGCCTTAAAATAATCACCCTGTATATGTTAGGACCAAACACCGATTTCGGTCAGTGGTCGAAAAAAGCAACCAAAATATTCTGGACACCGACAAATTGCCGAGTTCGAAATCTGGGCATTTTGGAATAACAAGTATGCGAAATGGCTTTCGATAACCGATTGCATTGGCAAGAAATGCACGTGTACAAGCAAGAAAGTATTATCTAACAGCAAATGTCACACAACAATCACTATAAAATTAAAAAAAATTGCTCCAAACATCCCATACCATTCCAAACTACCACAAATCAACCCGAAAAATAACAAACTACGCCAAACTCACATAAGTTACTTCAGGTACCCTAAACCACCCCATATCTAACCCATCTACATTAAACATCGCCCAAAAATCCCTTACCATTCCAAACAACCCCAAATCAATCTATAATTTCCAAAAATACCACGAACCATAGCAAACTACGCCAAATTCACATAAATTACTTTTGCTACCCTAAACCACCGCCATCCATCCCTTATCAACCCAAAGTTAACAATTTTTGTTGTGTATTTTGATGTATTGTGTTTGTTTAGAAATCATCATTACCTACATGGATGCATTCTGGTTGATTTAGGAAAGCCAACACATGATTTACATTACCGTTTCGCATACTGGTAATGCTTAAGACCCAGAACGCGTTCTGGTCTTCACTAAATGGCCAGAAAGTGATATTTCTGTCAGTGTCTGGAATGCGTTTTGGTTGCTTTTTTCGACCACTGGCCGAAATCGGTGTTTGATATCTCAACATAGTTATTATGTATTGTATATATTGTAAATTTTTACTTGTAGTGAGAAAATCGAAATATAAACCATAAATAAATATATGTATAAATTATCTTATCGCTAAAAATTTTGTCGTTGTTTCAAAAACAAAATTCTAAGATTTATTAAATCGATTAAACGTGTACGTAACGTATGACCGATAATTGGCTCTTCAAATGCATTGTATTCGTGCCGCTCTTTGTGTACTAACGAATATCGGGTGCGCAATAAGTGTAAAATTTTTTGGGACAATTCTTTACCTAATAACACAAAACTTAGTTGTTTAACAATAAAGTTACCTTGCCATTTTGGATCTTCGTTCATTAAATTTCTTTCTTTGTCTAAGGCGTTGGGGCCGTTTGATGAACCGCTGCCTTCGGCTTCGGCCGCTTCTAAAGCTTGGATTTCTTTAATATCGTATACTGGAGGTCTGTGGTCGTGACTGCCATGGGCGAATGCACAGTGCAGTCCATTTTTGACGCAGTAACCCCTAGAATCTGTATCGTGGACGCACATGCACGTCTTGTAATATCTTAGGTGGTAGCGACGTTCCGTATCGCCCGCAGTACGGTGAAGAAAGGGACAACTGCAGCAAGGAAATTATCTGAATTAAGGTCGTACCAGATGTACGAGTATTACATGTTAATGTGTAAATCAACGAGCTTATATGTTCATACATTTGAATTTTCACTGACTTTGACAACATTTGACTGACCATGACAACTTTCTTGCTACTTGAGATATCGACTTGAACTTTACCTTAGCTATACAGGTGTGTCCGTGAGGTATAATCAAACTTCAAGGAGGCGTTCTTCATGAAACAGTACGTAGTTAAAATGACAATAGAAAAGTCCATATATCAATAGCAAAAGAGCTAGAGGCTGTTAAAGTTGACCAATCAGAAAGCGTCTCTGGCCATCGATGTTAAATTATGACGGCTAAGTAGACTTTGCTTTAAAATATTTGGCGTGTTCTGCAGAATGAGATATTCTCCAAAACACAAAAACTATCTAATTATTGTATCATACTAGCTGGGCCCGCAAACCTTATTCTGCTTCTAATATATTTTTTTCATTTTGCTCCCCTCGCAGCTTTGCCCCCGTTAGTTAAAAGTTGAATTTGCATAAAAATAAGTATAATGAGTCAAATTAATTGCATTGACTATTCAACGTTCAGATAAAAATATTGAAACGAACGGGCTTGAGGAATTTCCGCTTTGGAACCGTTTTATTCCAGTTTCAATGTAGTTTCGCCATATTTTTTGTTGGCCACTTTTTGCGGGTCCTCTGTATATAGATTCTGCTTCCTCCTATAATTTAAGGGTCACTTTTACAGGGTGATTCACATCTTTACAACAAAATAAAATATGGAAAGAACAAAAAACCCATAGGAATACGATAGCGCACAAAGAAATTTTAAAAACAAACTTTCAAAAATGATTAAAAATTGTTAGTGGCACGCTACTGGTTTCTGGGCGACTGGATTGAAGAGAATTAGCTGATCATGTACACCAATTTGCGCAAAAAACCTACTGTTACGATAAAGTTGAAAATACCATGGAAACATTTTGCCTGTGCAGTCATCTCACAAACAGGACAGTATGTAGATGATTTTGACATATCTTCAGAATAACCAAACTATTCAGCATAATTATCCCCTTGTCAGTTGCACGAATATCATTAAAACCTGGCCCTTTTTGAGCTCTATTTCCGGTATTAAAAATGCAATACGAAAGATAATAAAAAAGTCAATTTCCATCACCTTTCACGGAAATTATACGTTTTGGTATTTGTACTCCGCTTACAATTCGATTTTCAAACTGGTCCATCTTAATTATAAATAATGTAGAGCATTAATAAACGCAATGTACGCAAAATAAATAGTGTAAAACGTGTATAAGCACAGAATTGGTTAACGCGAAGAATAAATCAACAACCAAAGGAATGTTAAATTAAAATGCTTTATTTGATAGCGATAGAACTTCGAACACTGATAGTCCAGACAGCCATTCCATGGCGAATGTAAACTTTTTTCAGAAATAGCAACTCATATATTTTGTATCGGTTTTGTATTATTTTTACTTCATTATGTGTATGACAAGACTTGGTACGAAAAAAAATAAATTATGCGTATATATAGGTTGTTCACTTAAGAGCGCTATAACTTCAAAATGAAATAAAATAAAATATATTCAAGATATTAAGGAAAAGTTTGATTTGCTATGAAGAACATTCAATGACATTATTTATGGATGATTACATCGTTCAAATGGCCCCCACGGTTGCGCTCCACACCGTGCATTCTGCCGGTCCAATTTTCGATGACTTTTTCGCAAATTTCGGGCTCAATTTCGATGATAACACGAGTGATGTCGGCTTTCAGCGCTCCAATTGTTCGTGGCTTATCTGCGACACAATAGACTTCACGTAGCCCCACAAATAAAAATCCAGCGGCGTTAGATCGCAAGATTATTTTCCAAAAGCTGGATCGGTTGCCAACTTCTCCAGAGCCCATGCGGCAAATGTGCGGCGCTGTCCATGGACTTGCGGATTTGTGTCAGTTGAACTTTGCATGGGTGAAGTTTCAGGTCCCGACTTGTTAAGAGACTTCAAGTTAGTCCAAGTTGAAGTCTGCGCAACGCCAAACTCTTGCGCACGTCGAGGAATCGTCTACCTCGGATTCTCACGCACGCTTTCACAAAAAGCGGCAATATTGTCGATTGTTCTGACTGTTCGTCGACGTACGGGTGTTGTTTGGTCGTGTACTGAAGCAGTTGTTTCAAATTTCTCGATGAGGCGGCAAATAGTCGACACTGCGGGACGGTCATGCAGCCCATATATCGGACGTAATGCGCAAAACGTTTGGCGAATAGAACACTGATTTTGAGAATAAATTTTAATAACTTGCAAGCGTTGCTCCACTGTGAAGCTCTCCATGATTAAATGTCATCATATACAAGATAAACAGAATTTTTTTTAAAGCTGTATGTCTATTGGTTTAGCCGAAACATCGAGCGTACCTATTTGAACACCCTATACATCAAAAACTGTTGAATAAGATTCAACTTGATTCGTGACTTTCGTTATCCGTAATTTGATCATTTTTTCAAAGTGTACTGTGACTATTGACGTTGATGCTGACAGTAAATAATAGTTTGATTCGACGTTCCCGACACCATTTTTTCATTCTGTGAAATCAAATTAATATTAAGGTAAGTATCTAACTGTTTTTTAATAAAATATAACACACGGAAATTAATGTCCCGTCCGTTACTCCATTAATGAAGTTTTCAACATTTCTCCTCAACACCATCGTCAACAAAGTCCAATTATCTGGATGTATAATTTTGTCAAAAACTCTTTGCGGGCCTAAATAAAATTGCCTAAATAAAAATCAAGAAAAATAGAATAAAAATATCGATTCAGAAAATGTCCCGTCCGTTATCGCGTCGTGATGAATTTTGCATAAATGATATATTTCTCAATTGACCTACGGTTTTTTCAGAAAATGAATGCTGACTTGCAATTTTTGATTGGTAAAGCGAATGGTTTGGGTTGAAGTGAAATTACGACGATCACAAGTCAATACCGTTGATGAGTTTTTGAATTGTACCAAAACATAACTAAAAAATTTAAATATTTTGTTAATTTCAAAAACAGAAGTTGTAGCCCATAAGGAGTAACCTAATAATAGATGGTCACTAGTCAACAAAATTCCCCAGATACAATCCAAACATTTTCAAAGAGTGGACTCGTCACATTTTGGTGTGTCGCAAACGGGATATTCAAATCTGTTTCCAACAGGAATAACATTAATGACGTTGAGGCTGATTTAAAAGTTATGTAAATGAGTTTTTTGTTGATACAAATTAAAATAAACATCTGTTATATAGCACAAATTTTTCTGTCCCGTCCGTTATTGATCATTTTTGAACTGATAATTTATTGCTCAGAATCCTCAGCCACTAGAAGGATGAAATTGACCCACAGTCTATATGACTTGTTACAAATCACGCCTGCATTAATTGGGAATTAATGCTTTAACAATTTTCGCAAAAAATTCAGATTACATTATCTTGGCACAAACAAACTTCTATTTGCTGTCCCGTCCGTTATCAATGACGAAGTATTCGGAATATTTTTTCGTGGCTCTGCCTAAAATTGTTTTGACCGTTTACTGTATCTATTTAAAACTTTAGAATTAGTACTAAACAAAAATGCCAGATTTTAAAATTGTATTTGAAATTACTTCAAAGTGCTATTCGAAATTAATTCTATAACGTACACAAAGTGTCCCGTCCGTTATCATGGAATGGCCGAGGAACATTAGTCAAATAAAGGCAAGAATCTCGGAATGAGAGATAGTCGGCTATAAACTTGTATAAACCTTTATTTTGGTACCCTAAAACTTGTCTCAAAGCCTATGTATCGTAGGGTGTCAAAGGTCAAAAAATCGATTTTTTACACATTTATTGCAAATATCTCGTTTCCTATGGGCTTTATGCTATTTATATTTATTATAAATATTGTAGAGGATTAAATTCTCTACAATTTTTGTGTAAACATTTTTTTTATATCTTGAACCATTTTCGAGATAGAGAGCAGAGCGCGCGCAGTGTTTAACTATTTAGGGCCAGTATTATAAACGTTAGTTAAGAGGATTGTCTAGTGGAGATTTCGGCATTTTGCAAATTTCTCCTTTATTTCTCACTCGATTTTTGTGCGGTTTTCACAGATAGCTTTCAAAAATAATCTAGAATCATGGTAACCCTTTGAAACTTCATTTATTTAAAAAAAAAATGATTTTTTTTTCTAAACTAAAAGAATTATTTTCAAATTATGGGGTTACCATGATGAAGAATGTATTTTTAAACATAACCGATCAAAAATTTCTCAAGTATTGTTATTTAAAACCTTGTAATTTGCAAACTAGTAAACTTTCGATAAAGCGCTCGTAAAGTGGCGCCACGGCAAAATAGTGGCAAAAGGAGCATTACTCGATAACATCCGGCAACTCTGCAACTGAGGTACGGAGTCGATGGCGAGCGCAGCACATGAGTTACTCGACTTTACTGTTCCTGGATCTACTAGGGTTGAGTTAAACCGCTATTTTTCAATCAAGCGTCTGCTATTTCACGGTTGCTATTTTTTAATAGCAGTGATTTTAAGGCGCTATTGCGATAGCGGATTAGCTTAGCTTAATTTGCAAATTGAATCGTTTTTAGCGATCACCGATGAAGTTCTAGGAGAAATAATTGTTACAATATTTTATGGAATTTCGCACTTTTATAGTTTCTCTATAGCCGCCAAGATTTCACCTATCTCTCACCTAGAATAAGAATAATACATTTCTGTGAGCTGTTAGCATGTCCTCACGCATCAATTTAACAAATTAATAAATTCCTGGTCTAACGTTTCATAAATTGAAATTATTCATAGTTTATAAGTTTTATTTTTACGATGTTTGGGTTCCGTTTCGAGGGGTTCTTCTAGAGCGACTACGACAACGAAGAACTACTGATTATTTATATTTTATGGTATATATGTCGTAGTCTCTTAGTGAAACACGTCATTTCATGAAAAGTCTAGGCAATACATGAACTGCCGGCATATTATGTATATTCTTTATTTTACCCAATCTCCCTAGTTCCAAATGGTCCAATTAACAAAATTAAAAAATAAAAATTTACTAATAACACGGGCCGCTTTTGTGACGTTTCGAATTGCATTGCAACTTTGCCTCAAAGCACTGGCATTTATTGGTCTTGCATTGCATTTTTGATGGTTGACATGCACATTACCCCTGTCCAAATAAAAGGCTTGTCTGATAAATAAATACTTAGACATATTCACCAGGTCACGGTTAATAAATTTGAAATAAAATTCTTTAAAACAAAGTTCTTTTAGCATCTAATCCCATCTAGATCTTATTTTACACAATCTGCCATGCCATAATATTGAATACCGATCAGTTATTTCATGAACAGTCACCTTTTAAATCGCGGCAGATTCTGTACAGGTTAGTGAAACATAATATGCCGAGACAGGAGCGGCATTTCACGAAGAGACTAGGGAGATTGTGTAAAATAAAGAATATACATAATATGCCGGCAGTTCATGTATTGCCTAGACTTTTCATGAAATGACGTATTTCACTAAGAAACTACGACATATATATTCGCCCGTATTATAAACACTACAATATTCCATTTTTAGAACGCTGTGAATAACGATAAGAATTCGTGACGAATAACAATTTTAGAGTAAATAATACAAATATGAATTTATTGATGTCGTCAGTTCGTAATAAAAGTGTTACTCTTATTACGTGTCCGTTTGGAGACGAATTTTTTGATGGCGTCAGTACGCAGTTTCAAGAATTCGTACTTTACCCCCGGCGTTTCTAGGAATCTAGATTATTCGCTGGGATCACTTATCGGATCACCTCGGGGTGCTCGCTACATCCCCCTATCCATGGTAAATCCATATTATTATTCTGACGTCAAAAAATAAACTATTTTAAATCCATTCTTATTTTTAATCATATTATATTTTTATCAAATTTTCAAAAACGCGAATACAAAATTCAAAAAATTAACCATCTCGCGACTCCGTAGATCTGTATAGACAAAGTGTTCCCGTTTTGCAGTTTAGGCTGGTGTCACATTATCAAATTCTCGTCAAATTTCCTTCATACAAACTAGTTGTAGCAAACTGAGTTGATGACGTCATTACTACCCTATTTTCCGCGTACGGTAAAAACCCTGTCACACCATCAAATTCTGCTCGCAAAAGTATCAAACTCGTTGGACACAAAACGGTCAAACGCTTGCCACGAATAGGAGGGCGTCTATTTTTCTCAAACTATTGGAAGCGGTCGGTACTTTCATTGGCTGATAAGTGAGCGCCAGTTCAAAACAATCCGTTCTTGATATTTAGGTTCTTATAATTTTCACGTTAGGGTGAAATGGGAATGAAAAATTGGAGTGGCATCGATTTGACGACATTAGTTGATTTATACAGATAGGACTATTGTACAACACGAAAAATGACTCGTACTAGAACAAATTTGCACGTCGCGATGTATTACAGCGAATTGTTGAGGAAATGGGCAAAATTCGGTCCAGAATAACTAAAATTTCAAAGGTCTAACAGACATATTATTCTAGTTTCTTTACCAGAAAAAAAAGTGTAATCCAAAAAGGAGGGTCGCAAACTATTTTTCATATAAGAACTTTAAAAAAAATTCGAGGTACGAGCTTATAAATTATTGAAATTACAGGAAATTTGATAGTGTGACACCAGCATATTGTAACACCAGCCTAAATGATTCTTTTATGGCTCCCCAAACATGTGCGGCCTAACAGCACTGACATCGCTTCACGGATCGGTCCGATCGCTGAGTACTGTGCTGTGAGAGTGAGTCAAGTAATACAACGTTGCCGGTCCACAATTCGTTTCATGTGCGTATGAAAGATGTGGAACGAGCGCTTGGAAGCCTATCTCTTACATTTCGGTAGGGAAAAGAAAGACAGACATAGAGCGTCTGGGTATTATTGGGTAATAAGCGCCGACAGCTTTTAGGCGGTGAAGTGTGGAGGGTACCCAGAGCTGACGAAGTCACGTGATAGACAATCCTCTTAATTCATGCCAAAATATTTGCATTGAGTCGGTCATCTGGAGTAATCTGTGAAAACACTTACCTACTCGTGTAATGGTGAATTGTCCTCAATTTGGGAATGCACGGAAATGAAAATTATTTTAAAATCTAGGTTGGGCTTCATTCATCAATTTTTGTTGTCGATTTATAAAATGGGTAGAAAATGATGTCAAACACGTGAATTATAATGTTTAAAGGGCAATTGTGGTAATTCACCATCTGGCAACAATGCAGTGTTGTCCACACGTCTGATTGGTTCGTATCGAACGATTCTATTCCCGCCTAACATCATCGCATTACTGTCATCTGTCATTTTTGACACATGTTAGTATCAGAGAGTTACGTTTTCACGTGGTTATTTGTTGATACAATATGAAGAAAGTGTGTTTCGTTCCTTGCTGCCTCATTACAACGATGAATGCTCCTAAAGTATTTATTTTTGTTCCGAGAAATACCCAGGTGCAAAAATTATGGTTGCAAGCGGTCGGAATAAAGTCTAAACCCACAAGCACAAATAAATATTGCTGTGAGGATCATTTTTCAATTTTCTCTCAAATACCTTAATCAAACTAAGGGCCGGTTTTTCAATCGTTGGTTAAAGTTTAACCTTTAGTTAAACTAAAAATGTAGCATTTTGATTGGTTAAATTGCAAAAATTTCCATAGAAATCTACTAACTAGAAGTAAACCAACGATTGAAATACCGGCCCTAAGTGGAAAACAACAATGAATCAAATGTTTTGTTCTGTCATTTAAGTTTAAGTGGCCATAAACTCACTAACAAACAGAACAAAAATCCCCATATTCTCCAGCCGCTCCTATCTCTTTTCAGCACGCAACAAATCACATATATCTCACATTTTCCAATCTTCCAAACGTTGCCGGATTGTGCAGAACAACAATTGCCCTTTAAATTTAAAAACCCAGACTTTAAAAGAAAAGCACGGCAAGACCAACCAACATTATATTTTCGATGTATAAAACCAGAAATTAGGTTTTCAGACTTAGGACAATTCCCCATTATAAAGTCATTAAGGGAAATTCTTTTATTTACTTTTTAAGTAGAAACAAATTAAGTACATCTTCATTGAAATCCAGACTTGGTTAGGGCATGATTTAGAACCCCAGAATTGGGGTTGGATAATGCGTGATGAATCCCTGGAACCTGCTATGACAATGAATCCACAAGCTCCGGAGGAATTGCTTAACACAATATTCTGCAACTGCAAGAATGGTTGTGGTTTGCAAAGTGGATGCAGGAAAGCAGGGTTGCAGTGCTCTTTAGCTTGCGGCCAGTGTAATGGGCAAGCTTGTCTTCACCTTGCTTCACCATATCAGAGTTATACCAATGAAGACGGAACTTTTGATCCCGAAATCCTGGCAGAACTGGAGACAAATGATGTTGAAGACGAGAACACAGGGGAATTTGAAATTTTACAGCGGCTGGAAGACGATGATGAAGAAAAGGAAGAAAATTAAAATTAGAACTTGGAATTCTTATTATTATTCAATTTTTTTAATTTCAACGTTCATAAATATATGAAATGATATTTTTCAATAAAAACATTACTTAAAAATTTAATTCTGTTCTTTTTATTTAGTTAGAAAGGATTTAGTATAAATAAGATTAGCATTAAAAAATAAAGTATTTCCCTTAATGACTTTATGATTACACGAGTAGGTAAGTAGTTTTAAATGAATAAATACTGAATTATTAAAAAAAATATTAATTATAACGTAATAGTTGAAAAAAAATGCAAATTATTTAGAAATATATATTTATCAATAATTTATAAACTTTATACAGCATGTTTTTAATCGGGATTACAGGTTGACCTCGAATGATACTCCAAATAGTTAAACACTGCGCGCGCTCTGCCCTCCATCTCGAAAATGGTTCAAGATATAAAAAAAATGTTTAAACAAAAATTGTAGAGAATTTAATCCTCTACAATACTTATAATAAATATAAAATAGCATAAAACCAATAGGAAACGAGATATTTGCAATAAACGTGAAAAAAATCGATTTTTTGACCTTTGACTTTGGAATATCTGAAGACGCGGACACCCTACGATAGGTAGGTTTTGAGACAAGTTTTAGGGTACCAAAATAAAGGTTTATACAAGTTTATAGCCGACTATCTCTCATTCCGAGGTGAAATCCTAATATGCCTGGACTATAAGGACATGACGATGCAACAGGCAAGTAACATAAGCATTGCTTAAAGTTAAGCATGCCTTAGTAAAGTTCTGCTTAAGTTGTAAACGATGCAAACGGGCATAAGGGCCAGTATTATAAACGTTAGAGCCCTTTCACATGGAGCGTACGGTCAGCACGTACCGTCAGCGCGTATGAGCAAGGACCATGGGTTTAAATGGGTAGTTTCACATGGAGCGCGTATCGTCAGTGCGTACGATTTGCTACGTCGGGCATACGCCGAGCCCGTGCGTCGTCGTATCGTCAACGCGCGTACATTGGTCCTTATGGGTAACTTCAGATGGGAACTGACGGTCAGTCGCGTTTAGACCGAATTGCTGCACTTTTTCTTCATACATTTTTTCACTTTTTCTTCATTAGAATATTTTTAATTTCCCGTAATGCTAGACAGTTGAAATTTGGTGTATGATTATCATCGATTGTTCTGAATCGAAGTAAAATACTATCAAGATGGCGGAACTTCCGGTTATACCGGAAATTGACGTCACCTTTGTTATTTTAAATGACAACCCCTTATTTTTATGCACTCGTTCGTTTGGGCAATCAATTCTGAATAAGAAACGCCCAGGTTGAAAATTGTAGAACCATTTGTTGAAAATCTACCATGTGTCAGGGCACTTAATGCCTGGTATCAGACGGATGGAGCTCCGGCACACTCTACATATGAAATTGATACCAAATTGATATCATTGTTTGAAGACTGTTGGTTCGGGATTAGAGGTCCGTCATTGTGGCCGGCTAGATCACCCGATTTGACCCCTCTTGATTTTTATTTATGGGTCCGTATAAAGGAAATAGTGAAGCTATTTTAAATAAAGAAGATCATAAAATAATAATCGTTAGGACATTTAATAATCTTGATCCAGCTGAAATAAGAAGAGCAACTCAATCTGTAAAAATATATGTCGTACAGCCATGGACAGTCAAGAATAACACCCGTGTTATGCAAATACCGACTCTATGAGACATTGTCATTGAGTCGGTATTTGCATCACACCCGCCGGCTAAAGTGTTATTCTTGACTGTCCACGGTTGTACAATGTATAAGTCAAAATGGTGGACATGTCGAACATTTGCTTAAATGTTTTACTTCAACTATAATTGAGTTATAGTATTAGTTAAATTAAAGTTTTGTTCTACTTTCTTGTTTATACTTTTTGGTGATTAATTTACAAAATAATAGTAAAGATTTGATAAAAAGCATAATACTTTAGACATGCTAATTTCAATTGTTTAATTTAAATGTTTTTATTCCACAGCCTACACATATCAAAAGCTTAAGAGAAGATGCATTTTCTAAAAAATGCGGAATATCAGAAAAACTATCGAGAATTGACATAACAAACCTTTATAAAGGTCGTGTTATTTTTTACTTTTACATTGAATTCCGTTAGAATTGTGGTGTTGCAATTTTGAAAAAAGTTATAGTAATCGATAGAAAAAAAATTATTGCAATACTTCAAATGGTTCAAGAGATATTAATTATTTGCTGCAAAGCGTCAGAACGTAGGTTTCAAGTAGGTAGTCTACAACTTCAGTTGCTTCTTTCTTAGCATGTTATTTATCTACTCACTAACTTGTGGAATTCTGCAATTTTTTGCAGCTTTCCTAATTGAAGTATGCATGATGTATATTGCATTTCTTATATCTTGCTCACACCATTTTGCTTTCTCGGTGCTTTTCACGTACTTACGGGAAATTCTGCAAATAACCACCACACTTCCAGTACAGAAAATTCATTATAATATTCGAAGGGTAACGGCGGTCAAATGACCGGCATTAACCGCCGCTTTTGACCGGCATTACCCCAGAATCACGATTTCACGTTAGTAGGTTATGCAGCGAAAATAGCAGACTAAAACAAAAAAAATTTTTGCAGATTGGTTCAGAAAAGAGAGCATGTTACTGCTTTGTTTATTCGGCTGCTAACGTAATTTTGTACATATCCTTAGTTGTCGACCACCAATATAACATTGAATTGCCACCAAAATTTTGTCTGAGCATAACATGCGTTATAAGAATGTTACAAACACCATTTCTTCAAAACTATGTTACAGGCATCTAAGAAACTTAATAGCACTAACAACAGTTTCGTGTAACTTATAGTCTTTGTGGTAAGGTAATGACCGGTATTGTCCACCCCGCCCCCCTTCCCGTAATTCGTCAAACGATTTTATGGACATAAGAAAATAATTAAAATATTTCCTATCGTCTTCCCGCAATATCCAATATAATGTGAAAAATCACCTACTAAAAGTCTTTCACTAACAATAGGATGCACCCCTAATCTTTTTTTTTCTCTCTTCTTCGTTTTATCATCAAAGCAACGGCAACTATTTTACTACGTAGATACATGATGAACGAAGAGACATAGTTTCAATAAGACTGGCAACAGCGCATCATCGGTCGCGTACCGTACGCTGTGCATGTGAAAGTCGTACGCCGCGTACGGAAATCAGCGCGTATTGTCAGCGCTGACGGTACGCTCCATGTGAAAGGGCTCTTAGTTAACTCATGGTTCAGTTGAACTCGGTTCAAATGTTGACCATGGTTTAGGTAGATTTCCGTTGTATAAAGCATAAATAGGATAGAGTCAGCTAAACCGGGGATAACTTGGGGTGGTATCTCGAAAGTTCCTAATAAACAGTAAATTCCCTACATTATTTGTCAACTGTAAATTCATTGCCAAAGCTTGGCGCAAAGAGGGGGGTAGATTCTCATTCAGGCGATTGGATTTTAACTGGAATCCATTTACCGCACCAATACAAAATGGAAAGCGTGGAAAGCTCGAGTAACTTTTCGTTTCGTAAAAACGCAGTGTTGGGAACAATATTTTCGCAGACGACACTGCATGGTTCCTACAAATAATAAAAACACAAGCATAGAATGTGCTAAAAACTTCTTGCTAAAAATAACTATATATCTTTGAGTAGGAGACCTATAAAAAAATCGTCTTGGGACAATTCTTTAAAAAATTAGTTCTTCTGCCAAATGCTCTTTTTTTTGCGTGTTGATCAATGATCGACTGAGTTCACTAATTCCGGGAAATATTCATCTATTAAGAGCGCTGTACACCGCGTGACTAAAAGCAAGTTCAGAAGTTGAAATGCACAAATCAAAGACACACGCTGTTACTTACGTCGCTCAGTGGGAGAGTCTGTCGATCTGAACGGAACGCCGTAACGTTCGTACGGAGCAAAACTAATTTCTCTTTCGACATTGTCGGTGTCGATTTTAGTACGAGTAGGTTTTTAATCATTTTGTCTAATTTTAAGTAACTGGTCCCGACGCCACTGTCTTGTGCGACATGTAGGTGGGGTGACAAAAAACCCGGCTGTCTGGTCGACCAGACAGGCAGCAGAGAGCAAGAAGAGAAGAAGCTGATTGTTGTACGCTGTGTGTTGCTTTGTAGATCGAAAGTTTGCTCACTTTATTAAATAGTTTATACAGTCCATTTCGATTTATTTCCCGCACCGATTTTATTGATTCATTTGATAATTTGGGTTTAAATACTCATTTGAGTAATTTGTAAGTACTGAGGGGGCCGGCCATCTATCTGATGGTTTCATGATCCCAATATTTGATCTTAAAATGTTGACTATTTGAGAACATTTTCAGTTATAATAAATTGCATGTAAACCCTCTTTGTGCAAACAATATTTCGTAATATTAGTGTTGAAAGTGTTTTATATTTGAGGCCTTTTTCTTTTAAATAAATTTACGCCACAGTTGAATCATTTTGTACTTAATCCTCATTACCAAATAATTGAAATAAAATTTAACAAACAGTTCTCCGACACCGACTCCTGTGTGAAAGTGTGCAAAAGAAAACATTGAAATCGACCAATCGGAGGTCGTTCCGAAATCCGATTTGTCGAGTTCAAGACAGACTGCATTTGTCGGTGTCGCTGCCTCCACCGACATTTCTGTCGGATCGGAGAGTGTGAAAGCACCCATTTGATTACATTGAACTCAACATCGGTGTCGGAACCGACACCGATTTTGTCGGTGTATGTGAAAACGCTCTAAGACGCGCATGTCCTACTTGAACCTGGTTTAACTTCTACCTCTTGGTTACCAACGTTTATAATACCGGCCCTAAATATGTCATACTAGCTTTTGCCCGCGACTTCGTTCGCGTGGAAATTTTGAAGTGTATGTTTATGAACTGACGGCCTGATCGTTATGAAAAGCCGTATCATTACGGTGCTGTGAGAAACAGTATGATATACAGGCTGAATCATTATTCCAGACAATAAATCATATCGATTTGTTCTTGTAAAATAGAATTAATTGTGGATAATGGAATGGATAATCAAATGACAGACAAGTCGGTGATGACACAACTGTGCAGTGTTTAAATGTGAGTTAAAATGATTTTCATGGTTTCCATGGCACACTATCTACCTTATCCTGGCTCAATCTGTATCACAGCCAAAAATATCAAATATCTGGTAAATTATGAATTTTAGCTATAGAACAACCTTAATAAAAATGTAGCCAGACTCCAGACGCATTCGATGGCATACAAAAATATAGGGAGTGCCATTTAAAAAACTAAAGTTAAGCTTATTTAAAGATAATACAATTTGACACGAATTATTGCAAAACCTGTATTGTAAAAATAATATTTCGCATATCGGGCGTAAAAAGCAATCCTTTCTTCATATTTGTACCAACCTTCAGCCTTCTAGCTGCTAAGAAGACCTCTCAGTAAATTTGTAAGTGGACTTCTGTAAATGACAAAAAATGTGAAAAAAAATTGTAATTTGATAACAGTGGTCCAAAATGTAAAATACCTTATATCGCCATAAATCTATGTCAAAATGGGTTCTAACAGTGAAATAAAATATAGGTGATTCTATTTGAAAAAACAAAGTTGTGTAGAATGCGTGAGTTTTGTATACGTTAAAATATTTTTAGGTTGTGCAGCCTGACAAATGGTGTACTAATTGTATTTCAAAATTTGTTTTATCTTACATGGTGTAGGAGTTATGGACCGATCCCGCACTAATGACTCACCCTGTATAATATAAATAAGGGGACTTGTAAGTCATTGATTGACTTATTTATTTATTTATTCCAATAACGTTCTATATCTATAAACTCCCATTGAGAAGGTTCCTTTCTCTCCCTACTTTTTCCTCTCCTTAATCATTTCTCTAATACGTAAAAACTACATAAAAAATCTACCACTATGCAAAAAACTATGTCGATCCCTTGCTTTTCTAAGAAAAACAAAAACATTAACCCACGGGAACATTTTTCCGGGATAAATATTTATGCTATTCCAGACTATAATCTATCTCTGTCCCGAATTTCATCCAGATCCGTTCAGCCGTTCTGGCGTGATTGAGTAACAAACATCCAAACTTTCGCATTTAAAATATTAGTATACATATATATAACGTGCGTTAAAAAAAAACGAGGCTGCGTTGGCCATGGAAAAATTTTGTGCATCAATTTAGTGTAGCAAAATTTCGAACTGTCAGTTCAAATCTGTCGGATAGTTTTTAGGTTGGGTTCTTTGTTGACAATGGTTTCGTATACGATTATTATCTTGGGACAAATTTCAATAAATGGACGCGAAGGAGGGTAGCATTATGTTTATGAGAGCGATGTACACATGTCCTGGCATTTATTCTAAACAATTTACATAAAATTGGTCCGTTTTATTTTGATGGAAAATTTTAGACTGACAATTCTTGTCATTTGTGGTTTCTACACTGGAAGGCCTATAAATTCCATGGCCAACGCAGCCTCGTTTATTTTTGAACGCACGTTAGTATAGATTCGAAACGGTTGTCAACAAAGAACCTAACCTAAAAATTGTCTGACAGGTCGAAATTTTGCTACACTAATTTGATTCACAATGTTTTTCCATGGCCAGCTCTGGAGTCCTTTTTTTATTTGCACGCACATTGTGTAACTAAAGTATAGAAATTAAAGCCTTAGGGCCGGTTTTTCAATCGTTGGTTTGCCTCTAGTTAGTAGGTTTCTATGGAAATTTTTGCAATTTAACCAATTAAAATGCTGCATTTTTAGTTTAAGGTGGGAAATTTTTCATTTGTTACGATTCACGGCCGCTAGATGTCGATTATTTACCCATCAAAGGCAGGCGGCAAAATTTTAGCATTTTCCCTAGTTTTTTGCCTCAAAGATTACGATGAATCGTAGTATTCGTTGTAGAAAGTAGTTTTGGAAAGAAATTTTGCCGACAGTTCATTTAGGAACGAAAGGTTGATCGGTAGCGACATCTCATTTTCAAATTGGGAGCGTAGGTTTTTTTATGAAACACGTTAAAAATAATGCTTAATCTCAGTTATTAGGCAATTTAGGGCATTCATCTTTTGGTAAAAGCTTTTAGTAAACTGAGGCATCTTCAGCATAATCACATTCCAAAATAATCTGCTTTGGGGTCATCTTATTGGGCATTATGTAAGGGCCGTTTAATTAATTAAAATTAGGAAATTAAACCCTCTTATGGAAAATTTGCATGCTTTTTTCCCACCTTAACTAGAGGTTTAACTTTAACCAACGATTGAAAAACCGGCCCTTAGTTCTTACAAAAATAACGTTTACGATTTGAACACTACACTACACCCTACATTTTTTTCTTAAATTTTAGTCTTAATGATAATTCTACAATTTAATATAAAAATATCATGCGGTAGTTCTACAGTCTGTATTTCATGTTTTCTTTAACAAATTCTACAGGCGTTGTTAGGTTAAATTTATGTTATAGTCATCATCTATGGTCATGATTTGTTGCCAATGAATATTGTACATTGTAAAATAAATAAAAAAGCTATATCAAGACCCTGAATATTTTTGTACGCTCTATGATAATATATATTACATTTGACAGGATGGGATAATTAAAAATTTGCCAATTCTATGTCTCTTTATGGTCTGAACCGACGCCTGGAGATGTAATTTGTTGTAACAAACACAAAATGTATCATATTCCAAATGATCAACAGACAATTCAATTTAAAATGAAGAAAATTCTACCCTCTAACAAATTTCAAAATGCATCCATAGCTTAGCCATTTTTTTTTCAAAATATTTTGAGAACTGCCGATTTTTTAACCAAAATCTAGCTGCTCAAATAAAAAAAAACAATACACAGCAGAATTCCTGACATTCCTACATCCTACATTCTTACTTGTTCTTCATAAATAATTTCACTGGATTCTTTAAATAGGAATGTAATATACTTTTCATGGTTAGCATTTCTGACAGAATATTGACAATGGGTGTTTTAAGTCGGCCGTTACTTTGTAATTTCTTCTTGGAAACTAAATGGGCTTGTATTATATTACGTTTCGTGAAAACGCATTGCAAATTTCACGTTTCATTGCTTCTTGGCCGGCGGCTGCATCCCGACCCCGTTAGCGGCTTCTAAAAGCACGATGTTTTGAAAATAAACAAATCAAAACACCGAAAGCAGGAGCGGCGTGTTTAAAAACAGCCTTTGTTGCCGTGGCAACGTGAAAAACGCGTTTGTTTTGGCGTTTGGGTAAGTTGGGTTAGGCACCCAGGCGCTCTACGAATTTGGGACGATAAAATTTTCACCGATTTGTTATAGTTGTTGTTGCGTTATGCGGCAGTCACACCCACCGTGGGTAAGTAACTGACAGCTGAATTAAGTAAAACAAGCAAAGGCGCACTTACTCGTCTCCGTCGGGACAGATGCCCGTAGTTTCGTCGTATTTGGTGCAGTAATTGTCGGCGCTGTAGTTGAAGGTGCCGTCCCGACGCCGCACCGGCCTCCTCCGGCGCTGGTTCATGAAGTGCCAGTGAAAACAGGTGAAGGGACGGTGCTGTGTGCATTTGTGTTGCAAGAAGAGCGGGCATTGCTCGACGCGAAACTCTTTCAAATATCTACAAAACAACGCACAATTTTAGATGGAAACGACACGAAATAGCGCGTCGCCCGACTGAGGAAGCGTCACGACACCTGGCCCACGCCAGAATTACACTTACGAATAATGATTTGGCTTTTCCGTCTGAGCTGTCAACAAAGGTTTAGACTCTGACGGCATTTTGTAATCACTGAGATGCGCGGTGGTTTCGCGCAGGGCACGCTCACAACCGGCCAATGGCGGTTCGGCGTCGTGGTCACGTGACGCGACCGATTGAAGAATTTTCGTAATTTGGGCATGCTTCAAGGACATTTGTGTTTTGGTCAAACCCAAAGCGTCCAGCGTTTTTTTAAAACTGATTTTAGACGGCGCGGTTACGTCAGGTGTGCGGTTTTACTACGGTACGCGAACGACACGTCATGACGCGCCCAAATCGGGGCGAATCCGCGTTCTAGGTCACAATCTCTCTTCTCTATCTGTGCCACACTTCGCTATTCTTGTTCCGTTTGATTGTTTATTTGTGTACGTTGTTGGTGTGCGTTTATAGCGCTTATCAACACTCCGAACGTTATCGGTTATAATCCGACACCACTGCGGACTTATCTTACGAATTCGAACGCATCAAATAAGGGCGGCTTTACGCGGCAATAAAGACACTCATAGCCGACAAATGACTGCCTCCGTAAATACTGACATGTGACATCTAAGTTGGCGCCGTTATTAAATACGTCACCTCCATTGTTATGGGGAAAAATGACAAAAGATTGTCAGATAAATAAAACGATCAAAACTGCAAGTGTACGTAATTATGGAAATGCGGAGTCAGCGTCTGGACAGTTCGGCGCTCCTGGCGGGCTCGAGAGAGGTGATCGAGGTGTGGAGCAGAGTAGTCACTAGAGCAGAGTCAGTGTGTGTAATGAGAGGAGAGCCGAAGTAGCGAGCTATTGAATTTGTAATGAAGACTTTATATTATTCGTACACAAAGAATTTTATTTAGAGTAACGAATGATCTCTCAACTGATTGTCTTGAGGTTCAGTCTCTAACTGCCACACACCACAACAATTTAGTAAAACCAATAAACAACAACCCTCTTTTTCGGATCACAACACGCCTTGCAAGCTTTCATAAGTAGTTATAACATTTCTAGAAATGCATGTGACCGAGTCTGCGAATCATTATCTCTAATACATAACATAAGCATATTTTGTTAAACATAAATATTGTTTTATGTTTTTGGGAATTCTTTAATAAATTGCAGTGTTTATAATGTGTTAATATGAATTCTCCTCATCCAAATTTCCTCAAATGTACAAGTGTCAGTTATTATAGAGAATGACTTAGGACAATTCCTCATTGGGGGAATTTCATTTCTGGTTTTATACATCGAAAACATAATGTTGGTTAGTCTTGCCGTGCTTTTCTTTGATGACGAAAACGTACCATTTTAGCCAAAAACAGCATTTTAAAGTCTGTTTTTAAATTTAAAGGGCAATTGTCGTTCTGCACAATCTGGCAACGTTTGGAAGATTGGACAATGTGAGATATATGTGATATATTGCGTGTTGAAAAGAGATAAGTAGGAGCGGCTGGAGAATATGGGGATTTTGGATCCGTTTGTTAGTGAGTTTTATGGCTACTTAAACTTAAAATGACAGAACACAACATTTGATTCATTGTTGTTTTCCACTTAGTTTGGTTTAGGTATTTGAGAGAAAATTGAAAAATGATCCTCACAGCAATATTTATTTGTGCTTGTGGGTTTAGACTTTATTCCGACCGCTTGCAACCATAATTTTTGCATTTGGTTATTTCTCGGAACAAAAATAAATACTTTTTTAGGAGCATTCATCGTTGTATTGAGGCAGCAAGGAACGAAACACACTTTCTTCATATTACATCAACAAAATAACCACGTGAATACTAACTCTGATGCTACATGTGCGAAAAATGACAGATGACAGTAAAGGATGATGTTAGGCGGGATAAGAATCGTTCGATACGAACCAATCAGACGTGCGGACACCACTGCATTGTTGCCAGATGGTGAATTACCACAATTGCCCTTTAAACATTGTAATTCGCGTGTTTGACATCATTTTCTACCCATTTTATAAATTAACAACAAAAATTGATGAATGAAACCCAACCTAGATTTTAAAATAATTTTAATTTCCGTGCATTCCCAAATTGAGGACAATTCCCCATTGCCGTACGAAAACCAGTTTAAAATACACTGATGGACAATTGTTCATTCGATTTTAAAACGTTTTTTTTTTAGGTGAAAACCCACTGACGATTAAAGACGATTAAGACGATTATTTAATCGTCAGTGTGAAAACCCCATTTTATATCTTCCAAAATATGTAAAACTTAACATCGTCATGTAATCAATAGGTTATACAGGTTGCAATATAAACATGTTGCAAAATAAGTTTTGACTGCCCCAATCCGATTTGATATAATAGTTGTAACATGTGCTCCCTAACAACATTTAGAGCTATAATTGTTTCCTTCTTAGCCAAGTTCAAAATAAATGATTCCACATCTGATGTTTCGTTCATTTAAGGTTTCGTATCCCACTTGTGGTTAAAAAAATGGAATTTATGGTACTCACGTGAATCTGAAAACTGAAATGAAAAAGGAGCCATCAACACAATCTATAGAAATTAAGAAGTAAAAGTTGTAACACGACCCTGAAAAATCACAAAGTTTAAGGGACTTATAAATTTTAATTGTAGGATAGATTTTCCGTCCCTTTAATTAATATCATAAAGGCTCTCTAAAAAGGAACGTTTTAGTATAATTTTGATCGTGATTGGTTAAAAATTAATGTATGTGTGAACGAAAACCCGTTTCTTGTTTTTGCGGAGAAAATGCTAGATTACTGCCGAATCAAAAACAAAATTGTGAAGTATATATTCAAAGATTTCCTAATCTCTTCTTAATGATCTACGGTGATACATCTCCTCCAAATTTCAAAACCGTATTTTTAGGATGATCTGGCGCAAATGAAATGTTGCTATTCCGGCTCATGTATAGTTACTTGATTTCGTCTAAGAAATCGTTTTACGAGTTGATTACAATATTTTTTCGTTGACCGTAAACTTTTTAAAGCTTTGCTAAGAGATAAAAATTTGGTTCTAAATTAGTAAAATAATAGTGTCACCTATGTTCGTAACCATGGTTACCATTGATAAAATCGTAACCATTAATAGGCCTTTTAATAAACGGTCGACGGAAAATAATAATTATCACTACCACATGCATCTGCTGCTTGTGAGAGAGCTTTTCGAATCTTTTCTTGATGAAAACCATCACAAGAAATTTTGGTTCAAACTTTTAACTCTGTCTTGCATGTTAAAGACCGTCTTCATCATAAAGGACATTCTGGCGACTCTAAGATAAAATCAAATTCTTGCCAAAATCTTGAAGTTTCTGAAGATGATATTTTTGACTACCACAGATTACTCCAGATGACTGACTCAATGCAAATATTTTGGCGGAATGACCTTTAAGGCGAGATTTCGGCAGACCGATGTTCGAAACACGATGGAATTTCAGGGGAGTACAATTGCAGCTCTCGGTTCCCCTTCCAAACCAGAGCCCAATATTATTGTCAGTAATAAGAGTGGTCCTCGGGTTCGGGTTTTACCATTTGATTGGACCCAACTGCAGTTGGGTCTTTCATTTCTAGAGAGGCTAATTTACTTTCACTTGGGTCTTCTTTGCCCAAAATAGACATTTGGAATCCAAGCTTTCAACAGAACGAACTATCTCAATATTATTACATACAATGTGGTTCAAAAGGTTGGAAATAATTCGGTAACGTTATTATAGGGAGCGACAGAAAAAATCACTCGGACAGGTTAATTTTTAAATTTAAATGCGCTAATTCTGACAAAAAAATTTGCTTTGTTATGTAATTTCTTTCAAGGCCATGACGTCATTTCATTTTTTTTAAATGGCAGTCCTAATTTTTTATTGCGTTGTTTTAAAGAGCATGTTTTTTGCATATAAAACAATAAAATTTGTAATGTGTTATTATTTCAATGTTATTCTGAACTTGTGATTTTACCAATCAATGTTGCTTCGAGAACTATAGTCTTTTGCAGCAGAAGGACATTTTACTATTTTACCTCAATGGTCCCATCATTATCTACTGGTGCATCTAGAGAAGCCGCTGAATATGACTCATACGGATGTACAAAAAAACCCACATTCACAAATTGACTTTTGGGACACACGTATATGTTCCAAGCAGCTAATTCATGATCTTTACCCCATTTTGTTGAAAAGGTTGAAACATTTTTATACAAATAACAGTTTCTGCACGAGGGGTTTTATCTCTCATCTTGACAACACGAACAAAATTGCTCGCTGTCAACTTCTTCAAATAACATTCAAAGATTTTCGTCGACGGTTCTCTCTAATTCAGTAATTCCTTTCCAGCATTTTTCAATTCCTAAAAAAATACGTCTACTTATAATTTATATGTTTCAGGGAGGCGTAAATTATCCATAATATCTACTTCTGCTTTTCTATAATTTCTATCAGATCCAGTAGAATGCTTCTTAGTTTCTGCTCCGGTTCCAATTTTAGCTTCCTATAATGCCATATTCTTGTTGCGAGTTTTTTATACAAGAAGTGCCAACACATTCGTGCAACCGACTCGACCGACAAAAATTAAATTGTGAAGTTTTGTTTTGGCTGTTTTTATTGATCATTGTAAGTACTTAGAATGTGATTTAATTATTGTTGATACCAGCAATAGATTTTACAAATTTTCGATTATCGACTGCAAAAAACAGTTTGCGTTTTTTCCGCATGGTTACTGAGAAATTGTTTTATGTATAGACATCGTAAATGCAAAATTTTGTAAAATAATTAGAATATATCTAAAACTATGCAAATAGACAGCGACAACATAGATGCACTGGACTCAGATAGACAAGGGGGACTCGAAAATTGAATAAAAACTGGGGTATTCCGTTTAAAATAACAAATATGGCGTCCATTTCCGGTATAAGAAAAAGTGCCGCCATATTGAAAATAATTTATTTCGATTCAGAATGGTTAATTTCGGCCCTGTTCCAAATTTCAAATTTATAGCCCTATAGCAAGTTCAAAATTTCCTAAAGACCGCTTAAAAAAACAGCCCTGTATGGAATGCAAAACAAATTGATCTGATTTATTTACAATTTATTTATTTATGAGATTCACATAAGGTGGTTTTTATGCAAACCGATGAAAAATTAATCTTATTTGTATTATTTAATTCAGAGTTTCTTATATCGCGGTCTCTATATATAACGCGGTAGGAATTAATCGCGATATTGGAGGGTTGACTGTAATTGCAACAATTTACATCGGTCCGGCCACAGTAAATAAAAGCAGATATTAAAAATTCTGGGTTGAATATGAACAGAGCACCGGTAGTGGGTAGTGGGGGCGTATTCCCCTCTTTGCTGACGGCCGATGTTGTAAGAAATTTGTCTTGACATTCAGTTTTCGTAGATATTTTACTCAATTATGGAATTTCCTAGAGAAATGTGAATTTTAATCTGTATTGTGAAAGCATGTCTTTAGGGCGGGACAGGAGCCTGTTCCGCCCTAGAATTAACGTTCCCTTATACACAGAAAAAAAATTGAGTTGATCTCTCTTTAAATAAAAGAGAAATTTATCTACGAATAAACCTCATTTTTAACATGAATTTGCCTGCCGAAATCTCGACGGTAGTATCGGTAGACTGTTGGGTTTTTCGCGTAAAGAATTAAAAGCTAATCAAATCCATAAAAGTGTATTACCGGTTAATATAATAAAAGTGCATACTATACGCGTAGAGTGTAATATCGTGAGAGGATCTATTACAAAAACAAGGAATCTCATACCCTGTACGAGACTGCATTGAGTGTTAGTCCGGCCGAACAAATTTTTGTGGAACCTGTAAATCCTATTGTAGGCTATTTAAAATCGTTTTGTCAAAATGGTTCGCTTTTCTATCTTAACTTTACTTTTTATCAGGATGAAAACGACAAGAGCGGTTAAATACATATTTATTACTATTCATTCGTTTTAATAACTGACAGGGCAGGGAGAGAGTGCGACCTGAGTGTACTGAGACCGTGTTTGGCTGATGGTTGTCTGAAAGAGAAAACATGTATGAGCATCTCATGATCTACACAAATCTTTGCTCATCGATGTAGTTAATGAGCGGTTGAGTTTGAGAATGTAAATGAACAAACTACTCCATCATAATTGAGGTATCACTAATCAAATCAATATCAAATCTAATATCACACCAATGACTAAATCAATGATTAAACAAATGATCGAATGAGTGATTCTGTCCCCGGATTTTTGCTTTGCTTTGCTCAGTTTCAGAATCCGGGTAATATTCTTTTCCATGTAATTCATTATATACAGTTCGAATTCGAATTATAAAGATTCGTACACAAGATGATTTTTAAAAAGCGGCAATCGTTGTAAAATTCCGATTTCAAGAAATTAAAAACCATGGCTTCCAATTTACCACAAGCCCACCATTTTTGAATTTTTCTAAATTTCATGGTATATTTTGTGCAATATTCATCTTTCTTATTTTAAATTAAGAGCCATATTTTTTGCATAATTTGCTCGCTACGCCCCACCTACTGGAATAACTTCGATTGGAACACGATTTTACATACCGATAAAATACAACCGCTAATGAAGCCTGCCGCGAAAGTCTACATACTTCGAAATTAGTTGTACAAAATTCATGGGTTTTTCAAAAACAGTACTAGTCAAAAAAATTAGCTAACTTTGTTATCTAAAAACTCAATTTTCAAATTTGGTACAAAAATACATATATGGTTGTAAATCACGAATTTCTTTATTTTTTTTTCATTTTTTGTATAACTGGAAATTCTTCCTACCTATGTTTTTTAATGGAATACCCAGTATATTTTTTAATTTTTAGGACGCAGATTAAAAAACTTCTTTTTTATTCTTAAGAATTGTTTCAGCCAAAAACAGCTCATGTCATAGTTATTTGTACATATTTTGTATTTTTTGTAATTATTTGTTATTTGTATAAAATAATAATAATGATGTTCTGTAAAAAGAATTCTTATCGGTGACTGTTTTTTGCTATTCCTGAAAATTCAGTTTTTGCCAACCATGTTGCAGTTGTGATTTTTTTAATGATCAACAAAGGACGTGTTTGTTTAAATCAGTTTAGTAAATGTTCATAAATACGTACTGAACCAGAACCTACATTTTATTTTAGCAGGTATGAATTTCATACCATTCAAGTATTTCCATAAATTGAAATAACTGGAATCAAAGGCATCTCTTTACCTGAGTCCTCCACCCACAGAGTCGTATAGAAAAGTAGTAAACGTGGTAGCCGCAGGGCTGGTGATTTTCAGAAAAGCCGGGGTCATAATTTTGTAATTTTTTTAAATTGGTTCTTAGTAGATATTAGATAATAATGACAAATCCATGAATTAATAAATGTACTCATTCTTCTTTAAAAACAATTATTTCCTATTAGCACAGGTTATCAGCACTAAATTTTTCATAAATTACATATTGTAATCAACACCCCGAAATTAGTTAAATTCAACTCATACTTATCAAAGTGCAATTTTTTTGTTTGAAATTGACCCTATAATAAAAAACATTGTTGTGAAAGACAACAGATACAGCCCGACCGCAGAAAAAATAAGAACACCGATAGAAAACCACAAAATTCCGATAGATTATCAACAAGCAAAGGACGTGAGTTTGATACATTAAACCGATTTTCTGCACGGGTTTTTGTCGTCTACCGCCCGACGGAAAAAATCGCGGCGTCGTCTAAAGGCATTGTTCTATATGCGCGCTTTTATGCATCGCGACGGTCTGCCGCTCAATTTTGTTTGATCTAAAAACACCGCGAATTTTACCGCTGGGTAGCATGCCACTGCCATTACTCTAAAAAAATTACGATACCCGATCTTGAACTTTCAATATTCATACTTTGTCAGCTACATCGTTACTACAATAGCTGAACTAAAATCTTACCGAATTTTACCGGTTTCTACTTGACCGCTTTCACCTAGGGGCAGATGAAGAGCCAGCCAGGATTATTGCTTATTGCTTGAAAACGACACGTCGTACAGGAATAATTTTGGTCTCATTTGGAAGATAATGTTACTGCGGCTATAATAGGAGAAAAAATAAGTTAAATTAAACTGTACAGGTTGATGACAAGACGAAAGGCCGCAGGCGTACGCGCCCAAGTTGGAATTCTTCTTTATTAATGTCTAGAGGAGCTTGATCTATGTTAAGTTCGTCCACGCTCCATATCACTGCAGGCCTTAAAAATGCATATTTTTGCACTAGATTCTGCAAGCTGTTGGAATCTTTCTCGAATTTCAGCAGTTACTCTGTCTATTGAAGAAAACATTGTTCGCTTCAAGTGATCTTCATACGATAACTCAACTTCTTGACTTCCGTCGCCAAATATACCTATGCTTCCTCCTGATTCGTCTTGGGGGTTCAAAATAAATTTCTTGGAGTTTGAAATAATTTTTTGATTTTTCATTTAAATAATCGCGCTGCTTGCCGCCGCCCCTTTTTGTATGCCGCCAGGGGCCATGCCCCCCCCCCCTCTTCTTTCTGGTGAGACATGCACGCTGGTCATCTAAACATTGACTCCGTGGGAGTTTGGGGATCAATGTTTTATAAATTCACGATATCGTTCCCTAGTTCTTCAATACAGGATGTCAGGAATCCTGCTGGGTATTTCAAGAGTTTAATTAAAGAAAAACTGCGCAATCTCCATATTGTACAATAGTTTTTTAATAAAACCAGCGGTTCTTAAAATATTTTGAAAAACTAAACATTGCCTGTTACATGGCATTAAATATGTTATTATAGGAATTTGTAAAAATAGTAACATCTGAGCATTACATTATATATTTTTTTAGAGATATGCCATGGAATTGCAAAAATGATTAGTGTAGCAAATGTTTACCCATGCGTTGGAAAAATTCGAGATTAAATTATCAGTTGACAATCTTTTCGGACATTTCCTGTCAAATGATTATCAATGTCACTGTAAAAATAAAATAAAAGCTAAATTTCATGCCCTTCTAAGTCTCTGTTGCTTGTATGTATTTACATACATACCCTCTATACCTCTCTAATTAAACGAAAAATTAATTCACCTTACACATTAGTTTTTCCTATCTATGTAGAAAGCGACAATTCAGTCTTAAAGCTTTATATTTCAAAAAAAAACTTAAAATGTAGCAAAACGTCAGCTTTGCAAACCTAGTACAATTAACACAAGCAAGCAATAAATGTATACATTTACATACAAAGAACTTATTTGATTATAAAATATATGATGTTGCTGCAACGCTTGTAAAATTATAAAGAGAATGATACATTTAAAACGTACTAGGCTGTGGTCATACAAAGTTATTAAAAACGGGTCAGTTCGCTATTCTAAATGGAAAATTCGTTTAACTTCATAAGCTACTTTATCATCGAATTCTGGACAGGTATGTTTGTTTTCTATATTAGTACAACATAAACCTAACCAAAGTAAAATCACACATAATTATCAGCAAATTATTGCTATGCTGTTTCATCGCTAGAATATATTTGATTCGATCCAAACGTTATAAATACAGACTATACAAATTCTATAAAGTGCCATGGACATCTTCTCAAAATAATTCACCACTACGTGCATCTAATAAATATTAATATTCAATTAAAATTGTACTTATTATTTTTTCACATTTTATCTTTAGCTGTACTCATAATTAGATTTCGAAAATAAGAACGCCTTATCCGTCATAATTACACAAATAAATGCTTAACGTTGTGATGCTGTCGCTTGTAACGGAAAAATATATATCACACATAAAGGACTGGACTCTTTCAACCTAAAATTAAACAAGTCAACCAATTAAATTGGATAGTTACAAAAATCACATGACTAATCAAACCGTTGTACCGTACGTACTGAAAACCACCCTGGTACTGTCGCTGTCCAGAGTGACGTCTTCGGGACTCGCCAGATCCACCTTGACGCTGCCCGAGTTGCTACGCTTCCGCTGAGCCCAGTTGTTCAATGTCCACTGGTAGACACCCTCAGAGGAATTTCTATTGGATCGTGTGGCGGTTTCGACTCCGATTTGGGGACTGTCGATCGTGTCTGAACAGGAACTGGTTTCGAAAGAATCGGCGCCGCCTTTGTATCGATTGATCCCTACACAAAACAATACGCAATCGTTATTTCGTGATTTAAAGTAGAAGAAAAGGCATAACGAATGTTTATATTAAAAGATGAAATATAAAACTATAGAGGTTCTTAGAGATACCACAGATTACTCCAGATGACTGACTTCATAGGGCGATTTTGTCCGGAACTATCTCTTTTCTACACATTGAAATTAGACGCATGACATCTTTGTCACAGATACCATAAGCAAATGTAGAGGCGCTGTAGTCGTTGCTAATACTTTGTACGACCGCTAGATGTCACTACAAAAACATTTATTTAAATTCAAATAAAAGGCTCAATATTTTTACTATCTTAAATTGAACAATGTACAATTCCGTGTTTTTTAAAAAGCGTGACTGTTTCTACGCTTATTGCTTTTTTTCTCACTAATATTTACAAACAGCATTTTGCTGTAATTATAATCAAGCCAGTAAATGTCAAAATTTGCTTGTATATTGAATTTGTGAAAAATTTTAAGCGAAAGTTGGGTGTTTTTTACATTATTTGTGGTGTTGGTGAAAACTAAGCGGAGAAACTATTGTTTTCCAAAAAGTGAAGAAAGTTAAGGATGTTTTATTAATACAACGAATTCAGGAAAGCTAATTACATAATTCTAGAGCGAAACTGTGGCAAGAAGCTAGTTTTGTTCTTCGGCCGAATAAACGGATTTTTAAAAATCACACACTTTATTACGACACGGGGTACAGATGGAAAATGAACTATTTATAATATAAAACTGCTGATCTAAATATCTGGCTAAGCACTATTAAGCATTATTATAACAAAGGATTAATTATTTATACAACATATAACTCCTCCCGCCGAAGAACGGAAAACAGAGTTCGGACGATGTTTGGAGTCTAAATCAATAGTCTTCTAAATCTATTGATTGGTGTCGATGTCGGAATTTCTTGATGAATGGTGTAAGACTAATGAATTTCTTTGTTATTAAATTCGAACACGTGTGCCATAAAAATCCAAGTTTACTAAAATTATAAATCACACACCGACACACCCCAACACATGTGATTTTTTGTAACTCTAGAAGTGTGAGACCGCGAAGGGTAATTAAAAGGTCCGGCGGTCACTTTTGCATTTTGACTTCGACTTTACTACCAGACGGTTGTGTTAATTGTGTTGGTGGTGTGAAGCAATTGATAAGAGTGAGTTTATCACTGAGCAATTCTCTATCTGTGTGAATCTTCGCTGAGCATGCTTTGTCTGCATGAGTTCAATTAAGCATTGTGAGATGCTTCTGTCTTGCTTTTGGTTAATGTTTGGAGCGGACATCTCGTGCGCGATTCCCTTGATGTCATTGCACGTCTCATCATTAATGACGGTCTGTAGGTGAGAGGACATCTCGCGCAGAATCTGGCGCGCGATTCCCTTGATGTCATTGCACGGCTCAATACAGATCAGGCTTTTGAGCCGTTATCACTCCGGTGATTGTAATGATTGACGAATCATTAGGCGTAGCTAGGATGCGTGATTGTTTGATAATGGAGCGGACATCTTTTGATGATCATTGCACGTCTCATTCTTTATCAGCAATGGTCAGTGGGTGGGCCGACATTTTGAGATGTCATTGCACAGCCGGCACTGAGGAGTTTAGAGCTCATAAGCACTTTGTGGGGGTATTTTGTGCGCGATCCCTTAATACCCATTGCACAATCAAAGCTGGCAAAATCCGGGGACAGAATCACTCATTTGATCATTTGTTTAATCATTGATTTAGTCATTGGTGTGATATTAGATTTGATATTGATTTGATTAGTGATACCTCAATTATGATGGAGGAAGTTTGTTCATTTACATTCTCAACCTTAACCGCTCATTAATTACATTGATGAGTAAAGATTTGTGTAGATCATGAGATGCTCATACATGTTTTCTCTTTCAGACAACCATCAGCCAAACACGGTCTCAGTACGCTCAGGTCGCACTCTCTCCCTGCCCTGTCAGTTATTAATACGAATGAATAGTAATAAATATGTATTTAACCGCTCTTGTCGTTTTCATCCTGATAAAAAGTAAAGTTAAGATAGAAAAGCGAACCATCTTGACAAAACGATTTTAAATAGCCTATAATCGATAGGTTAAGTAACAGATGGATCCAAAGATGAAGATATAAGTCGTGATGGTCCATATGTTGAGCGGTGGCTTGAAGAACGTGGAAATTTCATTTAAGTTTTCTCGTTCGGTCTTAAGGTGCTGATACACTAGCGAGAAACTCACGCGATTTTCTGTCGGACACTACTGTCGTAGGTGTAAACAGCGTTGTGAGTCGACTCGACGGAACTTGTGCAAGCACTCGCGCGAGTTTCTAACTTGCCAGTCTAAACAGGCCAAAGTGAAGTTCCCCAAGTTCTCACAATACTTCCAAATCGTTTCAACATTTCGGTGAGTAACCGTGCGAGTTTAGGTAAAATATCTGTTCGGTCCCTGCCAGATGGCACCGGATTGCCTCCGTCTTTTCTGAATGTGTTTATTTGTTTATGTATATTTTTGTATGGGACGACATAAAGATATAGATACATTCTATTTATGTCAGACATATACGAGGATACCCAAACATTTAATACGTGATAATGCAAATTTATTGGTAATTTTGAAACAAGATATATTAAATTTGAAACACATATACTACGATCATGTTGGTGCAGACATGAAATTCGAACAATTCTCTAAAATTTGTCGTGAATGTTGGAAAGATGACTATGGATTCTTGGTAATATGTAAAGAGATGGAATTAAACAATGGACGTTATCGAAAATGTTTCGATCAGTTTATCTCTCTTTGAATATAAATAACAAACCTGATGGAACAGCAGCAGTTCGTATTTAACCGTTATAATAAACAGGTCTGTTCGAAGCAGTTCGGATCTAGCTGTTGCAATAAACAGCACTGTTGAAAAGCGGTTCAGTTTATCTCTCTTTGAATATAAATAACAAACCTGATGGAACAGCAGCAGTTCGTATCTAACCGTTATAATAAACAGGTCTGTTCGAAGCAGTTCGGATCTAGTTGTTGCAATAAACAGTCCTGTTTCAAAAGCGGTTCAGTTTACATACCCGAATTTACTGTAAAAGAATTAACAATTTTTGATGGTACTCGAACTGCCCATTATTTATTCAAATCCCCCAAACCGTTTAATCTATTATCTGAAGATATTAAAAAACAAGTAAAGTATTTAGAATATAATCATCATCTTTTGCGATATAATAGTGGTATTGGGGGCGTATGAAGACATTAATAAAATACTCGAGAACCATTTAATAACTGAAAATGCTGCGGATGTGATCTACGTTAAGGGAAATATAAAAGAAGATTTTCTGCAAAGATTTTGTGATTCGGTGAATTTCTTCCCACGCATGATTAATTTGGATACAGCAACAACTTCCTGTCCCAAATTACCAGTTCAGCTTCCTTCATGTATGAATCATTTTATAAAAAGTAAATCTTGTATTTGTAGTAATAATAATGTACAGTTTATTTATCACTGGTTATTTAATAATTTACCTAAATAAATGTATTAAAATGTAATCATCTTATTGAAACAAGTATCTACCCGTTACTCAGTTACTAATAAACAAACGTCTGATAAGAGAACAAAGCCAGTCACAACAACACCACGTGATCACACATTGTTTTGTGCGTAGAGTGAAGAAATATTGAATTGAAGAAAGTGTGAATTTATCATGTTTGAGTGTGTAATATGTAAAAAAACAATTTAATGTTCGACGCAATCTAAATCGACACATTAAAACACACGGTATGTTTACGTGTATTAGATTCTTTCGTCAATGTTAGAAATATTTTAGATGTTAATCGAACGATCACATGTGCTGGCTGTTTCAATTGTTATACTAGGAAAGATAATTACTTGAGACATCTCCGTGAAAGTAATTGCCAATCTTCCGGTGAGTTTTAAACCCCACCATTTACTTGTTTTAACTTTTCATACATTCTCAGTAAAAGATGTGGAAATTCTCACAAAAAAAATTCGCCTGGCGGGGGATGCGTCAACATCATCATCGTCAACGTCATCAGTAACCGTAACCACACCCCCTGCTCCTCCACCAATGGTCTCTTATTGTGGAATTTGTGATGAAAATTACGTTGGTTCACAAACGACACATCTTCGATCGTTAAAACATAAAAACAAAATTGTCACACAACATTCAGATTATAATAACGTAGAATCTTTGCCATCAGCTTTTAAAAATCGCATAGTTGCGTACAAAATTAAGAAATTGATAAAAACAGACTTGGATATAAAAAAATTCTTCGCCGAGGCATCCGATCTAATTTTTAACTTACTTCAATCGCAACTAGTGCAATTGCAAGCGATTAAATTAAATATAGAACTTTTCGCGGAATACCTTCTACCATCTAAAGAAATTATTGAAATTAAATCATTTAACACTAAAAATCGTAACATCTCTGCAAGTACTGATGTGCCCACATCGTTGGATCAATTATTTCAAGACATAGAAAAGAAAATGAGCGAATTTAAAATGAAGGATAGTGCTATGACTTGTTAAAGTTTATTTATTTATTTTTCAATTATTATTTTTTTAGGTTGGGCCCTTAAGGAAATTTTGTATTTAGAGATTAATATTAATAAATACAATCCGATGAGGGGTTACATCGAACTTCCGAACGATTTGAGAAACAAAAGAGCCATCATCAATATTCAGAACGATGATGATCAATGCTTCAAGTGGTGTGTACTGGCGCATCTCCATCCCACTAAGGAAAATTCACACAGAATCTGCCACTATCGACAATATGAAAATGAACTTAGTTTCTCAGATATTGAGTTTCCGGTAAAATTGAGTGATATTTCTAAATTCGAAAATCTTAATAATATTTCGATTAATGTTTACGGGATAGAAAAGGTTTACGATAAATCTGAAGAAATTTGGAAATCTCAGATCGTGGGACCATTTCATTTAACTGCAAAATTATGCGAAAGGCATGTAAATTTGTTACTAATTAGTAATGATAAAAATCAAACAAGTCATTACTGTCTAATAACAAACATGTCACGATTGATTAGTTCCCAAATTTCAAAACATGAACATGCACAATATTTATGTCACGTTTGCTTACTTTACTTCTCTTCAGAGGAAAAGCTGAAGTCTCATGGGAATTATGACTGTATTAATGTAATAACAAAATTACCTACTTCAGATTTAATTAAAAATAAACTGGGAAATTTTCTACCTCACAATATTACACAATTTCAAAATTTCGAACGCTCTTTGAAAATTCCCTTTGTCGTATATTTTGATTTTGAAACTATTTTACAACCTCTCGACACTTGTGAACCTACCAGTTCTAAATCTTTCACCTTAAAGACTCACACTCATATGCCTTATAGTTTTTGCTATAACATTAAATGCTGTTATGATGATTCACTTTCAATATTGCGAACTAATCGAGGTGTTGACGCGTCAAAGAAATTTGTTAACTGTTTAGAGACAGACATAAAATTTATTTATGATCGTTATTTAAAAACTATTGTTCCACTCGAGATGACAAGCGAAAACGAATTACTTTATCAAAATTCAACACATTGTCATATCTGCAAAAATCAATTTCGAGACGATAATGATGATAATAATAAGAAATGTAGAAATCATTGTCATCTGACTGGTTCTTTTTTGGGGGCTGCTCATACTATTTGTAATCTAAACTATAAGGTTCCAAAATATATTCCGGCTTTTTGTCATAATCTTTCTGGTTACGATGCTCATTTGTTCATTAAAGAACTTGCCAATGTTGATTCTGACGTCACGGTTATTGCTCAAAATAAGGATCGCTATGTTTCATTTTCTAAAAAGATTTTGGTCGATGATATTAATGTTAAGAAATCGCGTGATATCGATATAACAAAATCTGTGTTTATACAAATTAGATTTTTAGATTTTATCCGATTTATGCCATCTTCATTGGAAAAATTTTGCGGAAAACCTAACAGATATCGATTGTTTAGATATACGCAAACATTTTCCTGACGATTCTAAGTTTCGCCTGATTCGCAAAAAGGGTGTATTTCCGTATTCATATGTAGATTATTTCGATAAATTGAACGATACAAAATTACCCGATCGAGAACAATTCTATAACAATTTACGTAAACAAAATATCAGCGAATGTGATTACGAGCGAGCGTTGGAAGTATGGAATTTTTTTAATTGTAAAACATTAGGGGAATATTCGGACGTTTACTTGAAATCAGACGTTTTGTTATTAACAGATGTTTTTGAAAGTTTTCGAAATATCTGTCTGCAAACATATGATCTCGATGCGGCACATTATTATACCGCTCCTGCGTTAAGTTGGGATGCTATGTTAAAGTTTACTAATATTCGTTTGGAACTATTAACCGATTTCGAAAAGCTTTCTTTTATAAAAAATGGTATTCGAGGGGGATTGTGCCAGTGCTCCAAACGTAAATCGGTCGCTAATAATAAATACATGTCTGAATATGAACCATCAAAACCGACTTTTTATATCGTTTATTTAGACGCTACAAATTTGTACGGTGCAGCGATGACTCAATATTTACCATATGCAAACTTTGAATGGCAAAATGTACAGGATTTTAACCCAGAGACCATTATGCATTTGGCGGACGAATCAGATGACGGTTATATTTTTGAAGTTGATTTACATTGTCCACCTGAATTACATGATAACCATAACGATTTACCCTGTTGTCCCGAAAAAAAATTACTCCATCTGGTAAGAGTGAGAAACTATGTGTCACTTTACTTGATAAACGCAAATACGTTTTACATTATAGAAATTTAAAGCAAGCCCTCGCTAATGGTTTAAAATTAATAAGAATTCATCGTGCACTAAAATTTAAACAATCACCCTGGTTGGCGTCGTACATAGATTTAAACACTAATATGAGAAATAGAGCTAAAAATTCGTTTGAGAAAAACTTTTTCAAATTAAAATTAATGAATAACAGTGTCTTTGGAAAAACGATGGAATCCATAGACAAGCGAGTCGATGTACGTTTAGTTACGAGTTGGAAAAACTCCCATCGAAGACTGGGTGCGGAAAGTCTGATAGCTCGACCGAACTTTAAAAATTGTTCGATTTTTACTGAAAATTTCGTTGCAATTCAAATGAATAAATCACTTGTTGTATACAACAAACCTATTTATGTTGGTTTTTCAGTATTAGAATTGAGTAAAATTATTATGTACGATTTTTTCTACAATTTTATTAAAAATAAATATGGAGATAGAGCGTGCTTATTGTATACAGACACTGATAGTTTTATTTTAGAAATCTTGTGTGAAAATTTCTACAAGGACGTGAAAAATAACTTAGAAAATTACGATACTTCCAATTATCGTTCAAATAACATTCATGATATTCCCATAAGTGACTCCGTACTTGGAAAGATGAAAGATGAATACGGGGGGCGAACGATTTGAGAATTTTTAGGTACAGGTGCGAAGGCTTATTGTGTTAATATTGAGGGTGAACTTACAAAAAAAGCCAAAGGAATTAAGCAGGACGTTGTGTGTAATGAGTTGCATTTAAATGAATACCAACAAGCAGTTTCGAAACCAGGAACGCGAATTTTTAAAAAAATGTCAGTTTTTCACTCAGTTTTACATAATATTTACACGGAACTAAAAAATAAGGTGGCGCTATCATTCCACGATGACAAACGTTACGTGGTGCAAGGGGTGTACGAAACCTTAGCCTGGGGTCACAAGAACATTTCCTATCAGGTGTCTGACGACAAAATTCAAGAATGCTGATGATCAATACCAATAAACAACAACAACAGAACTATTATATGCTAATAAACGCTTGTCTAATGTGTTTTAATTATTTTTTAGGATCTAGGGATTCTTGTCGGTGTGTTGGCGACATTTGATCTTCGTTTAAGTTGGCGCTGGTGGAGACTGTCAAAACCGCGCATGTGCATTGTAATTTTTTTAATCTAGGGATTTCTGTCGGTGTGTTGGCGGCATCTGGGCGTCGTTTAAGTTGGCGGTGGTGGAGACTGTCAAAACCGCGCATGCGCATTGTCAAATTTTAAATCTAGGGATTTCTGTCGGTGGATTGGCGGCATTTGGCCGTCGTTTAAGTTGGCGGTAGTGGAAACTGTCAAAACCGCGCATGCGCATTGTAATTTTTTAAATCTAGGGATTTCTGTGGGCGGGTTGGCGGCATCGGGCCGTCGTTTAAGTTGGCGGCAGCGGAGACTGTCAAAACCGCGCACGCGCATTGTAAATTTTTAAATCTAGGGATTTTTGGTTATCTAAGGTTTGGCACCATAGGTTGGTAACACTGGTCGGCGCATGCGCAATATTATCTCGGGTTGGTTCGGGTCTGGGCTAGTACAGGGCGCTTCGGGTTGGTTCGGGTCTGGGCTTAGCGCGCGCATGCGCAGTGGGAGTGACCTTGAAGTGAACCAGAACCCGCTATCTTACTCTACTAATTTGTATGTACCAAATAGTACTGGCACAGGTGTACTCGTATGGCCCGTCATAATTTTAACGAAAATGAATTAAAAAATTAACATTCTAAAGTAAATAAATATTTTGACGGGAATGTTAAAAATCTTATTCGGCCTCTCCGACAAACTAACACTTGGTTACATTAACATGCATTCCTTCATGGACCTGTGACGAATTACAGACGAATATCGAAATTTGAAGTGTTCCACGTCAGTCTGAACTTATTACACAGTTACTATTATTACACATTCAGGCGCCCTAAATTATTTTGCCGTTGATTTCAAAAGTTTCCCTGGAAGGAGAGTACTCAGCAAGGGGCTCGTCAGGGGTGGCAGGGTTGGCGGTGCCACTCCAAATATAAATTTACTATCGAACACAACAATAGTTCTGTAATTCAATTGCAGAATTTCGAATTTTTCTGATATTTTCACGAAAATCTAGCGCTTACACCGCGTTTATACCGCTTTAAAGTTAAAAACCATAGTGCTGTTTATACAAATGCACGCATGTTGAGAAGGTAGAGCTTGCCCCGTCAGCGTGTTGCAATTCAGAAATACGTTTATGTTTGCATCTCAACTAGAACATATATTTATTGGAAGGTGGAAGAGAATCAAAATAGATATTAGCATATTTAATATTCAGAATAACGTCTATTAGTCGAAACAATATATTTTATGTGCAGATATTTATTAATATTTTATGATTTAATACGATAAGGCATTTATAAATGACACAACCAAATGGAAGATTTTGATTGAAAATGATTATTAATTTATGGTAACCGAAGTAATTTAGGTGAGTTTGGCATAGTTTGCTATGGTTTGTAGCATTTTTTGTAATTTTAAAGTGATTTAGCTTAATTTAGGTGATTTTGGCATAGTTTGTTATGGTTTGTAGCATTTTTTGTAATTTTAAAGTGATTGTTCTTAGTTTGGGGTGGTAAGGGGTAGTTGGGGGTGATTTATGGTAGCCGAAGTAATTTAGGTGAGTTTGGCATAATTTGCTATGAGTTGTAGCATTTTTTGTAATTTTAAAGTAATTGGGCTTAGTCTGGGGTGGGAAGCGGTAGTTGGGGGTGATTTATGGTAGCCGAAGTAATTTGGGTGAGTTTGGCATAATTTGCTATGGTTTGTATCATTTTTTGTAATTTTAAAGTGATTTGGCTTAGTTTGGGGTGGTAAGGGGTAGTTGGGGGTGATTTATGGTAGCCGAAGTAATTTGGGTGAGTTTGGCATAGTTTGCTATGGTTTGTAGCATTTTTTTAAATTTTAGAGTGATTGGGCTTAGTTTGGGGCGGTAAGGGGTAGTTGGGGGTGATTTATGGTAGCCGAAGTAATTTGGGTGAGTTTGGCTTAGTTTGCTATGGTTTGTATCATTTTTTGTAATTTTAAAGTGATTTGGCTTAGTTTGGGGAGGTAAGGGGTAGTTGGGGGTGATTTATGGTAGCCGAAGTAATTTGGGTGAGTTTGGGTGAGTTTGGCTTAGTTTGCTATGGTTTGTATAATTTTTTGTAATTTTAAAGTAATTTGGCTTAGTTTGGGGTGGTAAGGGGTAGTTGGGGGTGATTTATGGTAGCCGAAGTAATTTGGGTGAGTTTGGCATAGTTTGCTATGGTTTGTATCATTTTTTGTAATTTTAAAGTGATTTGGCTTAGTTTGGGGTGGTAAGGGGTAGTTGGGGGTGATTTATGGTAGCCGAAGTAATTTGGGTGAGTTTGGCATAGTTTGCTATGGTTTGTAGCATTTTTTTAAATTTTAGAGTGATTGGGCTTAGTTTGGGGCGGTAAGGGGTAGTTGGGGGTGATTTATGGTAGCCGAAGTAATTTGGGTGAGTTTGGCATAGTTTGCTATGGTTTTGTAGCATTTTTGTAATTTTAAAGTGATTGGGCTTAGTTTGGGGTGGTAAGGGGTAGTTGGGGGTGAATTTTGGTAGCCGAAATAATGTGTGTGAGTTCGAAATAGTCTGCTATGGTTTGTGTCATTTTGTTTTATTTTAAAGTGATTGGAGTTACTTGGAGTTGATAAGGGGTGGTAAGGGATGATTTAAGATAACGGATCTAATTTATATCAGTTTGGCGTAGTTCGGGAATTTTTTGGGGTTGATTTGGTAAAGTTTGCAATGGTAAGAGATATTTGAGGATGTTTAATGTAGACGGATTAAATTTGGAGTGGTTTGGTAATTTTTAAATGAGTCACGGATCGACATTATAATTGAAATCAAAATTATAATTGAAATATCTGCGCCTCGCTAGGTACGGCAAAAGTATGATCGCGAAAGCAGAAACTCGACGTTGAAATTGTATAGGTTAAATAAGTGCTTTTAATGTGAACCGGTCGCCCGACGTCGAAGTTGTTTTGGCTAGATACGTGCTTCTAACATAAACACGGTCTCCGCGATTTCCGCTCATTTTTCGTTAATTTTATCCGGTTTTTATAGAATTACAAAGGAACCGGACCGAATTTTCAAAGTCCCTTCTTAGTGTTCACTTTCGGCACATGATACACCCGTGTCTAAAATTTCAAGTCTCCAGCCCTCACGGTTTGGGCTGTGGGTTGTGGGTAAATCAGTGAATGTGTAGATGAGTATGTCAGTGAGGACACTTCGCTTTATATAATAGATTAATTATTAATTTTTTATTGCATTGGTTATTCGCCTTTTTCACAAGATTTTTTTTTCTCAAACAATGGGAGAAAGGGCATAAGCGTTGATATTATATGACAGAATTTAATGCAGAATCTAAAAATATATTAAAAATACCTATGTTGTATTTAAAATAACAAAGTTGATACCAACTTCCGGTATAACAAAAAGTGGCATAATCATGAAAATATTTTGAGCAATAATTGTACTTTGTATAACCTGTTATGGACCAAACTTTAGTTGTTTTCCTATTATTTGATATTTAAACCAACAAAAGTCCGTTTTTTGAAACATCGCTGCTTCCAAACCGTTCCAGATCCGTTCAGCCGTTCTGGCGTGATTGAGTAACAAGCATCCAAACTTTCGCATTTATAATATTAGTATAGATGTTTGTTTGTCCAGTATAGAGTCGAAAAATACTGAACCGTTTGCGCTCAAATTTACAGGATATAAAGGTTTTGATTGTCGGAATGGTTTGGAAATGTAACTATATGTTGGGGACGTGTTTTGGTGTTTTGTGGTCATTAAATGTCATTTTATGAGACTTCTACTTAACGTTACATCCCAGTAAACACACAAACGTTTATTAAACGTTTATTTTTGACGTTGATTTAACGTTTTAATGTCCCTCGATTTAACGTTATTTGAAACCATTTTTCAACGTTTTTTTAACGTTTATTCAACGTCTTATTTGACGTTTATTTAATGTTATTTGAAACCACTTTTCAACGTTTTTTTAACGTTTATTCAACGTAAATTAGAAACGTGTTTTTAACCAAAATTAAAAACGTTTATTCAACGTTTTATTTGACGTCTATTTAACGTTATAAGAAACCACTTTTCATGGTTTTTTTAACGTTTATTCAACGTAAATTATAAACGTTTTTTTAACCAAAATTAAAAACGTTTATTCAACGTAAATTAGAAACGTTTTTTTAACTAAAATTATAAACGTTTATTCAACGTAAATTAGAAACGTTTTTTTAACCAAAATTAAAAACGTTTATTCAACGTAAATTAGAAACGTTTTTTTAACTAATATTATAAACGTTTATTCAACGTAAATAATAAACGTTATTTCTACCTTATTTTATATTTTTAATCAACGTGTTTTAAATGGAAATTAAAAACGTTTATTCAATCAAAAGTATGTATAATTTATTTACAAATTACAATACCAATAAACAAACGCCAGAAATCAACAATGAAATAGTACAGTAAGATTTCACTTGGAGGTGTGCTTCTCCGCAAAGATCAGGGTGGTCCTGTAAATTCCGAGAAAGGCCTAGAGCTGTTGTGAAAAAAAGCGGACGCGGGTAACATTCGAGTGACGTAATCGATTGCAGAATAGATGTGATTCCAAGTGTGATTGCTGTGACAAGAAATAGTTCCACCATTATATTCCCTGTACTGCCGTAGTCCATTAATAAGTTGTACCAGGGCGCGGCCTCTTACGTTCCTTTTTGGAACTAATAAATGAATGAAAATAATACATAAATAACCTATGTTTCAAGTGTTTATCAACGGTTATAAAAGGTTCGCTGGTATGCTAGTATCTAATTAGATGGCACTAGCATGGCAGTTTAATTACAAATTACATATTAATCTATTAATAAATATATTGATCAAATATACGTAATAGAAATGTGTAGAATACGTCTCTAATCTGTCTCTTATTATTATTTATTAACATAAATATAAAATATCAATAGTAATAATAGTTAAACATAATACTTTAAAACAATCGAACAGGATAATTAAAATAACTACTGATGATCCATGCATCTTTACCAAACTTCCTTTATTATATATTTACATTTAATTACATTTACTATGGCCCGTTTTTTGTTGTTTTATTCTTAAATTAGAATAGGAGTGCCGCAATTTCTGCGCCATTAGGCCATTTGATTTGAGTCATAATCCATCTCCGTATCAGGTCGGTCCTATTGCTGAAGTTTATGACCGTTCATTCGCCGAAACGTATTGTAATAAGTTACCATCCTGAACAAAGTGCAATTTGTGGTGGGTTTCTCCCATGGTTCTAACGGTTGCATTGTTAAAATTATGATTTTATATCCGTCCGAAATGAATTGAAAGGGCCTAAAGTGCTTTTAAATTGTGGGTTTATCCGATGGTCTTAAATCTTCTAAAATAAAACGTTGAAGTAACATTTATAATTTCAGTGAAAAAAGCGTTTCTAATTTACGTTGAATAAAAGTTAAAAAAACGTTGAAAATTGGTTTATAATAACGTTAAATCTCGGGACATTAAAACGTTAAATAAACGTCAAATAAAACGTTGAATAAACGTTTTTAATTTTGGTTAAAAAAACGTTTATAATTTACGTTGAATAAACGTTAAAAAAACGTTGAATATTTGGTTTCTAATAACGTTAAATCGCGAGACATTAAAACGTTAAATAAACGTCAATAAAACGTTGAAGTAACGTTTATAATTTTGGTTAAAAAAACGTTTATAATTTACGTTGAATAAACGTTAAAAAAACGTTAAATAAGAAACGTTTTAAAATCAACTGAAAATAAACGTTTAAAATTCAACGTAAAACCGTTTTTCAACCGACTAAACGTTTCCTCAACGTTTAATAAACGTTTAATGCGTTTTGTGTGTTTACTGGGATAGGAACAAATGTCAACAACTATGTTCCAAACCTTATGACATAGGATAGGACTAAAAGATAATTTTTCACCCCTAGGAGAGGTAAGACGGGAGAGATATTAGGGACGTGTTTGGCTGTTTTGAAATTTTGTCTGTCATTAAATGAATGTCATTTTATGACAGTTCTCGTCAGCGCCAGCTATCCACAATTGTATTTGTAATTTTGTGCATCCCAAAGCAGTTCAGAAAACATAATTACAACACAAAGACTTTCTTTCTTTGGTACCGGTACCACAGATTACTCCAGATGACTGACTCAATGCAAATATTTTGGCGGAATGACCTTTAACGACCTTCAAATTTTGTAACAGTTTTCAGATGGCGCATCGATCAAACTTTGCGGCAAATTTAAATATTCTCTCCTCTCTTTATAGATAGAAAAAATGCTATTATATTTTGTATATTTTATGATTTATTCTACAAAACTAATGTAAAAAATTGTTTTGTAGAATAAATCATAAAATATTCCTTCATTATTTACACGTCATACAAACAAACAATTTTATAAAAATTAATTTATTATATTAGGTTATATATAGGTAAAACTTACACATATGATAATTACTTGGGGTTATTATATAATAATGCAAATTTTGAAAGACTTGCCGGACAACCAATAGAGCAACCTGGCTTACTTTTTCAAATTCATACACAAAAATAAGGAATAATGAAGCCTAATGAATGCTGAAAAGTGTTTTTTGCAAACCCTCCACTTTTGCTTTATATTGGAATTTTGGACGCTTAGAGCTTCTTGCCACAGTTTCGCTCTAGAATTATGTAATTAGATTTCCTGAATTTGTTGTATTAATAAAACATCCTTACCTTTCTTCACTTTTTGGAAAACAATGCAGTTTCTCCGCTTAGTTTTCACCAACACCACAAATAATGTAAAAAAGACCCTTCTTTCGCTTAAAATTTTGACAAATTCAATCGAAAAGCAAGTTTTGACATTTACTGGCTTGATTATAATTGTAGCAAAATGCTGTTTTTAAAATATTAGTCAGAAAAAAAGCAACAAGCTTAGAAACAGTCACGCTTTTTAAAAAACACGGAATTGTACATTGTTCAATTTAAAATAGTAATAATATTGGGCCTTTTATTTAAATTTAAATAAAAGTTTTTGTAGTGACATCTAGCGGTCGTACAAAGTATTAGCAACGACTACAGCGCCTCTACATTTGCTTATGGTATCTGTGACAAAGATGTCATGCGCCTAGTTTCAATGTGTAGAAAAGAGATAGTTCAGGACAAAATCGCCCTATGAAGTCAGTCATCTGGAGTATTCTGTGCCGGTACTAAATATATTATGGCCTTAAATTGAAATCCACGCGAACGAAGTAGTGGGCAACAGCAAGTGCTCAATATTTTCTACGTGACACTCCATTTGGATTACTTGAAAATCAACAAAAATTAACACGAATAAAAAACCCAGCACACCTTCATATAGAGCAAATTCTTCTTTCAAATAATCTAACACAACATTACACCAACATATTTAATTTCTACGCGTAGTCTTAACCTTGTATCGGTTGACGATCTTAATAAATTTGTATTTTGTTGGGAGGAGTGACTTAATATTATGCAGAACTTTTTACCATATACTTCTACTTGCTTTTGCATATGAATACTGTCTAAAAGCCAAGCATAAACAATAAATTGTGTCACCTGATTCGTCCTGCGAGACGTGGCTTTCCTCGATCCCACGCAAGATGCTCTGACAAACCTCCGACTCTAACGGTATGGGATCGTCGGAATCCCTGTTGAAAATGGTGACGGCGATGTGAGCAGGATGAGGGACCGGCAACGGAATCACCATCTTGTCGGGCGAATACGGGCGAGCGTGCTTCTTCCATGGAGTCCAAACCGTGGTTACAGTTGTACTTCTAATGGACCCAATCACAGTCGTGGACTCCCTGCAATCAATTCATCAATTTCCACCTTGTTCTCCACTGAAAACTTACGTTTTCTTTTCATTCTTCTTCACCGTGGTTGCCAGTTTCGACCTTGGATTGAACGCAGACACTTCCAAATAAGGGGAATGAACCTGAATGTTCCCTCTCGGTGTGTACACATTGCCCAGAAGATCCGGACCCCGTGCCCCCAACTGGGCGCACTGCACCATTTCCGTGTACCGCGTCAAGTCGGCCTGCGGATGCGGATCCAGCCGGAAGCTGGTATCCGTATGGTCGAGCGGCGTCAAGATGTCCAAGCTGAAGAGCTCCGAATACAACAAGCCCGCCAATCCAGCCCAATCGCCAACGCTCAAGACGCGATTATCCCAAAACTGCTCCTCGCTACATCCCAGCTTCGGCAAGATGTGAGTGGGATAGAAACGTTCCAGCATAAGAGCCCCTTGCTGGATTGCAATCTTCAACTCCGACGTTTCTAACTTTATTTTGCTCTTAACAGTAACGCTGAGGCCGGTTTGGAGGTCTCGGCGACGCCGTTCTAGTTTCTCGTGCAGAACCGTCATCAAGTCCTGCGCTTCTTTCTCTAGGTTCTTGTAGGGACCGTTTTTCGCTAGTTGTGTGGAAAAGCTGCCGAAACAGGCTTCGACAAAGTGGCTGAAATCACGCTGGGGTTGAATGATGGTGTTCTCGATTACCGTTTGGTATGCGGCGAGCTCGTCCCATTCCATTTTTGCTTCGAAAGCGGCGAGGGCTTGTTCCGGGCTGATTTGGAAGTAGTAGTCGGAGGCCAAACCCGGACCGGCGATTCGTTTCACCACGAAGCTGTCGCTGGCGGGGATTCGGCCGCGCTTCTTTATAATCAAGTGAAATATTGTGGTGTCCCATAGGAGACGGAACCAAAATCGCGCCATGCCACCTGTTATACACATGTGAAGGTGAACAGGGTTGTAAACCAGATTAGTAAAGAACCATCTATGGTATTAACATAATAGAGCGTACAAAATAATAAGAATTCTGAGGAGGCCATGAAATCTAGCTTTTGATTAATTTTAGATTAATTTTACAGTGTAGACCTCTGACATTGTCAGAACATGACATTTGACAAAAACTGTCAATCAAAAATGTGCCTGAACGACTAAACCAACGCTGGAGTCGACATTTGTTAAAAAAGACACTAGATGTGCATCGATTGCGTCGTCAACAAAGAACTTATTGGAGGATGCACGAATCAAGTAACAAGCTGGACGCTCCCATGGTTTTGGGTTGATAGGAAAAAATAATAAATAAATAGTTTTTGGAAAAAGAGATTTGGGATTAAAATATATTTCATTTTACAAATCCTTATACAGGCTGATTCACATCGTTACAACAAAAATTAAAAAGCTTGTAGCCGCTTAAATTTGGATTCGATTGCACAAAAGATGATAATGAAAGTGTAATAGATTTTGAGTAAAAAATTATTAAAGTTTGAGGACGATGGAACGCTAACTAGCTGGGCGACTGTAGGTCGGCCGTGCGTAACGGGGATATGCTGATAAGCTCACTTTCGATTCTCAATAAACCTGTTCTCGTATAGTCAGATGGAAGCGCGACCCATTTGATTCCGGCCGAAGTCACGTCCACAGGCGCCAGAGCCAAGACGTGACATTAGCGGAATCGGCAAAAGCGGTCAGAGGAAGAGGAATGCGAAAATGAAGCACTTGGCAGAGGGTGGGCACCACTGACCTGTATATAGAAATGGATGAGCAATCGTGTAAGTGAAAAGTGAGGCAAATTGAATGTGCGTCGGAACCTAATGAGTTTGCGCACTAAAGTTTTACACAGGCGGTTGCTTAAATTTAACAAGATGGCTGAAGCCGTATGAAACCGTTATGGAACTATTAAAAAAAATTAAACCGTTAAAACTAAAGAAAATTGATAACTGTCCACTTACACCTCGAAAAGGCTCTAATAAAACAGTAAAATCTAAAAATACGCCCAAATACTCAAAACACACGGCGTTCAAAATTATAAATTCCTGTAAAATTCCGTCGAACATTACAGATTCCTGAAAAAATACAATAAAAAAGCCATGCGACTGCTGCACACGTAACGGCAAATACCTGCACTACTTCAAAATTGATCAAATGCGCATGTTTCTCAGGTTCCGACTCCATTTTGGAGGGCACGGTAATGGTCACAAAAATTTCTGGCGCATCCCAATGTTGTGCTTATCCATCTTATATAGAGGTCAGTGGTGGGCACTGAGATTGACGGTTTGACGGCAGGTTTAGCTTCTGCTAGCTAACTAGAGATGGCGCTATCATACTACTACTATCTCTTACACCATATACCTCTCTTTGTTCTACGTTTTTGTCCATCAAGATTATGGTTCAATTTGGAGGAAGAGAGTCGACATTCTATAGGCTTCCTAGTCTTTGTTCGGCACCGTAGCGCGCACACCAGCTAGTTTAAAACTACACCATCAGCAAATTCCGACGATCTTTTTGTTTCGAGGAGTAGTCTGTGATTTGAGACAGTTTTGTGAAAGGAAAAAATCGCAAAGAGAGTTAGATGCTGTAGTGGGCGTGGGTGCAGTAACAAAGTTTCACCAAGGTACGTATCTATTTAATATTGGCATCAACATTAAATGTAACTAATTCGGCGTTTTTTTTTTTATTTTTATTACAATGATTATTTGATATTTGCATTAATTATTTGGTTATTTCCAGGTTTACCATGCTAGTTAAGAAAGAATTGCGAGAGATTTGGGATTTGATTTGGAATACAATAATGAGCCATCGATTGAAGAAAACTGTTTTAGACGTCCTAAACCGCAATTCTGTTCTACAGTTTATGAAAGTGTAAAAGGTTGTAAAGAAGGCTATTGTAATTCCCATTTAATAATTTTTTTCTAGAGAGTTTTAATGTATAAACCAAATGCAACAGCCGTAGCTGGTCCTTCTTCATCAATGGAAGATGATGTTTGTCTGGAACAGAAACTTCGAAAGGTCTATGAAAACAGGAAAATACAAATTACTCGGCGCGCTGGTAATTAACAAAGTTATATTTTAAATAATATTTTCATAAATGATTAGAGAGAGCCAGAGTCATAACTGTAAAGATAATCTTCAATATGATGGCTCAATCATCATTAGTCACTTTCTCGGGCGATTACAAAAATTGGACAAATTTTGAAAACTCGTTCAAATCAACAATTCATCAAAACAGAAATCTAAGCAACGAGCAAAAACTCCAATATTTAAAATCTTGTCTTCGGAACGAGGCCCTACAAGCAATCAACTCGTTAAGTTTAGAAGATGAAAATTACGGCAAGGCTTGGGAAATTCTAACAAATTGTTTTAAAAACACTCGTTTAATCGTGCAAGATCACGTTATGACAATCCTAAACGCATCGTCCATAAACAAACAATCATATACAGCGCTTCGCGACTTAAGCACCGCACGCACTGAATCGACTCGGACCGGTCGGATCGGCACGGCAGCGTATACCGCGCATTGAATCGGCACAATCGGCACAGTCGGCACCTTCGGTGATTTCATCAGCTCATTTAGTACAGTTCGTTTTTAACAACAATTTATTTAATATATAATATATAAAAATATAATAAAAAATATGCTATTATAGATGTCTTATGTGGTTGTTGAATGATTAAAATCAGATAATTAATAACAGTTTAATTGTATCGTGGTGATGTTTTCTTAATACAGAGTGTTTATGTTGATCACCTTATGGTGGTGGCTATTTTTTGGATGCATATTTACATTTTCAGATTATTTTACAATTGCAGATGTGGACCAAAATGCGGAAAGCCGTCGGACCTTTCGGCAGTTTTTGCCTCTTCGATCATTCTCTGCCGATGCCGAGACGATCCGACCGGTCTGAACCGACCGATCCGATCCAGTGCGTGGGCCCTCATTTAATTTCATGTATACCAAAAATTGCCGATCGTGCCGTGCCGATCCGACCGATCCGAGTCGATTCAGTGCGCGTGGTGCCTTAGTAAACACCTTGATAACCAATATGGCCGCATTAAAAACATTAAGGATAGAGGTAAATCACTGGGACGCGCTAATAATTCCCATAATTGTGGAAAAATTAGATTATGGTACGAAAAGAGAATGGGAAATATCATTGGATACGAAAGTACCAAGTTATGAGCAATTCATAAAATTCCTAGAAAAACGTTGCACTTGTCTTGGAATCAATAAACAATATTTCCATTAAAACATCAAGTCAATCAACTAATCCACCAAAAAACATTCAAGGCAACAAACGCCTGGTCTCATTAGCAGCCACAAATCAAAGGACAACGTTATGCGTTTCCTGCAAAAACTCAAGTCACTTCATTCAACAATGTACCGCATTTTTAAACTTATCGGTAAAATCGCGAAATGAAAGGGTTAAGTTTCTGAAGCTATGTCAAAATTGTCTTCGAAATAATCACACAACGTCAAGCTGCCGTAACACAAAAAATTGTCACAATTGTAATAAGAGACACCATACGCTATTGCATTTTGACAACGAGCATGTGAACGAAGAAATTAACGCCGCGGTAACATTAAACAATCATTCATGTCAAAAAATCCAAACGAACCGCACAGTGTTGTTAGCCACAGCGATTGTCGCTATCAAAAATTCAAAAAATAAATACCAATCATGTCGAGTATTTTTAGACCCAGGCTCGATGTCAAACTGCATTACACAAAAAATGTGTTCAAAATTGGGGCTAAAAATGCAAGACGAACATTTCGAAATCAATGGTCTAAATGGAACGGTCAGCACAGCCAAACAAACGGTGTCTGTAGATATAAAATCTAATTACAATGAGTTTACAGCAAGTAAATTAAAATGCATTGTCGTAAACAAAATTACGGACAATCTACCCTTAATATCACTGGATCCGAACACTTTAGAAATTCCTAAAAATATACAACTTGCAGATCCAAGATTTTACGAAAGTGGTGAAATCGATTTATTACTTGGCGGCGGTACCTTTTGGGAATTACTATGCATCCGACAAATTTCTTTGCCGACAGGATTAGTATTACAAAAGACCCAATTCGGTTTTATTGCGGTTTTATCATAAGGTCGGCAATTCATCAAACAAGCAACAAATAAACATTTCCGCCTGCAATTTATCCCTGCATCTAAAGTTTATGACCCATTAGAAGACAATATTCGCAAATTTTGGGAAATTGAGAATGCAGGGATAGAAAGTAGCAAACAAACGGGTTTATTGCCTGAGGACTTACAATCCGAAATGCAGTTTACCGCTAATACAAAACGAGATGAATACGCTTTTGGTGCGTATCGAAGCATGTTTAAACTCAAGACCACTGACTCCCCTAATATCCGATCCCAACGATTTAGAAATCCTAACTCCATTCCACTTCCTGATAGGAGAGACACTAACTACGTTCCAGGAACACGACTACAGTGCGGTCCCAATCAACCCCCTGTCAAGATGGCAACTAATAGAGAGGATACGGGGCCATTTTTGGAAACGGTGGAGTCGGGAGTACCTCACATCGCTGCAGAACCGCGGAAAATGGTTCAAGGATCCACCGTCATGTAACCCAATCAAAGAAGGAACAATGGTCCTTGTCATAGAAGAAAATACTCCGCCTCTTTCTTGGAAAATGGGCAGAATCATCCAACTACACCCAGGAAACGACGGACACATCAGGGTGGTGTCAATAAAAACAAAACAAGGAGTCCTACAACGCGCCGTGAAAAAGATATGCCCGCTACCAGCAGAAGAAGCAACGGGTGGTGATGCGTAGGTGAACTTTCAGTTGAAGCTAGGTAGCTTCAAGGGGCGGAGTATGGTTGATCCCACCACATCGACACCGAACAGAAGGGGGGAATCGCACCCCCTCCGTTTACCCCATCAAGAAGTCCGGGGGTGATTGTACATAAAAACCACAACAACATAGACTTAATCATTCTCTCTAATCAATCATTCGTATGCATTATTCTCTTTTAATCATTCGTATGTAATCATTCTCTATTCATTCATTCAATCACTTGTATTATTCTTATTATCATTATTCACTATTCGACATTCATTCATTATTGAGGCGTGTATATAAACTTGTAAATAAAACTAGTTTAAGAGAATCTATTTCTCATTTATTCGAACATTTGACCCACGCGGTCAAACACATTGGTTTTGATGAAGTATTAAGGGAGATATGATGTACAGCCAAAAACACTTTAGAGTTAGACCATATATTTTCAAGCTATTGCCGAAATTAATACTAGTTAAGGGCTAGTCGAAATAGAAGGAACTCTAGAAATGTTAGTATTCGTTATTATCAAGATTAGTTTGCCTCCTAATCCTCAACTTTAGTTAATTAACCTGGTTGTAAATAATGTGTTCGTTTCATCTCACGTTCAACCCTGAGACAAACCAGCTAACACACAACATTCTTCCGTCTTGTTCATTTAGATTTTATAATGTAATAATTATGTTTTAAATAACTTAATAGTTGCCGGTGCGGTACGGTAGTGGTTAGAGGCGCAGAGGCTTGCTCGGCGGAGTCAAGCAAGTAAAGGTGCTGATACACTAGCGAGAAACTCACGCGATTTTATGTCGGACACTACTGTCGTAGGTGTAAATAGCGTTGTGAGTCGACTCGACGGAACTTGTGCAAGCACTCGCGCGAGTTTCTAACTTGCCAGTCTAAACAGGCCAAAGTGAAGTTCCCCAAGTTCGCACAATACTTCCATATCGTTTCAACATTTCGGTGAGTAACCGTGCGAGTTTAGGTAAAATATCTGTTCGGTCCCTGCCAGATGGCACCGGATTGCCTCCGTCTTTTCTGAATTTGTTTATGTAGCTGGGCTTCATGAAGTGTTGTACTTTATTTTCAATATTCAAATTCTATTGTGACGGTCGGATTTTGGCGGATGTAATTTGGCGATGACCGTCTACACTCTGAGAAATTTGGGAAGAAGCGGCTTCTAGCATGAAGGAGAGCCGTAGAGACTGCAAAATGTCAGAGAAAAAAGTGTGGGGCGTCGACGAAATTAAATTATTAATTTCATTATACGAAGAAAACCCGGTGTTGTGGAATGTGCGGTCAGCAGTTTACCGAGACAGAAGAGAAAAACAAGATGCGTTGCAATTAATTGCCGTAACTTTTAAAAACTGAAGTGGTTGAAATTTCACGTAAATAATGAAGCCAATATTTAAGCAGGAATTAAAAAAAAGTAAAAAGAAAAGTGGTGCAGCAACTGTTGACAATTATACATCCAATTGGCCATATATTTCTGCTTTAAAATTCAATGGAACACGCAGAATTACTAAATTACGTTAATTAAAAATTACTAAAGCCGCGGCAATACGATTATGTCTTGTTGACATGTTGTGATGTCAGTATTCGACAACCGCTAGATATCGACTGAAAGCACTTGCACAAGTTAAGGGTGCTGATAGTGTAAACAGGTTTGTGAGAAATCGCGACAGTAGGGGCTCACTCGACTCGCCCGACAATTTCTCGCAACACTTATTGCTTGTAGTGTAAATGCATGAGGAAGTTCTCGCGCGAGTTTTGTCGCAAGAAACTTCCTAGTCTATCAGCACCCTTACACTTACACCAATGGATTGGTCAGGTCATTTGCGCTGTTGTAAAAGATACTTTGATATTAAAAATGAGTGGGTCTATGCGTCGATCTTAGGTCTTTGTCAGGAGCGGAGCGCATTCCCGTTTTTTTAAGTCACGCCTGAGGTTGATCTTACACCAATGGTTTGGTCAGGTTAGGTCTGGTCAGGTCAGGTCAGGTCATTTTTATGCACTCCACTCCACGGTCCCGTTAGATAATGTTAGATAATGGAGCATTTGCACAGCATATTACAACTCAAAATGAGCTTCTGGCAATGGTCTAAGAACGTTGGTAAAAAAAACGCGCAAAAATTGTGTGGGCTTCAAACTGAAAAATTACCATTTATTTTAAACGCAACCAAATATTAACAACATTATTATCACGTAAGTAAGTGATGAATCGTTCGCCACTCCTTCTCCTCTCTCATGTTCCCTCTTACAAACCCTTGGAGAGTTTTTGGTAACGTCTCGGATTAATAGTTCAATGTGAACTTCGACGATTGGCTAAATATACTGATCTCCAAGATATACAACTATATATCTTCACTTGAAGTTCGGACGCTGGTTTCAACTGCACGTCTCCTCGTCCCAATAACCGCTTTCTGTAGTTGGATCGACAAAAGCTTTATCTTAGGAATCCACGTCGATTAGCTTCCTTCTTTTTATAAAATTTATATAAAACTAGTTTCTCGGGAACAGTAAACACTCACTGAACATGTTAGCCTTTACTAAACTTTATTATACTTATGGGTATAATTTTTCCATTCTTTAGGACACCAATAACATCCATAGATATATTTGAGTCCTTTTCGATTTAGAAGAAGATTTGTGAACGAGATTTGTGCTGCCCGAAACGAAATTCTTAGACACCAATGGGTTCATTTCACATGTGAATTTAAAAGGGTTTTCGACCTCAATTAATCAGTCCACTCAGCACCCACAACACGCTTGGAACCCTCAATGATGGTAAAAGCATCGAAAAGACGGCGATTACTGCTTTTAAATCTTAATAAATCGCGTTCATAATATTTGAGGTTTGAACCAGGTAAACAAACGAAACGTCCTGTGATTGATCAAAAACCAATCTACAACACCGCACGGTCCCTTCCTTCGGTGGAGTGGCGTGCTTCTCGCGAGAACGCTTCCCCGAATTCGAAAATAGGGGCCCAGGAGTCCATGTAAATAAACACCACCGCTATTTCTTTCCTTTTACAGCTGTACAGTACTGAGAAATGCTTTCGGCCATTTAATCAGTTCTTCCTATAGATTGGTTATACTTGTTAGGGGACTTCCCCGAAAGACATCTCAACTTCTGGCAGGAAGGCCGAGCTGAAGAGACAGCGCATGCGTGCAATATTCTGTGTGTCGCGTTCGCAAGAACGACGACAGATGTATATAGCCTGAGACTTGCGTATTAAACGTGGTTGTTCGCACTCGCCTTTTATTTCAAAGCTACTACCCCAGTAATTACGCCCTGAATCTAACATCAGAAGTGGGATTACCCAAAAGTGAAAGCCCCGAACCGACAAACAGACCATCAAAAACACCAGAATGACCAACGAACGGTCACCACAAGGTGAGATCATCAACCCCGAACATCGTTCCGAAGAAGCCGAAGAGAGAGATTCCAGCACAACCCCAGAAGCAAAGCGTCCAAGGTTGGACTGGCACGAGACCATGGTCACCCTAATAGCCTCCCAACAACAACAATTATTGGAAGTAACGCGTCGTTCCAATATGGCGGAGCCAACGTCCAACCCTTCAACAATGAACAGCGGATGCGCGCACACTCCATCTTCCCATACTTCATTCCGCCGAATACGAACCAGACAAGAGCAATCACGCTATCGAGGAATGGCTGGACGTCGCCAATAAATTAAAACTTGGACTGCACGTGGGAGACGCACTTATTATCGCAAAAGCCGGAGAAGCTCTTAAAGGTCGTGCCCATCTGTATTATTGGGACTGGAGGCCAATGTATCGCACTTGGAACGAATTCTGTAAGGACCTAATGCCCGATTGCACCGTTTACAACTTAAACATAACTTTACTAAGGCATGCTTAACTTTAAGCAATGCTTAAGTTACTTGCCTGTTGCACCGTCGCGTCCTTTCGGAATCTTAGTAAAGGAAGACTTACAAACGAAACATGTGGCAACGTTGGAAAATCTGGTTACTTCTAGGAACCTTTTGTGCGGGTGATTGCTCGCACTGTTTATTTCGGTTTCCTAGCACAACGGTTCTCATTTTAAATCTTTATTTGGATTTTCTTTTTTATGCGGTTCTGCAATAAAAACGTATAACAAACAATCTTATTTTATAATATTACGACTAACATTATGACAAATTATGTTAGGTTAGATTAACATGAATGGTGCACAAATGAAAGGAAATGCTAAACTCCGATCAACATTTTCTATAGAAATATTAGCACAAGGAAGCCAAAAAAATTGTTCAATAAAACGTATGACCACCGCGGGCATTGTCTACAGCTCTACATCTGTTTGGCATGCTGAGGATTAAATTGTCAATATCTTCCTGCTCTATTGCATTCCATTCCTCCGCAAGAACCTAGAAAAGTTGCTCTCTTTTTGAGTCAACACATTTTACCGGACAACGCGCCTAGTTAGCATATCTCATACATGCTCGATTGGGTTCAAGTCAGGTGGCTGTGCAGGCCACGGTAAAACTGTGATTTCGTTGTTTTCAAGAAACATTCATATGAGTCTCGCCATGTATGTAAGCATTATCATGCATCAGCAGGAAATTTTGCCCAATTTCTTCTGCATAGAGAAGAACAACAGGCTGGAGAATTGTGTGACGATACTTTAAATATACGTTTAAATAGCGTTCCAAGAAAACGAGCTCTGTTCTTCCTCCGATGCTGATACCACCCCACACCATGACAGTTCCTCCATGGTAATTGTGAACTTCCTGAGCGGTTGATTGGCGTTCGGCATTAACAGGTCATCTCCAAACTCTCATTCTTCCGGTATCTGTGTGTATTTTGATTCGTCAGTGAATTAAAAATTAAGAGGTTAACTTCCTTGTTGGTTATCTTGCGAGCTGTCAAATCGGATAGAAATCATAACCAAGCAATGAATAACGAAATCAATACGCAGCCGCAATATCTGACTTAAGGCTAAGTGGAGTTTAAGTAGCCGAAATCGAGGACTTATATTTAAGCAATGTTTAACCTCTTTAAGGAATGCTTAACGAACGGTGCAACACAAACTGCAATTTTAAGTCGACTTAACTTTTAAGGCTGACTTAAAGGTTGCGGTGCAATCGGGCATAATTGTCGCATTACCAGACCACGAAACACAAGGCGCTCGTGCTTTTACTGCCGCGACTTTGAGAAGCCATCAGCGACTCACTAAGTCAGCGGTCGGGAAACCGGGGTAAATTACCCCAAATGGGGTAAAAATGAAATTTTGGGGGTAAAAATGAAACTTTTGTGAATAAAAAGTATATATTTTTAATTTGCTATTTTATAAACCTGTTAGTATTTTTTTCAACTTAAACAATTTAGCGACATATGCAGGCCACGCCATCTCACTCTCCACTACTAGAGTGTTCTCGAGTTATATCTTTGCGCAGTAAAGCACAGCCCGGCTACCTGCTCAGTCCGTGCCATGCCGTCAAGATACAAATACATTGACGACTCAGAGAGCCAGTTTTTACTAGTTAGTTGCCACCATTTTATCATTAATCATCAATATATCGATCAAGGTAAGCCGCAATTTGAAAATTTAATTCAAGTATTTTAATTATTATTTTCTATCTCCCTTCAGATGGCAGCAAATAGAAAAAGAACATACCAAGACGAATTCCTTAATTACGGTTTTACACAAATAGAAGACAATGGTACAATGAAACCACAATGTGTTGTATGTATGAAGGTACTGACTTCAGAATCTTACAAAAAAAGTCAATTGAAGAAACATTTAGATAATTTGCATTCACACCTGTCTTCCAAACCGCGGGAATACTTTGCAAAATTAGAAATATCTGTTAAAAGACAAACTTGTTTGGTACATTTGATCAGCGTTCAGCATCAAGGGCTAGCTTTGAAGTAGCCTGGTTGATTGCTCGAAATAAGAAACCATACACTATTTGTGAAGATTTGGTTAAACCAGCTGCTGTAAAAATGTCAGAGATTATGTGTGGTCAAAAAGAAGCGAAGAAACTGAATTCAGTGCCCTTGTCTGCAAGAATTGTGAAAGAACGAATTTCTATATTAGCAGAAAATGTGAAGGAACAGGTTATTGTCGCATTAAAACAGGCTAAATATTTTGCTATTCAGCTTGATGAGACAACTGATTTTAGTAGCAATTCACAGCTATATGTTCGCTACAAAAGTGCAGATAATTTTGAAGAGGAATTGCTGTTTTGTTCTCCTCTCGAGTTGAGATCTCGTGGAATTGATGTTTATAATAAAGTAAATGAATACTTCTATGCGCAAAGTTTAAAATGAGAAAACTGTATTTCTGTATCTTTGGATGTTCGCTACAAAGGTGCAGATAATTTTGAAGAGGAATTGCTGTTTTGCTTTCCTCTCGAGTTGAGATCTCGTGGAATTGATGTTTATAATAAAGTAAATGAATACTTCTATGCGCAAAGTTTAAAATGAGAAAACTGTATTTCTGTATCTTTGGATGGGGCTCCAGCTATGCTGGGTCATATTAATGATTTTTCAGCTTTCGTAAAAAAAATATAAACGAAATATTGAAGTTACTCACTGTATGATCCATCACCAGGCCCTTATGGTCAAATATTTAGAACCTACACTGGAAGCCGTCATGCATGATGTCATCAAGATTGTAAATTTTATCAAGGGACATGCACTAAAGACTATTATTTCGTGAATTATGTCAGGACGGTGAAGCTGAATATACAGACCTACTTTATTATACAGAAGTAAGGTGGCTCTCTCGCGGAAATGTACTAAATCGAGTATGGACTCTTAAAACTCGAAATTTTTATGGTTGATCAAAAAAATATTCTCGCAGATAAGTTTCAAAACTCTTCCTGGGTTGCATATCTCGCATATTTAGCGGACATTTTTAAGAGTATAAATATATTAAACAAATAATTGCAAGGAAAGAATATTAATATCATTTCAGCGAGAGAAATAGTGTTAGCGTTTAGATTAAAGCTGCAATATTGGAGACAGAAAGTAGAACAGAACAAGATAGCTTCTTTTTCAAGGTTAGCTTTGTTTTTGAAAGATTGCGAGAATATTACTTTTGCTGACATCAAGGATACAATTGTAAGACATCTTATCAAACTCAGAAAGCGGTTTTCAGATTACTTCCCAGATCTTGATACACGTAGGTACTGTCAGTTGGATTGTAGATCCTTTTAAATGTGAAATTGCTATGATACCAGAAGAACCTTCAGGTTTGGCAGAAGCAATTCTTGAACTTCGATCTAATACTGAAGCACGTATTCAATTTGAGAGTAAACTAAATCTGTCGTCTTTTTGGATGTCAAAAGTTGCAAAGGCTTTCAAAACTGCACATAAAGAGGCGGTTAAAAAATTGCTGCCATTTGGAACAACATATTTGTGCGAACAAGGCTTTTCCACTCTAATGAACATAAAAACGAAGAACAGAAATCGATTAAACGCCGAAGACTGTATTCAAATCGCTCTTACATCAAAAAGTCCCAATTTTGAAGCAATTGTATCAAACATGAAACAACATCATTTCTCCAAAACGTGAAGAAAGAATGTTTTCAATTATTCTTTTTTTTCTAATTTTTTCAATTCTATTTTTTGTTTGTACCACCATTATTATTATTATAGTTTGTTACAGTACCCCAAATTGTCAATTTTACCCCAATGGGTTTCAATTTGTTATATATATTACTAATATTACCGTTATGTATTACTATGTATTACATTGATAAATTGAATAAATGATGTTTAAATTAAATTTTTAGTTATTGTTTTCTTTTCAAAATTATAGTGGGGGGCTATAATATGAATGATGCCAAAAAGAGGCGATTTCGTTTTTTTTGCTCTTCGCCATGGGGTAATATCAACTTACACAAAAATATTTTGGGGTAATGATTAAAAAAGTTCCCCGATCGCTGCACTAAGTAATTACGGAATCCGGAAGCTCCGTGCCATCAATAGGTTTCACAATGCGTTCCCCTGGAGTACAGTTTTCAGCATGACCGAATATGGCTTGGACCATGAGGAAGCACGAGCAGCAATTCAGATGCAACAACCGACTTCGGACAGAGAGCTTCTGAAGCTGCTCATCCAGCTCAACCACCATGCCTAGACGTCGTGAGAAAGTTGTGCCAATAGGGACATGCTTCAAGTGCGGACGAAGCGGTCACCATCAAAATCGCTGTTATCAAAAGGCGGATAGAAACAATGAACGCGAACCCCGCGAGACAACAAGCAATAGAGAAGACGAACCACCGACTTGCACGCACTGCAAAAAATTAGGGCATACGGAGCCAAACTGCTGGTCCAAGCACGGGAAGCCTAGCAAAGCATACGCGTTAAAGAAATGACGCCAATTGAAAGCAACACCGTTAGCCACATTGCTGTGCAAAGACAGTACTCCTAAGTTCGCGTACCTTATTGACAGCGGTGCTAGTTAAACATTCTGCTGTGATAGCTTTAAACGCAACAATTAAGACAAACCAAGACGTGCGCGCGTTTGCGGTAATTGGTGCACAAACTGTTTGTACCACTGGTGTTTGCGAACTGATAAATGTTTTGCCGGCAGTAACTTTAGAAATCGAATTTTTGGTGGTCCCCGATAGTGCTATTCCGGACAAAATCGATGTAATCGTCGGATGGGACGTGATAAGCCGACCTTGTCTGCGAGTTGAGAAAAGCGGAGATGACCTAGAAATGCACTATGACCAACGCAGCACAATAAGTGTTTACCGTAACGGACGCGTACGACCTTAAAATAAACCAACACGGACTGGATGGTGACCTCAAAACAAAAGTAGAACATTTATTGAAGATACATAAAGGCAACACACCAGATCATAATAAAACGGTCAAAATGATCATAAAAACTAAAAGACGACATGCCAGTGGCATATCGACCCAGACGACCATTTTATCCCGAGAGGAAATGGACAGCCAACAAGGAGAAAAATTGGACTGCTGTGCTTAGTGACAAGGTAGCAGTCGAAGATTCCAAGCTGGTAGGTAGTGAAAAGCTGAAAGCATAGTTCGGCGGGTCGTTCACTATCCAAGCTGTTACCAAATGAGCGCTATCTCCTGTTCAGAAAAGGGGAATCGGACGACGGTTGCAGCGCATGAACAGCTGAGGCATTGGCCGTCGGAGCATATGCAGTAGTCGTAAAGTATGTAGATACCTCTGAGCTTGTAAGACAAGTACGGTTGTACCTCTGAGCTTATAAGACAAGTACGGTTGTGAGAATGGTACCTCTGAGCTTATAAGATAAGTACCTACGGTTTTACCTCTGAGCTTATAAGGTAGAGAGAGGGTAGTGGCAGTACCACTACGCCTGAAAGGTGGCAGCACCACCTGAGGTAAAAATGAAACGGGGATAAGATAGTGGCAGTACCACTACGCAGAACCACTCGATATGACAACAAGTGGAGACGCAAAAACGTCTGTAACAACAAAAATTGTCTTCGTGTGTTCAAACCATTTCAGATAACCACCAACAGGGTCTGCGGCGCGAGGACGCCCCGACTGTAGGATGGCCGTGTTAGGGGACTTCCCCGAAAGACATCACAACTTCTGGCAGGAAGGCCGAGCTGAAGAGACAGCGCATGCGTGCAATATTCGGTGTGTCGCGTTCGCAAGAACGACGACAGATGTTGCCTGAGACGTGGTTGTTCGCACTCGCCTTTTATTTCAAAGCTACTACCCCAGTAATTAGGCCTGAATCTAACATACTTTTCAGTAATCTTGTCATGTAAATCAAGATTTATATTTTCTGCGCGATGAAGAAAACGGCTTATTTCTAAGAAAGGTTTCCTTCTCATAGATTTGAAAAGAAGCTTGTTCTTCCTTATCACTTTCAGAATCCGGGTAATATCCTTTTCCAGGTAATTCATTATATCCAGTTCGAATTCCAATTATGAGGATTCGTACATTTATACGAAGCAGAGAGCGGCGAAAACGTTGCGACACGGCTCATCGGAGCAGCTAGAGATCTGGTATACATAAACTGTTAATATCACAAAGAAACGCACGCTTATCGCTGGCCCCCAAATAAACCAGGACCGGCCTGAATCGAATCAAGACAGGAAATGAACACGGTAGAGAAGAAGAGTATGTCATAACCAGTGATGAAAAACTATTTTTCTCCAATGCAGAATGAAACTAATCTACACCAGTTAAAATCTAACTTAATTGCGGAAAATACTGCAAGGTCACAAAATGAACAAAAAAATTTATACTGCATGGCAGCAATCCGAAATGGAGAAAAAGCAGCTGCAAAGCACGATTAATTCACTCAAAGATCAACTTAAGATAATTAAACTGGAATTAGATAAACTGAAATTAAACCAAATGCCAAACGAGTCATCTTCACAAGAGGAACACGGAGAGAATAGCCATGATGATCTTGCTGATGAGACTGAATGGGTACGGGCACAAAATAACAGGAAAAAACGTAAAAGAATTGAAATAAAATCGCCCAAACGCAGTACCTACTGAAAATACAAATAACATAAAACACGTGCGACTGATACTCCAGAAACGAAACTAAAAGAGAAACAAACAAAACCAACACATAAACCTCCCCCAATTATGATAACAGGCGTGAAAAACATGGAAGAACTGACACCGTCGATAACCCAAGCAATTAAGGATGAACATTATTAAACAAAACTAATGAATAATAACGTAGTCAAAGTTAATGTTAAAAGTGATTATGCATATCGACTCCTAACAAGTGAGCTAAAAACTAGACATATATCATGGTACTCGTACGAAAACAAACAGAACAGATTATCGTCTCGTTTCATAAGGACTCAGACATTAACAAAATATACAACATCAAGGTAGTTTGCAATGCAGCTGTAACCATCGAACCCATTAAAGGCAATAAATTACTACCCCAGTGTAAAATATGCCAAGCCCTTGGTCACACTAAGAACTATTGCAATAAAGCACCGAAATGTGTCAAATGCGCTGGTGCGCACTTAACAACAGAATGTAACAAACCAGACACAGCACCACCAAAGTGCTGTCACTGTGGAAAGAATCATCCTGCCAACTACCGTGGATGCGAGATAATCAAATAACTCCAAAAAATGAGAGATGACAGAAACAAGCAAAACCAACAGTCGACATGAGCTGAAAAGCATGCGAGATCCTGACAAGAAATATAGTCATGTAGTCGGCAGCACTGCGGAAGTACAATAATCTACAAGTACTGATAGCATGCTAGCACAAATAATGCAGATTCTCAGGGACCAAAATCTACGACTCAATAAAATTGAGAAGACTATCAAAATCAAAACAAACCGTAATGACTGGCTCAATCCGCATAATGGAATGGAATGCAAACGGATTGCTAAAACACCAACATGAATTACAAGCAATCCTAACTACAGAAAGTGGTTGATGTGTGTTTAATAGCGGAAACCCATTTCACTAAAGAGTCATTCTTTAGAATTAAAAATTATGAAACATACCACACAGTACATCCTGCCAATACAGCTCGTGCTGGGAGTGCCATCATCATCAAAAATAACATAAAACACCAGGCGAAAGAAAAATACTCAACCTACAAAATACAAGCTACAACTATAACGATGGAGACAACAAAACAAAGACTCACAGTAAGTGCAATTTACTGCCCTCCTAGATATAATATTTATGCGAACGAATATAAAACACTATTTGATAAATTGAATAGTCGTTTCATTCTTGGTGGTGACCTAAACGCGAAGCACACGCACTGGGGCTCAAGAATTATTACTCCTAAAGGACGTGAGTTATACAAGGCTGCTGCCGATTATAGGTGTGAATTCCTGTCAACTGGCAAACCGACGTATTGGCCCACTGACCCAAACAAGGCTCCAGATCTAATCGACTTCTTCATAGTCAAAAATATCTCAACAAACTACATCCAAACTGAAGGGTTTGACTTGAACTCAGACCACTCTCCGATTTACTTAACAATTAGCAACAAAATCATAATGAAAGACCAAAACCCAATTCTTACAATTAAGTATACAGACTGGAAATATTTTAATCTATTATTAGAAAACAAGATCAACTTATCAGTCCCCCTCAAAACAATTGAACAAATACACTTGCGAGCAATGAAATCGGCCCACCTCACATTTTTCGTTTTAAATTAATTTTTTTCGAGAACTAAGCATCTGATTGAAACATACAATATATGGTTCGAAACATTATTGATTTAGCTTTGTAATGATGCTAGAATTAGCGAAATTTTCTTCTATTTATCAACTAAAAAGCAAAAAACAAAAAGTTGTCAAAAAAATCATAATTTTTTTTATAAAAAGATATAACATATTACATAAATTAAGTAAGAAAAAGCAATTTTTTTTTATTTTAAGAACGCGTATTACCACCCCGTGCTGTAATTAAGGCTCTCAAGCGATCATTCATCGACCTAACCAAGTTGATGGTTAGGTCTTGTGGAATATTGTCACATTCTGCTTTTATCGCATTCTTAAGCTCTGGGATGTTCCTAGCAGCAGGAACCCTGGCTCGAAATCTTCGCTTAAGCTCGTCCCATATATGCTCGATGTGATTCAAGTCAGGGCTGCACGCTGGACAGTTCATAACAGGAATGATATCTTCTGCAAGGTACATCTGAACAATTGCTGCGATATGTGGCCTCGCATTATCCTGCATAAACAGGAAATTTTCACCGATGAACCCGGCGTAAGATACCACATAATCTCCCAGAATATCCTCTATATATCTTTGAGCAGTTAGACCTCCTCTATTGCGACCAGCGTCCTGTGTATCGATGAAGACAAGGTCAATTTTTCCTTCTAGGGACATTGCACCCCAGACCATACTGAACCACCGCCATATCTCACACGTTCTTCAAAGCAGCACTGTGCATACCATTCTCCGGGTCGTCGATGCACACGTCCTCGTCCATGATTGCCATATAGACATATTCTGCTTTCGTCCGAGAAGAGAACGGTCCTCCATTCGTTCATACCCCAATTTAGATGAGAGCGTGCAAATTGTAGTCGTGCTTTACGATGAGCTACAGTGTGTTTCGGACCTACTGCAGGTCTAAAAGTTGCCAAATTTCTTTCCCGCAGCCTTCGTCTTACTGTCCACTCACTAACAGCCACACCACGGACGTCACAAAGCTGCTGTTGTGCTTAAACTGCAGTAAGTCGCCGGTTTCGTAAAATGTTGACACAAGAAATCGGTCATCTTGTTCTGTTGTAACGCGAACACTGCCACTTCCTGGCCGCCGGTGATAGCCACACATTTCTTCATATCTTTGGTATACCCTTCGAACTGATCCTCGGCTCACATGTATTTGTTGAGACACATAACGTTGACTTAATCCTTGTTGAAGTAAGGCGACGATTTCTGCAGCTAATTCTGTGGTAGTATCCATTTGTTAAATTTTTTTGCGTACTCGAAGGGTAAATAGTGACACTGGTCGAGTGTTGATATACAGTTGACATACCAATTGTATTTTATTAGCTTCCACAGCCCGAATGTTCAATAAATGTGCGTCTAGAAAACCGACTTAATTCAAAGCGATATTTACTACAACTCTTATAAACTCAAGAAATAACAATGATTATTATAATGTTTGATATGAGTTTGAAGAAAACTAAATAAGCATTTCAACCATGTATAGTATGTTTCAATCCAATATTTAGTTCTCGAGAAAAATTAATTTAAAACGAAAAATGTGAGGTGGGCCGATTTCATTGCACGCAAGTGTAGAAGAAGAACTGATTACGTTTACGACTAACGTTCAAGAGGCTGCATGGTACAGTACTCCACCTACTAAAAGAAAGTTAAAAGGACTCAATTTTCTAAAAGAAATAAAGGATCTAATAACTGAAAAGCGAAAGCTTAGAAGAAAATGGCATCAGACAAGAAGTCCGCAAGATAAAACCCTCCTTAACAGAGCTAGTCAGCAATTAATAGCTGAAATCAAAAATATTAAGCAATCGACCATTAACAAGTTCCTCACCGAACTCACCGCAGATAGTAACACGGAGTATTCACTATGGAAAGCTACAAGATATCTGAAACGACCAACAGCTGAAGCTCAACCCGTCAAAAAATCTGATGGAAAATGGGCTCGCAACAATATGGAAAAAGCAAATACATTTACGCAACACCTAGAACTAAGATTTCACCCGAACGAAGGGCTAGATACCTTGCCAGACCTCAGGCCAAATGATTGCCTATATACCATACCTTTGGTTACTCCTAAAGAAGCAACAGAGGAATTAAAATCTAGTTTCAAAGCAAAAAAAGCACCTGGATTTGACCTCATGATAGGTGAAATATTAAAGAACTTTGGACGAAAAGCTCTCGTGAAACTGACTACCATAATCAATGCTTGTATACGGTTGAAGTATGTACCAGATACATGGAAAACGGCTGAAGTGATTATGATACCTAAGCCTGGTAAAAATCTAAATGAAGTTGAATCATATCGGCCAATATCACTGCTGCCCGTTATGTCCAAATCACGCAGTTTCCGGAACTGCAAACGATAGGTACAGATAATGTCCCGATCTTTGTTGATAAAACCAGCGGCTCTTGTGTCGGAATAAAGACACAGGTATAGGTAAAACGGCAGGAGTCCATGTAAATAAACACCACCGCTATTTCTTTCCTTTTACAGCTGTACAGTACTAAGAAATGCTTTCGGCCATTTAATCAGTTCTTCCTATAGATTAGTTATACTTTTCATTAATCTTGTTACAATGGAGAAAGAAGAATAACAACAAATCCCTTTTCTGGATGTTTTGGTAAAAAGAAATAGAGATGGTACTCTAGGCCACAAGGTATACAGGAAACCGACACATACCGATAGATATCTCAATAAGAATTCCAACCACCATCCCAGCCAAAAAAGAGCTGTAATAAAAACATTAGTATGTAAAGCTACAAAGATTTGTGAACCTAAACATCTGAAAGACGAACTTAACCATTTAGACCTAATGCTACAAGCCAATGGTTACTCTACCAAAGAGATAAAAAGAGCAATTCGCCCAAATAGGTCTGTAAGAACAACAAACAATAATACAAATCTACCAGAAGGAACAGTATTCTTACCATATATAAAAAATGTAACAGACTGCCTTGGCAAAATTCTAACACGGAATAATATAAAAACAATTTACAAACCAACAACAAAAATTAGAGAATTGCTAGGTTCAGCAAAAGACAAGAGAGAGCCATTGTCGTCAGCAGGAGTCTATAGAATACCATGTTCTTGTGGTTCAGTGTATATTGGTACAACTAAACGAAGTATTAAAACACGTTTAACTGAACACAAGAGGAACTGTCGTTTAGGTGAGTTTGATAAATCTGCCGTAGCTGAACATGGATTGTCTAATGCGAATCATAATATAAAATTTGATGAGACAAAACTTCTGTCGTCCACGTCACAGTACTACCCACGCCTACACCGTGAAGCGATTGAAATTTATAAACACCAAGATAATTTCAATAGAATGGGTGAAGGGTTAAAGATGGACAAAACTTGGCAACCGGTACTGTCAACGAGAAGGGTAATGTCATTTATTCCAGCAAATCAAGCAAACACTGCAAATAACAACAAAAATGATGCAACGCCGCCGCAGAATATAAATGTGACAGTCGCGAATGTGACAGCGAAGAGAACACTTCGAGCTCTTCCACATCGCAACTTAAACCACTGATGAAATCCGCCGCAGTTGTGGATGAAACGTCTGGAGATTCATTGGGGTCACTTGTGTAACAGTTGCATTTTTTTGACGTTTGATTCGTTTTTGTTTATTGTTCATTTATATTAATAAAATGCATTGATAGTTGGCACTGATGTTTGACAGTTTGGCAAGTCGGCCATTTTGTATGTCTAGAAAAATTGAGTGCCTCAACATGAAGCGTTATCGGCAGGTGAGTGGATAGAACTCGCTGGGTATTGTTGTTTGGATGATAGATCTGCTTCTGGTGTGTTGATTGTTGTTGAGGACATGCGTTGTTGAACCTGGCCCTGACATCGTCTTGCAAAACGGTAGGTTGTCTGGGGTAGTCGCTTGGGGATCCAGCGATGTTTCCGACGACTTACGTTGCCATCCAACCGGGGTTTACTGGTTTGGCGCGGTGACCTTGGGGATCCAGGCACCGGGGATTGATGTGGGGTTGTGGTTCGTGAATGAGGCTGTGCGTTCCTGGTGCCAGAAAAGTTCAGTGGCTTGTTTTAAAGTGTCCAATGGGACGTTGTGTGAATGAGGCCTTCGTTGCCGGGCAACAATGCTCACCTACTGTTTATCGTTACAGGTTCGTTGCTGACTTCACGGGATTGTAGAGGTTCATCTCGGTTGTTGGTAAATTATATACACGCCCCGTATTATTGTTGCTAAGTATGTATTTTTCACATACTACTACTTCATTTTCCTTTCTTTACAAAATTCAGAAGTGGGATGAACCGACACGATCTGTGGTGTCTATACCTGTAGTATTATATGTATAATTCGTATAAATTGAAAACTGATTGCGCTCTTGAACTCTATGACGTTTATTGACGGAAAGATAGCCCTGTTTCATCCACCCGTGATAACTCTGCCATTTTTAGTGTGTGAATGTTTAGAGGTACCTCAATGGTGTGTTTGTTAAGTCTAGGTTGGTGCCTTGACTTTAGAGTTGGCCATCCAGCTGATTTTCAGCTTGGCGCAGTACTCGAGGGTCTCCGGAGTACTGGGAGTATCAGGAAGTGGATGCGGGCGCTGTTAGTAAATTTTATTAATGTGAACTTCATGGGTTTTAGCGCATTTCGGAATAAAACTTGATTGTCTAATTTCTGCTATCCTGTAATGGATGCGTTTAATGAGTTGGGATGTGCAACTGGTACGTCAATGCAGATCCAGCTACGTGAAGAGAAACCATTTACATATCGACCGTATAGGCTCTCGCAGAATGAATCACGACAAGTTCAGCAGATGGTGGACGAACTTTTGAATGTAGGAATTGTGGAGGAGTCAAATTCGAATTATGCTTCACCGGTTGTCCTTGTTGATAAAAAGAACGGGCAAAAACGTCTTTGCGTAGATTATAGGAAATTGAACGCCCTTACTGTCAAGGATAGTCACCCTCTCCCTAAGATAAGTGAACAGATCGATAAACTACAAGGTGGAAAATACTTTACTAGTCTGGATCTCCGATCAGGATATTTTCAAATACCCGTTGAAGAATCCTCCCGAAAGTATACTAGTTTCGTAACGCCCGAAGGACAATATCAGTATGTAAGAATGCCATTTGGTTTAACGAATGCCCCTAGGGTATTCCAACGATTTATGAACCACATACTTCGACCTGTTGCTGATATTGCCAGCGTGTACTTGGATGATATTTTGATACATTCTATTTCACCTGAGCTAGCTATTAACGACTTGAGGAAGATCTTAGAAGTACTGCGTCGAGAAGGCCTTACTTTGAATTTAGAAAAATGTTCATTTCTGCAGAGGTCCGTTATCTATCTAGGATTTGAAATAAGCGATGGAAAGATACAACCTGGACGTGATAAAATTAGAGCAATCGAACAATTTCCTACTCCAACGAGTGCTTTGAACGTTCGACAGTTTATCGGCCTAGCTGGTTACTTTAGACAGTTTCTCAAGAATTTCGCTGAGCTTGCAAGACCATTGACGAATTTGACCCGTAAAAATGTACTTTGGGAATGGGGTAGAAACCAAGAGAAATCATTTGCTCAACTGAAGGAACTACTAATATCTCGCCCCGTTCTTGCTATATATGACCCTGCTGCGAAGACTGAGCTGCATACTGACGCTAGCTCATTGGGGATTGCCGGAATTCTGCTGCAATACCAGTCGGATGGACGTCTTCACCCTATATCATATTATAGTCGGCAAACTAATGACCATGAGCGTAATTATCATTCTTTCGAGCTAGAAGCTCTGGCGGTTGTGGAGAGCGTCCGGAAGTTTCGAGTTTACTTGTTCGATATATCATTCACAATTGTTACTGATTGCAACGCACTCACGACATCGAGTACTAAGACGCATTTGAATCACCGGATAGCGAGATGGTGGTTTGATCTTCAGCAATATAACTTCGATGTGAAATATCGACTAGGGACCCAGATGCGCCATGTCGACGCCTTGAGTCGAAATCCAACTAAGAATTCGAAACAACCCCAAATCGTCTTGAGCCTTGAAAACAACTGATGGATCCAAAAATACAAGAACTATACAAAGTGCTGTCAAAATCGCCTGAAACGGATTATGAAAAACAAGTTTACAAGAACTACTGTATGCGTGATGGTAGAGTATACCGGATTACAGCCCGAGGAATACAGTGGGTTGTACCACATGGAATGCGCCAACAGATTGTTCGGGCAGCTCATGATGATTTTGGTCACTTTGGAGTAGACAAAACATTGTATCGAATTTCCGATTGTTACTGGTTTCCCCGCATGAGAAAATACGTTGCAGACTACATCGCTTGTTGTGTAAGATGTATACTCCATAAAAAGACGTCAGGGAAGGGCGAGGGTTATCTGCACCCACCAGTAAAACCAACTGTTCCATTTGAAACTATACATATCGATCACTTGGGACCGTTCCCAAAATCAAAACGAGGAAACATTCACATTTTGGCTGTTGTCGACGCATTTGCGAAGTTTTTATTTGTGGAAGCTGTTAAATCAACAAAAACCAGTTTGGTACTAAACTTCTTAGATAAACTTTGCCATCTCTATGGCATCCCGAAAACTTGTGTTACGGATCGAGGTAGCAGTTTCACTGCTAAGAAGTTTGAATCCTATTGTGAGCGAAATGGAATTCGACACGTAAAGATAGCCGTTGCTACACCGAGGGCTAATGGCCAAGTTGAGAGGTTAAACCGTAGTATTTTAACAGCTCTGATGACATCAACTTTGGAAGATAATCTATGGGACGCCAACCTACCCCAGGTACAGTTATCAATTAATAACCTTGTGAATGAGTCAACTGGAAGAACTCCAAGTGAGCTGATGATGGGTTACAAGCCTAGGAGCGGTACTGATGTCGAATTGCGCGACGAGGTGCAACAAATACCGAGAGTAATTGACGATATACTTAAAACCCGACAGGAAGCTTGGGAAAAAACGTGTCAGAGTCAGGAGCGACAGAAACAACATTTTGATAAAAAACGTAAACCAGCTCGTCAATATAAGGTTGGAGATATAGTGGTTATTGAGAAAACCACTCGTACTTCGGGGGAAAGCCAAAAGTTGGTACCACCATATTGTCAGCCGATGATTGTTAAGGCTGTACTCCCACACGATCGTTATCTTGTGGCGGATATGCCTGGTTCACACCGTAATGTTACCGCAAACTACGAGAGTGTTATTGCCGTGGACAAAATGAAACCATGGGCCAACCCAGGGGGCATATCAGACGAAACTGATAGTAATAGCGGAGAAGATGGGGTTGTATTGACTGACCCAGATGAGGAAGCCGGTTCGGGTCGAACCGAAAGTCAGGATGGCCGAATGTAACAGTTGCATTTTTTTGACGTTTGATTCGTTTTTGTTTATTGTTCATTTATATTAATAAAATGCATTGATAGTTGGCACTGATGTTTGACAGTTTGGCAAGTCGGCCATTTTGTATGTCTAGAAAAATTGAGTGCCTCAACATGAAGCGTTATCGGCAGGTGAGTGGATAGAACTCGCTGGGTATTGTTGTTTGGATGATAGATCTGCTTCTGGTGTGTTGATTGTTGTTGAGGACATGCGTTGTTGAACCTGGCCCTGACATCGTCTTGCAAAACGGTAGGTTGTCTGGGGTAGTCGCTTGGGGATCCAGCGATGTTTCCGACGACTTACGTTGCCATCCAACCGGGGTTTACTGGTTTGGCGCGGTGACCTTGGGGATCCAGGCACCGGGGATTGATGTGGGGTTGTGGTTCGTGAATGAGGCTGTGCGTTCCTGGTGCCAGAAAAGTTCAGTGGCTTGTTTTAAAGTGTCCAATGGGACGTTGTGTGAATGAGGCCTTCGTTGCCGGGCAACAATGCTCACCTACTGTTTATCGTTACAGGTTCGTTGCTGACTTCACGGGATTGTAGAGGTTCATCTCGGTTGTTGGTAAATTATATACACGCCCCGTATTATTGTTGCTAAGTATGTATTTTTCACATACTACTACTTCATTTTCCTTTCTTTACACTTGTGTTAACAATTCTGGTGTACTAAGGCCCATAATACATCAGGATGGCCACGTGAGCACGACCAGGACCAGATAGGAGAGGAATCCCTAGGAGGCGGATGATTGGGTGCTAGGCAACGGGGGGAAACGTTGTTTATGTTTGGAAGAAAAATCCAAATAATTTGCTTGATTTGAGAATTGTTCATAACTGTTAATCTAACAGTAATTGTAAACGTTAATTAAATTCATTATATTTAACATCAGAAGTGGGATAACTCCCCTCACCAGTGTGGAAAGTGTAGTCGGTGCATACCTGGGAGTAGAACGAAGCATGGGCAAAGGAAGACGTCGGTCCAGGTCTAGGACCAGGTCCAGATCCAGGACCATGTTCAGGTCACGGTCTAGGAGGCATCGTTCGCATAGATCTGGAAGATCTAGAGGAAGTCCGGATAGGAGAGAGAGAGACCGGTCGAATGGAGAGGGCTCCGTGGTGATCAGGTCGTATACACCTTCAGGTAGACGGGAAAAGAGCCAAGGAGGTGTCAGTGCGATGTCGCAGGTAAGCGACGCTATTGTAAAGGGTATCGATATGGCCGTTACACAACTAGAACGGAAAAATCTTCAGACTGTAAGTTCAGCTCTTTCCAAAAATATTGTTCAGGAATTCGATCCCTTGAAAAATAATATTGACGAATGGTTGAAAGCGGTGGATGAATATGCTTTAATATATGGTTGGGATGATAGAGTCACTCAACATTGGGCTTTAACTAAATTAAGAGGCCCGGCAGAGGTGTGGTACCGAAGTTTACCTTCGCGTGTGTTCACCTGGCCAGAGTGGCGGAAAATGCTTACTGAAAACTTTATACCTAAACGAAATCTCAATGAGGCGTTAAAAATTATGATGGCTTGTGAAGCTAAACCGGGTGCGTCTTTGTATGAATATACTTTCGAAAAATTAGCGTTAATAAACAAATTGAATATTCCTCTTATAAATGAGGATAAAGTTAATTTAATTCTTGGAGGTATTAGTAACGAACAGACGCGATTTTCTGTTGAGGCAGCTGGTATTACGGAGCCACATATTTTGGCAGCGCATTTTAAGATGTTGGATCAAAGGTCAATAATTAAACCAATCATTAAATCTAATGATTCGACTACAGTTTCGGCACAATCAAATGACCAGGTTTGTTACAAATGCGGAAAACGCGGTCATGTTCGCCGACACTGTACCCAGCGAAATTACAGCACTAAACCAAATTCTAATAAGAAAACTTATTCCTATAATCGGACCCCAGCTATCGAATACAACGTCAATTTTGTTCATTCCAGTACAAAAACAAACGAAAAGTTTATAAAAACATTGTACCTGGAAAATAACCCAATTAGTTGTTTTATCGACTTTGGTAGCGAGTGTTCATTAATTTCTAATGCGCTCGCAAACAAATTAAATTTATCACTTATTCCTGTGGAAAATAAAATTATTTTGTCTCTGTTGGGCGATGCAAGTCTTCAACCCACACACTTTGTACGAGTTCAAATTTCTATTGATAACATAACCAAACATATTGAATTGTACTGTGTTGAAAAATGTGTTATGAACGTAGAAGTTCTAATAGGGCAGAATTTCACGGAACTATACGATATACAATATATCAAAGACGGGAATGATTTACGTTTCTCCCAAAATATTCACACTTATAAGAAAATTAACTTGATACAGAAAGATATCATTAATGTCGGTGTTACTGATGAACAGTATGTGCAAGACTTGGTTTGTTTGTTGAATAAATATGAAGATTGCATTGCTAATAAAATGGCAAATTTGGGAATGGCTGTTGATGTATTTATGACTATTGAGTTGTCGTCGAATCAGCCGATTGCATTCCGGCCGCGGCAATTCTCTGACTGCGAACGGGCACAGATTCGAGAAATTGTGTCAGAATTATTGCATGAAGGCGTTATTGAGGAATCAGTTTCGCCATATGCCAGTAATGTCTTATTAGTTGAAAAAAAATCAGGTGAGAAACGATTGTGCATCGATTACCGTGCGCTGAATCGTATTACAATTAAAGATAAATATCCAACTGCGTTAATTGAAGATCAGTTGAGACGATTGAATAATTTTACGTATTTCACGAGTTTGGATTTATATTCTGGATACTATCAGATACCGATGGATCCAAAATCCGTGCCGTTAACAGCATTCGTCACTCAGGATGGTCATTATCAGTTCTTGCGAATGCCGTTTGGGCTCACCAATGCCCCGGCTGTATTTCAAAGAATGATAAATATGGCTCTAGGACAATTGCGATTTACAAAGGTGCTTGTCTATTTAGACGATGTGTTGATTCCCTCTCGAACTGCGACTGAAAATTTATCGTTATTAAAAGAAGTGTTGGAAATCTTTCGAAAGAAAGGATTAACTGTAAAACTTAAGAAATGTTATTTTCTTAAAACAACTATCGAATATTTAGGTTACGAAATCAAATGTAATGAAATACGTCCGTCTCAACATAAATTAACAGCTGTCAGAGAATTTCCGATTCCTAGTAGTGTACACCACGTTAGACAATTTCTAGGTCTGACTGGATATTGCAGAAAATTTATTCATAATTATGCGGAGAAGTCTAGACCTCTCAGTCAATTGTTGTGTAAGGAAGCAGTCTTCAAATGGTCTGAAAAACAGATCAGTGCATTCAATGAATTAAAATCTTGTCTTGCATCATCACCAGTACTTGTATTATTTGATCCTTTAAAAGAAATAAAATTGTATACGGATGCTAGCCGATTAGGCCTAGCAGGTATTTTGGTTCAAGTTGATAACAAGGTGGAAAAGGTGGTAGCGTATTTCAGTCGATCTACTACGGTCGCAGAACAAAAACTTCATTCTTTCGAATTGGAGGCTTTAGCTATTGTTTGTGCTATAAAACGGTTTCGTCAATACTTGTTGGGACGAGAGTTCTCGATTATAACTGATTGTGCGGCTGTTAAAAATGCGTTTACAAAGAAAGATATCAATGCAAAAATCGGTCGCTGGGTCCTAGAATTGAGTGAATATCAATTTCAATTATTTCATCGGAGCGGTCATAAAATGCAACATGTAGATGCGCTTAGTCGTAATCCGCCTGTTACAGGTTTGAGTGTAAATGCGATCATTATTTCCGATGAAGATTGGTTACTTGCCGCTCAACAAAATGATAAAAAAATCGTTGAAATTAGGAACATTTTAGAAACCGGTATGCGTCTCGATCATAAATCCATATTTAATGATTACGCCTTAAAAGGTGGTAAAGTCTATAGAGTTACAGATTTCGGTTTGCGATGGGTTGTACCCAAGGAAGCAAAATATCATGTTCTACGTTTAGCACATGATGAATCAGGTCATTTTGCCGTGGACAAAACTTATGATTTAGTTTCTAGTAAGTTTTGGTTTCCAAAGTTGCGACGGTTTGTTACAAAATATGTTCGTAACTGTTTAAATTGTATTTATTACAAAAATCCGGCTGGTAAACCCAAAGGACAATTGTATCCTATAAAGAATGATCCTATCCCGTTTCATACCATACATGTCGACCACCTAGGTCCTTTTGTAAAATCTAAAAGGGGAAATACCCAATTATTTGTTGTTACTGACGCCTTCACAAAATTTATTCTCTTATATCCGATTAAAAACACCAAGACTAAATATGTAATTGATAGTTTGAACGATATGATAAAAATATTCGGTGTTCCGCAACGAATCATTAGTGATAGAGGCACCTGCTTTACTAGTAATAAATTTCAACAATTTTGTATTGAAATTGGCACAAAACATCATCTAACAGCAGTGTCTATGGCGCGCGCAAATGGACAAATTGAGAGGTACAATCGTACATTACTAGATTCACTTGCTACTATGGGTGCCAAATTACACGAAAGAAAATGGGACATTAATATTCCCAAAATTCAGGTGGCCTTAAACGGCACCAAAAACAACGCTATTGGTGTAACTCCGAGTGAGCTGTTAATGGGTTTTAGAGTCTATTCACAGGGAATATTAGAAGGTGCAGAGCGTAATGCAATTAATGTTACAGAGGTTAGAGCAAAGGTGGAGCAAGAGAATGAGAAATATCAGGCAAAACAGAAAGACCGCTTCGACCGTGCTCACTGTCCAGCTGCAAAGTACCAGGAAGGAGATCTGGTGATGATCCGAATCTCGAGTCACAAAGCCACAGGGACCAGCCGAAAGTTGTTGCCAAAATGGCGGGGACCTTTCCGGATCACCAAAGTGTTGGAGCATGACCGATACGAGGTGGCAGACATCCCCGGAGGAGGTCGGACACGACGGCGATATCGTGGTGTGGCAGCTGTGGAGCACATCAAGCCATGGATTCGCTTTAAGTAGCGGTGGATGGCTGGGTAAAGGTCTCTCGGGTCTGAGCACGGGGCGGTAATGCCGGGTGCGAAAGACAAGACGGGTTCTTTGTACGGGGCCTTGTGCCGGGTACATTGGACGGGTCATGAGGGCGAGAGTACTGTTTTCTTTTATATTATTTTATGTATGATCATACATATTTCATTAATTGTCGACAATGTTATTTATGCGATCGTATACGATGTTTATTTATTATTGTTTCTCTTAATAGCATAGCAGCCAGAGTTGCAGATAAAACATATATAAATATGTTTTATTTAATAAAACTGTTTGGAAACGTCATTTAAAACATCTCTTGTTGCATGTTCCGTCGAGTGGGACACTCTCAATGTCAGGAAAGGCCGTGTTAACAATTCTGGTGTACTAAGGCCCATAATACATCAGGATGGCCACGTGAGCACGACCAGGACCAGATAGGAGAGGAATCCCTAGGAGGCGGATGATTGGGTGCTAGGCAACGGGGGGAAACGTTGTTTATGTTTGGAAGAAAAATCCAAATAATTTGCTTGATTTGAGAATTGTTCATAACTGTTAATCTAACAGTAATTGTAAACGTTAATTAAATTCATTATATTTAACACTTGTTGAATTAGCTCCTCGGAGCGTTCACTACACCCCACCTAATGGAACTTCAAATGGAACACGGTCCAAAATCCCGAAGAAGATCGTTATAATTAATAACACCGACCGTGAAAGCCTACATACCCTGAAATTAGTTAAATTCAACTCATACTTATCAAAGTGCAATTTTTTTGGTTTGAACTTGCCCCTATATTAAAAAACATTGTTGTGAAAGACAACAGCTATAGCCCGACCGCAGAAATAATAAGAACACCGTTAGAAAACCACAAAATACCGATGGATTATCAACAAGCACACGACGTGACTTTGATACATTAAACCGCTTTTCTGCACGCGTTTTTGTCGTCTACCGCCCGACGGAAAAAATCGCGACGTTTTCTAAAGGCATTGTTCTATATGCGCGCTTTTATGCATAGCGAAGGTCTGCCGCTCAATTTTGTTTGATCTAAAAAAACCGCCAATTTTACCGCCGGGTAGCACGCCACTGCCATTACTCTCAAAAAATAACTATATCCGATCTTTAACATTCAATATTGATACTTTGTCAGCGACATCGTTACCACAATAGCTGAACTAAAATCTAACCGATTTTTACTGGTTTCTATTTGACCGCTTTAATCTAGGGGCAGATGAAGAGGCAGCCAGTATTATTGCTTAAAAAATGTTAATCTTGAAAACGACAAGTCATACAGGAATAATTTTGGTCTCATTTGGAAGATAATGTTACTGCGGGTATAATAGGAGATTATGTAGAAAAAATAAGTTAAATTAAACTGTACAGGGTGATGACAAGTTTCTACCTTTTTTTAACTTGACAATATCTTTTGATTGGTTGCTTTAATCAGCTTCAAAAGTTCCTATTAACTAGAATTGGGTTTCCAAATTAGATTACCATTCATCGTTTTCAGATCCGTGGCGTAGTTTTTGAGATTAAGGGGAGATTTCCCAATGTAAAGCGTCCATAAGCGACATGCACTCCAAACTGACAGTTCATTGAATAAACCAGGGCACATTACGGAACTTGGTTGTAATATTTGCTATCTAGAAGCTTCAATGAATGCCCCGAGTACTTTCAATTTTCCGAAAAACCTTTCGAGGCGGAAAAAATGGCGTACGAAATTCGCGTTTTTTTTCACCTACTTTAAACGTCGAATGATAATGTTATTCACGATGAAATTTAGTTAGAGGCATTCTAAATTTCATTGCTAACAGTCCTATACACTTTTTGTAATAGCAAGGAAGATGGTTTTGGAGAATAACTACCAGTTCTGAGTGAAATAATATGGATGCCTAGCTTTAGACCCCGACTACCAGATGCCACCACTAGAAATAACAATTATTTTAGTGTGGAACCCGTCGAAAAGAGGGCAAACTTCTCGAACTACTAAATACCCGGTTCTATGTAATAATAATTACCATTAATCAGCAGAGACAGGAATGCTTTCCGTATTATGATTGAGATTGAGACAGGTTATGGCCAGACTTACGCCAGCGAACGGATTACATTATGAAGTTGCTTAGGAGTAGAAATTCCGTTTATTCACGATTGAATTGAAAAAAATTAAGATATTTGATTACACATATGAATTTACATTTCACAAATACAAAAAACTGCTGAATAATAGTGAATAAATTTATAAGAAAAATAAAATAAAAGCGTATATTATACAGGTTGAGTCATTAGTGCGGGATCGGTCCATAACTCCTAAACCATGTAAGATACAAAAAAATTGCTGGCGGCAAGAATTTACGCTCAATGTTAAATAAATTAACAAATAAGCATTTAAACAAATAAATATAAAAATTCAATAAAGTAAACTAAACTAAATAATATATTCAATGTGGTGGCGTCAATGTGTGTGGGTAAATGATCCTCCAATATTTCGTAACATTTGCTGACAAACGGTTCTAAAGACATTTTAGATTCTTATTTTCATGTTCACTTTGGTTGTTTCGCCTTATTCCAGACAATAAATCATATCGATTTGTTCTTGTAAAATAGAATTAATTGTGCATAATAGAATTGATAATGAAATGACAAGTAGGTAATAACACAATTGTGCAGTGTTGAAATGTGAGTTAAAATATTTTTAGGTTGGGCAGCCTAGCAAACGGTGCACAAATTGTCTTAAAAAAATGTTCTATCGTACATGCATGTACGATAGAAAATAACTCCTGAACCATGGTTATGGCATGATTCAAACACTGCATTTTTTTTACCTATAACATATTAAAGAATGTTAGCATGTATGTATTTGTGTATAACTACCTGTTGGCCATAATTCATTCTTTGCCTTATTCTAGGAGAAAATCCATCAAAATGAAGACAAATTATTATTGTTACAAATCTAAAGGGGTTCTTGATTGTGTCGAAGCACATATCAACCCAATTGTCTGCGCCAACAGTCTCTTTGCCGTAATTTCAAATACATAGTGCAATTTATCGGAATATTGACTATATATTTTGTTTTATGTAATTTCGAGATTCCTCAGTTCTACATAAATCACGGACTAATCGTAAAGGACAGTTATTTTGTTTTAAGTCCCAGATGTTCGTAAAACTGTTGGGCCTAATAATTCAAATCTGATCGTTTTTTTTTCGCTAGATTTAATCTGAAAACCGTTTTCAAAAATATTGAGGCATATTTAAATAGGATGAAAAATACGAAATTATTCGATGAACACTGAAATTTACTACTTGACTTGCGTATTTTCGAGTCTTCCGTAATCATTTGCTTCGTAGGCATCGTCTGGCATCCTCAGCGCTCTGACAGTTATGTGAATTTTGATGTTTATGGTATCGTTCTCGGAACCGTTTATTTCCTTTTCGTGTGTATACAGTATGCTGTGCCACAAGAGAAACTTTTTAAAACAGTTCTCTATATGAACGATGCCACATTACGCTACTCGTCACTTGGCACCGCCACATACTGGACCATAGAACGAGACAAAAGCGCTTGGGTACTTCTCTTTCTTGGAAATCCCAGCCTTAACATTTTCTAAAGTGCTTATGTTTTGACGGGCCAGCGGGTGAGTGGGAACGGGGGCACGCAACTAGGACATTTTAATTAATTCTGGTTCTACACAATCGAGTTTGGGCGAAAACGAGTGAATTTTGAAGAGGTTGCAAACAAACTATGACATTACCTGCAAGTATTACCAGGGAGATGAGAGGACACAAAACGCCTGCAACGAAGAAGGCCACCATTGGTTGTACACATCCCTGCATTCCGATCATCCAAATTAGCGCTTCGAACAGGACAAAGAAGCGATTCTTGTTCTGTCCCGGGCAGTCCAGATCGTAAATGAGCGCGTTAGTAACTTGGACGGCCAGCGTCAGCACCGGCATCCACATCACCGCCGTCAAAGCCACAAAAATGCTTCCCGAAATCACAGCGACACACACCACCGGAAATATCATCACCAAAATAATTGTTCCAAACAGTCCTTTTACGAAATAATTCCATATCCTATTCATATGTCTCGTGAACCCTTTGCCTATGAACCCTGTGTCCGGTTTTGTTTCGAAATGTGTCCGCGCTTTAGAGATATGTCGCCACAGACTGATCAATCGCGAACACAGCGTCGCCGTTAGACTGCTCTTGCGCGGAAAGAGGGTTCCGTTAACTTGAGATAGTTCCAGGTCCGGGATGAACGGTTCAAGACAGAAGAGCGCGCGAAGACCAACTGGACTACACCACGGCAGTACAATTCCAAAGAAGAACATGGCGTTCCATGTCCAACACCAAGTACGGTGGAAGTAGTTGAAAATGCGCCACAGCGGCCAGCGTGTCGTCGTCGTCCGCACCACTTCTTTTTCCACCAGAAAAACAGGCTGGCTGGGATCGGACCGAGGTGTTGTTATGCTGGTGGCCTGTTTGCTGAGGACGGTGGGAACGACTTCAGATTGACCTTGGAAGTTGCGTCTCACGATCCAGTTAGTTGGTAGCCAAATCTGAGAGGGCCATAGGAACGACCTCGTGGGTGTTTTAACTTTGCGCAGCTCGCGCAACAGCGCAGGTTCTCTCTGGAAAAGCCGATTTGTCTTCTAAACAGTAAAGTTCAATCAACGTACCTCTCTCATAAACGCCAGGTCTCGATTGAGGAAGTACACCGTTTGGTGAAGCCGTTTAGAGTTGCACAAAGACAGAGCTTCCTCGTGCGCACTCCACTGATTTTCCTGGCTAAACCTGTACTCGGCTGCACGCAAACGCGACCTCAGCCACGGCTCTATCCTTGAAAGAACCGGATGCGCAGTACAGAGCCGATGTTTGATTTCTTCCTGAGATTTTGAAAGACGGTGTTGAACGTTTTCGACTGCTCTGAAACCGACACCATTTACCTCGAACTCTGCGGGGACGCCCAGTGCTTACCTATGCATTAAAACTACACTTTGGGCTTGTTGTACTAAGAGTTGAGCAATCCCTTCTCCTAAACCTAGAATATCTGGATGCGCTAAGATGCTGCCATAGACCCTTTGCAAATATTCTTTCATAACAGCATCGTTCACTTCCTGAAACGTAAATAAGCAAACAAACGGCCAAGTGCTCTAATTACCTTTTCAATGTCTTCGTCGGGCATTTTCTGAGATCTTAGTTCGGCGATCAGTCTTTCTCTAAAATGCAGAAACCAGCCTCGAGTTTCTCTCTCCAAAATGGCAACGAGCGTGGGTAGAGCCTTCCGCATCAAACTCCTCTCCCACAATCTCAAATCAAGTTCGGATGCGGAAGGGGTAAGGAATCTGTACGGAACTGCGACTGGAGGCTGCGAACATTCTTTCGCCACTTCGAACTTCTCGGTCGCCGCCCGTCGCAACTGCTTCCTAATGTAGGAACACAAATGTTCCAGTGACTCCTCGTTTTCAGGCTACAACAACGATCACATTGAACTTTTAAACCAAAAACGAGAATTCCGCTTACTCGACACACCAATTCGGCCACCAAGTACTTGGTGCGTTCTTCTCTGATTTTAGCATCGAGATTGTGAGCTTGAAGACTGGGGATGCCGAAGACGAGATCCAAAATTTTCAACAGACCGGCTAGGAGAGCTTTGACGGCTTCAGATACGCTGAAGAAGTGAGAGTGAAGGCGGCCTTTGGCGGTTATGAAAATAAAACGGAGGGCTAGACCCAGATCGTTGAGCAAGGAGTCGCGACTCCTTTCAGTTCCCTTCTGCAACAACTGGGACAGCTTCCAACGATGCCGCTGGCCGGGAAAATTCAGCGACTCTACTTCAAACTCGCTGCAAGGGCGAGAGTAACTTTAAAATAGGTACCGCCATCGTAAGGCCGAATCCAGAAAAATCGGACAGACAAGATAGGAAGTAAAGCTCCGAATTTTCCCAATTCGGCCCATTAAGAGTGATTTACAATTAAATGACGTAAAACTTGCACAGATCTCTTCGAACATACTCAGTTCTACGTGTTTCCTTATTTTACAACAGTTTGGTAGAATTTGATGCAGAAGCTAAAAACATACAACAAAAACAACACAAAAACAAATCGACATGTTGTCAGAATCGTTGTTATTTTGCACTGCCAACATTTAAATACATTAACACAAATAGCATGAACCAAAACTCAGCTGCGTAATCGTCACAAGACATACAAACTTAAACAAAAATCTGCATATGTAGAGAGATAGACGTTGCACATATTACATCACAATAACATACCCCTGGCGCCTAATTGATTCGAGTTGTTGCAGGTTCAATCGTTTTGGCTTTCCGAACTTATCCTTGTGCAAGCTTTACAGAATAATAGAACATAAATCGGGAACCAACAGATTTCATTTTGTTACTTAACAGCACCTTTTGCAAAGGGCAAGTACAATGGGCAGTTTAACGCACTGTATAGTACTGGTGCTTATACTTTTAGAAAGAGCGTCAAAAAAAAGTTTCAGAGTAGGCTAAGAAATCACTTTGGAATTCCAAGTTGAATGTAGGAACTGAAAAGACAACCACCAGAACGCGTTCTGGACACCGACAAATTGTCAAAGTCCGAAATATCGCTTTCCAGCCATATAGCAAAGAACGCGTTTTGGGCCTTTGGGGATAACCAGTATGCGAAATGGTAATGTAATGTAAGATTATATGTAACATTCTAATCAAACACAATACATCACTCTTCTCTTCTTGTTTACTATTTACCTTAAGGACATAACATACTTCCTACTTTTTTTACAGTAGATGTTAAATTTGGGGTGGTTTGGGCAATTTCGGTAATTTTAAAGTGATTGTTGTAACAAAATACTTTCTTGCCTCTACACGAGCATTTCTTGTCAATGCAATTGGTCGTTGGGTGTTTTGTTTGAGTGCTCAACGCGTTCTGGTTGTGGATTTAGGAGAGCCAATTCGTAATTGACAATGCCATTTCGCATGCTGGTAATCTCAAAAGGCCCAGAACGCGTTCTGGTCTAAAAAAATAACAAGAAATCGATATTTCAGACTTTGGCAATTTGTCGAAGTCTAGAACGCGTTTTGGTTGCTTTTTTCGACCACTGTCTGAAATCGGTATTTGGTCCCAACAGATACACTAATTTAATGTCCTTTTTAAGAAATTTCATATATAATTTAGTCGGTTTAGACGACGTCACTGAATTGTCATATGTCATGTTATGTTAATGTCAAAGGTTTACACTGTAAATGAAGCAAAAGCTAGATTTCATGACCTCCTGAGAATCTCGTTTATAAAAACTAAATACGAGCATTTCACAAATAACATTAAACAATTTCAAGGAATGTAAAAATCTATTTCTTAAATATCTACATAGCCAGTCGATTATAAAAACCTAAACAAAAAAATACGAAAAATACAATAACAAAGATAATAAAAAGATAAGCAATCTAAAGAGTCAAAATTAATTATGGAAAAAATAAGAAAAGGACATTACATTTTTATTAAACAATGGAATAAATTTAAAAAAAGGATTTCAAGAATACAGAACCGTTAATTAACTGAAATGCACGGAAATTGAAATGAATGAACATTTTTAAGAATTAATTTAATGAACTGAAAAATGAAAATTGTAAAGATATTATTCTGAAAACGCAAAAAATATTAACGTCCCAGGTTGTTTAAACGGATTGAAACGAAACAAAATGCAGGAACAGGTGTATCCTTTGTAGATCTCGTCGGATTTCAAAACGGTTTCTCTTAAATAAAAGCTCTATTTTATATCTAGCAGAAAATCAAAGTGAGTAATCAATACAGTTTATACAGAGTGAAACTTAAATATGCCGCAACTGTTTAAATTTCAACTTGTTTCGAATTTCAGACCTCCGGAATTGTCACAATGATCGAAATATGTGTCTTCTAACATCTTTTCGAGGTCTACAAGTTCGGTTTCTCCTTTGGTAGCTCTAGAATAACTGGCTCCAGATTAACTGTTTTTCACTTTGAAATTCCGTAACTATCTTTTTACAAAAAAAAGTTTAGGGGCATGGTATGATGGCCTGTATAATTCTAAAAGAGAAACGAAAACAAGGTTATGACGTTTTGTTTAATTTCCGATAAAATAGACTGCTCTGTTAATTTTTTGAAATTTTACTAATTTAAATTTTAGAACCGTTTTTCATTGTTTTTTTCTTATGTAACCTATTAAGTAGTTTATACCGTTGAAATCAGAAAAAAAAACTCTATGCAAATGTGTAATAAAAAATATAGGTTACTATTAAAAAACTTTTTAATGACGTCATTACGGTAAAAAAAAAACGAATGAAAAAAGTGAGTATACGTTCCTCGTATGCGCTTTAATTAATCCTTCCACATGCTTTTTACGTTTTATTTCTAGTGCAAATACTAATGGAGTTATTGAATTTATTCCTTACTTAATTTCCGCACTGCATATATATGTATATGTCGTAGTCTCTTAGTGAAACACGTCATTTCATGAAAAGTCTAGGTAATACATGAACTGCCGGCATATTATGTATATTCTTTATTTTACACAATCTCCCTAGTCTCTTCGTGAAATGCCGCTCCTGTCTCGGCATATTATGTTTCACGTAGCTGTACACAATCTGCCGCGATTTAAATGGTGGCTGTTCATGAAATAACTAATATTAATTATTATGCACGGCAGATTGTGTAAAATAAGATCTAGATGGGATTAGATGCTAAAAGAACTTTGTTTTAAATAATGTTATTTCAAATTAATTTAAAAATGTGAATGAACACTGGTTAAAAGTAAGGAAACAAAACAAAAGATAATACATACTCTGGTTAAAAGAATACAAAAACATTTGCAAAATATTAACGAAACAAAACGAAATATAATACTCTGTTTAAAACTATTCACAAACATTGGCAAAAATGTTCCAATTAACAAAATTGAAAAATAAAAATTTACTAATAACAGGGGCCGCTTTTGTGACGTTTCGAATTGCATTGCAACTTTGCCTCAAAGCACTGGCATTTATTGACATGCACATTACCCCTGTCCAAATAAAAGGCTTGTCTGATAAATAAATACTTAGACATATTCACCAGGTCACGGTTAATAAATTTGAAATAAAATTCTTTAAAACAAAGTTCTTTTAGCATCTAATCCCATCTAGATCTTATTTTACACAATCTGCCATGCCATAATATTGAATACCTATCAGTTATTTCATGAACAGTCACCTTTTAAATCGCGGCAGATTGTGTACAGCTACGTGAAACATAATATGCCGAGACAGGAGCGGCATTTCACGAAGAGACTAGGGAGATTGTGTAAAATAAAGAATATACATAATATGCCGGCAATTCATGTATTGCCTAGATTTTTCATGAAATGACGTGTTTCACTAAGAGACTACGACATATACATCTGTATACAGGTGTTTTTTTAAGGCGGCCATTAGAAAATTTTCAACTTGCTATAGTGCTATAAACTTGAAGCTTGGAAAACGGCCGAAATTGATCATTCCGAATCGAAATAAATTATTTTCAATATGGCGACGCTTCCACTTATACCGGAAATCGACGCCATCTTTGTTATTTTAAACGGCACTCCCCAGTTTTTATTCCATTTTCGAGTCCCCCTTTTCTATCTGAGTGCAGTGAATCTAGTTATCTCGGTTTATCTGTCATAGTTTTGAAGATATGCCAATTATTTCACAAAATTTTGCATTGACGATGGTCTATTAAAAAAATTATTTATCAATACGGAAAAACTGTTTTATGCTGTCGATAATCGAAAGTTTGTAGAATCTTTTCTTGGTCTCAACAATAATTAAATCACATTCTAAGTACTTACAATGATTTAATAGAAATGCCCAAAAGAAAATGTCAATATTTTAATTTTTTGTGCAGTTTCATGAACTGCATGTCAATTTTACAATAAATCTGTATTTGACGTGCATCCAATGAAGTAATGTAGCGATTTGCGACCTTTCAACACTCATCACCATGTTTAAAACGTATTTTAAATAAAACACAAGTTGTTTACTTTTTAATGGCAAAGAAAAATTAAAAATTGTCTGAACTTTGTTTTGCAAAATTTACTTCTTTTATAGATATTTGGTTGCATCGATTTACTTGGCTCACTATGTAATATTAATGTCATAACCTCAGTAAGGTTCGGTGTTTTCTAAAGCCTAGTCTCGACTTCGTACTTGCACTATGCAATCTTGGCTTGCATCTCGGTACTTAAATTTGACATACCCTCTTTCTCTGATATATTCCAACTGCTTCCCTGTCAGTCTCCTGGGCTCACCTTTCCCGTCCACAGCCACTGCATCCAGCTCGTCAAAAGAGGGCGCCACAAAAAGGTCGCGCAAATGGTACTTGTTCTTGCCACGACCCAGTGATCCCTCCGAGGAAACTTGTGATGTGGGAAAGGAATCGCATTGCAACACAGGACTCGGGAGAACTAAATCATTTGAATATATGCATATCTGACTGCTGCAATTACATTGTCGTCTTTGAATTCGGAAATTGCAACTGTTTTACTTATTTCACGACAACTCGGTAGATGTCCGAGTATTTTACCACTACTAACGCAAAGCTTTAATGTTACGTTGCCTAGCGCCTGAGTGAAGCGAACGAACAGACTAGCCCTCGAAGGCAACTAAATTAGTCATACCAGTGTTAAGAGAAAGAGTAGTGACCGCAACAGAGAAGCGATAAGAACAAGGGTTGTTACCGTGGAAAAGAAGAATAGAAAAGATAAACAAATCAGTAGAATGGACTGGGGCGATAGAAGTGATGCCGCGCTTGTCACCACATAATATGAATCTGGAGAAATGTCACATCGGCTTTATGGTCATGCGGTCAAGAGAATGCGCCACCTAAAGACGAGCACCAACTACATTTTCCCCCTATTGTCTTGACATGAACGAGACAATCGATGAGAGTATAATCATGACTTAATTATGATTCGTCTTTGAAGACTACTCAAAATAAATGAAGTAGTGTCTTCAAATTCCTTAAAAATGAAGAGCTCAAAAAGCAAGGGTAAAGACAATTCCTAAAAAAAACTTTGCACCCTCTTCTTCAAGTGTTGTCTGCGGATTACATTTTAATACTGATGATATAAGTTGATAAATATTTGCAACACGATGGGAGTACAAAAGAAATCCCTCAGCCCACGCTTGAAAGATAATGTCATCTTTAGTATATTTCCAAATTTGCAATCATATTTAAGAAAATCAAAAATTAACGAAAGAACTGACCTTCAGTTGAGCCGAAACCGTATTTTTGATAGTCAATAGAAAGAATTAGATGATTTTTTAAATTCTGACATAATAGACGGTTTTAAAACTCTAACAGAAAAAGTTTCGGTAAAGTTCCTACTAAATTAGACATTTCTAGGTGAGAATTTAAAATCACCGACTGGTGGTATTCATATTTATACATTACATTTTAATAATTATTTAACAATTGAAACTTCGATCATAATAAACAAAAGTCTTGACGATTATTAAAGTATTAAAGATTTAAAGTGGATTTTGCCATTTGAAAAAGGCGAAAGGTAGCGGTCAAGTGTGCGAGCGAGATAGATACATCGAAAAATACATAGCTAATTTTGAAGAAACTATAAAGAAAAATTATGGTTTTGAAACTAATAATTGTTTAGAATAGCAATAGAAAATGCGCTATCGTTTGATGTTTATTTAGCAAAATAGAAAAAATAATTCACAAAATAAACAATTAAATAAAAAACTGTCAGCCAGCGCATCTAGATATCAAGCTAGTAATTATGTTTCCCTTAAAAAAATTAAAAAAATGTGTAAAACTACGGCCGAAACAAAAAAAGTCATTTTTGGGCAATTGATAGCGTAGCGACGCGGATAGTCATATCAGTGCTGACTCATTCCATTGGAACCAAAACATTTCAATTGCAAAATCGTGTTCCTTTATTTCAGCGGCAATAATTTTATTCAATAAAATTTTCTCCCAGGTTTAAAAATTCTAAATCTAATCCCGTTTAGAACATGTTGAGCATCAATTTTAAAACGTATTTTCGGCCGCGAAGGTATTTCCTCACGATGCAATGTTGATGACAATAACACGCACTTGCACTATTTACACTGTTTATTTTTTATTATTTTTTTGGATCCAGAATTCAAATCTTACAACAAAAACCGAACTTTAGCCTTAAAAAAATAACAGAGCCTCAGAAGGCTAGCTTTTATTAATTTTATTTTTTCCAATGTACACGTTTGAAACTGTCAAATCTAAACTGCCCAAATGACGTCTAAATCGAGACAGGAGATGGAATTTACGAAAAAGACACAAAAGGTACCTTATGCATTGTGTCCAAAGACGTTTATTAACAAAGAAGTTAATTTTTAACTCAAAGTCGAAATTTTGCCACACTCTTTCGAACGTTAAAGTTTTTGAACGCTCGTTCTACAATGTCTCAAAAGTCATCCCTTGGAGGGCTGATAGGTCAACTCATAACTGACCAGAATATCAAAATATGACCTTAGTAAAAAACTGGTAGTTTTCGAGATGAATTTCTAGAAAATCAACATTTTAGACCAGATTTGCCAGGGTGCCAACCCCGAATAGCCCTGCTATTGATCACAGTACAGGAAAGAAGTAACAACTAGTCTATGCCTTTGGAAAAATAACATTTGTGCCCGATTCATGAGTTTTTTTTTTATTAGCTACATTTGACTCTTCTAATTGTAAAAAAATACCAATCGAACCTGGAAAGTTCAATAAATTGTTCATTTGGAGTAGTTTTTAAAATGCAATAACATTTGTTTTGTTTAAAAAAAAGATGGTAAAAAGTGTTATTTTTCTACAAAATTACCTCATTTTTAAATTATTTTAATAATATATATGTATAACTAGGAACTCGAATAAAAACACTTATTAAATTAAGATATGTATTTATTTAAAACTAAACAGAACAAAAATAAAAATGAAAAAATGTGGCCAAATTGCCTACGTTGCTATAGATAGTATAATATAACTCCAATGCAGGCGCAGCATCATTCGAATTCGTAATTATTGAAATAATATCACAATGAGCTCCTTTTGCCGTAAAATAACAATATCTTTTTTTCTAAAGTAAAACGAAGCAACCGTTGTATCTAACACTAGCTGAATGTACCCGGCGTTGCCCGGACGTAGATTAAATAAACGCAGTGTTGACAAAAGTGGTGTATTGGTGATGTAGACTAATCGACATTATAATACAATTAAACAGGAATGCTCTACTTTTCCAATCACAAAATAAACAAATTTGCTGAAATTAACCTGCATTGCCAGGACCGGGTACTTGACCGGGTATATGATTTGGAAAAAGAGGATATCTTGGTTGATATCAGATGAAAAATCTTGTATAGACTCTTTAGGCAAAGACGCAGTTTGGAGGTGTTCTATAAGCGATTCCAGGAAATCGAAATTAATGTTAGAAAATTTTCGGGAAAATCGAAGTTTACAAATTAGCAGATAATGTTATGATAAAGTTGAAAAGACAATGGAAACATTTCTCCTGCTACAGTCATCTCACAGCAGAACAGTATGTAGATGATTTTGACTTATCTTCAGAATAAACAAACTCTTCAGCATAAATATCTCCTTTTGAGCTGCACAAAGTTATTAAAACCTGGCCGCAACTTGTTGGACAATTAAAGTGAGAACCTTTTGAGCTCCCTTTCCAGTATTAAAATTTCAATACCATTACCACAGATAGTAAAAAAGACAATTTTCATCAGCTTTCACGAAAATTATACGCTGTGGTATTTGTAATCTGCTAGATTTTCAAACTGCTCCATCTTAGTTTTAAATGATGCAATAATGAACACAATGTATTTACGTAAAAGGTCGTAAAGGTCGATGGGGATCTTCTATTGCGGGCTTGATAATTTCCACATGAGTGCAATCTATGCAGCCAACAACACCAGGAAAATCAAAATGTTCATAAAATTGTTGTCGTATTTTATCCAATTCGACAAAATTAGAAGGAAATTTAACATAACGTCCAAAAATTTCAGGCTTATTAAGAGCATCACTGACATCAGAAATGCATCTGCTCACAGATGGTTGAGAAAGACCCATATATAAATTAGAAGCAATATCTAGCTGATAACTTCTTGATGCAAAAAATCTCAGGGCTGTTAATATCTACAAATGTAAAATCTATAATAAATGCATTTCCTGCTGCCTGTCAATGTTTAATTACGCGAATCGGAATGTCCAAGTCGGTCGGTCGCATTTTTGGTCTCAAATGAGGGTAGAGTAATTCGAGAATTTTGGTAAATAGTTTTTTCGAAATACGAAACATTTTTTTGAATTGCCCTTCGCTAAGACCGGTTATTGCGTTCTCATGATCATTGCGTCTGGGTGTACGAACAATTTCTTTAGTTTGGGTTTCCTCTTCCTCTAGCAAATCTTGCATCATCAGTTCATCCATAGTAAAATATTTTTGGCGTTAGCCGTGAAAAAGACAGAAATCCAAAAAAACAGAAAATGGGTAAAAATCTTATGTGATATCTGTGTAAGTAATATCAATAACAAAAATAATCTCTAGAAACTGACCAAGTAAAATAATTCGTTTAAATCGGTGACAATAGTAATATAACATTACTCGAACAGCGCAAGTCACGCACGAAAAAGCGATCGAGTAAAATCATTCGTGTAGTGAGTGAGTGACATGTGAAGGCGCGTATACATCTGAGCACGAACGGGAACGAGGCGAACCGAGGCCGAACGCTTGCCTCGTTTAATTTCGTTTCAAATAAACAAAAAACGATTATGATCGGAAGGAGGCGCAATTGAAACACAAATGCCGTCTACATTTAATCGAATTTTCCTTTTATGTACCGATTCCGATCGAATTCCCCGTGCGTCGCACAACCGAATTCTGTTTGCCGCGCTTCGATGACACGTCTACATCAGTATGCTCGTTCGGCCTCGGTCTGCCTCGTTCCCGTTCGTGCTCAGATGTATACGCGCCTTGACTCGAACGGTCAAGAATACCAATTTTTGAAAATCATTCGACATGACGTCAAACTCACTCACTCACTCACAAGTCGAACGGTCAAGAATAAAGGCGCGTATACATCTGAGCACGAACGGGAACGAGGCAGACCGAGGCCGAACGAGCATACTGATGTGGACGTGTCATCGAAGCGCGGCAAATAGCCGGCCATAGACACACTTTTTCCCAGCGTTTTAACCGCCACACTTTTTCCCAGGGTTTTGCGCGTGGCGTTCCTCTTAACGACCTCGGCCACTAACACACAGTTAAAACTGCCGGTTTTGCGCGCCGCACGCAAAAGTGTGTGTTTATGGGCGACATCCAGCGTTTTAACCGACGGTTTTGCGTGGCGCGTGGAACGTTTAAAATTTTAAAACGCCACTCCGCACGCCGATCCACAACACAGTTCACAATTTGTAGCGAGCGTTGAAATGTCGGTTAGAAATGAAAAACGGAAACTAGCTATTGTTAGTTGGTTAATATATTCGGAAGTGATTATAAATAAGAAGAAAAGAAGAAAGCATTTCGAGCCAAGTCAAAATATACATTTTTATTTTATTTTGTATAAATTGCAATGAGAAAATCTCTAATCGTAAACCCAGCTATTCGCACGTTATATCGCCTATATTTTAAAATTATTATATACGCCGAATAACAAATAAATTCGATCTATTTAATAAAGGAAAATAATGGGCCACACGGACCGCCAATTCTTAACGCAGCGACAACACCGCTACACACATATGGAGGATTTAACTATATTGCGCGTGGCGGTTAAAACCCTGGGAAAAAGTGTGTGTTTGTGGCCGGCTAAATTTTGCCTCGCGCAAGAGAAAACTGTGGCGTGGCGCGCTGGTGGCCACTAACACACAGTTTTAACTGTAGAAATTGCGCGTGGCGGTTAAAACCCTGGGAAAAAGTGTGTGTCTATGGCCACCTAATAGAATTCGGTTGTGCGACACACGGGGAATTCGATCGGAATCGGTACATAAAAGGAAAATTCGATTAAATGTAGACGGCATTTGCGTTTCAATTGCGCCTCGTTCCGATCATAATCGTTTTTTGTTTATTTGAAACGAGGCAAGAGTTCGGCCTCGGTTCGCCTCGTTCCCGTTCGTGCTCAGATGTATACGCGCCTTAAGGGCCTACGTCTTTCTTCAGCAGGAATTGCTTTCCGAAATCTAGTATCCCGTTTCGCAACTTTCGGTCCAATCCTAGGGAAATTGTTTTATAATCCGCTGACAGATTGTAACTTCAAGTCAACCACTAAATTTGTTCCACTATATAGCTCTCTGCTTGTATACAATTTTGATATCCACCAGGGCGCGGTGCTTTTTGTTTCTTTTTCTTTTCCAACGGTGAAAAATGAATAAATGTACGCGGCTGCTGCTATTTGCACTCATTGTGCGTCGTAGAGATACTGAAAACTGAAGTGAGTTGGTTCGTATCATAATCCCGTTGTTTCGGTTCATACGGATACGCACTGGTGCAACGCGAAAAATATATTGACTGCGTTGCACCGTATCATTGCAGAATACATTAATCTGAATTAATCTCTATTTATTTATAATTAAATTCAGAAAACTTTTGAAAGTACAATTGTAATAAGGCGACATAATGAAATAATTAATAAGTGTTTTTTTAAGCTGTATGATTAGGAAAGACACAGGCTACAGGCAATTAACAATTAGAGACCCCAATAAGAGTTTTCGGAAACAAGATAATGTTGCTTTTTCCGAATTTAGTACAAATGTTGGGACATACTTATCGGGAAGGTTTTCCAGTGATAGAGAAACTGTTCGGCGACTTGTTTGATGTTATTGACTAGTTGTTCGACTTCAGGGGGTGCACCGACGAGGTTCGCATCAAACCGGATGGGTTCCCGCTCGGGCTGAAAAGCGTCAGGTCCTATGGACAATCCATCTGGTTTCAGTGGGTACAACGAAGTCGGTCTTTGGTAGTAATGGCCGTCTGAGTGTAATCCATGAGCCGAGCGGAACTCCAGCTTGTTGGATACTGAAAAAATGAGTGATTTGCTATGCCTGTAATTTACAATGGAACGTACGTTCAAAAATAAAACGAAGCTGTGTAGGCCATGGAATAACTTTGAAATTGATTATTGTGTAACAAATTTTTTGACAGTCATTTATAGAAATTTGAACTTATGCTGTCCGTTGACAACGCTCTCAAACACGATACACAAGTAATATTTATTGTGTTCTTTCACAAGGTGTCGGTGTAGACGTCGCGTGTGCACATTTTTTATTGCCAATTTCTGTTAAGTGTCAAGAGTCTATAATGTAATATTCCATGGCCTTTTAAGCCTACACTCTACGCCATACGCTGCGATCCATTCGAGTCGAGCCGTTCCCTTTCGTTCACTCCCGACTTGGACCGATGATGTTTTCGGTGATAATCGGAGTCATAACTGTGTCCCGAATCCGATCGATTGCGACCAGATCCAGACGAACTGTGTCTGTGGTGTCCCCCAGATTCGGCTCTTCTGTGTCCCGTTTTTGAACCCGAATTGGGCCTGGAAGTCATCCTTGGAACGATGACTACGTTGGGCCCGATTTGTGACGTTTAAACATTTTCTGCAAAATTGTTAGTTAGGTCCATGTGTGGTACAGAGGCGTGACGTAATTTCTGGGGCGAAAATCATTCACTTCCATCAATGATTATTCTTGACACAAAGAAAAACTTGCGATTTAAAAGGAATAATACTAATTTGGAATTACTGAAGGCTGAAAGAAAGATGTTTTTATTCCTTTGCACAAAAAAGGAATAAAATGGTATGCAGCAACTATTTAGCAATGCGCATAAAACATCTCAAAGAGCTTACTAAACATCATTACACTTCGACAAGTTGCGGGCGCATTATTTAATTAATTTGAATCGTATATGTTTGTTGTAATTAGAACATAAATCTTATATTTTGAAGTAAGGACCGATACTTTAGCCATTTTAGAAAAATATGATTCAAGTGTGGTGTAGTAGGGATCCCCGCTCTTTAACATCGGAGCGTTCTTCGATGCCATTATTTTAACACGGGTGTACAGGCTGGTTTATTTTCGATGCTCACATAGGGATCTCGGAAAGTAATGGACTTTGTAACGAAATTTCCATTTTCGATTTTTGAGAAAATTATTTTGGTAAAAACTGCATGTCGCTATCATCTTTCGTTTTAGAAATACAGTAGAACCTCGATTTTCAGTATAGGCACCACGCGCACTAAATCGACTCAGACAAGTAGGATCGGCACGGCCGCTAACGCGCATTGAATCGGCACATGGCCTGATTCTAAATGAATTGCGCGGTTGCAGCTTGCGTTGTTAGGGACAACGGCGCAACTTGACGCAAGTCCCTTTGCGCAAGCGATATGACGCGACGTGTCTTATTGTTTACCAAAATGGAGGCAGGTTATGTCGCATTTTTTGGTGACGATTTTGCAGATTCTAGCGAAAGAGATTGTGATAACGAAGAAAATTTGCCGCTAGTGCTTTTCAATATTCGTGAAATATCCGAAAGGTTATTATTTCAACGTACTCGACTCAATCGGCGCGTGTTTACTTATGTGCTTGATCTAATTTTACCGGCTTTGACCAACGAAGCTACAAGAGGACGTCGTCGACCCTTAACACCGATGCAGAAATTATACATTGCACCGCAGTTTTAAGCTTCAGGTCCTTATCAGTGGTTAGTGGGTAACAGTGGTCGAGTTTCACAACCAGCAACGTCCAGAATAATCGAAGAAGGTCTTGTGAATATTTCGCAACAATTTATACGATTTCCAACAATACAAGAGTGTTATGATGTCAAAAGAGATTTCTACACTTTTGGTAGAACTCAATATGATGTTGGATTTCCGGATGTTTTGAGAGAGATTGATTGTACAGATATCAAGCTTGTACCATCGTCTGCAAATGGTGAACAATATTTCAGCCGTCACCATTACCATTCTATGAATGTTCAATCGATTGTTGGACCAGACATGAAAATACACGTTTTGTAAGAAAATCCGGGCTCCGATCATGACTATTTCATATGGAAGGATTCACCTGTTCGAGATGTGTTCTTGAAAGAGGCACAGTGTTTCCCAAAGGTTGGGTTGTGGGTAGTTTTGGATACCCCCAGGAAACGTGGCTTATGACACCACTCACAAATTCAACGACTCCTGCCGAACATTTGTTTAGGCACTCGCTAGAAGGTAAGTTTATTGGCTAACCATAGTCCGAGAAATTAGTGATTTTTGGAAACACATACAAACATTCCTATCAACACCTAACAGGAACACTCCAGACGGGAAGCTACCATCATGCTGGACATGAAACCGAAAATACAATTGGACCTGATGAGACACTGTACTTCAACAGTCCACATTAGCCAAAAGGCTCAGCAGTTCGCACTCGAAGATCACGTTTAAATAAAAATATATTGCACAAACCAATGGCCGTGGACCCCGTGGAAGATAATTGAACAAATCGTGAATGTTATGTGGAATCTAAGGATTAATAAAGGTAGATGACTTCTACGTATGCACACAAACCAGCTGAGACGCAAGTACAATGGTGATACTGAAAAAAATCAACACTGATCCTTTATAATTTTCCTATAGTTAGTCAGAGAGGAACTCCAACTTCCACAGACACCCGCAAGTTGTCGAAGAGGCGCAAACAAGTTATCAGGCGGATCCGGTAGAATTCCAACCCGCAACAACGACTTCCCGCCCTTCAACCAGATAAAAGAATTACTACAGGGGAAGTGTTGGCATTGGCTGTTTGCAGGATTATTATTTATAACTGTTAAGACAGATCAAGATTTGTTATAATTTGTAACCAACCATATAGTTTCACTTTTGTATATTACTCTTCATTAAACTAATAAATTATAAATTGTCTTTTTCGCAAGAATCTGCATGATCCTGACCAAAAAATGCAATCTGCCGCGTTTTGGTAATGAATAATAATTTGCGCCGGCTTGCCACCACTTGAAAAGGTGGCGCAGCGAGATAGCGCAACACGCTGCTTATTTTCGATTTCAGAATAGCAAGTAGGCATAAGTTGTCCATAACAACGCAACTTGCAACGATTTTAGGTGCGTTTCACGACCGGCGCAAATGGTTGCAGCGCAATTCGATGTTGCAACTGTGATTTAGAATCGGCCCGACAGTCGGCACCTTCGGTGATTTCAGCAGCTCATTTAGTACAGTTCGTTTTTAACAACCATTTATATAATATATAAAAATATAATAAAAATTATGCTTACAGAATCTACCTGCAATCGGTTAGGTCTAATTCCCAAGGAAGACAACAGTCCACCACTCACATGGCGCCCAGGACGCGTCCACAATGGTGTACCCCGGAAAACACCCAAGAAAAGTGCGAGTGATAACCGTGAAAACCGCGAGTGGTGAGCTAAAAAGACCGGTAGCTAAGCTGTGCTTGTTGCCAATCGAGAAGTGACGGAATCAGTGTTAGTCATAAGATTCATGTACATACGAGTTCCATTTAACGTAATTTTTTTTGTTGTTTTCACTTAACTTTGAAAAATTATCAATTTTCTAAGGGGGCGGAAGATGTTGATATCACCCCCAACCAACCCTTAGACCACGAGGTGGGGAGTGCAAATAAAACGGAAAGTCTCAAACAAGAGAAGAACATACAAAATCGTGACGTCGTGCTTGTGTGAGCAGCGACTTAGAGCGAATTTGTGACTTGTGCCGATTGTGCGATTCCGTTGTGAATGCAACAGTGTTGCCGTGGGCCCATCACCTTCGAGCGATCAACCAACCAGGTGAGGACTTTTTAATTTATTTAGTTTCAGGTGAGAAAAGCGACATGGAGGAGTCGCTTCGGCAAGTACTTGTTGCTATACGACAAGACATTCAAGCAATCTGCCTGAATATGCAAAGCTCCGCAGCGCGCATTTCAGTTTTGGAAAGTGAGCGGGCAATTTTCACTCCGGAACCGGAACCGGAGATGGAACTGAGCGAAATGAGGGCGCAATCACCGGCGCTCTCAAGCAGCAGGACCGCAAAAAGGCGGGCCAGCAACTCTCCACCAATTCCTGCAATTCTGCCGACCAGCAATCGGTTCGAAGTTCTCAGTGAGGTGAGTATTTCGGATTCCAGCGACTGCGAGGTTGATGAAGAAGATGAACGCCAGTCTGTCTCCCGTGCGCCGTCGAAAAAGCGGAAACAGGAAAAATCGCCTAAATTCCCATCTCCGTTTCCTTCAATGGAAAATCCAGCGAGCGACAAGAAAAATTTGACACCAAAATTACCGCCAGCACTCGATGGACATAAAAAAACCCGACAACCGCCGGTTTCACCAATGGAGGAGCCAGTGAGAGAACAGCGTGTTCCACCAATCATCGTGAGGGACGCCGCTAAATGGACCCGCGTATCTTCACTCATGGCCGGAAGCCACGTGAATTACACAAAGGCCAAAAGCTGCGCCGACAGAGTTAGGATCACTCTCGCGACGGTTAGCGACTTCAGATCGCTAACCAAGATTCTCGAAGCTGAGCGGATACCTTTTCAGTCGTTTGCACTTTCGGGCAGTGCTCCGACACATCCCGGTTGGAACCGACATCATCGTCACCAGGATGACCAGGGGCAAGAAAGCTCTCCCGCTGATGTTTGTGGAGGTCCCGGCCACGAAAGGGAACATTTTTGAGTTGGACCGGATCTGGAATTTGGTCATTGCCGTGAAAAAGCCACGACGATCACAAGAAGTGGCGCAGTGCCATCGATGCCAGCGGTTCCACCACTCGCAGCGAAACTGCCATGCTGAACCACGCTGCGTCAAGTGCGGAGGAAAGCACGAGTCGCAGGCGTGCAAGAAGCCAGCAAAAGCTGCGCCAAAAGTTGCGAACTGTGGGGGCGAGCACACAGCGAACTACCGCGGTTGTATGGCTTTTCCCAAGCCAGCCCAAACATCCAGGACTAAATTGGCAACCCAGATGCCAAAAAGTTCAAAACAATTCCAGGTTGCACCGAAACCGAAGCCGCAGACAACTTCGTACGCCGCTAAATTAAAGTCCCAGAAGTCTGATTCCCAGAAGACGCAGATCATCGCCGCCATCGCCGCAGCCAAGGATAACAAATCTTTGGCAGCAGCGCTGCTGTCATTCATTCCGCTGCTTATGGAATGATGACTGATGGGATTTTAAGATCGCTGCAGGTCGTGTTTTGGAACCCCAACGGATTGCGTCAGAGAAAGAAATGAACTGGCGCAATTTGCCGAGGACCACGAAGTGGACATCGTTATGGTGAACGAAACGCGACTGCGAAATGGCATCGCAGACCCAAAGATCGCCGGCTACAATCTACATCGGAACGACCGTACAACAGGACCCGGAGGAGGAACCGCGATTTATGTGAGAAATTCAATTAATCACTATGTTACAGCTAGGCTTGAAGCAACCGGCATCCGAGTCGTGACAGCAAATGGATCGATTTGTTTGTTTTCTTGCTACAACCGTCCGCAGTTGCCTATTCTCGAAAACGATCTTCGCGCTCTTCTGGACGCCCGTCATTGCTGCGGGCGACTTCAACGCCAAGCATAGGAATTGGGGCAGCCGGAGGGCCAATAGAAACGGAAGAATCCTCGACAACTTCCTTGACAACCACGAAGCGGTAGTGATCGCGCCGGAACAACCGACGTATCATAACAGCACCACTGGAGTCCCATACATTTTGAACATCGCGATCGTGAATGGCGTTGCTCACCAAATTGGGATGAGTTTCGTCAATGAACTCAGCTCTGATCATAGCCCAGTACTGATGCATATCGGTACAGAAGCTAATGAACCGGAAATAGTTCGATTCAAGACCACGAACTGGACAAAATACACGGAGGAATTGGAACAATATTTTGGGCCAATTCCAAGGATCGGCTCGATACAGAACTTAGACAAAGCGGTGGAGGCGATTGAAAATCGGATAATCGGTGCTATCGAAGTCGCGACGAGGACAATTTCGGAGAATCCTCGGCGTGGAAGGAGCATTCCAGGACACATCGTGGATCTCATCCGGAAGAAGAACGCCGCCAGGAGACGAGCTCGTCGTTCAGTACTCGCAATCGATCGCAGACAAGCGAATCGATTGAAATTTGAGGTAAGAATTGCTCTTTCTGATTTCAGAAGTGAGCAGTGGAACCGAAAACTTGAGTCACTCAGTACACATGACAATTCGATTTAGAAAATGGCCAAAGCTTTCAGAAGTGAGAAAAATCCACTCCCACCGATCCACGGTCTGCGAGGACTTGTATTCACAGATGAAGAAAAATCGGAAGCGTTTGCAGACAGTTTGCACGAACAATGCAAAACAAACTGCAACAACAACGATCAGGACTTCTTGGCTGAAATTCAATCCGAATCGCAGAATCTCATGGAGAAAATCCCGGAAGCACCAATTTCTCCAACTTCGCCCAAAGAAGTGAAAGAATTAATCCAAGGTCTCAAAATGAGAAAATCACCAGGCCCGGACAACATCTCCAACAAGGCTCTGAAGAATCTCCCCCGGAAGGCAGTGGTAACAATCACTTGCATCATCAACGCAATTTTCTGTTTCAGACACTTTCCTCTTCGATGGAAATGTGCAACTGTCATTTTCCTCCGGAAACCGGGAAAAGATCTAATGTTTCCGCAAAACCACCGTCCGATTAGCTTGCTGTCCGCAGTTGGCAGTTGGATCATTCTGCGCCGGATCAACGAAGTACTTGAGGACAAACAACTTATCCCCGATTTTCAATTTGGGTTCAGGCCCAAGCACTCCTCGTCCCTCCAAGTCTTGCGCGTCACAGAATTCGTTGCTCGTGCACTCGAGCACAAGCGAATTGCGGGAGCTGTCTTTTTGGATGTTGCCAAAGCCTTCGACACCGTCTGGCACGAGGGACTTGTCTGCAAGCTTTCTCGATGCGGCCTGCCATTGGCGCTGGTTCAACTCCTTCATTCGTTTCTCTCCAATCGCTCGTTCAGAGCGAGAGTTAACAATTTTCTGTTAAGTTCTAGATCCATCGAAGCTGGTGTCCCACAAGGCTCTGCGCTCTCACCGATCTTGTACGCCATTTTCACAGCCGATATCTCAAAACCGTCGAATACTCAATTAGCTGTCTACGCAGATGACACCGCGGTGCTCACCACTTCATGGCGGTCGAGTCAGCTAACTGCATATTTGCAGGAAGCGACTTGGCAGCTAGAAGGGTGGTTCAAGACCTGGAGGACTGAGATCAACCCCGACAAAAGCGCGGCAATGATCATCACTCGTCGAAAGGTCCAGCCGTCTGGTCAGATCCAAATGTTCAACCGGGTCATCCTCTGGGAAAAACCGTTCAAATACTTATCAAATGAGTCACTCATGAGTGACATTTGGTGAGTGACATGTGACTCGAACGGTCAATACAAATTTTTGAAAATCATTCGACATAACGTCGAACTCACTCACTCACTCACAAGTCGAACGGTCAAGAATAGGGCCCTAAGGGCCTATTCCCGCTTAACATCATCCCATTACTGTTATCTGTCATTTTTGACACATGTTAGTATTAGAGAGTTAGTTTTCACGTGGTTATTTGTTGATACAATATGAAGAAAGTGTGTTTCGTTCCTTGCTGCCTCATTACAACGATGAATGCTCCTAAAGTATTTATTTTTGTTCCGAGAAATATATAATACTAGCTGAATGAACCCGGCGTAAACAGAACAGTATGTAGATGATTTTGACTTATTTTCAAAATAAACAAACTCTTCAGCATAAATATCTCCTTCTGAGCTGCACAAAATTATTAAAACCAGGCCGCAACTTTATGAACAATTAAAGTGCGCACCTCTTGAGCTCCCGTTCCAATATTAAAATATCAATACCAATACCATAGATAGTAAAAAAGACAATTTTCATCACCTTTCACGGGAATAATGTGGTGTGGTATTTGTACTCCGCTAGATTTTCAAACTTCTCCATCTTAGTTATAAATGATGTAAGGCAATAATGAACACAATGTACGTAAAATAAATAGTGTAAATCGTGTATAAGCACACAATACTTAAGCGTATGATGTCGGTGAAATCCGGTCCAACGCTGCAAATTTCGCATTTCGGCCGGAGCAGGTTTGGTGAAGAACAAATACACCACTATCATTAACTGAATATAAGTGGTGTCCGGTCCGACGCTGACCTACAGCCCTTCCACCCGGGCGGCCATTTGGACCACCCCTATTTTGGAGTGGGGTGCCGCGCCCGCTTCTTATATTTAAGTTTGTATATACATTGTTGTTAAAAAGTCTGGTCAGATCCAAATGTTCAACCGGGTCATCCCCTGGGAAAAACAGGTTAAATACTTAGGTGTCATTTTGGATCAACGACTAAGCTTCATTCCGCACATCAACTACGCGATTGCGAAAGGAAAGAGAGTGGCGGGCTACCTAAACTCGCTAACCTGCCGACGAAGCAAGATGTCACTGCGTAACAAATTGTTGATGTACAAGACAATTATCCGTCCAACTTTGACCTACGGCTCTGTAGCCTGGGGTCACGTGTCAGATGCACAAGTCAACAGGTTGCAAGTCATGCAAAGTAAATTCCTCCGTCAAGCTTTTGACGCACCCTGGTTTGTCCGTAACAATCAACTTCACCGAGAAGCAAATCTCCCTCGTTTGAAGGAATTTCTTTTCGAGATTTCGCAAAGAACCTTTGAGGAAGCCAAAGATCACCCGAATCCGACTGTCAGAGAAGCAGTTGATTACGACGAAGATGCGCCTAGCCATTACAAGAGACCGAAGATGATTCTCGTACAGGAGAACTGGTAATTTTCTAATTTTCCGATTTCCTTTAGGTATCCCACCGCCCCAGCGTTAACAACCATCCAATAATTCCGCGAATTACTCTCACGTAAATTCGCCGGTCGCGATCAGGGTATATGGCCTAGAGGCTAGAAAACCCTTGGAGGGGTTTTAGCCGGTAAGAGTCCGGCACTACCCGGTGTGATAGAATCTAAGCACCGGGTGTTCATGAGGATTTCCCCTCCACCCAAAAAAAAAAAAAAGTTGTTAAAACGTTTAAGTCAAGTCAAGAGAAGTAAGAGAGTTCTTAAGATTAAAGTTCGTTGTATAGTTGTTGTAATAAAAAGTGTGTTGACCCAGCCACTTCGTTTCATGTTTAAAAACTCTTAAACATTTTTTGGTCCTTCGAGCCGGATTCAATTTCGCGTAAATTGGATTTGTTACATTTTCGATAAGTGAGATATTCGTGCAACATCGCGAGTGTCCAACATTGTTGTCTTCATCAGAAGAAACAGCAGCAGCGGCAGATACCATTCGACGTATGCACATCACGAGGTAGAAGCAGTGCAGCTTCGCCCACATTGTTCATCCGCATCAGGAGAACGCTTCAGCAACAGCAACATCAGCGGCAACAACAGCAACGGCAGATACCATTTTGTCGTCTTCACATCACGAGGCAGAAGTAGTCCAACTTCGCCCACATTGTTCATTCGCATCAGGAGAACGCTTTAGCAAACCGATCATCAAAGGTCAGCTTTTTCCTTTTTTTTTCCTCTTCCGCAGTCCGTCAAACACGTTGCAATCAGAGTTCTCAGAGTGATTAATTGTCGTTAAATTTCACCAAATTTAGTCAAATAACCACAGTCCAAACATGGCTGAGATTCGTTCATTAAAAGCAAAGCGGGGTAGCATCAAGGCACGCCTAACACGGTTCTCTCATTTCATTAACAATGAGGACAATCACGATAAAATCACCGAAATCAAGAATCGGTTAGAAACATTTAATTCATGCATGTCAGATTTTGAAGAAATTCATTTACAAATTCAGGAATTAGATCCAACTCAAGCAAGTGATGAGGAACTTTTGAGTTTAGAAAATGAGTATTTTAAAGCGATTTCCGAGGCCAAAAATCTTGTTGCGAATCACCAGCCCAATTCCGCGGTGTCTCAGGTAAAACTCCCTGAAATACAATTACCATCATTTTCAGGTTCATTTACGGACTGGGTTCCATTCAAGGAGACGTATTGTAACTTAATTCACAACGCGTCACATCTTTCGGGAATTCAAAAATTCCATTATTTAATTTCGAGTTTGTCGGGCGAAGCTCGACAAAAAATTGATCATCTGACCATCTCAAGTGAGAATTACACAAGTGCCTGGGAATTAACAACCAACCGGTACGAAAATATTCGGATTATCGTGCAACGCAATTTTCAATATTTCACCATCGATAAATAAGAACCCCCAATCATTGCGTCATTTGCTACAAGGGTTTATAGCAAACCTAAAGGTATGTAGGCTTTCACGCTCGGTATTATTAATTATAACGATGTTCTTCGGGTTTTTGGACCGTGTTCCATTTGAATTTCCATTAGGGGGGGTGTAGTGAACGCTCCGAGGAGCTAATTCAACAAGCGACCCCAATGAATCTCCAGACGTTTCATCCACAACTTCCACATCGCAACTACCACTGATGAAGTCCGCCGCAGTTCGCCGCATTCATTAAAACGACCAACCGATCATTGGGACGATTTGATAATTTATATGATAACGTCAAAATTGGATGCGACTACGATGATGGCATGGGAGTCGTCGTTAACAAACGAGCTTCCCACCTTCAAGCTTCTGGAGACATTTTTGACACAACGGTGTCAAACTCTAGAGGCCACGCAAACAGCAAATACCCAAGCAGTCGAACATCGACAAGGTGTGACGGCAAGACCAGCATTAAATTCAACCAAATGCCATTTTTGCAAACAGTCCACGCATGAACTGTTCAGGTGCAGAGCTTTTTTGTCTCTTTCAATTCAACAACGCATAAACGAGTCAAGAAAGCTTAAACTATGTTTAAATTGTCTTCGCGAGGGTCATCGGGCGGACACGTGCTCATCAAGCAATTGTCGAAAGTGCAACAAAAGGCACAACTCTATAATACATATCGAAGCAAGCGAAAGCACTCGAAACCAACAGTCTCCAACATCGAGTCATGTGTCGTCGTCAGACATGCAGGACCTAATTTTGTCCACCGCGTTAGTAAAGGTTTTTGACCGCGATGGACGACCGGTACAATTAAGGGCGCTGTTGGATTCGGGCTCACAGGCTAACTTCATCACGGAACGTATAGCTAAAAAATTGCCATTCCATGCCATTCAAGCAAATTGATTTACCGGTAACCGGAATTAATCATAGCATAGCAAAAAACCAAATCGACATCAAAATTCATTCAAATACCATCTCATTTTCGGCAGTATTATCGTGTTTAGTGTCGAAAAACATAACAGAACGATTGTCAAGAGTACCGATAAATGTCTCCAGTATGTCCATACCAAGCAATCTGATTTTGGCAGATCCGCAATTTCATAATCCATCGGAAATAGATATGCTAATTGGTAGCGAGTTGTTTTGGTCACTGCTAACGGTCGGTCAAATAAACACCAAACCCAAGAGTCCAGTATTGCAAAAAACAAAGCTGGGATGGATCGTTGGGGGACGAAACTCCAATTCGACGAAACTATCAGCATCTGTTTGCCACTTTACTCAAATTGAATACGACGTCAGTAAATTTTGGGAATTTGAGGATTTTTTTTTTATTTGTTGTTTATACTTCCCCTCAACAGGTTGCCCCAATTACAGGGAGAGAGTTTGGACAAATACAAACATCCATGACCGGGCCGGGATTCGAACCCAGGACCTTGCCGGCGCAAGTCGGTTTGCTAAGCCGCTGTGCCGATCGATCGTCGGCAATTGAATGGGGCAAACAAAACACGGCAATAAAAGTGGATTGCGAAGATCTGTTTAAAGTACCTACCAGCGACAGGCAGACGGTCGTTTTATGGTTAAATTGCCATTTACGCAGGAAGTTCAATCGTTAGGCACAAGCAAACAATTGGCAATAAAACGTTTAAGGGCCATGGAACACAAATTTTCAAGAAATCCAAAACTCAAAGCTGATTACATCGCCTTTATGTCGGAATATCTCGAATTAGGACACATGCAGGCAGTACAAGAACAAGGGGAACCCGACAATTGTTTCTACCTGCCGCATCATGCAGTTTACAAACATTCAAATGACGAGGCAGTAGTAAGAATTGTTTTCGATGCTTCCGCGAAAAGCAGCAACGGATTATCGCCTAACGATAATCTTGAAATTGGCGAACCACTACAACAAGAGTTCTTTGCAATTTTAACTCATTTCCGTACGCACAGATATGTACTGACCACGGATATCGCAAAAATGTACAGAATGGTGGATGTTCATCCCGAACATTTACCATGCCAGCGCATTTTTTGGCGATTCAATCAAGATGAACCAATTCAAACCTATCAATTAAATACCGTGACTTATGGAATGGCATCGTCACCGTTCTTAGCAATCCGCACCTTGCGCGAATTAGCCTCCCTTGAAGCCAAAAATTTCGCGCAATCGCATCACATCATTCTAAGAGATTTTTATGTCGACGATTTAATCACGGGTGCTCCCACGGTTGAGGAGTTGCATAAAATTCGGGATGAAGTTACCGAGATATTACGGAAAGGAGTTTTTGAATTGCGAAAATTTAAATCAAACAGTCCAGAGTCGAGTCAAATATCACACCTCAAGGAGATAAGAAAACATTAGGTTTATTGTGGCACAATCAGAAAGACACAATTTCTTTTTCTCATTATCGCATACCACACAAGACTAAGATTAATTACTAAGCGCTCAGTACTCAGTGTCATTGCAAGTTTATTCGACCCAATCGGATTAATCACTCCAGTAACGGTAAACGCAAAAATCATTTTGCAAAAAATTTGGTCGCTGAAATTGCATTGGAACGAATCACTACCGGCAGAGTTACATACAAAATGGCTAGCGTTCCTAGAACAGTTAGAATTTATAAATCAATTAGAAATTCCCAGAAGAATTATCACCGTTGATGTTCCCATTGTCTTAGAACTTCATGGATTTGGGGATGCAAGTCAAACTTCTTATGGGGCATGCGTTTACATAAGATGTGCCTCGACGGACGGAATGTACACATCGAGCTTAGTGTGCTCAAAAAACCGCGTAGCACCTTTACAACCGACTACAATACCGCGTTTAGAATTAGGTGCGGCATTGTTGCTTGCCCAATTAATGGCGAAGGTGAAAGAAATCGCGAATTTACACATACACAAAATTCATTATTGGACCGATTCGCAAGTTGTCCTGGCTTGGATAAATACACAACCGCACAAATTAAAAACATTCATTGCAAACAGAATCGGAAAGATACATGAATTAAGTGATCCATCACAATGGTCTTACATTAACACAAAACAAAACCCAGCCGACATATTATCACGGGGAACTTCCCCAAAACTTTTGCAAAAGTCATCGCTGTGGTGGCATGGCCCTAGTTTTTTAACAAAGCCAAACTCAGAATGGCCAGTTAATGAATGTAAACCAATCGAAATTACACCTGAGTTGAAGCCAATACATTATTTAACAGTCGTTACACCACCAGAAGCGGAGATCCTGACAAAATATTCTTCATTCACGAAACTAGTAAGAGTCGTAGCATATTGTTTACGTTTCACGCACAACAGCAGGACAAAAAATTGTGAAGACAAACGCAACGGCTACTTGGCATGTGTGGAGCTGCAAAAAGCTCATAATTTAATAATAAAATTGACACAATAGGAAGCATTTCATAACGACATAAATCAGCTAAAGAAAGTAAACGAACTTTCTTCGGAGAGTAAATTGAGATCATTAAATCCGTTCATGGATTCAGAAGGCTTAATGCGCCTAGGGGGAAGGCTCCGGCATGCGCCGATTTCACATGATCAAAAACATCGGTTACTTTTACCGAAAAATCATCACGTCACGAGTTTAATAATCAATCAAGTCCACATATCAAATCTGCATGCCGGTTGTCAGGCCACTTTGGGAGCGTTGCAGAATCGCTATTGGCCGCTTTCAGGAAGAGACGCGGTTCGTAGGGTGATACACAACTGTCTCCGGTGTTGGCGGGTGAAGCCCATTACATACGAGCAATTAATGGGAAATTTACCTGAGATGCGAGTCAGGCCAGCAAGGCCATTTAATTGCAGCGCGGTTGATTACGCTGGCCCAATGATTATTAAGAACGGTCACGGCAGAACAAACAAAAAGATGAAGGCTTATTTAGTCATTTTTGTAGTCGATTGCACAGCTACTTCATTCTTGAATGCCTTAAAGGAGATTCATGGCAAGACGGGATAAGGTAGCTAGGATCATGTCAGATAACGCAAAAAACTTTCTTGGCGCGAACCGCGAACTAAAAGATTTTCAAAACTTGCTAAAGTCAAAAGATTTTCAAAAAGATGTTATTAGTCCATTAGCAAACGACAACATCGAATGGAGATTTTTGCCCCCACGGGCTCCTCATTTTGGAGGGTTACATGAGGCCGCGGTGAAATCGGCAAAATATCATTTAAAACGGGTGGTGCAAAATGCATGCTTAAATTTTGAAGAACTGTTCACTCTGTTAACGATGATTGAAGCATGTTTGAATTCCCGTCCTCTATCATCCTTCTCCAACGACCCAACCGACCTTCAGGCCCTAACCCCAGGTCATTTTATCATCGGCGAAGCGTTGACGGCACCAGTTGAACCCAACATCAAGACCACACGGCTGTCCAGATATCAGCACATAGAGGTCATGCGTCAACAGTTCTGGAAACGGTGGTCTGCGGAATATCGGACCCAACTCCAACAGAGAACCAAGTGGACCAAGCGCAAGGAGAATCCCGACGTAGGTACATTGGTCCTCAGCAAGGAGGACAACACATCGCCTCTCCGTTGGCAATTAGGACGCATCACGGAATTACACACAGGTGCCGACGGCTTAGTGCGGGTAGTGTCAGTAAAAACTCAGCGAGGTGTGATGAAGCGGGCTACAGCAAAATTGTGCGCGCTTCCAGCAGAGAACTAGTGCCAGTAGTTTTCTGACCGATGTGTGTTTTATTGCATGCGTTGTTAAGATCAAGTTCTTTTAGCATTAATTTCTGTTTCGTTAATCACATGTCATTTTTTTGTTGTACAGGTCTTATCCTTTTTTGATTTCATTTATCAGTAATTAATTACATGTTAAGGCATTTCCTTAACGGGGGGAGCTATGTTCAGACCTGGAAGCCCTTCCACCCGGGCGGCCATTTGGACCATCCCTATTTTGGAGTGGGGTGCCGCCCGCTTCTTATATTTAAGTTTGTAAATACATTGTTGTTAAAAAGTTTAAGTCAAGTTAAGAGAAGAAAGAGAGTTGTTAAGATTAAAGTTCGTTGTATAGTTGTTGTAATAAAAAGTGTGTTGCCCCAGCCACATCGTTTCATGTTTAAAAACTCTTAAACAACGGCAAGAACAAATCGGGACTATTATATTAAAATAATTTATTTAATAGCGATAGAACTTTAAATACTGATGCGTCGCCTCGACCTTGGCGACGTTGAGTACCAGCGTTCCCGACGCTGAAGCAGCAATTTTCACAATTATATTAGGTGCACGTGCCTTGTGCGTATTAAACCAATTTGGATAACAAAAGAGATTAATTTGTATGTACCAAATAATACTCGCAAAGGTGTATGTAGGTACTTGTATTATGGCCCGTCATAATTTTCACGAAATGAATTTAAAAAATTAATATTCTGAAGTAAATAAATATTTTGACGGGAATGTTAAAAATCTTATTCGGCCTCTCCGACAAACTAACACTTGTTTACATTAACATGCATTCCTTCATGGACCTGTGACGAATTACAAACGAATATCGAAATTTCAAGTGTTCCACGTCAGTCTGAACTTATTACACAGTGATATTTTCACATTCAGGCGCCCTAAATTATTTTGCCGTTGATTTCAAAAGTTTCCCTGGAAGGAGAGTACTCAGCAAGGGGCTCGTCAGGGGTGGCAGGGTTGGCAGTGCCACTCCAAGTATAAATTTACTATCGAACACAAAAATAGGATTTTTTTAGATATATTCACGAAAATCTAGCGCTTACACCATCTTTATACCGCTTTAAAGTTAAAAACCATATAGTAGAAACGGCGAAAGCTGACCGGCGCCAATTCCTTCCTGAACATATCACAGACATGCACGCTGTATTGACTTCTTCTTTGCACATGTAGTGCAGCTTCAAACCTCATTGCAACGTTTGTCGACGGTGCGCCGAACAATCTACGCCATTTGTACCGTTCGCTCTTACTCTAATTTGAACGCGCTCGACGAAGACGGGGCTATTGTGCGCGTTCTATCTCTCGTCTGTGATGCAGCGTTGTCGTGCATCATTGGCGTGCGAACTCTCTGTCAAAACTATAACCTCCCAAACATTAACGTTTTCGAATTTATAACAAACAGTAAGTGTCAATAACTATACGATCTTCTATTTATTAATTCACGTCTATTTTTAGCGTAAATTGATTCAAAATGCCTTGCAGACGCTTAAACGACGCCCAAAAAGCATTTGTGATGGCACGGAGGACGGTTTCGTGTCCAACGCCTCGCTTATATTTGGCACAAAATCGAAGCTCGCGGATTACTACGGCGACATGAATGCCGAACTGTTCATGAAGTGGATAATAGAGCAATTAGTTCCCAATCTAGAAGAGCCCTCGATTATTGTAATGGACAATGCGTCCTATCACAGCATTGTAGTCGAACGAAATCCTATTGCGGTGTGGAAGAAGTGCCAAATACAAGAGTGGCTACACCAACACAACGTGCTGTTTGAGCAGCACATGTGTTAAATCTTTCACCCTGTGGTGGGGGTGAGAAGAGCTCCTCCTCGCAAGGGTGGGAGCCACCCCATAATAAGGGCGGTCAGCCCAAAAACAAATTCATTCTATTAATTCTATTCATTCAATTCTATTCTAAACATTCATTCTTATACATATACATTAATACAGATTTACCTTTATACACATACAAATTCATTATTCGAGTTAAACAATAAACCTAAAACAGTGAACAGCGAAATAAAAACAGTGTGCTTCTTGGTCCACCCAAATTTCCCAAGCTGACGATATCGTCTCCAAGAACCGAGGTAGCGATCGCCACGACATAGACGAAAAACAACATGTTTAATGCCGAGTTGCTTAATTTAGCAAAGCAGATACGTAGTGGACGAGTATTTGCGAGAACACGGACACGAAGTCCTCCGCTTGCCACCGTACCATTGTCAGTTCAATGCAATTGAACTGATATGGGCACAGGTACAACTATTATTTTAAGTATAATACTCATGTTTTTAATAAGTCCATTCAGTGTTCTCTAGGCCAAAACATTTTACGATTCCCATATGGGAGAAGATGGATATGACGACAAGAAAGTGTTGGAGATGTGGGACTAGTGGTGACCTATACCACCAACCGGCATTCGTGCTAGAACTATTATTGATAGTTATATTGTACATTCGAAATGTAAAGAGGGTCAATTAAATTGGTTATTTGGAAAGTTATATTGAAGTCTTTCCGGAACACACGTTTGAAAGGACCCTAACCCTTTGTATGAGTTATATTCGAAAAACTAACTGCATTGTTGGTGAAGATGGAAGTGATTGTACTTTCTGAGCCAGCCGTTGCACTAAGTGCTCAACGCATCTGAAATGAAACATCACGCAATATGACCAATAGAAGTTCGCCATTTATTCCGAGGAGTTGGTTATTGAAGAGAAATGCACTTTGTGAGAGCGATAATAATTTTGCAAAAATAAATACATTTTTAAGAGGTTAAGATTTTTTGATAACCTTGAAAACACACGCGGACTTTATATTAAACTACTTTGGGGTACCCAAAATCGATCTAAATGATACTTTAATCGTGCATCCGACACTTTATGGACATATTAATATATTTATTGATATATTTAACTGATTGTGACCCCTGCTGAAACAGCACGCCACTGTACTTTTGACAGCGAATAACACTACTTAGTTCAGACGATCGGTTTCGATGGGCGCCGGTCAGCTTTCGCCGCGTCTACTATAGAGCTTTTTATACAATGGAAAAAAATTCCTTATTATTTGCGATGTAAAATGCACGCATGTTAAGAAGGTAGGGCTTGCCCCGTCAGCGTGTTGCAATTCAGATCATACGTTTATGTTTGCATCTCAACTGGAATAAATATTTATTGGAAGGTGGACGAGAATCAAAATTGGTATCAGCATATTTAATATTCAGAATAACGTCTATTAGTCGAAATAATATATTTTATGTGCAGATATTTATTAATATATATTTTATGATTTAATACGATAAGGCATTTATAAATGCCACAACCAAATGAAAGATTTTGATTGATAATGATTATTAAAATATTAACTAAGATGACATTTTTTTGTACTATTTATGTAATAAATTAAATCGACGAGTATTATTTATTTATTTATTTATTTATGCACATTGTGCTACTTCGATTATTTTCCGATGAGTCCCATGGTCGCAGATATGGCTAGCCATGCCTGAATGATCGGCTCGGATCGGTAAATCCCGTGCCAATGTGTCCTGTAATGCACTTTTTGCACGTTACTAAATCCGCAGCATGTGCATTTCCCTGACTTCCGCAAATAATTACTGCAAAAAATTACTAATTGTATTTGGGCAAATTTACAGTTTTTTGACTTAGTAGATTAAAATAAAAAAATTTGATTTAGTAAAAAGTTTCTTAATAATTAAATAAATAAATGTTACTTAAAATTGTTAAAATTTTTTTGATAAATCTAAATGTGAAACAGATTAGGGCGTGTGGTGCTTAGATGGTTCAATATTAAGCACACGATTTAAAGAAAGCAAAATATTAAAATTACGCTTTTTATTTTGCTAGATTTGCATACAAATTCTGCAACAGTACGTTTTTTCCATCTTAAAAAGAATTAAAACATTTAGTGGAACTTGTACTTGCAAATCTCGCTTAATAAACTTGTCAACGATTGCAATAGAGGAACGATTAATAAAGATCTTCATCAGGATTTTGACCGTGTTCCAATTGATCGAAGAAGATCGTTATAATTAATTGTAGCATGATGTTATTGTGATGTAAAAAAATCAAAAGTTTTTTTAATTCAACAGTAAACTTTGGCAATATTTATTTTTATTTCTTAAGAGAAGAAAGTCACTTCTTGAATTGGAGAACTTTTATTCTTTAAAATACTGCATACTGTAGAAAATTCAATTGTGGGTTCAACCGATCAGATATCTTACCCTGAGTAATTTTTGAACTATTTTTTTCTTGACTCTCCAACAACGTACTGCACAAGTGGTCCGCCATTTCCGGGACACCTGTATGCATAAACTCTACAAGGGTATACTCCAGTCAGGCTAGTGGATCTATACGAAGCGGGAACACTGGCACAAAATGGTGACAGGGTTGGTTTAACTAACTATACAGGATAAGTCATTAGTGCGGGATCGGTCCATAACTCCTGAACCATGTAAGATCGAAAAAATGTTTAATACAATTTGTACACCGTTTGCCAGGTTGCACAACCTAAAAATATTTTAACGTGTACAGCGTGTTCCAAAACTCACGAAAGCTACACAACTTTGTTTCTTCAAATAAAACTACCTGTATATTATTTCAGTGATAGAACCCTTTTTGTGATAGCTTTATTGTGGTAGGTATTTTAAATTTTAGACCACCACTACCAAATTACAAATTTTTGTTCACATTTTTTGTCATTTGCAGAGATTCACTTAAAATTTACTGAGAGGCCGTTTTAGCAGCTAGAAGGCTGAAAATTGGCAGAAATATGAAGAAAGGATTGCTCTTTAAGCCCGATATGCAAAATATCATTTTTACTCTACAGAGTCTGCAATAATTCTTGTCGCATTATACTATTTTTAAATAAGCTTAACTTTAGTTTTTGAAATGGCACATCCTATATTTTTGTATCCCATCTAATGCGTCTGCAGTCTGGCTACGTTTTTTATTAAGATTGTTCTATAGCTAAAATCCATAACTTGCGAGATATTTGATATTTTTGTATGTGATCCAGATTGAGCCGGAATAAGTTAGATAGTGTGCCATGGAAACCATGAAAATCATTTTAACTCACATTTCAACACTGCACAGTTGTGTCATTACCGACTGATCATTTGATTATCCATTCCATTATCCACAATTATTTCTATTTTACAAGAACAAATCGATATGATATATTGCCTGGAATAAGGCGAAACAACCAAAGAGAACATGAAAATAAGAATCTATTTAAAATGCCTTTAGAACCGTTTGTCAGAAAATGTTACGAAATATTGAAAGATCATTTACTCACCGCGGGAAAGTGTGTGCTCAGGAAGGTGGCCGCCACAATGAATATATTATTTAGTTTAGCTTACTATATTGAATTTTTATATTTATTTGTTTAAATGCTTGTTTGTTAATTTATTTAACGTTGAGCGTAAATTCTTGCCGCAATCAAAGGATTTGTTTCACCTTTTCCCAGACAATAAATCATATCGATTTGTTATTGTAAAACATAATTAATTGTGGATAATGGAATGGATAATCAAATAAGTCGGTGATGATACAACTGTGCAGTGTTAAAATGTGAGTTAAAATGATTTCCATAATTTCCATGGCACACTATCTACCTTAATCTGTATCTGGCTTAATCTGTATCACACCCAAAAATATCAAATATCTCGTAAATTATTAATTTTAGCTATAGAACAACCTGAATAAAAAACGTAGCCAGACTCCAGGCGCATTCGATGGTATAAAAATATAGGGGGTTCCATTTAAAAAACTAAAGTTAGGCTTATTTAAAAATACTATAATTTGACACGAATTATTGCAGATCCGTACAGTAAAAATCATATTTTGCATATCGGGCTTAAAGGTCAATCATTTCTTCATATTTCTACCAACCTTCATCCTTGCAGCTGCTAAAACTGCCTCTCAGTAAATTTTTAAGTAAAGATCTGCAAATGACAAAAAATTTAAAATTGTAATTTGATAACGGTGATCCAAAATGTAAAATATCTTATATCGCCATAAATTTATGTCAAAATGGGTTCTAACAGTGAAATCTATACTAATATTCTAATGTGAATGTTTGGATGTTTGTTGCTCAATCACGCCAGAACGGCTGAACGGATTTGGATGAAATTTGGCACAGAGATAGATTATAGTCTGGAATAGCACATAGGCTACTAATTATCCTGGAAAAATGTTCCCGTGGGATAGATTTTATCGTTTTTCATAGAATACTTTTCAAGCCATCACTAGATGGCGGTGATGGTCGCAAGCTGTCATAAATTATTCTTAGGTTAGTTATAATTTGTGTGATTTATTATTATTTGGAGGTTTTTTAAAATGCCTGGAAAATGCAAATCTAATCTTTCGCAGAGGAGTAATAAAGCTCGGGCTATGAAAGTAGCTAGAAGTCGAGAGACGACTCCTCCAGTAGAGGTTAAAAACAATTGAGCAAGCGGAGCGACAGACTGCTTCTAGATCAACTGAAACGCCAGAGGTAGTACGCTGAATATACAGAACGGTATTGGAATATAGCTAATATGTTATTATTTGGTAGTTTTTTGAAATTCCCGGAAAACGCAAATCTAATCGTTCGCAGAGGAGTAATAAAGCTCGGGCTATGAAGGTAGCTAGAAGTCGAGAGACGACTCCTCAAGTAGAGCTTAGAAGAATTGAGCAAACGGAGCGAAACGTCGGAGCAGTCAGAAATGAGGCGAATATAGCACGCTGAATATACAGAACGGTATTGGAATAAATCTATACGAAAGTTTGGATGTTTGTTACTCAATCACGCCAGAACGGATCTGCATGAAATTTGGCACAGAGATAGATTATAGTCTGGAATAGCACATAACGCTACTATTTATCCCGGAAACATGTTCCCGTGGGATAGATGTTTTTGTTTTTCATAGAGCAAGGGATCGTATCGGTAGCATTTCAAGCCAGCACTAGATGGCGGTGATGGTCGCAAGCTGGCATCTATACTTTATTATGATCAGGCCGTAATTTCACAAACATACACATCAAAATTTCCACGCGAACGAAGTCGCGGGCAAAGGCTAGTATAATATATGTATTAATTATTTATGGCAGGATTAAGTACATTAGTATTAAAAAAATACATGTATCACTTACTTTCACCAGTGCAAATATAGTATACAATATAAAATTTTGCTTTCTTACAGATTCCTGTTTCTAAACCAAGTGAGCATATTCGATGTACAATTACTCAGTCATTGCCGACCTGACTCACTCGCTAAATCTTCTACATTTACAACCATTTATTTATTTATTTCGGTATTCGATCAAAATATCGAAATAAGTTTCAAGTAAAAAACCTTGTACACTCATCAAGGAACATTTCATTCGCATATACTATACCTCTTACTTTAATAATAAACAAGTTATTGATTGCACCAACTTACTCTGCAAATTCAATAACTTCCTCAACTTTACACCCCTGTAACTACACCCCCCTAGATCATAGACTCACCAACCAGCCCATAAAATAAGCACTGATTTATTGTCTTTCTAACAAGACCAAACTCACATTTGGGTCCCTCAAAAGCGATAGCATTTGAAATCTTTAAAATGACCCCAAAAACATCCAGCTAGCTTACGTAGAACTTACAGAAAGTTGCAAAAACCGTGAAATTTCCCATGTTTCAATGTTAAAAAAACAAATTGATCGGGATCCAAATGACAAACAAAATCTAATTTGTCGTGGATTTCAAAACTAAAGTTTATCAATTGGAAAAATTAAAGATTGGTACAATCGTTCCGATATTACGATAGCTGATGATCAGTTCTTGAAAATTTACGATGTTCTGGATAACAGTGGTGTTCAGATTTTTGGAGCGTGTGCCATGTGAAGTTCCATGCGGGGGATGTAGTAAAACACCACCATTGGTTCTGATAGTACCGACCGTGAAAGTCTACACACTTTCATAAGTTAATCTCTGCTAGTACAGCCGGTGCTGCTAATTTTTTACGTGGTGGACCAGGCTGTGAAAGATGCTCCTAGAAGCTAAGACAAATAAATAAATTTTTATTTTATTGTTTATTTTTTGTTCATTTTTATTGCGTTAAACATAAGTGTTGTTTTATGTTTATGTGAATTTTTTTTTAATAAATTGCATTATTTAATATGTTAATATGAATTCTCCTGATCCAAATTTCCCTAAGTTTCAGACAATACAGCGAATGACTTAAAACACTTTTCGTCAAATAGCGTACGAAAACCAATTTAATTACACTATTTGACTAGGCACTCCCTGAGATGCCGAAAAGTTCAGTCAATTAGTGTAAATTGGAGTCAAATACAGCAAATGTGGAAATTACGGGGAATGTCCACTGAAATGACATTACGCCCACAGACTTGCGACACCAATACCTACTTTTGTGATTAATAATTTACACTGTAAAAAAGCAAAATTCTATTACTATTCCGAAACCCTTCTTCTTTGTACGCCAGTTATAACCGTAAGTGTCATGAATTACCTCCATAAAATTTCACATTTTTCTTACATCAAGAGTTCCCAGTGGGAAGTCCGTATAATAGACAACACACTTATAACAATTATTATTCTTCAACACATATACGAATTCCTTCCCGTGAGAAGTTGTTGGATTTCATTAAAGCTAAGCAATACTTGAAATAATCCTATTTCGCATTCGAAAGGCAACACTCAAAAGTAGACCCAATCAAACAATTGCATCATTTTAAGCATCGAATTTCAGCTATCAGTAGTTTGACCCGATACCTCCTTCAGAAACATCACCAATATTCCAATATTAGAATCGCCTCGACTTATTTTTGTGCTTGGAATTTTCAAATATAACATCGAACCGGAGTGTTTGATCGAATCATTCGAATCCGGAATTCCCTGACCCACAAACTAAACATATAGCCACTGGCTTCACTCCACACCCCCCAAAGCTAACCTCTTTTCTGCCATCAAAGAGACGCCCATCAACCCGTCCGAAAACCCATTGATTCAACTTACTAAATGCTGTGATGGTGTTGATGTTGAATGTTTTGTTGATGTCACTTGCAACAACCGCACACGATTCTTAAAAAACTTGAAGAGCACATCGACGCACAATTGCACTTTTCAACGCAAAATCAGGCTACTATTGCCACTAAGACACCACATTCTTCTCAAAATCTCTTTATTTTCTTTAAAATAAATTTGGTGTTTCTTTCTATTTTTGACACCCTCTTCACAAACTCTATTTATGATCGCCTTCTGGACGGGCAACGGCAACACTTCACTGTCAAACACCTAGCGTCTTAAATATAAACTAAACTACTAAGGAGAGCAGATTGCAGATAACTGTAACGGATTGAAATTTTGCTAAACTCCTAAATCAATCAAGTTGAAATAACTCAAAAATGATTTATTTTGTTTAAAATATTTTTGAATTATTTCCTACATCCTCTTCTGCAAATTTGATTTATCGTTTCACAGAGTCGCAACCGGTTACTCTCAAGCACCTAGCGCCTGATACGTACACTAATAAATACAGATCACTGCATTTGTAAATTATTTATTCGAAAGTGCCGGTAATAGTGCTGATTTAGTATGTTTCTAGGTCAATCGAAGGCGCGGAATTTATTTAGCTGTGTTTGGCTTAATTATAAATAATTTTTGAATAGTTATTGTTTGGTTTGATTAAACACTGTATTAAATTTAGCGCTATGTTTTTATTTTTTGTATTTTCTAAATTACCTAAAAGTTACTTTTTGAAAATCTGCCAGCCAGCGCAAGTGGAGGCTTTGTTTATGATCACATTAGTCTTTAAATTTTTATTAAGAGGGGCAAGCGCTTCATCAATGCCCACAGAGGACGTCACCATCTAAAATGTGTAATTTTTCTAAACAACGGCATTCGAAAGAGGCAGCTTTAAATCATAAATGAAGCATACCAGTTTAATAAGAAATGATTGGTCTTGGGTATGACATATTTTTCAATGCTTTTAATTGTTAAATGTACGCATAATAATGCTATGAATATTGGTAATATTTAAAAAAAATTGAATAATAATTGAATGTTGAGAACTTTAACCCCTTCGTTAGGTATTAGTTTAAAAGAATCTGCAATTTAAAACTGAAAATTTACAACATGTAGGACAGGACGTTGTTTGAAAAGTCGGCTTTGATCGTTACAGTCGTTTGAATTTGTACTATCCTGTTCGCAAACCCTCTGATAATTCAACCATTCCCTCACGGATGGCGCCAAGAAGTGGCGCAGATTGGCAGGATTGTAATTTAAGGGTCGAACACGACAAACAAAAATTTAACTTGGGCGATAGAGGTCGATACTAGTTCAATTCCAGTTCATTTAGCTCAGTTTCACACTTGTAAGCCTATTCTGAATAATCATAGATGGTGCGTGGTAAAATAATTTAAAATGCTACATTTACACATTCTCGCTCGTGGTTCGCCTCGTCACTCGCTGACGTTCGGGGCGGCATTCGGCGTTCGTCCCCAAAACACGGTAAACCCGTTTACACACTAGCTGGCAGATTATCAAGTTTATCAAGCCGAGAAGAATGGACGACGTAGAAGTTTCGGCGGCAGCCGCTCTGCACTTTTAGTTATTTATTTAATTTATTAAAATAGAAACAAATATTTTTTCAAAGAAGAACTCTTTTTTTTATCTTCTAAAATTTGAAGGCAACACGGTTGGAAACGAATTAGTAAAACCTTTACTATGCAGAGCTTACGAATTTCATAATTTTATGAGAAGTACTTATGTAATTTTTGGTATATGTTGCATACATGTTTTTTAGATAAAAGTATGATTTGTATTTCTTGGCGAAAAATATCAAAATTGAACGTAAAATAACTTCATTATCGCCGAAATAAGAGTAAAGTAAAACGTCCTACGTCGTTATAGTATATTTTACGAGAGCTTGCGCAAATATTAATGATGTCACATCCTAGGACGCATACAGTGCGTTTCCCATAATTTATAATTATTATAATATTATTATTATATATTATTGTTGAGGATAACAGAATGAAAACTCAGCACTATTGGGGTTCGCAGAAATGCGAGTCACATCCAGACATGTTTCAAGCGTCGCAGCATTTTTTACAGTTGAGTCGAGTCGAGTTCAGAGTTCGGAGCAGGACGGTTGAAGCGTGTCTGCTAATTTCGTTAACTCGTGTTTGTTTGTTTTTGTACCTAACAATTATTCAATATATACTTTAAACTGAAACATCAACAGGTTATGGGCCCAGATACGTCGGTTAAGGGCAGTGTTGGATAATTGGTCTGAGTGTGCAAAAAGTGATTTTTTGGACGGTTAAACGGTTCGGGTGCGACAAAAGTGCGTTGTGTATCGCGAAGCCAGTTTAACGCGTGTCGATAACATGGATATCGACAAATCCAAAATCGAGAAATTGCGCGGTGCTGAAAATTGGCAGCAGTGGCAATTTGTTGTACGAACGCTACTGGATAGCGAAGATGCTCTAGAAGTGTGTGAAGGGACGGAGGTGAAACCAGCTGAAGGCTCACAGGACTACGAAAAACATTTAAGAAGATGGCTGAAGGCGGACAAAGTCGCAAGGAGGCTGTTTGTCACCAGCGTAGAAAGAAAACCGTTAGAGTTGCTAATGAACTGCGAAACAGCAGAGAAAATGTGGACGAAGCTGCACGCAGTATATGATCTTAAATCGGATGAAAGTTTGTCTATGGTGCAGAAGCAGTTTTTCGAATATCGATGGAAGAAAGAGGGGAACGTTGCCGAAAACGTTTCAAGAATCGAACAGCTGGCAAATAAAATGAAGCAGCTTGGCGGCGAAATTCCGGATTCGATGTTGATAACGCGAGTCTTATCAACATTACCGTCAAAATTCAACCACTTCCATAGCGCATGGGATTCAACGGATCCAAAGAAGAGATCGCTAGAGATTTTAACAACACGGTTGTTAACAGAGGAGCAGCGACTAGAAAGACAAGACGAAGAAAATGAAGAGTCAACGGTGACAGCACTAGTGTCGAAGATGAACGTCGCGAAAAAGACACAGAAGAAAACGGGTTGTTACAATTGTGGAAAAAAGGACCACATCAAGAAGAATTGTTCGGGGTGTTTCTCTTGTGGCTCGAAAGAACACGTGATCAAGAACTGTCCAGCGAAAAAGAAGCAACACAACAAAGAACCACAAGCATTTGTCGGAAACATCGGACTTGACGTCGCCAAACAGTTTTGGGTAATTGACTCTGGCGCTTCAGAACACATGACGAATCAGCGGTACTGGTTTTGCGAATACAACGAATTCAAGGAACCGCAAATGGTATGTGTGGGAAGTGGAGAGAAATTACAAGCTTTGGGACGCGGATGCATTGAAATTGAGACCAAGGTCAATGACGAATGGCTTCCAGGAAAATTGTATAACGTTTTATACACTCCCAAGATGGTGCAAAATTTGTTTTCGGTTAAGGCAGCAGCACAAAGAGGTGTCGACTTTTCGCTAACGGACAAGGGCAAAAAGTGCGTTTTTAAAAGGGACAATAAAGTCGTCGCAATCGGTATAGAATTGAACAATTTGTATCGTATCGTGTTGCGGATTGTGCAGCCTAAAACAGCGTGCGTTGCAAACTCGTTGGAATTGTTGCAAACGTGGCACGAACGGCTCGCACATCAAAATAAACGTCATGTGCAATCTTATCTGAAAACGCAAGGAATCGAAACAAAGATTGACGATGTGTTTTGTGCTGGATGTGCATACGGGAAGAATCACCGCCAGAGTTTCGGTGAACGGAAAGTGCGCGCAAATGAACCGCGAGAATTGATTCACACGGACGTTTGTGGACCAATGCAAGTGATGACGCCTGGTAAAAAGCGATACTATGTGTCATTCAAAGACGATTTCAGCGGATATCGCGTGGTCTATTTTCTAAGAGAAAAATCCGAGGTGAAAAGTAAGCTTGAGGAATTTTGCGCCGAAGTGAAAACGCGTTTCGGGCAAGAAATAAAGGAGCTACGGAGTGATGGTGGAAAAGAATACGATAACAAAGATGTAGCAGACTGTCTAAAGAAAAAAGGAATTAAGCATTCATTGACGGTGCCGTACACACCTGAACATAACGGCACAGCCGAAAGGGAAAATAGAACTTTGATGGAAGCAGCGCGTTCCATGCTTCATGGGAAGCCTGATCTACCAAATTGGCTATGGGCAGAAGCAGTCAACACAGCAGTGTACGTACTCAACAGAACAGGAAATTCAAAAATTCCAGACAAGTCGCCTCATGAGATATGGTTTAACAAAAAACCAGAGATGGTCAATTATAAAATTTTTGGAACAGAATGTTTTGTACATGTTCCTAAGGAAAAACGAAAAAAATTGGACAAAAAGTCACAAAATGGTTACTTCGTGGGATACCATGAGACAGGTGGTTACCGTGTCTGGGTGCCAGAGATACATGACGTCGTCATCAGTCGTGATGTAATTTTCAAGGATGAAAAGCAAACCGTGTCTGTATCAACAGTAAAGCCAGATTCAGACGAAGACGCTCAGCAAGAATCAGAAAAGGAAGAAACGAAAGCTTCAGAAGAAACATCTGATTACGTGAAGCGCCTACGAGATCGGAAAAAGCTGAACATTCCTGATTTTTACGGTGTTCCGGTAGCAATGTTGGCTGAAAGTGTGCCAGCAAATCTTGAAGAAGCAAGAAGCTTACCAGATGCCGAAAAATGGAAGGAAGCAATGAACGAAGAAATCAATGCTTTAATGAAAAATGAGACGTGGGTGTTGGTTGAAAAACCAAAAGACAAGAAAATTTTAGATAATCGGTGGGTGTATCGCATAAAACAACGGGCGGATGGTACAACAGATCGGTACAAAGCACGCTTGGTTGTTAGAGGCTTTAAGCAAGAAGAAGGCATCGACTACGTTGAGACTTTTAGTCCGGTAGTGCGGTTTGATACGATTCGCGTATTACTCGCCATCGCAGCTCGTGAAAAATTGCATTTAAGACAATTCGACATAAAATCGGCGTTTTCGTACGGGAGTTTATTCGATGAAACGTACATGAGACAACCTCAGGGTTATGAAGACGGTACATCACGGGTGTGCAAGTTGCGAAAAAGCTTGTACGGACTGAAACAAGCTCCGCGTTGTTGGAACAAGAGTTTTTCGCAATTCTTGTCGGAGTGCGGTTTAAGGGAGAGCTGTGCAGATTCCTGTCTGTACATTCGAAACAAAACTGAAAATAAAATATTTGTAGTTTTGTATGTCGATGATGGACTTGTGGTGGCTTCCTGTGAAAAAGAAGCGGATAATTTTCTGAACGAGATAAAATCCAAATTCGAGGCGACCGTCACAACCAAAGTGACAAGTTTTTTGGGACTTCAACTCGAGCAGAAGTCAGATGGTGCCATTTTCGTCAGTCAAGAGGGATACGTCAGAAGAATTATGAAGAGATTCAACATGACCAATGCAAATCCAGTGTCAACACCAATTGAAGTTGGATGGAATTCAAACGATTCAACAGATCAGTGTAGTACATTTCCATATCGAGAAGCTGTGGGAAGTTTAATGTATCTTCAAGTGGGGACCAGACCAGACATTGCGTTCGCCCTCAATGTTGCATCGAGAGTTTTGGACAACCCAAAGTCGGCTCATGTAAAGTTGGTCAAAAGAATTTTTCGATACGTCAAAGGAACCCAGGATTTCGGTCTTCTCTACAAGGCGGGACAATTTGAAGCGTTCAGCGATGCAGACTTCGCCGGAGACGTAACAACAAGAAAATCTACAAGTGGAGTGGTCTGTATGTGCGGAGGTGCTGCAGTGACCTGGCAAAGCAAGAAACAACAGTGTATTGCGCAGTCAACAACTGAAGCGGAATATGTCAGTGCGGCAAGTGCGGCAAAAGAAATGGTGTGGTTGCAGCGATTGTTGGAAGAGCTCGGTCAAAACGGAAGTGACGGAGTTCTATACATTGACAATCAAAGCGCAATAAAATTGATGAAGAATCCCGAATTTCATAATCGCACTAAACATATTGATGTTCGTTATCATTTCGTTAGAGATCTGTATGAAAAAGGGATTATTCATGTCGACTATGTGGATAGTCAAAGACAGTTAGCTGATGTAATGACCAAACCTCTAGCAAAACCAAGATTTGAAAGTTTGCGTACCAGCTTGGGTTTGATAAGTCATTAAAGTTTTTTTTTGTTTTTTTGTTTCGTTTAGTGCTAAGGTTTTCGTTGTTCTCTATTTAGCTAGTGCTAAGTTTTAGGGAGAGTGTTGAGGATAACAGAATGAAAACTCAGCACTATTGGGGTTCGCAGAAATGCGAGTCACATCCAGACATGTTTCAAGCGTCGCAGCATTTTTTACAGTTGAGTCGAGTCGAGTTCAGAGTTCGGAGCAGGACGGTTGAAGCGTGTCTGCTAATTTCGTTAACTCGTGTTTGTTTGTTTTTGTACCTAACAATTATTCAATATATACTTTAAACTGAAACATCAACAATTATTGTAATAATTATTAATATTATATTTTGGACTAGCGTCCGCGATAGTTAAAAGTTGAGTGAAAATAAGTATAATGATTGTATTGACTATTCAACGTTCAGATTTATGTAAATAGCTGCCAGTGAGGTTTTAAGATAATATTATAAATACAAAGGGTATGAATAGTTATTTTTATTACAAGGCCAGAAACCGTTTCTGGCCATGTGATAAACAAAACTTTTTCGGCCGACAAAGATTTTAATTTAAAAAAATTACATTAATTGTTAAAATAATTTCTGTTAGAGGATTTATTTTTCCCTTGTTGGCGTTATACCTATTCCACACGATATAATGATTAAAAATAATGTTTTTGACATTTGTAAGTCTTGAGTAATTTGAGTGCACAATTCTACTGCTAATTCAAATTTATTACCCGAAAAGTCAGCGCGGCCAACATAAAAGCTTTCATTGAAAATTCCTGCTTTCTATTTTCCGGCAAATGATCGTTTTCAAGGTTTTAGGCTATTTGCTAAAGTTATGTAAATCTACGACCATGCAGTGGAAAGAACTATTATATTGCAATTATCGGGCATTTTGTATATTTCTTTATTGCGAGCAGTTTAAAAGTTATGATTTTTCTAACAAACCCATGCAAGTAGCCATTTTTCTAAAAGAGTTGTGATATTTCCGTAACCATAAGAAATAAGTAAACATAACTAAGATCAAAAGTGTAGCAAAAAATGTAACGGCGTCAAAAAAAATAGTCAAAATAAAATAAGTTGTAGGCTACTTCCGGTATAATCAGAAGTGCCATTTTGATCGAAATATTTTAGAAAGATAAATCGCGCGGAACAATGACCGTGTGCCAAATTTTAAATTACCAATTTTTTTTAGAATCCGAGAAATCTCTAATGAAAACATCAAAAAAGCTCCGGTTGCGAACGGCAAATTTGATTCCAGTTCGCAGACGAAGAATTGGTGATTCCAATAAACTTTTTGCCCAAAATTAAATATTTTATTGCTTGTAATTATGCTAGTGGTAAGAATACACTTTTCCCGATAAGATACGGTTCGGGTTTACATTCAGGGCAACATACCTGCTAGTAACTACCAGCTAGTTCACACCTGATAGTTAAAGACACCAAATTTCAGAAGTTGAATTTATTGAAAAATTGCTATTCAATCAATTTAGACCGGGCTTTTTTTAATCGACCTGAAATGATTCAGTCTATAATATGACCGAACAAATTTTTGATCTTTGTTTTCAAACGTTATTAAATGTTGTTTGTTCTTTATAAAACAGTAAATTTTCTATCAGTGTTTTTATGACTTTAGAAACAAAACTTTAGAAAAATAAATGACTCATATTATGAAGAATTGAATATACTTTCAGGTGATATAAATTTGATTTCTGTAGATGGACCATACGTGGAGTTCTCGCTTCGGAGCTTAACATTAGAAACTCCATAAGAGCTCCGTCTGAGGACGACGTTTCTATAACTTTAAAAATTATAATTGTTCCTAAATAAAGCAGTCTCATTTAAATAAAGACAACATATGCATTATTTCTAACACGAAATGACAATGGAGTCCCATTATTTTCTTATGCTCCTAAAACTGCAGCGATTTTATGAAGAGTGCGTTTGACCTTCTATTATAACGGGAAAATACGAGGATCCGCCCTTCATAAAGGAAGATAACTTACTTACAATAAGTTAGTTATATTTTATTTAACTACCAAAATATTCACTAGAAATAACTTATACGGCAAAACAATGTTTGCCAGGTCAGCTAGTTTTTTTATATTATTTTGTGAACTACATATTAATTTTTTAATAATTAGCTCATAACTGAATTAGAACTTTCTACCTTGCAAGTAAATTATCTGCCTAGATTTCGACCGAAAAATTTCTCGCCAATCTCAAGAACTCAGCTCACCCAGCTCAACTCATATCGGCTTGGGTATCGGCTGTTGTATTGTTCCCCCGCCCCTTTATGCTTCCTTCAGACCTTGGACCAGACGGGTTCCGGTTCACGATTCCGATTTCCACTAATTGTTATATTTCGACGCTACATCTAGTATTGGAAATCGGAACCAAGAGAGCTGCACTTCTGCGATTCGCCACAGGTTTATCGTGGCACCACATTCATTTCGCATCCTTAAGTTATCCCCAACGATTTCCGCTGCAATACAATTAACATAAAACTCTTTCAAAATAGGGAGCATCTTGTCCGCCCAAAGATTTTCATCCCTTTCAATTTTTTCGATATAAATTAGAATCACGTCATTAACATAAACAACTAAATAACAACTATTTAGTTTTGTTATGTTGAGTTGTTCCTGAATCTGAAAATTATTTTTACTTTATACCTGCAATTTATTGCAGAAAAACTAACTGAACTAGACTAAAACTAAACTAGATTGTGGTGTTACAATAATTTGAAAAAATTAAGTTTTTGGCATTTTGTTATAGTAATTTTCAAGAAATCTCAACGCCCACCCGAGGCATTAAAATGTATTAGAAGTACTCTAGAATTATTCTTTAAAGTTATACTAATCGATAAAAAAAATTATTGCAATACTTCAAATAGTTGCAAATAACAAATTTATAGTATTTTAATTTTTTTAAGTTTTCGTCTAACAGCAAATGCTTCCTACTTGTGTTTTTTAAATAGGACACTCATGATATTTTTACATCTAAGGACGCAGAATAAAAAACCACTTTCAGTCATATTATCAAAAATTTGTTTATATATTGATTATATATTGGAAAGATCTCTCACCTTACGGGTAAAAACGTACCCAGAAAATGTGCTGAACGATAGAGGGCCAGAGTCTGGCCCTCTGTATGTCAGCACAACAACTAAAAGTAGTAATTCCAACCAGTGGCCCTCTGTATCCCAGCATAAGAACTAAAAAGAGTAATGACTTGGTTTGTAGCCAAGATGAACTTTGATTTGAAGCTTCTTCTTTTATAAGTTACATGGTTTTGCCATTTCAGCGACGATATACGGAATAATATAGCCCAAAATATACGTATTCATGAGAGTCTAACATATGTTTATATTTCGTCTACATTTAGGCGTAGAAGCTAGGCCGTATTTTATAAAATATATTCAGTTTAATAATAACATACAAAACGAAATATGTGCTAAAAAACGGGCACCCCTCAAACGGTTCAATAACATTGATCACTATAAAGTCAGTTACGATTTCGTTCATTTTGCTATTTTGTTTAGTTATTGCTAAAAAGCGAAATGAAAACTTTTTACACCAAATTCAGCTTGCTGCAAAATTTGTAATGATTTATGACAGCAGGTAGATCCTTTACAGCGGGATGTAATTGCACATCATAAAAGTCCGAACTTGCGTTTGTGGTCCGAGTTATCAATAATACGAAATGTTTCATTGAATAACCTCGTCAATAGGATTATTAGCGCATCGGCAGAAAATGTAAACTTTTGAGCTTCAAATTTTAGGATTAGTCCTGGTTTACTCTATTTCTGAGAAATTTGGATATAAATTGGTAAAGAGGATTCTCTGAAATTATGTTTCAAAGCTGAATCACAGGATATTGCTATTAATTGGTTTTCATGTGCCGTTGTCAAGCCAGTAATATTAGTAAGTGTTCCAATCTAATATCTAATAGAAGTCTAATATCCAATATTTATTTTTGTCGGGTACTGGAAAATAATGCCGAGACGAACTCCTCAAAGCGCGGAGGTGTTTAATCATTTCGTCTTGTACATACCAGACATCTCTGACATTCATACCCTTAATAATTATGTGCTTATACACGTTTTACACTATTTATTTTACGTACAATGTGTTCATTATTGCTTTGCATCATTTATAACTAAGATGGAGAAGTTTGAAAATCTAGCGATGTACAATTACCACACCGTATTATGAAAGGTGAAGGAAATTGTCTTTTTTAATATCTATGGTATTGGTATTGATATTTTAATACTGGAACGGGAGCTCAAGAGGTTCGCACTTTAATTGTTCAACAAGTTTGTGTTAATGTAAACAAGTGTGAGTCCGTCGGAGAAGCCGAATAAGATTTTTACATCCACCATATTCCCGTCAAAATATTTATTTATTTTATATAGAATGTTAATTTTGCCGTTAACCAAATTTGCTCCCAATCACCATCGTCGTACCGGACCGTTCAGTTAATGATAATGGTGTTTTTATTTTTCACCAAATCTGCCTCGGCTGAAATCCAAAATTTACAGCGTTGGATCAGACTTTACTGACATTGATACGCGTTTTGCACTATTTATTTTACGTAAATACATTGTGTTCATTATTGCTTTACATCATTTATAACTAAGATGGACACGTTTGAAAATCTAGCGATGCACAAATACCACCAAATACCACATTTTACCACATACCAAAATTTTAATACTGGAAAGGAGCTCAAAAGGTTCGCACTTTAATTGTCCGACCAGTTGTGGCCAGGTTTTAATAATTTTTGTGCAGTTTAGAAGAAGATAATTATGCTGAAATGTTTGTTTATTCTCAAGATAAGTCAAAATCATCTACATACTGTTCTGTTTGTGAGTTGACTGCAGCAAAAGGAATGGTTCCATTGTGTTTTCAATTTTATCATAACATGATCAGCTAATTTGTAAACTTCGATTTCCCCGAAAATTATCTAAAGTTAATTTCGATTTCCTGGAATCGCTTATAGAATAACTGCGTCTTTGCCTAAAGAGTCTATTCAAGATTTTTCATCTCAGATATCAACCAAGGTATCCTCTTTGTCCAAATCATATTGAAGTACCCGGTCCTGGCAAAATTTCAAAATTCTTCGTTTCAAGGTCGCATATTTTTTACACTCTGACGAATTCCGAGTGATTGTAGGAGAAAGCAGAAGAAAATAATTTATGCAAAGAGAATGAAAATTTGAAGAAATGTTGGAAGATCAGATGTGAAACTGGTAACAGGCAAAAAAAAAGTAAAAATAATAAAAAGACAAAAAAATGTATATTATGTATGTAGCGTATAAAGTACTTCAAGTAGGTACAGCCATGGACAGTCAAGAATAACACCCGTGTCATGCAAATACCGACTCTATGAGATATTGTCATTGAGTCGGTATTTGCATCACACCCGCCGGCTAAAGTGTTATTCTCGACTGTCCACGGTTGTACTACGATTACGGAAAACGGCTGATCCAGCCAAAAGGTGACGATCAGGCACCCACTTGGGATCTGAAGTGGACCGTCGCTGTAGCCGGATATGGACCAGCCAGAGGACACACTTATGCCCCTGTCACACTATCAAATTTTCGTCAAATTTCCATCAAACTAGTTATAGCAAACTGGGTTGATGACGTCATTACTACCCTGTTTGCTGCGTTCAACAAAAACCCTGTCACAGTATCAAATTCAGCTCAAACTCGTTGGACGCAACAACGGTCAAACGTTTGACGAGAATAGGAGGGCGTCTATTTCCTTCAAACTATTGGAAGCTGTCGGTACTTTCATTGGCTGATAACTGGGCGCCAGTTCTAAACATGCCCTTGTTGACATTTAGGTCTTTGTAATTTTCACGTGAGGGTGAAATGGGAATGAAAATTTGGAGTGGCAGTGATCTGTCGACATTATTTGATTTATAGAGATAGGAAGCAATATTGTACGACACGAAAAATGACCGCTGTGTGCGGGGAAGAAAGCTAAGGGTGGGTCAAACCACAAGATGGGTGGCAAGAACTGCCCCAACTGGAGGGACGCCCGAGATAAAGCGGCGAAATGATTGGATTTATCCAATCCAACCTAAATAGGAGAGGAGTCGCATACGGACTCATTGGGCAATACGCCAAAGAGAGGAGCGAAATCCCCCGGAACCCTAACGGGTCCGCCCCCGGAGAATTTAGAGATAATAGAGGAGATGTCGCCATCGTAGCGGCCCCAGGCACGGACGTAGCCGCTGCGGGGACAAATCATGACGGTTTCGTATGGGTGAGAGTGGCTGAGCTCAGGGTGTACTCATGCTACATCTCCCTTAATGCGACAGCGGAGGTTTTCGACACATTCCTGGCAGAACTGGAACTGTCGATAGCAGAGTGGCAGGGAAAGATACTCCTTACGGGCGACTTTAATAGCAAGTCGTCCCTGTGGGGTTCAAGCCTCACAAATTCGAGGGGCAGAGCCATTGAGGACTTGGCGGCGAGGGGTGGGGGTTGACAGTACTAAACGACGGTCTGACACCTACCTGTTAACAATTCTGGTGTACTAAAGACCATAATACATCAGGATGGCCACGTGAGCACGACCAGGACCAGATAGGAGAGGAATCCCTAGGAGGCGGATGATCGGAGTGCTAGGCAACGGGGAACGTTGTTTATGTTTGGAAAAATCCAAATAGTTTTTGCGTTATTTTGAGAATTGTTCATAACTGTTAATCTCATAATCATTGTAAACATTAAGTATATTCATTATATTTAACATCAGAAGTGGGATAACTCCTCTCACCAGTGTGGAAAGTGTAGTCGGTGCATACCTGGGAGTAGAACGAAGCATGGGCAAAGGAAGACGTCGGTGCAGGTCTAGGACCAGGTCCAGGTCCAGGACCATGTCCAGGTCACGGTCTAGGAGGCATCGTTCGCATAGATCTGGAAGATCTAGAGGAAGTCCGGATAGGAGAGAGAGAGACCGGTCGAATGGAGAGGGCTCCGTAGTGATCAGATCGTATACACCTTCAGGTAGACGGGAAAAGAGCCAAGGAGGTGTCAGTGCGATGTCGCAGGTAAGCGACGCTATTGTAAAGGGTATCGATATGGTCGTTAAACGACTAGAACGAAAAAATCTGCAGACTGTAAGTTCAGCTCTTTCCAAAAATATTGTTCAGGAATTCGATCCCTTGAAAAATAATATCGACGAATGGTTCAAAGCGGTGGATGAATATGCTTTAATATATGGTTGGGATGATAGAGTCACACAACATTGGACTTTACCTAAATTAAGGGGACCGGCAGAGTTGTGGTACCGAAGTTTACCTTCGCGTGTATTCACCTGGCCAGAGTGGCGGAAAATGCTTACTGAAAACTTTAAACCTAAACGAAATCTCAATGAGGCGTTAAAAACTATGATGGCTTGTGAAGCTAAACCGGGCGCGTCTTTGTATGAATATACTTTCGAAAAATTAGCGTTAATAAACAAATTGAATATTCCTCTTATAAATGAGGATAAAGTTAATTTAATTCTTGGAGGTATTAGTAACGAACAGACGCGATTTTCTGTTGAGGCAACTGGTATTGGAGCCACATATTTTGGCAGCGCATTTTAAGATGTTGGATCAAAGGTCAATAATTAAATCTAATGATTCGACTACAGCTTCGGCACAATCAAATGACCAGGTTTGTTACAAATGCGGAAAACGCAGTCATGTTCGCCGACACTGTACCCAGCGAAGTTACAGTACTACACCAAATTCTAATAAGAAAACTTATTCCTATAATCGGACCCCAGCTATCGAATACAACGTCAACTTTGTTCATTCCAGTACAAAAACAAACGAAAAGTTTATAAAAACATTGTACCTGGAAAATAACCCAATTCGTTGTTTTATCGACTTTGGTAGCGAGTGTTCATTAATTTCTAATGCGCTCGCAAACAAATTAAATTTATCATTTATTCCTGTGGAAAATAAAATTATTTTGTCTCTGTTGGGCGATGCAAGTCTTCAACCCACACACTTTGTACGAGTTCAAATTTCTATTGATAACATAACCAAACATATTGAATTGTACTGTGTTGAAAAATGTGTTATGAACGTAGAAATTCTAATAGGGCAGAATTTCACGGAACTATACGATATACAATATATCAAAGTCGGGAATGATTTACGTTTCTCCCAAAACATTCACAAGAAAATTAACTTGATACAGAATGATATCATTAATGTTGGTGTTACTGATGAACAGTATGTGCAAGACTTGGTTTGTTTGTTGAATAAATACGAAGATTGCATTGCTAATAAAATGGCAAATTTGGGAATGGCTGTTGATGTATCTATGACTATTGAGTTGTCGTCGAATCAGCCGATTGCATTCCGGCCGCGGCAATTCTCTGACTGCGAACGGGCACAGATTCGAGAAATTGTGTCAGAATTATTGCATGAAGGCGTCATAGAGGAATCAGTTTCGCCATATGCCAGTAATGTCTTATTAGTTGAAAAAAAATCAGGTGAGAAACGATTGTGCATCGATTACCGTGCGCTGAATCGTATTTCAATTAAAGATAAATATCCAACTGCGTTTATTGAAGATCAGTTGAGACGATTGAATAATTTTACGTATTTCACGAGTTTGGATTTATATTCTGGATACTATCAGATACCGATGGATCCAAAATCCGTGCCGTTAACAGCATTCGTCACTCAGGATGGGCATTATCAGTTCTTGCGAATGCCGTTTGGGCTCACCAATGCCCCGGCTGTATTTCAAAGAATGATAAATATGGCTCTAGGACAATTACGATTTACAAAGGTGCTTGTCTATTTAGACGATGTGTTGATTCCCTCTCGAACTGTGACTGAAAATTTATCGTTATTAAATGAAGTGTTGGAAATCTTTCGAAACCAAGGATTAACTGTGAAACTGAAGAAATGTTATTTTCTTAAAAAAACTATCGAATATTTAGGTTACGAAATCAAATGTAATGAAATACGTCTGTCTCAACATAAATTAACAGCTGTCAGAGAATTTCCGATTCCTAATAGTGTTCACCACGTTAGACAACTTCTAGGTCTGACTGGATATTTCAGAAAATTTATTCATAATTATGCGGAGAAGTCTAGACCTCTCAGTCAATTGTTGTGTAAAGAAGCAATCTTCAAATGGTCTGAAAAACAGATTAGTGCATTCAATGAATTAAAATCTTGTCTTGCATCATCACCAGTACTTGTATTATTTGATCCTTTAAAATAAATAAAATTGTATACGGATGCTAGCCGATTAGGCCTAGCTGGTATTTTGGTTCAAGTTGATAATAAGGTGGAAAAGGTGGTAGCGTATTTCAGTCGATCTACTACGGTCGCTGAACAAAAACTTCATTCTTTCGAATTGGAGGCTTTAGCTATTGTTTGTGCTATAAAACGGTTTCGCCAATACTTGTTGGGACGAGAGTTCTCGGTTGTAACTGATTGTGTGGCTGTTAAAAATGCGTTTACAAAGAAAGATATCAATGCAAAAATCGGCGCTGGGTCCTAGAATCGAGTGAATATCAATTTCAATTATTTCATCGGAGCGGTCATAAAATGCAACATGTAGATGCGCTTAGTCGTAATCCGCCTGTTACAGGTTTGAGTGTAAATGCGATCATTATTTCCGATGAAGATTGGTTACTTGCCGCTCAGCAAAATGATAAAAAAATCGTCAAAATTAAGAACATTTTAGAAACCGGTATGCGACACTAGTATAAATCTATATTTAATGATTACGCCCTAAAAGGTGGTGAAGTCTATAGAGTTACAGATTTCGGTTTGCGATGGGTTGTACCCAAGGAAGCAAAATATCATGTTCTACGTTTAGCACATGATGAATCAGGTCATTTTGCCGTAGACAAAACTTATGATTTAGTTTCTAGTAAGTTTTGGTTTCCAAAGTTGCGACGGTTTGTTACAAAATATGTTCGTAACTGTTTAAATTGTATTTATTACAAAAACCCGGCTGGTAAACCCAAAGGACAATTGTATCCTATAAAGAAAGATCCTATCCCGTTTCATACCATACATGTCGACCACCTAGGTCCTTTTGTAAAATCTAAAAGGGGAAATACCCAATTATTTGTTGTTATTGACGCCTTCACAAAATTTATTCTCTTATATCCGGTTAAAAACACCAAGACTAAATATGTAATTGATAGTTTGAACGATATGATAAAAATATTCGGTGTTCCGCAACGAATCATTAGTGATAGAGGCACCTGCTTTACTAGTAATAAATTTCAACAATTTTGTATTGAAATTGGCACAAAACATAATCTAACAGCAGTGTCTATGGCGCGCGCGAATTGACAAATTGAGAGGTACAATCGTACATTACTAGATTCACTTGCTGCTATGGGTGCCAAATTACACGAAAGAAAATGGGACGGCACCAAAAACAACGCTATTGGTGTAACTCCGTGTGAATTACACCAAGATCAAGGCAAATTATGCTGTCTCAAATACAAAAAAGACATCTGAATATGAGGCAATAACTTATGAATGTAATCGCAACAATTTGAAAACTTCTTTATTATAATATTTGTAGTTGAAACAATGTTTTAAATTTTGTGTTTTGGAGTATAAAAGTACATGTGTAAAGAGTACAGAAAAAATCTTAAATAGACATATAATTTATTTGTATGTGTATTAAGTAATAAATTAATTACGTATTTTATATATGCTAAGAATGATTTTTATTCATTTATTTTGCTGTACCGTACTGTGGACTCTGTGAGGTCGGGTCGGAAGTTGAAGTAAACAGGGGCATATCTTTTTGCTTCTACATACCTACTTTAGATTTTATCTCTGGTTTAGCTTTATTTAATTTTAATTTAATTATACAAAACAACTTGCAGTTCCTTATTTAATTTAAAAATTAAAACCCCCAAATTTATTAGATTGTTGTAATCTGTTAAAAATTAGTTGTTTAGTTTTTTATTTCTTATGGACCGATTCCGTCCGAAAAGGATTACTTCATATGATTATTTCTAATATGATTATTACGTTTTTATATACAATATTCTACACTCCGCCTCCGAGCGAATCGCTCCTTTTCCATGTCGAAATTTCTTATTACCGTCGGGGGAATGAAAATAAATCGCATCGTGCTATTTTTTCTCGTCACATATATTTCTTCCAAAGATATGCAACCAGTTATGTTACTATTATAACAACTATTTGCTTGGGCCACGGTCTAAAGGCAAATTTTACTGCCGCATGCGCAGTTGTGCAGGATCAGTTTGAAAATTAGAGTCGTCTATTCCACCTGAGGCAATCAAGGAGACGGCAAACCATAATCCCGGGATAATGCTAGGGCTGATAAATAGAATATTTAGGGAAAGGAGCATACCGCCAGCAGCCAAGGTGGCTCAGCTGGTGCTCATAAGAAAAGGTAATAAACCTATTGAGGAGGTCTCGTCTTACAGACCGATTTGCCTGATTAACACGTGGGCGAAACTTTTGGAGGCGGTAATCCTAGAAAGGGTGCAAACCGTAATCGAGGAGAATCAAGCGCTGTCGGATCGCCAGTTCGGCTTCCGGAAAGGTAGATCCACACTGGACGCGCTTAACGAGGTTCGCAACGCATATGCGGAGGCAAACCTATGTTTAAGATGGAAAAGACAACACTGTATAATGGTCACAGTGGACGTTAAAAATGCGTTCAACACATTACCATACCCGCTGGTAATAGAGGCACAGAAGGCAGGCCTCCGGATTATCTGGTCGGCCTAATATTCAGTTACCTGGAGGGAAGGAAATTAATATTTCGGGCCGAAAGTGAAACCAAGAGATGGAACCTTTCCCGGGGGGTCCCACAAGGCTCGATGCCCAACGTTGTGGAACCTGGCATATGACGGCATACTACGACTGACTGTCATGCTGGGAGTAAGTCTTGTAGCCTTCGCCGATGATTTGATCGTCCTATCAAAGGCCAAGGAAATTGGAAGAATAGAGGAGATAACAAACCATGCACTGACGAAAACTGCTGATTGGCTAGACGTGATGATGTCGGGAGGTAGAAAGTTCGATCCCCCCCATATCACACTGAAAGGGGAGAGAATTGCCTTTAAAGACAACATCAAGTCTAGGGATAATACTTGACGGGAGGATGAGATTCCACACTCACATCCAGAAGACGGCGGACAAAGCACGGGGCATGATTAACGTCCTAGCCCGGCTTATGCCAAACATAGGCGGTCCAAAAGGCACAAAAAGAAGGGTACTGAACGGTGTAAGCCAATCAGTGCTAATGTACGGGGCGCCCATATGGGCTGAAGCCCTAAAGAAGGAGATATCAAACAAGTACCCGGCTAGAGTACAGAGGCGGAGTGCGCTTCGCACTATAAGAGCATATAGAACGGTGCCCAAAGAAGCGGCGTTGGTCCTGGCCGGTACAATTCCAGCGGAGAAAAGGAAGCAGGTCTTTGACAATACAAAATCCCTGCCGCCCGAAGGCTCAGCAAGGGGACGTTGCTTAAGTGGCAAGGCAGATGGAGGATAACGGAGAAAGGGAGTTGGACCAGAACCCTTATTCCAGATCTAACAAGCCGGGTTGGTAGACATCACGGCGAGCTATCATATCATATGACGCAAATACTGACGGGGCACGGTAGCTTCCAACAGTACCTTTGGAGGATAGGCAAGGCAGAGTTACGGGTATGCCTCTACTGCGATGCGGAGGTGGACGACGCGGAACACACCTTCCTGGTGTGTCCGAGATGGTCCAGCCACAGAGAAAAGGCTGAGGAGGAAGTCGGCAGGAAGCTGACTAAAGAAAACGTTACGACGATTATGGTCGATGACGAGGAGGGATGGACTAAAATATCCAACCTCATGGAAGTAATCATGAGGACCAAGGAGGAACACGAGAGAGAAAGAAAACGCTTACTCGAGCAGGAGGAAGCTCAATAACGAGCGGGAGGCCCGATGGTCGTGAAGTAATGCTAACGCGGTTCCGCGACTACCAAACACGGGCAAAGGGGAAAGGGTTTAGTCGGTAGGCGCAGCCTAAAGGCTGCGAATCCGGCACGAACTGGGGCATAGAACCAGCCCCAGGGGTCTTTTGAAGATTCCTAAACCCCTATAAAAAAATGCCTTCGTTTAATCCACGATTTCTAGTTTTCTAGTTAATAATGGTGCTAATGATAATAACAGCACCTTCCTCTTTTGCGTGGGAGTCGATTACTACTCAAATTTCTATCGATTCCAAATAAAAATGCACACAAAAACACGATCGTCCGCGGTCCCCTAAGCTAACCTTAAAGTTTGATCTAATCTGACGTTTGTTGTAAGGAAATAGAAAATTTGACGAAAGTTGTGGCTGCATGACGTCATCAACTCAGTTTGCTACAACTAGTTTGATGGAAATTTAACGAAAATTTGATAGTGTGACAGGGGCATTAGAATTGTAACGTAGAGCCATGCGGATCGATTGACTTGCACTATTCTTCACTTTAATAAATTATACTTTTGTTTGAGTCACATACTTTTTATTTGAATTACATGTATCGTTTCCGATATTTTATTACATAGTTTAGACTATTTAAATTTGTAATTAATTTTATTATTGTTGCATACCTTATTATAAAACACCAAAGCAACAATTGTTAGATAAAGGCAAATATTTTTATTGCACTTTGAGTTCTACACTGTAAAAAATAAAACAAAAGCTAGATTCCATGGCCTGCTGACCCTCAGTTCCTTTTGTACACTCGATATATCCCTTCAGCCAATTAGTAAAAATAAGAAAAATGTAATAATGCAATAATTTTGTTTGCATAATCCCCAATTATGTATGCATTGCAAACGCAAAACATTATAAACCATTAAAAAAATTATATACGTATCCATACCATGTTGCATGTAAATCGCTCCAGGTCTGATAACACACATGAACGTATATTAGTAACAATAAACCAAAAAAATTATACAAAATTATCAAACATTTCTATCATTTCCAACATTTGTTTGAAACAGTCAAGTCATGCGAATCGTTTAATAACAATGTAAATACAATTTTATTTATACGGCAGATTTCTATTGTTGCTTACGTTTCGGGTTTTCAACATTTGCATAGGTATGTATATTTTAAAATTAATTTTTCTGTTCGGGTTTTCAATTTCGCCCCAGAAACTCAGATGTATACGCGCCTTTATATTTGGAAATCCAGAATTACATATTTGCAGATAAAAAAAGCACTTTATTTGCGAATCATTTAGTTTTCAGGGTATATAAAGGCGATTTTTTAAATTTGACTGCAAGTCAAGAGCGCAACAAATGGATTGTCAAAAGTCCATGAAATCTCGGGTTTTTTTAATTTTTGCACGCAGTCTACGACGAAAATAATTGTTCTCCGAATCAAAGTTCTAGCTTAATACTTAGGAAAAACTCACTAGGAGCCACATCTGGTAAACACGGTAGGTGGTGAACCAAATAGAGCTACATTCGTGCATTTTGGGGTTTGCATTGCATTGATATCCCAACCCAAGTAGCATCAAAGTAAGAAAAACTTATGCCGCCACTTTGACTAAGTGTCTGCCATATGATTACCACTAAATCTACAACTTTACAGTAAGAATAACTTTCCTTTATACAAAAATAGTGGCAAAAACGTGAATTTCACTGTTATTAATCACTACATAGTGGATCACTTTGTAGTGGAACTGAAGGTGTTTGAAACGTTCTGGTTACTATCTGAAACCACCTTAAAGTGTTTATAACTTTATGGTGAAAAATTACAGTGGCGGTAACCATATCAAGCCACTAAAATATAACTTAGAAGTGGCGACAGATTTAAAGTGGTAATTACAGTGTCGTCCACGTTTTGGCCACCTCTATAAAACCTTTAAAGTGGCAGACAGTTTTAGTGGCAACTAATGATTGTGGCCACGTTTATGCCACTATTGCGCCACGTATATAAGTGATTTTCACTTTAAATACGTAAAAACCACTTTAAAGTTATATTCTAAAAGGTAGCCATATTTAAGAACAGTAGTAATGCCGCCATTATCACAAAAGTTGAGCAGACCATTCAAAAAATTATAATTTCTTCACAGTACTACATTATTATTGTGTAATTATTGGTTTTTGGTTTTAGCTGACCAAGGATAATTAATTAATAAATTGTTTGTGGCATTTGGAGATAAATATTTTGAAAATTGCGATCCAAAGTTTTTTGTTAATTTGTTTAAATAATCAGATATTGCGAAGGGGATGCTGATATTTCGAAGTGCAACACCTATTTTTGACAGTAAACTTGATATCGTTCTGAGTTTATACCATCTAGGGTGCTGCCTTAAGTTAATAATACTTGCCTATTTATTTGCAAGTAAGAATATCTTTATGGTGACTTAGTAAGAATGCAGTTTCGAGTCAATGAAAACGTAGAAAGGAGATGCATATATTATTTGTTAAGAGAAATAAGTTGAAGGAGAGAGACCGAGCGATGTAGAAGAAACAAAATCAATCTTAGTGGCTTTTAGGTGGCTGCCACTTGGCGCCCACCTTTTTGCCACGTGGTGGTCAAGTGGCTGGAACGTAACTATATAGAGGCTACCACGTGGCAGCCACGCAAAAAATGTTCCCCATTTTAGTGGTAGCCACGGAATAGAACCGTTCTTATTACGTGGCAACCACTAGTGATAAAAACTTTAAAGTGGTAACGGTAGTGGCTGTTACGTGGCGCCCACTAAAAATGCTACTTCCCAAGTAGCATTAGGCGCCACGTAACAGCCACTACCGTTACCACTTTAAAGTTTTTATCACTAGTGGTTGCCACGTAATAAGAACGGTTCTATTCCGTGGCTACCACTAAAATGGGGAACATTTTTTGCGTGGCTGCCACGTGGTAGCCCCTATACAGTTACGTTCCAGCCACTTGACCACCACGTGGCAAAAAGGTGGGCGCCAAGTGGCAGCCACCTAAAAGCCACTAAGATTGATTTTGTTTCTTCTACATCGCTCGGTCTCTCTCCTTCAACTTATTTCTCTTAACAAATAATATACGCATCTCCTTTCTACCTTTTCATTGACTCGAAACTGCATTCTTACTAAGTCACCATAAAGATATTCATACTTGCAAATAAATAGGCAAGTATTATTAACTTAAGGCAGCATCCTAGATGGTATAAACTCAGAACGATATCAAGTTTACTGTCAAAAATAGGTGTTGCACTTCGAAATATCAGCATCCCCTTCGCAATATCTGATTATTTAAACAAATTAACAAAAAACATTGAATCGCAATTTTCAAAATATTTATCTCCAAATGCCACAAACAATTAATTAATTAATTATCCTTGGTCAGTTAAAACCAAAAACCAATAATTACACAATAATAATGTAGTACTGTGAAGAAATTATAATTTTTTGAATGGTCTGCTCAACTTTTGTGATAATGGCGGCATTAATACTGTTCTTAAATATGGCTACCTTTTAGAATATAACTTTAAAGTGGTTTTTACGTATTTAAAGTGAAAATTACTTCTATACGTGGCGCAATAGTGGCATAAACGTGGCCACAATCATTAGTTGCCACTAAAAATGTCTGCCACTTTAAAGGTTTTATAGAGGTGGCCAAAACGTGGACGACACTATAATTACCACTTTAAATCTGTCGCCACTTCTAAGTTATATTTTAGTGGCTTGATATGGTTACCGCCACTGTCATTTTTCACCATAAAGTTACAAACACTTTAAGGTGGTTTTAGATAGTAACCAGAACGTTTCAAACACCTTAAATTCCACTACAAAGTGATCCACTATGTAGTGATTAATAACAGTGAAATTCACGTTTTTGCCACTATTTTTGTATAAAGGAAAGTTATTCTTACTGTAAAGTTGTAGATTTAGTGGTAATCATGTGGCAGCCATTTAGTCAAAGTGGCGGCATAAGTTTTTCTTACTTTGATGCTACTTGGGATTGTAAAACGGCGCTTTTTTCCTCTGCAGTTGTGGCTGTTTTTACTTTCATCCTGTCAAGTAATCGTGCGAAATACGCCTCCGTTATGGTTTTCTTAAGGTGTTACTTATGTGTTATCTTTTTCGCAATTCCATTACATAGTCGCCATCATTTTCCCCGCTTATTAAACCGCCTGCCTCTTCTTTGGAGCAAGTTCACCTTTCGCAGTTCACTGATATTCCTATTTCTCATGTCTTTTGCAAATCCAGGAATTATCGTCAGTTATGAATCGACGCAATAATCTGAAACATAAATGTTCACTATAAATGCGCTGTTGGTGCAAAGTTAGCAAAATAGTGTTTTTCTACTTAGCCTCTATAACAAAGCTGTTAAAGCACTCAATCGAGTACTACGGCCTCCTGAGCCTGTGATTGTTGTTGTACTTGTACATTATTTATTTTTGGTGTCCTCCTAACCCAAATTAGTAGAAATTAATGTGTTTATTTATTATATTTAAGCAGTTTCACTATATGTATAATTCACAGTAATACCAACCTGGCTTCCGTTTTTACGAACTTAAACTATCTCCAAAATTTTTCAAACTGATAATTTTTATGACTTCTATAAAATGCGGTATCAATAACACAAGTGTTAATTTCGCCATATCTAAGTGGATTACATAAAAATACTTGGGAATCATTTCGTTTGTCGTTGACTGCATCACTAAGTTGAAATTAAGAAGCGATACCAAATAGGCTTTTGAATAGGCCATTATTGAAGCATACAGTACGAACAATAAAAATTCTTTAAAACAAAGCCATGCAGGTCAATGTGATTTCATTACGTCTTCTTGGGCTTGCGGCTTTATTTAGCCACTCAATGATCATTTAGAAATCTCTAATCCCATTGACGGCTGGTCTATCAATCCAATTTATTAAATAGCTTCGTGTCGTCGATGCGTCATAAAATAATGTTCTGGTAATAGTAATGGAACAATAAGTTTATAAAAAATGTATAAAACAGATCCGGGTCGTTTTCTAAACTCGTGAGCGAACCCGACTTCGATAGATCATTCGTCTCCATTGTGTGCGCCAAACAAGAATGAGGTGAACGGCCCAGAAAAATTTGCAAGCAAAACTAGTTCTAAGAACACTGGAACGTTTCCAGGGTAAGACTTTAAAAAAAATAATTCAACTCCGAAATGTAAGAAGACTTCATTTCTTATGTTTCTATACAGGTAAAGCGTGATGCTTATCATGTGCAGATAGTGGAGAAATTAAGAGGATGCTCCAAATTTATTACGACCAGATTGCATGTATTTGACATAATGTGATGAAGCGTGAAATGATCGTGGAATTGCTTGAGCAGCTTGTGTAAGTACTTTGCGTCATCAATTAACCCTCAGCACGTCTTAATTGTTTCAGGGAACGTTTTTTTGCTCAAAAGTCAATTTTGCGCATTTACTTCAATTGGCGGCTCCGAAACTGACATCACATGGTAAGCGTTTATAAATTTTAATTGTCACAGTTACAACAATTAAAATAATAATCATTATTATGCATTTCGTGTGGAGTTGAAATAAAACGAGTTGAAAAGTTTTTTAGGAAACAGTCCACCAGTTCTGCTTGCTTCGGTAAGTTATTTATTGTTCCATTTCCAGTAATTGTAACAAATTATTACGAAATCGGTGCAAAAACGCAACCGCAAACCAACAACTCGCGTTGAAGAAATTGTTTACCAGCTATTCAAAATTTTGATTTTTTTTGTGAGAACGCAAGGTCATAAGCAATAATTTCAAATACTTTTTATACTTTGTACTTGTTATCTGTACAATAAATATTGATATCGGGCACCCAGTGTTAAGCAAGTGCAAATATTTGAATAATTTTGCAAGACCCTAGATGAAGCGGAAAAAATGCAAAAATTTATTTTTCATTATGTGTTTAGAGTTGTAAATTAACGGACCAGAAAAAGATTCCCATTGGGCCATGGCATCATTTTGGAATTCGTTAGAATGTAGAAACTGTTTGGCCTTGAAATGCAAATATATTGTTGAAATTAAGTTTTTGTACGACAACACATTTCGTGCCTTTTTAAACCGAGCTTATGACAGTTTCTGTGAAATGTCAAGACCCAAAAGACCCTAGATGAAGCGGAAAAAATGCAAAAATGTATTTTTCATTGTGTTTAGAGTTGTAAATTAACGGGCCAGAAAAGGATTCCGATTAGGCCTTGCCATCATTTTGGAATTCGTTAAGAGTGTAGAAACTGTTAGGCCTTGAAATGCAAATATGTTGTCGAAATTAAGTTTTTGTACCTCAACACATTTCGTGTCTTTTTAAACAAGTCCCAGCTTATGACAGTTTCTGTGAAATGTCAAAACATGTTCTGTAAAAAATAAAACAAAAGCTATTAGATTCCATGGCCTTCTGAGAAACTGAGAATCCCTTTTTTGTATGCTTTTATTTGTGTTGTGAAAGTGAAGAGGGGACGATGTGCAGGTGCGATTTTGAAAAGCACAAACGTTCGGAATTTATTTGTCCTCCTTCGTTTGGTGAACACCTTTTCAATTGGCATGATTAAATAGCAAATGTGGTGCAACTTTCTCCGCACTTTGTTCTAAAAAACACACTTCCGTGTTAATAAAAGTGTGTAGTGTTACCGTTTCAAATGTGAAAAATTCGCACCACTTGAACTCTTGCCTTGCTTCATTAAAACTGATCGAGCTAAACAGCAATCCAATGAAGGACGCCGCTAATAAATGCCACATGCGGCTTTTAAATTTGGTCCGGCACGAGTTTTCCAGATTGTAGATTGAGATGCTTCCAGAGTGATGGAGCCGGACGGCAAACACTTGGAGGTGGAGCTGGAAAAAGGCTTTACATACGTCTTTGAAACGAAAGACCAAAACAGTGTTGAAGTGCCGCCTTCAAAGTTTCGAAGAAATGTTTGGCAGATGGTGCCGTCTTTTTTTGGTAAGGCTGCAATGTGGTGAAGAGCGTATGTGATTTTGGTGGCTGCAGGATCGATGATGGTGATTCCGTATGGGTTGATGTTGGGATGGCCGTCTCCTATGTACCCCTTGCTTCTGAACGCCGACTCTTCAGTTTGGATTAGCATGGACCAGTCAGCAATGGTGGCAGGATTTTTGATGATCGGCAATACGCTCGCCACTCCCTTCTCATCACAAAGACGATTTGGTGCTAAATACACCATCATCTTCAGTTGTGTAATTATGACTATCGGGTGGGTGATCATGTGGCAAGCGCGGGACATCTTCTGGCTGCTTGCGAGTCGCCTTCTGGTGGGTGCAGGCAATGGTCTGGGCGTCGGACAGCTCAAATACTACATCAAACAGATCTGCCAAGACTTCCTTGCTCAAGTTTTGATTAAGCAAATCAATTTGTACATCCTGCTAGGAGTGTTGCTGTCTTTTGCGTTCGGACCGTGGGTTGACTTTCGACAGTTCAGTATTATTAGTACGATTGTGTCAATTTTAGTGTTGTTTTTAGCCATTTTCCTTCCGTCAACTCCTAGGGAGTTGTTGCGGCATGGTAAAAGCACCGAGGCTAAGAAACTGATAATCTTCTTGAGCCCTAACCAAGACGTTACGGAAGAAATAGGTAAAATCAAAGAAAGCCTCAACAGTGTTGACGAAGAGTCGAGTTTCTGTGATATACTTAAACAAACTAGTCTAAGAAAAAATGTTGTTTTGTTTGGGTTTTTAGTGCTGTTCCAACAATTTACGGGAATCCCTTCGACGATAGTCTACTCCCAAATTATTTTCACCCGTTCGCATTGTCCCAGTCCGGAATTCTGCGCGCTAGTTTATGCTTTCGTATACTTGTTAGCCAACGCGTACGGACTCTTTTGCATCTCAAGGCATGACAAGAAACGCGTCCTTCTCATCTCCTCCATTGGAGTGTCTTTACTTCTGCTGGTCAAAATAATCGTTCTTGTGGAAAGGGCCAACGAAACTTTCTGGAACTTCACCTCTCTGATCGTACTCCTCTTCTACAATGTGGTACACACTGTAGGTCTTGGAAGCATCCCGTTTGCTTTCATTCCCGATTTGTTTCCCAAGCAAGCTCAACCGGCAATGGTTCGCTTCTTCGTCATGGTACACTGCATGACTGCCCTTATCATCACAAAAATTTTCCAAGTTCTGGTCCACAACGTGGGCCTATACGCACCCTTCTGTCTCTTCTTCAGCATTAGCACATTTTGTATAGTTTTTGTGATAATATTCGTGCCAAATAAATCGGACAAATCATAAAGGAAACGACATTACCATTATGTTTTATTTACAATTTGTTCTTATTTCATAAAAATAGACAATTTGTTTTACATGCCGCATTTTATTGTACCTTACGTCTGAACCGTGTCTCCCTGCCACAGTTTTCGTAGTTTCTCTTTCCGTTCTTTGGATTCTTCAATGTTCCTCGCTCTTCGTGCAAGTCGCTCTTCTTTCAAGCACTTGGTCATTTGATGATCTACCGAATTGCAATATCCTACTAATTTGCGGAGTGGGTGTTTATTATGGCACTCTTGCAACAATTTTATGAGTTCATTGCACTTCTCAGAGTGCAGGTGATTGGACAAATCCGTATGCATCACCCAGTTAGTTCTTACTGACCAGATTACTGACGTTACTGACACCTGACCTCTGGCACAGAGACAAGAATAGAAAAAACTTTCATAGTTTTGTCACCATCTCATAAGCTGTTGGAGTACTAATAGTGCAAAAAAAGAAAACTGTAACGCGCCAAATTTATAAGTGGTAGGGCACAGATTGAACGCAGATGAATTAGTTCTTGTATTGCTTTTTTACAAACTAGTGGCGTAGTTGTGTTGTGAAAATAAAAACGTGCCCACGGAATTAGAAGCAATCAAAAATACAGGAACAAGGAAAGGCATGTTTTTTTTATCAGTAAACATGTTGTTTATGTTTAGAATTAAATGGGGGTGAGTAAAAAACGGGGGGTTTAGAGAATAGTACTAACACTGACGATTAAATAATTATTATTTAATCGTCAGTGGGTACTAATCACCTACGCCACTGACATAGCCACTCGTCGGCACCATAGATTTAATATCAATGGATGGAGCGTGGCCTATACCCACTGACCTGTATATAGAAATGGATGAGCAATCGTGTAAGTGAAAAGTGAGGCAAATTGAATCTGCGTCGGAACCTAATGAGTTTGCGCACTAAAGTTTTACACAGGCGGTTGCTTAAGGTTGGAAACGAATGAGTAAAACCTATACCCTGGCAGAGCTTACGAATTTCATGATTTTACGAGAAGTAGGGAATTTTTCGTAAATGTTGCATACATATATTTGTAGATAAAATAATTCTCTGTGTTTCTCGGTAAAAAAATTCCAAATTAGGGGCAAAATAATTTCATAAACTCAAAAACTGTAAGCAAAAAAATTAAAATTTTTGAATAGAAATCGCTTACCGAAAGACATTAAGACACCTTTATAGATCACAGATCTGCAAGTACAAATGAAAAGTATTTTTATATTACAACAATATTCATGTAACAGTTTTTATTACCATTACTAGTCAGTTTTCATGCGCAAGAGTTCAATGACATTAAAAGAGATGGCGCTGTTTAATTGTGCCATTCTGCTATCCAGAGCTTGCGTGACGTCACAAATATTAATGAGGTCACATCCAATCACGTATAGAGTGCGGGAGAGGTATAGAGTATTGCCACAGTACAGAAGGAATCAGTAGGTTCACTCTCCGATTTTTGTGTTCCAAGGCCAGTTCGACTCTAGGCTACATGCGCTGTAGATTTTGGCTCATAACCGCATATAACCTCAAATCGTATTTGATCACATTGTGTTATTTACTCTTGCTATTTGGGTTTTTCGGGATTATTGTTGCAAAATGCATATTTGTTGTGTTTCGGGGTGCTTGAACAATGACTTAAGATATGCACCACAATACAGTTTTTTTCGATTTCCACTCGATATTAGTCGGTAAGTAATGGGTTGTTTATAGCATCGTTTTGGGTTGGATTAGCAGTAAATTACGTTGGTATAATAGCAGTGGATATTTGGCAGGTGTAAGATGTGGCAGAGCTTACCTCAATTACGTCGAAGCAAAGATTTAACTGCAGCAGAGTGTTACAAGCGACTACGTGTTTGCAGCCAACATTTTTCTGCAGAACAATTTTCAAGCATAGGTAGACACCGACTTAAGAAGTACGCTATTCCAAATGTGTTTCCACAAGCAGATGGTGAGTTTCATGATATATAGATTCATAAATATAGACCTGCAAAGTTTCTCCAGATGCAGTTCCATCCACTTCGTACACACCAGAAACACAAGAAGTTCACTCTGGGGCTGTACAGGACAGTGTAACGCAAACAGTTGCTAGATTAAGTGCTTCAACACCACGAAAAGTGGCTTTGAAAAAACGTTTGAAGGGTTTGCAAAGGAAGCTACGATTTTCGGAATGTAGTGTATCAGAAAGAAGCGAGCTTACGAAGAGTGACATTATGGTATTCATATCGGAACATTATTCTACAATTGCGACCTTTAGAAACACCCAAATTGAGCTTCTAAGTAAAGCTCCAAAAGGGGCACGATATTCAAGCGAATTTAAACAATTCGCACTTACTATATATTTTATGGGCCCTAAAGTTTACAAATTTTTGCAGACCACATTCCGTCTTCCTTCTAAATCCACTCTAAATAGAATCACTAGCAAGTGGGAAATCGGCGCAGGTTTTTCAGACTTTGTGATGGAATTAATAAGGCTGAAAACGGATCTACTTGATAAGAATTCAAAGGATTGCACAATCTGCATAGATGAAATGTCCCTGAAAACATTTTTATATTATAATATAGGGACGGATGAAATTATTGGTTTTCATCACACTGGTAAAGAGAAAAAATATTTCCCGGCCAATAATGTCTTGACATTAATGGCCAGAGGTATCAACAGTGACTGGAAACAACCACTAGCATATTTTTTTTTAAATTCCACTTGTTCTGTAGTTGACTTAAAAAACATTCTTGATGATGGTATTTCTCGTCTATTGAAAATAGGTCTGAATGTTTTGAGTGTTGTATCTGATCAGGGGTCAAATTTTGTAAAATTTACAAACTCTGTAGGTGTTACCGCAGAAAGGCCATATTTTTATGTCAATACTCATAGAATATTATATATATTTGACGTTCCGCACTTGTTAAAATCGACGCGTAATAACTTTTTTACTCCTCGGAGCATTCACTACACCCCCGCTAATGAAACTTCAAATGGAACACGGTCCAAAATCGTTATAATTTGTGAATATTATAGTGAATATATTTTTTAACATACATTTTGTACTTTTAATAAAATATAACATTTGATGCAATGTTTATTTCTTCGGTGACCCTTCCGCGCCTACGCCTATGAGTTTTAGGACGCTACTGGCGACGCCAGGCCACATGCGCGAAACCGATTTGGAACACCGACATCAAAGGTGCCGACGCGGAGTGAACCTACTGATTCCTTCTGTACTGTGGTATTGCTACTTGCTACTAGCGAAAGTTAAAGAAAATAATGGGACTCCATTGTGTTTTTCGTGTTAGAAATAATGCATATGTTGTCTTTATTTAAATGAGACTGCTTTATTTAGGAACAATTATAATTTTTAAAGTTATAGAAACGTCGTCCTCAGACGGAGCTCTTATGGAGTTTCTAATGTTAAGCTCCGAAGCGAGAACTCCACGTATGGTCCATCTACAGAAATCAAATTTATATCACCTGAAAGTATATTCAATTCTTCATAATATGAGTCATTTATTTTTCTAAAGTTTTGTTTCTAAAGTCATAAAAACACTGATAGAAAATTTACTGTTTTATAAAGAACAAACAACATTTAATAACGTTTGAAAACAAAGATCAAAAATTTGTTCGGTCATATTATAGACTGAATCATTTCAGGTCGATTAAAAAAAGCCCGGTCTAAATTGATTGAATAGCAATTTTTCAATAAATTCAACTTCTGAAATTTGGTGTCTTTAACTATCAGGTGTGTTGTCCTAAATGTAAACCCGAACCGTATCTTATCGGGAAAAGTGTATTCTTACCAATAGCATAATTACAAGCAATAAAATATTTAATTTTGGGCAAAAAGTTTATTGGAATCACCAATTCTTCGTCTGCGAACTGGAATCAAATTTGCCGTTCGCAACCGGAGCTTTTTTGATGTTTTCATTAGAGATTTCTCGAATTCTAAAAAAAATTGGTAATTTAAAATTTGGCACACGGTCATTGTTCCGCGCGATTTATCTTTCTAAAATATTTCGATCAAAATGGCACTTCCGATTATACCGGAAGTAGCCTACAACTTATTTTATTTTGACTATTTTTTTTGACGCCGTTATATTTTTTGCTACACTTTTGATCTTAGTTATGTTTACTTATTTCTTATGGTTACGGAAATATCACAACTCTTTTAGCAAAATGGCTACTTGCATGGGTTTGTTAGAAAAATCATAACTTTTAAACTGCTCGCAATAAAGAAATATACAAAATGCCCGATAATTGCAATATAATAGTTCTTTCCACTGCATGGTCGTAGATTTACATAACTTTAGCAAATAGCCTAAAACCTTGAAAACGATCATTTGCCGGAAAATAGAAAGCAGGAATTTTCAATGATAGCTTTTATGTTGGCGGCGCTGACTTTTCGGGAAATAAATTTGAATTGGCAGTAGAATTGTGCACTCAAATCACTCAAGACTTACAAATGTCAAAAACATTATTTTTAATCATTATATCGTGTGGAATAGGTATAACGCCAACAAGGGAAAAATAAATCCTCTAACAGAAATTATTTTAACAATTAATGTAATTTTTTTAAATTAAAATCTTTGTCGGCCGAAAAAGTTTTGTTTATCACATGGCCAGAAACGGTTTCTGGCCTTGTAATAAAAATAACTATTCATACCCTTTGTATTTATAATATTATCTTAAAACCTCACTGGCAGCTATTTACATAAATCTGAACGTTGAATAGTCAATACAATCATTATACTTATTTTCACTCAACTTTTAACTATCGCGGACGCTAGTCCAAAATATAATATTAATAATTATTACAATAATATATAATAATAATATTATAATAATTATAAATTATGGGAAACGCACTGTATGCGTCCTAGGATGTGACATCATTAATATTTGCGCAAGCTCTCGTAAAATATACTATAACGACGTAGGACGTTTTACTTTACTCTTATTTCGGCGATAATTTTAGAATATAAAAAAAAGAATTCTTCTTTGAAAAAATATTTGTTTCCATTTTAATAAATTAAATAAATAACTAAAAGTGCAGAGCGGCTGCCGCCGAAACTTCTACGTCGTCCATTCTTCTCGGCTTGATAAACTTGATAATCGGCCAGCTAGTGTGTAAACGGGTTTACCGTGTTTTGGGGACGAACGCCGAATGCCGCCCCGAACGTCAGCGAGTGACGAGGCGAACCACGAGCGAGAATGTGTAAATGTAGCATTTTAAATTATTTTACCACGCACCATCTATGATTATTCAGAATAGGCTTACAAGTGTGAAACTGAGCTAAATGAACTGGAATTGAACTAGTATCGACGTCTATCGTCCAAGTTAAATTTTTGTTTGTCGTGTTCGACCCTTAAGGTTGGAAACGAATGAGTAAAACCTATGCTTACGAATTTCATGACTTTACGAGAATTAGGGAATTTATCGTAAATGTTGCATACATATATTTGTAGATAAAAAAATTATCTGTGTTTCTTGGTAAAAAATTTCCAAATTGGGGGCTAAACAATTTCATAAACTCAAAAACTGTAAGCAAAAAAATGAAAATTTTTGAATAGAAATTTGCTTACCAAGAGACATTAAGGCACCTTTATAGATCACAGATCTGCAATTGTAAATGAAAAGTATTTGTATATAACAACAATATTCATGTAACAGTTTTTATTACCATTACTAGCCAATTTTCATCCGCAAGAGTTCAATGACATTAAAAGAGATGGCGCTGTTTAATTGTGCCATTCTGCTATGGTCTAGTTTACCAGAGCCTGCGTGACGTCACAAATATTAATGAGGTCACATCCGATCACGTTTAGGGCCGCTTTTCAATCGTTGGTGTAGTTCTAGTTAGTAGGTTTGTCTGGAAATTTTTGCAATTTAACCAATCAAAATGCTGCATTTTTAGTTTAACCAGAGGTTTAACTTTAACCAACGATTGAAAAACCGGCAATAAGAGTGTTTTTCCCATAGCTTCGGCGCGCTTTTGAAGTACTGCTAATAGCGAAAGTTAAAGGAAATAATGTACTCCATTGTCTCTTTCTTGTTAGAAATAATGTATATGTTGTCTTTATTTAAATGAGACTGCTTTATGTGGGAACAATTATAATTTTTAAAGTTATACATCCGTACGTAACGAAGTCGCAGAACCAAGTGCTTACATCTGACTGCACAACATATAAATGAGGAAACAAATTCATTAGGCGCCTTTACGTGTAAAATTGCGCCGTTGCCCCTAGTAACGCAAATTATACTAGCGTAAATTTGATTTTTAATTAGGGCCTGTAAGCCGATCATGGTATTACTTTTAAATCAAAACATAAAAAACGTATGGTACACACCATGATGACAGATAGACCTACACCCCAGATTCCAATGGTTTTTGTTTTTTTTAACAAATATCAATAAATAAATCCCTAAAATTATAGTGGCAATTTCTGTACGAATATATACGAATAATATCAAGTCTATTATAAATTGGATAACTCGCTAACAATAACTCTTCGACTCCCTGCTCATTACACACTGACTGCTCCACACCTTGTTCATCTCTCCCAAGCCAGCCAGCAGCGACGAACTATCCAGATGCTGACACCGCATTTCCAGAATTATGAACATTTCCGATTTTAAAAATTAACATAATTATACTGCGTTTTTTAACAAAGTAAAATAATAAATAAGATGTTTATGCCGGACTCTCGTGTAATATTTTTTCAAGTTTTATATTTGTCTTTTGGTCAGACGTTTGACGTTTTCTATTTTGCGAAGCGTTATTTCAAGAATGGGTTTGATTCGCAGTTCTAAACTTCATCTGCACTCCAACAAAAAAAAAAATAAAACAGGAAAAGAGTCCAACGTGTGAGGTAATTATGAGTCATGATCAATTGCAACTTTATCTGTCTAGGCGCGAGTGGTATAAGTCGTTATTTGCGGATTGTTTGCAGATTGTTGTTTGCAGATTGTTGTTTGCAGTTTATTGTTTGTAGATTGTTGTTTTCAGTTTGTTCTTTGCAGATTTTTTGTGTTGTTGCCTGAAGTGTATTGTTGCAATGCCGAAAGCTCGCGTTTGTGCAAGCAGGAAAAGAAAATTGTCCTCACATGGAAATTCTTCTTTCTCCAAAAAACAAAATGTTAATTTTCATCTTAAAAATAAACATAGGGGCGCTAGATAAAGGCATTTTTTATATATATACTTAAAAAACTAAAGAGAGGTGCTGGTGATTTCGTTGCGTTCAATGTGTTGTGAAATTAAAACATTAAAATTAAAAATTATTGTTAATATTTTTAATGCAAACAGTGAACGTCAACCTGATGCTACCCAAGATTCTCCAACCGTTGATGTTGAAAGAAAAAAAGAACCTTTAGAATAAAATTTTATTAAGAATTCCACTCTAGAGATCTCCAAAACGTCAGTTATTTTGAAAATGGTTCGCCTTGATAGACACACAAAAAATTGTCTGTGTACCTAACTTACCTATACGTTTGCCGGATTTGACTTACGCTCGTGTTACCATAAACAAAACAAGTAGATAAGGCATAATAAGTAAAATGCTGGTATATTACAGAAAAACAAAAAACAATATAACAGGTTGGTAACACAGTTTGGTTTTCCGAGGTGTTTTCCCAAATATTTAGTCTCCACTTCCTTATAATAAGTTGTATTCAAAATTTAATTCCTTCAGTGCCAATTACAACATTTTAATATCAATTTATTTTAATATATTTTAAATATTTTATTTATTATACATATAGTACTTTGAATGAAGAGTTATGTGTTGAAAAACAAGTGGCCCAACAATTTTCCAACTGAAAAACCTCAGTCAGTTCTAGTCCAGCTCCACGACACCATCGTCCACGGCACGAAGACAAACCGCAATTGCTGACTTTTACTGTGACTCCTGCGCTCATTATATCGCCCGCACTAAACAACCACATTATAATAATTATAAATACACAACAAATAATAAGTAAGTGAAAAATAAAGAAAATGATTATTTATTGGCGCTGTGTTTTTATTAACTACTTAGTTTCGGAGATAATTAAGTTATTTTACGTTCAATTTTGATATTTTTCACATAAACAAACACGAATCATACTTTTATCTAGAAAAACATGTATGCAACATATACGAAAAATTACATAAGTACTTTTCATAAAATCATGAAATTCGTAAGTTCTGCATAGTGAAGGTTTTACTAATTCGTTTCCAACCGTGTTGCCTTCAAATTTTAGAAATTAAAAAAATGAATTCCTCTTTGAAAAAATATTTTAAATTTAATAAATTAAATAAATAACTAAAAGTTTAGAGCGGCTGCCGCCAAAACTTCCACGTCGCCTATCGGCTTGATAAACCGAACAATCGGCAAGTGTGTAAACGGGTTTTGGGAACGAACGCCGAATGCAGTCGCGAATGTCAGCGAGTGACGAGGCGAACCACGAGCGCAAATGTGTAAAAGCTACATTTTAGATTATTTTTACCAGCACCATCTATGATTATTTTTAATTGGCTTACAAGTGTGAAACTGAGCTAAATTAACTGGCATTGAACTAGTATCGACCTCTATCGGCCAAGAAAAATTTTTGTTTGTCGTGTTCGACCCTTAAATTTAACAAGATAGCTGAAGCCGTATGAAACCGTTATGGAACTATTAAAAAAAATTAAACCGTTAAAACTGAAGAAAATTGATAACTGTCCACTTACACCTCGAAAAGGCTCTAATAAAACAGTAAAATCTAAAAATACGCCCAAATACTCAAAACACACGGCGTTCAAAATTATAAATTCCTGTAAAATTCGTCGAACATTACAGATTCCTGAAAAAATACAATAAAAAAGCCATGCGACTGCTGCACACCTAACGGCAAACACCTGCACTACTTCAAAATTGATCAAATGCGCATGTTTCTCAGGTTCCGACTCCATTTTGGAGGGCACGGTAACGGTCACAAAAATTTCTTGCGCATCCCAATGTTGTGCTTATCCATCTATATATATAAAGCGAAGTGTCCTCACTGACACACTCATCAACACATCTACACATCTACACATCTACACATGCACTGATTCACCGACAACCTACAGCCCAAACCGGGAGGGCTGGAGACTTGAAATTTTAGACACGGGTCTATCAAAGGCCGAGAATGAACGCTAATAAGGAGATTTTGCAAAATTCGGTCCAGTTCCTTTGTATTTAAATAAAAACCGAATAAAAACCGGTTAAAATAAACAAAAAATGATCGGCTCGCGGAGACCGGGTTTTTTTTAGAAGCACGTGTCTAGCCAAAACAACTTCGACGTCGGGCGACCGGTTTACATTAGGCTGAACTCAGACGGACCACTCCCGAACCACACGACAGCGACAAAAGCAGTTTCAAGGTCGAGTTTCTGCTTTCCTGATCATACTTTTGACGTACCTAGCGAGGCGCAGATATTTCAATTATAATTTTGATTTCAATTATAATGTCGATCCGTGACTCATTTAAAAATTACCAAACCACTCCAAATTTAATCCGTCTACATTAAAAATCCTCAAATATCTCTTACCATTGCAAACTTTACCAAATCAACCCCAAAAAATTCCCGAACTACGCCAAACTGACAAATTAGATCCGTTATCTTAAATCATCCCTTACCACCCCTTAGCAACCCCAAGTAACTACAATCACTTTAAAATAAAACAAAATGACACAAACCATAGCAGACTATTCTCACACTCACACACATTATTTCGGCTACCAAAATTCACCCCCAACTACCCCTTACCACCCCAAACTAAGCCCAATCACTTTAAAATTAGAAAAAATGCTACAAACAATAGCAAAACTATGCCAAACTCACCCAAATTACTTCGGCTATCATAAATCACCCCCAACTACCCCTTACCACCCCAAACTAAGCCCAATCACTTTAAAATTACAAAAAATGCAACAAACCATAGCAAACTATGCCAAACTCACCCAAATTACTTCGGCTATTATAAATCACCCCCAACTACCCCTTACCGCCCCAAACTAAGCCCACTCACTTTAAAATTACAAAAAATTATACAAACCATAGCAAACTATGCCAAACTCACCCAAATTACTTCGGCTATTATAAATCACCCCCAACTACCCCTTACCGCCCCAAACTAAGCCCACTCACTTTAAAATTACAAAAAATGATACAAACCATAGCAAACTATGCCAAAATCACCCAAATTACTTCGGCTATTATAAATCACCCCCAACTACCCCTTACCGCCCCAAACTAAACCCAATCACTTTAAAATTACAAAAAATGATACAAACCATAGCAAACTATGCCAAACTCACCCAAATTACTTCGGCTACAATAAATCACCCCCAACTACCCCTTACCGACCCAAACTAAGCCCAATCACTTTAAAATTACAAAAAATGCCACAAACCATAGCAAACTATGCCAAACTCACTCAAATTACTTCGGCTATCATAAATCACCCCCAACTACCCCTTACCACCCCAAAATAAGCCCAATTACTTTAAAATTACAAAAAATGCTACAAACCATAGCAAACTATGCCAAACTCACCTAAATTACTTCGGTTACCATAAATTAATAATCATTTTCAATCAAAATCTTCCATTTGGTTGTGTCATTTATAAATGCCTTATCGTATTAGATCATAAAATATTAATAAATATCTGCACATAAAACATATTGTTTCGACTAATAGACGTTATTCTGAATATTAAATATGCTGATACCAATTTTGATTTTCTTCCACTTTCCAATAATTATTTGTTCCAGTTGAGATGCAAACATAAACGTATTTCTGAATTGCAACACGCTGACGGGGCAAGCCCTACCTTCTCAACATGCGTGAATTTGTATAAACAGCTCTATGGTTTTTAACTTTAAAGCGGTATAAACGCGGTGTAAGCCCTAGATTTTCGTGAAAATATCTGAAAATTTCGAAATTCTGCAATTGAATTACAGAACTATTGTTGTGTTCGATAGTAAATTTATATTTGGAGTGGCACTGCCAACTCTGCCACCCCTGACGAGCCCCTTGCTGAGTACTCTCCTTCCAGGGAAACTTTTGAAATCAACGGCAAAATAATTTAGGGCGCCTGAATGTGAAAATATCACTGTGTAATAAGTTCAGACTGACGTGGAACACTTGAAATTTCGATATTCGTTTGTAATTCGGCACAGGTCCATGAAGGAATGCATGTTAATGTAAACATGTGTTAGTTTGTCGGAAAGGCCGAATAAGATTTTTAACATTCCCGTCAAAATATTTATTTACTTTAGAATGTTAATTTCTTAAATTCATTTCGTGAAAATTATGACGGGCCATACGAGTACACCTGTGCGAGTATTATTTGGTACATACAAATTAATCTCTTTTGTTATCCAAATTGTTTTTATACGCACTAGGCACGTGCACCTCATATAATTGTGAAAATTGCTGCTTCAGCGTCTGGAACGCTGGTATTCAACGTCGCCAAGGTCGAGGCGACGCATCGGTATTCGAAGTTCTATCGCTATTAAATAAATTATTTTATTCCCGATATTCCCGATTTGTTCTTGCCGTTAACCAAAACTCTCCCCAATCGATTTTCGAAAAATTTCCAGCGTCGGACCGGACTTCACTTATTATCGTACGCTAATTTTTACGTTCAGTTAATGATAGTGGTGTATTTGTTCTTCACCAAACCTGCTCCGGCCAAAATCCGAAATTTTCACTGACATCATACGCTTAAGTATTGTGTGCTTATACACGATTTACACTATTTATTTTACGTACATTGCGTTCATTAATGGTTCTGCATTATTTATAACTAAGATGGAGCAGTTTGAAAATCTAATAGTAAGCGGAGAACAAATACCACCATGTATAATTCCCGTGAAAAGTGATGGAAATAGTCTTTTTTACTATTTTTCCTATTGCATTTTTAATACCGGAAATAGAGCTCAAGAGGTTCGCACTTTAATTCTTCATTTTAAAATTACCAAAATTTTTGTAAAATTTACCTGAATACGTTAAACACCCCAAACATAACGCACCATTCCAAACTATCCCTAAAAGTCATACACTTACCATTCAAAACTACTCCAGGTCAACCCATAATTAAAAAAAAATTACGAATTCTAAGCAAACTACGCCAAACTCGCATAAATGACTTCGAATTCCCCTAAATCACCCCAACCACTTTTTACCAAGCCAACCAAAGCCCAATCACATTATAATTACCAAAAATTTCGTTGAATCCGCCAAAGCTAAACCCTGCCAAACATCAATAACCATTCCAAACAATCCTCAAAGAAACCCATATCGTCCGAAACAACCCCAAATCAACCTAATATTTTTGCATTTTTTTGAACCATAGCAAATCACGCCAAATTAACATAAATAACTTCGACTTTTTTTATACATAACTCCCAAATACTTCGTTTTTATGGTGTGAAATTTTGTATTTATATATTTCAACATTGTTTTTAACGTTGTCAGAGAACTAAATGGGAATAATTTGGAATAATTTAGCTTCTCTGTCAACTCTCCTTCTCTTGAAACTTTTGAAAACAACGACAAAATTATTTAGGGCGCCTGGATTTGAAAATATCACTCTGTGTAATAAGTTCAGACTGACTAGAGTGAAAAGAAAGGAGCTTGCACCCAGAAACGAAATTAAATGGAACACTTGAAGTTGCAATATTTGTTTGTAATTCGTCACAAGTCCATGAAGGAATGCGTGTTAATGTAAACAAATGTGAGTTTATTGGAGATGCCGAATAAGATTTTTACATTATTGAAGCAGCTTGAGCCTGCCACGTCAAGGGCAAGGTCACAAACGTGAAAAGGCGATGCTCGATTTGGTTTTATTCAATATCTATGCAGAAATTCGCACATCCAAGCATTGGATAAGCCTTTCTTATCGTTTCTTAGAATTCGAGAATTGCTGGTTCAGCGTGTGGAGCAGTACTCGATCGCGGTGTTTAATTTTAACACAACTACAATTGTGAAAATTGCTGCTCCAGCGTCGGAAACTGTTCGCAAAGTCGCCAAATTCGATGAGGCGACGCATCAGTTTTCGAACGTCTACCGCTATCAAATAAAGTATTTTAATTTAACATTTGATCCTCGCGTTAGCCAAATCTGCCCTGAATCAATTTTCGAAAAATTACCAGCGTCGAACCGGACTCCACTTATATTTGTACGCTAATTTTTACGTTCAGTTAATGGTAGTGGTGTATTTGTTTTTCACCAAATTTGCCCTGGCTGAAATCCGAAATTTTCACCGTTGTATGTACCAGACATCACTGACATTCATACCCTTAATAATTATGTGCTTATACACGTTTTACACTATTTATTTTACGTACAATGTGTTCATTATTGCTTTACATCATTTATAACTAAGATGGAGAAGTTTGAAAATCTAGCGATGTACAATTACCACACCGTATTATGAAAGGTGATGGAAATTGTCTTTTTTAATATCTATGGTATTGGTATTGATATTTTAATACTGGAACGGGAGCTCAAGAGGTTCGCACTTTAATTGTTCAACAAGTTTGTGTTAATGTAAACAAGTGTGAGTCCGTCGGAGAAGCCGAATAAGATTTTTACATCCACCATATTCCCGTCAAAATATTTATTTATTTTATATAGAATGTTAATTTTGCCGTTAACCAAATTTGCTCCCAATCACCATCGTCGTACCGGACCGTTCAGTTAATGATAATGGTGTTTTTATTTTTCACCAAATCTGCCTCGGCTGAAATCCAAAATTTACAGCGTTGGATCAGACTTTACTGACATTGATACGCGTTTTACACTATTTATTTTACGTAAATACATTGTGTTCATTATTGCTTTACATCATTTATAACTAAGATGGACAAGTTTCAAAATCTAGCGATGCACAAATACCACCAAATACCACATTTTACCACATACCAAAATTTTAATACTGGAAAGGAAGCTCAAAAGGTTCGCACTGTAATTGTCCAACCAGTTGCGGCCAGGTTTTAATAATTTTTGTGCAGTTTAGAAGAAGATAATTATTTGTTTATTCTGAAGATAAGTCAAAATCATCTACATACTGTTCTGTTTGTGAGTTGACTGCAGCAAAAGGAATGGTTCCATTGTGTTTTCAATTTTATCATAACATGATCAGCTAATTTGTAAACTTCGATTTCCCCGAAAATTATCTAAAGTTAATTTCGATTTCCTGGAATCGCTTATAGAACAACTGCGTCTTTGCCTAAAGAGTCTATTCAAGATTTTTCATCTCAGATATCAACCAAGGTATCCTCTTTGTCCAAATCATATTGAAGTACCCGGTCCTGACAACGAAGGTTAATTTCAACAAATTTGTTTATTTTGTGATTGGAAAAGTAGAGTATTCCTGTTTAATTGTATTATAATGTCGATTAGTCAACATCACCACTTTAGTCAACACTGCGTTTATTTAATCTACGTCCGGGCAACGCCGGGTACATTCAGCTAGTCTTATATAGAGGTCAGTGCCTATACCAGATCACACCGACTACTGTAATGACCGCGAGAGAGAGATAACGGTTTTTCTGGAAGTGGGAGCGAGGCAGAGCGAATGTGGGCACGTGACCAATGGCAAGAAATCCATTAGGTTAAATGGGAGTAAATCAAATAAGTTTAATAAAAGTACCCTATCCTAATAAACAGTGAAATACTTTATTTATATTTACAAATTTACATCTAGTATAAACAAGTTTGAACATAAATGAAATAAAAATACATACAAAAGGAACGTGAGAACGCAATTAGAACAAAATAATGTTGCAATATTTTTGTCGCGCCGAGACCGTTGGTTGTCGCCATTTGGTGATTTGGAACAGGAACAATAAATAGGATTGAGCGTGACTGATCTGGGTTTATGGCTAACGACGAAAGCGAAGTCCAGTACAAAAGACCAGTACGTTTCAAAATTCGTAAATTTGTAAATCTGATTGGCAGAAGGATTAGTTAGTAGTGGGATGATTGTGCTCTATAAAACGGATGTTTAGAGGCAGAATCGAGAGTTGTTACCCTAATCGCGAATTGTTCCAATCGCGGTCGCGACCAACACAATAGCCCCAGGCGCTTTGTAATTCCTGACAAATTTATCTCATCATATTAATATACATATTAATTAAGATCAAGTCTTTTATTTAACATCAAAAGTAAAAGAAAGTGCTACAGTTTATCAGAAGCGGGATTCTAATTGTGCGTGTCGGCGTGGATCAGTAATCGAAAGAATCGTGTGGAGAAGTTAAGTGTCGGATAGGTGTGCCAAGAGGATATCTGTCAGTGTGCGAAACGAGCAGTTGGAGCTGTACGACGTTGTCGCAAGTTTGTTATAAGAGCAAAAAAGTTGCCGGTACTTGTAACAAAATGGCAGATGGTGGCGAAGAAAATCCGACAATTGAAGAAAATGGAAATGTGAGGGAGCCTCGTTATTTCCGCAACGTGCACGAAGTTTTACCAGATTTTGATCCTGTCAAGGGTAACCTCTCAATAAGTCAATGGATCGACAAAATTGAAGAACATGGCGAGATATATGACTGGGACGATATCTCCATGAGACATTTCGCGTTATCGAAGTTGTGCGGTGTCGCGAAATCGTGGCGGGACAGTTTGCCGAGAAAAGTGCGAAATTGGCAAGATTGGTGCAAATTGTTACGCGAAAATTTTCCGTGCGACGAGAGTGAAGTGATAGTGAGGCTTGAAGCGCAAAATTACAAGAGAACATCAAACCAGGATATAGTAGAATATTTCTACGAGAAGCTTGCAAAGTGCAACAGGGCTAAGATGAGCGAAAAAGAAGCAATCGAATGGATCGTACATGGATTAAACAACTTCAAGTTCAGGGATCATCTTGGACCATTAAGTCGGTACAAGAAGCCGTACGAATTGCTACCAGACATCAAAGCGGCAAGTACTTACATAAATGATAGATTTAAAGAAAAGTCATCTTGGAAAGATTTTAATGGTGGTACTAATCAGAAAAAGAATTCTGAGAATTACCAAAATAATCAAAAAATGAGCGCCGCAAATGATGACAGAAATAAAAATAGAACTAGAGAGATTGTTTGTTTTAAATGTCAGAAGAAAGGTCATTATGCAAGAGACTGTGGAAGGCAGAAAACCGAGCAGGCTGTAGTTAGCAGTTCTAGTAACGGAAATCCTGCAGTTTTGCAAATTGGAAATGACACTCATGGCAAGTACTTTAAGGATGCATTCATCAATGGAAAGCCTACGAAATGTTACGTTGACCTAGGCAGCAGCTGTGTTGCCATTCGTCATGACATATTAGAAGAAATGGGTCTCGCGTATTACGAGACTGACCTAGAACCTTTAGTTGGGTATGGTCAGGGAGTCGTAAAACCAATGGGTCTAGTCACCGTAAATCTAACAATAGACGGAGTGTCTGCAAAGGTCAAAGCACATGTGGTTCCAAACGAGAGTCAATTGGTACCTGTGTTGGTAGGTCACCCCTACACTGAACAAAGTCATGTGTTCATCTTGAGCACCAGCAATGAATTGAAGATCAACACAGACATTTCGGAACTAATGGATATTAAGTGTGAAGAATTGAAGAAGTCGAAGATTTCTACTTGTGAGTCAGCGCTGATTCCAGACAATTCTCTTGGACATTTGAACATATTGTCTTCTTTCAAAAACACTACCCTATGTGTTGAAGGAGGAATGCGGGAAAAAGGACAAGTTATTCCCAGATGTTTAATAACCACAGATGAAGAAGGAGAATCTGTTTTACCTGTTCTAAATGTTTCTGGCAAAACACTTAGATTTAAGGAAGGTGACACCATCACGAGAGGAGAAGTTTGTGAAATGGATGTTCCAACACCAAGACAACGACCACAATTAAATGAGCAACCAGTGACATTTGAAGAAATCAATACAGATCTGAATCGGGAACAAGCAGAAGATGTTGTGAAATTGCTGAATGAACAGAAGCATCTAATTGCTCGAGAGATGAAAGAAATTGGTTTAACGGATAGTTTGAGTCGAAATCCATCGGAAGCAGCTGAAGAAGTGGAACTTGTGGGCTTACCTGTGATGGGAATTACTATAAACACCGATTGGATCGCAGCTCTGCAAAGAAATGATGAAGAAATCTTGGCCGTGAAGAAGAGACTGGAAGATGATGACGCAGAATTACAGGGAAAGTTTACATTGTACAAGGGGCGTGTTTACAAGATAAAGAAAGGGATATGGAGGCTCTACGTTCCTAAGGATGTGAGATGCGAACTCGTCATGGAAGCTCATAAGTCGTTGATGCATTTAGGAATCGACAAGACGCTGAGTAAGTTGAAAGAATGTTATTACTTTCCGAAGATGCGAGAATATGTTGGTAAATATATAAACAGATGCCTTAACTGTTTGTACTATAAAACACCAGTGGGAAAAAGACCAGGGTTTTTGCACCCGTTAGACAAGGGTAATGCACCCTTTCAATGTGTACATATTGATCACATAGGACCTTACGTTGCGACGAGAAGTAAGAATAAATTTATTATTTCTATAGTCGACGGATTCAGCAAATACGTAATGTTGAAAGCTGCGCGTGACACGGGATCGGTTTCAGTTCTTAAATTTTTGGCGGAATTTATGTCTTGCTTTGGAAAACCGTTGAGAATAATTAGTGATCGAGGGACCGCTTTCACGTCAAATAATTTTGAAGAGTTCTGTAAGAAGAATGAGGTACAACATGTCAAGGTAGCCACGAGCACGCCACGGGCAAATGGGCAAGTCGAGAGGGTCAATACCGTAATCACTACGTGTTTGGCTTCGTCGACAGACAAATTAGAAGGTGACGATTGGGATGAAAAACTCTATCAAGTGCAATGGGCAATAAACAATAGTGTGCATCGTGTGACAAGACGGACGCCACACGAAATCGTTTTTACACACAAAGGATTCGGCTTATCAGAGAATCCTCTTTCTCAAGAAATATTGGCATTGAATGCAGAAATTGGAAGTGAACAACAACAAGCTGATGTGGAAGAATTGTTGAAGAAAAATCAAGATGTAATGAAGGCACGTTACGACAAAAATAGAAGAGAAGCACCGAATTACAACGAAAATGATTTAGTGTTAGTTCGGAGTGAAGCAGCAAGCACTGGTCAAAGTAAAAAGTTGGTTCCAAAATACAGGGGACCATACGAGGTGGTTAAGAAGTTGGACAAGGATCGCTATCTAATTCAAGACATCGGAGGCGAAAGACAAAGTGCTAAGTTGTATAAGGGCATCATTGCGGTCGATCGTCTGAAGTTAGTGCCTAAGGATAACCAAGTGGATGAGTGAAAAAAAAAAAGCAGAGTAAAGTGCGCGAGTGTGACCCGTGTGCTTCAAAGAAGATAGGATTTAAGCAGAACGTATAATAATGTTTGATTTGTTTTTATGTTATGTTTTGTTATTGTCTCTATACTTATTGCTAGAATTATGGCAGCCATGTACTAATTTTGTTGTTGTATTACTTGTATTGTTTATAGTTGCTAAGGATTAGTTTGTTGAAACATAGTGTGTGTAGTAAAGTTGTGACTAGGATAGGTCATGATTCTCGAGGTCGAGAAAAAGTCAGGAAAGGCCGAAACTGTTGCAATATTTTTGTCGCGCCGAGACCGTTGGTTGTCGCCATTTGGTGATTTGGAACAGGAACAATAAATAGGATTGAGCGTGACTGATCTGGGTTTATGGCTAACGACGAAAGCGAAGTCCAGTACAAAAGACCAGTACGTTTCAAAATTCGTAAATTTGTAAATCTGATTGGCAGAAGGATTAGTTAGTAGTGGGATGATTGTGCTCTATAAAACGGATGTTTAGAGGCAGAATCGAGAGTTGTTACCCTAATCGCGAATTGTTCCAATCGCGGTCGCGACCAACACAATAGCCCCAGGCGCTTTGTAATTCCTGACAAATTTATCTCATCATATTAATATACATATTAATTAAGATCAAGTCTTTTATTTAACATCAAAAGTAAAAGAAAGTGCTACAATAATAATGTTTAAATTTGAACATACTCAGACTTTACTGTGCGTCGTAGCTAAATTGAAACACTTAGAATGTGGCGAGTTCTTTTCTCACGAAAAGATGTAAATAAATCGGTCTATATTATTTAATCGTCAGTGGACCTAACTAAACTCCTAACAAAACTTTTATCAGCATAGAATTACAAAGTTGCCAAATTGACATTTCCAATATTACCTATGTTCTATTACGGTTCGTTGACTTCCGGCTGGAGGGCTTTTCAATTTCCCATGAACTGTCAATGATATCAACAAAACACACATTACCAGGTCTCACATTACCTAACCTAATTTGCGACTATATTTACGAGATCATCGTATAATCTAGGATGGTCCAATTTTGTTGTGTGCGTTATTGTACCAATCGGCAATTGCGGTATAGTGGAATTAGGTTCCATTCATTTCCGAAGTGCGAAGATCTAAAATTGAAATGGCTTTATGCCACAAAACGTTTTAGCATTCTGTAGCGGCCGCGACCTTCCTACGTCGCAGGCCCCAGCTGCAAATTGTAAAAATGTACATACTCAAATAAACAAGTCATGCCGCCTCCAATTTCCAACCCGGTCAGAAATCCATCTCAACATGACCGTGAGAACAACCCTGTTTCACCCTTCTTCCTTCAACACCAAATTTCCATCGTTTCCAACTCAAAACACCAGTCAGTCCAAGTCCAGCTCTACGACAACACCTTCCACGGCACGACGCCCAAAACGCAAAAGCTGTTTTTGATTGTACTCCTTGCGCTCAACAATATCGCCCGCGCTAAACACCCACAATTCCAAAAAGAAATGGAGAAATCCCCACAATTCGGTGAATAAATCAACAAAGGTAAACTATTTTGTTACTATACTTAACTTAAGGTTGGAAACGAATGAGTAAAACCATTGATTATATATAATCAATGGTAAAACCTATGCTTACGAATTTCATGACTTTACGAGAATTAGGGAATTTATCGTAAATGTTGCATACATATATTTGTAGATAAAAAAATTATCTGTGTTTCTTGGTAAAAAATTTCCAAATTGGGGGCAAAACAATTTCATAAACTCAAAAACTGTAAGCAAAAAAATGAAAATTTTTGAATAGAAATTTGCTTACCAAGAGACATTAAGGCACCTTTATAGATCACAGATCTGCAATTGTAAATGAAAAGTATTTGTATATAACAACAATATTCATGTAACAGTTTCTAATACCATTACTAGTCAATTTTCATCCGCAAGAGTTCAATGACATTAAAAGAGATGGCGCTGTTTAATTGTGCCATTCTGCTATGGTCTAGTTTACCCACTTGATAGCAGCGCCACTGCAAGAATCGAAGCGACCACATCGGCAGCGCCCGACGCCTAGCCGAATGGACCCGAACCGGTCTTATATGGTTTTGGTACAGCAGAAGTGGACCCGCTACCCAGAATCCAGAGAGATTACGAGTTGGGTTGGGAACGGACACTTGTGATCAACCAATCCATTAGAGTAGTCGATTATTATTGAGTTATATTAAATTCATACTAATTGTTTATTGAGTTGTCAATATACGTGTATAATTAGTGTTGAATTTGAATTCGCCGCGCCCCCCCCCTAACACACTGACCTGTATATAGAAATGGATGAGCAATCGTGTAAGTGAAAAGTGAGGCAAATTGAATCTGCGTCAGAACCTAATGAGTTTGCGCACTAAAGTTTTAGAAAGGCGGTTGCTTAAATTTAACAAGATGGCTAAAGCTGTATGAAACCGTTATGGAACTATTCAAAAAAATTAAACCATTAAAAATGAAGAAAATTGAAAACTGTCCACTTACACCTCGAAAAGGCCCTAATTAAACAGTAAAATCTGAAAATGCGGCCAAATACTCAAAACACATGGCGTTCAAAATTATAAATTCCTGTAAAATTCCTTCCAACATTACAGATTCCTGAAAAAATACTATAAAAGAGCCATGCGACTGCTGCACACGTAACGGCAAACACCTGCACTACTTCAAAAATGATCAAATGCGCATGTTTCTCAGGTTCCGACGGTATATTGGATGGCTCGTAATGGTCACAAAAATTTCTCGCGCATTCCAATGTTGTGCTTATCCATCTTATATAGAGGTCAGTGAGTTTACCAGAGCCTGCGTGACGTCACAAATATTAATGAGGTCACATCCGATCACGTTTAGGGCCGCTTTTCAATCGTTGGTTTAGTTCTAGTTAGTAGGTTTCTCTGGAAATGTTTGCAATTTAACCAATCAAAATGCTGCATTTTTAGTTTAACCAGAGGTTTAACTTTAACCAACGATTGAAAAACCGGCCCTAAGAGTGTTTTTCCCATAGCTTCGGCGCGCTTTTGAAGTACTGCTAATAGCGAAAGTTAACGGAAATAATGTACTCCATTGTCTCTTTCTTGTTAGAAATAATGTATATGTTGTCTTTATTTAAATGAGACTGCTTTATATGGGAACAATTATAATTTTTAAAGTTATACATCCGTACGTAACGAAGTCGCAGAACCAAGTGCTTACATCTGACTGCACAACATATAAATGAGGAAACAAATTCAGGCGCCTTTACATGTAAAATTGCGCCGTTGCCCCTAGTAACGCAAATTATACTAGCGTAAATTTTATTTTTAATTAGGGCCTGTAAGCCGATCATGGTATTACTTTTAAATCAAAACATAAAAAACGTATGGTACACACCATGATGACAGACAAACCTACACCCCAGATTCCGATGGTTTTTGTTTTTTTTAACAAATATCAATAAATAAATCCCTTAAATTATAGTGGCAATTTTATGGATTCTGTACGAATATATACGAATAATATCAAGTCTGTTATAAATTGGATAACTCGCTAACAATAACTCTTCGACTCCCTCCCTGCTCATTACACACTGACTGCTCCACACCTTGTTCATCTCTCCCGAGCCAGCCAGACATTTCCGATTTTAAAAATTAACATAATTATACTGCGTTTTTTAACAAAGTAAAATAATAAATAAGATGTTTAGGTATGTCGGACTCTCGTATAATATTTTTTCAATATCAATAATTTATATTTATGTCTTTTGGTCAGACGTTTGACGTTTTCTATTTTGCGAAGCGTTATTTCAAGAATGTGTTTGATTCGCAGTTCTAAACTTGATCTGCACTCCAACAAAAAAAAATATACAGGGTGAGTCATTAGTGGGGGATCGGTCCATAACTCCTTAACCATGTAAGATAGGAAATTTTTTTTACTACAATTTGTACACCGTTTCCCAGGCTGTACAACCTAAAAATATTTTAATGTATACAGGCGGTTCCAAAACTACCGCATGCTATACAACTTTGATTTTTCAAATAGAACTACCTATATTTTATTTCTCCATTAGAACCCCCTTTCACATAGATTTATGGTGATGTAAGATATTTTACATTTTGAATCACCGTTATCAAATTATAATTTTTTTTTTACATTTTTTGTCATTTACAGAGGTATACTTAAAAATTTACTGAGAGGTCGTTTTAGCAGCTAGAAGGCTGAAGGTTGGTATAAATATGAAGAAAAGATTGCTCTTTACGCCAGGCATGCAAAATATAATTTTTACTATACAGGGTCTGCAATAATTCGTGTCGCATTATACTATTTTCAAATAAGCTTAACTTTAGTTTTTTAAATGGCACCCCCTATATTTTTGTATTCCATCGAATGCGTCTGTAGTCTGGCTACGTTTTTTATTAAGCTTGTTCTATAGCTAAAATTTATAATTTACGAGATATTTGATATTTTTGGCTGTGATACAGATTGAGCCAAGATAAAGTAGATAGTGTGCCATGAAAACCATGTTAATCATTTTAACTCACATTTCAACACTGCACAGTTGTGTCGTCACCGACATGTCATTTGATTATCCATTCCATTATCCACAATTAATTCGATTTTACAAGAACAAATTGATTTGATTTATTGTCTGAAATTAAGCGAAACAACCAAAGAGAACATGAAAATAATAATCTAAAATGCATTTAGAAGCGTTTGCCAGCAAATTTTACGAAATATTGGAAAATCATTCACCCACCGCGTGAAAGTGTGCACTGAGAGGTGGCCGCAACATTGAATATATTATTTAGTTTAGCTTACTTTATTGAATTTTTATATTTATTTCTTTAAATGTTTATTTGTTGATTTATTTAACGTTGAGCGTAAATTCTTGCCGCCAGCAAAGGATTTATTTCGCCTTCTTCCAGACAATAAATCATATCGATTTGTTCTTGTAAAATCGAATTAATTGTGGATAATGGAATGTATAATCAAATAACAAGTCGGTGATGACACAACAGTGCAGTATTAAAATGTGCGTTCTATGATTTCTATGATTTCCATGGCACACTATCTACCTTATCCTGGCTCAATCTGTATCACATCCAAAAATATCAAATATCTCGTAAATGATGAATTTTCGCTATAGAACAACCTTAATAAAAAACGTAGCCAGACTCCAGGCGAATTCGATGACATACAAAAATATAGGGAGTTCCATTTAAAAAAATTAAGTTAAGCTTATTTAAAAATAGTATAATTTGACACAAATTTTTGCAGAGCCTGTATAGTAAAAATGATATTTTGCACATCGGGCGTAAAGAGCAATCCTTTCTTCGTATTTATATCAAACTTCAGCCTTCTAGCTGCTAAAACAACCTCTCAGTAAATTTTTAAGTAAACCTCTGTAAATGACAAAAAATGTGGGAAAAAATTGATAATTTGATAACGGTGATCCAGAATGTAAAATGTGTTATATCACCATAAATCTATGTGAAAAGGGGTTCTAATGGAGAAAAAAAATACTGGTAGTTCTATTTGAAAAAACAAAGTTGTGTAGCAATTATGAGTTTTGGAACATTCTGTATACGTAAAAATATTTTGGTGTACACAACCAACGGTGTACAAATTGTCTTTAAAATTTTTTTGTATCTTACATGATTTAGAAGTTATGTACCGATCCCTCACTAATGACTCACCCTGTATAAAACAGGAAAAGAGTCCAACGTGTGAGGTAATTATGAGTCATGAACAATTGCAACTCTGTCTAGGCGCCAGTGGTATAAGTCGTTATTTGCGGATTGTTTGCAGATTTTTCTTTGCAGATTGTTGTTTTCAGATTGTTCTTTGCAGATTTTTTTGTGTTGTTGTCTGAAGTGTATTGTTGTAATGCCGAAAGCTCGCGTTTATGCAAGCAGGAAAAGAAAATTGTCCTCACATGGAAATTCTTCTTTCTCCAAAAAACAAAATGTTCATTTTCATCTTAAAAATAAACATATGGGCGCTAGGTAAGGGCATTTTTTATATATACCTACTTAAAAAAACTAAAGAGTGGTGCTGGTGATTTCGTTGCGTTCAATGTGTTGTAAAATTAAAACATTAAAATTAAAAATTATTGTTAATATTTTTAATGCAAACAGTGAACGTCAACCTGATACTACCCAAGATTCTCCAACTGTTGATTTTGAAAGAAAAAAAAACCTTTAGAAGGAAATTTTATTAAGAATTCCACTCTAGAGATCTCCAAAACGTGAGTTATTTTGAAAATGGTTCGCCTTGATAGACACACAAAAAATTGCCGCCTCCAATTTCCAACCCGGTCATAAAACCTCTCAAGATTAGTGTAAGAAACACCCTGTTTCACCTTTCTTCCTTCAACACCAAAATTACAATTTTCCAACTGAAAAACCTCAGTCAGTCCTAGTCCAGCTCCACAACACCATCGTCCACGGCACGACGACAAACGGTAGTTGCTGACTTTTACTGCAACTCCTGCGCTCATTATATCGCCCGCACTAAACATCCACATTATAATAATTATAAATACACAACAAATAATAAGTAAGTGAAAAATAAAGAATATGATTATTTATTGGCGCTGTGTTTTTATTTACTACTCAGTTTCTTAGATAATGATGTTATTTTACGTTCAATTTTGATATTTTTCACATAAACAAACACAAATCATACTTTTATCTAGAAAAACATGTATGCAACATATACGAAAAATTACATAAGTACTTTTCATAAAATCATGAAATTCGTAAGCTCTGCATAGTGAAAGTTTTACTAATTCGTTTCCAACCGTGTTGCCTTCAAATTTTAGAAGTTAAAAAAATGAATTCCTCTTTGAAAAAATATTTTAAATTTAATAAATTAAATAAATAATTAAAAGTTTAGAGCGGCTGCCGCCAAAACTTCCACGTCGCCCATCGGCTTGATAAACCGAACAATCGGCAAGTGTGTAAACGGGTTTTGGGAACGAACGCCGGAATGCAGTCGCGAATGTCAGCGAGTGACGAGGCGAACCACGAGCGCAAATGTGTTGTAAAAGCTACATTTTAGATTATTTTTACCAGCACCATCTATGATTATTTTTAATTGGCTTACAAGTGTGAAACTGAGCTAAATAAACTGGCATTGAACTAGTATCGACCTCTATCGGCCAAGAAAAATTTTTGTTTGTCGTGTTCGACCCTTAAGGTTTTCGATAGAGGTCGATACTAGTTCAATGCCAGTTTATTTAGCTCAGTTTCACACTTGTAAGCCAATTCAAAATAATCAGATGGTGCGTGGTAAAAATAATCTAAAATGTAGCTTTTACACATTTGCGCTCGTGGTTCGCCTCGTCACTCGCTGACATTCGCGACTGCATTCGGCGTTCGTTCCCAAAACCCGTTTACACACTTGCCGATTGTTCAGTTTATCAAGCCGAGGAGAATGGGCGACGTGGAAGTTTTTGCGGCAGCCGCTCTAAACTTTTAATTATTTATTTAATTTATTAAATTTAAAATATTTTTTCAAAGAGGAATTCATTTTTTTAACTTCTAAAATTTGAAGGCAACACAGTTGGAAACGAATTAGTAAAACCTTCACTATGCAGAGCTTACGAATTTCATGATTTTATGAAAAGTACTTATGTAATTTTTCGTATATGTTGCATACATGGTTTTCTAGATAAAAGTATGATTTGTGTTTGTTTATGTGAAAAATATCAAAATTGAACGTAAAATAACTTCATTATCTAAGAAACTAAGTAGTAAATAAAAACACAGCGCCAATAAATAATCATATTCTTTATTTTTCACTTACTTATTATTTGTAATGTATTTATAATTATTATAATGTGGTTGTTTAGTGCAGGCGATATAATGAGCGCAGGAGTTACAGTAAAAGCTTTGTATATATATATATATACAAGGGTAAAAGTCAGCAATTACGGTTTGTCGTCGTGCCGTGGACGATGGTGTTGTGGAGCTGGACTAGGACTGACTGAGGTTTTTCAGTTGGAAAATTGTAATTTTGGTGTTGAAGGAAGAAAGGTGAAACAGGGTGTTTCTTAAACTAATCTTGAGAGGTTTTATGACCGGGTTGGAAATTGGAGGCGGCAATTTTTTGTGTGTCTATCAAGGCGAACCATTTTCAAAATAACTCACGTTTTGGAGATCTCTAGAGTGGAATTCTTAATAAAATTTCCTTCTAAAGGTTTTTTTTTCTTTCAAAATCAACGATTGGAGAATTTTGGGTAGTATCAGGTTGACGTTGACTGTTTGCATTAAAAATATTAGGTAACAAAAATTTTTATTTTAATGTTTTAATTTTACAACACATTGAACGCAACGAAATCGCCAGCACCACTCTTTAGTTTTTTTAAGTATATATAAAAAATGCCCTTACCTAGCGCCCCTATGTTTATTTTTAAGATGAAAATGAACATTTTGTTTTTTGGAGAAAGAAGAATTTCCATGTGAGGACAATTTTCTTTTCCTGCTTGCATAAACGCGAGCTTTCGGCATTACAACAATACACTTCAGACAACAACACAAAAAAATCTGCAAAGAACAATCTGAAAACAACAATCTGTAAACAAAAATCTGCAAACAATCCGCAAATAACGACTTATACCACTGGCGCCTAGACAGAGTTGCAATTGTTATTTATTATTTTACTTTGTTAAAAAACGCAGTATAATTATGTTAATTTTTAAAATCGGAAATGTCTGGCTGGCTCGGGAGAGATGAACAAGGTGTGGAGCAGTCAGTGTGTAATGAGCAGGGAGTCGAAGAGTTATTGTTAGCGAGTTATCCAATTTATAATAGACTTGATATTATTCGTATATATTCGTACAGAATCCATAAAATTGCCACTATAATTTTAGGGATTTATTTATTGATATTTGTTAAAAAAACCAAAAACCATTGGAATCTGGGGTGTAGGTCTGTGGAATATCGCAGAGCAAATGGACTGTATTTTTACTTCTTTTTTATTACAATAAACTTATTATAACAACTTTACATTATTTCTGGTTCTTTATTACTCGTCGTCGCGAGCTGTGACTTTCTCTTCCGAGGCTTGGTCGAGAAGTGCTCCCCACTCGCCACTGACCAAGCGTTGCGTCCCCGCCGCCATCGTCCCTTGGCGCCACAACTCTGCATTATTGCGAGTAAGGACGTACCATACCGCCGGCCTTGAAATCACAACATTTCAAAACAAACATTAAATTAAAATTGTCTTTGAAGTCCTTGATCTTCTTTCTAATTCGGTAAAACACACAGTTTTTTAATGGAGCGTTTTAAAATTGTACCGTTTGATAATCGCACTGAAACTACGCGAACTATCTTGTCTTCACCAGGGTGTAATTCGTGTACTCGCGCAAGAGCCCACTTAAACGGCGGCTGATTGTCTTCTTGCATTAACACTAACGATCCCACCTTGAGTAACGTTGGAAAGTCCTTTTTCCATTTAAGGCGTTGCTGCAGTTCCGTTATGTATTCATGGCTCCACCGTTTCCAAAATCGTTGGACGATGCCTTGTAGACGCCGGAAGTGTTCCAAACGGTTCTCCGGGATGTTCAATACGTTTGCCTCAGGTGTAGTCGAAAGTGGACGTCCAATTAAAAAATGAGCAGGTGTTAGAGGTATCAAGTCTGTTGGGTCAGAGGATAAGGGATATAGTGGCCTCGAGTTAAGAATGCCTTCTATCTGAATCAATACCGTCATCATATCCTCATAATGCAAAGAAGTGTTACCGATCTCGCGTGTTAAATGTCGTTTGACGCACTTCACGTTGGATTCCCAAATACCTCCAAAATTTGGCGATCTCGCCGGAATGAATTTCCACGTTATTCCTTCTTTCGACATAGCGTTTGTAATATTTTCATTCTCGACTTTAAAAAATTGTAATAGTTCCCTATTAGCGCCCACAAATGTAGTTCCGTTATCTGACATGATGACTGAGGGTCTTCCGCGTCGTGCCATAAATCGTTTGAGGCATGCCAAAAAACACCTACTTGTCAGATCAGTTACCAACTCTAAATGAATAGCCTTGGTGGCTAGGCAAACAAAAAGACAAATCCAAGATTTGGTTAATGAGGGTTTTCGAGACTTCCTGTCCTTTAGCAGAACAGGACCGATGTAGTCACAACCAGTATTCTCGAAGGGCATGTACTGATTAACTCGTTCAGGTGGTAAATCGCCCATTAAATACTTACACGGTCTTGGGGATGCTTTAAAGCAAGTGATGCATTGATGTACAATCTGTTTTGCAATGCTACGTCCCGAGGTAGGCCAAATTTTTTGACGTATCGAATAAAGTAATTGCTGAGGACCACAATGTAACAATCTAATGTGCTCATTTCGCAAAATTAAGCTGGTAAGTTTGTGTTTGTGGCTAAGCAAAATGGGGTGTTTCATCTCGTATGAAATGTCAGCGTTGGCTAACCTACCACCGACTCTTATCAAGTTATCCTTTCCTATGAATGGATGTAACGATAGAATATTGCTACGGCTACCGAGCTGCAATTTCTTCTTCAAAGTCGAATATTCTACCGGAAATGACTGGATCTGGGCAATTCTTAATAAAACGGTAAAGGCGTTTTTTTGTTCCTGAACACTCAAAAGGCTTGATTCAGGACCTTCAAATTCACGCTTTTTACGACGTTCTATTTTTGACCGGCAATTGTTAACAAAGCGTAAACAATAGGCTGTAATTCGTTTTAATTTGTCCAGATCAGAATATTTATCAAAAATATTAAAATCATTAGATTCCGTTAACAAATTGGAAACAATTCTTTGTTCAGGAACGTCAATTTCGGGAATGTCGTCATTTAATTCCGCATCGTTAACGTTTAGAAACTCCGGACCATTCCACCAAATTGTATTTGTTGAAAGTTGCGTAGCTGTGGAGCCTCTAGAAATGCAATCCGCGGGGTTATTTTGTGAACGAACGTGGTGCCACTGATCACCGTCCGATTCCTTATTTTCTACGCTCATGCAATGTAATGCAACCGATGCCTTCTTTGCAGAATTCGTTTCTGCTTGATCAAACTGACCGCCGATTATCCATCCCAGTTTGGTATTTTGGATAATTAAACCATTTTCCAGTTTCAACTTATGCGGCAAAAGAAGGTCGTAAAACAGACCGACTCCGCAGAGTAAGTCAATTTCGCCCGTTTCGTTGAATGTTGGGTCAGCTAGATTTATGTTTTCCGGAATATTAAAATTAGTCGCGTCAAAACTCACATTCGGTAATGGTTGGGTGATTTTATTTAAGATTAGGCACGTCATATGTTTTGCGAAGCTGTCGTTTCTCGCCCGTATGTCGATCTCGGTTTTGTGTTTTACAGGAATCGAAGTCTCGCCGCCTATACCCGATAAGGTGAAGTTAATCGCGGTTTTCTTTAGATTTAAGGCGAAGTTACCGTTTTGACTCAGGTCGGCTTTGCAGTGGGTGCAGCAATTCCCCTCCACATTTAATTGTCATGTTCAAGCAAGGACGTACGGTTTGATTATTATAACGTGACAAAGTGAGAAGTTGGTATTATTTGAGACGTAGCATTCTGCAGCCGTAATTTATCACTTATGGAGGTGTCCGATTGGTGTTTTAAAATCTGACAGCCAGGTCTCAAATCCACGTCTGTGTCCACGTGGACTGTTAACTAGAACTCATTATGATAAGCCTCCCGATAAGAATTATATCGCAGAGATATACACTTTCATACATTCGCCTTCGACATGAGCTTCTTGTTCACATTTTATGCAGGATTTTTTATTACAAAATGTTTTACGAATCAATGGAACAATCAATTTTGCAACAAAACATTTTATTTCATTTTCTCAGTTGATACACATATCTGTAAATACTTGATAATCTACTTGATAATCTCTTTTAGCAAATGCTCTGAATAAAATGTTTTCAGCTTAGGTAGAATTTCACCCTTCCAAAACTCTTCATCTCGTTCAATCTAAAAAAAAATGTTGATACACATATCTGTAAATACTTGATAATCTACTTGATAATCTCTTTTAGCAAATGCTCTGAATAAAATGTTTTCAGCTTAGGTAGAATTTCACCCTTCCAAAACTCTTCATCTCGTTCAATCTAAAAAAAAATGGTGATCCCGCAACCTGAAATAAGGAAATTTGGACGCTTACATATAAATCGATTTTTTCACTAAACGTGTAAATTATGTATCATAAGTAAATTTACTTACCGTTTCATTCTGTTTTTCATGCTGTTCCTTTGGTAAGGCCTTTTCTGTTTATCCATTGTATTATAGGTATAGTGTCCGTATGCACTCACAAAACTGTCTCTGTCACTAATTTATCTAAACTAACTAAAGTAACTATCTAACTATACCTAACTAAAGCACGAAACTAAACTAAACTACTATTACTAACTATAACTGCTCTAACTAAACTAACTGCAAAATCTAGCGAATAACCAAAACATCCAAAACACAAACACAACACCTCTAACCCGAAAGAAAGAATACAATTGTGAGCAGGTTAGCACTTAGGTCGACAGTGAAATAATTTTTATCCAAATCTTTCATGAACTCTGCATCGTTGCATTCTGACTTTTGCAAAGAATTTGCACTGGTGATATACTGAATCCTTATCAAAAACTTATCGGTATACGACTGGATCCTGTTTCATAATATGATACCTTTACTGAAGCCGACTCCGTACGCACCTCCTACAAGCCTTATTCGAGAAACGCCTTCACCCATGTTTTACGGAGATTTATTTATAATGCCATTTCCGAAATATTTGCTTTACACAAAAGTTTGTCATTTTAAACTATTTCTAACGATGGTAAAAATATCAGTACATGACTATTTTCTATAAAAAAATTTAAATGAATATTTATTTTTGTTAATAATAATAATTTCGAAAAAGGGGCCCTGTGGTCATATGCAAAAATATTTCAAATACAAACTGTTGCAATATTTTTGTCGCGCCGAGACCGTTGGTTGTCGCCATTTGGTGATTTGGAACAGGAACAATAAATAGGATTGAGCGTGACTGATCTGGGTTTATGGCTAACGACGAAAGCGAAGTCCAGTACAAAAGACCAGTACGTTTCAAAATTCGTAAATTTGTAAATCTGATTGGCAGAAGGATTAGTTAGTAGTGGGATGATTGTGCTCTATAAAACGGATGTTTAGAGGCAGAATCGAGAGTTGTTACCCTAATCGCGAATTGTTCCAATCGCGGTCGCGACCAACACAATAGCCCCAGGCGCTTTGTAATTCCTGACAAATTTATCTCATCATATTAATATACATATTAATTAAGATCAAGTCTTTTATTTAACATCAAAAGTAAAAGAAAGCACTACAGTTTATCAGAAGCGGGATTCTAATTGTGCTTGTCGGCGTGGATCAGTAATCGAAAGAATCGTGTGGAGAAGTTAAGTGTCGGATAGGTGTGCCAAGAGGATATCTGTCAGTGTGCGAAACGAGCAGTTGGAGCTGTACGACGTTGTCGCAAGTTTGTTATAAGAGCAAAAAAGTTGCCGGTACTTGTAACAAAATGGCAGATGGTGGCGAAGAAAATCCGACAATTGAAGAAAATGGAAATGTGAGGGAGCCTCGTTATTTCCGCAACGTGCACGAAGTTTTACCAGATTTTGATCCTGTCAAGGGTAACCTCTCAATAAGTCAATGGATCGACAAAATTGAAGAACATGGCGAGATATATGACTGGGACGATATCTCCATGAGACATTTCGCGTTATCGAAGTTGTGCGGTGTCGCGAAATCGTGGCGGGACAGTTTGCCGAGAAAAGTGCGAAATTGGCAAGATTGGTGCAAATTGTTACGCGAAAATTTTCCGTGCGACGAGAGTGAAGTGATAGTGAGGCTTGAAGCGCAAAATTACAAGAGAACATCAAACCAGGATATAGTAGAATATTTCTACGAGAAGCTTGCAAAGTGCAACAGGGCTAAGATGAGCGAAAAAGAAGCAATCGAATGGATCGTACATGGATTAAACAACTTCAAGTTCAGGGATCATCTTGGACCATTAAGTCGGTACAAGAAGCCGTACGAATTGCTACCAGACATCAAAGCCGCAAGTACTTACATAAATGATAGATTTAAAGAAAAGTCATCTTGGAAAGATTTTAATGGTGGTACTAATCAGAAAAAGAATTCTGAGAATTACCAAAATAATCAAAAAATGAGCGCCGCAAATGATGGCAGAAATAAAAATAGAACTAGAGAGATTGTTTGTTTTAAATGTCAGAAGAAAGGTCATTATGCAAGAGACTGTGGAAGGCAGAAAACCGAGCAGGCTGTAGTTAGCAGTTCTAGTAACGGAAATCCTGCAGTTTTGCAAATTGGAAATGACACTCATGGCAAGTACTTTAAGGATGCATTCATCAATGGAAAGCCTACGAAATGTTACGTTGACCTAGGCAGCAGCTGTGTTGCCATTCGTCATGACATATTAGAAGAAATGGGTCTCGCGTATTACGAGACTGACCTAGAACCTTTAGTTGGGTATGGTCAGGGAGTCGTAAAACCAATGGGTCTAGTCACCGTAAATCTAACAATAGACGGAGTGTCTGCAAAGGTCAAAGCACATGTGGTTCCAAACGAGAGTCAATTGGTACCTGTGTTGGTAGGTCACCCCTACACTGAACAAAGTCATGTGTTCATCTTGAGCACCACCAATGAATTGAAGATCAGCACAGACATTTCGGAACTAATGGATATTCAGTGTGAAGAATTGAAGAAGTCGAAGATTTCTACTTGTGAGTCAGCGCTGATTCCAGACAATTCTCTTGGACATTTAAACATATTGTCTTCTTTCAAAAACACTACCCTATGTGTTGAAGGAGGAATGCGGGAAAAAGGACAAGTTATTCCCAGATGTTTAATAACCACAGATGAAGAAGGAGAATCTGTTTTACCTGTTCTAAATGTTTCTGGCAAAACACTTAGATTTAAGGAAGGTGACACCATCACGAGAGGAGAAGTTTGTGAAATGGATGTTCCAACACCAAGACAACGACCACAATTAAATGAGCAACCAGTGACATTTGAAGAAATCAATACAGATCTGAATCGGGAACAAGCAGAAGATGTTGTGAAATTGCTGAATGAACAGAAGCATCTAATTGCTCGAGAGATGAAAGAAATTGGTTTAACGGATAGTTTGAGTCGAAATCCATCGGAAGCAGCTGAAGAAGTGGAACTTGTGGGCTTACCTGTGATGGGAATTACTATAAACACCGATTGGATCGCAGCTCTGCAAAGAAATGATGAAGAAATCTTGGCCGTGAAGAAGAGACTGGAAGATGATGACGCAGAATTACAGGGAAAGTTTACATTGTACAAGGGGCGTGTTTACAAGATAAAGAAAGGGATATGGAGGCTCTACGTTCCTAAGGATGTGAGATGCGAACTCGTTATGGAAGCTCATAAGTCGTTGATGCATTTAGGAATCGACAAGACGCTGAGTAAGTTGAAAGAATGTTATTACTTTCCGAAGATGCGAGAATATGTTGGTAAATATATAAACAGATGCCTTAACTGTTTGTACTATAAAACACCAGTGGGAAAAAGACCAGGGTTTTTGCACCCGTTAGACAAGGGTAATGCACCCTTTCAATGTGTACATATTGATCACATAGGACCTTACGTTGCGACGAGAAGTAAGAATAAATTTATTATTTCTATAGTCGACGGATTCAGCAAATACGTAATGTTGAAAGCTGCGCGTGACACGGGATCGGTTTCAGTTCTTAAATTTTTGGCGGAATTTATGTCTTGCTTTGGAAAACCGTTGAGAATAATTAGTGATCGAGGGACCGCTTTCACGTCAAATAATTTTGAAGAGTTCTGTAAGAAGAATGAGGTACAACATGTCAAGGTAGCCACGAGCACGCCACGGGCAAATGGGCAAGTCGAGAGGGTCAATACCGTAATCACTACGTGTTTGGCTTCGTCGACAGACAAATTAGAAGGTGACGATTGGGATGAAAAACTCTATCAAGTGCAATGGGCAATAAACAATAGTGTGCATCGTGTGACAAGACGGACGCCACACGAAATCGTTTTTACACACAAAGGATTCGGCTTATCAGAGAATCCTCTTTCTCAAGAAATATTGGCATTGAATGCAGAAATTGGAAGTGAACAACAACAAGCTGATGTGGAAGAATTGTTGAAGAAAAATCAAGATGTAATGAAGGCACGTTACGACAAAAATAGAAGAGAAGCACCGAATTACAACGAAAATGATTTAGTGTTAGTTCGGAGTGAAGCAGCAAGCACTGGTCAAAGTAAAAAGTTGGTTCCAAAATACAGGGGACCATACGAGGTGGTTAAGAAGTTGGACAAGGATCGCTATCTAATTCAAGACATCGGAGGCGAAAGACAAAGTGCTAAGTTGTATAAGGGCATCATTGCGGTCGATCGTCTGAAGTTAGTGCCTAAGGATAACCAAGTGGATGAGTGAAAAAAAAAAGCAGAGTAAAGTGCGCGAGTGTGACCCGTGTGCTTCAAAGAAGATAGGATTTAAGCAGAACGTATAATAATGTTTGATTTGTTTTTATGTTATGTTTTGTTATTGTCTCTATACTTATTGCTAGAATTATGGCAGCCATGTACTAATTTTGTTGTTGTATTACTTGTATTGTTTATAGTTGCTAAGGATTAGTTTGTTGAAACATAGTGTGTGTAGTAAAGTTGTGACTAGGATAGGTCATGATTCTCGAGGTCGAGAAAAAGTCAGGAAAGGCCGAAACTGTTGCAATATTTTTGTCGCGCCGAGACCGTTGGTTGTCGCCATTTGGTGATTTGGAACAGGAACAATAAATAGGATTGAGCGTGACTGATCTGGGTTTATGGCTAACGACGAAAGCGAAGTCCAGTACAAAAGACCAGTACGTTTCAAAATTCGTAAATTTGTAAATCTGATTGGCAGAAGGATTAGTTAGTAGTGGGATGATTGTGCTCTATAAAACGGATGTTTAGAGGCAGAATCGAGAGTTGTTACCCTAATCGCGAATTGTTCCAATCGCGGTCGCGACCAACACAATAGCCCCAGGCGCTTTGTAATTCCTGACAAATTTATCTCATCATATTAATATACATATTAATTAAGATCAAGTCTTTTATTTAACATCAAAAGTAAAAGAAAGTGCTACAATACTGTCAAAATTTAGACAAGATAGCTTCAAAGATAAGCTCTCAATCTTATAGATTTATTTTAGGTGCTGGAAGAAGCGCCTTAAGCGATTCACCAATTTCTCTGTGATGAAATTACTTTGTGAGCCGGGGTCTAATAACATGCGAACCGGAAATCTTGTTTTGTCTCCGACAATATTAACGACGGCGGTTGAAAGGAGCGAAAAGCTGACTAGCCGATTTGACTTCGAAGAATTGCACACTCCGCCGGCCGTAATATTGTGTGATAACAATGTCGCTACATCAGCGTCTGGGGTTTTATGTAAAAGTGAATTGTGTGATTCCTTGCACTGTTTGCATTTTGGTCTTTCACATTTTTCTGCACCATGATTTGGATTAAAACAATTGAAACATAATTTTAGTTTCTTTACTTCATTAACTCGTTCGTTAATATTGAGTTTCAAGAACTCTTGACACTTAAAAATCGAATGATCCTTCTTACAAAAGTAACACTCAAAACTAGGCCTTTGATGGGTCACGAATGAATTCACCTTAGTACCCTTTTCAGTGACTTTAAATCGATAATTATTCTTGTTTTCTTGTGGTTTAAATGCCAATTGTTCTAGTAACTCGCATTTCTCACGCAAAAAACGCTTCATGTCATTCATCGTCGCTTTTTCCCCGGGCCGTTTAAAGGCCATCCAATCACGCTTGGTACGGGTATCTAATTTAGAACTTATTAGATAAATGAGTAAGGTGTCCCAGTGTTCTGTTGGTTCACCCAGCATTTGCAATGAACGCAAATTTTTATTAAATACGTCATTGATGTGTCGCAAGTCTTGCAAGTTTTCTTTTGTCAACGTTGGAATCTCAAATAATCCCTTCAAATAATTAGAAACAATTAATTCCGTATTTTCGTACCGTTCAATTAATGTTGACCAGGCTACGTTATAATTACTTGCTGTTACCGGAATTGATTCTAATAATGCAAGCGCTTCGCCTTGCAAAACTGATTTCAAATAATGGAACTTTTGGATGCTATCCAGACAATTATTATTTTCAATCAATGAAACAAATACATCGCGGAACTCTAACCACTTGTCTAAAGATCCTGAAAACGTGGGTAATTTTAACGTCGGCAATTTTGCCGAAAGAGCAAATTGTATCGGAGTATCTGGAAAGCTCATCGGTGAAGGCGTCGCCGTTGAATTCATTAAATTTTGACCATTATTTCTTACTTCAATTTTAGAAATTACATGCGTTATCTCTGCGAACAATTGATAATAATGAGTCTCAAATTTTTCCCTTTCTGAATTCTCGCGTTCAATTTCCTCATCGTTCGCTTTATTTTCAAACAATTCGGTTTCAATGTTTGATTGTATACTTTCAAAGTTACAAAACGCCTCTTTTAACTTATCGAGTCTTAACTTTAATTGTGTAACAATCGTTTCATCGTGTGACGTCACGTCTAAATCATCAAAGTAGGTCTGAACTCGCGTTAAACTACTTTTCGCGGCACCTCTCTGGAATCTTAACTTATTTAGATTCGCCATTCTTAACTCTTAACCACGGAAAAATGGAAAGGACTCACGGGTTTGTCTTTCTTCCACCTGGAAGCTTCCTGCTGCTCGTCTTTTCTTTTCGGGAGATCCTCGTCTACCTCGAACTCGTTCTGGGCCAGTCGTCGCTGCCACCCAAACTTCTGTGTGAGATCCTCGGATGATCGTCGTCAACCTCGAACTCTCTTCCTGGGCCAGTCGTCGCTGCCACCCAAACTCCTTTGTGAGATCCTCGGATGATCGTCGTCAACCTCGAACTCTCTTCCTGGGCCAGTCGTCGCTGCCACCCAAACTTCTGTGTGAGATCCTCGGATGATCGTCGTCAACCTCGAACTCTCTTCCTGGGCCAGTCGTCGCTGCCACCCAAACTTCTTTTTCTCTGGGATTCACGATCCGTGTCGATGGACCAAATGGAATATCGCAGAGCAAATGGACTGTATTTTTACTTCTTTTTTATTACAATAAACTTATTATAACAACTTTACATTATTTCTGGTTCTTTATTACTCGTCGTCGCGAGCTGTGACTTTCTCTTCCGAGGCTTGGTCGAGAAGTGCTCCCCACTCGCCACTGACCAAGCGTTGCGTCCCCGCCGCCATCGTCCCTTGGCGCCACAACTCTGCATTATTGCGAGTAAGGACGTACCAGTCTGTCTGTCATCATGGTGTGTACCATACGTTTTTTATGTTTTGATTTAAAAGTAATACCATGATCGGCTTACAGGCCCTAATTAAAAATCAAATTTACGCTAGTATAATTTGCGTTACTAGGGGCAACGGCGCAATTTTACATGTAAAGGCGCCTGAATTTGTTTCCTCATTTATATGTTGTGCAGTCAGATGTAAGCACTTGGTTCTGCGACTTCGTTACGTAGGGATGTATAACTTTAAAAATTATAATTGTTCCCATATAAAGCAGTCTCATTTAAATAAAGACAACATATACATTATTTCTACGAATACCTCTACCCAGGATGACGAACTTCCCTATCCCTCAATGCACTAGATTTGCGCCCATTTAATCGAAAGTTCCGCTTCCGGCGGGTAGATGGCGCTACCGCCCCGGAGGCCTGTTTTTGAATTGCGCGTTACGGGAAAACGATTATTTTTGACTTGTTTCTTTGTAATTTACGCCTCTTGTGACTCTTATTGTGCGTGTACATTGCCTATACTATGCCAGGAAAATGAAGAAGTGTTTTGTGCCCGGTTGCAAGACGGGGTACGTCAGTAACTTGAAAAAGTGTAAAGAGCTGGGGGTTGAAAGCAAACGCGTTTTTCGCGTGCCAAGGGTGAGGCAAAACTTATTTGGTCAGCAAAAAATCGTTAGTCAACCAGTACCTATGTTTTATAGAAACAAGACTGGTTTAAAAAAAGGGGAATAGCAGAAACCACGCAAAGATCGTTTGTTGTTGGGGGAAACTTAATGTGTGAGGCGCACTTCCATAAGTCTGATATAAATTATAAATAATGTAGAATAATCATTTCAATATTTAGCGTCTCTACAGTAATTCTGTCTTCTCTTTCTTCTATTCTCCTTGTGTTCATTATTTAATGTTCATTACATTCGAATAATTTATTCAGCTTATTTTTTTGGAATTTCTGGTTTGCCTTCGATCATATTTCCTCTTCATGTTTTCCTTTTTTTAAAAACTCTCCATTATCCTTTCTGAATTTATATTTTAGCATTTGTTCAAGAGGTCTGTCATGTCCTGTTTTACTTTTTCCAAACTTTCTATGTCGTTGTGCTTCTCCACTGTAGTTTTGTTATTGCTTCTACTACCTTCTTTTTTTCTCATTTGCTCATATTTTTTGCTCATCTCATTCACACTTATCTGTGTCATCACCACCAATTTTCCTAAAGTTGCTTTTTTAGTATTCCTTGTTATCGTTCTGTTTCTGCTGCAAAACTTATTTGGCCAGCAACAAATCGTTAATCAACCAGTATGTTTTATAGAAAGCAGACTTGTTTAAAAAATGGGCTTCTGCAATACCACGCAAAGATCGTTTGTTGTCGGGGGAAACTTTGTGTAAGGCGCACTTCCATGAGTCTGATATAATTGTAAAAGAGGCGGAAGAAAGGGTTGCATTGATTAAAAACACCATTGATGATGTGATTGAAAATGCATTAACAACTGAAAATACAAAAATTCAAGCCATATTCGAAAGGCACTGTTATTTTAATAGCCACTCATCTGATATAATATGTGGCTGGATATGTTGCTCGAAAATTAGTGAGATTTACAAAATGTGCTAATCTTTACAAGTAATTCCATCGGAATACGTCTGATGCAGTATACAAGTTCAGCAATTTGAAAATAATGTTTTATTTCCGTAAGAGCACATGCAAAAGTAGGCCTCCAGACACAGAGCGCCATCTAGTGGCAGACAAGAGGAACTTCTAATTCTAGGACAAAAATGGGATCGTGTCAAATGCGTGAGTTTGGCATCCTTGTTAGAGGGATCCGTAATTATTTCTAACAAGAAAGAGACAATGGAGTACATTATTTCCATTAACTTTCGCTATTAGCAGTACTTCAAAAGCGCGCAGAAGCTATGGGAAAAACACTCTTAGGGCCGGTTTTTCAATCGTTGGTTAAAGTTAAACCTCTGGTTAAACTAAAAATGCAGCATTTTGATTGGTTAAATTGCAAACATTTCCAGAGAAACCTACTAACTAGAACTAAACCAACGATTGAAAAGCGGCCCTAAACGTGATCAGATGTGACCTCATTAATATTTGTGACGTCACGCAGGCTCTGGTAAACTAGACCATAACAGAATGGCACAATTAAACAGCGCCATCTCTTTTAATGTCATTGAACTCTTGCGGATGAAAATTGACTAGTAATGGTAATAAAAACTGTTACATGAATATTGTTGTTATATACAAATACTTTTCATTTACAATTGCAGATCTGTGATCTATAAAGGTGCCTTAATGTCTCTTGGTAAGCAAATTTCTATTCAAAAATTTTCATTTTTTTGCTTACAGTTTTTGAGTTTATGAAATTGTTTTGCCCCCAATTTGGAAATTTTTTACCAAGAAACACAGATAATTTTTTTATCTACAAATATATGTATGCAACATTTACGATAAATTCCCTAATTCTCGTAAAGTCATGAAATTCGTAAGCATAGGTTTTACTCATTCGTTTCCAACCTTAACCATTACTGTACTGTACTGTACTGCGTTGGCTGCGAAAGCATTGTGCTTTTACGTTTAAATCGCATGTGAATACACTGTGAATGTATCTTTCGGCAAAGAAATTGTAACCACGAATTTTTAATTGTTGATTTATACTAGTTTTCTTTTCAAAAAAACTCTTTGCACACTCGAAGGTAAAGTTTTTAAATTTTTGAAGGTCTTTACTCCATCTCAAACCTTGATTATCCATAATAACTTTTTATAATAACAACCACAGGAACAACGCTACTCGCAACATGCACTTTTAGGTTAACTGCCACACATAGAAAAGAGAAAAGCTGCCACATTTGGTCTTCACATTTGACAGAAGTTTAACAGGCCCGCCAATCGCAACCGGAAATATATCGGTCATAGTCGAACCATAACAGGTGAATATTGGAAAGGTCCATTGTGCATACATATTTATTACCGGTACCACAGATTACTACAGATGGCAGATCCTAAAAACATTGGTGATTTTAAGTTTGGCACACGGTCATTGTTCCGCTGATCAACCTTTCTAAAATATTTTTATCAAAATGACACTTTCGGTTATACCGAAAGCACCACTTTTTTTTTTTTTGTTATACCACAGATTACTACACATTACACATGGCCACAGACTACTCCAGATGACTGACTCAATGCAAATATTTTGGCGGAATGACCTTTAACGACCTTCAAATTATGTAACAGTTTTCAGATGGCGCATCGATCAAATTTTGCGGCAAATTTAAATAGTTGTTCCTCTCTTTATAGGTAGTAAAAATGCTATTATATTTTAAATATTTTATGATTTACACGTCACACAAACAATTTTATAAAAATAAATTTATTATATTACGTAATTTAAATTAAACAAAATTATACCCAAAATGTTAACAATTACATTTGTAAGATAGGTATAACTTACACGTATGATAATTACTTGGGATTATTATATAATAATGGAAATTTTGAAAGACTTGCCGGACAACCAATAGAGCAACCTGGCGTAGTTCTTCAAATTTATACACAAAAATAAGGAATAATGAAGCCTAATATCTAACGATGCCGAAAAGTGTTTTTGCAAACCCTCCACTTTTGCTTTAGATTGCAATTTTGGACATTTAGAGCTTCTTGCCACAGTTTCGCTCTAGAATTATGTAATCCACCTATTTCGTTTTTGGATACATTTCGAAACGACATGCGCAGCGGGAAATTAACTCCACCCATATTGTTCAAATCTAGTTACTTTCCTTGGCAGAAAATTGACAAGTGACAATTGACAGAAAACTGCAAATTGAAACACAACAACACGCAACAATGAAGAAACACCTGGAAACACCACAGACAACCAATTTATTACTCTACTGCACTGACTCACTGAGTCACCGACCCTTCTTTACTGTTACTCACTTGACTTGAAATTTGACATCGACATGTGTCATGTCATTTGTCAATTTTCCTGCCAAGGAAAGTAACTAAATTTGGAACCAGCCGCGCATGTCGTTTCGTTTGTGGCAAAAACGAAATAGGTGGATTAGATTGCCTGAATTTGTTGTATTAATAAAACATCCTTACCTTTCTTCACTTTTTGGAAAACAATGCAGTTATGTTAAAAACATAAAGAAATGTCAACAACGGTGGTGTTATTAGAGATTGTTGATCGTGTTCCAAGCCAAGTCCCATTACGGGGGATGTAGGGTGCGCCCCGGGAGGCTAACTCAACAAGTGACGCCAATGAAACTCTGCCAAACGTTTCGTCCACAGCTGCGGTGGACATCTTCAGTGTCGGTGTGTTCGTAGTCGAAGTAATCTTCCAGTCACAGTCGCGGGGGCTGTTAGTCTCGCTTTCCCGCCAAAACACAATATCCCGTTGGCTGTGTGAGATGGAAAATTTCGGGGTACCTAAGACTGAGAGAGATAAAGTAATTTAAACGAGTGAGCATGCGCTTTTTCGTAGCGCTTGCTCAGTTCAATTTGACTGATTGTGATTTTTGTTTTTGGGTTGTGTACGACAATTTCCAGTTTTCACTTTTTATTAACCCTTCTCGTGCAATCGCCAACATTTGAAGAATGGGACGCTGCCGTGTCAAAGACTGCAGATCAACCGAAAATCTTCAAATTTTTCCAAAACAATTCATTGTAAGTATTTTAAAAGTTTGTTGATATTAACTAATATTCTTGTAATTTGTTTTTATAGCAATTTATGCAATGGGGAGTGAAGTTCCTTCAACAGATGCCATCAAGACAATTGCTGCAGAAAAACATTTGTGTTTCAAGCGAAAATGGGGAGCCATGGAGGCAAGACATAAGTATTAAAATTATAATTCATACGGTGTTATTATTGTATTGCATGACTTTGCATTGTAAGCTCGGGGGGATCGAGCAGTTCCAAGTGCTAGTTGTAAGATTGTTTTAGGATTTTTCAGTTGTAATCGACGTAGTAATTAATTAGTTATTCTTAATATGATTATGTAGGTTAAGTTCGGGGGTGGTCGAGCAGGGTCAGTTGTAGGATTGTGTTAGGGTTGAGGGAACCACGGTTTTAATCAGCTTAGTAATTAAAATATGTTACTGCATTATATTGTATTCGCTTTATATATACAGATTGTAAGCTCGGGGGTGGTCGGGAGGTCGAGTAGGTCCAGGGGCCTGTTTTCATCATTAAATCTTTACGAATTCCAATGAATATATATGTTGATTATGTTGTTAGATAAATGTATGATTATACTAGACCAGACTGTTCAATTGTTGGCAAACAACTCGTACTAATGATTAACTGTATTTCAGAATTGAATCTTTTACTATGTGTTTTTCTACTTATACTACAGAATTGCTAACATATTTATAATTGTTCTTTAGCACTTACCATCATATGTTAATATACGTATATATATTTTTAATTACTGGTTTTTATTGCATCAAATACCTGCCAAGAATAAAATTGAACAAATTTTGAATGCGGCGCCTGTAGGTCTCACCAACGTTCTTGGGTGTATAGATCTTCTTATATCTTTGGAGGAGTATTGGCTTGTAGCATCTTATCCAAGTGATCATTCTTAAGATGTTGTGGTTCGCAGATCTTAGTGGCTCGGCTGACTAGGGTCTTGATCACAGCTCTTTTTTGGGATGGATGATGGTTGGACTCCTTGTTGAGGTACCTGTCTGTATGGGTGGGTTTTCGATATACCTGGTGGCCTAGGGACCCATCATGTTTCCTGTTCACCAGAACGTCAAGGAACGGTAGGCGACGATCTTTCTCCATCGTGAATTGGAGCCGCAGATTTTGGTTCCCTAATTTTATCATATATCAGACTGTTTTTCACAGCACCGTAATGATGCGGTTTTTCATAATGATCAGGCCGTCAGTTTACAAATATACACATCAAAATTTCCACGCGAACCAAATCGCGGGCAAAGGCTAGTAAAAATAATAAAAGAAGCCATAGTAGACCATGGAATCATTTTGAAAGTGATTAGAGTGTAACAGATGTTCGACCTTGAGTTAGAGACACTTGAATTTTTAGTTGACAACCGTTTAGGAAACGATACGTCAGATACAAGTAGTATTTACTGGTTTCTTTAACACATTCCATCTTCAGACATCGACAGTATTGCTGTGAAATGCCATAAGTATGCCAACGTCAAAGCTCTACACTGTAAATATATAAGAAAAGCTAGATTCCATCACATTACGAGAATTCGTTTTTAATTGTCCGCTCTATAGTTATGGAAATTCAACTTCCCGAAAATTACATATTATTAATCAAGTAGGGGCTGTCATTTGTAAAGTGTCAAACTAATTGTTCAACAGCTTCAACAATGAATCTAAACTCAACATTAATTAAGAAGAAATCGGATGGAAATAACTTTATTCGTCCACGTAAGTTTGTTCTTGCAACAATAAAGCTGTTATTTATGTCGTTCGTAGCTCCGGCAGTCAAAAAAGCGGTGAGGCCGCCCGCTCCTAAAGTTAGAGGCAGTTCGGTGTCCACGCCGTCAACGTCCACTATTTGGGGCCGGAATTCTCTCATAAATAATAGTACTTTGCGCTCTGGTAGCACGACTGTGTCAACTGACGCCGAATCTCACATAATTACTGGTAGTATTCGCATATATTCCCGCAATTATATACCAGTCGCTATTTAGCATTAACGGAAGGCAGAGGTGACGCTAGGTGCGAAGTAGGACTGGCCACGATCGACTTGTCTCTTCCAACTTTAATCCTGTGCCAAATCCCTGATGGACAAGCATACATAAATACTTTGACAAAAATCAACATTCTGAATCCCACACATGTATGCGTCTCTGTAAATCTTATGCCCTATTATAACCGCATTCAGATTGTAGTGCCGTCGACGTTCTTGGAACGCGAAAGCCGCCTGATTGAAGTAATCAAGAAGCAGTTCCCCCAAGTTAGAGTACAGGGCGTTCCTCGAAAAACTTTCAACAAGACGTATGGAATAGACAAGATTCTACAGCTGTGCCTGCCTGCAGTAAATACAATTCGCGTGGGGCTGCAGCACAAGTATGGGAGCCCACTGAACGAACAATTCTATACTTGTTTTTTAGGTTCTATGCTCTCGCAGCCGCCTCGGCTCTTCTATCATTTCTTCAGAATAATCTAAACGTTTACTACTCCACTGCGTCGATTAACGTGATTTACCAGCAATCGGAGGGGTACGCTATAATCGGTGAGGTCAAAATGTGCATTGTACCAACATTTACCTATTTCAATTGTAGATGTAGGTACTGCCGATCGTTTGGAACTCGTCGCTTGTGCGAAACCAGCCCAAGCGTCGCGTTACTCGACGCTTTTCGGAGTTCTGAACTACTGTCAAACTAAACTAGGGTCGCGTCTGCTAAGATCCACGATTTTACAACCTCCAAGTTCCGTTGATATTATAGAGAAGACAACGAACTGCGTGTCAGAGTTGATCAAACACCCACAAATGCTTCTAACCATCCAAGCTATGCTACAACGGCTAAGAAATATAGACCAGTTATTGACTTTAACGACTTTAAATGGTGGCAGCAATGATTGTTCGGTTAAACACCTGAATTATTTATTGACCTTGAACAGCTTAATCGATCTCATTGCACCATTGAAAGACACGATCGATCAATGCCAGCAACCGTTCTTTCATCAACTCAAAGGAACACTGACCAGTGACAACTTCTCATTGATTGCGGAGCAAATAAGAAGGATGATACATCCCTCGGCGCAGTTTGCAAGAGGAGATGCGGGAATCAGTCAAAGATGCTTTGCCATCAAGTCTGGTATCAACGGTTTGTTGGATTTGGTGCGGAAAACCTACTCGGAAAGACTGAATGACATGTCGGAGTACGTGTCTCTTCTGGGAGACAAATACAAGATGTCTTTAACGCTTGCAAATAACAACACGAAGGGGTACCACATAGTGTTCAAATTGAACAAGCAGCAAAAACGCACGATCAAGAAATCCGATCTGCCTGCGGAGTTTGTACAAGTGTACCGTTTGGCCGGAAGCTTTACCATGAAAACTACCGAGTTGATAAACCACTCGACAAGACTGGAAGATATCATGTACGAGATTTTGAAGATAAGTAACAGGTATGTATTTGAAGAGCGATACAGATTATCTCAGATCGATGTTTTAGGATGATCCGCGATCTTTTGGAAGACTTGAAGAAGCATTTGCCGTTTTTTTATAAACTTTGTGAAGACGTAGCACATCTGGACATGCTACAGTCGTTGGCGGAGTCGAGCAGACGTGGGAATTATGTGCGGCCAAAGTTTGGCGAATTTACTGAATTGGTTAAATCGCGCCATCCAATGCTGGAGATGCTGATTGGAGAGCAACGAGTCTCGAACCCGATTGTAAGTAAACGAATTACACATATGTTTTCTACAGTTACTCATAATAATTGAATAGTTGAAGTGAATAAAGGACAAGTGCCAAAATTAAACTTTCTTCAAAAGTGTTCTTTTTCAAAACTTCAGTAACCTTTGATTCTTCGAACTAATTATTATATCAATATGCCTTAGAAGTTTGCTAGTTGGTGGTTTTTATTGTTTTTACTGCTGCAGAATAAAATGATATAATTCTTCTCCTTCCGTTAAAACAGCAATTAATTGGTTTATTGGAGCCAATTTCAGGCACCTCCGTTTCATGTGCCTTGCAAAATCTTTGTCGTAGTAAGAATATGGAGAATATGAAAAGAGAGAGCGCTTGCATTGTCTGTCTTACACGGAGATAACGCGGTAATAATATTGCGGGCGCACTTTCTAGGATCAGCCGGATGCGGAGAGTCTATCCGACTAAGCACTGGGACGCAGCGTCAGCTGTAGTAACTTATTACAAGGTTTGCCTTTGTCATATGAATATGGTGTATGCTCAAGGGGCGATGCATTCAATCCACTCTGCGTGAAGTTCAAATAAGGTCGTTGTAGAAACGGACTATCCACAAAGAGAACTGCTTTCTTCTCTTTTGTGTCAAATTCCTAGCTTATGCAGCATTGGCTTTGGTTGGCTAGTGGTGTAGTAGGAGATACCTTTCTGTTAGTTTGGTTAGAATGGAATTAATGCTCTTCATCTAGAAAAGGAAATTGGACACTCTACAGTAGTCGCCTATGCAAAGTTTCCCAGATTTACATTAGGGCTGGTCGAGAGGGTGAAGTATCCGGGGTTAAAACTGTGTGCGAAGCTCTCTTGGACCGATCATTTGCAAACTCAGATGCGAAGGCGATCGCCACTTTTGGTCGTGTCGTCGCTTTTGAGATTTCTTTTGCAGTCACTTTCTATTATCACATAAGGCACTGTGCTGTGGTTGCATGCTACAGAACCTCAGTCGACCAGGAGGAAGTTGGAGCTGTTCATTCCACTCGTGTGGTTTAAATTAGCCGCCATCAGTTACGCGCGCCCCCACACGAAAAAAAAAGGAGAGACGTGTGAGAAAATGGACGACAAGTCTAACGTTTCTCGACAAAAACGAAAATTCGCAATGTAACGTTAACAGACAATAAAAATAATATACAGTCCGCTTAAAGCATGTGTTTCGACATCACCCCATTCGAACACAAACAGGAGCAAATTTTGAAAATAATGGTCACCGTACTTCTAGAACTACGGCTACTGCAGTTATAGAAGCGCCTCTGGGACTCGAACCACTCAGAGCCTATACGGGGTATTTACAGTCTTCTGATTTTATTTCTATGCGATGATTAAACAGCTTAAAAGAAGGTTATTTACGATTAACAAAACTTGGATATCAAGAGAGATATGATTTTATGAACAACTTATTTTAAAAAAATGCAATTTATGCAAATACTAAATGTTACAAAATGACGAACACCAAAATCATATCTCTCTTAACTCATTAACTTTATTATTGCGTTTTAACGTTAATAATCTTCGTTTAAGGTGTTTACTCACCCCTGAAAAATAAAATCACAAGATCGTAATCAACCCATATAAGCCAGCGTCCAGCAACAGATTGGAATTTTCCGGTTTTGAACAAAAAAGTTGAAAATTCTTACCGAAGTAATAATGATAGTTTTAATTCTCCAGTATCGTTAGAAAGCTGAAAAAATGCCGTCGCTCTGGCGGCATTTTACTCCATTTTCAATATAGTTCCACCCAATTTTTTCTTGCCAACTACCTGCGGTTAACCCTGTATACCGTATACATACATATGTCCCAGCGCTGGGGGAATGTAAGATTACTCTAAAATGGAAAACATATCGACATGGGTTATCGACAAAAAGTACAATCCCTCTAAGAGAACAGTCTGAAAACATCTGCTTATATACAGAATATCCACATACAGAATGGCGCATCAAAGTTATGCTTTTTTAAATAAAACACCTAGTATATTATGCTATTTTCGGATGTTTTATCAAAAAATACTTCTCCTTTGTATAACCTTCTAATGGACCTAACGTCAGTTTTGCCATTATTTGACATTTAAACGAAAAAAGGCCCTTTGTTGTAAAACTGCTGCTCCCAAATCAATGAGAATTTGGGACAGAAATTTTTTAATATCGTCTAGTTTATAATGGTCAAGACATACTTTGAATTCTTATAATTTAGTATACAAGTAGCTCATGAAAGCAAATTGTTAATTTAATTGTTGATTTAATTCAAATGGAACGTTTTGCATATTTTGGTATCAATCGATCACATTTAAGATTAGCTTTCTAATTGCATCTTTATCACTCATCATTTTTCAACTATTTAACCAACTATTTTCCAAATTATCCAATTACTACTATTCAAAATTTGAATTGATCATTATAACTAGAAGATATTTGAAAATTTACTGTCAAAATTTCAAGCCAAAATTCCCATTGGATTGGCAGCAGAGATTTTTCGAAAAAGAGACTTTTGTTGGCTTAAATGTCAAATAATAGAAAAACAACTGAACTTATGTCCATAATAGGTAATAGGAAGTAAAATTATTTTGACAATGAATCTGAAAATAGGGTTGTGTTCCATTTAAAAAAAATAACTTTGATGCGCCACTCTGTATGTGTACATTCAGTATATAAGCAGATATTTTCAAAGTGTTCTTTTAAATGTATTGCACCTTCTGCCGAAAACCGCATCTCGATATATATCTGTTTTCATTTGAGAGTAATCTTACTTCATCGCAGCGCTGGGACACCTGTATAATGTGCTAAAATTGTTGATTACCTATCTGGTGTTGCGGTCGTTCGGCTTGTTTTCCGGAATGATAATTGCTGTCAAATGCCAACATTTGAAAATGCCAAAAATCTACAACACTGCAAAAAATGAAACAAACGCTAGTTTCCATGGCTTGCTGAGCCTTCATTTATTTTTGTACGCTCTATTATTATAAGTGGTGATGGGCATTTAGTACATATTTTGCAAAAAGTCTAATTTTTGTATTTTTGCATTTTATCATTTTTTTTAATATCAAGTATTTAATTAATGTTATTATCTCTTTACAGACGATATGCAAAGATTTTAATGTTCAAATCATCACTGGTCCAAACGGTTCTGGTAAGAGCATTTACATGAGACAAGTGATGCTTCTGCAGATAATGGCACAGATTGGATGTTACGTTCCCGCCGATCGCGCCTTGTTTCGTTCAATGAGTCGAATGTTTGCGCGCGTTTATCTAGAAGACAACATGGAATGTGGAGCGTCAGCTTTCGTACTGGAAGTAATTTGATGTTACAAAATAGAACCTTCCTAAAATGAATGGTTTCAGATGAGAGAAATTAAGTACATCATGTCGTTCCTTTCCGAAAATTCGCTTTATATAATTGACGAAATGTGCAGATCCACTGCTGCAGATGAAGGTGAAGCCCTTGCCACGGCGATTTCTGAAAAATTTTGTTCGACTTCAGCATTTGTCTATATTACCACACATTTTACCTCTTTGGCGCATAACATATCCAACGTACATTTAAATGTAAAAATGTGAGTTTTACAAGTACCGTCACATCAATTTTCATTTCACAATTTCTGTTAGCTGGCAAATGGAGACGGTGGCAATAGGTGACACTCCTCAAGATTTGACATTAGAATATAAATATAAACTAGTCCCCGGAATCACAAATTTGAAATACTACGGGATTTATATAGTGAAAAAAATATGGCCGGATTACCTTCTGGAAGAAGTGTATAATATTTTAGATGACTTCAAAACGCAGCCGAAGGTATTTAACAAATAATGCGGATCAGCAATAACGTTCACAAGTTCCTTGTTTAGAATAAAAAACGCATTGGCATTAACGACCAAGTTCGGCTAAAGTACAAGCTGGAAGCGGATATTCGTAAACTGAAGAGCAGAGGAAAACTAACCACGGCCGCTATCAACACACGTTTGAACGAGTATCAACACGACTTGCTAAAAATGGGTGTTCAAATAGACTTGGACCTAATTCGAGGCACCAGACGAAACAAGCAAGAAGGGGCGCTCGTACACTCAGCAAACGCTTCGGAAACCTCCAGTTATCAAAACTTGTCTAATTTCCTTAGAGAAGATAGCGAAAATATCAAGAAACTGATTCCGGAAGTCAGGATTGAATGTCATGAACGCGAATTATGTTTGACTGAAGGCGATTCGCAAACCAGCAGTGTTCGACAGACCATCAACAATTTCAACGAAAGCATGTGCAACATGGCGGAAGATGAAGTCAAGTCGATAATGGAAGAGTTGCAGCATATAAGCGGGACCTTTGACGATGAAGATTTTGAGTTTTCAGATAATAGTTCGTACCAAACAGCCAAGAGTAAAGTAAACAATTCGCAGGACGATCTTGACCAAATGCACCTTTTTCCGTTGGTAAAAGTAATCGATGGTCCTGCGTGGATGTCCGATACATCTTGTGATAATATAGCAAGAGTTAACAATAATGGCAGCTGTGGGTCGGATTCAATAAGCTACTCCCCTTTGCGTTCGCCACCTACAAGCAAGGACTATCACAAAGAATCGATCGAATCTAATATTCAGCACACAAGCACTAGTAGTTCGATTCAGTTTCTAAAACACAACGAGCAGCGAGTTGAAATCAGTGTAAACACAAATTTGGTTAGTAATTCGGATCGCAGAGACAGTGGCAATTCCAAATTAACGTCATTTGAAAAACCATCAGCTGAAATGTCCTCCAACAGCAATGATAATGAGTCAATACTATCGAAAGAAAAACAACGGAAACGACATCTGAACCCAATTAGAAAATTTGTACCGCCACGAAAACTAACCCGAAAAGAAATCCAAGAAGAATTCGACGAACAAAATCGAAAACTGTACGAAATGGACATGTCCGACTCCAACTTCTCTAAGTACTACGCTCAGATTATTAACAGACCATCAATCCGTCAAATCCAAAGCACCGAATACTTGGCATTCGGACGAAAAACCGAACAGGGAGCTGAAGTTATTACAGCGCCGCCAAAACCCCTGCGTACGCGGAGGAATCTTCTAAGAAAATGGTCAAGCAGTAGTAACATCGACATGTCTATTTTTAGCGACATAAATGCAAAGCGCTTTGATGAATTCATCAATTCGGACGAACGGGACGTGAAGAGCCTGATGTTCAATTTCAATTCAATGGATAAGAAAATCACATCACAAACTTTTAATTTTCAACCACATGCCATTTCCGATTATGCAGCTGGTGTTGAGAGCTCCTCAAATTTGCTCAACGGTCATTCTCAAATAGGTCAAACCTACTTGTCTTCTCTTACCCCTGATGGATATTACAAAGAACACAAGCAGGATATTAATCAGATTGTAAACAAGTACTTGGGAGACGCCAATATGTTTGAATCTTGTTCCCTGAAGGATGATGACTTACAACTGTAACTGTACTTACGCAATAAACATTATTTGGTTCGCCTAAACAATGCTATTGCCGTTTTATTTCAAATTAGAGCAAGATATCATTTATTTCTGATTACCACTTAAGATTCGCAAACAGGAGCTCTATGGGTTGGTAAAATTATGAATCCTTACATTTGAAAGATAATTTGTACAAAATTCCGTGTCAGTGTGAAAATACTTTTTATTCAATACACAACATTATCAACTAGACTGTGATGTGGCAACTCCCATGCAATAAACTGAAATGCACTTAAACCACTCGAACGTTAGGCGTTTTTCGTAGCCGCTTTGAGGATCGACGCGAGAAGATCGGGGTCTTCCTTCTGCTGTCCCACCCACCACATGCACAACGCGTTTTCGTACACGAGCGCAGTCCTGGTATGATGCAGAGGATCCAAGGTATGATGTTGTCCCGTGGCCGTAGCAAGTATAGGTCGATATGGATGCAAGCTTACGCCGTTACAACTGTCACTGTGCACCGGCATCTGTAACCGTTTGGTTTCAATCAACTATTTATCAAAACCGATCTTTCTCAGTTACCACGAGTTGAATTTGTCACTGTTCCTAAGGATCTTAAGTTTTTAGGTGAAACGAACAATTTAAAATGAAAACCAAGTGGAACAAAAAAACTATTTACAGAATTAAGAGGGCTATAGAAACGCGACTTAATGTGATACTGAAAACATGTAATAGTGATGTGGGGCCGGTTATAAAGTGTACTCACCTGCATGTGAACTGTTGGATAGGTACTATCGTGAACATTCCATACTTGCACCTTACCGTCGGTCCCGCCGGAGACGAGCCAGTTGTTACACGTGGACAGATCGATACTGATCTTTTGGTTGGTATTAGCTTCCCGGATCAATGAGAACATGGGTCGACCTGGCACCTTGAAAATCAGTTGGGTGAGAATTGAAATAGATTCGTTTAGAACGTGGTTTCCTTTTTGTAATTAGAATGGTGGGTTAACGGTCTTACTCGTAGATCCCAGCAGATTATTTCTTTGTCCTTCCTAGCGCCGCTGTACAGCCGGGAGCCGTCCAAGGAGAAGGCCATTGACGTGATGCCCCCTTTGTGTCCAGTCAATTTGCAAAGATGGCGGAAAGAACCGTCAGCTTGCGCCACCAATTCTATTGTGTTCTTCCAGGTACCTAATAATTGTTACAGGAGAACCATAAATTAGCCGATTCAATGAGAAGCTGTAGAATCTTTATTTAAAAACATAAAGAAGAAGTTTATACCTATTGCAACAACACCAGGTTGCGCCTGACTAGCCACCAGACAGGAAGCGGGATGCGTTGTTGGATACTCCACATATTCCCGTCCCGGCCGACCCGTACTAAAAATTTTAACATTCTTCTTGTAACCACAAAATACATTCTGACCATCAGCTGAAAAAGTTACGCTTATTGCAGCTTCCAGTTCATCGACACTGTTGTACCCTCTGTACGAACACCGCAAATTTCCAGTGAATGCGTCCCATAAATGAATTGGCCCTTCATGACCACTTGACAACCAGCTGCAACAAAATTTCATCTTCATTTCTAAATGAATGTTACACATTTTTAACAATGTAACCACAGACACTGCAAAATTCATTAGCAAATATTGCAAAGGTACAAAATTGTTATTCACACGTAAGGACAACGATTTGCAGTTCACTCTAAAACAAAGTACGCAATAAAATTAAAGGTTTCAAGGTTCGCTATGGAATCACTTTGAAAGCTATTAGAGTGTATATTTCCAACCTTGGGTTGGAGCAGTTTGAAATTAAGTTTTCTTCTTTGTATGTCGGTTTAGACGTTGTTTGGGCACAATATTTATCGACAAATCCCGTCAAATGTCGAAGGTTTAGAATGTAAAAAACAAAACAAAAGCTATATATAATTCATGGGCTCCTAAAAATCTCTTTTGTACGCCTTGGACGATTTCGGCAGATTTATTGGAAATTTTTATTAAAAAACAAATTGAAAATGTTAGGAAGTTCTTCTCTTTAACAATAATGGCCATCACTTTATACAGGTGAACCGCAAGTAGTTGCCAAGAAAAAAATTGAGTGAAACTATGTACATTGAAAATGGAATTAAACGTCGCCAGAGCGGGTTTTATTCCAACCCGTTCTCAATAGGTATATGTATTTTTTTGTGTTCTTTCATAAAACCGTGACTATGCTTCATTATAATACGATTTTCTCTACGTTTTGGTCATCAATTCGAATTCGAATTCTACATTAAATTTCCTATAACTAAAAGTGTTTTGATCGTTCTTGGACTCCAACTACACACAGCGGCAAATTTAAAGGAACGGAGATAAATTTGCACGTTTTTCCATCCCCAACATTTTTTCACAACAAATTTGAACAGATTCTTTTATAAGGGAATAATAACTAACAACCTGGTAAATTTCAGATTGATTTGGAAGACTTTATACTATTTTTAGCTCAGTTTAAAAATTTAAGACTGGAAATAAGCTATTTGTAAAAAGATTAATTGTATGTATTGACTCATTTTAAAAACTTAATCATTAATCAAAATTACAAGCATATTTTTTTTAATAACGAGAGTTCCCCCACGAGTCCTAATAACTGCAGTCATTCGTCTTCTCGTGCTTCTGATGATGTTGTCAATGAGTTCTTGGGGCAAATAGTCCCATATTTCAATTAAAGCTGCTCTTACTTCTGCAGTGTTGTGGACATAAGGAATTTTGGACCTAAGTCGTTTGCCGAGCATTTTCCAGACATGTTCTATCGGATTGAGGTCTGGAGAACATGCAGGTCAATTCAGTGGCGATATTTCGACCTGATTTAAAAAGTCAATTACACGACGAGCCACGTGTGGGCCAGCATTGTCGTGTATTAGAACGAAATTTGGTCCAATTTATGGAGCAAAAAGTATAACATGATCTTGCACAACATCCTGCATATATCAATCCGCAGTTAAAGATCCGCCATCAATCGCTACCAACTCTGTGGGCGCTCCTAAACATATGCCACCCCAGACCATAATTGAAACCACACCGAAAGACACAGTAGAATTAAAATTAAACGGTTCAGTTTGCTCTCCTGGACGACGATACACTATTTCTCTACCATCAATTGAATTAACACAAAAACGGCTCTCATCCGTGAACACAACATGACCCCACTGATCGTTATTCCAATGTTGTGTTCTCGAGCAAAGGCTAGTCGCGCTACTCGATGATGTCTCTGGAATTGTGAAGCTTTTTTGGACATATACGCCTTCATACCAACTTCTTTAAGTCTTCTTCTAACTGTTAGCTCACTTATTCTGGTTCCACATACTTCTTCCAGTTGGATTCTTGTCTGAACTGCCGTGCAAAGTCTATTTCGAAGTGTTTTGTATGTGTTTGTATGTTATAAATCGATCATCTATGGCCGTGGTTGAGCGTCTTCTGCCTTGGCCTCGTCTTCTCACATTCTCTCCAGTTTGCCTCCAATGTGTAACATTACAATAGACAGTCGATTTCGATTTACCAAACATGTGGACAACATCACTATAAGATCGACCATTTTCGATCATTGCTACAGCTCTGGAGACATCAGTCGGTACTAAATCGCCCATTCTGAACTGTTTCACAATCAAGGTGATGATAGAAAACAAAAACAAACCAAACTTAAACAATTACTTCCAAAAAAACTATGAAACTTAATATAGAAAATATGCGCGTCTTCGAAAACAAAGGGTTTTTACGTAATTACCTTTTTTGACATTGACCAACATGAAAATAATATGCAAAAAATGCAGTAAGATAGTCATGTATGTCTAGGGCTAGACACCAAAATAAAAAAAAATTATGAAAATGCACTTTTTTTAGAAAAAATAGCTTCGTTCCTTTAAATTTGCCGGTGTGTGTATTACCTTTTGTAACAATTTATTTTTATTATTTAATTAATTATATACAGGGTGATTTTTTCAAACGAGCCACCCTGAATAACTTTGAAAAGACAAGAATAATTTGAAATACGTTGCGAGCCTCCCTTTGGTGGGGTGAACCACCTAAGAGAATTTTAAATGGAATGACCCCTCTTGTGATACCTCATTTGAAAGCTACTTTCACCAGTAATCCACCTGTGTAATTGGTTGTTTATTTTTTCTGTTACCCACAATTCAAGAGACTGTCAAATGTGTGCAAAAAGTTTAGAAAAATTTTAACATTTTTGGCTTTATTGAATTTGAATTTTTTCCTTACTGTGAAGATTTTATTCCTAACCAAGAAAAGTCTATATAAAATGTTAATAACTCTTGTAACAGTGTTTCTAAAAAATTTTGTACAAAAATTTTTGTTATAAACAATGGTTTTTTGGTCAGGACAATAAAGCCGTGTCCCGACCAAATAAACATTGTTAGAAACACGTGTTTCTAGCAATGTTATCCACAAAGTTATACAAAATCCCAAAAATTGTTAACAACACTCAATTTAACAGCTTTCTATGAGTAACATTGTTAATACAAAGTTATGATTTTTTTAATAAAATGTTAATAACCTTTGTCTTTGCCACAGATAATTACGCACGCTGCAACCGCAATAATTACATCGTCGATGTTGGCCATTGCAACGATTATGTCGGAATGTTATGTGTTCATCTTGCTAAATTTATGTATGGACGCCATGCTTTCAACATCAATGCTAACAATGTTATTTAGTGTGAACAGATTGGTTATAAAACAACGGTGGTATTAATCGGGTTTGTTGACCGTGTTCCATGCGAACACGGTCAACAAACCCGATTAATACCACCGTTGTTGACAACACCGACCGTGAAAGCCTACACACTTTTATAGATTGGTTATATTTCTAAAAACTTTTGTCAAAAACATTTTTGTTGTCAACAATGTTTTTACACACCGTGGCCGAAACAATTGCCAACAGAGAACTTAAGAGGATTGTCTATAACGTGACTTCGTCAACTCTGGGTACCCTCCACACTTCACCGCCAAAAAGCTGTCGGCGCTTATTACCCAATAATACCCAGACGCTCTATGTCTGTCTTTCTTTTCCCTACCGAAATGTAAGAGATAGGCTTCCAAGCGCTCATTCCACATCTTTCATACGCACATGAAACGAATTCTGAACCGGCAACGTTGTATTACTTGACGTACTCTCACAGCACAGATTGCAGCGATCGGACCGATCCGTGAAGCAATGTCACTGTTGTTAGGCCGCACATGTTTGGGGAGCCATAAAAGAATCGTTTAGGCTGATGTTACATTATGCTGGTGTCACACTATCAAATTTACTGTAATTTAAATAATTTATAAGCTCGTACCTCGAATTTTTTTTAAAGTTCTTATATGAAAAATAGTTTGCGACCTCCTTTTTGGATTACACTTTTTTTTCTGGTAAAGAAACTAGAATAATAGGTCTGTTAGACCTTTGAAATTTTAGTTATTCTGGACCGAATTTTGCCCATTTCCTCAACAATTCGCTGTAATACATCGCGACGAGCAAATTTGTTCTAGTACGAGTCATTTTTCGTGTCGTACAATATTCCTATCTGTATAAATCAAATAATGTCGTCAAATCGATGCCACTTCAAATTTTTATTCCCATTTTTCACCCTCACGTGAAAATTATAAGGACCTAAATATCAAGAACGGATTGTTTTGAACTGGCGCTCACTTATCAGCCAATGAAAGTACCGACCGCTTCCAATAGTTTGAGGGAAATAGACGCCCTCCTATTCGTGTCAAGCGTTTGACCGTTGTTGTGTCCAACGAGTTTGATACTTCTGCGAGCAGAATTTGATGGTGTGACAGGGTTTTTACCGTACGCGGAAAATAGGGTAGTAATGACGTCATCAACTCAGTTTGCTACAACTAGTTTGTTTGAGGGAAATTTGACGAGAATTTGATAATGTGACACCAGCCTAAACTGGAAAACGGGAACACTTTGTCTATACAGAGCTACGGAGTCGCGAGATGGTTAATTTTTTAAATTTTGTTTTCGCGTTTTTGAAAATTTGATAAAAATATAATATGATTAAAAATAAGAATGGATTTAAAATAGTTTATTTTTTGACGGCAGAATAATAAAATGGATTTAACATGGATAGGGGAGTGTAGCGAGCATCCCGAGATGATCCGATAAGTGATCCCAGCGAATAATCTAGATTCCTAGAAACGCCGGGGGTAAAGTACAAATTCTTGAAACTGCGTACTGACGCCATCAAAAAATTCGTCTCCAAACGGACACGTAATAAGAGTAACACTTTTATTACGAACTGACGACATCAATAAATTCATATTTGTATTATTTACTCTAAAATTGTTATTCGTCCGAATTCTTATCGTTATTCACAGTTCTAAAAATGGAATATTGTAGTGTTTATAATACGGGCGAATATCTATATATATAAAGCGAACACTGACACACTCATTCATCTACACACTGATTCATAATCAACCCACAGCCCAAACCGTGAGGGCTGGCGACTTGAAATTTTAGACACGGGTGTATCATGTGCCGAAAGTGAACGCTAAGAAGGGATTTTGCGAAATTCGGCCCGGTTCCTTTGTAATATACCATAAAATATAAATAATCAGTAGTCTTCGTTGTCGTAGTCGCTCTAGAAGAACCCCTCGAAACGGAACCCAAACATCGTAAAAATAAAACTTATAAACTATGAATAATTTCAATTTATGAAACGTAAGACCAGGAATTTATTAATTTGTTAAATTGATGCGTGAGGACGTGCTAACAGCTCACAGAAATGTATTATTCTTATTCTAGGTGAGAGATAGGTAAAATCTTGGCAGCTATAGATAAACTATAAAAGTGCGAAATTCCATAAAATATTGTAACAATTATTTCTCCTAGGACTTCATCGGTGATCGCTAAAAACTATTCAATTTGCAAATTAAGCTAAGCTAATCCGCTATCGCGCTTTAAAATCACTGCTATTAAAAAATAGCAACCGTGAAATAGCAGGGGCTTGATTGAAAAATAGCGGTTTAACTCATCACTAGTAGGATCCAGGAACAGTAAAGTCTGGTAAAGTCGAGTAACTCATGTGCTGCGCTCGCCATCGACTCCGTACCTCAGTTGCAGAGTTGCCGGATGTATTTGGGTAATTCACCTTTTGCCACACTTTTGCCGTGGCGCCACTTTACGAGCGCTTTATCGAAAGTTTACTAGTTTGCAAATTACAAGGTTTTAAATAACAATACTTAAGAAATTTTTGATCGGTTATGTTTAAAAATACATTCTTCATCATAGTAACCCCATAATTTGAAAATAATTCTATTAATTAAGAAAAAAATCACTTTTTTTAAATAAATGAAGTTTCAAAGGATTACCATGATTCTAGATTATTTTTGAAAGCTATCGGTGAAAACCGCACAAAAATCGATTGAGAAATAAAGGAGAAATTTGCAAAATGCCGAAATCTCCACTAGACAATCCTCTTAATATCGAAGTGATTCCATTTCCTACTCTAAATCCGTTTCCTATTTTCGTAATATTTTATTATTATATGATAGTTAACTAGGTTGTTGTTTATATACAGGTGAGTCAAGAATCCTGTTATGTATTGTGATTTTCGTTGTTTCGTTAAATCAGAGAAAAATTATATTCTAATGGTTTAATCTTTTTTTATATAACAAGTGTTTTTTAAAAGTTGACAATGACTATGAGTTTGTGTGAACAGGCCATAAGTTTGAAAAAAAATGGCTTCAAATGTCAAGTTGACGCAAATGCCTTCAAGTCGATGGAGCATATTTTAATTATTTGTTTTAAACTTAATTTTTTCGTTTGCAACTGCTTATAATCGCATTAACGTGTTGAACTGTCCATTTGAATGAAAAGTTAGGGTAGTTACAGGTTCAGATGTCAAATTAATACTTCTCACTTCGATTCGATGGTACGTTCACGCTCAAAAAAAGAAAAATTGCTTTGGCTTCGTTAATAATAAGAATTTTGTAAAAATGGTAACGTCCTATGTCAGCAAATAGGACAATCCCTCCTAAAAGTGTCTAATGTGGAGCACCTGTCCATGAAACCGGCGAAATCGGTACAAATACGAATCTCCAAATATTGGGATTGAATACTGAGTAATCAAAATAATCGATTACTTTTATCAAAAGTGATTGTTCCATGATAACTATCGAGTAACGACTTCTAAGTAAAGGCCAATTACATACTGAGTCCCTGGGTTTTGGCTATACAGGACGATTTTCTTATGTTGTCCGATATTGAAACTTGGGTTTGCCGCATGCCGAAATAGGACAAAATCAATATTGAAACAAATTTATGAAGATATTTTTCAACCCCCCCAAGTTAAGCAGTTTTGGCGAGCACTGATTAAGAACCGCTGGTGGCGGCGCGAAAAAGACATAAACAACGTTCTGCAGCTCAAGCACTTGTGAGAGTTTTAGTAACCTTTACATACCTAAACAGTTCAAGGCACGTATTTAGGTCAAGTTCAAAAATCCAACGGGTTAAAGTCGGGGGAACGGGGTGGCCCGCAAAAATTGAACTAGCACTACCTATCCACCTTTCCAGAAATTTCGTATGAAGATATTCACACACACCGCAGATTTGGGAAGAATAACTTGCAGAATGTCCAAATAATTCATTGTTGCCAATTTAGTAGCACACATGCTCCAACTACGCCATTGCTGAATGTTCTTGTACTTTGTACGATTTTCACGTGGAATTTCTCGCTCCCATCGAGAAGGCAACAACAAACCCATGCCCCACAATCTTTGAACCGCTAGCACAAATATCACGCGATTTGGGATGCGCTCGTCCTACAATCTCACAACAATGTGCCAGGCTTTACCAAAAAACTAAATGTATATCTACCAATTCGTTTAAAGAATGATTCTCCATTTCGACAGGGCACGACGAAAGAGTGCTACAAACTAAATATTTTATTTTGAACAGAACAAAAAATAATAGGTAACACACTTGGGATTGAGAAAGGCCATTTTTATAGCCTTACTTGAGTTAAGAGTGAGGTGATTAGCATCTAATACACATTTCTAATTTATGATTTGTAGTGTCGCTTGCCGATAGCGTTAATCGACAGCGGCCCCAAAAATATGGGGGTAAAATTTTTTATCTATTTACTCGGAAACCGTTGCACATAGGTCACTCTTACTGAACATCAGTACTTATTTGGACTTGCGCTAGAACCTCTTAAAATAGCAGACACCATAAGAAAATCAATCTGTTTATAAAATGTTTAAATAAAAGTATACGAATAATTTGTACCGTATTTTTAAACACAGAAGATGTTGCAGAATAATTGCTATAAACATACCAACAAGTGGCTGGATTGGCGCTATTCATCCCGGGATACCAACTGTAATCATAAATGAGTCCGCTTTCAGGAACACTGACTGCAGGGCTGAGTGCCATGATTGGTCGACTGTTCATAAGAGAATCCCCCGTATACAAATCGGTTGGCAGTTCCATGACGTGCATCCCAGCGCCTCGAACTACAGTCAACAGACACGTTCCATCCGGCGACCACTTGCAGCCCTTCAGATAATGCTGGTCCGCGTAGTTCGACCACTGACACCGGGCCAGCTCCAAAGCCGAATTCTCGAAATTGTAGTTTGTGTAGGAGAAGAATGCTTGGCCCAAAACGGCGTCCCCCGATTCATACTGCTGCTCTGATTCCGCCGCAACCTCAGTCATCTTGTGAAACGTTACCTAAAATTGAACCACGTACACTTTTTGCGTCTTTCACCGATATCGAACTGTTTGATCGGAAAGAATTCCACGTTATAAATTAAATGAAGACGAAAAGCACGGAAACTTGCGGGACTGATGGCCGTTGATGACAGACCAAACGTGATCACGTGATCGTGATAACAATCTATTGCCAACGCTACGCAACTAAAAAAAACTACGACGGTGCAGCGTTGCCAGGCTCAATAATCGAAATTTTAAATTAACCAGAGACACAGATTACTCGAGATGACTGACTCAATGCAAATATTTTGGCGGAACGACCTTTAAATTATGTAACAGATTTAAGATGGCGCATCGGTCAAATTTTGCGGCAAATTTAAATAGTCTATCCTCTCTTTATCCACCAATTTCGTTTTTCGATACATTTCGAACGTCATGAGCGGCGGAAAATTAACTCCACCCATATTGTTCAAATCTAGTTACTTTCCTTGGCAGAAAATTGACAAGTGACAATTGCCAATTGACAGGAAACTGCACATCGAAACACAACAACACTCAACAATGTATAAACACCTGGAAACACCACAGACAACAAATTTATTACTCGACTGGACTGACTGACTGACTCACTGTGTCGCTGACCCTTCTTTACTGTTACTCACTTGACTTGAAATTTGACATCGACATGTCTCATGTCACTTGTCAATTTTCTTGACAAGGAAAGTTACTAAATTTGAAACCAGCTGCGCATGTCGTATTGTTTGTGGCAAAAACGAAATAGGTGGATTGGCAGCATTGATAATATATAATGCCGGAACGCACAGTACTCATATCAGAGCTAATCCTGATATGATGGGAAGGACACAAGAATCCCTGGTTCGTCGTTCAAAACGGTGCAAACAGCTATTTGATATGCATTACGTTATTTTCAATATCAAATTTGTTGCCAGGTATCATGATATTCTTGTTACATACTTTTGATTTGTGCCATTAGCGTATAAAGATCGTGGTTGAGGATGTATTACGTTTTATTGCTTTTAATCCCTGAAATATGTAATATTTAATATACAAGTACGCCTGACTGTCGATAAGGTCTTGTTCATGAGCCCAGTATGGAGAACAATAATCGTACCGTCGATAAGATACCGAGTGACTATAAATGAATGACCGAAATTAAATAGACTGGCAACACTGAGTAGTTGGCGCAACACGGTACTGCTTGTCACTTTTCATGCATAATTTTCTAGGTTTGGTTAATTGACAATATTAAATAGATCTCAAAATAATCAACAAATTTTACAAAATAACACGAATTACAAATAAATTTAAAGAAAGGCGTTCGAAGTGCTGGCCTTCTAGCTGTAAACAACGTTGAACTCTATTGCTTAACATTTTTGAAATTAAAGAGGGCTATGTCAACAATGTTGTCACCTTAAGACTTTGAATATGTCACCAACGTAATAAAATAATTGTCAATCATTAATAGTCACCCGGTATATTTTTCTAATGTGATCACCCGTAATACACGACACGATAGGGAAAACAATCGTATTGGTGTTGGTACTAAATTTAAAGCTTTGTCAAACAAAGGTGAAAATTTATAGTCTTTTGCAAGTTGCCAAGTATACCTCTAGGTGGCGCCACTATTATCATGTAATTAAAATTTATTTACATAACCAATCCGTAACTAAATTACCAAAGTACACAAGGAATAGTTAGTAACAATAAAATAAAGTATTACAATAATTAACTATTTGTATGCAGTAACTTGTATGGCCCACGTGCGCGCTGATAATAGGTGGCGCTTTTGTTTAATTTCCCAACAGGGTTTATTTTCAAACACAACGTTCTTTCCGTTCATTTAATTTTTTTATGTGGTAGTTATTCGTTGTAGGTTAGAAGAGCCTTGAGTTGAATTTGAAAATCCGTTTGCAATTTCAAGCTTTGTGGGACAAAAACTGTTAAAATGAGTGCCAAAGAACCGAAGTCGGATCAGCAGATAAGAGTCTACGTGAGACAAAGGCAAGTGATTGTACAAATGAAACTAATTTGCCAACTAACACTGGTTTTGTTCTATTAATGCTTTGCACTACACAAACTTGTCGTCAAAGACGAAATCCGTCGGTAAAAACGAAAAGTAGTAACACCAAAAACACTATCAATTCCATACATACAACGTTCCAGGATCTATAGTTTACTTTGGCGAAACGGGCACTCTCCTAAATGTATAAGGAACGCTTGTGTGATTCTATAAATGAGGCCCATTTTTGACATAAAATTGATAGTATGTAACTATATGATGTCAGTGTAATCAGCCTTTTAAGGGGTTTCAAAATTTCATCTCTCAATAAAGTTGTAAAGGCCTGCATTTAATGAGTTTTTGAAACTATATTACTATTGTTACTATAATACTGATAAATGGAATACATTTGCGTTAAAAATAGAGTTACCCTATTTCCAACTCTGATACTTGTATATTAAATTGTACAAAAAAGTTTTTAAATATGTAGTTGATAATTATTGATGAGCTCATTTTTAATAAGTAACAAGTGCTATTTTGTCGTTTTGAGAGAATTGCCCGAATATAATATTGCCTCTGACTTTTTGTATATTGTGATCTTTGAACCACATAATTAACTGCATACAATTTTTAAAATCTACACACTCATTTAATGAAGCTATTTCCCATATTTCCTTGGACTTTTGCCATTTTGGAAAGGAAACATGAACTTCCCAACTTTTGAAAAAGTGTACACATCAAAACACAAAAATAATCGTCCACTCTTCAGCAAACGCTGCATTTAGCAGTTTATTCAGCACCCTTCCTTTATCTGCTGAAAGCCCACGCTTGTTTACAATCGCGAAACGTTTCAGTTGCGCCAAATTGTTGCTTTAGCAAAGAAACTTGAGAGTCACCTTTTTTTTATTGAAACTTGTTTATGCCATTATACTTTTTGAGACTGTCGAGTAGATTTTTGAAATGATAAGCGGATCAATCTTTATTAAGTGGTAAAATTGTTCCAAAGTTCTTGTAGATATCGATATAGTCACTTGAATGGATAATTGGCTCATGTGTGCGGAGTTCGTTCTCTACCCTTCCAGATACAATCCACTGGCAGAAAGGCAAGTTTCTCACAGGGAAAATTAACAAAACTTCTACAATATGCGCGAGAGGCTTCTTTTAGCAAGCACAAGATCAATGCGTGCAAAATGTGACTATGTCGTTCTGTCCTCCGCATACTTCGCAAAAGACCCTAACAACTGTCATCTCAGGTTGCAAATAGTGCTTAACACATAAAATAGGGATTTTTGACATCGGACATGTTCCCTTTTGGTAAATTCTAACTGCACCAATAAATCGAGCTGCGTGAGAACTATAAGAGCGCCATCTAAACAAAGATATGACAAAAATGGACTTGTGTCCTTTTGAAAACGACCTTCTCAATTGTTTCTGGGACTTATAAAGCTAATCCGAGTTTTATTGTGACATCACAAGTTTCCTACGCATTTAGAACGAATTGTAGATTTTACTATTCAAGTTCGAAGCTAATTCAGTGTTTAATCCTTTAGGCCTTTAACTGGCAGCGAAATCGAGCTGAAACGTCCACTTATTGTACGCCACGTAACTTCCAGTGAAGTGGTTCTGAAGGCAGGCAACACTGAGAAAAAGTACACATTTGATTATGTATTCGACCACTCTAAGACGCAAGGCGAGGTTTACGATGTTGTGGTCAAGCCCTTAGTTAAATACAGCCTCGATGGTTACACATGTACTGCATTTGCATACGGACAGACAGGAACGGGGAAAACTTATACTATGATCGGTACCGATTCTCCACAGTTTTATGAAGTAAGCCGTCACTCACTAAAAAATATTTCTATTGATAGTTTTAGAATCCATCAGCAGGAATGATTCCTCGTGCCGCAATCGAGCTGTTCGAAGAGTTGCAAAGCAGGCGTATTGGTTATCACGTCTCGGTTTCTTTCATTGAAATTTATAACGAAGAGGTGCGAGATTTATTAGTTTCGGATGGTGTCATATTGAAGTAAGATCTTTGTTTATTTACCAAGCAGTCGATTGTATGATATGTGGTGTTTAGATTATATGACGATCCTTTGAACAGAGGGTCGACTTGTATTAAGGGAGTGAGCGAAGTTCGCGCCTTAAATTGGGAAAAGGTGTACGATTTACTTGCAATCGGACAAGCAGAGCGACAAACAGCCGCCACGAATTTGAACAGGCAGAGTTCGCGCTCGCACACGATTTTCACCATAAGCATCACAACTGAAGAGATCAGAACAAACGGGGAAGAAGTTGTGAAAACAGGGAAATTGAATTTGATTGATTTGGCCGGGAGCGAGAATATTGGACGTTCGGGGGCGACAGATGTGCGCGCAAGAGAGGCGGGGAGCATTAATAAATCATTATTGACTCTAGGAAAAGTTATTAAAGCGTTGGCCAAAGGGATGCCTCACGTGCCTTACCGCGAGTCTAAGCTCACAAGAATCCTGCAAGACAGTTTGGGTGGCAAAAGCAAAACTTGCATTATTGCAACGTTCGCTCCTTGCATCAACGAATTTGATGAAACCGTCAGTACGTTAGATTACGCGCACATGGCTCGCAACGTCACTAACTCTCCACAAGTGAACGTTAAAGTCAATCAAACTAAATTCGTTGAAAATCTTCAGAACAAAATTGGTCAAATGCGCATGGATTTAGCTGCAGCACGAGCAGGCGAAGGCTTCTACGTGGACTATAATAGCTACCAAAATATAACTACAGAGCTTGAGCAACAGGAACATAGAATGGCGTGTTTGCGCCTGGAGCTGGAAACGCTAGAAAACCATAGTTTGAGTCAGGAGAAGAAAAACACTGAATTGAACCGGAATTGTTTGGAAGTTAAACGCAAAGCGGAGGAGGTTGAAGCTGAACTGAAAGCGCGGATTGAGAAGCACGAAGAGAATCAGTTCGTTATAGAACACATGCATAAAAGTGTAGATGAGCTCAAAGAAACCGCAACTGATCTTTTGAATATTTGTGAGACTTCCACAAAATACCAAGACGTTTACTACAACAAACATAACGCGCTGTGTGAGTCTGCAATGCATAACGCTCAAATCGGGAGAGTGATTAGTTCAACCGCTTCAGAATGCTTGCCAGAAATTGTAAATTGTTCCAAGTCCTACAGTGATAATCTGGACAGGAATTTGACTCAAGCAACACAAGCTTATAACAATATTAAAGACAACGAACTGAATGGGAATAAGTCGATTGAAGATTTCTTATTAAAAATGCAAAACCTGCTGAAAGAGTCAAACTATACGTTTGAAAGTGTGTTCAAAGATGGACGATACGACAGACAAGCGATTAAAAATTTGTTAGTGGCGTTCAAGGATAACATTGGACAAGATCAAGAAACACAACGAGCGACAGTCGAATTAATTATACGCAATTTAGACGAATATATTGGTACTAAATCGGTCGACATTAACGAACGAATTAGCCGCGATTGTAGTTTGGTGGATAACAACTTGGAGCAGAGCGAAAACATCTTCTTGCAGTTACACCCAGAATTAAGTCAGATATACAACAATATTACAGACCGTATTATTACCATTGAGACTGAAAAGAGGCAGATTCATGACCAGAAGTTATTTTATTCTCGGTGCTTAGCTGCGGCCAAAGCAAAGAGCGAGTCGACTAAAAACAAATTGTCAATGACGCGGGACAATTTATGCAGAGTTGAGGCACTAATCAATGTATTGTCAGACAACAAGAATAGTCTGGCAGCAGCCAAAGACACGTTGAAGGACTTCAGTGGAATTGTTAGTAAATCGTTGCAATTTAACAGTTTATAACGTTTGACTTTATAGATTGGAACTGCTAAAGATTTCTCAAAGGTGATCGGTGACAAGATGCCAACTATTAAAGACAGTCACTCTGCTGCAATCGACGTATTAAGCTACAACGGGCGTCAAACGACGGACAAAATCTCAGAAGTGTGTGACGCTTTCCACGAACAACGTGTTACATATTTTGAAGTACGAACTTTTTATAAGACGACACTAAAAACCGTAGGGAACTTTTCGGGGTGCGCATGCGTCAACTCATCCGCAGAATATGTTTAAACGTGCGCATGCGTCAACCGAATTTGCCTTAAGAGTTGACGACTTTTGACATTTGTCATTTACCTTAGCGTCAAACGTTTTTTCGTCTTTTTGCTATTTATCGATGCTAATTTGTTCGTTAGAACAAAATATTTATTTGAGTAATTTGCTTTAGATAAATTATACTCGTAAGTTTTGTTACATTTTGTAAATTGATTGTTTAACATTAGCTACTCTGTTATATGATTCTAATAGGAACTAGAAAATGGATCATTCAACTGAAGTATCACCACGACCATGCCTTCATTGCGGTAAAGTATTTGCCAATTGTGTAGTGAAGAATCGGCATATCAAGAGAGTACATAAGATAGTTGTGGAACCATCCAGAAGAAGTCGTATTATGTGTCCGTTGTGTGAAAAGCAAATCAAGATTCATTATCAAGAAGAGATTGCTCAGTATGTGAAAGAAAGTGTCAGAACAGTTAGCGGACCAAATGGAAGAGCCAAGTAGACGAAGCATTCAGAGGAAGCATTTCATTAACTGGATGGATAACTTAGATGATGCAGCTTTTTTTCAAAAGCTGATTTATGAAGAACATTCAAGGAGCCATAAGTCAAACGGGTCGAGATAGAGAGAGACCAACAACAAAGAGGAAAATGTAAAAACAGGAGTATTTTCCTAAGAAGAAAAATATATAACTAGGTATTTAATTATTTATTAACACATTCTTTCAAAAGAATTATGATACTTAATGTTTAAGGAAGCCATCAATGTACATTTATTTGTATTTTTATATTGTATACTTTAAGCTTGGGAGAGGTTGGGAGGTTAAACGAGCAATAAACCATTGATAAAATCTTCGGTATTTCTTTTTACTTGGTTTAACTAGATTTCTGTTAAACGCAGAAAGTATTTTCAACACTGTACTTTTAGCTTATCCTGTTAAGTACCTAATGTTAAAGGATCAATTAATAAAATGTAACAAAACTTTCAATTTAACTAGAGCAAATAAACTATTTTGCTCTAACAGATTTGTATCGGTAAAAAGCAAAAGGGAGACGAAAAATCACATATAAATAAACAGGTATGTGAAAACTAATGTCAAAAGTCGACCAGCTATCATCACTTCAGTAAAATTTAAACTCAAATCGAGTTAACGCATGCACACTACGAAAAGTTCTCTGCGATTTTTAGTGTAGTCTCTTTTTATACCGGCTATGCTGTTATTAAATTTTATAATTGCAGGACCTGGGACAACGTGTGGAGTCGTTGAACGATGAAATGAATCAAACCAACAAGCAGATGAATAATCAGCTTGACAAGGAATGTCGAGTCGTAAATAATGCACTTGACGAGTTGAATTCTTTGCATAAAACATACGAATCCGATCTTGAACAATTCATTCAGAGTACTGATAAGAAAATATCTAGTCAAGTGCAACATGTTGATACTGCCATCCATACCGGGGACACCCCAGTTAAAGTTGACTATCGTTTTCCAGAGTCGATAGAAAACAGTCTTCCAAGAGACCTGCTAAAAGAGAAGTTTAAACTGCAGAGACAACAACTAAAGCAAGATGAAGGACAACGAGAAGAGCACAATGGAGGGGAAGCGCAAGCTACTGACAGCTAAATACACTCATTTGATTGATTATACCATAAACAAAATTATTAATTATATTATATTAAGAAGTATAGATCATTTTATGGTTTTTGTTGCTCCAGGCTTGAATTTTTATTAATAATATTCTAAATCCTTATACTTGTGCAGCCCCCTCCCCTTCCCGCTCACTGCTTCTTGCCCTCAGCAGTCAGCAATGATATTCTCTCTACATCTCACCCCTCATTAAGGTTGGAAACGAATGAGTAAAACCTATACCCTGGCAGAGCTTACGAATTTCATGACTTTACGAGAAGTAGGGAATTTTTCGTAAATGTTGCATACATATATTTGTAGATAAAAAAATTATCTGTTTCTTGGTAAAAAAATTCCAAATTGGGGGCAAAACTACCTATATAGTAGTTATTTAATAATTAATTAATTACACGGTCCTTATTTAATGCTGAAAAAGATGACACCAAAGCAGATTATTTTGGAATGTGATTATGATGATGATGCCTCAGTTTATCAAAACCTTTTACCAAAAGATAAATGCGCTAAATTGCCTAATGATTGAGATTATGCTCATATGAGTATAAGAACCGTGGATATACAGATCTATTTAACTTAATCCAGGGTCCCCGGTAGGGGGCGACACGGTGACATGAAAGTATGTTAGGCAGATATATAAAATAAAGATGGGATGTTTAGTTCATTTTGGTGAATTGATTCTTTAGGTCTCATTCACCCAAGTGAATGATTCACTTGAACGATTCATTTGATTCAGTTAGTCCCGACACGGCTGGACTTGTTTTAGCGACTAGTGTTTTCTCACTCTCCCGAATCTGCGTGTTCCTACCCAGATTCCACGCCCGTAGAATTATTTCAGAATTGTTACAGATTTTTACCGGCCCGGTTGTATTTTAAAATTATTGATATTTACAGTACGGATAGGAAATATTGCCGAGCGCCGAATCAAAAGTTAAAAATAATACATAGAATTGAATTTGTTTCTCAGATTCTCGAGTTGCCATTTGAACTAATTGGAATAAAAAACATTTTTGTTGAACAAGTTAATATAGAGTAAAAAATTAAACATGCTACAAAATTAATACCCGAAATAAAACAAGTTAGAAAAACACAAAACAACGCAAAAGTAAAATTATGTCTTGGCCCAACCATAACCATAAGAATGGTTCAAAAGACCCTTTCGCAGTTACTTGTCACTCTTCCATCTGTGTCTTAAAAAAAAATCCCATTCATCAATTTTTTTATTATGAGTATGGGATTGCGGAGGTGATGAGATTTGACGTACGAAATTCAAAATTGCCTTTCCTCGCAAATGTAACTAGGTATTCGGATTCATTTAAGCACAGTCATTTGAACGTGACAAATTCAATAACAAAGTTAAATACACTGTGTTATTTTTATATCTGTGAAAATCATGATTCGTGAATAATTTTTATTTTTCCTAGTCGGTCGGTCGGTCGGAAGTTTAGTTCGAAGTGAATGATTCAGTATGAAAACTAGGAATGAGTCATTTGATTCAGTGAAGTGAATAGTTCAAACGAACTAGTTCGTTCACCAACTGCCCACCTTTAATATAAAAGCACGGTTCTTATACTCATATACTCATGAGTATAAGAACCGTGATATAAAAGAACTTTTAAAGGAATAAACCAGAAGGGAAAGATTTATAATAGGTTAACTCAACACCTACATGAATTGATAAGGAAGAAAACGTTTGTTTTAAAATGCCCCGACTACGAATCCCTCTAACAAAGATGCCGAACTGACGCATTTGACACGATCCCATTTCTGTCCTAGAAATAGAAGTTCCTATTGTCTGCCACTAGATGGCGCTCTGTGTCTGGAGACCTACTTTTGCACGTGCTCTTACGGAAATAAAACATTATTTTCAAATTACTGCACTTGTATACTGCATCAGACGTATTCCAATGGAATTACTTGTAAAGATTAGCACATTTTGTAAATCTCACTGATTTTCGAGCAACATATGCTGTTATTATATCAGATGAGTGGCTATTAAAATAACAGTGCGTTTCCAACATGGCTTGAATTTTTGTATTTTCAGTTGCTAATGCATTTTCAATCACATCATCAATGGTGTTTTTAAACAATGCAACCCTTTCTTCCGCATCTTTTACAATTATATCAGACTCGTGGAAGTGCGCCTCACACAAAGTTTCCCCCGACAACAAACGATCTTTGCGTGGTATAGCAGAAGCCCATTTTTTAAACAAGTCTGGTTTCTATACAGGTGGTCCAGGTTTTATCTACATAACTTTAACAGGTGATAGAACGTTGAAAATGAAGTAGAAAATTCCTATACCATTTTAGTCTTAAGTGCCTTCTTTTGGATATACGGGGTGTTGAAAATTTAAGTTTTGTAAAGTTTTTGGTCCATAACTCTAACGATACATGTGCGATTAATTTCAAATTTTGACCAAAAATATTTCTAAGGGATTCAAATCATCTGACCAAATTTCATAGTTCAACCCCTATTGAATGCACCTTTTTGTTTACTATCCCCACTTATTATGGGTTGTAAACTAATCAAAAATGTAAAATTCTGGCAAATTAACGAGATGAAATTATTAATTGATAAACTTCCTAAATCTTTTGTCTCTTGTCACATTTCATAAAAGTGTGTCGTTTTCAAGATTTTTGGAAATTACTCCCTGGGGAGCGAGCGCGGCCATCATCCTTGCTTTTTCGGGCGCAGTCTCCAGACGGCCAGACGGAATATTTTTGGTCAAAATTTGAAATTAATCGCACATGTATCAGATTTATGGATAAAAAACTTCGTATATTCCGTATATTCGAAAGAAGGTACTTAATTTTAGTGCCTTCTTTCGGATATACAGTCCAGATTGGAAATAATATTGGAGACAAAGACGGTGATGGTCTTGAAGATTTCGAAGATCTACTAGAATCTAACGATGAAGAAATGCCATCAAAGAGACAAAAACTAATGGATAAGTGATTAGAATTCAAGATAAGGTATTTATAAACAACAAGATTAATGTATTTAAAAATGTTGTAATGAATAACGTAGGTAATCAGTATAAAGTATCTAAATTCAATAGTATGATTTACATGTGTATTTATATATTATGAGATTTTCTATCACATAAATGTTATTAGAAATATATAATTCAACTTTTTTACTGAAAACAATTGCAGTAGTCACATTTTTTAGATGAAATCCCCTTTAAATCCTATCTTTAATATTTAGAACAACTATTTTCGCATGTTTTTTGCAATCTTTATGTTTTATGGATTTGTAATTTTTTTTGTTAATCAATGTAACATAAAATATTAGGTTTTTTGAGTTATTAAAGTGTAAATTTTAATAAATAACTCAAAATTGTACATAATGATTAAAAAAATTTTTTTCGGATTCGAGTTTTTTCGTTTCTTTGCATTTTCTGAGAACATTTACCATAGTAATGTATATTTTTTTACACCATCAAAAAGTAGAGATTTCAACAAACAAAAAGCCTACCGAGTTTTTTAAAAAATCAGATATTTTGACGTGAGAATTTTTGATTGAAAATTAGGGTGCTTTTTCGATATTAAGTCAAAATAAGGTGAAAAAATAAATATTTTAAATAAAAAAAATTACAGTGTGTTTGGGATATAACAAGGTAAATTCTCACCAAATTTCGTAAAAAAAAAATTTTTTTGGAAAAGAAATAAAAAACCAAAAATTTGGTTATTTGAATTTTTCACATAAATTTTGAGGTTATGTGAAAAAAGTGTAAATACAAAAGTTGTAGATCTTTCTATTACCTACAACTTTGCCATTTAACTTTTTTCCATAGGACTTGTAGTTTTGCCGGAAATCGAGATAAACCGTTTTTTACCCTTAAAAACTCACCCCCTCCGACTTCCCGACCTCAGATCGCCCGTAATTTATTTTTCCTTTAATTTTTGTTATAATCTCTTCCTTTTCCAATGGGTTTCATCCTACTATAATTTTATTTTGTTTTTTACCATTTTCAGAGACAGGCACTGGTCTAATACGGGTTGTTAACAATTTGAATTTTGTAAAGTTTTTTATCCATAACCACAGTCCATAACTCTCTAGTGCATTGAGGGATAGGGAAGTTCGTCGTCCTGGGTAGAGGTATTCGTAGCCCCGACACAGTTCTACTGACCTGTATATAGAAATGGATGAGCAATCGTGTAAGTGAAAAGTGAGGCAAATTGAATCTGCGTCGGAACCTAATGAGTTTGCGCACTAAAGTTTTACAAAGGCGGTTGCTTAAATTTAACAAGATGGCTGAAGCTGTATGAAGCCGTTACAGAACTATTAAAAAAAATTAAACCAATAAAACTGAAGAAAATTGAAAACTGTCCACTTACACCTGGAAAAGGCCCTAATAAAACAGTAACATCTAAAAATACGCCCAAATACTCAAAACACATGGCGTTCAAAATTATAAATTCCTGTAAAATTCCATGCAACATTATAGATTCCTGAAAAAATACCATAAAAGAGCAATGCGACTGCCGCACACGTAACGGCAAATACCTGCACTACTTCAAAATTGAGCAAATGCGCATGTGTATCAGGTTCCGATTCCATTTTGGAAGGCACGGTAATGGTCACAAAAGTTTCTGGCGTATCCAATGTTGTGCTTATCCATCTTACATAGAGGTCAGTGCACAGTTCCCACAAGTGGTGCCAAAATGTATCCTCCGACGGCTACTGCAACAAGCATTAATTCTAATTGCAGATATCTACTTTACGCGCAATATTTTTATACGCATTGTTGCCAACCTTGCTTACTCCAAAATCCCCTATGCACCTTGGAAATTTTCAAGTAAAGTTGTAAAGATGACGTTTGTAAATTAGAACACGAGTGCGGAGCCGTTGTTATTTATTTATTATCCTCATCGGGTAAATCAATTTTAGAATTGTTAATTTTCGCTCGTTTAATGTACAGAAGCAGTGTTTGTCCCCACTAACCTTTAAGGATGAACTATCTTGGTGACAATGCAAGTTTGGGGCTTACCACCGAGCAAACCGAGAAGGTTTTGCAACTGCAAGACCTCACCGGAATAGAGGACATGACGATATGTCGCGACGTCCTGCAAAGACATCAGTGGAATTTAGAAGTGGCTGTCCAGGAGCAGCTCAACATCCGAGAAGGCAGGCCCTCAATTTATGCCACAGAAAGCAGACCGCCGGCTGTAATCAGCGACTTGATGGGACAGCACATTTACTATTCACTACCTCGCGATGGAGGAGGTGGAGGCTTCTTCGGCTTTGCAAAGGCAATGTTTAATTTCTTCTACAACATTTGCTACAGCACCATACTAACTTTGTTTCAATTGGGAAGGAGAATGATACGTTTTGAGCCAGAGAGACGTGAGTTAACCTTTTTCATGTAACGAATTCTTACAACTGCACAACTTGCAGCGACTGATCCTTTGGATGATGTTCTTGGCTTTATTGGAGCATATCAAGAGAAATACGGGGATAATCATCCAGTGTTTTATCAAGGAACATTTACACAGGCCCTTAATGACGCTAAGAGAGAACTGCGTTTTCTGTTAGTCTATCTGCATAAGGAAGATCATAACGATGCTGACTTGTTTTGCAGGTAAGCGTGTTCCAAAACCAAAAATTATAGCAATTGTTAAAACTGTTCTATTCACATTCATTTCAAAGAGTTGCTTTTATTCAAAATAAACTGATTTGGTTAATTGCTTTGTGGTAATTAACAAACAAGTGTAAAATAAGTACATAGAAGATGTGTAGCAGTTTGTAGATCATTCATGTTGCATGTTTAGAATAACATTGCTTAAATGTATGAAATGTATGTTATCTATAAGTGATCCCAATGCAAAACATTTAAGGGCATTTTAAGGCTGCCATATAGTCGATTTGTAAAATGAGCAGAATTTCAAGCAAGTTTTATTTTGATACCGACATAATTGAAAAACCGCTCGAGACTGCAATGGTAGCAGAAATTCTTTTTCTAGCCCGTTACCGAGGGCGATTTTTGAAAAGTTTTCTCATTTCTCTGTATTGTATATTGTATTTACGACACGAAAAATGAGTCATACTAGAAAAGATTTGCACTGCAGCGAATTGTTGAGGAAATGGGCAAAATTCGATCACATAATAACTTAAAAAAAAATTGCGAGCTTATAAATTATTGTAATTACAGATTAAAAAAAATTTTTTAGTAATTGTTTCAATGGATAGAATCTGATTTAAAATGGAATTGATTGAGAAAGCAGTTCACGAAAGAATGGCAAAAAATGAAGAACATTGGTATCGTGTTTTGAAAAGTTGACAGCATAAAAGCCTACAAAATTTTATTAAAGACAAGAGAGGAGAGTGTAACAAATCGTGTTCCTTTTTTATAATAATTTATTAAATGTTGCCTGATCCATTCGCATGTTATTTGTGAAGTCATACTGATCTTCGTCCGCGATTTCGTACTTCATGAGATGTTTGCCCCCTTGTCTTTATCAATCACAGCATTCCTTCGTTTAATCCAAGATCGGGACCTTTTTTTAGGCTTAGAGTTTTCTAGTTAATGAGATTCCTGCTAATGATAATAACAACACCTTCCTCTTTTGCGTGGGAGTCGATTGCTACTCAAATTTCTATCGATTCCAAACAAAAATGCACACAAAAACATGATCGTACGCGGTTCCCTAAGCTATCCTCAAAGCATAGCCTCAAAGTTTGATCTAATCCAGAGACAAGGAAGGTTAGAGAATCACGTTTTATGGCGCCATCTCTAGTTAGCTTGCACAAGTACAACCGTGGACTGTCAAGAATAACACTTTAGCCGGCGGGTGTGATGCAAATACCGACTCAATGACAATATCTCATTGAGTCGGTATTTGCATAACACGGGTGTTATTCTTGACTGTCCATGGCTGTACAAGGAAATTCAGAGATCTGTAATTCAACATATTCTTTCCGGGAAATTCAATTTTGTAATTATTATTTATTTAGGGGTATTCATTTAAAGTAGGAAAATAAAATATCAATGTAGTATAAACATTTTAATTTAACATCGAATACATAACTATAAAGTTATTTACATCATAATTATTACATTATAAAATCTAAATGAACAAGACAGATGAACTGAGGTGTGTTAGCTGGTTTGTCTCGGGGTTGAACGTGAGATGAAACGAACACGTTATTTACAACCAGGTTTATTAACTAAAGTTGAAAATTAGGAGACAAACTAATTGTGATAATACCGTATACTAACATTTCTAGAGTTTCTTCTATTTCGACTAGCACTAAGCAGTAAAATCTCTTAACTAGTACTAATTTCGGCAATAGCTTCAAAATATATAGTGTTTTTTGGCTGTACATCATATCTACCTTGATACTACATCAAAACTAATGATTGAGCCATCATATTGAAGATTATCTTTACAGTTATGACTCTGGCTCTCTTTAATCATTTATTAAAATATTATTTAAAATATAAATTTGTTAATTACCAGCACGGCGAGTAATTTGTATTTTCCTGTTTCCATAGACCTTTCGGGATTTTTGTTCCAGACAAACATCATCTTCCATTGATGAAGATGGACCAGCAATGGCTGTTGCATTTTGTTGTACATTAAACTTCTCTAGAAAAAAATGATTAAATGGGAATTACAACAGCCTTCTTTACAACCTTTTACACTTTCATAAACTGTAGAACAGAATTGCGGTTTAGGACGTCTAAAACAGTTTTCTTCAATTGATGGCTCATTGTATTCCAAATCAAATTCCAAATCTCTCGCAATTCCTCCTTAACTGGCATGGTAAACCTGGAAATAACCAAATAATTAATGCAAATATCAAATAATCATTGTAAAAAAAAAATTAATAATTAAAAACGCCGAATTAGTTACATATAATGTTGATGCCAATATTAAATAGATACATACCTTGGTGAAACTTTGTCATTGCACCCACGCAGACTGCAACATCTAACTCTCTTTGCCAATTTTTCGTTTTCACAAAACTGTCTCGAAATCATAGATTACTCCTTGAAACAAAAAGGTCGTCGGAATTTGCTGATGGTGTAGTTTTAGTGCCGTTACACATGCACGCGGATGGCTCCGCGCGAGTCATCCGCCTCCGCGCCTGTTGTTTTCACATTTGCGCGGTTGCTAGCGCGGAGCACGGGAGATCTTGCAGACAATTTGAACGGAGGCAAGTAAGTCATGGTGCATTCACTGCAATTAAAAGCTGTCCCAGCCTATTATATTTACAAAAAAATAAAGTACACACGCTAGAAAAAGTTTTTTGTATTTTTCGTGGATTGCGTCCCATAAGTGCGGTCGTTGTTCTACATTTGCAATCAAAATTTCAGTATCAAAAGACGTTTTCCAATATTCCATGAAAAACACTCGCTACAACGGTCTCCGCGCGACGTCCGCGTGATGCATGTGTAAGCTTCGATTTGTTTGTGAGTAATTTAGTGGCGCGGACGGTCCGCGCCGCGGAGGGGCTACGCGGTCGCTCCTCCGCCCCGCGGACCATCCGCACAAATGTGAAAGCACGAATTACGATAAGGAAACTATGTCCGCGTGCATGTGTAACGGCACTTAAACTAGCTGGTGCGCGCGCTACGGTGCCGAACAAAGACAAGGAAGCCTATAGAATGTCGACTCACTTCCTCCAAATTGAACCTTAGGCTGAACTCAGACGGACCACTCCCGAACCACACGACAGCGACAAACCGGTAGTTACAAACGGTCCGACAGTCGTCGGGCCAGACGTCGCGTGTGGCCCGTGTGAGTTCAATCATGCGTTCCCATTACAATGCATTACCAGCCACAAGTAACCACCGTTTTGTCGCTGTCGTGTGGTTCTGGAGTGGTCCGTCTGAGTTCAGCCTTAATCTTGATGGACCAAAACCACAGTACAGAAGGAATCAGTAGGTTCACTCCGCGTCGGCACCTTTGATGTCGGTGTTCCAAATCGGTTTCGCGCATGTGGCCTGGCGTCGCCAGTAGCGTCCTAAAACTCATAGGCGTAGGCGCGGAAGGGTCACCGAAGAAATAAACATTGCATCAAATGTTATATTTTATTAAAAGTACAAAATGTATGTTAAAAAATATATTCACTATAATATTCACAAATTATAACGATTTTGGACCGTGTTCCATTTGAAGTTTTATTAGCGGGGGTGTAGTGAATGCTCCGAGGAGTAAAAAAGTTATTACGCGTCGATTTTAACAAGTGCGGAACGTCAAATATATATAATATTCTATGAGTATTGACATAAAAATATGGCCTTTCTGCGGTAACACCTATGGAGTTTGTAAATTTTACAAAATTTGACCCCTGATCAGATACAACACTCAAAACATTCAGACCTATTTTCAATAGACGAGAAATACCATCATCAAGAATGTTTTTTAAGTCAACTACAGAACAAGTGGAATTTAAATATCGTGCCCCTTTTGGAGCTTTACTTAGAAGCTCAATTTGGGTGTTTATAAAGGTCGCAATTGTAGGATAATGTTCCGATATGAATACCATAATGTCACTCTTTGTACGCTCACTTCTTTCTGATACACTACATTCCGAAAATCGTAGCTTCCTTTGCAAACCCTTCAAACGTTTTTTCAAAGCCACTTTTCGTGGTGTTGAAGCACTTAATCTAGCAACTGTTTGCGTTACACTGTCCTGTACAGCCCCAGAGTGAACTTCTTGTGTTTCTGGTGTGTACGAAGTGGATGGAACTGCATCTGGAGAAACTTTGCAGGTCTATATTTATGAATCTATATATCATGAAACTCACCATCTGCTTGTGGAAACACATTTGGAATAGCGTACTTCTTAAGTCGGTGTCTACCCATGCTTGAAAATTGTTCTGCAGAAAAATGTTGGCTGCAAACACGTAGTCGCTTGTAACACTCTGCTGCAGTTAAATCTTTGCTTCGACGTAATTGAGGTAAGCTCTGCCACATCTTACACCTGCCAAATATCCACTGCTATTATACCAACGTAATTTACTGCTAATCCAACCCAAAACGATGCTATAAACAACCCATTACTTACCGACTAATATCGAGTGGAAATCGAAAAAAACTGTATTGTGGTGCATATCTTAAGTCATTGTTCAAGCACCCCGAAACACAACAAATATGCATTTTGCAACAATAATACCGAAAAACCCAAATAGCAAGAGTAAATAACACAATGTGATCAAATACGATTTGAGGTTATATGCGGTTATGAGCCAAAATCTACAGCGCATGTAGCCTAGAGTCGAACTGGCCTTGGAACACAAAAATCGGAGAGTGAACCTACTGATTCCTTCTGTACTGTGCCAAAACGTTGAACAAAGAGAGGTATATGCTGTAAGAGATAGTAGTAGTATGATAGCGCCATCTCTAGTTAACTAGCAGAAGCTAAACCTGCCGCCAAACCGTCAATCTCAGTGCCCACCCCCTAATCTAATCTGACGTTTGTTGGAAGGAATAGAAAATTTGACGAAAGTTGTTGCTGACGTCATGAACGCAGCTTGCTACAACTAGTTTGATGGCAATTTGACGAAAATTTGATAGTGTGACAGGGTCCTTATTCTTTTCCCCACCACCATTTTTTTTCCTACATTTGTATTCCTAATCTTATGAGAGTGTGTGTGAGTTGATTGACATTTTTTGTGTCAGGTTGACAATATTTTTTAACTCTTCCATTGGGTACACTGATTTTCAAATTTAAAATTGTCAAATAAACGTCAAATTTTAAAATTGCCCATGTCAGAATTGTTTTCAAGCGTATTTCTCTATTTTGAAATTTAATTTTACAATTACAGAAAAAAATTACAAAGAATTTAATAATTAAAATGTATTTTGTAGAGAAAAAAATTCATAATTTTTGGTAAAGAAGGCCATGAACACAGATTACTCCAGATGACTGACTCAATGCAAATATTTTGGCGGAATGACCTTTAACGACCTTCAAATTTTGTAACAGTTTTCAGATGGCGCATCGATCAAATTTTGCGCCAAATTTAAATATTCTCTCCTCTCTTTATAGGTAGAAAAAATGCTATTATGTTTTGAATATTTTATGATTTATTCTACAAAACTAATGTAAAAAATTGTTTTGTAGAATAAATCATAAAATATTCCTTAATTATTTACACGTCATACAAACAAACAATTTTATAAAAATCAATTTATTATAGTACATAATTTAAATTAAACAAAATTATACCCAAAATGTTAGCAATTACATTTCTAAGATAGATATAACTTACACATATGATAATTACTTGGGGTTATTATATAATAACGGAAATTTTGCAAGACTTGCCGGACAACCAATAGAGCAATCTGGCTTACTTCTTCAAATTCATACACAAAAATAAGTAATAATAATAATAATAATTTGCAAACCCTCCACTTTTGCTTTAGATTGGAATTTTGGACATTTAGAGCTTCTTGCCACAGTTTCCTTCTAGAATTATGTAATTAGATTTCCTGAATTTGTTGTATTAATAAAACATCGTTACCTTTCTTCAGTTTTTGGAAAACAATGCAGTTTCTCCGCTTAGTTTTCACCAACACCACAAATAATGTAAAAAAGACCCTTCTTTCGCTTAAAATTTTTCACAAATTCAATCGACAAGCAAGTTTTGACATTTACTTGCTTGATTATAACGTGCGTTCAAAAAAAAACGAGGCTGCGTTGGCCATGGAATTTATCGGCTTTCCAGTGTACAAACCACAAATGACAAGAACTGTCAGTCTAAAATTTTCTACCATAATAAAACGGACCAATTTTATGTAAATTGTTTATAATAAATGCCAGGACATGTGTAAATACATCGCTCTCATAAACATAATGCCACCCTCCTTTGCATCCATTTATTGAAATTTGTCCCAACCTAATAATCGTTTACGAAACCATTGTCAACAAAGAACCCAACCTAAAAACTATCTGACAGATTCGAAATTTTGCTACACTAAATTGATGCACAAAGTTTTTCCATGGCCAACGCAGCCTCGTTTTTTTTTGAACGCACATTAATTGCAGCAAAATGCTGTTTTTAAAATATTAGTCAGAAAAAAAGCAACAAGCGTAGGAACGGTCACGTTTTTAAAAAACACGGAATTGTGCATTGTTCAATTTAAACTAGTAAAAATATTGGGCCTTTTATTTGAATTTAAATAAAAGTTTTTGTAGTGACATCTACCGGTCGTACAATGCATTAGCATCGAATACAGCGCCTCTACATTTGATTATGGTATCTGTGACAAAGATGTCATGCGCCTAGTTTCAATGTGTAGAAAAGAGATAGTTCCGGACAAAATCGCCGTATGAAGTCAGTCATCTGGAGTAATCTGTGGAAACACTTTCAAATTCGGTGGAGTCTATAAATCTGTTCACTCGAACTGGAAACATTTGAGGTTAAGTTCTGGACTTGTTTCGTGTTCATTTTATCAAATTCCATCTGCAGACGTTGGACCTTGGACAGAGAAAAGAGAGAGGGTTTGGACGTCGTTTGTGCAAATTTTTATTTGAATCTTGTCAAATAATATAATTCGTCAATGTCAAAGTCTACACTGTAATATTGAAAACAAAAGCTGGGGGGCGAACAGTTTTTACAATAACATGTTCTTATTCTTGGTCTAATGTGAACCATTTTTTGTACGCACTTGCGGGATGATTATGCGCTTGGAGTAGTGAAACGGTTTTTAAAAAATAATCATAAATATTTCAGATAAAAAATAAAGAATTATACGTAAAAACTTTTTTTCTACACTGAGATAAAAACATTACAGCAGGGACAATTCTAAAAATAAGATGTTCGGAACATTTAAATCGGATCAATAATGGTAAAAATATTTGGAGAAAACTAGTGTAAAATTTTCACTTGTGGGCAGCAACTGTGTAGCCGGAGGAGGCGGTGCTTCTGTAATGTTGACACAGCATACTACCGGGTGACTATAAATGATTGACATTTTTTGTGTCAGATTGGCAATATTTTTTAACTCTTCCATTGGGTACACTGATTTTCACATTTAAAATTGTCAAATAAACATCAAATTTAAAAATTGCGCATATCAGAAGTGTTTTCAAAATGGTTTTTCCAACTGGAAGATCTTTTCGATCACTCGCTGTAACCATTTTCTCCGTTATTTATCACTTTTCGTTCGCTAGTATTCAGTAAGTTACACTTTTTGCCAACAATATTCTAACCTGAAAAGTTAATAGACATAAATCACGACGGCAGTTAATCTGGTACCAATTCCTCACTGTTGCCAATTACCTAAATTTAAGTCAATCATTTATAGTCACCCGGTAGTATGCTACTACACATCATACTAGTATGCTGTGGTAATAACGGAACGGGTGTCGTTTTATGTAGTTTTATTTTTAAGGCGCTTAAATTTTTTCAAGACATTTTTAAGCCTAGACATGCTAACCGATTTTTGCAATGCAACAACTGAGGGAGACCGAAAACACTTTTAAAAGACGCAGCATTATTTAAATGTAAATTATAGCCAAGAATACGGGTGTGATTGGTTACATCCAGGTTGGCAGCTCATTGAGAGGTCCACGTTGACTGTAAGTTACGATCTCATTATGATAAGATAATTTTCTTGTGAAGACTGCCGCCGATAACTCAATAGATATAAAATGAGGCCTTCCATATAAGGCCTGTTTTGAAATTCAATAATTACAGCAAAAGCGACACTACATTTCTAATTCAGTATGTAGTTTGAATCAATATATCTTGCTGTAATATTTTGCGAACGCTGCGTAGATAATACAATCAAAACTAATATTAAAAAATAACATTATACTTGACTTGTTGAAATTCTTTGAGACCTTGTTTTAAAAACACACGATTTTATTTTTAGAGAGACCTTGTCGCACGCAGAGGTCATCCAGTACATCAACTCCCGTTTCATCTTCTGGGTGTGCAGTCAGAGCTCTAATGAAGGCAAGCGCGCCCAAAGCATGATGAAAGCGGGATCCGCTCCGTTCTTAGGAGTCCTAGTTTTAAGAGACAACAGTATGACTGTGGTCGCCCGAATGGAAGGCTACTGCAACTCTCACCTTCTTCTCCAAAGACTAAACACTGTAGTCGGCGACTTCGAAATAAACCTAGTCCAAACGAGAGCAGACAGATACGAGGCCAGTTTCAACAGATCGTTGCGCGCACACCAAGACGAAGCCTTTCTCGAGAGCCTAAGGGCGGATCAGGAAAAGGAACGACGAAGAGAGGAGGAACGATTGGCGAGGGAGGCCGAGTTGCGGCGCGAAGAGGAGGAAACGCGCGCGGAGGAGGAACGGCGTCAAGGCATTGCGAGAGAGAAAATCGAGTCCGTGAATAAAGTGCCTGATGAACCGGAATCTCGGCACCCTGATGCCGTGCATGTCGTTTTCAAATTACCATGTGGGAGTCGTATCGAGCGCAGATTCCTCAAGACACATTCCTTGGAGGTATGGCACTGACTATATTTTCATACATATCTATAATCTTATCGTTTTTTACCGAGTGGTAAGGTACCGAAATTAAACCTTATTATCTAATATAAAGAATAACTAAATATTGCATATCCCCAAACATAGTACACATAATCTCAACTTAGCAAATGTAAAAAATTGTCCATCTGTTTTATTTCTTTCTCTGGCTATGTCGATATCCGCCTTTCGAAGAATTTCTTCTGTTTGATCTTTCTAGGTCTTCTGCCGCCTCTCCAATCTTGTTTTCTTCTGAAACATTGCTTCCCATACTCTTGCCCATGTTATGCTTATTATGTCGTTTCTTTTTTTTGTACCAATCACTTCTCCAATCTCACCATCTGCTTTTCCGCTCACTTCTTCCTTTTATTTTTTCCACTACTTATGTCAGCTCTTTCCAGAATTTATATTTTAGCTTTAATTTTACGTCCGTATACTCTACTGTGTCGTTTTCCCTTCCCAAATTATGAATTCAGGATTTGTTAATAAAATCCACTTTATAGATTTGGCACCTTATCATTATGACCTACTCCCGCTTGTGCTCTTTCCTTTTGCTCTACAGTCAGTTTTTCTGTTTGTTTGTTGTTGCCTATATAGCTTGCATGTCACTGTTAACGCTCGTTTCTTCTAACTCATAAATATCTATAATTAGGCCATTATCTACACTGCATAACAAAAATTCTTATATTATCTTCAAACTTGTTGCGTTTAGGTATAGGACATCCGGCATAGAAAAATCAAAATGAAAATACGAATAAAGATATTGTAATTTTAAGGGTTCACCTGTATAGCAATTAATTTGTTTATATTAAACTTCAAAAGTGTTTCACACTGGCGTTCAAAAAAAGGGATGAGTTCCATGAAATCACTTCTGAATTCGTTACAGTGTAATAAATGGTTAACCTTGAGACGGACACGAGCCACGAGTGTCTTTTTTAACAAATTCCTCTTCCAGGTTCCGGCTTAGATGCCATAGAACAGTAGATGTCATTTGAACAACTTATTAATTGACAATTCCATGATATGACAGTGTCAAAGATCTATACTGCAAAAATCAAAGAAATAATGATATATTTTTATAAATAGTATGCTATATATTTTTTGTGCCTATTAGGTTGCATTGTTAGTTACTTATATACTCCCAAAAAAATTTTCAAATCGGCTTAGAGATAACGAAAAAAAATTATGGTTTTTTGCCTCTAGATTTAAAAATGTATACAAATAGTGCCCCCTTGATAAAATTAGTACTAAGTAATTATTAAATAATGCCTTATCATGTTAATCCAGATTGATCAACCCCAGTTATTACAGGGTGTGCAAACTTTACTGTTAATATTTTAAAAATTCAATGCATTTTATTTTTCTTATTTTAAATTGCAACACCTTTTTTATGTCGTGCGGAATTAAAAAACACACATTTAATCTACAATCTTAGCGCTAATCCTAACGCATTCGAAGTTATTTGCCAGAAACTCATTTTGTGAACTATTTCAATGGCAATTTGAATAAATAAAAGTGGAAGATGGCTTAAAAAACAATTGTTGACATCACATATTTTGTAATACGAAATCTATACTTAATATTATAATGCGAAAGTTTGGATGTTTGTTACTCAATCACGCCAGAACGACTGAACGGATCTGGATGAAATTTGGCACAGAGATAGATTATAGTCTGGAATAGCACATAAGGCTACTATTTATCCGGGAAAAATGTTCTCGTGGGATAGATGCTTTTGTTTATCATAGAGCAAGGGATCAACATGATTTTTTGCATAGTGGTAGATTTTTTACGTAGTTTTTAACGTATTACGGAAAGGATTAAGGAGAAGAAAAAGTAGGGAAAGAAAGGAACCTTCTCAATGGATAGTTCGAACTGGGACTCGAACCTAGATCCTTCGATTACATGTCGAGAGCTGTATGTAATGTTGTATACAGAACGGTATTGAAATAAATAAATAAATAAGTCAATCAATGAGTTACAAGTTCCCTAATTTATACAGCACCATAATGATACGGTTTTTCATAATGATCAGGCCGTCAGTTCACAAACATACACATCAAAATTTCTACGCGAACGCGGAAAATTGCATTTACTACGATATGTTACATTAATAAATAAGACTGTAATCAGTAAGAAAGTTTGTGAATATTCATTCTGACAGTGTCTGAACAGGGAATTCTCTTCATTAGGAATATGTAATCGTGGCATTACAAATGAATTAGAACTCAAATTTCGCAACTGCTTAAATTAAAGAATATCAAACCTACTTTCACAGCTAACTCGATACGATAATTCCCTACTTTACTTATTTTTTCATAATGTTAAAGAGAAGTAGAAAAAATCAAATTAAATTAAAAAATCCATTTTAGGTATACGAACATGATACAGTATCAGATCGAGAATAAAGTTCTCTATCGAAAAGTGTAATAAAAATACAGGTTGTTTCACGACGAGGGCCTATTAGGAAGAGAAAGAGAACGGAAAAACCGAAAGAACTCAAACTTTACATACTTGTATAAACTTATAATATCTACTTGCTGAAAATATTTTCATGATTGTAAAACTTCCGATTATACCGGAAGTTGGTATAACTTCGTTATTTTAAATACAACATATTTATTTTCAGATTTTGCATTATTCTGTGTCTTATGATATCAACGTTTTTGCACCTTATTGTATTGTGCTTATTAATTTTATTTTTTTATTGCACTGGATTTCGCCTTTAAAAAAATATGTTTTTTTCTAAAACAATGCAAGATAAAAAAACGTTGATACCATATGACACAGAATTTAATGCAGAATCTGAAAATATATTAAAAATAGGTATGTTGTATTTAAGAGGGGCCAGCGCTTCATCAATGCCCACAGAGGACGCCACCATCTAAAATGTATAATTTTTCTAAACAACGGCATTCGAAAGAGGCAGCTTTAAATCATAAATGAAGCATACCAGTTTAATAAGAAATGATTGGTCTTGGGTATGACATATTTTTCAATGCTTTTAATTGTTAAATGTACGCATAATAATGCTATGAATATTGGTAATATTTAAAAAAAATTGAATAATAATTGAATGTTGAGAACTTTAACCCCTTCGTTAAGTATTAGTTTAAAAGAATCTGCAATTTAAAACTGAAAATTTACAACATGTAGGACAGGACGTTGTTTGAAAAGTCGGATTTGATCGTTACAGTCGTTTGAATTTGTACTATCCTGTTCGCAAACCCTCTGATAGTTCAACCATTCCCTCACGGATGGCGCCAAGAAGTGGCGCAGATTGGCAGGATTGTAATTTAATACGAATAGATACGAAACGAACAGATTAGAAATTAAATCGACCGAAAGTCCACTTTCATTAATAGTGGCTTTCATTTTCACATGATATTATATTATTTGTTAATTTTTATTCATATTTCATATGTTTTGCCGTGTCTTATTTATTTGGCTTCATTGCACCATTCTTTTTTTTGTAGAGTTTTTGCGCTTCCAGTATGAATGGAGGATCGATGCAACGTAATCCCTTGTTTAAGTTATCCCCAACGATTTCCGCTTCAATACAATTAACATAAAACTCTTTCAAAATAGGGAGCATCTTGTCCGCCCAAAGATTTTCATCCCTTTCAATTTTTTCGATATAAATTGGAATCACGTCATTAACATAAACAACTAAATAACAAATATTTAGTTTTGTTATGTTGAGTTGTTCCTGAATCTGAAAATTATTTTTACTTTATACCTGCAATTTATTAAAAAAAATTACGATTTTAACGATGTGAGCGCCACAGGCAAAAGTAGTCGGAACTAAATTGCGCTGGCCCCTCTTAAAACAACAAAGTTAATACCACAGTCATGAAAATAGTTTCAGCAGGTAGATCTTATAAGATTATACAAGTCTGCAAAGTATCGGTTTTTCCGTTCTCTTTATTTGCCTAATAAGCCCTCGCCGTGAAACAGCCTGTATATGGTTGCAAAAATGATTTTTATGCTTTTTGGATTTATTGAAATACAGCTGACTTCTTCTCCTGCAGGAGTCTTGTTGAAAATGTTTAGACCCCTATGGTCGATCCCACCACCTCGACACCGTGCAGAAGGGGGGAATCGCACCCCCTCCGTTTACCCCATCAAGAAGCCCGGGGGTGATTGTACATAAAAACCACAACATAGACTTAAAATCATTCTCTAATCAATCATTCGTATGCATTCATTCTCTATTCATTAATCATTCTCTATTAATCATCGCACCCCCTCCGTTTACCCCATCAAGAAGCCCGGGGGTGATTGTACATAAAAACCACAACAACATAGACTTAAAATCATTCTCTAATCAATCATTCGTATGCATTCATTCTCTATTCATTAATCATTCTCTATTAATCATTCGTATGTAATCATTCTCTATTCAAGCATTCGTATGTATTCATTCTCTATTCATTAATCATTCGTATATAACATTCTCTATTCATAATTCGTATGTAATCATTCAGAAGTATTCATTCATTCACTTGTTTTATTCTTATTATCATTATTCACTATTCGACATTCATTCATTATTCAGACGTGCATATAAACTTGTAAATAAAACTAGAGAATCTACTTCTCATTTAATCGAACATTCGACCCACTATTGACCAAGTTTCGACGATTTGATTTTTAGGTATTATTAATTATTATTAATTTTTTATTGCACTGGATTTTCACATTTTTTACAAAAGAATTTTTTTTCTAAAACAATGCATAAACGTTGATATCGTATGGCATAGAATATAATGCACAATTTGAAAATATATTAAAAATAGGTATGTTGTATTTAAAATAACAAGGTTGATACCTCGGTATAACTGGAAGTGGCACAATCATGAAAATATTTTCTGTAGGTAGATCGATCTTCTAAGTTTGTATAAGTGTGCAAAGTTTTAGTTCACTCGGTTTTTCCGTTCTCTTTATCTGCCTATTAGGCCATCGTCGTGAAACACCTTATATACTTTTAACTAATTTTCATTGGGACTGCATTGTCAGAAATCTAAGTTCGGAGTCTCCATATTTAGATAGTTTGTAAATTCAAACATGAACAGAATAACTTTGGGGACATTACTGACGGCAGTTGCACAAAACGTCCTTTCTTTTGAGAAAAATCATAAGTAAAAGAGAAAAGAAAGCTCCACTCAGGACACTAATAATTCATGTCGTTTTTAACCAGACCTGATTTAGTTCAATAGCTTTTTATTTTTTTACAGTGTAGACCTTTAAAATTATCGAAAATTACATTTTACAAGACCTGTCAATTAAAAAGATACTCAAGCGGCGTCAAAATCGACGCCTGTAAGTAGAATTTGTATTGTGTCCAAACTAATTATTGTCAACAGAGAACTGTATCTCAAATTTCTCTAACTCAAGGTCAAAATATTTCCACAATGTTACACTCTAACAAATTTCAAAGTGCTTCCGTGGCCTACGCGGCCTCGTTACATTTTTTATGCTGAACATCAAGGATGCAATATACTAATTTTAATGACGTTATATGAATTAAATAAGACAATGTCGCGATTTCTTTCGTATTTGGGTTTGACGGATGCAACATTTTTGTAAATAAATAACCATTCTCGTCACGTCCGAGGTGCCTATTGTGAAACACACAGAAATACTTTCATATCAATTAATTTTATTTGAAGTATATATACATAGAGTGTGGAACTTTTGTATTGTAATTTATAATTTTCAGGCGGTGTTTTATTTTGTATTTTGCCATCCAAACTCTCCAGATTCGTTCGAAATAACGACAAATTTTCCGAAGCGGGTGCTGAAGTGTCGAGCCGAAGATTCCGACGAGAAGATACTGACTCTGGAAGAAGCGGGGCTTAAAAACAGAGAAGTACTATTTGTTAACGATTTGGACGCTTAGTTAAATAATGTTTATGTAATGAAGTCATTGTAATAAGAATTTATCGATGATTTTTTCATTATTATATTTCATTCAATAAATGAACCGTTATGTTTAAATGGAAAGCGTGATTTGAAAGATTTATCTTTTTTTTTCGAGATGATAATATTTGTATCATTCATTTCAAATGTTGAGCATTTATAATATTTGTCTTTACTTTACAGCGTGTTGATATAATTAAGAAATATGTGCATTTCTTCGATTTCATAAGTTTTGTATATATTGTACTTAGTGAAATAAAATTATATTGTAATTTACTTTTTGCATTAAATAAAAAAATACTTATCGCTGTTTGAATATTTTGTAGTTGTCATACTTTTTTAATTAATAATTTAGCAGAAGGATCGCAGTCCCCCTCCAAAAAAAAATCCTGGTTACGGGCTTGATTCGCATAGAATGCGTTTGGAGAGTGGGATTTATTAGTTGAACAGCAAAACCCACATGATCAATCTCCGAGCGCGCCCGTTTTTGAGTGATTTCCGTTCTATAGCGGAAAGTAAAATATCCGCGTCAACTATGAACGTAGCTGCGTTGTCAGACTTTTATAAATTTCTTTCCATATTTATTTACGAGACCATCTTAATAATGTGCGCCTAGAAATAAAAAATTTCAGGCGTCGTTCTTGTAGATGCACATGCAAACCTATTTATTGACTATTCCTGTCAAATGTCATAAATCTACACTGTAAAAATGAAACAAAAGCTAGTTTCCTGAGCCTCCGGTGTTTTGATCATTATCTCTCTTATCTATGGGCAACAGTGAGGAATTGGAAGCAGATTAACTGTCATCGTGATTACGGATCCCTCTAACAAGGATGCCGAACTGACGCATTTGACATGATCCCATTTCTGTCCTAAAATTAGAAGTTCCTATTGGTTGCCACTAGATGGCGCGCTGTGTCTGGAGGCCTACTTTTGCACGTTCTCTTACGGAAATAAAACATTATTTTCAAATTACTGAACTTGTATGCTGTATCAGACGTATTTCAATGGAATTACTTGTAAAGATTAGCACATTTTGTAAATCTCACTTATTTTCGAGCAACATATTCAGCCACTATGCTGTTATTATATCAGATGAGTGGCTATTAAAATAACAGTGTGTTTCCAACATGGCTTTAATTTTTATATTTTTAGATGTTAATGCATTTTCAATCACATCATCAATGATGATTTTAAACATTGCAACCCTTTCTTCGGCATCTTTAACAATTATATCAGACTCATGGAAGTCAAAATTTCCCCCAACACCAAGCGGTCTTGGCGTGGTTTCTGCTATTCCCCTTTTTTTAAACCAGTCTGGTTTCTATGAAACATAAGTACTGGTTGACTAACGATTTGTTGCTGGCCAAATAAGTTTTGCCTCACCCTTGGCACGCGAAAAACGCGTTTACTCTCAACCCCTAGCTCTTTACACTTTTTCATGTCACTGACGTACCCCGTCTTGCAACCGGGCACAAAACACTTCTTAATTTTCCTGGCATAGTATAGGCGATGTACACGCACAATACGAGTCACAAGAGGCGTAAATTAAGAAGAAACAAGTCAAAAATAATGCTTTTCCCGTAACTTGCAATTCAAAAACAGGCCTCCGGGGCGTTAGCGCCATCTACCCACCGGACGCCGAACCTTCGATTAAATGGGCGCAAATCTAGTGCATTGAGGGATAGGGAAGTTCGTCATCCTGGGTAGAGGCATTGATTATATATCCAATATATAATCAATGGTAGAGGTATTCGTAATCGTGATTCACGGTTCTTATACTCATACGGTTGCCTCACTTCTGGCCTTGTCGATGCGGAGATAGTGGGGAGGAGAGCAGCGCAGTGACGTCAGCTAGAGACCAGAGGCTGTAAGCTTAGCTTACTTTAAAAGTTGAATGGCTTTTAGAGATGAAATTGCGATCACCGAAAAAGTCGTTGTAGTACAAATAAAAGTTATTTTATGGAATTTTGCACATTCATAGTATACAGCTGGCAAAAGTTCACTTATCTGACCTAGAATGAGAAAATAAGAATACGCATAAATTAATTTTTACGAGCTGTTAGTGTTGAGTAGCAGTAAAAATATATCAAAATAATGTATAGCTAATCCAAACAGAGGTTCTGGGGTATGCTATACCCCAGAGAAATACCGTTATTTTGAATTAATAATATAATTTTATTTTTGAATAAATTATATTCGTAAATTTTTATACCAATTATTCATTATTATCATAATAATACATATTGTCCAATCATTTCAACCGCTTATGGATGGAAAATTTCGTAATTTGTATTTTATTTCGCGATTTGGCCGATAGCTAATGATGCTCCATTTCGACACTCGGAGTCCGGCTACGTCATCATGTTGCGTAGGTCATGTCTGAGTGAGGTAACCGTATGAGTATAAGAACCGTGGTGCTTATCCACTTTTATAGAGGTCAGTGGATTTTACCGAACGGCAATCTGGCAACGCCGGCCTCAAACGTCATGGCGGCTCCCCCACCTCCCGCCATTTTCACATCGTGTGAGATAATGGCGTCGCTGTGACAGTTGAGCAGTTTTTCGGCGACAATGTTTGTGTTCAGTTGTTGATCACTTTCGAAGTGTAAAAATTAGAATGGAAACCTCGTTGTGATATTAATTTGCATATTAATCTGAAACCCAAGTCAAATTTAATACAGATAATATACGTTAGTGTGCAGTGCGCGGTGGAAAATGAAGCATTTCAAGGAATCCCCAAGGCTGTTCAGACTTTTTGTCGAAGCAGCATGCATCCTGTGTTTAGCAAATGGGGTAAGTGGCGATTTTGTTGAGCTACCCACGAAAATGGTTATGTAAAATTCGAAAGAGAAAGTAGCTTGATTTCAGCAAATTCTGGTGTGGTGTCCTGTCCTATGACGTCAGAATTAATCAGTCGAACCACCAAGTTCCGTCGATAATTTCATAACAAACCTTTAAGGAAACTTAATCATTTCCAACTCAACGTTAAGCCGACAATTTGCGCAGCTCGAAGTTTTTGTGCAATTACGTTAATTGCACCACACGCACCTGGAAAAATCGTTATTAGTGTCATTAGTGTTGTATTTTTATGTGGTTTATGAGCTTCTAACATAAACGAGGCTGCGTAAGCCATGAAATCACTTTGAAATTCATTGACTTAAGATCCTAATTCTAAATCAAATTTGCGCCGTTGTAACTTGCGTTGCTAGGGACAATGGCGCAAATTTACATGTAAAGTTACGCCGTTTCCCTAACAACGCAAGTTACACGGGTGTAAATTTGATTTAGGATCAGGACGTGACACGATACTAATTTTAGTATTGAAACTGCGCGCGCAATTTTAGTTTAAAAGTTAGTACAAAATTCGAAGTTGTTCTATGACACGGAAAGTAAAAATTAGTAAAGTAGTGCATGAGCCTATGCAATGGTTGAATTTTGATCTTTTGACAACACATGTTCTAGTTATTTTCTTGCAACCCAATCTCCTAAATTTGCGCGCGCAGTTTTAGTACTAAAATTAGTATCGTGTTAAACGGCCGTATGACACGGTCCTAAATTTAGTACTAAATCTTGTCCTAAATTTGCATCCTAAATTTAGCTTCGTGTCATACAGAGTTTGGATACTAAAATATTTCAACACTAAATTTTTAAAACGTGTTCTGAAAACTGATAAATTTACATCCTAAATCGACGCCGTCAGTGTGCGCACATTTCTGTTGCTGTTTCAAGTTTACCACAAGCGCAACAGTAGTAACCGCACTCGCTGATAAATATAAAAGTTTTGGGTTATCCATTTTATAACAAATCATGGGAATTATTGAAATTATTTGGATTAAATTATTTAAATTGAGGTTAAGGTCAAGTGACAATTGGATGACAAACGCAACGCTGTAAAGCGAGAATGCGCAGGCTCAGAGACTCAGAGGCTCACTCGTGTCACACAGCATTTCACATTTTTTCAATAAATTTAGCACATAATTTTCATCCTTATTTTAGGACAAGATTTAGTACTAAGTTTAGGACCGTGTCACACGGCCTTTAGAGGAATTCGCAAACATTTCGATAAATTTTTTAACAAAATCTTTTTCCAGGTGTTGGTTTAGACGTCATTTGGATAAATTTTTCATTGGCAATATTGTATATGTCAAGTGTCAAAGGTCTACACTGTAAATAATAAAACAAAAATTAAGAGTTCATATTTTGTACACGCTCGATTACTCGCTATCTGTGTAGACGGGGAAACCATGACGTCACAGATCGGGTCAGTTTCCAAACAAACCCACATTAGCCGGCCATGGACACAAACTTTTTCCCATCGTTTTAACCGCCACACTTTTTCCCAGGGTTTTGCGCGTGGCGTTCCTCTTAACGACCTCGGCCACTAACACACAGTTAAAACTGCGGGTTTTGCGCGTCGCACGCAAAAGTGTGTTTATGGGCGACATCCAGCGTTTTAACCAACGGTTATGCGCGGCGCGTGGAACGTTTAAAATTTTAAAACGCCACTCCGCACGCCGATCCACAACACAGTTCACAATAGCCGGCCATAGACACACACTTTTTCCCAGCGTTTTAACCGCCACACTTTTTCCCAGGGTTTTGCGCGTGGCGTTCCTTTTAACGACCTCGGCCACTAACACACAGTTAAAACTGCCGGTTTTGCGCGCCGCACGCAAAAGTGTGTGTTTATGGGCGACATCCAGCGTTTTAACCGACGGTTTTGCGTGGCGCGTGGAACGTTTAAAATTTTAAAACACCACTCCGCACGCCGATCCACAACACAGTTCACAATTTGTAGCGAGCGTTGAAATGTCGGTTAGAAATGAAAAACGGAAACTAGCTATTGTTAGTTGGTTAATATATTCGGAAGTGATTATAAATAAGAAGAAAAGAAGAAAGCATTTCGAGCCAAATAAATATATAAATTTTTATTTTATTTTGTATAAATTGCAATGAGAACATCTCTATTTCGTAACCCAGCTATTCGCACGTTATATCGCCTATATTTTAAAATTATTATATACGCCGAATAACAAATAAATTCGATCTATTTAATAAAGGAAAATAACGGCCCACACGGACCGCCAATTCTTAACGCAGCGACAACACCGCTACACACAGATGGAGGATTTAACTATATTGCGCGTGGCGGTTAAAACCCTGGGAAAAAGTGTGTGTTTGTGGCCGGCTAAATTTTGCCTCGCGCAAGAGAAAACTGTGGCGTGGCGCGCTGGTGGCCACTCACACACAGTTTTAACCGTAGAAATTGCGCGTGGCGGTTAAAACCCTGGGAAAAAGTGAGTGTCTATGGCCACCTAATAATACCCAGACGCTCTATGTCTGTCTTTCTTTTCCCTACCGAAATGTAAGAGATAGGCTTCCAAGCGCTCGTTCCACATCTATATATATAAAGCGAAGTGTCCTCACTGACACACTCATCTACTCTCATCTACACATTCACGCACTGATTCACCGACAAACCACAGCCCAAACCGTGAGGGCTGGCGACTTGAAATTTTAGACACGGGTGTATCAAGTGCCGAAAGTGAACGCTAATAAGGAGATTTTGCAAAATTCGGTCCGGTTCCTTTGTATTTAAATAAAAACCGGTTAAAATAAACAAAAAATGATCGGCTCGCGGAGACCGTGTTTTTGTTAGAAGCACGTATCTAGCCAAAACAACTTCGACGTCGGCCGACCGGTTTACCTTAAAAGCACTTTCAACGTCGAGTTTCTGCTTTCCTGATCATACTTTTGCCGTACCTAGCGAGACGCAGATATTTCAATTATAATTTTGATTTCAATTATAATGTCGATCCGTGACTCATTTAAAAATTACCAAACCACTCCAAATTTAATCCGTCTACATTAAACATCCTCAAATATCTCTTACCATTGCAAACTTTACCAAATCAACCCCAAAAAATTCCCGAACTACGCCAAACTGACAAATTAGATCCGTTATCTTAAATCATCCCTTACCACCCCTTAGCAACCCCAAGTAACTCCAATCACTTTAAAATAAAACAAAATGACACAAACCATAGCAGACTATTCTCACACTCACACACATTATTTCGGCTACCAAAATTCACCCCCAACTACCCCTTACCGCCCCAAACTAAGCCCAATCACTTTAAAATTACAAAAAATGCTAAAAATCATAGTAAACTATGCCAAACTCACCCAAATTACTTCGGCTACCATAAATCACCCCCAACTACCCCTTACCACCCCAAACTAAGCCAAATCACTTTAAAATTTTAAAAAATGATACAAACCATAGCAAACTATGCCAAACTCACCTAAATTACTTCGGCTACCATAAATCACCCCCAACTACCCCTTACCGCCCCAAACTAAGAACAATCACTTTAAAATTAGAAAAAATGCTACAAATCATAGCAAACTATGCCAAACTCACCTAAATTACTTCGGCTACCATAAATCAATTAATTTTGTATTCGCGATTTTGAAAATTTGATAAAAATATAACATGATTAAAAATAAGAATGGATTTAAAATAGTTTATTTTTTGACGTCAGAAAAATAATATCGATTTAACATGTATAGGGAGATGTAGCGAGCGCCCCGGTTATGATCGGTTATGTTTAAAAATACATTCTTCATCATGGTAACCCCATAATTTTAAAATAATTCTTTTAGTTTCAAAGGGTTACCATGATTCTAGATTACTTTTGAAAGCTATCTGTGAAAACCGCACAAAAATCGAGTGAAAAATAAAGGAGAAATTTGTAAAATGCCGAAATCTCCAATAGACAATACTCTTAAAGTTTGAGAACGATGGAACGTTAACTAATTGGGCGACTGTAGCTAGGTTGTGCGTGACGGGGATACGCTAATACGTTCCCTTTCGATTCATAAACGAAGCACTCAATGCATTATAAGCGAATTATGGAAACACTTATTTATTAATTTACAAAACTCGTGTAATTCCATTTAAAATTATCATCTAATTCAAATAAAATCATTTATATACAAGTAACCGTGATTCGGAAAACAATCATAAATCGTAAAAACTGTTTTTGAATTCCATAAATATTATCAAAGTTAGGAGTAATTACTTTTCGGTACTGCTACGGTGCGCTTCAACGAAGATATGCGAATATATATAGAAAGTGGTTTTACCACTTGGTGGTGATCCGTGTATCCCAGATTTCAAAATGCCACACGTGTTTACCAACATGCAGTTAATGGACATGAAGCGTAGGTTACGGCGAGATGAGACAAAATGCATCAGCAACTTCTCCTTTGTACGCCCAACGGTTTCCGACTAGGCACCACCCCATTTCTTCATCATTTTCGGTAGTGGTTTAACGTGATTTCGGGATTTTGACATCAAATGGTTTATGAGACGGCGGTCCCGGGCCACCACAATGCATTTTAGCAGTCGAACAACAAGTGCTGGATATTATGGACGAAAATCACGTTTTTTACGGTCGGTATTGGTTTTGTTTACATTTTACACACGCTTGTTAGCATTCAGCTAAATCGCAGTTTCTTTATCAGTTGGTGGTTTCTCTTTCAATCCAGTGGCCCAGAAATCAGTGGCGTGCCACTAACAATTTTTGAAAGTTTCTTTTTAAAATTTCTTTTTGCGCCATCGTACCCCTATGGAATTGCTGTTCTCTCCATATTTTTTCGTGGATAAGATCTGAATCATCCTGTATAGCTGAAGAAATGCTCTAGTTTCTATGAGATTTGATACGTTGTGACGGCTTCTATTCGGACGATAAAATGACTTCTTATTTATCTTCTTCATGTGCGTTATCCGTTTCGGATGTTCGCGACCAATATGGCAATCCTAACTTTGTTGACGGCTATTCGGAAGAGGTCTGTCGTGGTCATTGAGAACCAAGATCTTAGATTCAGGAGATGCGCCTGCGTCCGGGTCCTCTTTTTCCCAGCACTTTTCCTTCTAGTATCCCTTGAAGTATCCTAGAGCGTTGTTCATTCCTCATGATATGTCCGAAATATTGTAACTTTCTGATTTTTATGGTTTTCACAATTTCTGTTGTTTTATGCATTCTTAGTAATGCCCCTGTCACACTATCAAATTTTCGTCAAATTTCCATCAAACTAGTTGTAGCAAACTGGGTTGATGACGTCATTACTACCCTGTTTGCTGCGTTCGGCAAAAACCCTGTCACACTATCAAATTCAGCTCAAACTCGTTGGACGCAACAACGGTCAAACGTTTGACGAGAATAGGAGGGCGTCTATAGTAAACGCCATGAAAGTTGACTGATCGATAATCGATTCGGATCGTCTGAACTAAGAGATTCGATGTCAAGTGTTCAGTGACGTGCTGTTTCAGCAGGGGTCATAATAAGTTAAAATATATAAATATATCAATAAAGTGTCGGATGTTCGAATAAAGTATCAATTGATCGTTTTTGAACCCCAACGTAGTTTAATATAAAGTCAGCGTGTGTTTTCTAGGTTATCAAAAAACCTTAACCTCTTAAAAAAGTATTTATTTTTGTAAAATTATTTATCACTATCACAAACTGCATTCATATTTCTCTTCAATATTTTTATTAACCAACTCCTTGGAATAAATGGCAAACTTCTATTGGGCATATTGCGTGATGTTTCATTTCAGATGCGTTGAGCACTTAGTCTAATGGCTGGCTCGGAAAGTACAATCACTTCCATCTTCACCAACAATGCAGTTAGTTTTTCAAATATAACTCCTACAAAGGGTTAGGGTCCTTTAAAACGTGTGTTCCGGAAAGACTTCAATAGAACTGTTCAAATAACCAATTTAATTGATCCTCTTTACATTTCAAATGTATGATACAACTATGAATAATAATTCTAGCACGAATGCCGGTTGGTGGTATAGGTCACCACTATACGCCACTGTTTTGGGGTGCATTGGGCCAGTGATTGCTCCCACATCTCCAACACTTTCTTGTCGCCATATCCATCTTCTCCCATATGGGAATCGTAAAATGTTTTGGCCTAGAGAACACTGAATGGACGTATTAAAAATATGAGTATTGTACTTAAAATAATAGTTGTACCTGTGCCCATATCAGTTCAATTGCAATGGTACAGTGGCAAGTGGAGGACTTCGTGTCCGTGTTCTCGCAAATACTTGTCCACTACGTATCTGTTTGGCGGCATGTTCAATTTTGCTAAATTAAGCAACTCGGCCTTAAACATGTGCTGCTCAAACAGCACGTTGTGTTGGTGTAGCCACTCTTGTATTTGGCACTTCTTTCACACCGCTATAGGATTCTGTTCGACTACAATGCTGTGATAGGACGCATTGTCCATCACAATAATCGAGGGCTCTTCTAGATTGGGAACTAATTGCTCCTTTATCCACTTCATGAAGAGTTCGGTATTCATGTCGCCTTGGTAATCCGCGAGCTTCGATTTTGTACCAAATATAAGCGAGGCATTGGACACGAAACCGTCCTCCGTGCCATCACACATCACAAATGGTTTTTGGGCGTCGTTTAACCGTCTGCCAGGCATTTTGAATCAATTTACGTTAAAAATAGACGTGAATTAATAAATAGAAAATCGTATAGTTATTGATACTTACTGTTTGTTACAAATTCAAAAACGTTAATGTTTGGTAGGTTGAGGTTGGAATTTTGACAGAGAGTTCGCACGCCAATGATGCACGACAGCGCTGCAACACAGACGAGAGATAGGACGCGCACAATAGCCCCGTCTTCGTCGAACCCGTTCACATTAGAGTAAGAGCGAACGGTACGAATGGCGTAGATTGTTCGGCGCACCGTCGACAAACGTTTCGATGAGGTTTGAAGCTGCACTACATGTGCAAAGAAGATGGTAATACCGCGTGCATGTCTGTGATATGTTCAGAAAGTATCGAATGATCGGCCGACTTTCGGGGCGACTACTATATTTCCCTCAAACTTTTGGAAGCGGTCGGTACTTTCATTGGCTGATAACTGGGCGCCAGTTCTAAACCTTTCCTTGTTGACATTTAGGTCCTTGTAATTTTCACGTGAGGGTGAAATGGGAATGAAAATTTGGAGTGGCAGTGATTTGTCTACATTATTTGATTTATACAGATTTGAAGCAATATTGTACGACACGAAAAATGACTCGTACTACAACAGATTTGCACGTGGCGATGCACTGCAGCGTATTGTTGAGGAAATGGGCAAAATTCGGCCCAGAATAACTAAAATTTCAAAGGTCGAACAGTTCACGAAAGAATGGCAAAAATGAAGAACATTGTTATCGGCATAAAAGCCTATAAGATTTTATTAAAGACAGAAGAGGAGAATGTAACACATCGTGTTCCGTTTTTCTAATAATTTATTAAATGTTGCCTGATTCATTCCCATGTTATTTGTGAAGTCATACTGATCTTCGTCCGCGATTTCGTACTTCATGAGGGAAATTAATGTTTGCCCCTTTTGTCTCTATCCATCACAGCATTCCTTCGTTTAATCCAAGATCGGGATACGCTTTGAGTTTTCTAGTTAATAAGTCCTGCTAATAACAGCACCTTCCTCTTTTGCGTGTTAGTCGAGTACTAATGAAATTTCTATGGAATCCAAACAAAAATACACACAAAAACACGATCGTCCGCGGTCCCCTAAGCTAACCTCAAAGTTTGATATAATCTGACGTTTATGAAAGTATGTAGGCTTTCACGGTAATTTTTGGTGGTGTATTCGTGTATCCCACAATTGCAAAATGCCACACGTGTTTAGTAACATGGAGTTAATGGACATTCAGCCTTATTCTCTAAATGTTGACTCGAGTCAACATTGACATGACTTCAAGCTGACATCTTAACATTCCTAGTCAACATTGTAATAATTTGGTATTCTGTAACGCACCTTGACTAGCGATTCAGAGCGAATGTTGAGATTGACAAGGATCTCAACCTTTCAATCTGGCAACAACGGCAGTAGTTCTAACGAACAAGAGTTTCTAAAGGGAATCCGTACCTAACCTAACATCTGTAGTGAAATGAAACGCGCGAAAATTGGTGTTTTGTCCAGTTTTATCCATGTTTAGTGTCTTCACTAGTGTCTTGTGTGTTCTGCAGTGAACAATATAGTCTAGCTATAAATATTAAAGCATTAGCTTGTAAAACGCCTTGAAAATGCGTTAAGTAATAAAAGATCAAATGTTTTTATTAATTTATTTATTCAATTCTTATTTCTTGCGTATCTACAAATAAATGCATTTGTATGTATGTAGTCAACACGCCAATTCTCGTGTGACTCACTTGGTGAATGATAATTCAAATCAGATCACTAGCCAGACTGATCGAATGCGTTGCTTGAACTTGATCGAAGGACCAGCTGATGGTGTGTGCATCAACGACACGTTTGTGAAGAATTAGGGGACACTTATACCAAAGCTTATATTTACAAACGGTTACACTTATCTAACACTTTTAATTTCGAGGGATTGGTGTTGTCCCGCCAAAACTCGACGGTGCTCTCAGTGTGCAAACATCCAGAGCCCGGTTACATTGGCGTACTTTCCCAGGCTTGGGCCATACAGATGGGCAGGAAGGTTGCCATTAATCCTTTTGCACTTAGTAACAATTGCCAGCATCGGTGTTTCGCATGTAGACTGTAGTGTTACGGGCAAGGGACCGCTGATTCAGCATATCGAGCACAGGGACACAAATGCGAACGCTGCAGTTGCGAGTTTCCAGGAACCGGCGGGACTCCACGTGTTATTGCTCTTTGTGTGAATAAATTTATAAACAGGCTAAAACTGTAGGACGGAGTCAGTCTTCGATCAACTTCTGAATAAATCATAGTATTGCATTTATCCGAAGTCGTTGGCTACTTTATTTTCCGCCCCAACTTAACAGTAGAATATCCAGCGAGGCGTCCTACTTATCTAAACAATCCATGTTAAAATAAAATAAAAATAAAATAAGGCCCGAAATCCATCACAACAACTTACTGTTCCAATAATTCGCTTATAACTTCAAGAAATGGTAAATCCATACTTGCTTGGTTAGAAAATCACACTTAAATGCACAAACAAATGCAAATCCGCCGCTAACAATGCGTGGAAACCACTTGCTATGGTGTCAATTGACAAGTTTCAACATTCGTCCGCGTCAATCCTTACAGAATACGAAAGTGAAGTAAATATTGACAAGGATCAGCTGACTTGACAAGAGTTAAGATTTTACTCAAGGTTGAGATGTTTCAACGTTTAGTGAATACGAATTCTTTAGTTAAGGTTGACAAGTCTGTCAAATGTCAGTTTTACGTCAAGTTATCAATGTTGAGATCGTTGTCAATAGTTAGAGAATAAGGCTGAATGTGCTAGTTTACGGCGAGACGAGATAAAATGCATCAGCAGCTTCTCGTCTGTTCTTCATCATTTACGGCAGTGGTTCAACGCGAATGTGATTTCGGGATTTCGACATCAAATCGTGGACGAGACGGCGCTCCCGGACGACCAAAATGTATTTTAGCAACCGAACAACAAGTGCTGGATATTGTGGACGAAAGTCGCGTTTTTTCACGGTCGGTATTGGCTTTGTTTACATGTTACACACGCTTGGTTTCATTAAGCTGAATCGCGGTTTCTTTATCAGCTGCTGGTTTCTCTTCAATCCAGTCGCCAAGAAACCAGTAGCGTGCCACTAACAATTTTTAATCATTTTTGAAAGTTTGTTTTTAAAATTTCTTTTTGCGCTATCGTATTCCTATGGGTTTGTTGTTCTTTCAATATTTTTTTTGTTATAACGATGTGAATCAACCTGTATAGTTAGATAGTCCCATAATAGTACCATAAGAAACTTTAAATGAAACGGATTTGCAAATATCTATTTAGATGTGTCATTTGTTCACGTTATGTTAAATTTAGCAATTTATATCCGCTTGGGACCTATATGTATGTAAGATTTCAAGAATTGTCTTGATTTGATAACTTCAGAAGTCTACTATAAAAAATTAAACAAAAGCTAGATTCCATGGCCTACTCTAAATTATTTTTGAATGTGTTTTATTTGAAGGGGGCAATAGTACAGATGCACTAATCCTTTGGATACCGATTTCAAAATCAAATTCCTAATTTCAACTGGAAACCTATGTTTTTAATAAGAGCATCTAAAGCTGCGCGAAAAATATTAAAACTTGTCTATGACATTTTCCCATAAGTTTCTGCAATATGTAAATTAGGTAAAAAATATCAAATTTTATTTTAAAAGCAAAAATCGATAACCATTCATAAAAACGTAGTAATGCAAAGAAAAATGCTAATATATCGAGTGGTAAAAATGATGACAGATTTAAATGCTGCTATTAAAAACATCAGTTTCTATTGAAATTGCGAAGTTGACCTTAAATGATCATGAAATCGTTATCTAAATCAAGAATTAGTGCGTCAATTCTGGCCTGCTTCAAATAAAACATTTAATTTCAAACATTTAGACGAAAATGTTTACGGTTTATATTGTATATATTTTTATGTCAGGTTTAATGCCGCACCTATACAGGATGAGTCATTAGTGCGGGATCGGTCCATAACTCCTAAACTATGTAAGATACAAAAAAATTTTAAATACAATTTGCATATCATTTGTTAGGCTTCACAACCTAAAAATATTCTAACGTATACAGGGGGTTCCAAAACTCACACATGCTACACAACTTTGTTATTTCAAATACAACCACCTATATTTTATTTAACTGTTAGAACCCATTTTGACATAGATTTATGGCGATATAAGATATTTTACATTTTGGATCACCGTTATCGAATTACAATTTTTTTTTTACATTTTTTGTCATTTGCAGAGGTTTACTTAAAAATTTACCGAGAGGCAGTTTTAGCAGCTAGAAGCCTGAAAGTTGGTAGAAATATGAAGAAAGGATTGCTCTTTAAGCCCGATATGCAAAATATTATTTTTACTATACAGGTTCTGCAATAATTCGTGTCAAATTGTAATATTTTTAAATAAACCTAACATTTCTTTAAATAGGATCTCTATTATCTATATTTTTGTATACCATGGATTGCGCCTAGAGTGTGGCTACGTTTTTTATTGAGGTTGTTCTATAGCTAAAATTCATAATTTACGAGATATTTGATATTTTTGGTAGGTAGTTCCATTTTTGGTATATTTTGTATGGAAAGTTTCTTATCAAATGCAGTGATGTCAAGAGCTACACGGTAAAAATAAACCAGATGCCGTTTTCATAGCCTCTTGAGCCTCCTTTTTAATATTTATGATCTATAGTACCTACATACATTTGGATGTTAATTCTCATAGACAGACAGCTTTGATATTGCCATTTCAAGTTTTTACGATTCAGTAGTGTTGTCAGTTTCTAGAATAATTTCTCGCGTGACATTGAAAGTTCAACAAAAACTGGTAATTTTCTGTTTGGTTGTTACGCATGGGCGATTTGATTGTGACATTGAAAAAACGTGCAGTTTGCTTTATATTGGTGACATTTTGGTAAACCAATTGACCTCACACAACCATTACTATTTTCATGATCTGTAGATAGGTATAGAAAATTTTAAAGACTAAGACCCGGTTTTTTAATCTAGAGCTGCTGGTTAAACTGAAACTAAGAGTAGCTAAATGGCTACAATGCGTTTTTCAATCAAGCTACAGTAAATTTGTAGTAAGTTTTAGCATTGTTTAAGTATATACTAGTTGGACCATGCAATGCAGTTTTTACTTGCCCGTCTAGAAAAGGATAGGAATATATTTTTCAGACTTTATACTGACCAGGAGGTGGCGGACCCCTAACAGCCAATAGCGGAGATAAATATTTTCCGTTGCCGGTAAATTAAGTACCTGTCTCCAATGATACAAATTTGTCCCGGTTTTTAGAATTCCGTATTGCACTGACTCAGTTTCGGCGCCAAATTGATTTCGTTGTGTCAGCGTCTGGATACATTTAATCGGCCCGCAAGTAGTAAATAATACACATCTCATACTGAAATGTGCTGTCCTTCACTGGCTGTCTTTCACTATCAGGTATCAAGTAGCAGGTATGTTTCCCTAAATGTAGACCCGAATCCTATCTTATCGAGAAAAGTGTATTCTTACCACTAGCATAATTACAAGCAATAAAATATTTAATTTTGGGGAAAAAGTTTATTGGAATCATCAATTCTTCGTCTGCGAGCTGGAGTCAAATTTGCCGTTCTCAACTGGAGCTCTTTTGATGTTTCTAATTTAATTTTTTAATAGGTGCATTAGAAATTTCTCGGATTATAAAAAAAATGGAAATTTCAAATTTGACACACAGTCATTGATTGTTCCGCGCGATCTTTCTTTCTCAAATACATATTTTGATCAAAATGGCACTTCCGATTATACTGGAAGTAGCCTTCAACCTATTTTATTTAGACTATTTTTTTTGACGCCGTTACATTCTTTGCTTCACTTTTGATTTTAGTAATGTTTACTTATTTGTTATGGTTACGGAAATATCACAACTCTTTTAGAAAAATGGCCACTTGCATGGGTTTGTTGGAAAAATCATAACTTTTAAACTGCATTAAAGAAATATGCAAAATGCCCGATATTTGCAAAATAATGGATCTTTCCATTGCATGGTCATAGATTTATATAACTTTAGCAAATTGCCTAAAACCTTACCTGACAATAAAATAAATTGTGGAGTTTGTATTATTATTGTGATACAATAAATTAAAACAATGTATAATTCAAATAAAAAAAAGCAGAAAAAAAACATTGCAATAATACCATGTCAAAAATTTTACAATAGATTGACCTGTGCTTTTTTAAATTGAACATAGGGAATAGGTATGTTGAGAGTTAAAAAAAATCTAGCTTCAAAGATATTCGAGAAAAGACAACTTAAAATTAACTAATCAGAGATCTACACCTTCAAGGTGTGTTTGCCTTAATTTTACGTTACTAGGATTTTATTAAAAAAACCTCTTTAAAATATAAATGTGTGCGACTGGGGTTTTCGAATGATGTCAGTGTCAAATTAAATTCATATAAAAAAGACAAAACCTTTATTGATTTGGTTAAAATCATGAAAGGGTCTCTACAATAATCTATTCAGCCACTGATTATTTAGCCTAAATTTGTTGACACTGAAAAGTTAAATCTAGTATTGTTAAAATTACGGTAAACCAAATATTTTTTGTAGCTGATGGTATTTTTTTTGAAACCTAGTAACTTGCTTTATTTGGTAGAAATAACATTAGACCTCGAGATGCCCTTCTGGGATTGGTAGAATTACAAGTCTTGTAACTCGGTTATGTAAACAGTAGCATATCCTTTTCTTCTATTTTTTGACGACTTATTGTCGTCGGCAAGTAGGTATGTACCATTTTTCTCTGCGGCGCGAGTTCTAAAAGCCCCCACATAATGTAATTTAAATGAATAAAAAGTTGTACAAACAATTATTCTCCAGCAAAGCAGTATGTGTTTTTTAACAGCGATGAGTCAAATTTTTTTATATGACAAAGCAGGATTTGATTGCACACAACAGTTTTTTTAAGTAAATTTCTTTCGATAAAACGAATTTGCGGAAATTCATTAGAACAAGTCTGCAAAAAGCTCATACTCAGCATCTTGCAGAATCCGGGAGGCCGACACTAATAATTCCATTTTGGTCCTGGTTTTCTCTTCCAAATTGTGAGGCAGTATTTATGACCGGTCGTTGTGTATTTACATTTCGAGAATCCCTTATCCACCGCTATTGCCGCTTACGTCTAGTAAAAATATTTGGACGTAGAGAGAAATTCAAACAAAAATTACAAAATCGGACTGATCATTTATAGATCACTACAAATTCGACTGAAGCAGTTGCGCGCTCTAGGGAACAGTAGCTTTACCATTGAGTTGTCCCACGCCCCCATAGCGTTCGTGTCCCAAACCTCCCAAAATATGGCAAGTAAAACTGCCATAAGGTGGTCCAACTAGAATATACTTAAACAATGGTTTTAGTGACAGATATTCCATGACAACAGCAGGTAACGTGAAATCGTGACAATTGTAGGTTATGTTATTTGTGGTTGAAATCGTCTGTTTTTTAAAGGTACAAGTTACAAGTGTGACATTTGCATAGTTGTGTCTCAAACGTACAATCGTACTCTCGTACATCATGCATTTATATGATGTTGATGCGTTCAGCAATGAGGAAGAAGTACATACACAAATCATGTGGAAGAATGGGATGAAAATGATTTCATAGCAAGGTTCTGTTTATCGAACAAAAACAGTGTGTGTGTCCAAATAAAAGAAAATAAATATTTTTGTTTTAATTCTGGTATTTGTCCTTTAGGGTTTTGGCAGTTATAAATTTCCCGCTAAAAAAAGTATGGATAAACTCACCAATATTGATATAACCCACACCACATGGCTGCTGTGGTCATTGAAAAACGCATTTATAACTTACCTTTATGAGCGCTGTACACCTCGTGACTAAAAGCAAGTGCGTGAAGATGAAATGCACAAATCAAAGACACACGTTGTTACTTACGTCGCTCAGTGGGAGAGTCTGTCGATCTGAACGTAACGCCGTATCGCTTCGTACGGAGCAACACTAATTTTTCTTCCCCTATTAATCAGTGATGGAATTTCACATCGCAAGTTGCGTCAATCGGTATACAAATATCTCCAGAAGAGTGCATGCTTTTTTAAATTATAAAATAATCATAAATAGCGTTTTTTTTTATTGTTATTTTTTTTATTGTAAAATATAATTAGGCATGCACTATGCGTTATTAAATCTCAAAGCAAAATTTGAAAACCGTTTTCAAAAATATTGAGCCATATTTAAATGGGACAAAAATTACGAAATTCTTGGGTGAACAGCGCTCTTAAGGACGGCGTCTCACAGTTGCTTCAAGTTACTCGAGCTTTTTACGTTCGATTGAAAAACCGGGCCTAAGATCTATGTATGTACTAAAACTTGACTAAGAAAATGTGTGTGAATTAATAGTCAACAACGGTGGTATTATTCGGGATTGTTGACTGTGTTCCAAACGAAGTCCCATAAGGGGGGATGTAGTGAGCGCCCCAGGAGGCTAACTCAACAAGTGACCCCCATGAAACTTTCAAACGTTTCGTCCACAGCTGCGGTGGACATCTTCAGTGGCGGTGTGGTCGTGGTCGAAGAACTCTTCCAGCTGTCTACATCCCCCCTTATGGGACTTCGTTTGGAACACGGTCAACAATCCCGAATAATACCACCGTTGTTGACAACACCGACCGTGAAAGCCTACACACTTTTATGAATTAATAGTTATTTTTCTTGCTGGGTGTGCATTTACAACCATCTACAAAAATTTATTCTTAACTAGCCTTTGCCCGCGACTTCGTTAGCGTGGAAATTTTGATGTGTATGTTTGTGAAATTACGGCCTGATCATCTATACTAATATTATAAATGTGAATGTTTGGATGTTTGTTGCTCAATCACGCCAGAACGGCTGAACGGATCTGGATGAAATTTGGCACAGAGGTAGATTATAGTCTGGAGTAGCACATAGGCTACTAATTATCCTGGGAAAATGTTTCCGTGGGATAGATTTTATCGTTTTTTATAGAGTACTTTTCAAGCCATCACTAGATAGCGGTGATGGTCGCAAGCTGTTATCAGAGCTGTCATAAATTATTCTTACGTCAGATATAATTTGTGTAAATTGTCATTATTTGGAAGTTTTTGAAATGCCCGGAAAATGCAAATCTAATCTTTCGCAGACTAATAAAGCTCGGGCTTTGAAAGTAGCTAGAAGTCGAGAGACGACTCCTCAAGTGAGGTTAAAATGAATTGGCAAGCGGAGCGACAGACTGCTTCTAGATCAACTGAAACGCCGGAGCAGTCAGAAATGAGGCGAATACAACACTCTGAATATACAGAACGGTATTGGAATATATCTAATATGTTATTATTTGGCAGTTTTTTGAAATTCCCGGAAAACCCAAATCTAATCTTTCGCAAAGGAGTAATAAAGCTCGGGCTATGAAGATAGCTAGAAGTCGAGGGACGACTCCTCAAGTAGAGCTTAGAAGAATTGGGTAAGCGGAGCGAAACGTCGGAGCAGTCAGAAATGAGGCGAATATAGCACGCTGAATATACAGAACGGTATTGGAATCAATCTCTACGGTTTGTTTGTTACTCAATCACGCCAGAACAGATCTGCATGAAATTTGGCACATAGATAGATTATAGTCTGGAATAGCACATAAGGCTACTATTTATCCCGGGAACATGTTCTCGTGGGATAGATGTTTTTGTTATTCATAGAGCAAGGGATCGTATCAGTAGCATTTCAAGCCATCACGAGATGGCGGTGATGGTCGCAAGCTGTCATCTATACTTTATTTTTTATGATCAGGCCGTAATTTCACAAACATACACATCAATATTTCCACGCGAACGAAGTCGCGGGCAAAGGCTAGTAATAAATAAAGTATAGATGACAGCTTGCGACCATCACCGCCATCTAGTGATGGCTTGAAATGCTACCGATACGATCCCTTGCTCCATGTAAAACAAAAACATCTATCCCACGGGAACATGTTTCTGTAATCTATCTCTGTGCCAAATTTCGTGCAGATCCGTTCTGGCGTGATTGAGTAACAAACATCCAAACTTTCGTATACATTTATTCCAATACCGTTCTGTATATTCAGCGTGGCTATATTCGCCTCATTTCTGACTGTTCCGACGTTTCGCTCCGCTTGCTCAATTCTTCTAAGCTCTACTTGAGGAGTCGTCTTTCGACTTCTAGCTACCTTCATAGCCCGAGCTTTATTTCTCCTCTGCGAAAGATAGTGATGGCTTGAAAAGTACTCTATGAAAAACGATAACATCTATCCCACGGGAACATTTTTCCAGGATAATTAGTAGCCTATGTGCTATTCCAGACTATAATCTATCTCAGTGCCAAATTTCATGCAGATCCGTTCAGCCGTTCTGGCGTAATTGAGCAACAAACATCCAAACATTCATATTTATAATATTAGTATAGATCTACAACCAAACTCGAACCATCTCCACTTGAGTGGGAGGGTGTAGAAACAAACCTTCCAGTTCAGTGTACTGAACAAATGTTGTCCGCAGTAGTCTGTAGAACATGGATTATGAACCGAATTTTGCCAAAGGAATTGAAGTATTCATATGATTATTCGTATAAAACAGGACCTTACCTTTCAAAACTTTAATACCCTCATAGATACTTTCTCCTGGATTCATTCCAGTCACGGGGCTCAATCATTCCTAATTGAGTCCCTTTTGTAAGTACATATTGAAAATTTGGTCGTCACAAATAAACACGGTACTAATTTTATATAGATTGTTTTTGCCAAAGGTTCATACGGCTTTTACATCTGCATGATAAGCAATTTCTGATAAAAACATTCATTTTAAGTAAACAGCTTTTGAGGCAACGCGAAGGTGATCGATAGGAATTTCATTACGTTTAAATCTAGTTGTAACTGAGGTGAAAAGGTTAATAAAATGCTCCGGCACGGCTGGGTAGGCTCTTGATGTTTTGTTCTCATGCTTATGATTTGAATAAATTTAATCGTCTTTTGATGAATGATGTTGTCTAGTTTAATATCTTTAGTCTGAGTTTTTATTGAAGTTGTGGTAATTGATAGATGGTTATAACGAACGATAATTTTCTCGCACTCACTACTTAACAACGTGTACTTACTAATAAGAATTAATATGTCATCATGCAAGAGTGAACTCTTTGATCTATAGACGGGGGGTCGTGTGTCGCGCCGGAAAGAGAGCAGAACATTGGATCTCCCGTCACATTCGGAGTGAGGGGCGCTGTGGTGATGTTCGCAAGATGGCACCACATGACATTGAGGTTGTGAGCAAAGAGATGTTAAACGAAAAAAATTAAGATAAACGAACACTTTATGTAATGATATGTAATGTTCTAAAAAATAAACTGTTAAGAATGTCTTTCAAAGTAACTTTGAAATTCGATAGAATGTAGAGAATATTGGACCTTGACCAGGAATAATTTGAGGTTACGTGGATTGGATACGATACATTTTGTATTTGTTTTAACAAATCCCATATGCAGGCGTTGGTTTGAACAATGGACAAGAGACATGACGGAGGTTTGGATGTCATTTTTGCAAATTTTTGTTTGACAGATATTGTAACTGTCATGATTCGTCAATGTCAACGGTCTACACTGTAAAAATAAAACAAAACTTAGATTGTATGGCCTACTGAGTCTCCGTTTATTTTGTACGCACTAGAGTTTGTTGAGAATGCTGTTTAGAACGCATAAAACCGTTTGCGATATGCATTTCAATATTTTAAATGAATTCACGAATGAATGAATTCACCAGTATTAAAGCCCTGTGATTCTACAGTGTCCTCATCTTCCGATCTCACTTCCATGAAAGTGCTATCATCTTCTTTTACCTAATCAATAATGTAAATTTCTGATTATCTTGTACATATTATTAACCTACGTTATTATCATTGTACAGCCGTGGACAGGCAAGAATAACACCCGTGTCATGCAAATACCGACTCTATGAGATATTGTCATTGAGTCGGTATTTGCATCACACCCGCCGGCTAAAGTGTTATTCTTGACTGTCCGCGGTTGTATAGTAGTCGCGGCGAAAGCTGACCGGCGCCCATCGAAACCGATCGTCTGAACTAAGTAGTGTTATTCGCTGTCAAAAGTACAGTGGCGTGCTGTTTCAGCAGGGGTCACAATCACTTAAATATATCAATAAATATATTAATATGTCCATAAAGTGTCGGATGTACGATTAAAGTATCATTTAGATCGATTTTGGGTACCCCAAAGTAGTTTAATATAAAGTCCGCGTGTGTTTTCTAGGTTATCAAAAAATCTTAACCTCTTAAAAATATATTTATTTTTGCAAAATTATTATCGCTCTCACAAAGTGCATTTCTCTTCAATAACCAACTGCTCAGAATAAATGGCGAACTTCTATTGGTCATATTGCGTGATGTTTCATTTCAGATGCGTCGAGCACTTAGTCCAACGGCTGGCTCAGAAAGTACAATCACTTCCATCTTCACCAACAATGCAGTTAGTTTTTCGAATATAACTCATACAAAGGGTTAGGGTCCTTTCAAACGTGTGTGCCGGAAAGACTTCAATATAACTTTCCAAATAACCAATTTAATTGATCCTCTTTACATTTCGAATGTACGATACAACTATCAATAATAGTTCTAGCACGAATGCCGGTTGGTGGTATAGGTCACCACTATACGCCACTGTTCTGGGGTGCATTGGGCGAGTGATCGCTCCCACATCTCCAACACTTTCTTGTCGTCATATCCATCTTCTCCCATATGGGAATCGTAAAATGTTTTGGCCTAGAGAACACTGAATGGACTTATTAAAAACATGAGTATTATACTTAAAATAATAGTTGTACCTGTGCCCATATCAGTTCAATTGCATTGAACTGACAATGGTACAGTGGCAAGCGGAGGACTTCGTGTCCGTGTTCTCGCAAATACTCGTCCACTACATATCTGCTTTGCTAAATTAAGCAACTCGGCCTTAAACATGTGGTGCTCAAACAGCACGTTGTGTTGGTGTAGCCACTCTTGTATTTGGCACTTCTTTCACACCGCAATAGGATTCCGTTCGACTACAATGCTGTGATAGGACGCATTGTCCATTACAATAATCGAGGGCTCTTCTAGATTGGGAACTAATTGCTCTTTTATCCACTTCATGAACAGTTCGGCATTCATGTCGCCGTAGTAATCCGCGAGCTTCGATTTTGTACCAAATATAAGCGAAGCATTGGACACGAAACCGTCCTCCGTGCCATCACACATCACAAATGCTTTTTGGGCATCGTTTAACCGTCTGCCAGGCATTTTGAATCAATTTACGCTAAAAATAGACGTGAATTAATAAATAGAAGATCGTATAGTTATTGGCACTTACTGTTCGTTACAAATTCGAAAACGTTAATGTTTGGTAGGTTATAATTTTGACAGAGAGTTCTGTGGCAAGGCCAACTAGTAACCCGTAAATTCCCATGTTGGCTACGCGACATTACCAACAGTTGGCAACGGCCGAAAAAGGAATGATCCATCGTCCTTCGACCGGTTGAAACCGTTTTTACTTGTGACCACAATTCTTTATTTGTTAAGTTATATTTTGTTGAATAATAATACATACTAGTTTCAGTTAAACGTATAAATTAATTCAGCGAAAGCCTTGTGGGCAAATCCGCCACAGTTCGCACGCCAATGATGCACGACAGCGCTGCATCACAGACGAGAGATAGAACGCGCACAATAGCCCCGTCTTCGTCGAACGCGTTCAAATTAGAGTAAGAGCGAACGGTACAAATGGCGTAGATTGTTCGGCGCACCGTCGACAAACGTTTCAATGAGGTTTGAAGCTGCACTACATGTGCAAAGAAGATGGCAATACAGCGTGCATGTCTGTGATATGTTCAGGAAGGAATTGGCGCCGGTCAGCTTTCGCCGTTTCTACTATACCAACACTTCTCAATAAGTGTTGTAAGTTTAATTAATCATGGTGTTTTTTGATTGTATTTATCATCTGCGACACATTTTAAGTTTATTACAAGTTTTTTTATTTAACGAGCAGGGTGTGTACTTTAAAGCGCACCGACACGACGCTCTGATGAAATGATCTGAACTGAAGAATTGGCGATTTTGTGCCATTTACTCAGAGCGTTTTCTCGCGCAGTTCAGTATCAAGTTTATAGACGGAGCTCGGAGTCAAAAAACTATGATAATAAAAACGCTGTTTTTTTAATATTTCATTTTCGTAGTGGTATGTACGTATTTACATAAACATTAACTTACTTCGGTCAGTCAAGTGTACGTGCTGGCAAGGCTTGGTAATTCGGGATGCAAAATAGGTATAAAAAATTAAAAATGTCAAACTCAAATGTCAATGTACAATGTTTTCATGTGTAGTTTATATCATACTAGCTGGCCTCGCAGACTTTGTCCTGCTCACCCGCCGCGGCTTTGCCCCCGTTAGTTAAAAGTTGAATTTGCATAAAAAGTATGATCAGTCATAATGATTATATTGACTATTCAACGCTCACATAAAAATATTGAAAAAATGAAAACCAAGTAGTACCGACTCATCTTTGCACCTGTTATTAGAAATAATTGAATAAATTTTGTACTTTTTTGCAATAGGCTGTCCCAGAACAATGGTGACATGAAACAACTACAAATTCCTGGGATGACAATAAATCGATTTCGTTTTTTGCTATATAGATACTTTTATAGGAATACTATCTTCTGTTATGAGTATTTTGTTTCTTAAAAATTGCGAATTGTGAAAACCACCTCTACCCTTGAACATATTAGAACATAACTTTTTTGTTCGTTGAAATATCGCTTCAATTTTTACCTTTTAGGTACATTATTTCAGTACTTTCACGTCTCTTATTAAAAAACCGTATCTGCTATTGTTCTCGAGAAAAAAATGTTTTTCTAAACCCTTATTTTTCACATTGCGTCGGGTTTCCTAATGAAAGGTGTTTTTGCAGGCCAATGCACCTGCACACAAATCACACATTGCCATGAGTTCAATTCGGGATTTAGGATTTAAATTACTGGAACACCCACCTTATTCCCCTGATTTTGCTCCATCGGATTATTTTCTATTTTTTCGATTGAAAAAATGCCTAAAAGGACATACATTGTTGTAATCAAGACGTAATAGAAGCTGTGCAGGGCTGGTTTTCTGAGCAAGAAGAATCGTTTTTTTAAGGGTTAGAGGCGTTGCAGGATCGCTGTAATAAGTGTATTGATTTAAAAGGAGACTACGTTGAATAAAAATATATTTTGAGTTCCAAAGTTTAATTGTTTCAATAATAGGCTAAGAACATATCAATATACCCTCGTATATGATATAAACTACACATGAAAAAATTGTACTTTTGTGATATTTTTGATTTTTTATACCTATTTTGGACCTGACCGGCGGACACATTGGACTGACCGAAATATGGTAATGCGTACTACTATTACAATAACATATTAAAAAACTTTTCATAGTCATTTTTGGCTCCGAGCTCTTGGACTATAATTCAAACTTTTTTCTCCATAATTAAATTGTGACATGATATGCATATGGCGAAATAATGGTATCACTAATTAGTACACGTTGATTACGAGTAGTATAGAGCACATAAAAAAATGTATTCTGAGGAAGCCATGCGATCTAGGGTTTGTTTTATTTTTTGCAGTGCAGACCTTTGACATTAACATATAGCTAATTAAATACAATAATTGAAAACAACCTTATTTGAGTTATATTTAAAAGTACAGCCGTGGACAGTCAAGAATAACACCCGTGTCATGCAAATACCGACTCTATGAGATATTGTCATTGAGTCGGTATTTGCATCACACCCGCCGGCTAAACTGTTATTCTTGACTGTCCGCGGTTGTACAATGTACTTTGTATTAACTTTTAACTGCTAGACGGGCATATCTAATTTAAAAACTTGCCACCAAGTGCCACAACTAGCGTCAAAAAAAACGTAGGCTTTGGAATCTAGTTTTTGTATTATTATTTATTTTTTTGTGTTTAGACTCTCCCAACAGGTCTAGTGGCCCTATAGGGAGGGAGTAGTAGTTTTTGCAATGTAGACGTTTGAAACTGTCAAATCATGTCATTCAAAAATTTGCTCAAATGTCCAAACCGAAAGAGACACAGAAGGTACCGCCGTGGGCAGCCAAAACTGTCAGTACAGCCGGCCGTGCGTCATGCAAATGCCGACTCAATAACATTGTTACATTGAGTTGGTGTTTGCTTGACACGAGGGAGCTGAACTAGCAGCTTTGATTGCCTACCGTTGTACAATCGGCTTCAGTGATTTTCACCAGCCTATAGTTTCGATGCTGCCGGTTTTAACAAGCACCCATTTCTACTTATAAAAGGGAATGTTTTATGGCACTGCAGGTAGACGTTGGGTTTGAAATTTGTAATGTTTCCTATTTCTTTGGTTTAGGTCTTATTTTAAAAATTATTACTGAATATTCATCGAGTCGTTGAATGAGTTAAGTAATTTGCTACGAATTAAGAGAAAAAACCAAATGTCCTGAACCTAAAGGTATAGAGGAGAGACGCTGTTGCTTTTGTTTTAATGCACATATGTGAATAGGATTTAATTTTAAATGTAAACATGACCACATCATAATTTTACGGAGTTGTAGAAATATATTTCGCTAATTATACCGTAAAAAGAAAAAATAATACATATTTCTACATTGGTAAATGTGACTTGTAACGTAATGAAAATACTTAATCGTTATTACTCACATACTAAGTGTATTGATCCGTTATTTTATTCAACTGTTTAGCAAAAATGCTAAATATTCAGTAAATTAACAAAACGCAGGGTATGATATACAAAATGCTCATCAATAAAATAAAACATTTGGAGGCAAAATTAAACATTCCGTAAGAAACAATATATTGTAATATAAATCCAATTTATAAACTGTATTAATCTATACTAATATTATAAATGTGAATGTTTGGATGTTTGTTGCTCAATCACGCCAGATCGGCTGAACGGATCTGGATGAAATTTGGCACAGAGATAGATTATAGTCTGTAATAGCACATAGGCTACTAATTATCCTGGAAAAATGTTCCCATGGGATAGATGTTATCGTTTTTCATAGAGTACTTTTCAAGCCATCACTAGATGGCGGTGATGGTCGCAAGTTGTCATAAATTATTCTTAGGTTAGTTATAATTTGTGTGATTTGTTATTATTTGGAGGTTTTTTGAAATGCCCGGAAAATGCAAATCTAATCTTTCGCAGAGGAGTAATTATGCTCGGGCTATGAAAATAGCTGGAAGTCAAGAGACGACTCCGTAAGTGGAGGTTAAAAAGAATTGCGCAAGCGGAGCGAAACGTCGGAGCAATCAGGAATGAGGCGAATATAGCACGCTGAATATACAGAACGGGATTGGAATAAATCTATATGAAAGTTTGGATGTTTGTTACTAAATCACGCCAGAACGGATCTGCATTAAATTTGGCACAGAGATACATTATAGTCTGGAGTAGCACATAGGTTACTATTTATCCCGGAAACATGTTCCCGTGGAATAGATGTTTTTTTTTTCATAGAGCAAGGGATCGTATCGGTAGCATTTCAAGCCATCACTAGATGGCGGTGATGGTCGCACGCTGTCATCTATACTTTATTTATTATGATCAGGCCGTAATTTCACAAACATACACATCAAAATTTCCCCGCGAACGAAGTCGCGGGCAAAGGCTAGTTTACTATAATTTGAAGGATTTTTAAACATTGATCGTATAAGTGAAGTAAAAAATTAATTTCTTTTAGTTAACACAACATAATGTGTAACTATAAAATATAGTAAAACATAAATGATATTATAAAATAAAGCAGATAGTTACAAATGAGAATTTTTAAAATATATGGACATTTCTTCTCTTTTTGATTTGACGAACGGATAATCCAACCAAACGGACGTTGAAACAACGAAGTAAACTATAGTAAATATTATACAATCCGTCAATTTTATTTACCTATTGTAATAAAAGAGTTCTTTTTGCGTTTGAAGGCCGATCTCGATGTTGTTTAATCCCATTTCATTTTCCGAAAATTAATTTTTTTACGTGCCAAATTAAAATATAAACCGAGTATAAATTACATACTAAGTAACTACAAGATTTCATCCTGCAAATCTACAAAAAACACATTTAATACTGAGCATTTAGTGTTTTTTTTTATAATGAGTATTTTTAATTTTAAATACCACATCAATTTTAAACATACAGATGCGAATCCTGTCAATTTCGTATAATCATCTGTTTTTGTTTGTGGTATTTAAAATTAAAAATGCTCATTATTTTGTATCATTGTGTTGTATCATCATAAACAGTGTGTTTTTGTAGATTTGCAGGATGAAATATTTTCTTTACTTAGTAATTTGTTATGATTATGGTTTATTTTTTAATTTAGCTCGCTAAATATATACACTTTTCGGAAAATGAAATGCGGTTAAACGGCGTCGAGAACATTAAATTGGTAAATAAAATGGCACCATTGTATAACATTTACTGTAATTTACTACATATTTATAGATTTTAACACCCGTTTGATGTGATTATCCATCCGCCAAATTAAAAATGTTATTATGTTATTTAGAATGTATTTCATATTTTATACCCTACGTTTGTAAAATCTACTGACCATTTAACATTTTTACCGAGCGATTGGTATTTTTGCTAAACAACCGAATAAAATAACGGATCAATACACTTTGCATGTGAATAAAATAACATGCGTTTAATTAATTTTGATAAAATATTATAACCCTATTTTGATCAAAGAGTTTGTTTTATTTACTACACATGTTAACTGTATCATAAGAGAACTAGTTTGATTATTACAGAAATTTATGTTCCATTATGTTACAAATAAGGCACCATTACCAATGAAGAAATATGTATTAAATTTTTCTTTTTACGTTACACTAGCGTAATATAAATATTTCTCCTCCGTTAATTTTTGATGTTTATATTTAAAACTGAATGCCATTCACATATGTGTTTTACAACAAAACCAGCGACTCCACAACGTCTCTCCTCTACACCTTTATGTTCAGGACCAGGACATTTAACGTTTTCTCTTAAGAGGATTGTCTATCACGTGACTTCGTCAGCTCTGGGTACCCTCCACACTTCACCGCCTAAAAGCTGTCGGCGCTTATTACCCAATAATACCCAGACGCTCTATGTCTGTCTTTCTTTTCCCTACCGAAATGTAAGAGATAGGCTTCCAAACGCTCGTTCCACATCTTTCATACGCACATGAAACGAATTCTGGACCGGCAACGTTGTATTACTTGACTCACTCTCACAGCACAGATTGCAGCGTTCGGACCGATCCGTGAAGCGATGTCACTGCAGTTAGGCCGCACATGTTTGGGGAGCCATAAAAGAATCTTTTTAGGCTGGTGTTACAATATGCTGGTGTCACACTATCAAATTTCCTGTAATTTCAATAATTTATAAGCTCGAATTTTTTTTAAAGTTCTTATATGAAAAATAGTTTGCGACCTCCTTTTTGGATTACACTTTTTTTTTCTGGTAAAGAAACTAGAATAATAGGTCTGTTAGACCTTTGAAATTTTAGTTATTCTGGACCGAATTTTGCCCATTTCCTCAACAATTCGCTGTAATACATCGCGACGTGCAACTTTGTTCTAGTACGAGTCATTTTTCGTGTTGTACAATAGTCCTATCTGTATAAATCAACTAATGTCGTCAAATCGATGCCACTCCAAATTTTCATTCCCATTTCACCCTAACGTGAAAATTATAAGAACCTAAATATCAAGAACGGATTGTTTTGAACTGGCGCTCACTTATCAGCCAATGAAAGTACCGACCGCTTGCAATAGTTTGGGAGAAATAGACGCCCTCCTATTCGTGTCAAGCGTTTGACCGTTTTGTGTCCAACGAGTTTGATACTTTTGCGAGCAGAATTTGATGGTGTGACAGGGTTTTTACCGTACGCGGAAAATAGGGTAGTAATGACGTCATCAACTCAGTTTGCTACAACTAGTTTGTAACAAGGAAATTTGACGAGAATTTGATAATGTGACACCAGCCTAAACTGCAAAACGGGAACACTTTGTCTATACAGATCTACGGAGTCGCGAGATGGTTAATTTTTTGAATTCTGTATTCGCGTTTTTGAAAATTTGATAAAAATATAATATGATTAAAAATAAGAATGGATTTAAAATAGTTTATTTTTTGACGTCAGAATAATAATATGGATTTACCATGGATAGGGGGATGTAGCGAGCACCCCGAGGTGATCCGATAAGTGATCCCAGCGAATAATCTAGATTCCTAGAAACGCCGGAGGTAAAGTACGAATTCTTGAAACTGCGTACTGACGCCATCAAAAAATTCGTCTCCAAACGGATACGTAATAAGAGTAACACTTTTATTACGAACTGACGACATCGATAAATTCATATTTGTATTATTTACTCTAAAATTGTTATTCGTCACGAATTCTTATCGTTATTCACAGCGTTCTAAAAATGGAATATTGTAGTGTTTATAATAATACGGGCGAATATATATGTCATAGTTTCTTAGTGAAATACGTCATTTCATGAAAAGTCTAGGCAATACATGAACTGCCGGCACACAATCTCCCTAGTCTCTTCGTGAAATGCCGCTCCTGTCTCGGCATATTTATGTTTCACTAACCTGTACAGAATCTGCCGCGATTTAAAAGGTGACTGTTCATGAAATAACTGATCGGTATTCAATATTATGGCATGGCAGATTGTGTAAAATAAGATCTAGATGGGATTAGATGCTAAAAGAACTTTGTTTTAAAGAATTTTATTTCAAATTTATTAACCGTGACCTGGTGAATATGTCTAAGTATTTATTTATCAGACAAGCCTTTTATTTGGATGGACAGGGGTAATGTGCATGTCAACCATCAAAAATGCAATGCAAGACCAATAAATGCCAGTGCTTTGAGGCAAAGTTGCAATGCAATTCGAAACGTCACAAAAGCGGCCCGTGTTATTAGTAAATTTTTATTTTTCAATTTTGTTAATTGGAACATTTGGAACTAGGGAGATTTTGTAAAATAAAGAATATACATAATATGCCGGCAGTTCATGTATTGCCTAGACTTTTCATGAAATGACGTGTTTCACTAAGAGACTATGACATATATACCATAAAATATAAATAATCAGTAGTTCTTCGTTGTCGTAGTCGCTCTAGAAGAACCCCTCGAAACGGAACCCAAACATCGTAAAAATAAAACTTATAAACTATGAATAATTTCAATTTATGAAACGTTAGACCAGGAATTTATTAATTTGTTAAATTGATGCGTGAGGACATGGTAACAGCTCACAGAAATGTATTATTCTTATTCTAGGTGAGAGATAGGTGAAATCTTGGCGGCTATAGAGAAACTATAAAAGTGCGAAATTCCATAAAATATTGTAACAATTATTTCTCCTAGAACTTCATCGGTGATCGCTAAAAACGATTCAATTTGCAAATTAAGCTAAGCTAATCCGCTATCGCAATAGCGCGTTAAAATCACTGCTATTAAAAAATAGCAACCGTGAAATAGCAGACGCTTGATTAAAAAATAGCGGTTTAACTCAACCCTAGTAGATCCAGGAACAGTAAAGTCGAGTAACTCATGTGCTGCGCTCGCCATCGACTCCGTACCTCAGTTGCAGAGTTGCCGGATGTTATTGAGTAATGCTCCTTTTGCCACAATTTTGCCGTGGCGCCACTTTACGAGCGCTTTATCGAAAGTTTACTAGTTTGCAAATTACAAGGTTTTAAATAACAATACTTAAGAAAATTTTGATCGGTTATGTTTAAAAATACATTCTTCATCATGGTAACCCCATAATTTGAAAATAATTCTTTTAGTTTAGAAAAAAAATCACTTTTTTTTAAATAAATGAAGTTTCAAAGGGTTACCATGATTCTAGATTATTTTTGAAAGCTATCTGTGAAAACCGCACAAAAATCGAGTGAGAAATAAAGGAGAAATTTGCAAAATGCCGAAATCTCCACTAGACAATCCTCTTAATTCCTAGGAAATTGGTTTAATCATTCAACGATTCGATGGATATTCTGTAATCATTTTAAAAATAAGATCCAAACCAAGAAATAGTAAACATTACAAATTTCAAACCCAATGTCTACCTGCAGTGCTATAAAACATTCCCTTTTATAAGTAGAGATGGGTGCTTGTTATAACCGGCAGCATCGAAACTATAGACTGGTGAAAATCACTGAAGCCGATTACACCTTACGCATTGTGTGCGCGACGCTTATTAATACTTGAGCTTAATTTAAAATTAGTCCTACTCAAGGTCGTTAGTAGATAGTTGGTGCGTACAAATAAAAAAATATTCAAAGTCGGCCATGGAATCACTTTGGAATTCGTTAGAAGGTAGAAGACGAGGAATGTCTTTTTAAAAGAACTTATTTCTTATTTTTGAAAAAAAATTTTGTTGTCAAGATTCTAACAATATATTCTCATTGTTTTTCTAGAATATTACTAGTTAAAATGGCTTCATTGATTTGATATTTGCAACAAAATGTGCCTCTCATTACATGCTACATGCGAAAATAACCAAATAATTTAAAATGTTAACGTTTCTTTTATACCGAAGACTATTAAAAATATCACGGACATCACACAACAAATGGGGAAGTGCTAAGAAGAATGCATAAACAACAATTAATAAAAACAACAAACAACAGTATACAGGTGTCCCAGCGGTGCGGAGAAGTAAGTTTATTCTAAAACGAAAAAAAGATATCGAGTTGCCGTTTTCGACAAAAAGTACAATCCATTTAAGAGAACAGTCTGAAAATATCTGCTTATATACAGTGTGTCCACATACAGCGCGGCGCATCAAAGTTAGGCTTTTTAAATGGAACACAATTTTGTCTTGGCGCCATCTATCTGTTTAATTCAAAATGGGAGTCGGCCTAGCAAACCGCCTCGCGCTAACATAGGTCCCGGATTCGGATTCCGGTTCGGACATTTTTATGATTTAAATGATCTAAGGATCTAAGTGAAATAAAAACTTATGAACACTACAGATTTGAAAGTGGTGACGTTGGCCGCACAATATTAAAACGTGGGAAAAGGATACCAATGTGGAGCTGAAAATGTTGTAAAGGTTCTTTTAAGAAAAATTCTTCGATATATATAAGTCCTTTTAGAAAGGCACCCTCACACGGACTTCAAATGTTTGACCTTGAGAAGTTGAAAAGTTTTCTGTTGACAGCCGTTTTGGACACGAATATATAACACATTTAGACGTCTTTTGAGCAACTTCTTTGTTCGACAAACGTCTACACTGAAAAATAAAACAAAAGCTAGATTACTTGGCTTACTCTGAAAGTTTTTTTTATTTGTACGCACGCTATCTGAATGATAGTAACTCTTTCAAACATTTTCCGCATTTGAACGAATTGCAAGATGATTCCATGCCCTACTGTTCCGGCGAACATAAAGGGTTTTTTAAACACTTGGGATGACCACAAGTGTGGAGGTTGAAATGATCAATACATTGACAATAACACTGTATGTATTGAACGTGATGCACAAAACAATAAACGGATACAAAAATGTTCACAATAATTGATAAAAGGAATCGAATACAAGAACTGATGCACGAATGATTAATCATACCGTGATGTATAATGTAAAAATAGTGTAGACCGTATAATGTACTGTTATGTGTGACTACAAATATATTTTATTGTCATACACATTTTAATGTAACATTTTTCACATTCTTACAGATCTCCGGCGCCGAAAGTAACCACGCTTCCAGCCGTAAAGACAGCGAGGCCCACTGCATCTGGTACGGGGAATGTAACATAACCCCAGGCGGATTGACGCAATACTGTCCCTACAACGGCACCGCCAAAACCCTAGACGATACGCAAGCCCTTGAAACTCTTGCCACGTGGTGCCCACACCTCGTTTCGGATCCCACTCATTCGATAAACACATGCTGCGATGCTAGCCAAGTGAAGACATTCGCTCAAAACATCCAACTGGCAGCCAACTTCCTCAAAAGATGTCCTTCGTGCATGGTGAACATGGCTCGGCATCTGTGCGACTTCACCTGCCGAAGCGACCAAAGCAATTACATGAAGGTGGTGAACACGAGCAGTAACACGAAGTCCGAATACATTACCGAAATCGATTTGTACATCACAAACGAGTATCTGGAAGGAACTTACAGTTCTTGCAAACAAGTCAGCGTTCCATCTACTGGACAGTTGGCGTTGGATTTGATGTGCGGGTCATGGGGAGCAAGCAAGTGCTCGGCCATCAGGTGGTTCAACTTTATGGGCACGGCTGGACGAGACAATCCTTTCGTACCTTTTCAAATCAACTATTTAAACGTGACTGGAAACGTTAACAAAAGCGGCGAGGTATTTGAGCCCTTGAATCCAGAAATCACGCCCTGCAGCAAAGCCGTTAATGTAAGTTTTTTTTAGTTGTTTTTTGCGAGCTGCGAGAGCGTACGAGTATAAAAATACGTATTTCTCAGGCGACCATATACTCAACTTTTACTTAATTTCTTAGACTGTAGACCTTTTTCAAACTCCTTTTTTGTTTGGTGCCTGTGGTCCAAACCGACGCCTTGATATGGTATTTGTTAAAAATACACTGAATGTATTGTTTCCGAAACGGTGGTCAACTGAAAACTTTACGTTAAATTTCTCCAACTTCAGGTAAAAAAATTCAAAAATAAAGCGAAGCTACGTAGGCTACTTTCATATTTATTGGAGTGTAGTATACGTTTGACCTTGGGATAAATTTGAGGTCAAATTTAAGAAATTCAATGTTCTGGCGTCGCTTTGAATCTTACACATGACACGCGCGAGATTTTGACGCTTATCGATTCATAATTTCTGTCAAATGTCATTTATTTTGTCGATATCATCACAGATTACTCCAGATAACTGACTTGATGCAAATATTTTGGCGGAATGACCTTCAAATTATGTAACAGTTTTCAGATGGCGCATCGATCAAATTTTGCGGCACATTTAAAGTCTCTCCTCTCTTTATAGGTAGTAAAAATGCTATTATATTTTGAATATTTTATGATTTAATCTACAAAACTAAAGTAAAAAATTGTTTTGCAAAATAAATCAAAATATTCCTTCATTATTTACACGTCATACAATCAAACAATTTTATAAAAATCAATTTATTGTATTACATAATTTAAGTTATTGTATTACATAATTTAAGTTAAACAAAATTATACCCAAAATGTTAACAATTACATTTCTAAGATAGGTATAACTTACACATATGATAATTACTTGGGGTTATTATATAATAATGGAAATTTTGAAAGACTTGCCGGACAACCAATAGAGCAACCTGGCTTAGTTTCTCAAATTCATACACAAAAATAAGGAATAATGAAGCCTAATATCTCAACGATGCCGAAAAGTGTTTTTTGCAAACCCTCCACTTTTGCTTTAGATTGAAATTTTGGACATTTAGAGCTTCTTGCCACAGTTTCGCTCTAGAATTATGTAATTAGATTTCCTGAATTTGTTGTATTAATAAAACATCCTTACCTTTCTTCACTTTTTGGAAAACAATGCAGTTTCTCCGCTTAGTTTTCACCAACACCACAAATAATGTAAAAAAGACTCATCTTTCCCTTAAAATTTTTCAGAAATTCAATATACAGGCAAGTTTTGACATTTACTGGCTTGGTTATAATTGCAGCAAAATGCTGTTTTTAAAATATTAGTCAGAAAAAAAGCAACAAACATAGAAACAGTCACGCTTTTTAAAAAATACGGAATTGTTCAATTTAAAATAGTAAAAATATTGGGCCTTTTATCTGAATTTAAATAAAAAATTTTGTGGTGACATCTAGCGGTCGTACAAAGTATTAGCAACGACTACAGCGTCTCTACATTTGCTTATGGTATCTGTGACAAAGATGTCATGCACCTAGTTTCAATGTGTAGAAAAGAGATGTATGACTATGAAGTCAGTCATCTGGAATAATCTGTGATATCATCAAAATTGCTGTAAAAAACAAAACAAAAGCTAGTTTTCTTGACCTCCGTGACTACGTGGCACATTCTAATGGTAACAAGTTAGTCTCGATTGCGTTGATTTTATTTTTAAATCGTTAATTTAATTTCCACACACATTTTTCGCTCTATATAAACATAACGATACCAAATGGTTTTATTATCAATCGTCAGTTTTATTGAGAAATTGTATGAATCATTGCTTGTCATCCTAAGTGATAAGGAATCTTTTGTCTCAGACACGACGAATATTTGAGGTACCTACCCAGCGTTGTTAAAAGACGATAACCCAATTGTGTATTGTGAATTGTCGAAATCACCAATCAAAACAACATGATTTCGAGATAATCATGATGATGACAAGTACGAATAGGCTTCCACTATAATAATTTACCGAACAAACACTTGTGATAGAAGTTTAAAATTAAGATTTTGATCTTACGAATAATTTTTGCTGCTGTTTTCTTTAATATGAAGACGACAAATAAGATATAGACCAAGTGTCAAAAATTCGAATTTTTGAAGCAGGAGACGAAAGAAAACTCAAAAGAGAATTGCATTTATTTACAAATGTAGACAAAATGCTCTTCAACACAAACAGAAACTGTTTTATGGAATAAAAGATAATGTCTAGCAATGCACATACTTGATCGAATTACTTTGAAGAGAAGTGAATAATTTTGTGTGTCTGAGGGTAATAACACAGTAGAGAAGGAATCAGTAGGTTCACTCCGTGTCGGCACCTTTGATGTTCGTGTTCCAAGTCAGTTTTGCGCATGAGGCCTGGAGTTGCCAGTAGCGTCTTACAACTCATTGGCGTAGAATTAGGACGGGCCATGGAAGACATCATTGCATCAAAGTTATATTTAATTACATGTTTTGTAGGATTTTAAGTTAGTTAAGTGAGGTGTAGGCTGAGATATTTGTATGTGACCGGTAGCTTAGTCGGTGGAGCACCCGACCGGCAATCAGAAGACCTGAGTCGGTCCCGGCAAAATTTTCTATACTGTGCTTCTCAAGGATACTGCGTCAGTCTGTGATGAGAGTGCCGGGAGTTATAATCCTGCCAATGATGTTACTAAAATCTACGGCGCATGTGGCTTGGAGTTGATATGGCCTTGGAACAAAAATATTGCAGAGTGAACCTACTGATTCCTTCTCTACTGTGGTAATAGCAGAAGAGAATGGGCATGAAGGTCAAGAAATACAGGCAAGATACGCAAAACGTAACCGGAAAGTATGGACGTCTAAAAAGCTTATGAAAGCAAAATCTGTATCGATAAATAACAAAAGTTAGTATACAGAATGTCTCAGAAATAATGACATTAATTTTAACTAGTAGTAGAACTCGTTAGAACAAACACTTTTTCTATGTACCTGTTGCGTTGGGGGTATTGTTTGAGTAAAAAACGGCATTGAACACTGACTTATTTAATTACGAAAAAACCAACTAAAGACGCCACTTCGCGTGCGGTGAGCCGATTCTTTTCCTTCACCATCTACGCAGGCCTTCCCAACGTCCTTGGGCATGCGCTCCCTTCAACGACTTCAAAACCGAGCGCCAAATGCGTAAATGAGCGCAACATCCCGGCCGCCTTGAAATAATGTTTCAACATAAAACAAATGCAAAATACATGAGCACTAAACATATTAACAAACATTCATTGGCAATTGAAACAACAATGTCAATTTGCAGTTGAACAATAACACTTGAAAGTTCAATGGTGCACTGATGGTAGAAGCTGGGCATCACATCAATTGCACCTGTCAATTGGGTGCTGCATCGTTAAAGAGTTCGATCACTTTCGCAACTGGTCGTTTTACTACACTTGTGGCAGTTTTAACGGTCACCACTCTCACTATTCCGTCTGGACCAGGATGGGTATCGATGACTCGTCCTTTGCACCATAGAAGGGGATGAGTCTGTGGTTCCCGAAGTAACACAAGAGCTCCTTGTTGGATATCAGCGCCGAGTTTGCGATGCCATTTTACTCTGGTTTGCAGTATCGTGAGATAATCTTGCGACCACAATTTCCAGAATCGTTGTTGCATTTGTTGTATCATCTGGAGACGACTCAATCGATTTTGTTTGAGATCAACTAGAGACGGTTCTGGTAGCGCCAGTAATGAATCACCCACAAGGAAATGAGCTGGAGTTAGGAATTGGAGGTCGTCGGGATTTGGGGATAAAGGAATAAGTGGCCGAGAATTTAAAATGGCCTCGATTTGACAACATAGTGTATTAAATTCCTCAAAGGTAAACGTTGAGTTGCCCGTGATTCGGTAAAGATGACGCTTCGCGGATTTAACTGCAGCCTCCCATAGACCACCAAAGTGAGGAGATCTTGCTGGAATGAACTTCCATTGTATTGAATTTTGACTTAAAAATTCCGCCACGGCATCGTTGTGAGAGGATTGAGAGTGGAATGAATACCACTGTTTGATTTCCCGACTTGCTCCGACAAAATTTCTGCCGTTATCGGAGTGAATCTCCCGACATAAGCCCCGTCGTGCAAGAAAACGTTTTAAGCAAGCGAGAAAAGAATATGTCGTCAAATCGCTTACAGCCTCCAAGTGTACTGCCTTGGTACTAAAGCAAACAAACAGGCAGAGATACCCTTTCGTAGTTCTTTTTCCGCGTCCCTTTCCTTCACGAATTGAAAAGGGTCCTGCAAAGTCAGTACCGCACACCGTGAATGCTCTCGACGGCACAACTCGACCTTCAGGAAGATCACCCATTAACGGTTTGACTGGTTGAGCATTGAAGCGCTTGCATGTGACACAGTTGCGAATGAATTTTTTAACTGCTGATTTGCCTGATATTATCCAAAAGCGTTGTTTAATAGCACTGAGTGTGCATTCACAACCGCCGTGAAAGTGTTGTAGGTGGTATTGTCGCACGACTAACTGAGTGAATAAATGATTTGTTGGTAGAACATATGGGAATTTTTTGTTATACGTGACATGACTGTTACGGATTCTACCGCCTACACGAATGAGACCTTGGTCATCGAGAAACGGACTTAAACGTTTTAGCCTACTCCTTGAGGAAACTGAATATCCTTTTCTGAGTTGTTGAAACTCATCAGGAAACGATTCTGTTTGAACGTGTTTGATCAGCAACTGTAACGAATGCTGTAATTCAGCGACTGTCAGAGGGCCCAGAGAATTGGGGGGTTTCTGTTGACAAATTCTTGCAAATCGAGTGCAATATGAAAGTACTCGTTGCAATTTAGTCAAGCTTGAATATTGATGGATGAGATCGGATATCAAGGGTGACTCTGTATTCGTACTTATGGCGATTGTGATTGATTTCATTTCAGGAATGTCACTGAGCTGCAAGTTAACGGTTGACGTTGGCCATTGTTCGGGAATTTCGGATAACCAACTTGGACCATGCCACCACATGTCGGAATCTGCTAATTGTATAGCGGATGCTCCCCGGCTTAGAATGTCAGCCGGATTGTCCCTTGATCGAACATGTCGCCAAATTGCATTGTTAGTTAGCGACAAAATGTCAGCGACTCTGTGTGCTACAAATGTCTTTAATTGATTTGGGACCTTCTTGAGCCAAGCCAGTACTATTGAGCTATCGCACCAGTAATGGACTTCATTTATCTGTGTGTTGGATCCTAGCGTTTTGGACAATTGACTGCCAAGTTTAGCAGCTAGATGTGCTGCCATCAATTCCAGTTTGGGAATGGTAATGACCTTTAACGGAGCTACACGCCCCTTTGCACAAAGCAGACGAACTGTGTGCTGTTCAAGTGCATTGGTAGAGCGCAAATAGACACATGCGCCGTAACTGAGCTCAGATGCATCGGAGAAGACATGAATTTGAATGTGCCTTGGAGAATCGCAAAGCACCTGCCTCGGAATTGTTAAGTCTCCAACTCGGGATAATTCGCGCTTGTATGATTGCCATAGCGTATGAAGATCGCATGGAATTGATTCGTCCCAAGATAAATTGTGGAGCCATAGGCGCTGAAGAATGATTTTAGATTTAACGACCACTGGTCCGATTAAGCCTAAAGGGTCAAAGATTGAACTGACTGTTGACAGGATACTCCGTTTCGTAGCTGACGGTTCAGAGTTCCTTGGTTTATATGGATAGCGAAAGACATCCTCCTTTGAGTTCCAATCTAAACCTAAGGTCTTTGACGATTGCGTGTCATCATTGAAATGAGTTATGGTGTGAGTTGAGTCTAAACCACTAAGCAGATTTGGATGGTTGGACGCCCACTTCCGCATGGGGAAGCCATACTTAGAGAGTAGCTCATTTATTTGTTTAATTAGAGAAGCCGCCTTGTTTGCCTCTTCACAACTAGTGATTAGATCATCCACGTAGAAGGAAGTTTTTATTACGGCACATGCTTCAGGAAATCTGTTTGAATTTTGATTCGCGATTTCTTCAATGCATTTGGTTGCAAGATACGGCGCCGAGGAAGTGCCGTAGCTTACTGTGTTCAGCTGGTACGTTTTTATTTCTTCTCGCTGGTCATTTCTCCACAGTATGTTTTGAAAAATGCGGTCGTCTTTGTGAACGAATACCTGTCTATACATTTTTTCGCAATCGCTTGTAAAGGCATATTTGTGCAATCGAAATTGAATTAGTATCGTGAAGAGATCAGACTGCACGACTGGTCCGACCATAAGAACATCATTCAATGATTGTCCACTTGTTGTTTTGCAGCTGGCGTCGAATACCACCCGTAATTTTGTCGTTAACTTGTCTGGTCTGACTACTGCGTGGTGCGGGAGAAAGTAAGCTTGTTGAAGTTGCTGTTCTGAATATTCAATGACTGACATGTGACCTAAGTCCTCGTAGTCTTTAATGAATTTTGAGTACTGTGAATACAATTGACTGTTTGCCAAAAGGCGTCTTTCCAACGACAGAAATCTTCGCCTTGCCGTGCTCAATGATTCGCCCAACTCGCGTACATTTTCCTTAAATGGAAGTCTGACGACGAATTTTCCATGAACATCTCGAGTGGTAGTTTGTTTGAAATAATTTTCACATTCGATTTCCTGCTGAGTCTGAATCTGACGTTTAATTTGTGAACTGGGTAGCTCTTCAGTTTGCCAAAAGGCCGCCAACTGCTGTTGGATGTCTAATCCTTTGTCATTTTGAACTGAGAGCATGCATGAAGAAGATTTTGACTTACATCGACGTGATTGAAGAACTGGCCCGGATACGATCCAGCCGAAATGTGTTTTTTGAAGTATTGGTTTTCCCTTGCCTAATGACATTTGACCTATGCACAGCAATGACCAAAAGATTTCTGCACCCACTAAAAGACTGATCTCACCCGATCGTGTGAATGTAGGGTCAGCCAATTGGATTTCTTCTGGAATGCTCAAGTCGTTCATGTCGAATGAATTTTGTGGCAGATGATCTGTGATTTCTGGAATCACTAGACATTCGATTGTACATTTAAATGCATTGAAACGAGAATGCAGAGTAATGAAAACTTCAGATGTCGCGTACGACTGCGAATTGTTTATCCCTGAGATGGGAAGATTCACATTTCTACCCTTGAGATTTAATTTGTTTGACAAATCTTGACGTATGAAGTTAGACTGAGATGCTGAATCAAGAAGAATTCGAACCTCGCGATAATTGCCTTTCTTATCGTATGTGTACGCCACTGCCGTGGGTAAAAGAACCTGATTGGTTCGAAATTGAGAGCAATTTACCACTGTCGATGCTTGAATGTCCGTACTGGGACCCTGAGAATCTGAATTTGAATTTGGGTTGTCGTTGACTAAATGCAACAATGTATTGTGACGTTGATTGCATTTTCTGCATGTGGAAGATTTGCATTCTTTGGTCATGTGACCTTCTCTCAGACAATTCTTACAAAGCTTTAGTCGAGAGATTTCGTTGATACGCGCGGGAACTGGGAGTTGCAGAAGTTTTGAACAGTGAAATATAGGATGATTTCCTTTGCAAACCTTGCAGTTCGATTTTTCGAATGAAACATGTGCTGCTGATGACCGACTTGGTCTATCGGAAGAGATTGTGAGACGTTTGGTTTGTACACCAAGAGATTCGAGAAGTTGACACTTCTTGGCTAAGAAATTAGTCAAATCCTTCATGGTGGGCAATTCGTCTAAATCGTTCTTAATTTTTTCCCATTCACGCTTGGTTGTTAGATCCATCTTAGTGCTGGTAAGATAGATGAGAATGGAGTCCCACTGCTCGGTTGGCTGATTGAGTGTTTTTAGCGCCCGAACATGTTTAAGGGTTCCATTTAATAACGCTTGCAGATGAACCTGAGATTCTCTTGTCATTGATTCAAGTTCAAAAAGTGATTTTAAATGATCGTAAATGATTCGTGCTCTATTTTCAAATCGTTCCTTTAGAAGGTTAAATGCAATGTCGTAATTTGACGAGCTGATTTCAAGTGATTGGATGACTGCTGCTGCATCACCGCTGAGAGATGTTTTTAAATATTGAAATTTTTGGATTGATGTTAGAGATTCATTGTTATGAACTAATGAGTTAAACATGTCATGAAAGTTTAACCATTGATCGAGTTGTCCCGTAAAGGTGGGCAAAACGAGTTGAGGTAATTTTACGTGTTGCACCCGATTTTGTGAATTGTTTGCATTAGCACCAGTTTGATAAGGCCCGTTTGTGAAATCTAACCTGGAATCGATCGGTGATTGACTATCGCTTTCTCGCCCGGCGTTGCTTTCCTTGTCATCGGTCATTGAACCGGCTTGAGACACACTGTCAAAATTGGTTTGAATGACAGGTTTTTGTGTATAAATTAATTCGGAAAACGTTGCTACTAATGAATAGTAAAGAGTTTCGAACGCGTTTCTCTCCTCTTCATGCGAGGCGGTGTCGGAGACGTTATCAAGTTCCTCGATTTGATCTTGAATGTATTCAAAATCATGCAACAAGGGCTCGATCTTGGCTTTCCTGAGTTGGAGTTCGTTGATTGTTCTTTGGGAGATTGCAGTCAAATCTAGCGTATCTAAGAAATTCTTATTACGAGTTAAATGACTTTTTATGGTGCCTCTTTTTTTGATTAATGCTTGCACCGTTCCCTCCATTGTAAAGGATTGGATGCAAATTTGGGTTATGAATTGTTATCGGGATGCGAAAGGATGTGAGTGACTCACCGTTGTTTTGTGCTTGTGCTGCGGCTCGCTATGAGGCGAAAAATGAAGTGGCGTGGGAAGATGGCGTCGATGTTTTTTGCACGTTGTTTTCAATTTGATGTCGTCTTGCTTTGCCGCTGATTGCATCCGGCTCGAAGGACCATTTTATGTTGCGTTGGGGGTATTGTTTGAGTAAAAAAACGGCATTGAACACTGACTTATTTAATTACGAAAAAACCAACTAAAGACGCCACTTCGCGTGCGGTGAGCCGATTCTTTTCCTTCACCATCTACGCAGGCCTTCCCAACGTCCTTGGGCATGCGCTCCCTTCAACGACTTCAAAACCGAGCGCCAAATGCGTAAATGAGCGCAACAGTACCATTTTCTCGAAATCGCAATTTTGTTTTAGCATTTTACTCTCCCTGAAATTGACGAGCTGCTTATGAATTTGATAAATCAGAGACATCGCCGGGAATATTCGTTTTTGCTCCTTGCATTAGAAATTATCTACGTTTTGCCAGGAAGTTTTTTCCGTGCTGCGGTTGAAATAAGTATACAGCGTGATTCACATCGTTATAAGAAAAATTAAAAAGCTTGTAGCCCCTTAAATTTGGATTCGGTTGCACAAAAAAAGATAATGAATGTGTAATACACAAATCGAATAGTAAAAACCGTTTTTGATTTCGACAGATATTAACAAAGTTAGGAGTAATTTCTTTTCGGTACTGCTACTGTGCGCTTTAAGGGGGCGAACGGAACCGATTTAGGCAACCACTTCTACAACAAAATTTTAAGAAACATGTTGATTTTCTTAGTGGAAAACGGCGTTGCCAAGCAAGCAATCAAGTTGAGATTTTTACAAAGCTTAAAAAAAAGGTCCAAAAAAAGCCCAAATTGCTCGGTTCTTCTAATTACGGCGCCATTCACAAGAAAAAAAATCACAAACTTCACGGTTTTAGGCGTAATCTCATATACATTTTAACATAGTTTAACATAGTACCAGCTGATTAATATTGGAAATATTTAGATTTGAGCAGTGAATAATACATTTGTCTTTTAATCCATGCAGTTTTTAGGTATTTATAATTTCACGTTATTTCAATTTCCACTAAAAATAAAATTTAGGAATGAAGATTGTTTGGTTGTCTACATCGGTCAAAGACCGGGGTTAGAACAGTGGGATCTGCATTTTACTGTTTTCGGAAGTTTCGCGTCTATATCATAGAGGGCACTAAAAAATTAATAAAAATTCTTATTATGTTTCTTCATCACACATTTTATATAGGATTGCGCAAAAAATTGGAATCACTTTTATAGCTCAACAACCTTAATTCTGATGTGAACCACATTTGGCACGTGTATAGGGGGTCTATAATGTCGACTTGTTGCAATTTTTTTATCGTCATTTGTTTTCGAAATACAAAATAAACTAAATATTGGACATGGATTGAAATTAATCTTTTTTAAAAGAGCATTTTTTTCTAATTTAACGATATGCTATGTTTACCGAGATATGCAGAGCTGCCAGGAAATTGGTCAGCATTTTTGGAAATGTACACCGATAACAAACTCCACAAATAGAACAAGAGATTCTAAGTTGAGCTCCAGAAATCCCAATTTTGTAGTTCTTGTAACATATCTTTAATGTCTTTAAGGTTATCAATAACAATATAACAATACTATATCATCCGCAAAACGTAGATTTGTTAGGTTTAGACCAACTATGTTTAGGCCCTTATTTTCCCAATTGAGTTTTTTTAAAAGCATACTCCAAAACTGTGATAAAGAGTTTGGGCGACATCGTGGTTCCCTGTCTGACACCTCTGCCGATTTGAATGCATTTAGTATTTTCATGCAGTTTTACCGTTATTGTAGCATTTTTGTAATATTATAAATCAGCTTATATAACGTTCAAATAAAAATCATGCCACACCAGGCTGTGTTACTTATTTTGAAATTCGAATTTGAAATAAATTGATCGCGGCAAGTTACGTGCAATTTATTTATTTATTATCTATACAGGTGAGTCATTAGTGCGGGATCGATCCATAACTCCTGAACCATATAAGATATAAAAAAAAATGTAATACAAATTGTGCACCGTTTGCCAGACTGCACAACATAATACTATTTGATGTATACAAGCGTTCCAAAACTCACGCATCTTACACAACTTTGTTTTTTCAAATAGAACTACCTATATTTAGTGTTAGAACCCTTTTTGGTGATATAAGGTATTTTACATTTTAGACCACCGTTATCAAATTACAATTTTTTTTTCACATTTTTTGTCATTTGCAGAAGTTCACTTAAAAATTTACTAAAAGGCCGTTTTAGCAGCTAGAAGGCAAGGCTGAAAGTTGGTAAAAATGTGATGAAAGGATTGCTGTTTAAGGCCGATATGAAAAATATTATTTTTACTATACAGGATCTGCAATAATTCGTGTCGAATTATACTATTTTTAAATCAGCTTAACTTTAGTTTTTTAAATGGCACACCCTATATTTTTGTATTCCATCGAATGCGTCTAGAGTCTAGCTACGTTTTTTTATTAAAGTTGTTCTATAGCTAAAATTCATAATTTACTAAATATTTGATATTTTTGGCTGTGATCCAGATTGAGCCATAGTGAGTATATAGTGTGCCATGGAAACTATGAAAATCATTTTAACTCACATTTCAACACTGCACAGTTGTGTCATCACCGACTTGTCATTTGATTATCTATTCCATTATCCACAATAATTGCTATTTTACCAGAACAAATCGATATGATTTATTGTCTGGGAGAAGGCGAAAGAAATCCTTTGCATGCGGCAAGAATTTATGCTCAACGTTAAGTAAATTAACAAATAAGTATTTAAACAAATATACCTACTTAAAAATTCAATAAAGTAAGCTAAACTAAATAATATATTCAATGTGGCGGCCACCTTCCTGAGCACACACGTTCACGCGGTGGTAAAGTATTTGTACTTTGAAGTACTTTCATCTCCAGATGCGCAATAGAGTCGATACTGCAACTTTAAAATTGAAAGCTTCCTCTCTCAGTGGTCGATAACTTACTTACAATAAGTTAGTTATATTTTATTTAACTACCAAAATATTCACTAGAAATAACTTATACGGCAAAACAACGTTTGCCAGGTCAGCTAGTTTTTTTATATTATTTTGTGAACTACATATTAATTTTTTAATAATTAGCTCATAACTGAATTAGAACTTTCTACCTTGCAAGTAAATTATCTGCCTAGATTTCGACCGAAAATTTTCTCGCCAATCTCAAGAACTCAGCTCACCCAGCTCAACTCATATCGGCTTGGGTATCGGCTGTTGTATTGTTCCCCCGCCCCTTCATGCTTCCTTCAGACCTTGGACCGGACGGGTTCCGGTTCACGCACTGACCTCTATATAAGATGGATAAGCACAACATTGGGATGCGCCAGAAATTTTTGTGACATTACCGTGCCCTCCAAAATGGAGTCGGAACCTGATACACATGCGCATTTGATCAATTTTGAACTAGTGCAGGTATTTGCCGTTACGTGTGCAGCAGTCGCATTGCTCTTTTATAGTATTTGTTCGGTTCCAAAACCAACCACCTTTGAGGGGGGGGTGGATTCACCCCGCTCCATTTGGGAAACTGCGCCCCCACTGCGTCCAATAGGGGGGCAAACAATATAAATTAAAATGTTTGTGGTGTATCTGTACCTGTCTTAATTTTTATATCATTCGAGTAGTTGTTGTTGTTGTCCAGTTATCCAGTAATTTTTATATGATTCAAGTGATTAATGTTAAGTTGTAAATAGTTGTAAATAAACAAAAAAAAGCAAATCAGCGAGGTTTTACAAAATAAAACCCAACCCCGTGAAGTCACATCAAGTACTTTACATTTGGTCCATTCGAGCCGGATAAAACACGTGGTCGTACCCGTGAATCAGCAAAGATAATAGTGATTGTGATCCCGCGAAAAGTTCGTGTAGCGTATTGCACACTATCAAAATCAAGTGGTCCTTCGAAGAACTTCAGCAGCACCAAGATACAACTCATTAACCAAGTAATCAACAATCAACTTTGGTCTTCCCGTGGGAGACGGACAGCATAGCTTCAGCCAAACAACTACACCACCAGGTCAACAGATCACAGCAGGAGAGGCTAAGGTCAGTCCTTTTGTCCATATCCACTTTTACCGCTTCGGTTGCGCTCCGTGTGTGTACATCTTTTCTATATCAGTTTATTTGAATTTGAACTTAAATTTCAAAACGATGGAAGATCTAACACAGATCGAAGGCGCGCGAAAATACGTGGTACAAAGACTAAATACAATTGCTAAATATGTAAAATCGTTTAAAAAATCAGACGATGTCATACAGTTAAAAGTCCGATTAACGACTCTAGAAAAACTAGAAAGAGAGTTCCACGACATTCAGGTTAAAATCATTAGTAAACTTTTAACGGCTGAAAATAGCGAACAGAGACAACGAGATCTGGAAAATCACGAAATGGAATCTTCGTCGTTCGACAAAGAGTTCTACAATACAATGTCAAAAATTCAGTCAAAAATTGAGGAAAGAAATAAAACCTCGCAGCAACTCGCGAAAACGCAGATCGAGTTACCAAAGTACGACTTGCCGACTTTCAACGGGGATCTGGCGAAGTTTATGGCGTTTCACGATTCGTTCGAGTCGCTTATTCATAGCAACGATCAGATATCAGACGTTCAAAAATTTCATTTTTTGAAATCGGCCTTGAAAGACGAAGCGGTGCGCGTAATCGAACCTTTCGTGGTATCGGGCGCGAATTACGAAGATGCTTGGGCAGCGGTCGTCAAACGTTACAAAAACGAGAGACTCATAATAACAAAGCACGTGTTCAACATAACAAACGCTTCCGAGATAACAAAATCATCACACGCTGCTATCCGTCAATTATCCGATGATCTAACGGTGAATTTGGCAGCATTAACGGCGTTGAACATCAACACGGATACATGGAATTATTTCCTAGTTCCGGTCATCGCGGAAAAATTAGACAATGCGTCAAAGAGGGAGTGGCAAGCCACTCTAACAAACAAAATGCCGCTTTTGAGCGAATTTACGGAGTTTTTAGAAAAACGATGCAGAGTCCTTGAATCGGTTCAATCAGTCAACGCGAATACAGAAAGTCATCAAGGCAAAGCAGTCGCAAAGGCTTATTTCAAAACAAAATTTAACCAAAAAACGTATTCACACGTCACAACGAACAACAAAGCAAACAATTGCCAATTTTGCGACAAGCATGGTCACGCAATTTATCAATGTGACAGATTTTTAGGGCTAACGGTTCAAAATCGTGTGCAGCAATGCCAAAAGCTCAAGTTGTGCAAAAATTGTTTGAAACTTCATTCGCAAGAATGCACATCCAGATTCAAATGTAAATTGTGCCACGGGGCGCATAACACCCTACTTCATTTAGCGGAGAATCAATTGACAGAAACGCTTACGCACTGCGCGAGAAGCGATTCAGAAGCGATAATACTATCAACTGCGGTAATTTTAGTACAAGATGCAAAAAAACGAATGCATGAATGCAGAATTCTCTTGGACCAAGGGTCCCAATCAAATTTCATTACGGAAAGTATGATAAAAAAAATCGGTTTGTCTACCCAAGAAAGTCCGATGATTGTCGGAGGAATTGGGGAATTTTCACGGCACGTCAGCAAAGCCGCGCAAGTAACAATCGCGTCGCGAACAAGCTCATTTGAAGCAAATGTTAAATGTTTGATAGTGTCTAGAATAACAGAAAATCTGCCCAATTTCGTCATTAACCGTGCTGATATCAAAATTCCGCCAAACATAGAATTGGCGGATCCAAGATTTACAATTCCGGGTCCAATAGATATGCTAATCGGTGCCGAGCATTTTTGGGAAATAATTTCTAACGACAGAAAGAGACTGGAGCTAAACGGTCCGGTTTTACAACCAAGCCAATTTGGCTGGCTCATAGGCGGGCCAATTCACAAAACAACAAATAAACCCAAAACATCTTTTTGTCATTTAGCAACGAATTTAGAAAAACAGGTAGAGAAATTTTGGTTAATTGAGGAAATTGCACCTCATAAACCTTTGTCGGTAGAAGAGAAATTATGCGAAGAGCACTTTGTCGCAACATTTCAAAGAGATATTGAGGGTCGTTTTATTGCCGAATTGCCTTCAAAAACCGATAGGATCAATTTAGGTTCTTCAAAGGAAATGGCCACCCGTCGGTACCTTTCTTTGGAAACTAAATTAAACAAGAATCCCGAATTAAAATCATCATATATAAAATTCATAACGGATTATAAGGATCTAGAACATATGGAGCTAGTTCCGAATGCAGAGTTAAATAATAAGTCATGTTACTTACCGCACCATGCCGTAATTAAACAACAGAGTTTAACAACAAAATGTCGCGTCGTATTCGATGCTTCTGCGAAAACGTCAAATGGTAAAAGTCTGAACGACAACTTGTTAGCGGGTCCGGTAATTCAACAAGATCTTTTTTTAATTCTAATTCGCTTCCGAACATTCAAGTATGTTTTGAACGCCGACATTACAAAAATGTACCGTCAAATCCTTTTGAACGAGAATCAACGTGATCTACATCGCATTCTGTGGCGTGATGACATTAAGCATCCGATCCAAATTTTTCGGTTGAAAACGTTGACATATGGTACTAAACCTGCAAGCTTTATTGCTACGCGATGTTTATTTCAATTAGCCGAAGAAAACGAAGAATTACATTCAGAAGCGTGTCGGGTCATTAAAAGAGACTTTTACATGGACGATTTACTAACAGGCGGCGAAACCATCGACGACGTAATTCGGTTACGCGAAGAAATTATCAAAATTTTAAATGAAGGAAAATTCGTTTTAAGAAAATGGTCTTCAAATGACCAACGCATTTTAGCCGGTATCAATGATGCGTCTCCGAACGCCATAATTCAATTTGACGATAATGCGGAGATAAAAGTGTTAGGTGTTGTCTGGAATTGCGTCAGCGATTCTTTCAAATATAACGCGAATGACACTCCAGATCTTAAACAAAGAGTAACCAAACGGTCGATATTATCGACCCTAGCAAAAATGTTCGATCCACTCGGACATCTAAGTCCCGTGATTATACAAGGAAAAATCTTGATTCAACGATTATGGGCGGATAAGTTGGGCTGGGATGACGATGTCCCGATCAATATCAAAGAAACATGGACTCAAATGGTCCGGGAAATTAAGTACCTTAACGAGATAAACATTCCGCGATATGTATTTCCGAATGAAAAATTAATTTCGGTGCAATTACACGGTTTTTGCGATAGCTCAGAACAAGCTTACGGGGCGGCTATTTATGTACGAGCGGTGGATACCTATGGAAATGTGTCAGTCAAGTTAATGTGCGCCAAATCAAAGGTAGCACCTTTGAAGCAAATGACCATTCCGCGGTTAGAGCTATGTGGCGCTCTGCTCCTAGCAAAACTTGTGCAAAAGGTAGTCGACGAAGCACAGATCAAATTCGATGATCGAATATTATGGTCGGACTCCACAATAGTTTTGGCATGGCTCAAATCGACCACTAGTGCGTGGAAAATATTCGTTGCAAACCGCGTTGAAGAAATCAGGCATTTAACCGCCAACTGCGAATGGCGTCATATTCGTAGCGAAGACAATCCCGCGGATGTCATAAGTCGCGGCTTGAGCCCAGTTCAAATCAAAAAACATACACTTTGGTGGTCGGGACCCGAGTGGTTGCGCGATTCCTCCGACGAATGGCCGCGAACGAACAATCAAAATGATGCGAACGTCGAAATTCCGGAAAGAAAGACTGTCAGTTTAGCTGTGCCGGTCACAAAATGTGATATTTTAGCGAAATATTCGTCGTTCGAAAAACTGTGCAGAATTGTTGCATATTGTCGTCGGTTTGTAAACAATGCAAGAGGCAAAAATCGCACATATGGCCATCTATCAGCAAGCGAGTTACGCGAATCAAAAAGAAATATCATAAAAATAGTTCAGAGTTCCGAGTTTTTCGACGATTTATCTCGTGTCGGTAAATCGCGTAATTCATATAAAGGCAAATTAGCTTGTCTGGACCCTTTTGTCGACACTGATGGCATTTTGCGCGTCGGAGGCCGTTTGCGCAATTCAGGGGCGGCGTATGACAAAAGACATCCGATAATTCTTCCAAAGAAACATCATATAAGCGAACTCTTGATCCGACGAGAACACGAACGGCAACTGCACGCCGGAACGCAAGGAACGTTAGCTGCGTTGCGCGAAAATTATTGGATAATCGACGGTCGTAGCGCAGTTAGAAACATCCTATTTAAATGTATACGTTGCTTTAAGACCAAACCGCGAGCGCTCAGTCAAAAAATGGGAGATTTGCCAGCGTGTCGATTAGAGCCTCTCAGGCCCTTTTTCAAAACCGGTGTCGACTTTGCCGGCCCGCTGCTCATTCGCGAATCGAAAGGACGCGGAAAAAGAAGAGTAAAGGCGTACGTCGCCGTTTTTGTCTGCATGGCCACAAAGGCCTTACACTTAGAATTAGTAACGGATTTATCCGCGGAAACATTTTTGAATGTTTTAAATCGCCTCGTTGCTCGTCGTGGACACGTAGGTCATATCTATTGCGACAACGCCACAAATTTCGTCGGCGCCAGTAACATACTCGCTGCAAAGAGAGTTTGTCCAGATGAAAACACGAGGTTTCATTTCATTCCACCGCGAAGTCCGAATTTTGGAGGACTTTGGGAAAGGGCGGTACGTTCAGTAAAAAATCATTTATTCAGGGTTGTTGGGGACGCGAGTATCACGTATGAAGAGATGTACACTCTACTAGTGCGGGTCGAGGCAATCCTGAATTCCCGTCCCTTAACCCCCTTAAGTTCCGATCCCAACGACCTTAGCGTTTTGACTCCGGGCCATTTCTTGGTCGGAGAACCGTTGACAGCAGTTCCGGAGGATGACATCAAGGAGGTCAAACAAACCAGGTTGTCCCGGTGGCAGCGCATGGAGCAGCTTCGTCAACACCTGTGGCAGCGTTTCTACAAGGAGTATCTGTCGCAGTTGCAGTCACGTCCGAAGTGGCACACCGAGTCTGCCCTCACACTAACCGAAGGAACTCTTGTGATAGTGCGCGAAAACAATATTCCGCCGTTGCAGTGGCCCGTGGCCAGGGTGAAGAAACTCCACGTTGGAAAAGACGGTGTTGCGCGGGTGGCAGTGATAAAAACAAATCGCGGGGAATTTACCCGTTCAGTGCGAAATCTCTGTGTATTACCCATTGACAAATAATTTTTTTGTGTATTGTTTTGTATTGATATAATAGTTAAATATCTAATTGAAAGCGGTGCTTTCAAGGAGGCCGCCATGTTCGGTTCCAAAACCAACCACCTTTGAGGGGGGGGTGGATTCACCCCGCTCCATTTGGGAAACTGCGCCCCCACTGCGTCCAATAGGGGGGCAAACAATATAAATTAAAATGTTTGTGGTGTATCTGTACCTGTCTTAATTTTTATATCATTCGAGTAGTTGTTGTTGTTGTCCAGTTATCCAGTAATTTTTATATGATTCAAGTGATTAATGTTAAGTTGTAAATAGTTGTAAATAAACAAAAAAAAGCAAATCAGCGAGGTTTTACAAAATAAAACCCAACCCCGTGAAGTCACGTCAAGTACTTTACAGTATTTTTTCAGGAATCTGTAATGTTGGATGGAATTGAACGCCATGTGTTTTAAGTATTTAGGCGTATTTTTAGATGTTACTGTTTTATTAGGGCCTTTTCGAGGTGTAAGTGCACAGATTTCAATTTTCTTCAGTTTTAACGGTTTAATTTATTTTAATAGTTCCATAACGGTTTCATACAGCTTCAGCCATTTTGTTAAATTTAAGCAACCGCCTTTGTAAAACTTTAGTGCGCAAACTCATTAGGTTCCGACGCAGATTCAATTTGCCTCACTTTTCACCTACACGATTGCTCATCCTTTTCTATATACAGGTCAGTGGGTTCACGATTCCGATTTCCACTAATTGTTATATTTCGACGCTACATCTAGTATTGGAAATCGGAACCAAGGGAGCTGCACTTCTGCGATTCGCCACAGGTTTATCGTGGCACCACAATCATTTCGCATCCTTAACGGACATATGCTTATAAGTGTTTTTACCACATGAGTCGATTAGTCCGTCACCTTTAATTGGCGGTTGTGCGAAGGTGTTGGTGATAGAGATGTAATTGTAATGTTGGTGGTGTATTCGTGTATCCCACAATTGCAAAATGCCACACGTGTTTAGTAACATGGAGTTAATGGATATTGTGCTAACTTACGGCGAGACGAGACAAAATGCATCAGCAGCCTCTCGTCTGTACGCCCAACGGTTTCCGGCTAGGCACCATTCTATTTCTTCATCATTTACGGCAGTGGTTCAACGCGGACGTGATTATGAGATTTTGACATCAAATCGTGGACGAGACGACGCTCCCTGGTGACCAAAATGTATTTTAGCAGCCGAAGAACAAGTGCTGGATATTGTGGACAAAGTCACGTTTTTTCACGGTCGGTATTGGTTTTGTTTACATTTTACACACGCTTGGTTGCATTAAGCTGAATCGCGGTTTCTTTATCTGCTGCTGGTTTCTCTTCAATCCAGTCGCCCAGAAACCAGTGGCGTGCCACTGACAATTTTTAATCATTTTTGGAAGTTTGTTTTTAAATTTTTTTTTGCGCTATTGTATTCCTATGGGTTTGTTGTTGTTTCCATATTTTTTTTGTTATAACGATGTGAATCACCGTGTATAGATAAGAGCATTATAATAGCAACGGTCAAATTAATGAGTTGCTGCGTCGAAAGAACTAAAAAGTAAGAGACGTTTTTTTGCTTTTGTTTTTTGTTCTGCGCTTATCGGTGTTTAACTGAGCATTATAATCCATTAGGCGGGTAACCAAATAATAGTCAAATCTTCCAAAAATTTTAACTTGTTAACGAAAACGTTTACAACAAAAAGCTATTAAGAAAAATTGTTGGGTTTGACGAGTTATACTACTGGTTAAAAAAATGCCATTATTTCTGAGATAGCTTGTATAAAATATGCGCCGGTTACGACCGCAAAACCCTGTCAAAATTCGTGATATATCAATGTCAAAGGTGTATTGTAGAATATTCAAATTGTACAAGCTTTCTCCATCTAATTTCCTTCTGTAGCCCTTCGATTACCGAAAATTACAATAACAGGATTTTGGTTCATATCTATTATTTTAATTTTAAATAACGTCTGAACAGGACTTCGTTTATCATTCAGTTTGACCTTAACAATGATGAATAATTTATGCCCTTGTAAACTTAACTAACTCAAGCACTTATAAATAAAAATAACCACCACGCACGAGGATCATAACCTAATCGTACAAATTGGTCTAGTATCTCTTAATAATACGTCATATTTTTGTAAGCACATTTGTGTCAAATTTTAAAAGCGTCTTATAACTGCTTTCGAGCGGTATACTTTGTATAAGTAGTCAAAAAGTGTCAAAAATTGAATAAATTTAACCGATAAGATAATATTACCATCGATTTCACGATGATTACTATTTTTACGTAGTCAGACTGTGCGAAAATACCATTACAGTCAGCGAAAATAAGTCTCCTACATTCTATAAATATTGAGCTGTTTACATCATTTCATCTATATTTATAGGTACAGGAAAACAAATTATTTGCGGTGCGAAAACAAATAATGCTTCAACGAAACCGACAAGCGTGAGTCGAAGCAGCGATCTAATCTGTTTTGTTTGCATTTCATTGGAAAGTCAATTCGGACCTATTTCCTAGAAACGAGGATATGCGGACTCATTTTATTTGTAAATACATTAGATGGGCCATTTATTTGATGTGCTTAGTTTTAATGTGTAATTTTCGGTAAAAGTAAACGTGTATGCTGAAAATAAAGAACGTACAAAACAAGGGATTCTCAATCTATAGTAGACGCGGCGAAAGCTGACCGGCGCCCATCGAAACCGATCGTCTGAACTAAGTAGTGTTATTCGCTGTCAAAAGTACTGTAAGTAAGTAAGTAAATTATGCGGATTTTAAGGACCGAAGAGATAACGAGTTAAGGAAAAATTTTGTTACCGACTTGTGGTTTCAAGTTATTTTATTATAATTTTTATAGATAATTCGCTAAAAGAAACTTTAGATTCAAACGGAGACTTCGCATTTTACCTCCAGACTGTTGATATTTTATTAACGAGAGCGATTTTGAAATTTCTTCGAAACAAAAACGAATTTGCAACAAAACAAAAACGATTCAAAAAACTGTCAAATAATTTAAGGACTTTTAGTAGGGGCTTGATCTCAAATCTTCTGCGGACCTCGAATAATCTCTGAATCTTTTGAAATCATCTCCGTATTCTTCTGAATTGATTAATTAGAAAACAAATAATTTGAAGAAGACACTGAAAGTGAAAACGGAGAGTTTATTGAAAATCAAAATAGGGCTGAGATTTAGAAACAGTGTGGTACGTAATTAATCGCCTGAAAATTATGCAATTGGATTAGAGCGATTGAGAGCGAACAGAGAAATTAATCTCAAAAATTAGCTACACTCTAATCACTTTCAAAGTTATTCCATGGCTTAGTCTGAATATTCGCTTCTAATATTTAGTTCTTAGTTTAATGTTTTGTAATGTATATATTTCTAAAAACACCTTATCACGTGTGCTATCATTTCCCGAGCGCAGGTGTCCGTTGGTTTTAATAATTGTTTAAATAGAAAGCAATTTGATGATTTTGGTAATAAAACCGATAAACAGAGTTTCTGGAAGTACAATGATGTTATTATAAATGTAACCGAATGGCGAAGCACAAAAGTTCTTTTTTATGCATTTCAGTCGAAAACAATCGCCTGCAGCTGTGTGGATTGTGAACAGAGTTGTCCAGTACCACCGCCGCAACCACCGCAACCCCAACCCTTCAGAATAGCTGGTTTCGATGGCTACTCGTTTTTAATGGTCGTCATCTTCGTCATGGGGAGCCTCATGTTCCTGTTAGTGGTCTTCGTTTGCCCCACACGATCGGAAATCGGTAAGAATGTTTCGTTTTGAGCATCTCTGTGGTTTTGTTTGCTGTTTGTGTCGTTTTGCATGTTGGAAACTTATTAAAAATGTGTGACTTAGACGTTGTCCGGGCCGTTTTTTAAAATTTAGATTAACTTGTCTCTTGTTGTGTGTGCCTGATGATTATTGTATTCCACTAATTGCGACTCGTCAGGGAAAGTATCGTTATTTCAACGATTGTGATAACTGAGCACAATGACAGGAAATTCGCTGTGTAATCAGTGACTGATCGTTGAAATTTTATGATGGTTTCTCGTTAACTACTAACCTACACTTTTTCGTTTCAATTTTGCCGGGTGTTGGCAACGAACTTTTATTATTTGTGTGTCACAACGGAGGGCTTTGTAAAGCCATTAATCCCTAGCAAATTTGGTTATTTTATTTTTAACATTAGTTGGTAATAGTCACTTACTCGGAGCCGACTGAAGCTTATTGAATCTTCCAAACAACACTGCTCTACATGTATTTCTTTCCTGGTTCTTAAAAAGATATACCAATACCCAGGAGGTAATATTTGACGATTGGAGATTTAACGAAGAGATAAAGAGTTTAGTTAAAATAATAATGTCTCAACACTGGGCATAACCAAATATAGAAGTAGTCATACAAATCAGGACACTTATAAAAGAAGATAGAACAAAATCATTTGTTTGTTTTTTTGATGAGGAATTTATTTGTGAAAAGTAATTTATCGACTACAGGATTTAGACCCTATTAGGCCTATTTTCGTCATGAGAATACCATTCCGAAGTAATTGGTCATAAAACAAGGGAGCTTTGACCTTGAACTGGCATTTCTCACTTTCGTTCTTCTTAGTCAACTTTATTGGTTGGCCGTTTCTTCCTTTATGGGGAAACCATTCCGTCTGGGCTGTTAACTTGCGTCCTTGGATACTTGGATAAAGTTGTTGGTCACAATGATCTCTCTTATTTTAACCATGAAAGGGTATTTCTGACCATACATATGGTCTCCTTATTCAATCCTATTCAGCCTCCTATCTCTCCTTCATGAAAGAACCATTCCGTCAAGGCTGTTGACGCGTATTCTTGGATGCTCGGGTAAAGTAGTTGATCATAATGCCCAGGGAGATATATCTTATATTGAACGGACATTTCATACCCTACATGAACTCTTCTAGTTAAACCCTATTGGGCCTCTTTTTCTTCTTTATGAAGAAACCATTCCGCCTGGGCTGATAACTCGTGTACTTGGATGCTTCGGTAAAGTAGTTGATCACTATCCCTAGGAAGATTTCACTTATTTTGACCATGAATGGGCATTTATCACCCTACATGTACTCTTTTTTTCAGTCCCATTGGGTCTTTTTTCCTTCTTCATTAGAAAACCACTACATCTGGGCTGGTAACTCGTGTACTTGGTTATTCGGGTGATAAAGTACGAGTAGTTGGTCACAACCAGATATTGCTTATTTTGGTCATGAATGGGCATGCATTCTTCTTATTCAACTTTATTGAGCCATTTTTTGTTTTTCCTAAGAAGACTATTCTGTCTGGACTGATGGCTTATCTACTTGGATACTCGAATAAAGTAGTTGATCACAATCCCTAGGATGTTTTCCTTTATTTTGACCAGAATGGGCATTGCTCACTTTACATGTACTCTCTTTATGCAACCCTATTGAGCCCCTTTTCCTTCTTTCATGAGAGAACCATTTCATCTGGGCTGATTACTAGCGATTGCTTTTCTATTTTGATCATGAATGGGCATTTTTTTATTCTACATGTACTCTCCTTATGTAACCCTATTGGGCCTCTTTTCCTTCCATCATTAAAGAACCATTTCGTCAGGACTGATTACTAATGTGAGTAGATATTCGAGTAAAGTAGTTGGTCACAATACCCAGGGAGATGTATTTTATTTTGTCCATAAATGGGCATTTCTCTCTCTACATGTGTACTCTTCTTACTTGTTTACCCTTTCACATCCGATACAACGTGGCATGTCATGTAACATCTCAAGAAAGTGATGAAGATGGATCGTTTCTGAGTTACTCATGAGTAACTCAGTTTTGAGTAATCCGTTTAGGGCGAGAGCAACCAAATCTATGGTAGACCTCTAAGAGCAGTAACATCTTTCTTTAAAGCACATAACTGTTAAAAGTCGAAAACCAAATTTGCCACACAAACTAAGAAGGGATATGGCTCGACAGGGCGTGTAGTCGGTTAGAGTGTGACGTGGCATGGGTTTGCAGTGGGTTTGGTGACCGGGCATGGTTCGGAGGAGATGCGCGCCGCCGTGGGTAGACGACTGGCGGGAACTGACAGACAACATCGACTGGTGCTGGGTAGTGACGAAGAGGATAGCCCTCTACAGGATTCTAAAAGATCTAGTACGTGTTCTTGTCTTTCACGGTTGGTAGCTAGGTACTACCAAAGAGGTAGTTATTATCTGCTTCACATTAACAGCTTTGGTTTTTTTATTATCGCAGAAGCTTTAACAAAGGACATGCCCTGTTCTAAATCAGGCAAGGTTGGTTTCTTGGCAGAAGTACGGTTCTCTTTGTTAACATCTCAGTTTTTCTGCTGTTTAATCGCATTCGGACGAAATTTATTTTTTTGGGCACAGTGAGGCCACCAAAACCTTAATGTCTTAAACCAGTGGATCCCAAACATTTTGTCATTACATTGAAATGAAAATTGAAATAAAATGAGTTTTTAATTTTCGCGGCGGTCCTTACAGACTTTGGGAAACACGGTGGTAGATAATTGGCGGCTAAGGTCAGGGCTTTCAGGAACGATAAAGTAAACCATGCAAAAGTTTAATTTCGAAGACTGGCTCTGACCTTACTCAACACGCGCTTTAGTGCTTGGCACATAAATAATTTGTTGCGTTATTGACAGGTGTGACGTCGGAAATAGGTCACGAACTAGACACGCAATCCATTAACAAAATGCCAGGCGAATACGAACCCAGCACCTCCACGTTTTTGGAGAAGCTCGGAGCTAACACCGATACCTGCCTGCAGAGGTTCTTCGAGTGGTGGGGCACGGCATGCGCCGCCAAACCTTGGCTGGTTTTGTTTCTGGGTGCATGTCTCATTGTGGGTCTAGGACACGGAATCAAATACTTAAAAATAACCACCGACCCGGTAGAGCTTTGGGCCTCTCCCAGTTCTAGAGGACGTATCGAAAAGGAATACTTCGACAGCCACTTCGAACCGTTCTACCGCAACGAACAAGTGATAATAAAGGCTGTGGGTTTGCCCCGCATTTTTCACAACACATCAGATGGGGAAGTTGTGTTTGGGCCGGCGTTTAACGATACTTTTCTCAAGGAAGTTCTAAAACTGCAAGAGCGAATCAAGAGTATCGGAGCAGGTACCGATTACGCCTTGGAGAAGATATGCTTTGCGCCGCTGCGCAGCGTGGGACAGGTCGACACCAATGTGGAAGAATGCGTCGTGCAGAGCATTTGGGGGTATTATCAGAACGACGAAGAGATTTTTGATGAAACCGATGTAGATCCGTTGGGATTTGAGACGAACTACTTGGACTACTTCATTTCGTGTTCTCAGTAAGTCTTACAGTTTACAATAGGTTTACTACTGCTATTCATAGAAGGCTATGGAATCGGTTTAAAAGTGATTAGAGTGTAGTGAATGTGATTAATTTGATATTACGCTTTCTATTGACACCGTGTCAGATGCGATACATAAGTTAGTGTCGTCCTTAACATGTTACATATTCAGGCTTCGGTTTCGGCGTCGTTTGAGCAACTTTTGATCGACAATTCCTGTCAATTGTCATTTGCCAATGTCAAGGGTGTGCACTATAATAAATAAAACGTAAGCTAGATTCCATGACCTCCTGATAACACTTTTTGTGCGCTCTACGAGTATATTAAACGCAAGCACAATAGGACCAAATTAAAAGTGTCGCTTCAAGTGAACTAAAAATGATTAATTGAACATATGTTGACCAAGACATGCATACGTCGTGGCCACATTGTAAATTCCGTCGTATTATAATAAGGCTAACCACTTTATAAAATGTGGCCACAATGTAGCATCATAGTTCATTTTATATTTTTTTGCAATCTGGCTAGTGATTTTAGCCATTTTATAAACTGGCCGATCAAGTTCTGGCCACATTCACGAGTTCTTTGAAAGCAAGCAATTCGTTTATGAAATATATTTTATTTAAAAAATATAGAAAATCTAGATTCACATTACTATTTATTACGATAGGGCCCGCTGTAGTGGCAACTGCTGTTGCAATTCAACCCACTTTTTAAATACCAACATCTATTATATTTTTTGAAACCCTGTCGGTCCGCCAAACTGGGAAACATGACTTAGGCATTTTCTCAAAGATTTTGGATTGGTATCAGGAGTATTCAAGGGAATATCAGACATATATATTTTGTGCAGTGTTCAAGATCTCGTCTCTAGCAACCTACTTATTCGGGCGTCCATTTGTCGTGCCTATTTGTTTTTGTATATCCAGAAGTGTCCCAGAAACATTTTTCGGGTCGAGCCGATCTCGGTCTATCTTAGGTACTGCAATGGCGGCCGTCTTGCAGTTGCGTTAGCTTTTTTTTGTAGTTTCAAGCATCTTTCTGGGTGCCCTTTTCATTTCTTTCATATATTACCATTTGCCTTTTTTGCACAGTAGTTTGCTCCTACTATCGCCTTCAAAACATTATTTCTTCATGACACAGGAACATATTAAATATATTATACCACTTGTTGACCGTGTTCTAAGCGAAGTGCGATTCGGGGGGATATAGTCAGCGCACGGGGGCTAACTAAACGACCAGATAACTAATTAAGACATTGGTGCTTAAAGAAGCCGGGCTTTTCCTTTATTCTTACAGGTTTTAGAATTACCTTTCCAGTGTTAGTTAAGTTGATGCAATTTGCGGTTTCTTCTTTTGATCCACATAGTCTACAGATACCAGATGGTATCTCAGGGAACAGGGTAGTGTCAATGAATAGGCCGACCATGAGCTTATTCGCTTCTATTCAGATCGAGATTCTTTTTATATTCTCAACTAGTAATATTCTTTATCTGTCTTTGTGCGATTTTAACAGGTAACCTATTCAATGACCTTTGCTTTTGCCTTTTTTGAGGATTTTACGTTTATATGTCATTGCATTGTCGTTAAACAGATTAATCGCTCGCGTTGCCTCAGCCTTAAGCGTCTGGTGCTTTTCTACAAAATTTTGAGTTGTTTTGCACATTTTAATATATCCGTAATCTCATTTGAAGAGACGGGTGTCTTCGCCTTTTTCTCTTCCTTCTCAGTGGAATTATCCCCCATTACCGCATGTTGCTTATGATGCAGATCTATCAGTTAACTGTAATAAACTTCTGGCCATGCTACTCCACCTTCTCTTGAATACCGTCCATGTTCTCCTCCAGTGCTATGGTATATTACCACATTCACGTTTTAATTGACAATTGGCAGCTCCTGTTCATGAGCAAACTCTTCGACGCAATAAGACCAGTTTTTTCCAAGCGGAAACTATATCGATGATCTCGGGGCATTTTACGTACATGCTCTTTTCAAAACTCAGGTAAGGTTGTTTTCTTCGGTCATCTCCAAACATCGGTGAAACAGCGTCTTGGTGTAAAGATGGAGTAAAAAAGTTAATACAATTAATGGTAGTAGTAGTATTGGAAGGAAGGAACTTGACCTTAATGAAGTCGAATCGTTACTCCGTTTGCTACATCCAGCCCCTTTAGTTCTATTTTCTGTGACTTTATGAGGCTTCAGAACAGAGTTGTGTGCAGTTTAGCCAATTCCTCTGATTCGCCTTTGCCTTTTTAAGGCATTTTAGTTCTGGTTTAGTGGGCAGTCTATCGCCAGTTCCTTGAGTATTTCCTTCCACATGAATAATCTAAATGGCGTGCTCATTTATTCATTCTTTCATTCATTCATTACTTACCAATCGATTCATTTAACTTTTTTTGTAGGAATTATTACAATCCGAAATGCTTGGCCACATTCGGAGGTCCAGTCGACCCCGCCATCGCAATGGGAGGTTTCTTGAAGCCTGGAGAAAGTCTCTCCAAACAACCCAGCTACCAAAACGCAACAGCCGTAATTCTGACCTTCCTAGTGAACAACTTCCACAACAAAACCAAGCTATCCCCCGCCATGGAGTGGGAGAAGGCATTCGTCGATTTCATGAAAAACTGGACGGCTACCGAAAAACCAGATTACATGGAAATAGCGTTCACGTCGGAGCGCTCAATCGAAGACGAACTGGACCGAGAGAGTCAATCAGACGTCGTCACGATCCTCATATCGTACGTCATAATGTTTGCGTACATCGCAGTGTCTTTGGGACAGGTGAACACCTGCAGCCGGCTGCTGATCGACAGCAAAGTCACGCTGGGTTTGGGGGGCGTGCTTATCGTTTTGGCTTCCGTGGTCGCGTCAGTCGGACTGTTTGGATTCATAGGGTTGCCGGCGACTTTGATCATCATAGAAGTGATTCCGTTTCTGGTGCTGGCAGTCGGTGTTGACAACATCTTCATTTTGGTGCAGACGCACCAGAGGGAGCCCCGCAAACCCACAGAAACGCACGCGCAACACATTGGACGCATCCTGGGCAGAGTGGGACCGTCCATGCTACTGACCAGCGCTTCGGAAAGCTGCTGTTTCTTCCTGGGAAGTCTTTCGGACATGCCGGCCGTGAAGGCGTTCGCACTGTATGCCGGGATGGCCCTTCTTTTCGATTTCCTTCTTCAGATTACTTGCTTTGTCAGTTTATTGGCTTTGGACACTATAAGACAAGCGAACCATCGTTTCGACGTCTGCTGCTTCATAAAAGGTTCCAAGAAGGAGAACGTGCCACAAGTGAACCAAGAGGGCCTGTTATATTCGTTCTTCAAGTCGATATATGTTCCAGTCCTGATGAACAGATTCGTGCGAGCGATAGTGATGATTGTATTCTTCGGGTGGTTGTGTTCGTCCATGGCGGTGGTGCCGCACATTGAAGTCGGTCTGGACCAAGAGCTGTCGATGCCTGAAGACAGCTACGTCTTGAAGTATTTCAAATATCTGAAAGACGACTTGAGTATTGGAGCGCCGATGTATTTCGTGGTCAAGAACGGGCTGAATTACAGCGACACTAAAATGCAGAATAGCATATGCGGGGGATTGTACTGCGACTTGGACTCCCTTATCACGCAAGTGTTTGTCGCGTCCAAAACACCAGAGACGTCGTACATAGCGCGGCCCAGTTCGAGTTGGTTGGATGACTATATGGATTGGTCGGCGGCGGCAATCTCTTGTTGTAAATACGACAAGAAGACTGGTGATTTCTGTCCCCATACTAAAGGTGGCAATAATAAAAAGTTTGATGAGTTTTCACCACTTTAGTGTTTTTAGGTTCGTGCGCCACTTGCAACATCACCTTCCGTCCAGACAACCATCGACCGATCGTTCGCGACTTTGAGCATTACGTCTCCTTCTTCCTTCAAGACAACCCGGACGATACGTGTGCCAAAGCCGGTCATGCCGCTTACGGCCAAGGCGTCAACTACTGGACAAACAAAACGACGCAGCTGTCGAAAGTCGGTGCTTCCTACTTCATGGCCTACCATACCATACTGAAAACATCTAAAGACTACTACGAGAGCATGCGCGCCGCTCGTAATGTCGCCGCGAACATTACAACGACCATCAACACCAAATTTCCCTCTAGTCAAGTGGAAGTGTTTCCCTACTCCGTTTTTTACGTCTTCTACGAGCAGTATCTGACCATATGGCCTGATACTTTGCAGAGCATGGCGATCAGTTTGGCCGCGATCTTCGTGGTCACGTTCCTGCTAATGGGACTCGATGTTTTCTCATCGGCCGTGGTGGTCATCACTATTACAATGATCGTTGTAAATTTGGGGGGGCTGATGTATTGGTGGCATATAACTCTGAACGCGGTTTCCTTGGTCAATCTAGTGATGGCTGTAGGAATCGCGGTGGAGTTCTGTTCGCATTTGGTGCACAGTTTTGCGGTTTCCGTTAAAACGACGAGACTGGAACGAGCTAAGGACTCATTGATCACCATGGGAAGCTCAATCTTCTCCGGGATTACGTTAACCAAATTCGGAGGGATAATAGTGCTGGGATTCGCCAAGTCACAAATTTTCCAAGTGTTTTACTTCAGGATGTATTTGGGAATCGTATTGTTTGGGGCGGCGCACGGACTCATATTTCTGCCGGTCCTTCTCAGCTATATAGGTGAGTTCTCTTTCTTTGTGTGGGGAATTGTGCTGCTGCTTGTCATTGGAGGAACGTATTATTATAACCTGTAAATTTTGCTGTAATAAAATAACAATAAACGCACTCTCTGTTTTGTGTGTACGCGTGTGTGTGAATCAGTGTCTGTTGTTTGATGCACATGAATAGCTTTTCTAACTTGCGTTCATTGTCGCCTGTCTTGTCTGCAGCTTCGCGAAAACCATGAGTTTATTTGAACAAATTAACAATTTTTCATTTTGCATGCAATAACATTTGTTTAAATTAGTGTCGGTGACGAAATTTGTGTTGACGGTAAGTGATCACAATGCCAAAAAGACGTTAAAACGAAATAAACGAATTCGTGCCATGAAGAATATTTTGTTTTGATGAGGACTCAGTAAAATTCTTCCAACCAGTCATCGTTTCATCTTCGTTGGTAACGGGCGTACAAATAAAAAAGGATTCAAAGTAGGTCGTGGAGTCTAGCTTTAGTTTTGTTTTTTGCAGTGTAGTTGTTTGACATATGAGATTTGACAGGAACTGTCAACTAAAAGCGACACCCGGAGATGGACTGTTAAAAAACACTGTAAGAACTAAAACAAAAATGAGTTTCCATGGCGGTCGTTTTTATTAGTTCGCTTTATATTTTTAAAGTATTTTTCATCTGTTGTGATATTTCTCGTTATGTTGATTTTTAAGGTTCAAATTCGGACATAATTGAATATTGTGTACGTTTATATCGCCACTGTATTTATCCTGTTACGTACCTGTTGATTCTTTCTTGTTTTTTTTTTTCATATTTTTGTTTGGTTTTGTCCCATTTTTCAATGTCTTTATCAGTCTATGTAAACCCCGGATCAAGTCATTACCGTGTAGCCGATTTTTACTTTGAGTTGGAGTAATTTGAGTTTAGGTTCTCTCAACCGTTTCGGACACGATGCATAAGATACTATCTATTCCACAAATCTCACCTCCAGGCGTCGGTTTAGACGTCGTTTGGACAACTTTTTATTTGATAGTTTTTACTAAATGTCAAAAATTTACACTAAAATATAAGAAAAAGTTAACTCTTTCTATGGGTCATAAACACCTCTATTTTGGCTTTATAATCGTGTCCGAAACGGCCGTCAACCAAGAACATAATCTCGAATTTCTCCAACTCATGATCAAAAATATGCTACTATATGCTAATAACTTCCAATTGATTCCAGCATATGCCTACCACTTTTATCTGTTTTATTTTTTTGTTTTTTTTTCTGCTGCCCTCCTTCCATTTTGACCTCTTAAGATTATCCATTGTAGGATGGTCTTGTTTTTACTTTTATTGAAGATAAATAGAGATCGCCTTATAATCTTCATTTTCTTCTTAGATTTATTTTCAGTGGAATCTAAACACTTCGACATGGATGCGCCTGTGTAGAAGAACCGGAAGCTTATGAGGCCATGGAAACGATATTTTATTTTAACAGTGTAGATCTTTGACAAAAACGCTAGTACGTAGGCGTTTTATGGATCCGCATTGAAAAGCGAGTGTAGTAAGTACACAACCTTGAGCTGGAGAAATTGTAGGCACCCCCGATGTATAAGATACATTTACTGTCTTTTTTAAGACATTACATCTCCAGGTGCAACTTTTTTTACTGACAATTCCTGTCATATATCAGAGGTCTACACTCTACACTAAAATAAGTGGTGTACACTAAAAAATAAAACATATGTTAGATTTCATGGACTCATAGCTGCTCTTTTTTCTTTCTCTTTTTTTCCTTTTGCATTTTTGTAATTAAATAGATTTATTATTGTACTTTTATTATCATTCTTAAGTTTTCGTGCTGAATTTTGAATCCCATTAAACGATTTGAATATTATCGACCTTCGATCTGCCGCAGTTGGATGAGCGTATATAGATTTTGGCATTGTGATCTTTACAAAAATCGTGGGCAAGAAATTCTTATCGAACCAATTCAACGTTGCTGAATTGGATAAACGCTGGAATTGTCAAAAGTGTGTTTTTGGGTTGAAAAATAAATTTGTGGTAATAATGAAATAAAGCATGTGGTGTCTTAATGCAGGAACCCCGATGAATAAAGAGAAATTGGCGAAACACCGGAATTTAAACGACGACCATTTCCAGGAAACGGAGTTTGGCAGAGTAAGAATTTCATGTCGTTTTAGCTGTTTTCTTTCATTTCGTTGTACTTTTTTTCTCGTCGCTTCTTTATAATTTAACGCCGACTTTTTATCGATCCAGTTTTCTAAGAGAAGCTGTTCTTGCAGGCGTGATGCAGACCCGACGTAAACTCTATCGTCCAACACCAGATAGAGGAGAAATACCAACAGTCATATCGCCTCTGCTGCCATCCACTTCAAGTGCCCATTATGATGCTATAACATGTGAAACGTGACCAGTCACGTGGTTATTATTCGTTTTATAAATATTATATACATAGTTTTATCAAAAATACTTAGACGCCTGTAGAAGTTCGAATAGGTGGTGTGTGTATATATTCTCAAACTTCACTTTGTTGCGCAGGTCTCGTCGTGTGTTTTTAAATGTGATCAAGAATCTTGACCAAAGCCGTCTACTATATCGTATGTTTTTCTCCAAATAAGACTGCTCTTTTGCAATGTTTTCTACTAATAAGCTTGACCACGTTTATGAGTTGAAATTATAACAGTTCTTGTACAATAATTTGTACTTACCACACTTATATGCAACTTACTTAACAAAAAGTTTTTGTTTTCTGATTGCTTTTCTATGTTTATTTATTTTTGTACAAGTGTTTAGAACGTTATGTCAAAATATAGCCGAGGATGTCCTCTTAGTTGTGACGATGAGTTTTTTATTGGCATTACGTTAACTTTCTTTCTGTATTCTAACATTCCGTTTATTGTAAATAAAGTGATTGGTTCTGAAGCGAATTTACTTGATTCCATAAAATGTAAAAAGCAATCAAGAAAAGAGATTCTCGGTAGGCCATGGAATCTAACTTTTGTTTTATTTCTTACAATGTATGCAGCTAATCAAAAAGTGGCTCAAATGACGCCTGGAAATAAAATTTGTTAAAAAGGAAATCGTGTCCCAACGATAGTCAACAGAATACGCAGTATCAAAATTCCCAATCTTAAGGTCCAACTAATTAAAAAGTGATTCCATGGCAAACTCTGAATTCTTTTTTGTACGCGCGTTAGATTTGCAAAAACAATTTTATTTTAAAAATGCAACAAAAGAGAAGTAACGTGAAGTAAATAACACTTAAATTAGGATCAGACTTGAACAGCTCTCCTCAGATTGCGAACTCCGCCAAGGGACCAAACAGATAAATGGCGGGACAATCGTCCTCGGGGTTGCCTAAAAACTGAGCGTAGAGTTCTTGATAACGGGAGAGGGTGAGTCCACCTCTTCGTCGATCGTCGTCCTGAAATAATTCAAACATTTAAAATCGTACGATAAATTATTTATGAAAGTAGGCTTTCACGGTCGGTGTTATTAATTATAACGATCTTCTTCGGGATTTTTGACCGTGTTCCATTTGAAGTTCCATTAGGGGGGGGGGGGTGTAGTGAACGCTCCGAGGAGCTAATTCAACAAGTGACCCCAATGAACCTCCATTGGAAGAAGATCGTTATAATTGATAAATTATTTTCCGACAAATTGACTATTAAATTTACGAAAGAGTGTAGACTTTTCCTGTCGTCGTTTTCAACAGTGGTGGTGTTTTTCTATAAAAAGTTTGGTCTTGAGACCACAATGGAGTTCGTCAAGTGCAGCTAATGCAGTTGAGATTGAAATGCCCGCATCCACACCGCTACTGAGGATCAGCCGTAGCGAAACGTATTAGAAACAAAAAACTGTCAGTCATTATTGTCAAAAATGCCTGCAATACAGCTTCAAAAACTATTTGGATTTACATATTTATTAACGATGGGCAGAATCGAGTACTTTTAGGAATCGAGAAAGTAGTACTCGAGTACTTTAGAGAATCGAATCCTTATCCGAGTACTGAGTATCGATATCCATACGATACCTCACCGAGGATCGGTTCTGTTCTCGCATGCATCGGGATGTCTCGGCCTCGGCTCGCAATTCTAGGCGTTTGTCGGGGGATCCCAGTTGTATGTTAGTTATTTATCTAACCTAAAGAGTTTGTTTCCGAGTAGGGAATACGTCTTATTCAAGTTGGTTTTGCGACTGTTTTTTCGCGTTCGCGTATCCCCCTCGCGTCATTTTCACCTGTCTGGATCGACGCCTTTCGCGACGTTTACCCCCGGATCTTCACGTGCTCGTCCGTCGCCGCACCCTCCCGTCGCGACGCTCAGCGTGCATACCGGCCGACGACATAAGAAAGCTCAGTTCCATCAGTTTTATATCTGGTACTTAGTAATAACATTAATTATTGTTCTTACGTCAAAATTTAATTATAGAAAAGATGAGACCCGGTGCAAAAAAATCTGCTGTTTGGAATTTTTTTCAAAAATCAACGAATAATATTGCTGTTTGTTCAATATGCAATAAGGAGATGAAACATCACGGCAACACAACTAACTTAAAAAAGCACCTTTTACGAATCCATCCCATACAATACCACGAGGGTGAACCATCTACTTGCAATAATGATAAAGTTGATTGCGAAATATCAGTTCCTTCAGGCTCAGATATTGTAGAAATTACTCCAGTACCATCTACCTCTGGAGACAATCAACAACAAAAAAGAAAATCTATGAGTCCAATGCCAATTAAACGGCAAAAACAATTAAAATTATTTGGCGCCCTGTACAACGAAATATCGGAACTGGAAAAAAATGAGATAGATTCCAAGTTAGTTAAAATGATAGTAACTGACTTCCAGCCACTTTCATTGGTGGAAAACGAGGGTTTTAAAGAATTTGTGAAAAAACTAAATCCACTATATTCAATACCAAGTAGAAAACATGTCTCGGAAGTGTTGCTTCCTAAATTGTATATACAGTCAGAACAACGTTTAAGAAAAATTTTGGAAAGTATCAGTTTTCTTGCCTTAACAACTGACATTGGGACATCAGACTCAAATCGTGGTTACATCACAATGACTTCTCATTTAATTTTTGATAACAAATTGAACTCGTACACTTTAGCGACAGAGCAAATTTTTGGATCACATACTGCAGAAAATATTGCAACATTAATAAAAGAGGTTTTGAATAATTGGAAAATTGACGACAAAATTGTGACTGTAGTATCAGATAACGGAGCTAATATTAAAAAGGCAATAAAGGATCACATTCGCAAACATCATCACCCTTGTGTTGCTCACACGCTTAATTTAAGTGTATGTGAAGCCATATCTGCAAATTATATATTTAGTGACATATTAAAAAAATGCAGGAGTTTAGTCGGTCACTTTAAACATAGCGTAACAGCAACACAAAAATTAAGAGACACACAACTTCAAATGGGCTTTTCTGTTTTGAAAGTTAAACAGGACGTTTCGACGCGATGGAATTCCACTCTAATAATGATAGAAAGGCTATTAAAAATTAAAGATGCCCTATCAATTGTGATTGCCAGTTTACCCAAGGCGCCAACGTATTTAGATGCGCAAGAATGGGAAACACTACAGGAATGTGTTCATATATTAAAACCGATGGAAACTCTTACAACTATACTTTCAGGTAAATATAACTAAAAAACAAATAAGAATGTTAATTCGTTTTTTCTTTGTATAGGCGAAAAATATCCTACGATTTCTTTAGTTGTCCCACTAATTCGGGGTTTGCAGCACTCGTTGCGTAGTGTTGAAGTCGAGACTAGCTGTGCAAAATTATTGAAGAATAATCTAATAGATATTGTTACGTGTCGACTTGGGTGTCTTGAAGAAAATAAGGTAGTGGTAAATGCAGCATTTTTAGATCCTAGATTTAAAAAAGTAGGCTTTGGAACAGAAGACAATGCCAACCAAGCCCAGCGATGGATTATAGAAGAAATTACACAATTAATTAACATAACAAACAGCTCTTCGACGAATGTACAGTCTCCAAGCTCGGAAGTAGAAGCACGTTCTAAAAAAGCTTCCGATATATGGACTTACTTTGATAATAAAGTTGCTCAAGTCAAGACTAATGTTACACCCACGACCACAGCTTTGTTATCGATAAGACAGTATTTGGAACTGCCACATGTCGATCGCTCTAAATGCCCTTTGAAATTTTGGGACGATCATAAAATGATGTTTCCAGAATTACACAAACTGGCAATTAAATATTTAAGCATTCCCGCAACGTCTGTACCTTCAGAACGAATATTTTCTAAAACTGGTCAAATAACAAACGCCAGAAGAAACCGATTGTCGCCAAAAATTTTAAATATGATTGTTTTTTTGAATGCATGCATATAATTTTCTATTTATTTCTATATAGTTTTGTTTATATTTTATTTATATTATATAGTTATATTTATATTTTAAATAAATGTATTTAATTTTATTTTTGTTTATTTAGAGAATCATTTTTATGTTGTTTTGAAAAATTGAAATATATATAATAGTTTATTCTGTCAAAATCCTACGTGACTTTAACGATGCCCACGGTTCTTATACTCATACCAGAGTATATGTAGACATATACTCATATACTCTCTACATATACTCTGCTCATACGGTTGCCCCACTTCTGGCCTTGTGGGTGCGGGGATAGTGGGGAGGAGAGCAGCGCAGTGACGTCAGCTAGAGACCAGAGACTGTAAGCTTAGCCATTGATTATATATTGGATCAATATATAATCAATGGCTTAGCTTACTTTAAAAGTTGAATGGCTTTTAGAGATGAAATTGCGATCACCGAAAAAGTCGTTGTAGTACAAATAAAAGTTATTTTATGGAATTTTGCAGTTTCATAGTATACAGCTGACAAAAGTTCACTTATCTGACCTAGAATGAGAAAATAAGAATACGCATAAATTAATTTCTACGAGCTGTTAGTGTTGAGTACCAGTAAAAATATATCAAAATAATGTGTAGCTAATCCAAACAGAGGTTCTGGGGTATGCTATACCCCAGAGAAATACCGTTATTTCGAATTAATAATATAATGTTTTTTTATTTTTGAATAAATTATATTCGTACATTTTTATACCAATTATTGATTATTATCATAATAATACATATTGTCCAATCATTTCAACCACTTATGGATGGAAAATTTCGTAATTTGTATTTTATTTCGCGATTTGGCCGATAGCTAATGATGCTCCGTTTCGAGAATGGACTCTCGGCTACGTCATCATGTTGCGTAGGTCATGGCTGAGTGAGGCAACCGTATGAGTATAAAGCCGGCTCCAGACTACGTGGCCAACTAGGCAAACGTTCGTCGTGTGTAGAATTTGCCACATAGTGTGTATGGTATCACATATTTCGAGCTAGACAAACGTTGTCGTTCGTCGACGTTTAGCCAGCTCCAGACTATGTGCAAACTAGGCAAACGTCGGCGTGCGTAGAGTTTGCCACATAGTGTGTAGGGTATCGCACATAGGAAACATGACCAACGTTGGCTTTCATCGACGTTCGGACAGAAGTCGGTAAATGTTCCCGCGTCAAAGAAAATTTTGCCTTGTATTGGCACGCACGTGTCCACGGCACATTTTTACGAATGCTGCTGTCAGTGGATTGAATGTTTACTCTATAGTGCTGTAAAATGTAGTGGACAAATGCCACTATTTTTGAGTTTCTGGTGCACTATGAAAAATATCCGGCAAATTGGGTTCCGAAACATCCGGCCCATAAAAATAGAATTGTTGTCACCGATTGCTGGTACATTAAAAATAATTTTTTCGTGCCAAAATCGGTTCCAGATTTAAAAAAAAGAAGGAAAGTTTAATGTCTACATATCGTAGCATTACAAAGAAATATATGATTTCGGGAAAACAGGCGCTGGATCTGCGGAGGTATAAAAACCGACATGGTTTGCGTTCCATAAACTGGACGAATTTTTACGTAGTATCGGGACATTGCGGACTGAATAGGTGTTCAGTCCGTAAAGTGGTCCTTAATTGCAACTTACCTAAGTTAGTTACAATTCACAATTTTTATCAATTTACAAGCTTTATGAAAAGGAGTTTTGAAAAAGTATGAATACAAAATTCATTAATGAATATAAACTCCTGGACAAAATTAACGCACCACCAATTAAACTTGTATAATTACATTACTCAAATTATTATTGCAATATAAACTTTATGGAAGCTTATTGTTAGGTATAGCTTACAAATGAAATCAGCGAAAGATGGCGTTATTTCTTATCATTTTTTATTAAAAAATGTTTTTTGTTTGAAAACAACGAAAACATGCAAACAAAAAACAAACTAAAACAATAGAATTTATGTACTTAGAGCTATGCTTGTTGCGAATAATTGGTGATTGAGTTCTTGTTTTTTGGCAAAGTGTGCCCCGACGAAAAAAGAGTCGTCGTCAAGGTGTCGAAAAATAATAAAATCATAATAAACACACTGTATGACTTGAACAATTTTTTTAAATTTTCCCCGAACCAACGTAATCGCTGTAGACGGGTAGTCTACAAAGGCGATGCGGTAAAAATGCTTATATCGTGTATATCCTCCTCTACTAATTACTGCTTCCATGCGTCTTTGTATACTGGAGATCAAATTTTGAATGACTTCTTGAGGAGTACTTTCCATTACTAAAATGTATTACACTCTCACTGACACTATCATTAAAAAAAACTTGTAAAAACTAAAGAAAACTAGTCCTAATAAGCAAAAATTTCCCATCAGATTTTAAATCAATTTTTGTCAAAAATGCTTTTATTGTAATTGTACTTTTAAAACAAAGCTATTGTTAACAAGATTTACTTGAACTGTCTAAGTAGGTTCATAGCCTACTTGTAAGATAGTTAGAAAACTAAAAATCATTATTATTTTAGAACAACGCAAAATATAAGCGGTGGTGCTTTAATTTTGTCCAGGAGTTTATATTTTCAACAATATTTGTCTTGCCATTCCACTTTACCAACATTTTAAAAATATTTTGCAAATTCGTCACGAATTTTTTTGGCTTCCATTGAGGGTTTCCTAGGTATCCTTTCTAAAGGAACAAAAGATGTGGTTGATGTTTGTTCTCTTCACCACGAGCCAGGTATTATTTGGCCATCTACTTCTAGATCCAATGCACCACGTGGAGCGTAATAAGTTAAAGAAGTTTTACTTCTTCTTAAAAAATTATGTACGAAAACACAGGCCATTACAACAATAGATACTTTGTCAGGCTGCAGCATCATCGGTCCACCTGCTTTAAAGCAAGGTGTGTGAATTGGCGCATAGTTTGTATTTTGTAGCCGACGAGCCGACAACCGCTCGTCGACTCACCCAGAAGTGTGGCAAATATCACACACGGCCAACGTTGGCTAGTTGGCCACGTAGTCTGGAGCCGGCTTAAGAACCGTGAACGATGCCGACATGATTTCCCAAACAAACTCGTGCTGACACTCGATACTGTGTTCTCGAGTACTCCGATCTACTCCGATCACTAGTCTTTTGTATCGAACTCATTCGAGTTCTAATTTAGTATTCGAGTACTACTGGGAGAGTACTCGAATACTACGAGTACAGTGAAGAATCCAATACCTTCGATACTTTGTACTCGAGTACTCCCATCGTTAATATTTATTATTAATGGAAAATGTGATAAGGTCATATCAAGGACATATGACACCTTTTTTTGCAAAAGTGTCACATGACAGGCATTTTTGACAACATAATAACAGTTTTTTGTTTCTAATCTCGGCCAACTCCGCTCTGTGATTCGCTCGCTTACATACTACTTATAACAAAAATAACTAAATATCACAAAAACTATTGAGTTTAGGTATAGGGCATTCTATACAAAAAATAATGAGAATTTTACGGAGAACCAGAAGCCTTAAAATACTAGGGGTGTGCCATTTAAATTAAGAAAGTTATTTAAGTTTACAAAGTTTAAAATTTCATGCCAAATAACTCATTATGGGTTCAATATTTCAAAGTCATATGCAGATTGTGAAGAAGACTCAAGTTGTGGCTACAAAGTGACCGAATTTCATTTTTCAGCAATTATAAATTTTAATATGAATTTTTTTTCGTTGGACGGAAAATGTAATTTTTTGCCAAAAATTTAAATATCTCTAAAACTGTTGCAGCTAGATATAGGGATATTTGCATAAATTGACACTTAAATTATAGGAGGAATTAGAATAAGTAATAAAAATAGGCATGTTCAATTTAAAATACGGAAGTTAGTAGCGACTTCCGGTATAACCGGAAGTGACGCACGCTTGTAATTATTTTCGTTGAATTGTGCCCATCGGCAGGCGTAGATCCGCAAATTTTCATAAATTGCTATTATGTGGTTTTACCTATATCGATCGATGGCGTTCTCGGTAGGACACATGTATACCTGTGATTCTCTTATGGTGTCCGATATTTTAAGGTGTTCTAGCACAAGTCACAACAAGTACTGATGTTCAGTAAGAGTGGCAAATGTGCAATGGTTTCCGAGTAAATAGTAAAGAGAAGAATTTTACCCCTACATTTTTGGAGCCTCTGTCGAATTAGAAATGTGTATTAGATGCCAGTCAGCTCACTCTTAACTCAAGCAGGACCATAAAAATGACCTTTCCCAATCCCAAGTGTGTTACATATTATGTTTTGTTCTGCTTTTCCAAAATAAAATATTTAGTCTGTATCTTTCTTTCGTCGTGTCGTGTCGAAATGGAGAATGATACGATAAACGAATTATATGCATTTAGTTTATGGTGAAGCGTGGCAAATTGCTGTGAGATTGTAGGACGAGCGCATCCCAAATCGCAGGATATTTGTGCATGTGATTTGGTTCAAAGATTACGGGGCACGGGTTCGTTGTTGCTATCTCGATGGGAGCAAGGAATTCCACATGAAAATCGTATAAAAGCACAAAAATAATTGACAATCGTGTAGTTGGAGAATTTGTGCTACCAAATTGGCAACAATTATTTAACTTTCTGCAAGTTCTTTTTCCCAAATCTGCGTTGTGTGTGAATTTCTTAATACAAAATTTCCGGAATTATCTGCGGGCCACTCCGTTCCCTTGACATTTTTAACCCGTTGGATTTTTTAACTCGAGCTGCAGAACTTTATTTATGTCTGTTTCGCACCGCCAAAACTCCCTAATTTGGGGGGTTGAAAAATATTTTCATAAATATGTTTCAATAATTTTTTTGTCCTATTTGGGCATGCAGGAAACCCAGGTTTCAATATCGGACACCATAAGAGACTCACCCTGTACCGGACACCATATGAGAATCATCCTGTATAAATAATAAGCTCAATTATTCATAATTTCTACATTACTGAAAACAACATCCTACTTTAAAACGGAAGATGTAAAATAAAAATGAGTTAATTCCTTAAGTGTCGCAGTTCGAGAAAACTTTCAGGCAGACGAAATATTTTAATGGAATACTATGAAAACGCATTTTTAAAATTGCAACAATTCGTCAGTGAGGAGAGAACATTAATTTCATTCCACAAATATTGTTTTGAACAATGATTAATAACGATTTATTCAACAAAAACTTAACAGATTAGTAACAATTTAGCAGATTCACTAGCAGATTTAGTAGGACACAGCAACTTGTAATGGTTCATGATGGTGGAAAGTTTGGCTTTGTGCAAAACGCTATATTAATTTTTAATTTAAGCGAAAACTGCATTGTTCTCCAAGAAGTAAAGAAAGGTAAAGATGTTTTATTAATAAAACAAATCAGGAAAATCTAAATATACATATAATTCCAGAACGGAACATTGGTAAAAAGGACAGAACCTGCAAAATTGCAAACTGAAACTGGGTGGAAATGATAAAATCTGAACAGGAGTTATATGTATAATAAATAGATTTTTATAAAATTGTATGTATATATCACTTGTAAATTATTAAGGCGTATTTTATTTATTCTACAAAACTAATTTAAAAAATAGTTTGGTAGAATAAATCATAAAATATTCAAAATAAATAGCATTTTTGTACCTATAAAGGGAGGAGAGATCATTTAATTTAGCCGCGAAATTCGCTCGATGGCGCCATCTAAAAACGGTTACCCTAAAGGTTAAAGGTCATTCCGCCAAAATATTTGCATTGAGTGGGCCATGTGTAATGTGTAGTAATCTGTGGTATAACCAAAAAAAAAGTGTTGCTTTCGGTATAACCGAAAGTGTCATTTTGATCAAAATATTTTAGAAAGGTTGATCAACGGAACAATGACCGTGTGCCAAACTTAAAATCACCAATGTTTTTAGAATCCGAGAAACGTCTAATAGACCAATTTAAAAAATTATCCTGTATATAAATAATGAAGTTGGTTTTAATAGGAACACAATTATTATCAAAATTAGGATAATTTCGGTTCTAGCAGAAAATGTTTTATTGGAGCGAAAGCAGCGAGGACTCGACGCAGACGTTTTGTCTACGACTGCCGTAGACATCATCAGTGTGGACGTGGGCGACAAACTCTTGTCTTGTATGTCTCAATTATGACGGCTCCTCCAATAGAATACCTTCCACTAGAACATGGAGTGACACCACCACTGTTGATAACACGGTCCTTGAAAGGCGACACTATTTGATTAGGTAGTCAAGGTCCCGTCTTTAGAATATTTCATTTGACCGAATGCAACAACAAATGAAATAATGAAATATGAACTAATTAATACAATAAAAAGTAAAAAATATATATCATGGTAGCATAAACAGTGCCCGACTTACACTTAACAAGTTGTTAAAGGCTTCATCCACCACTTCAATGTCGTCTATCGCAAATTTTGTAACGCAGTTGAATCTATATTCATCCGCCCCAATAACACCATCATCATTTAGATCGACCATCTTGAAATTCGAATCGATGAACATCTTCATAGCCTGAGGGAAGTCTTCGTATCGTCGTCCCATGCAACATTGTTGCACAGCTTGCTTGAACTCGTCGATTGTTATTCGGCCGTCCTGTAATAGCTCCTGCGTAAGAGATGTGACAGAAAGGATGAATTAACGTGTGTCGTTGTCCGAATCTAAACCACAAATGACGCCACATCAAGCCAATCTACTGGAAACCTACTGGCAGCGCGTGTTGGTGGAGTGAAGAAGAATGTGCGTGAAGAAGCTGCCTTCAAGCGAGAGCTAATTAAGTATGTTGGTGAGTACCTTGTTGAAGTCGGCCAGTTCGGCAATTTCTTCCCATAGACTTAACATTATGTGCTGGTACTCCTGAAGACGGGAAAAACTGAATTCGCCCTTGCCTTCTATGATCGTTGCCCTCAATGCGAGGCAAGCAAAATCTCTCTCATCCAGGTATCCATTATTGTCGATATCTGAAATAAAATTTTTGTCCACATTTTAGAACAAGAAGTATTAATAATGATTTCTAATAAACAAAATATAAAAAAATAAAAAATACAATATCACGAATTACCTAAAAATTGTTTCTCTACGATCAACGATGTGAAAAGTGACAAAAAATTGTCCAGAGGTCCTAGAGACAGAATTAGTAAAATGACAATAACCTTAAATAAATACAGAGGTTGCGGCCTTGAGAAACCGAACAAGTCCATTTTAAATGACTTTTTGGATAGTCTTTGGATCGCCTCCCGTTGCTTTAGCCATTTGACGATTACTCGCGGACTCTTTGCTGTACCTTTGACTTCGCGCGAACCTTTTCATGGAAGGTTTGTTACTTGGTAGGATTGTTTAGGTCGTGCCTAGCAATACATCCTACAAGAAGGCAAAGATGTGAAAGTACCAACTGAATCAGTAGAACGGTCATAGGAAACCGTCACCAACCCTTTGAACTCAGACTGACAAATTAGAGTGGTTGAAGAGGAATTACGAGTCGGACCGTAAAATCACCGAAAAACAAAGGATCCATCCTGGATGTATTTTTAGACATGGAGGGACCACCTTTCCAAAAAGAGATTCAGTTCTAGCAGAAAGTTTGAAGATAATGTAAGAAAAAAAACTGAAGCCCTCAAAGCACAGACTTTTCTAAACACAGTTGTTCGCATTTGAAGTTACATACTTGTTAGTAACTTCGATAAGATAATATAGTGATCTGGAGGAAATGAAGACAATATTTTTGACTTAGCACGAGTTTTGTTGTTACTGTTCAACAGTCGAAGAAGTGTCTTTTTTGATGGCCTAAAGTTAGGGATCCCAAACCTTAACATGGGTATTCGGTGGTCCAAAGCGAAGTGAAATGGTTATCCACAGAGAATTTAAGCTCAAATTGTTCCTGTTCAATGTCAACAGTTTTCTACACTACCAAATTTCACAATGCTTCCATGGCCCACGCTCCTCGTTTAATATTCTTTGCGTTCTTTTTCCGAAAGTTGAAGAAATTGGTCGGTATCCTTACGGTACATCGCCATATGTCATGGGCCTTTCAAAAGATGTTGAGTAGACGATGAAACTCCTCTTCATCCGCTAACCAACTGCAATCCCTTCACACAAAGTATAAAATGCTCCCAGAGGAACTTTATACGTATACGCCTCCCTGGACCAATATACTGAACCTCACAAAGATCGGAAAACTGGAGTGAGAACTGAGATGGTCCTTCGGAAGGAAGAAGATATCGGAAAGCTGGCTCTCGTTTACAAGATTTGATTATTTCGCATTGTTGAAAGGACATCCGTACAATGTTGCAAAATGATGTTTTGATGTTGATTTAAGCAGAGCGTACAAAATTTAGTCGGTTAACAAAATCATGTTTCTCGTGGATCTATTTTTATATACCTATTTCAGAAACAGCTGTTCTGGTAAAGTTAACCGGTGGCAGTAGCGTTTTTTAATTTGCCAAGAAAACTGAAAATAATTATATTTCGCTTTTAAACAGTTTACACAAAAGTGACAATGATGGATAAGTCATTAACCACGCCGTTATTTTTAGTATTATGTTTGTTAAACATAAGTCGGTTCCGACGAAAGTCCAAAAGATTTTGAACAGCAATAAATGAATAACGCGTTTCTCCCAATTTTAATAACACAATTCCGCTTCTATTTCTGTGATAACAACGTACATACGTGCAGGTGTCGAAATATGTTCCGACTTATTAAAAGCAACTCTATTCTAGACGCGGAAGCGGCGGATAGAAAATCAGAAAACAGTGTACCCACCGTACAAATATTTCACCACGAAGTTCACCCTGTTGTCCCAACTGTACGCCATTCTTTAGCAAAACTACAACACAACCGGAGGACTTTGCCACTGTGGTCAAAATGAGCGAGCAGACCGACCGGCCGGCTTCTATTTTTGAAAATCGTAGCTTTTACGTCAGGTCGAAAGTCAGCGTACCCGTTTTACGAGAACATGGCTAAATTCTGTAATTTTTCGTTTCCGGCATAAAGACAAAACCATAAAGCATGTTTTAGGGACATGCTTTCTCGCACCACGAATTCCATTGGACCTCCAGTGGAATTTAATTTCCACGGAAACTATTTGTCGTTTTTACTTGCAGACATACATTTGGCAAGTGAACCGCATAATACAATCGGCATAAATAACAGTGCCTCGTCCTTGATCCTTGATCTTTCTAAGAGGAACAATAAAATTATGTTCTGGAAACTGAAATTGTAAATTTATTCCAATATTGCTTTACTACTAAGGTGCATACAAAAATAATACCTGTGATAATACCATTCTGCGGAGGCCATAAAACATGAAATTTGTTAGAGTGTAGAACAGTTTTGACCTTGAGTTGTACAAATTTAAGGCTGCCATTTAGTCGATTTGGAATTTTCTGTTCACAACTGTTTACGTAAGATAATTTTGTCTTTTCGAACAAGTCCCCATCTCCAAGCGTCGGTTTAGACGTTGTTTGAGAATTTTTTTATTGACAGCTTCTGTAAAATCTATATAAATAAAAATGAATGGCTAAGCGCAAAACTCGAGACGGCTGGACCGATTTTGAAGAAATTTTTTTTGTGTTTGAGTGGGTCCCTGGATGGTTTATATTAACAATTGGGGAAATGTTTTGGTGTTTTGAAATTTTGACTGCCACTAAATGTCATTTTATGACAGTTCTATTTAACGTAACATAGCAAGAATTGATAACAACTAAGTTCCAAACCTTATGACATAAGAACCTACAAAAAGAGGAATCCCTAAGGCTTAGGGGAGGTAAGACGGTGGCAATGTGGGCACGTGTTTTGCTGTTTTGAAATTTTCTCTGTCATTATATGACAGTTCTCTTCAACGCCAGCTATCGATAATACACCTTTCCAATATTCCAATATTGTGAAGAATGAAAGTATGTAGGCTTTCACAATTCCAAATTTCATTGGGGTCACTTGTTGAATTAGCGCCTCGGAGCATTCACTACACCCCCCTAATGGAACTTCAAATAGAACACGGTCAAAAATCCCGAAGAAAATCGTGATAATTATGAAGGATATTGGAAAATTTCTGAAAAATGCTTGAGCGCAGTTCGGTTTGATAAAAATGAAGTACAAAAATGACTTTTTCTAACAATTCAAAGAGCAAGACCGATTCCATCACTGAAATTAAAAAAAATATTTTTGCAAAATCTCATCGACATATCAACTTCTTCGCTCATACATAAATAAATAAATCACACATAGAATATGTTTTTTCCACACAAAGGTGGTTTTTGCTAGAGGACTGTATCAACAATTAAATGTACTGGGTTAAACTCAAACAGCTTTATTATCTACATATATATACAAATAATTCCACGCAGTGACAACGCTAAACTCGGCGATTCCTTCCCACGAAATGATACTATGATACTAATAAATACTAGTTTTAATATAAATGGAATGGGTGCAAGGATGGGATGACGGACTCACCAAGTACCCTGCAACTCTCGATGGATGCCCATCAATCCAATTCTGCCCGGCTTCGTCTTGATACTACGAGGCAAGGGTTGCGGATGGCGACGAACAACAATTACAAAAAATATGGCGAATTCGCAAATGGATCAGTTGTCGAACGATGCGGCTGTCTCGAAGCTTGGATGGCAAGAGGGCTTTTTGGGGTGGTGTGTAACCGTAGTCCGATAAGACAGGAGAAGGGAGAAGGGTACAAATGTATAGTGGGTGGCGGAGAAAAAATTGTAAACACAAAACAGAATACATGGCCCCCACTTTTCATGGCTTCTTCCTATATTTTTTTTTATGTTCAGATTTGTTATTAATATTGAAAAATGATGGAAAAATTGTGAAGAATGTTTGAAAAATTCTGAAAAATGTTCGAGCTATTTGTGTTTGTTGTTTTATCAAAATGAAATACGAAAATGACATTCTAATAATTCAAAGAGCAATCCGATTCCATCATTGTAATTTAAAAAAAATCTACAAAATCTCATCGACATATTGAAAATACAAGGTGACCCCGAGCTCCGTAAACGCTCCATAACTTTTTTGCTAATTGAGGTATCGACTTGAGATTATTTTTGAATGATAGGTGCATTTCTGTGCACATTCTAAAAATATTTTCATTTGTATACACACATAATTAAAACACCAAGTTAGGTTTTTTTAAATGGAACTACCCACTGCACTGGAATCAAGAATATGACAGTGTTCACTGAAGAATTTTTTTAGTTTATTTTAGGGAGCTCGGGATAATAGTCTAATGAGTACAGAATGAGTTTAGAGAAGTAAGGATAAAGAACTATAACTTGTGAAAATATGTTCAGGACACAGGAGAGTGGAATCATACTGGTTTAAAATTGTTTTCCGAGGTTTGGGATAACCCGCAAATTGGGTGGTTAGTCCGGCTAAATAATTTTTATAAAAAATTGCCCAATTGTCCTGACTATAGAATGAATAGCTCACGGTGTCGAACGACAAGTACATGCACTCGATCCTTTCCCCTACGTTTTGGGTTCTTATGTCTCAAACAGTAGGGTTAATGGTATGGGGGAAATCAGCATAGAAAAAAATATATCGCCTCTAGTGTTCATCCTTGACGGTACAGCAAAACGGTTTATACTAAATGTGGGGCTGGAGTATATTGTCCCTATATTAGAGGTCAAAGGTGTTGTTTTTCAGCAGGATAACGCTGGCTCTTACACAACGTGAGAGAAATGAATTATCCAAAAGAGTTTGAGCTCTGCTTCCATGGCCTCAAAGAAATCCGGATCTATCACCCAGCGAACATGCATATGGATCGAAGGATCCTTTCTTTAAAAGGAGATTGACCACCTCATTAGAATGATTTTCTATTATAAGCACTATACAGACTGAAGAGTGAAGATGTTTGTTGCACGTGTGTTGATGGCTCGAAGGACCAGTAAATAACATTTACATGTGATATGCTTAACAATAACTTTAATTTTATGTATGTATGTACACTATGTGCCGTTACACATGCACGCGGACGGTCCGCGCTCCGCGCTACGCGCGCGGACAAAGTTTCCTTATCGTAATTCGTGCTTTCACATACGTGCGGATGGTCCGCGGGGCGGAGGAGCGACCGCGTAGCCCCTCCGCGGCGCGGACCGTCCGCGCCACTAAATTACTCACGAACAAATCGAAGCTTACACATGCATCACGCGGACGTCGCGCGGAGACCGTTGTAGCGAGTGTTTTTCATGTAATATTGGAAAACGTCTTTTGATACTGAAATTTTGATTGCAAATGTAGAACAACGATCGCACTTATGGGACGCAATCCACGAAAAATACAAAAAAAATTTTCTAGCGTGTGTACTTTATTTTTTTGTAAATATAATAGGCTGGACAAGCTTTTAATTGCAGTGAATGCACCATGACTTACTTGCCTCTGTTCAAATTGTCTGCAAGATCTCCCGTGCTCCGCGCTAGCAACCGCTCAAATGTGAAAACAACAGGCGCGGAGGCGGATGACACACGCGGAGCGCGGAGCGCGGAGCCGTCCGCGTGCATGTGTAACGGCACTATAGAGGCGGCTGGTGCTCGGGGCACAGGGGCACAGCGCGCGTGCGCACTGGTGCTAGAGAAATAAATAATCTTATTTATAGAGTTAATTTTTAATTTGTTTTGGTTTTCAAATAATGCATAATTCAAAAACCAAAATAAATTAAAAATTAAGACTTGTAAATAAGATAATTTATTCGTCTAGCATCAGTGGGCACATGGTGCCCCATAACACCAGCCGCTACTGGTAAAGTAACGGACAGATATTATGCGATTTAAATGCTAAAGTGTGGCTGCAACCAGCCATACTTTTATTGATGGGGAAGGAGCTGTGGGCAGATCCCAAAGCTGGAGAGGATCATGGAGGGGATCATTGGACGGCTTTTAGCAGAAAGAAACGGAGACACTAAATGATTGTGTTGATGCATAAGTTACTTAGCCATTTTTTAAATTGAATGCAAATTACAAATGGCGGACTATTGATCGCATTCTATCTGCTGAACCATTTTTCTAGTCGATTGGCGCGAATATTCCTAAATAAGCTGATTCAATCGCTCTTCATCAAACTCAGACGGTCGATCCGAGCGTTCCGCGTCCTTGCGGTCAAATTTGCCATTTTTTAATTTAATAAACCAATTCCAGGTCGTTCTTTCAGGCATTGCATAGACAACAAATCTTTGCAACAAGTTACTCGAATGATTCGATAGACATTTGGTAGTAATTAAAAAAATTGTCAGGTATAACCTCAGTTATCTATTCATAATAAAAATAAAAATTATTAAACTGCCCTGATATTAAACGTTTGGTTTTTAATGGACGTACAGAATATTTTTATTTTATCTTACATTACACACTAACTCTGTGTCGTTCGGTGGACAAAAAGTTTTATCACGGAATGGATTTCGCCGATTAGCCGTAGTGTGAACAGAACTACAAATTCTGCGACACAGTCGTTAAACGCGCCCCGTGACTTTGTATAATAAATAACACCAAATTTGATGTATTTAATTGTTTGAACCAAGAAGTTACAGACTGTTATACAGTCTCTTACAGAAAGTGGCTCATTAAAAACAATTACAAAACATTTTCAATGCTGAAAAGTAGTAGTATTGTAGTAATAGTGGGTTTGTCCATTGAATCTGGTAGGATAGCTGGGTAAAGAATGAGATAATAAATGTAATCCTTCCAGGAATCGATGGCCAGCCAACACGAAATTAACCAGGTAGTCGCATATAATTTTAAACGTTTACAGGGTTTTAGGATTTTCATTCTATCTTGTTAAAATATTGTATATATGTATTCAAATATACTGTAGAATAATGTTTTAATACGTATTTATCAACAAAGACTTAACCGATCTAAACGATCTTGGTTCTTTATACTCTCTCTTACAGGAAGTGGCCCATTAAATACATTATCAAACATTTTCAACACTCATATTTTGTAAAAAATTAAACTAATTTAGTGTAGTGTAGTAGTTTTGTCCAATGGGTCTTTAGTAATAAATGAGATAAAAAAATGCAAGCTCTCCCGGAACCAACACGAAATTAAGCAGGTAGACGAATATAATTTTACAGGGTTTCAGGATTTTTATTCTTACTTGGTGAGATTTTGTATGTATTCAAATGTATTGTAGATAACGTTTTAAGAGAGACTTCAAGCTGTTATGGAGTTTCAAATTTTAAGCTGAGAAGCGAGAACTCCACGTGTGGTCCATCTACTGAAATCAAATTTATACCTCCTGAAAGTATATTCAATTCTCTACAATATGATTCTTTTATTTTTCTAGATGTTTGTCATCAAAACACTGATAGAAAAGTTACTGTTTTGAAGAACAAACAACTTGTAATATCTAACGTTTGAAAACAAAGATCAAAAATTTGTTCGGTCTCATATTATAGACTTAATAATTTCACGTCGATTACAAAATACCCGGTCTAAATTGATCGAATAGCAAGCGCGTAATCGCGACGCACAATCTTTCAATAAATTCAACTGCTGAAATTTGCTGTTCTTCACTATCAGGTATCAGCTAGCAGGTATGTTTCCCTAACCCGCACCCTTATTTTATGGGAAAAGTGTATTCTTACCACTAGCATAATTACAAGCAATAAAATATTTAATTTTGGGGAAAAGTTTATTGGAATCACCAATACTACGTCTGCGAACTGGAGTCAAATTCGCAATTTGGTGTTTCGATTTTTTTAATAGGTCCATTAGTGGATTCTCGGATTCTAAAAAAATTGGTTATTTCAATTTTGGCACACGGTCATTTCTCCGCGCGATCTATCTTTCTAAAATATTTTGATCAAAATGACACTTCCGATTATATTGGAAGTGGCCTTCAACTTATTTTAAATGGAACACATTTTTTTGACGCCGTTACATTGTTTGCTTAATTTGCTACATTTTTGATCTTAGTTAGATATAGTTATTGTTAAGGTTACGGAAATATATAACTTTTATGGAAAATGCAATGCAATATGTTAAAACAATGCAATTATACCATTTCAATATCTATATCTATAGAATTATTCGGTGACTTGACGAATCTCCTACCGATATTTTTATTTTCTGTTCTGATAACTTTCATCAGAAATTCGGGTGAAGGGACATCGAAACGTCGTCCAAATTACGAGAAATATCCAGAAAGTTATCGGATATTTGGGAGTTTTTCTAGGTGTTTGCATCGGTCGTAAAAATGTAAATGAGGCGAGTTTGCCGCAGGTATGAACGCACCAATATAAAAATGCATCAAAATGAGTGCGATGCTGCTCGCAAATATAACTTCACCCCCATGATTCTCAATCCGTGGTTCGCGGAACACTGGTGCTCCATGAAGCCAGTTCAGTTCAAGTGTTCCGGGAATATATCAAAAAATACATAATTAAAAATTGTTGCAAATATGTTTTTTGAAAAAATTGGCGCCAGATATTTAGTATGCTGATACATGAAACGTGTGAACCGGAGTAGATATTGCCCCGATCGCCGATCATTGTGCATTGTGACAATGTTTATAGTTTGGTTAATTCTGGAAAATATTTTGCATAAATTATCCAAACCAGAAATCGTATTAAACGGAATCTATTGAGAAATGAACCAACTTTTACTTCATTACCATCAATTCTATAATTTGTGTTGTCTGTAGAGAGAATAAAATGCCTGAAAGAACTGTTCGGAATTGGTTTATAAAATTTTAAAATGTCAATTTTGACCACAAGGACGCATAACGCTCGGGTCGAAAGTTTGAGTTTGATGAAGAGCGATTGAATCAGCTTATTCAAGATTATCCGCGCCAATCGTCCAGAGAAATGGCTCAGCAGATCAAATGCCATCAATGAACCATTCTCCGCTTTCAATTTCATTTCAATACATTTTATTGAAAACTTGATCTTGTCGTCATTCTTATCTATTTCCGTTAATTTTTCATGTGTTTGATGTCTATCTTAGCAAGAGAGAATTTTAATTCACCTGTCCGCAACTTTTTATGGTTGTAGATAAGTGGCATGTTGTGTCGAAATATTCGAAAATAATCATCACAATAAAACCCTGAATCTGCATATCTTGCCTAAACTTCTACATATATACAGCCTTATTCTCTAACTATTGACAACGATCTCAACATTGATAACTTGACGTAAAACTGACATTTGACAGACTTGTCAACCTTAACTAAAGAATTCGTATTCACTAAACGTTGAAACATCTCAACCTTGAGTAAAATCTTCACTCTTGTCAAGTCAGCTGATCCTTGTCAACATTTACTTCACTTTCGTATTCTGTAAGGATTGACGCGGACGAATGTTGAAACTTGTCAATTGACACCATAGCAAGTGGTTTCCACGCATTGTTAGCGGCGGATTTGCATTTGTTTGTGCATTTAAGTGTGATTTTCTAACCAAGCAATTATGAATTTACCATTTCTTGAAGTTATAAGCGAATTATTGGAACAGTAAGTTGTTGTGATGGATTTATGGCCTTGTTTTATTTTAATTTTATTTTATTTTAACATGGATTGTTTAGATAAGTAGGACGCCTCGCTGGATATTCTACTGTTAAGTTGGGGCGGAAAATAAAGTAGCCAACGACTTCGGATAAATGCAATACTATGATTTATTCAGAAGTTGATCGAAGACTGACTCCGTCCTACAGTTTTAGCCTATTTATAAATTTATTCACACAAAGAGCAATAACACGAGGAGTCCCGCCGGTTCCTGGAAACTCGCAACTGCAGCGTTCGCATTTGTGTCCCTGTGCTCGATATTCTGAATCAGCGGTCCCTTGCCCGTAACACTACAGTCTACATGCAAAACACCGATGCTGGCAATTGTTACTAAGTGCAAAAGGATTAATGGCAACCTTCCTGCCCATCTGTATGGCCCAAGCCTGGGAAAGTACGCCAATGTAACCGGGCTCTGGATGTTTGCACACTGAGGGCACCGTCGAGTTTTGGCGGGACGACACCAATCCCTCGAATATAAAAGTGTTAGATAAGTGTAACCGTTTGTAAATATAAGCTTTGGTATAAGTGTCCCCTAATTCTTCACGAACGTGTCGTTGATGCACACACCATCAGCTGGTCCTTCGATCAAGTTCAAGCAACGCATTTGATCAGTCTGGCGAGTGATCTGATTTGAATTATCATTCACCAAGTGAGTCACACGAGAATTGGCGTGTTGTCTACATACATACAAATGCATTGATTTGTAGATACGCAAGAAATAAGAATTGAATAAATAATTTAACAAAAACATTCGTAGGATCTTTTATTACTTAACGCGTTTTCAAGGCGTTTTACAAGCTAATGCTTTAATATTTATAGCTACACTATACTGTTCACTGCAGAACACACAAGACACTAGTGAAGACACTAAACATGGATAAAACTGGACAAAACATCAATTTTCGCGAGTTTCATTTCTCTACAGCTGTTAGGTTAGGTACGGATTCCCTTTAGAAACTGTTGTTCGTTAGAACTACTGCCGATGTTGCCAGATTGAAAGGTTGAGATCCTTGTCAATCTCAACATTCGCTCTGAATCGCTAGTCAAAGTGCGTTACAGAATACCAAATTATTTCAATGTTGACTAGGAATGTTAAGATGTCAGCTTGAAGTCATGTCAATGTTGACTCGAGTCAACATTTAGAGAATAAGGCTGATACTCTGGTATGAGTTAAAGGTGGGCAGTTCGTGAACGAAATAGTTCGTTTGAACTATTCACTTCACTGAATCAAATGACTCATTCCCACGGTTCTTATACTCATACGGTTGCCTCACTTCTGGCCTTGTGGGTGCGGGGATAGTGGGGAGGAGAGCAGCGCAGTGACGTCAGCTAGAGACCAGAGACTGTAAGCTTAGCCATTGATTATATAATTGGATCAATATATAATCAATGGCTTAGCTTACTTTAAAAGTTGAATGGCTATTAGAGATGAAATTGCGATCACCGAAAAAGTCGTTGTAGTACAAATAAAAGTTATTTTATGGAATTTTGCAGTTTCATAGTATACAGCTGACAAAAGTTCACTTATCTGACCTAGAATGAGAAAATAAGAATACGCATAAATTAATTTCTACGAGCTGTTAGTGTTGAGTACCAGTAAAAATATATCAAAATAATGTGTAGCTAATCCAAACAGAGGTTCTGGGGTATGCTATACCCCAGAGAAATACCGTTATTTCGAATTAATAATATAATGTTTTTTTATTTTTGAATAAATTATATTCGTACATTTTTATACCAATTATTGATTATTATCATAATAATACATATTGTCCAATCATTTCAACCGCTTATGGATGGAAAATTTCGTAATTTGTATTTTATTTCGCGATTTGGCCGATAGCTAATGATGCTCCGTTTCGAGAATGGACTCTCGGCTACGTCATCATGTTGCGTAGGTCATGGCTGAGTGAGGCAACCGTATGAGTATAAGAACCGTGACTCATTCCTACTTTTCATACTGAATCATTCACTTCTAACTAAACTTCCGACCGACCGACTGACTAGGAAAAATAAAAATGATTCACGAATTATGATTTTCACAGATATAAAAATAACACAGTGTATTTAACTTTGTTATTGAATTTGTCACGTTCAAATGACTGTGCTTAAATGAATCCGAATACCTAGTTACATTTGCGAGGAAAGGCAATTTTGAATTTCGTACATCAAATCTCATAACCTCCGCAATCCCATACATATAATAAAAAAATTGATGAATGGGATTTTTTAAGACCCAGATGGATGAGTGACAAGTAACTGCGAAAGGTTCTCTTTTGAACCATTCTTGATTTATGGTTGGGCCAAGGCATAATTTTACTTTTGCGTTGTTTTGTGTTTTTCTAAGTTGTTTTATTTCGGGTATTAATTTTGTAGAATGTTTAATTTTTTACTCTATATTAACTTGTTCAAAAAAAATGTTTTTACAGCAATTAGTTCAAATGGCAACTCGAGAATCTGAGAAACAATTTCAATTCTATTTATTATTTTTAACTTTTGATTCGGCGTTCGGCAATATTTCCTATCCGTACTGTACATATCAATAATTTTAAAATACAACCGGGCCGGTAAAAATCTGTAACAATAGACCTTTCCAATATTCACCTGTTACGGTTCGATAACTTCCGGTTGCAATAAGTGAGCCTGTTAAACTTCTGTCAAATGTGACAATTAACCTAAAAGTGCATGTTGCGACATAAGAGTAGCGTTGTTTCTGTGACTGGAATTTAATTCCACTATGTCGCAATTGCCGATTGGTACAATAAGGCACACAATAAAACTGAACCATTGTAAAAAACGATGCAATTAACTCATAAGTTAGGTTAGGTAATGTGTGTTTTGTTGACATTTTTGACTGTTGATGGGAAATTTAAAAGCCCGCCAGCCGGAAATGAACGAACCGTAACAGAACACAGGTAATATTGGAAAGGTCAATTCTGAAATAATTCTACGGGCGTGGAATCCGGGTAGGAACACGCAGATTCGGGATAGTGAGAAAACACTAGTCGCTAAACCAAGTCCAGCCGTGCCGGGACTAACTGAATTAAATGAATCGTTCAAGTGAATCATTCACTTGGGTGAATGAGACCTAAAGAATCAATTCACCAAAATGAACTAAACATCCCATCTTTAGTCTGAGTATAAGAATCGTGACACATGGCAACATGGCAATTTGACAATTGACATTTGACGTTGTGTTTCCAAACCTAATTCTTTTGGCGGTGTTTACAAGCATAAAAGTTGTTTTTTATAAACACACGAAAGTTTTACGTAAAACAATTGTATTTGTAGAGAAACAATAATGGCTGATGTGTTGGATATTAACGACTCCGTGGAATTGGATGTGGAAGATGAAGGAGATCGTGAGTTCCGTTAAACTTAACCTTACTTTTGCTAAACAAAATTGTTCCAGAGAGTGTTTTGCGGCTCAAAGATAAAGTCGTGAAACGTAAGGGCCGTGGATTTGGGCCTGGAGAAAACAAAGAACACGAAAAAATCCGTGGTTACGAATCCATTGAGTCAGGTGATCATGGTGATGAACCTGGACCTCAAAAATGTAAAATGTTTGTAGTTCGGTCACAGAACGTTTTCTAATTTAAATTTCAGCCGTCGAAGGATGGATTTTGTTCGTTACGTCCGTGCATGAAGAAGCCAATGAGGATGATTTGAGCGAGAAGTTTGCCGAGTTTGGAGCCATCAAAAACATCAGTATCAATCTAGATCGACGTACGGGTTTTCTAAAAGGATATGCTTTGATAGAATATGCGTCGTACGAGGAGGCGTTTTCTGCCAGGGAGGCTCTAAATGGGTCACTGCTTCTTGGACAAACCATTGGAGTGGACTGGTGTTTTGTTAAAGGACCGAAGAAGTATGTTTTAAAAATCTATGTACAGCAGCTTCATGATTCATCATTTCAGGTCAAAGAAACGCTCGAGAAGGCACTGACGTTAAGTTCATTCCTCTAATTTAAGTTATATGCAAATGTAAATCTGTTTGGTAATTGGTACTTGTGGAATAAATTTTACTTCTACCATTTCAGACATTTCTATAACGTACAATAATTTTGGAACACATTTTACGTCACTCAACAAATATCCTAACGGAAAATTTCTATTAAAGCATAATAATGTTTTAAATATTAATTTGTGTTATTAGTTATTCCTGTTATAACGCTTCCTCTTTTACTTGGTTGTTTATTTTTTTGATGTTGCGTTTTTAAATTATTCTATTAGGTTGGCAAGAAAGTAATGCCGTTTTTATACAAAACTTAATTTTCAATTTTATAAACAAAATTTTCTTCAACAACGGTGGTATTAATCGGGATTGTTGACCGTGTTCGAAGTGAAGTCCCATAAGGGGGGATGTAGCCAGTTTAGTAGCCAAGTTCTACAATTTTATGCCGGATAGCTATGGCTAATTTTACCATAAATTCAATATCTTGCCATCCCCTGCTCAGGAAAGATTATTTATGCTTCCCGATTGTTGCAGCAGGTTACAAGTTTTTCATTAGTTTCTGTATTCAATACTAGCCTTTGCCCGCGACTTCGTTCGCGTGGAAATTTTGATGTGTATGTTTGTGAAATTACGGCCTGATCATAATCATAGAAAAGAGAAAATAATAATTATAAACTCCAGCAGCTTCGCTGCGGCGCTTTTTTCTGAACGTCGGAGTCAAATTTTCGGAACAATTTGTCGGCGATTTGTCCGAAAAGAAATATGTAAATGAAATTCCGAGTTCTCGAAGCGTTTGCCCCCGCTGCGCCGCAAATTAGTAAATCAGAGTTTTTCAGCGAATTAATGAAATTTAATGTTCCAGAAACTAACGGCAAGATAAGCGCCTTCGGACAGGACGCATTCACAACATCGTGTAATAACTCCGCTTAATTAGCATATTCCAATTAATAATGCCGTTCTTTATGAATGGACTAAGCAACGACTTATTGTCTAATTAAAAGTGGGATTTTTCGTGCAAATAACGACCTTGCTACACCCACAGCTCCGGCAGGCACACTCCGGAATCCGCAAAGAATCAATCGTCGAAAGAGAAAGTCGTCGCGAAATCCTCGCGGCGCGTGCTGAAAAAACGAGACTTCAGCACCCCGTCTGGACTATACACTATACAGGGTGTGGCCCACCCACTCGCCTCCGTTTCTTACTTATGCTTTATTAGTGCAATACGTTTTGTGCCTACCAGGTATTGTAACTATCGGTCAGATGCCTGTGGCGTCTTTACGACCCAATAGATAAGCCGGAATGGCGGCCGAACAGGGGCGTAACATGCGGGTGCAAGAAAGGGAAATAAACTCAGCGACGCATTTGTTTACAAGAACAGACTTTCGAGCGATGAGTCAATGCGTTCAATTTGTCAATTGTTTCGTTGTTGCCGGCTCTGTCAAGTCATCCATGCACGTACGACCTTTCTTTATGTTCGCGACGACTTCTCCGCCTTTTTGTTTTTATGCAAATCGGTCTCGATTATGCAGATTTGATGATTTATTGTGTTCGAACAAATTTGCCTTACGAACGACACCTCTGTGAAAAGATTAGACGTGTTGTTGCATTGTTGAAATGAATAGTTGCTTTTCTAGCGCGAAGCGACAAATTATTATAATTAAACGTTCTATCAGATTTTTCCTGCATATGTCTTATTTGTCTTGAACAGGCCTGGAATGTTAACATTGCGAGTTTACAAGTTTTTTATCCTCCATAGCTTTTGTTATTTAGCTGTGTCTAGACTGTTGCTTCTTTTTAATTTTCAATAATGTCTTTGGATTTTTTGTCAACGAGTATACATTGTTGGAGTATACATTAATTTTTCTTTTAAATTCATGCTAGGGTTGATCTTTTTAATTTTCTTTTACATCTATTGATTTTATATTTGGAAGGTTTCAAAATTTGCTTAAATTTGACTTCTCGTATGCGTAGCTATAGTTTTCTTTTCTAACGCAAAGCGACAAAATATTATAATTATAACGTCTTATCGGATTTTTGTTGCATATGTATTACTAGCCTTTGCCCGCGACTTCGTTCGATGTGTATGTTTGTGAAATTACGGCCTGATCATAATAAATAAACTATAGATGACAGCTTGCGACCATCACCGCCATCTAGTGATGGCTTGAAATGCTACCGATACGATCCTCTGCTCTATGAAAAACATAAACATCTATCCCACGGGAACATGTTTCCGGGATAAATAGTAGACTATGTGCTACTCCAGACTATAATCTATCTCTGTGCCAAATTTAATGCAAATCAGTTCTGGCGTGATTGAGTAACAAACATCCAAACTTTCGTATAGATTTATTCCAATACCGTTCTGTATATTCAGCGTGCTATAATAATCGCCTCATTTCTGACTGCTCCGACGGTTCGCTCCGCTTGCTCAATTCTAAGCTCTACTTGAGGAGTCGTCCCTCGACTTCTAGCTACCTTCATAGCCCGAGCTTTATTACTCCTCTGCGAAAGATTAGATTTGCATTTTCCGGGTATTTCAAAAAACCTCCAAATAATAACAAATCACACAAATTATAACTAACCTAAGAATAATTTATGACAGCTTGCGACCATCACCGCCATCTAGTGATGGCTTAGAATGTACCCTATGAAAAACGATAACATCTATCCCACGGGAACATTTTTCCCGGATAATTAGTAGCCTATGTGCTATTCCAGACTATAATCTATTTCTGTGCCAAATTTCATGCAGTTCGGTTCAGCCGTTCTGACGTGATTGAGCAACAACATCCAAACATTCACATTTATAATATTAGTATAGATTAGTGTTGTAATGCATTGACAGATGTCGCTAAAAATGACACCACTTTGAAGTAGCTATCTTTTCTGTTCTTATCTTTGGTCCACTGATCTCTATACAGATATACAGGTTGAGTCATTAGTGCGGGATCGGTCCATAACTCCTGAACCATGTAAGATAGAAAAAATTTTTTAATACAACTTGTACACCGTTTGCCAGACTGCACAACCTAAAAATATTTTAACGTATTCACATTTTTTTGTCATTTGCAGAGGTTCACTTAAAAATTTACTGAGAGGCCGTTTTCGCAGCTAGAAGGCTGAAACTTGGTACAAATATGAAGAAAAGATTGATCTTTATGCCAGACATGCAAAATATAGTTTTTACTATACAGGGTTTGCAATAATTCGTGTCGCATTATATTATTTTCAAATAAGCTTAACTTTTGTTTTTCAAATGGCACCCCCTATATTTTTGTATTCCATCGAATGCGTCTGAAGTCTCGCTACGTGTTTTATTAAGCTGTTTCTATAGCTAAAATTCATAATTTATGAGATATTTGATATGTTTGACTGTGATACAGATTGAGCCAGGAAAGAGAAAGTAGATAGTGTGCCATGGAAACCATGTAAATCGTTTGAACTCACATTTCAACACTGCACAGTTGTCTCCACACCGACTTGTCATTTGATTATCCATTCCAATATCCACAATAAATTTTATTTTACAAGAACAAATCGATTTGATTTATTGCCTGTAATTAAGCGAAACAATCAAATCCTGGTTACGGGCTTGCTGTGTATAAATTGTATTTACAATATTTTTGTGTCTTACATGGTTTAGAAGTTATGGACCGATTTCGCACTAATGACCCACTCTGTATATAGATGAGTATATAGATCTTTGTCTCTGATACAGATCAGTGCTTTGGTCCCGCTCTGCCATTTGCTTATCATTTCTTGAAGCAATTGGAGATGAACTAATCGAAGCTGAAGAATTAGACATTACAGTAACCCCTGCGGGCATGGCTGCCTTATCTTTTCGGAACTTAGTCGGACACAATCTACGAGCAAGTGAGTATAAAGCAATTTATTAATATTTAACAATATATTTTAGCTATGCTTGTGGACTGCGCCTGCGTGCAAGATCTGGATATGAAGATCATTGGGATCAAAAAATGCTTTGGAAACGGGGAACATCCTTGCACTTGGGAAGTTCTATACAGGCTGTTTTTTTTAAGGCGGCCATTAGAAAATTTTTAACTTCCTATAGTGCTATAAATTTGAAATTTGGAATACAGTCAAAATTGACCATTCCGAATCGAAATAAATTATTTTCAATATGGCGGCACTTCTGCTTATACCGGAAGTGGACGCCATCTTTGTTATTTTAAATGGAACACCCTAGTTTTTATTTAATTTTAGAATGCCCTCTTTCTTTTTGAGTATCTTACACCTAATTGCACTTATCTATCTGTCAAAGTTTTGGAGATATGCGCACTTTTTTACAAAATTTTGCAACTTCAGTGGTCTATTCAAAAAATGATTTTGCAGTAACCATTGGGAAAATGTACAAACTGTTTTTTCCAGTTGATAGCGGAAAGATTGCAAAATTGTAGCCTGGCCTCAAAAGTAACTGTATCACATTCTAAGTACTTACAATAATTTAATAAAAATGCCCAAAACAAAACGTCAATATTTCATTTTTTTTAAATGGCACCTACCAAATTTTATATCGCCAGTCGATAGAAAATGAAATTTAAGGCAATATTGTATTAGCATGTCCTATACCTATCTCAATTACTTTAGGAGTTATTATGATTTATTTATATTTATTTATTTAATCATGAGGGTGTTTATTTAGTAGGCTGTGAACAATGTATATGACTGTCAACGTCGCCGTTTAAGTTGTAATAAATGGATTTGATGTAATAAATAGATTTAAGCGTAAGCATTTTCTTTTAATATTATTGTGTTTGGAATATTTGGTATTGTCGTTTTATATTTTATTGTTTTTTTATTTACAGTTATGTTGTAAATTTATGCCCAAAACAGCACAAAAATAACCAATTTGCATAACTTCTCTAAGTCTGGAAAGACAGAAAGACAGATTTAATCCCAAATTTTTAGCGGCAGCTCGTCGTTATGCACGGGGAAACGCGGCAAAATATCCCAAAACCTTGATTTGGTTTTCTTTACTTCTAGGAACAACTTTAACTCTTTCTCTGGTGATATGTATTATTCCTGAATGGATAAACTGATTCTGAAGACGGGAAAATTTTTGTTTATTCATTAGGCTAGGTGCGAATACTAACATGTCCTTTGAACGATTTTATCACAACTTCCGTGAATAATAAACAAATCTAAAATCAATACATTTGGGTAATTATCCGTTGCACTCAATTATTAAAACAGATTTACAAGATAACTACAATTTTTGCAGTGATATCAATTGTTTTACTTCCACAGCCTACTAAACACCCTCATGAATTATACTCATTTTCTAAATAAATCATAATAACTCCTAAAGTAATTGAGATAGGTATAGGACATGCTAATACAATATCCCCTTAAATTTCATTTTATATCGACTGGAGATATAACATTTGGTAGGTGCCATGGTTCCTGTGAAAAAAAATTTTTGAATAGACCACCGAAAATGCAAGATTTTGTAGAAAAGTGGGCATATCTCCAAAACTTTTACAGATAGATAGGTACAACATAGGTGTAGGATACTCAAAATGAAAGGGGGCATTCTAAAATTAAATAAAAACTAGGGTGTTCCATTTAAAATAACAAAGATGGCGTCCACTTCCGGTATTTGCGAAAATGCAAAAGACGCTTTTCAAGAGATTTTCAAGTTTTTGCCATGTAACGTTAGCGTAGAGGATTGTCTAGTGGAGATTTCGGCATTTTGCAAATTTCTCCTTTATTTCTCACTCGATTTTTGTGCGGTTTTCACAGATAGCTTTCAAAAGTAATCTAGAATCATGGTAACCATGATTCCAATAATCCTTTGAAACTTCATTTATTTAAAAAATTTGATTTTTTTTCTACACTAAAATAATTATTTTCAAATTATGGGGTTACCATGATGAAGAATGTATTTTTAAACATAATCGATCAAAAATTTCTTAAGTATTGTTATTTAAAACCTTGTAATTTGCAAACTAGTAAACTTTCGATAAAGCGCTCGTAAAGTGACGCCACGGCAAAAGGTGAATTACTCAATTGCATCCGGCAACTCCGCAACTGAGGTACGGAGTCGATGGTGAGCGCTCGACTTTACTGTTCCTGGATCCTACTAGTGATGAGTTAAACCGCTATTTTTCAATCAAGCCGCTGCTATTTCACGGTTGCTATTTTTTAATAGCAGTGATTTTAAAGCGCGATAGCGTATTAGCTTAACTTAATTTGCAAATTGAATCGTTTTTAGCGATCACCGATGAAGTCCTAGGAGAAATAATTGTTACAATATTTTATGGAATTTCGCACTTTTATAGTTTATCTATAGCTGCCAAGATTTTACCTATCTCTCACCTAGAATAAGAATAATACATTTCTGTGAGCTGTTAGCACGTGCTCACGCATAAATTTAACAAATTAATAAATTCCTGGTCTTACGTTTCACAAATTATTCATAGTTTATAAGTTTTATTTTTACGATGTTTGGGTTCCGTTTCGAGGGGTTCTTCTAGAGCGCCTACGACAACGAAGAACTACTGATTATTTATATTTTATGGTATACAGGGTGAGTCATTAGTGAGGGATCGGTTTATAACTTCTAAATCATGTAAGATACAAAAAAATTTTAAAGGCAATTTGTACACCGTTTGTCAAGCTGCACAACCTAAAAATATTTTCACGTATACAGAATGTTCCAAAACTAATAATTGCTACACAACTTTGTTTTTTCAAATAGAACTACCAGTATTTTATTTCTCCATTAGAACCCCTTTTCACATAGATTAATGGTGATATAAGACATTTTACATTCTGCATCACCGTTATCAAATTATCAATTTTTTTCACATTTTTTGTCATTTACAGAGGTTCATTTAAAAATTTACTGAGAGGTAGTTTTAGCAGCTAGAAGGCTGAAGTTTGATACAAATATGAAGAAAGGATTGCTATTTACTCCCGATGTGCAAAATATCATTTTTACTATACAGGCTCTGCAAAAATTTGTGTCAAATTATACTATATTTAAATAAGCTTAACTTAATTTTTTTAAATGGAACTCCCTATATTTTTGTATGTCATCGAATTCGCCTGGAGTCTGGCTACGTTTTTTATTAAGGTTGTTCTATAGCGAAAATTCATCATTTACGAGATATTTGATATTTTTGGATGTGATACAGATTGAGCCAGGATAAGGTAGATAGTGTGCCATGGAAATCATAGAACTCACATTTCAATACTGCAGTGTTGTGTCATCACCGACTTGTTATTTGATTATCCATTCCATTATCCACAATTAATTCGATTTTACAAGAACACATCGATATGATTTATTCAGCCTTATTCTCTAAATGTTGACTCGAGTCAACATTGACATGACTTCAAGCTGAAATCTTAACATTCCTAGTCAACATTGTAATAATTTGGTATTCTGTAACGCACCTTGACTAGCGATTCAGAGCGAATGTTGAGATTGACAAGGATCTCAACCTTTCAATCTGGCAACAACGGCAGTAGTTCTAACGAACAAGAGTTTCTAAAGGGAATCCGTACCTAACCTAACATCTGTAGTGAAATGAAACGCGCGAAAATTGGTGTTTTGTCCAGTTTTATCCATGTTTAGTGTCTTCACTAGTGTCTTGTGTGTTCTGCAGTGAACAATATAGTCTAGCTATAAATATTAAAGCATTAGCTTGTAAAACGCCTTGAAAATGCGTTAAGTAATAAAAGATCAAATGTTTTTGTTAATTTATTTATTCAATTCTTATTTCTTGCGTATCTACAAATAAATGCATTTGTATGTATGTAGTCAACACGCCAATTCTCGTGTGACTCACTTGGTGAATGATAATTCAAATCAGATCACTAGCCAGACTGATCGAATGCGTTGCTTGAACTTGATCGAAGGACCAGCTGATGGTGTGTGCATCAACGACACGTTTGTGAAGAATTAGGGGACACTTATACCAAAGCTCATATTTACAAACGGTTACACTTATCTAACACTTAATTTCGAGGGATTCGTGTCGTCCCGCCAAAACTCGACAGTGCCCTCAGTGTGCAAACATCCAGAGCCCGGTTACATTGGCGTACTTTCCCAGGCTTGGGCCATACAGATGGGCAGGAAGGTTGCCATTAATCCTTTTGCACTTAGTAACAATTGCCAGCATCGGTGTTTCGCATGTAGACTGTAGTGTTACGGGCAAGGGACCGCTGATTCAGCATATCGAGCACAGGGACACAAATGCGAACGCTGTAGTTGCGAGTTTCCAGGAACCGGCGGGACTCCACGTGTTATTGCTCTTTGTGTGAATAAATTTATAAATAGGCTAAAACTGTAGGACGGAGTCAGTCTTCGATCAACTTCTGAATAAATCATAGTATTGCATTTATCCGAACTCGTTGGCTACTTTATTTTCCGCCCCAACTTAACAGTAGAATATCCAGCGAGGCGTCCTACTTATCTAAACAATCCATGTTAAAATAAAATAAAAATAAAATAAGGCCAGAAATCCATCACAACAACTTACTGTTCCAATAATTCGCTTATAACTTCAAGAAATAGTAAATCCATACTTGCTTGGTTAGAAAATCACACTTAAATGCACAAACAAATGCAAATCCGCCGCTAACAATGCGTGGAAACCACTTGCTATGGTGTCAATTGACAAGTTTCAACATTCGTCCGCGTCAATCCTTACAGAATACGAAAGTGAAGTAAATGTTGACAAGGATCAGCTGACTTGACAAGAGTTAAGATTTTACTCAAGGTTGAGATGTTTCAACGTTTAGTGAATACGAATTCTTTAGTTAAGGTTGACAAGTCTGTCAAATGTCAGTTTTACGTCAAGTTATCAATGTTGAGATCGTTGTCAATAGTTAGAGAATAAGGCTGATTGTCTGGAAGAAGGCGAAATAAATCCTTTGCTTGCGGCAAGAATTTACGCTCAACGTTAAATAAATCAGCAAATAAACATTTAAAGAAATAAATATAAAAATTCAATAAAGTAAGCTAAACTAAATAATATATTCAATGTTGCGGCCACCTCTCTGTGCACACTTTCACGCGGTGGGTGAATGATCTTCCAATATTTCGTAAAATTTGCTGGCAAACGCTTCTAAATGCATTTTAGATTCTTATTTTCATGTTCTCTTTGGTTGTTTCGCTTAATTTCAGACAATAAATCAAATCGATTTGTTCTTGTAAAATAGAATTTATTGTGGATAATGGAATGGATAATCAAATGACAAGTCGGTGACGACACAACTGTGCAGTGTTGAAATGTGAGTTAAAATGATTAACATGGTTTTCATGGCACACTATTTACTTTATCTTGGCTCAATCTGTATCACAGCCAAAAATATCAAATATCTCGTAAATTATAAATTTTAGCTATGGAACAAGCTTAATAAAAAACGTAGCCAGACTACAGACGCATTCGATGGAATACAAAAATATAGGTGGTGCCATTTAAAAAACTAAAGTTAAGCTTATTTGAATATAGTATAATGAGACACGAATTATTGCAGACGCTGTATAGTAAAAATTATATTTTGCATGCCTGGCGTAAAGAGCAATATTTTCTTCAAAATTATACCAACTTTCATCCTTCTATTGAAGGATTCTATTTGAAAAATCAAGGTTGTATAGCATGCGGTAGTTTTGGAACTCCCTGTATACATTAAAAAATTTTTTGGTTGTACAGCCTGGGAAACGGTGTACAAATTGTATTTAAAAATTTTCCTATCTTACATGGTTAAGGAGTTATGGACCGATCCCCCACTAATGACTCGCCCTGTATATTCGCCCGTATTATAAACACTACAATATTCCATTTTTAGAACTGTGAATAACGATAAGAATTCGGACGAATAACAATTTTAGAGTAAATAATACAAATATGAATTTATTGATGTCGTCAGTTCGTAATAAACGTGCTACTCTTATTACGTGTCCGTTTGGAGACGAATTTTTTGAAGGCGTCAGTACGCAGTTTCAAGAATTCGTACTTTACCCCCGGCGTTTCTAGGAATCTAAATTATTCGCTGGGATCACTTATCGGATCACCTCGGGATGCTCGCTACACCCCCCTATCCATGTTAAATCCATATTATTATTCTGCCGTCAAAAAATAAACTATTTTAAATCCATTCTTATTTTTAATCATATTATATTTTTATCAAATTTTCAAAAACGCGAATACAAAATTTAAAAAATTAACCATCTCGCGACTCCGTAGCTCTGTATAGACAAAGTGTTCCCGTTTTCCAGTTTAGGCTGGTATCACATTATCAAATTCTCGTCAAATTTCCCTCAAACAAACTAGTTGTAGCAAACTGAGTTGATGACGTTATTACTACCCTATTTTCCGCGTACGGTAAAAACCCTGGTACACCATCAAATTCTGCTCGCAAATGTAGCAAACTCGTTGGACACAACAACGGTCAAACGCTTGACACAAATAGGAGGGCGTCTATTTCCCTCAAACTATTGGAAGCGGTCGGTACTTTCATTGGCTGATAAGTGAGCGCCACTTCAAAACAATCCGTTCTTGATATTTAGGTCCTTATAATTTTCACGTGAGGGTGAAAAATGGGAATAAAAATTTGAAGTGGCATCGATTTGACGACATTATTTGATTTATACAGATTGGAATATTGTACAACCGTGGACAGTCAAGAATAACACTTTAGCCGGCGGGTGTGATGCAAATACCGACTCAATGACAATATCTCATAGAGTCGGTATTTGCATAACACGGGTGTTATTCTTGACTGTCCATGGCTGTACGACACGAAAAATGACTCGTACTAGAACAAATTTGCACGTCGCGATGTATTACAGCGAATTGTTGAGGAAATGGGCAAAATTCGGTCCAGAATAACTAAAATTTCAAAAGTCTAACAGACCTATTATTCTAGTTTCTTTACCAGAAAAAAAAAGTTTAATCCAAAAAAGAGGTCGCAAACTATTTCTCATATAAGAACTTTAAAAAAAAATCGAGGTACGAGCTTATAAATTATTTAAATTACAGAAAATTTGATAGTGTGACACCAGCATAATGTAACACCAGCCTAAACGATTCTTTTATGGCTCCCCAAATATGTGCGGCCTAACAGCAGTGACATCGGTTCACGGATCGGTTCGATCGCTGCGATCTGTGCTGTGAGAGTCAGTCAAGTATTGTTGCCGGTCCAGAATTCGTTTCATGTGCGTATGAAAGATGTGGAACGAGCGCTTGGAAGCCTATCTCTTACATTTCGGTAGGGAAAAGAAAAACAGACATAGAGCGTCTGGGTATTACACACTCATTCATCTACACACTGATTCATAATCAACCCACAGCCCAAACCGTGAGGACTGGCGACTTGAAATTTTAGACACTGGTGTATCATGTGCCGAAAGTGAACGCTAAGAAGGGATTTTACGAAATTCGGTCCGGTTCCTTTGTAATTCAATAAAAACCGGATAAAATAAACAAAAAATGATCGGCTCGCGGAGACCGTGTTTATGTTAGAAGAACGTATCTAGTCAAAACAACTTCGACGTCGGGCGACCGGTTTACATTAAAAGCACTTATTTAACCTAAACAATTTCAACGTCGAGTTTCTGCTTTCGTCATCATACTTTTGCCGTACCTAGCGAGGTGCACATATTTCAATTATAATTTTTATTTCAATTATAATGTCGATGCGTGACTCAATTAAAAATTACCAAACCACTCCAAATTTAATCCGTCTACATTAAACATCCTCAAATATCTCTTACCATTGCAAACTTTACCAAATCAACCCCAAAAAATTACCGAACTACGCCAAACTGACATAAATTAGATCCGTTATCTTAAATCATCCCTTACCACCCCTTAGCAACCCCAAGTAACTCCAATGACTTTAAAATAAAACAAAATGACACAAACCATAGCAGACTATTTCGAACTCACACACATTATTTCGGCTACCAAAATTCACCTCCAACTACCCCTTACCACCACAAACTAAGCCCAATCACTATAAATCAATATATAATCAATGCTGTTAGGCAAAGTCTTCATTAATTGTTCCTCTATTGCAATCGTTGACAAGTTGATTAAGCTAGATTTGCAAGTACAAGTTCGACTAAATGTTTTAATTCTTTTTAAGATGGAAAAAACGTACTATTGGAAACTTTGTAGGCAAAAAATGATAAAATATTAAGAAATATCTACATATAAAATATATTGTTTCGAGTAATAGACGTTATTCTGAATATTAAATATGCTGATACAAATTTTGATTCTCTTCCACCTTCCAATAAATAATTATTCCAGTTGAGATGCAAATATAAACGTATGTTCTGAATTGCAACACGCTGACGGGGCAAGCCCTACCTTCTTAACATGCGTGCATTTTACATCGCAAATAATAAGGACTTTTTCTCCATTGTATAAAGAGCTCTATGGTTTTTAATTTTAAAGCGGTATAAAGGCGGTGTAAGCGCTAGATTTTCGTGAAAATATCTGAAAAATTCATAATTCTGCAATTGAATTGCAGAACTAATTTTGTGTTCGATAGTAAATTTATACTTGTAATGGCACTGCCAACCCTGCCACCCTGACGAGCACCACTGCTTACTACTCTCCTTCCAGGAAAATTTTTGAAATCAACGGCAAAATAATTTAAGACGCTTGGATGTGAAAATATCACTGTGTAATAAGTTCAGACTGGCAAGAGTGAAAAAACAGCTTGCATCCAGAAACGAAATCAAATGGAACACTTGAAATTTCGATATTTGTTTGTAATTCGTCACAGGTCCATGAAGGAATGTTAATGTTAATGTAAACAAAACATTCGTATTATTACAGATGCAATTTGAAAACGAAAACAAATTAAAAATTATATAAAATCTATAAAAAGATTATTTATTTCTCTAGCATCAGTAAGCACGTGTCCCTGTGCCCTTTAGCACCAGCCGCCACTGCTTTAATGTTACTTTTAATCTGTTATGTGTTGTAGTGCCCCTTGTTATACACCAATTTTAATTTGTAGTGCTTGTTTCCCCTATTGTTTGTGACACTGATGATGGAGTTCTTGGAACTAGTGTGTCAATAACTATATAAAACTGATAGATCTGCACAGTTGTGGCACAGGCGGTGTTCCTCTGTTACCGACAAAACAACCAGATGAAAACTGCAATACAATTGAGAAAATTTTGAGTTCCCTATTAACGGGAAATACCGCGTATTACGATGATGATCACGAGAAATCTCTTGATGGTAAGATATTTCTTATAAATAAAAAAACAATGTGATGTTTTATTTAACTATCTTGTCAAGTTGTGAATTAAATATTTAACGTTATCTAATATCTGAATCGACCAGTTTCGTGAAAAACATGCCCACAATATGGCGTCACCCCATACCGTAGACATGCAACGCAGACGTCAGCAATATCGATTCTTCGATAATAAAACGGACGTCGCCGCCACACGAATCGTAGTTAGCGTCGCGACGCTGTTCCTGCAATATCTTTCCAGTGAAGAGGGTACCAGAATGTTGCCTAAATTACACACCCTACTATAAAAGGTAAATACTATTCCGTTTAGACTCTAAAGCAAATGAGCTTCTGGACTTGTTTTGTATTGTAATGTTAAAATGTTGCCTACACAACATACAAAATATATTTTTTTATGGAATCGTTTAAGTATGGTATGTACATACATACATACAAAGATATATTTGTTCTTTGTAATCCAAGTGCTGAAATATTTTAGACAAGCCAACCCATTTTTAATTTCTTTTTATCAAATGGTTTACATTCTAATCAATATTGACACAATATGACGGCTTTGATGTGATTTATTCGTGTCGTTACAAACAATTTTGTGTGTTAAAATGTGTCAAGATATGTGTTAAAGTGACTTATTAAATACGATACTGGCGAAACCTATCGAAATGTTCTATCAAAATCAAAATAACTGGCAGCAGGAACTCCACATATGTTACATTTCAAAAACTGTGAGTTAGATTTAAAGATGTTACACTAAACCCGAAAATGAGAACGCGGGGACTTGCAGTAGAGAACAAAGGTGGCCGGTCAGATGAGGCAACTGAGGCCCAGACTTATCTAATCTTGCTCTGAATTATCAAACGATTACAATTTTTCTATAGCGTTTGTAACTAGTTATTTTAAAACGAGTGTTAAAAAAAAGGAAGCTGCGTTAGCCATGGAATAACGTTGACATTAGAAAGAGTGTAGCAAAATTTCGACCTTGAGTTGAAGAGATTTGAAATTAAGTTCTTTGTTAATATCCGTCCCGCACACAATGCATAAGGTACCCTTTGTGGCTTTTTCGACACATTCCATTTCCTGGTCTCGGTTTAGACGTCATATGAGCAAATTTTTGAATGACAGCTCCTATCAAATGTCAATATTTCAAACCTTAACATTGGAAAAAATAAAACAAACGCTAGATTCCATTCATTTTTTTTAAATGTTCGTTAGTTCTTGGTTGTAAGGAAGCCTTTGCATCAGGATGTAATATAGGAACGGAGACCGGGCCTCACCTGTCCGGGGCCCACTATAGTCTCAATAAAGTCATGTTAAAGAATAAACTAACGCATCGCAAGAACACAAAATAGAGTCAATTATTTTGAAGTATGATAGGTTGAGTTTGCAAAAATAGAAATTTTTTGAATACTATTAAACTTAGCCATAATGCAAATGCAATATTATGCAACTGAAGACATCTTATGATAAGTACCATTTGTTTACAAAATCCTGGTATACATACTATGGTACGTAGGAAACCGTTTTGGATATGAAAAATAAAATTATTTTTTTTTACAAATTCCATCTTCAGCGGTGGGTTTATACGTCACTATTGAAATTACACCATCATGACGCGTCAGCCCAGCTGATAATCCATGAGTGTATTTACTGAGGACACTTCGCTTTATACATGCTTTATGTTTCTTGATGGCGGTGGTTAGAAAAATTTCAACTTGCTATAGTGCTATAAGGTTGAGATTTGGAACACGCCCGAAATTTCTGGTCTGGTATAGGGCGGATAGCTTAATTGACATGTAATCGAAGGATTTGGGTTCGAGTCCCAGTTCGAAATATCCGAATTTTTTCTCAATTTATTTATCTATAAACTCCCATTGAGAAGGTTTCTTTCTCTCCCTACTTTTTCTCTCCTTAATCCTTTTCCTAATAAACTACGTAAAAAATCTACCACTATGCAAAAAATCATGTCGATTTCTTGCTCTATGAAAAACAAAAACATCTATCCCACGGGAACATTTTTCCGGGATAAATAGTAGCCTTATGTGCTATTCCAGACTATAATCTATGTCTGTGCCAAATTTCATCCAAATCCGTTCAGCCGTTCTGGCGTGATTGAGTAACAAACATCCAAACATTCGCATTTATAATATTAGTATAGATAGAGATATTCGTATCATGACAAAATTTGCACTAACTAATGCCGGGAAATGAATTTAGTCAAAATGACATATGTTAATTATGTAACGATATTTTATCGAACACAATAAAAAAATGTTTTATTAAGTACTTGTTAATTACTACAGTTTCAAACGGTTACAACTGCTTGTTTTTAATTGAGCATTAGCCGGCCATAGACACACACTTTTTCCCAGGGTTTTAACCGCCACACTTTTTCCCAGCGTTTTGCGCGTGGCGTTCCTCTTAACGACTTCGGCCACTAACACACAGTTAAAACTGCCGGTTTTACGCAAAAGTATGTGTTTATGGGCGACATCCAGCGTTTTAACCGACGGTTTTGCGTGCGTGGCGCGTGGAATTTGGGTTTTTATATTTTATTTCAACCTTCTCGCTGATGTTCCCTCTCTCTGAAATAGGTCTCTAAAGGCCGTCTGATACTATGTCAAATTTTATATAAAATCTTATTTAAAAAAATATGATACACTGAAAACTGAAACTTGTGATCTTGAGTAGGTTTAGAGTGATTGCCGAAACGTCATTTTTCCAACACCAATTATCTTGAAAAGATTCCATTTAGATCATATCTGTGGTTAATAAAGTAACTTTAAAATCAAAAGCTGAATCCAAAGATGTTATTACAACAAATTGGGTATGTTTTAAGAAAGTTGTCATCTGCTCACGGTATAACCTGTGTTATATGTTCAAGTTTCGAAATTATTATAATTGTACTAAACAAAGTTTAGATCCCCCAGAGCCTCATATGTAGGAAAATATTCTAATAGATGGGTTATTTACCTTGGGACATTCGCTACATTCCAAGTGGAATAAGAAACGAGGCTTCGTAAGCAGTGGAACGACTGTGAAATTCGTTAGGGTATAGAATCGTGAGAATCCATTTCGGATACAAGAATTTGGGAAAGTTTTAAGGAAATGTTATCTTCAGGTGTCGATTTGGACCATAGCCAAGAGGCAAGCGCAAGTTTTAGAGGTCGTTTGTGCATCATTTGTTGCTGCAAGAAGAAGACAAGAGTAGCTCGTCCAAGAACAACAAAGCTGAGTAAACAGAATGATAAAACTAAAACAAAATTAAAATTAAAAGAAAGACTGAAGATCGTACAGAGCCTCCGAAAGCCAGAAACTGTCTGAAAGGGTCTGACTGAATCTGAGTAAGTCTGATGAATAATGGAAAAGTTCCATATAGGCTAAAAGAGCTTAAATCAGGCTGAAAGAGCCTAAAATAGGCTGAAAGAAGTTGAAAACGCTGGAAGAGTCTGAAAGAGCCTGAAACTGTGTGAGTGAGTGTGAAGAAGTCTCAAAGAGTCTGACTGAATCTGGGTGAGTCTGAAACTGTCCGAGAAAGACGGCAGCCTGAAAGAGTCTGACTGAGCCTGAAAAAGAGTGAATTTAAAAGATTTTGAAAGAGTCCTAAAAATGCTACAAAAACAGCAAAAAACAGTCGTCTACCTAAACAGGTCTAACTAAATCTTCGCGAGTTTGAAAGAGCCTGAAAAAATCTGAAAGTCTCACTGAACCTGAATGAGTCTGAAAGGACCTGTAAGAGCCTGAAAGAGCCAGAAAATCTGGTCTGAAAGTGTATTTAAAGAATAACAACATGGTTGGAAAAGGCTGAATTAGTCTGAAAGAGCCTGCAAAAGCCTGAAATATTTCAAAGCATCCGACTGATATTGGACAGCGATAAAAAATTTGCATGGAGATAGAATTTGTTGGAGAAAACAGTATTTTGTTTAAAACCGCTTTCTACAAAAACGATAATTTAAAATTTCTGAAACAAATTTTGTTCTAATGACTTCAAGTGATTCATTCCATTGAATTCTTTTAACGTGCGTTCAAAAATTAAAATAGGCTGCGTAGGCTAGGTAAATAGGGTTTTATTATTTTTTTGAAATTTAGCGACCTCTTGTTTACTTTGCCCCTGCGTTGTCAACCGTTTTGGACCCGATACATACAAGTTATCTAACATGATATCTTACGTTGCACGCACTCCAGGGCAACACCCGCTCATCAGACCCGTCAGCTTTTAGTTTAGTATAAAATAATAGGTGGCCATAGACACACACTTTTTCCCAGAGTTTTAACCGCCACGCGCAATTTCTACTGTTAAAACTGTGTCTTAGTGGCCTCCAGCGCGCCACCCCACAGTTTTCTCTTGCGCGAGGCAAAATTTAGCCGGCCACAAACACACACTTTTTCCCAGGGTTTTAACCGCCACGCGCAATCTAGTAAAATAGCTGGCCATAGACACTTTTTCTCAGGGTTGGTTGAAACTAAAACAAAGTTTATAGTTTATATCATAAGACTATATTATTGAAATCAATTAAAGTTTACCTAATCGACAAAGTAGTCAGCAGAAATCTAATCAGCCTTTCTTTAATAAACAATTCTTTCTGATTGTCCATTTTAATATGTTTGTATACCATGTACCATGCCGACAAATATTCATTTCAGAGAAGACGATCACTTTAAAAGTCATTAGAGTGTAGAACATTTTAGACCGTGGACCTTGGGTTGGAGAAATTTGAGATTATCCGTTTCGAACACGATGGTATCTTTTTTCACGAATTCCATATTCAGGCGTCGATTGTGCAACTTTTTCGTTGACAGTTCGTTTCAATTGTCGTGATATGTCAATGTCAAAGGTCTACACTCTACAGTCTACACTATAAACAATAAAACAACAGCTAGAGTATATAACCTATTTCTATTGAGTATCCCCTTTTTGTACGCTCCTAACAACTAGGTAGCACTTTGCATAACTAACAATGTAATTAAATAAAAATATGAAATTAGAGGGACGTAAGCTTGTCAAGAAATTAATCGATTAATCAATTGACTACGTGCCTAGTCGAGATTAGCCTTACTTAACCGATTGCATTAATAATATACTGTTTATGCATTTCATAGCAAGTGTACAAAAAATAATTCAGAGTAGGCCATGAATAACTCTGGAATTCTTTTAAGTGTAGAAAGTGTTTGACCTTGAAACGGAGAAATTTGAAATTATGTTTTAGATTGACGACGTATAAGATTCATTCAATGTCTTCGGTCAAGCATCGGTATAGACAAAGCAATTTTTTTATTATGTCTATAAAAAATAAAACATAAGCTAGATTTCATGGCTTTCTGAAAAACCCTTTTTTGTCCGCTGTATACTTTTTATTAGACCGCTGCCTGATCGTGCATTTTGAATTGGAATTGAATTTGAATTAGATCCCAAAGTTATGGGGAAAGAGAGGGGCCTTGCCAACTCTCATGAATTGCGACCTTGACAACAACCTGTGCGAAGGCGGGGCTTAGAATCAGTGAAGTGAATTCTGGCAACATCGTACTCCAAGAAAACAATTGTTCAACGATCAACGGTTTGAGACAGACAAATCCAAATAAAGAGTGTGTAAAAAAATATTTAGGTAGACCGTGGAACATCTTCAACGTCGAATGATTGTAGCAAGTGCCATTTCCCTCTGGTTTAGACGACTGCGCAGGGGTGACTCATAATTCATGAGGTTTGGCACGGACTCTACCACGATATCAGATCCGTATTCTTCTTTTCTAGACAAATTTTTGAAATGCTATTCTGATACGTGCCTGATCATCACATTTTAAAATAATGAATCGTGTAAGTGCTAAAAATTTCACAGTTTTTAACAGTGTGGCGCAATCTGTTAGGAGTACTCTAGCTAATGGCCCAACAATTAAAAATGAATTAACAATAATACCTAAGTTAAAATTACGTATGTGTACTGCGTGCCAGTGTTCAAACAAAAATTTCACAATTTCTGTTCCAGATATGTTCAGCGACCGCCCCACAATAATGATATATCCAAGAGTCGACGACATCGCATCTTCTAACAACTCCAACTCGTGCAATTTCCATAAACACTTTGTTTACGATTGTGATTTACGGACTGTGTGTTAAAGTGAGCACCTGGTGCTTTCGGCGAAAAGACGTTTATTGGTTGGTGTCGTTTAGCGTCATAAACGCGAGTGGGGAGACCTAGAGCATTTAAATATCCTACAGCACTCGTCCTAGAATTGGTGACAGATCGCGACTACCGCAAGTCAGTGCTCCGGCGTTGTTCTTCGTTTTTATTATTGTTTTTCTTTTATTTCATCCGTGCTGCATTGTATGGGTAAGTGGCGTTTACGTTGTCTCCACCTTTCGCCGTTCTCTGCGGGCGGTGCCAAAGGTGATTTGCGCCGTTAAGTTTAACGACCTTGAAGCGTGTCGTCTGCCAACGATTATAACGATTTTCCCCATTCCATTTCTCTTACCTGGGGAGTAATGCTTTTCTGCGAACTGTCTGACTCATCTTTTCTGCGGGACGGATTATGACGAATATAGTCATGAGTCATGACACGTGCGCCTATTGACGTTCACGTGATCTGTTCTTTTTCATCAGTTTCTACTTTACTCTAACCATATGGAACGTTGAGTTGCGAAACGATGTTACTCAATTTACTACATATTTAAACGATAACATTTATATTGCTTTCAACTGCAGAGAACGGGCTATAACATATTTTTAAACAATGCTACTTATAGTTTTTTTAGTCGGTTTTTATCATTTATGGACGTGTTACGCAATCTTGCGTTCTTATTATTATGGTTCTCCATTTGACAGTTTAGCGTACATAGGACAATGTACATATTTTTATTTTATTTGTAGCTTATCTTTATACTTTAATTGTCACTGATAAGGCATTGTGTTGAGATTTTACTTATTTGCAAACCATTTTTTTTAGAAAAAGCTTACAATAAGGCACCACACGCACTGAATCGACTCGGATCGGTCGGATCGGCACGGCACGATCGGCATGTTTTGGTATACATGAAATTAAATGAAGACCCGCGCACTGGATCGGATCGGTCGGTTCAGACCGGTCGGATCGTCTCGGCATCGGCAGAGAATGATCGAAGAGGCAAAAACTGCCGAAAGGTCCGACGGCCTTCCGCATTTCGGTCCACATCTGCAATTGTAAAGTAATCTGCAAATGTAAATATGCATCCAAAAAATAGCCGTGCCGCCTCCACCACCATAAGGTTATCAACATAAACACTCTGTATTACGAAAAAACCACCACGATACAATTAAACTGTTATTAATTATCCGATTTTAATCATTCAACAACCACATAAGACATCTATAGGAGCATATTTTTTATTATATTTTTATATATTATATATTACGTAAATTGTTGTTAAAAACAAACTGTACTAAATGAGCTGCTGAAATCACCAAAGGTGTCGACTGCTGATTGTGCCGATTCAATGCGCGGTATACGCTGCTGTGCCGATCGTACCGTGCCGATCCGACCGGTCCGAGTCGATTCAGTGCGCGTGGTGCCTTAAACGGAGGTTCAGGAGTTCATAGAACCACATAAGGCACCACACGCACTGAATCGACTCGGATCGGCACGGTACGATCGGCACGGCAGCGTATACCGCGCATTGAATCGGCACAGTCGGCAGTCGGCACCTTCGGTGATTTCATCAGCTCATTTAGTACAGTTCGTTTTTAACAACAATTTATTTAATATATAATATATAAAAATATAATAAAAAATATGCTCTTTTAGATGTCTTATGTGGTTGTTGAATGATTAAAATCGGGTAATTAATAACAGTTTATATCGTGGTGGTTTTTTCGTAATACAGAGTGTTTATGTTGATCACCTTATGGTGGTGGAGGCGGCACGGCTATTTTTTGGATGCATATTTACATTTGCAGATTACTTTACAATTGCAGATGTGGACCGAAATGCGGAAAGCCGTCGGACCTTTCGGCAGTTTTTGCCTCTTGGATCTTTCTCTGCCGATGCCGAGACGATCCGACCGGTCTGAACCGACCGATCCGATCCAGTGCGTGGGCCCTCATTTAATTTCATGTATACCAAAACATGCCGATCGTGCCGTGCCGATCCGACCGATCCGAGTCGATTCAGTGCGCGTGGTGCCTAAAGCTAACTTTAGTTTTATTTTTGTAGTGTAATGCCCGTGTCACACTATCAAATTGTCGTCAAATTTCCATCAAACTAGTTGTAGCAAACTGGGTTGATGACGTCATTACTACCCTGTTTGCTGCGTTCGGCAAAAACCCTGTCACACTATAAAATTCAGCGCAAACTCGTTGGACGCAACAACGGTCAAACGTTTGACGAGAATAGGAGGGCGTCTATTTCCCTCAAACTATTGGAAGCGGTCGGTACTTTCATTGGCTGATAACTGGGCGCCAGTTCTAAACATTCTCTTGGTGACATTTAGCTCCTTGTAATTTTCACGTGAGGGTGATATGGGAATGAAAATTTGGAATGGCAGTGATTTGTCGACAATATTTGATTTATACAAATAGAAAGCAATATTGTACGACACGAAAAATGACACGTATTACAACAGATTTTAACGTCGCGATGCACTGCAGCGAATTGTTGAGGAAATGGGCAAAATTCGGCCCAGAATAACTAGAATTTCAAAGGTCGAACAGTTCACGAAAGAATGGCAAAAAATGAAGAACGTTGTTATCGGGTTTCGAAAAGCTGACAGCATAAAAGCCTACAAGATTTTATTAAAGACAGGAGAGGAGAATGTAACACATCGTGTTCCGTTTTTCTAATAATTTATTAAATGTTGCCTGATCCATTCGCATGTTATTTGTGAAGTCATACGGATCTTCGTCCGCGATTTGGTACTGAGGTACATGAGGGAAATCAATTTTTGCCCCCTTGTCTCTATCCATCACAGCATTCATTCGTTTTAATCCAAGATCGCGTCCTTTTTTTAGGCTTTGAGTTTTCTAGTTAATAAGATTCGTACTAATGACAATAACAGCACCTTCCCCTTTTGCGTGGGGGTCGAGTACTAATCAAATTTCTATAGATTCCAAACAAAAATGCACACAAAAACACGATCGTCCGCGGTCCCCTAAGCTAACCTGAAAGTTTGATCTAATCTGACGTTTGTTGGATGGAAATAGAAAATTTGACGAAAGTTGTTCCTGACGTCATCAACTCAGTTTGCTACAACTAGTTTGATGGCAATTTGACGAAAATTTGATAGTGTGACACGGGCATAAGCCGCGACAACTATGTAAAGGCGCGTATACACCTGAGCACGAACGGGAACGAGGCGAACCGAGGCTGAACGCTTGTCCCATTTAATTTTGTTTCAAATAAACAAAAAACGATTATGAGCGGAAGGAGGCGCAGTTGAAACGCAAATACCGTCCACATTTAATCGAGTTTTTCTTTTATGTAGCTGTTTAAGAATTTTTAAACATGAAACGAAGTGGCTGGGTCAACACACTTTTTATTACAACAACTATACAACGAACATTAATCACAACAACTCTCTTCACTTGACTTAAACTTAAAACCTCTCGTCACAACAATGTATTTACAAACTTAAATATAAGAAGCGGGCGGCACCCCACTCCAAAATAGGGGTGGTCCAAATGGCCGCCCGGGTGGAAGGGCTGTAGGTCTGAACATAGCTCCCCCCGTTAAGGAATTGCCTTAACATGTAATTATTTACTGATAAATGAAATCAAAAAAGGATAAGACCTCTGTATGACAAAAAATGACATGTGACTAACGAAACATAAATTAATGCTAAAAGAACTTGATCTTAACAACGCATGCAATAAAACACACATCGGTCAGAAAACTACTGGCACTAGTTCTCTGCTGGAAGCGCGCACAATTTTGCAGTAGCCCGCTTCATCACACCTCGCTGAGTTTTTACTGACACTACCCGCACTAAGCCGTCGGCACCTGGGTGTAGTTCCGTGATGCTTCCTAATTGCCAACGGAGAGGCGATGTGTTGTCCTCCTTGATGAGGACCAATGTACCTATGTCGGGATTCTCCTTGCGCTTGGTCCACTTGGTTCTCTGTTGGAGTTGGGTCCGATATTCCGCAGACCACCGTTTCCAGAAGTGTTGACGCATGACCTCTAAGTGCTGATATCTGGACAGCCGTGTGGTCTTGATGTCCAACATGTTTGGTTCAGCTGGTGCCTTCAACGCTTCGCCGATGATAAAATGACCTGGGGTTAGGGCCTGAAGGTCGGTTGGGTCGTTGGAGAAGGATGATAGAGGACGGGAATTCAAACATGCTTCAATCATCGTTAACAGAGTGTACAGTTCTTCAAAATTTAAGCATGCATTTTGCACCACCCGTTTTAAATGATATTTTGCCGATTTCACCGCGGCCTCATGTAACCCTCCAAAATGAGGAGCCCGTGGGGGCAAAAATCTCCATTCGATGTTGTCGTTTGCTAATGGACTAATAACATCTTTTTGAAATTCTTTTGACTTTAGCAAGTTTTGAAAATCTTTTAGTTCGCGGTTTGCGCCTACAAAGTTTTTTGCGTTATCTGACATGATCATAGCTACCTTACCCCGTCTAGCCATGAATCTCTTTAAGGCATTCAAGAATGAAGTAGCTGTGCAATCGCATACTAAATCTAAATAAACCGCGCGGGTTACGCAACATACAAAAATGACTACATAAGCCTTCATCTTTTTGTTTGTTCTGCCGTGACCGTTCTTAATAATCATAGGGCCAGCGTAATCAACCGCGCTGCAATTAAATGGCCTTGCTGGCCTGACTCGCATCTCAGGTAAATCTCCCATTAATTGCTCGTATGTAATGGGCTTCACCCGCCAACACCGGAGACAGTTGTGTATCACCCTACGAACCGCGTCTCTTCCTGAAAGCGGCCAATAGCGATTCCGCAAAGCTCCCAAAGTGGCCTGACAACCGGCATGCAGATTTGATATGTGGATTTGATTGATTATTAAGCTCGTGACGTGATGATTTTTTGGTAAAAGTAACTGGTGTTTTTGATCATGTGAAATCGGCGCATGCCGGAGCCTTCCCCCTACGCGCAATAAACCTTCTGAATCCATGAACGGATTTAATGATCTCAATTTACTCTCCGAAGAAAGTTCGTTTACTTTCTTTAGCTGATTTATGTCGTTATGAAATGCTTCCTGTTGTGTCAATTCGAGATATTCCGACATAAAGGCGGTGTAATCAGCTTTGAGTTTAGGATTTCTTGAAAATTTGTGTTCCATGGCCCTTAAACGTTTTATTGCCAATTGTTTGCTTGAGCCTAACGATGGAACTTCCTGCGTAAATGGCAATTTAACCATAAAACGACCGTCTGCCTGTCGCTGGTAGGTACTTTTAAACAGATCTTCGCAATCCACTTTTATTGCCGTGTTTTGTTTGCCCCGGTCAAAATCTTCAAATTCCCAAAATTTATTGACGTCGTATTCAATTTGAGTAAAGTGGCAAACAGATGCTGACAGTTTCGTCGAATTGGAGTTTCGTCCCCCAACGATCCATCCAAGCTTTGTTTTTTGCAATACTGGACCCTTGGGTTTGGTGTTTATTTGACCGACCGTTAGCAATGACCAAAACAACTCGCTACCAATTAGCATGTCTATTTCCGATGGATTATGAAATTGCGGATCTGCCAAAATCAGATTGCTTGGTATGGACAAACTGGAGACATTTATCGGTACTCTTGGCAATCGTTCTGTTATCTTTTTCGACACTAAGCACGATAATACTGCCGAAAATGAGTTGGTATTTGAATGAATTTTGATGTCGATTTGGTTTTTTGCTATGCTGAGTTTTTGATTAATTCCGGTTACCGGTAAATCAATTTGCTTGAATGGCATTTTCAATTTTTTAGCTATACATTCCGTGATGAAGTTAGCCTGTGAGCCCGAATCCAACAGCGCCCTTAATTGTACCGGTCGTCCATCGCGGTCAAAAACCTTTACTAACGCGGTGGACAAAATTACGTCCTGCATATCTGACGACGACACATGACTCGAAGTTGGAGACTGTTGGTTTCGAGTGCTTTCGTTTGCTTCGATATGTAATATAGAGTTGTGCCTTTTGTTGCACTTTCGACAATTGCTTGATGAGCACGTGTCCGCCCGATGACCCTCGCGAAGACAATTTAAACATAGTTTAAGCTTTCTTGACTCGTTTATGCGTTGTTGAATTGAAAGAGACAAAAAATCTCTACATCTGAACAGTTCATGCGTGGACTGTTTGCAAAAATGGCATTTGGTTGAATTTAATGCTGGTCTTGCCGTGATACCTTGTCGATGTTCGACTGCTTGGGTATTTGCTGTTTGCATGGCCTCTAGAGTTTGACACCGTTGTGTCAAAAATGTCTCCAGAAGCTTGAAGGTGGGAAGCTCGTTTGTTAACGACGACTCCCATGCCATCATCGTATTCGAATCCAATTTTGACGTTATCATATAAATTAACAAATCGTCCCAATGATCGGTTGGTCGTTTTAATGAATGTAACACCTTTATGTTTGCTACAAATCCTTGTAGTAAATGACGCAATGATTGGGGGTTCTTAGTTGTAGATGGTGAAATATTGAACATCGCGCGCACGTGGTGTTGCACGATAATCCGAATATTTTCGTACCGGTTGGTTGTTAATTCCCAGGCACTTGCGTAATTCTCATTTGAGATGGTCAGATGATCAATGTTTTGTCGAGCTTCACCCGACAAACTCGAAATTAAATAATGGAATTTTTGAATTCCCGACAGATGTGACGCGTTGTGAATTAAGTTACAATACGTCTCCTTGAATGGAACCCAGTCCGTAAATGAACCGGAAAATGATGGTAGTTGTATTTCAGGGAGTTTTACCTGAAACACCGCGGAATTGGGCTGATGATTCGCAACCAGATTTTTGGTGTCGGAAATGGCTTTAAAATATTCATTTTCGAAACTCAAAAGTTCCTCATCACTTGCTTGAGTTGGATCTAATTCCTGAATTTGTAAATGAATTTCTTCAAAATCTGACATGCATGAATTAAATGTTTCTAACCGACTCTTGATTTCGGTGATTTTATCGTGATTGTCCTCATTGTTAATGAAATGAGAGAACCGTGTTAGGCGTGCCTTGATGCTACCGCGCTTTGTCTTTAATGAACGAATCTCAGCCATGCTTGGACTGTGGTTATTTGACTAAATTTGGTGAAATTTAACGACAATTAATCACTCTGAGAACTCTGATTGCAACGTGTTTGACGGACTGCGGAAGAGAAAAAAAAAAGGAAAAAGCTGACCTTTGAAGATCGGTTTGCTGAAGCGTTCTCCTGATGCGAATGAACAATGTGGGCGAAGCTGCACTGCTTCTGCCTCGTGATGTGAAGACGACAAAATGCTATCTGCCGTTGCTGTTGTTGCCGCTGATGTTGCTGTTGCTGAAGCGTTCTCCTGATGCGGATGAACAATGTGGGCGAAGCTGCACTGCTCTTGCCTCGTGATGTGCATACGACGAATGGTATCTGTCGCTGCTGCTGTTTCTTCTGATGAAGACAACAATGTTGGACACTCGCGATGTTGCACGAATATCTCACTTTTCGAAAATGTAACAAATCCAATTTACGCGAAATTGAATCCGGCTCGAAGGACCAAAAAAATGTTTAAGAGTTTTTAAACATGAAACGAAGTGGCTGGGTCAACACACTTTTTATTACAACAACTATACAACGAACATTAATCACAACAACTCTCTTCACTTGACTTAAACTTAAAACCTCTCGTCACAACAATGTATTTTCAAACTTAAATATAAGAAGCGGGCGGCACCCCACTCCAAAATAGGGGTGGTCCAAATGGCCGCCCGGGTGGAAGGGCTGTAGGTCTGAACAGTAGCGATTCCGATCGAATTCCCCGTGCGTTGCAAAACCGAATTATGTTTGCCGCGCTTCGATGACACGTCCACATCAGTATGTTTCTTCGGCCTCGTTCCCGTGCGTGCACAGATGTATACACACCTTAAGGATATTTGACAAGAACTGTCAATCAAGCACAAGCGACTTCTAAACCACTGACCTGTATATAGAAATGGATGAGCAATCGTGTAAGTGAAAATTGAGGCAAATTGAATCTGCGTCGGAACCTAATGAGTTTGCGCACTAAAGTTTTACAAAAGCGGTTGCTTAAATTTAACAAGATGGCTGAAGCTGTATGAAACCGTATGGAACTATTAAAAAGAATTAAACCGTTAAAACCGAAGAAAATTGAAAACTGTCCACTTACACCCAGAAAAGGCCCTAATAAAACAGTAAAATCTAAAAATACGACCAAATACTCAGAACACACGGCGTTCAAAATTATAAATTCCTGTAAAATTCCATTCAACATAACAGATTCCTGAAAAAATTCTATAAAAGAGCCATGCGGCTGCTGCACACGTAACGGCATACACCTGCACTACTTCAAAATTGATCAAATGCGCATGTGTATCAGGTTCCGACTCCATTTTGGAGTGCACGGTAATGGTCACAAAAATTTCTGGCGCATCCCAATGTTGTGCTTATCTATCTTATATAGAGGTCAGTGTTCTAAATCGACGCCTGGACGTGGACTTTCTTACAAAAGACACTAAACGTATCTAAGAGCCGTGCTTTAGAACATCTGCACTATCAAAAGTTCATAATTCAAATAATTGCCCAGAATCGTGCATTTACTCTTACGGCTCTACGAAATTTGTCGAAGAAGAGCCGTTTGACACGGCACTAAATTTAGTACTGAAACTCTGAAACTGCGCGCGTAAATTTAGTTTAACATTTAGTACAAAATACAAAGTTGCTGTATCAGACGGAACGTAAAATTTAGGTTTAAAGTAAAGGCATGAGTCTAGGCAGTGATTTGAATTGTAAACTTTTGATAGCACAAGTTATATGTTCTTGCACCCCAATCTCCTAAATGTGCGCGCGCAGTTTTAGTACTGAATTCAGTACTGTGAATTCGTGACAAACGGCTTTTATGCATTGTATTCGAAACCTAATCTCGAATTTGTCCAACTGAAGGTCAATTATTTGCTACACTCTAATAAATTTAAAATTACCTTCATTGATTAGAGTTTAACTTTTGACATTTGAAGTTTCTACCATATTATTGTCACAAGTCTACATTGTAAAAAATTTAACAAATACTAGATTTAAAGGTTCTCAAGCACGGATGCTTCTTCTTTACTTCCCAGTCCACTTATAACCTAACGTGCAACCTCCAGTTCTTGAATCATCAACCTCTTCTAACCGAATTTTCAATTTCTGAGGCAATGATCAATGATCCTCTTTTGGCACCGAATCCCAACTTCAGCTCGGTTGTTTGCTTTTTATGGTCAAGTTTTTGGTCCACTGGCAGTTTGTACAAAGATTACGATTTACTCAACATAGCCAGCAGGCTTGCTGCTGCTATATTAAATTCTTCTGTCAGGCATCGGTTTAGAGAAAATTTTGATCGACAATTCCTGTCGAATGTGAGTCTACCACCCATCTGAATTACAATTGATGCATTTTGAAATACAATTGACTAATCTGATTTACAGTTTACCCTTTCTGAAATACAATTCACTAATCTGAATTGTGTATTTTCTGAATTACACTTGGAAAAGGCGTAGTTGTTGGATCACGAAACTATGTGAACAGCGTGGGCTATCGTTGGTTTAATATATATTATTTTTAAGGTAGTATTTTAACGTAGTGAGGATGACCTTTGACGGATTAGTACGGCAGAATTTATACCAGTTTCTGGGAGTTTCCAGTTCCGTACAATGCCTTTTTGTCTATAAGCTCGTGTGTCATGTCGCATGATTCGCTAACATAGACAACCAATGAGATTTCTTCATCGATAATCTATCGGACATTGACGGAACATTCTGGAAAGTTTGACAAATGACACACCAGATATATGGCTTTCCCGTCTCGACGTTTTGGTCGAACGATGTTTCCGGCTTTTCTCTTGTATCCCCTTTCGTTTCCAATGTCGTTCTCTACGCATCTGGAAGACACCATCATTTGATTAGGTCGCTTCGAAAGTATTTTTCAGTCTGCTTGTAACTTTGAGTACGCTCTTTATTTCGTTTACAATTTTAGAACCACACCAGCTTGAAACTATTGATTCGGAAGGCAATGCGCTTCTTACCATTTCTGGAAGTAGTCCATCACCTCCACCACGGGTCCCAAGACGTTAAGGACCATTCATTTAAGCATTGAATTGATGACTGATTTCTTCCTCATTGAAGGTCGTTTTCTTGATCTTGCATTAGCTCTCCACGTCATCTCCGCATCAACTCACTGACTAAGACTTTTTTAGGTCTTTTTTATGCCAAATGCTCTCGTGGTTTATCCATTAACATCATCTCAAAGTCGATACAAGACGCCACACCACCAAAAAGTAAATTTCTTTAACCAAGTTTTTTTTCTTTGTTTTTATTGTTGAAAACGTTGGAAGAAAACACCCGAAGTTTGATCTTCAACACCAATCTATTTTATGTCTTGATAGGCGAGCCCCTTAATTCTACCATCAATTTCCGGCGCTTTGGCTAGAGCTTCTTGGAAAGTTTTCAAGTGGGCAGTCTTGCTGCAACGATCCTCCAAAGAGAGTTTGAACCAAGTTTTGAATTTCTGAGGCATAGATCTTCATTTTTTGTGAACTGGGTTATGTAGCTACGCATCACCGAATCTCAACTTCAGCGCGACCTTTGCTTTTCATAACCAAGTCTTTGGTCCACTGTAAGATTCCACATAACACTTCATTTTGGTAAAATTGCACTTTATGTCATTCGCCGGTTGTCCCAAATTATATTTCGAATCGCCTTGAAACAATGCCCTAATGCCATTTCTAAAGGCGCGTGTTCATCTGAACACGAACGGGAACGAGGCGAACCGAGGTCAAACGCTGGTCCTATTTACTTCATATTTACTATCAAATAAACAAGAAACGATTATGAGCGACGGGATGCGCAGTTGAAACACAAATGCCGTCCACATTTAATCGAATTCTCTTTTTGTGTACAGATTCCGATCGAATTGTCCGTGCGTCGCACAACCGATTACACGTCCACATCAGTATGTTCGTTCGGCCTCGTCCCCGTTCATACTCAGATGAATACGCGCCTTTATAATGAACGTTTGTGAAACTGTCTCTAATATACGTAAAATTGAGAGTAAGTTTTCGCCCATCGGACATTTTTGCGACACCATAATTTGGGTGATTTAAACAAAACGCCGCTCCGCCTGTTTTTCGTCTATATAGTGGCAATCGCTACAGCAATTTTTGGAGTCGATATCGCCAGCTTGGGGAATTTGGGTGGATCAAGAAGCACACTTGATTTCGATTAACGACGAAGGTCCAGACATAATGAGAAGTGAACTGGAGAAAGCTATAAAACAGCTGAAAATGGGACGAGCTCCTGGACCGGATGGAATACACTTTTTCTCTCACTTTTCACTCAAATTTTAAAGCTAATCGAATATTCAAATACATACAGAGATTCAGACGAATATATTTAACAATATATAGGTACAAATCAAGTAGAATACCAGAAGACTGGTTGAAATCTATATTCATTACGCTTCTAAAGAAACCTAATGCAAAACTATGTATAGAACTTAGACTAATAAGCTTGATGAATCATATGTATATTGAAGATTCTCCTAAAAATTATTCAGAACCGTATTTATAATAAATGTGAAAATACATTGAGCGATACGCAATTTGGTTTCCAGAGCGGAATGGGAACTAGAGAAGCTGTGTTCTGCTTACAGGTGTTGGCACAAACAGAGTATATGTAGATACTCTGGCACAAATATGTAGAGGCCAAAAAAAAATCTGTTTATATGTTTTATAGATTACGAGAAAGAATTCGACCGAATCCGCCACAGTACACTGATAGAATGCTTATACAGAATTGGACTATATGGCAAAGATGTTAGACTTATCAAAAGGCAGACGTGAGAGTAGCTGACACAACCACTGATAACATACCCATAAAACGAGATGTGAGATAGGGCTCTAGCCCGTGTTATTCAATGTTAACTCGGAAGTCATATTTCAAGAGACACTAAATGAAATGGAAGAAGGAATTAAAGTCAATGGCGTAACGATCAACAACATCATATTTGCAGATGATACAGCAATAATAGCCGACAACGCAGAAGACCTTCCGCACCTCCTCAACAGAATGAATGAAAAAAGCGAACAAATAGGATTAACAATTATCACAGAAAAACAAAGCTGTTAATAATAAGTAAAAGTCAACATAACACATAAACATAAGAATAAATGACAAAAACATATATAGAAAGAGGGGACAAGTCCTATACGGGGTTGAAGAATGGACTGTCAACGCTACAACGATAAGCAAACTAAAAGCTTTTGAGATGTGGTTACACCGAAGAATATCATGGACATCACACACAACAAATGAAGAAGTGCTAAGAAGACTCCATAAACAACAACAATTAATAAAAACAATAAAACAAATAAAAACAGCATATCTAGGCCATATACTGCGTAATAATAAATATGTATAATGTTCCTCAACTAATCATGAAAGGGAAGATAAAAGGACGACGAGGTATAGGGAGAAGAAAAACATCATGGCTGAGAAATATGCGGCAATTGACTAGGATGAACGTCCAACAGCTCTTTACATCGGCTGAAACTAGAGAAGAATTTGCTATAGTAATCGCCAACCTCTGATAGAAACGGCACGGAAAGAAGAAGAAGTGTTGTCAAGAAAAATTTCCATAAAATTTCCTTTCAGATTCAGCATCTGAGCATCGTAAAGTAAAGAGTACCTCCAGCTAGTGTGAATTGGTGGAGGACATAAAGAATGAGCTCTATTTTCCCACGATCTTTCTTCATGTGATTATTTCTAATTGAGTGTGATATTCTTCCCAGGGGTGAACCTTTGAGAACTTGATTTTCTATCAGAAAACATTTAATCTCTTCTGTGAGGCGTTATTGTTTTAGACACATTTTCATCGCCAATTTCTGTCAAATGTCATGGTCTACATTGTAAATAATAAAACAAAATCTAGATCCCATGACCTGCTGACAATCCCTTTTCTTGGACGCTCTACACTTTTGTCGGGTACTGTTGAGAAATTGTTTGCAAAACATTTAAAATCGCTTCATGGTCGTTTTGATAGACTTGAAATTTAGCATTGTGTTAAATTTGATTTGGTTACAGAGCGCGAGAAACAACCACATAACAATACCATATCACTGAGTCCGGCTGTCTACGATGCAGCTGTACCAGCAGCCCCCAAGGGGGTGTCCAACCACGGCGTGGTTCTACTCCCTGTCGGGGAGACGAGTGCCGAACGCCTGTACGTGCCCACGGTGGGCCGTTGGGGCTGCGAATGGCCGAGTTGACTCGAACATGGTGGAAGCTGGGGTCAAAATTGCCCCCTCCTAGAGGGGCCAGTGTCGGCTCCCGTCGAGGGGGCTCACTATGACATCTTCACCAACAACAATGCCGACTTGTACGAACTCATCGGACGAACGCAAATCCAGGGTCCTTGGCCCATCAACCATCCCCTGCCGCTTCCCATGTGGAGCCACGCCGCCAAAATTCACTACCAACTGAACTCGCTGACGGAGTACGAACAACTGGCCGGGAATATCGAGATGCACGTGCAGAGACTCCTGGAAGACCACAACTACAACACCGTCGGCAATTTCGTCCAGCTATATCAAAATTTTAAAAAGAGTGGATGTTGCAGTCTTGCGGACTTCTTCCAAAGGTACGTACTGTAGAAACTCATTGGTTCCAAGGACATTACTTTGTGCAGTGTGATTACGGATTACTTTGTGTGCAGTTACTCACCTCAAATCACGTCGGCTCATCATACCTGCGTTGGTCTCGCCTTCGAGCTGTGGAGTCGCCTCCATCAGCTGGACTTGAGATTTCCCGAACTCTCCACACACTTGTTTCTGGTATCGTGCGAGGAAAACATCGAAGCATTGGGCGAATACACGGCATTGAGCAAACGGCTCGAGCACGCGGCCTACGACTTGGAAAAGGAACACGTTCTTCTTTGCCTCAAATTTCAAATCAACGAACGCCAAGGACTGCTGCTTTGCGATCCTGGGTATCACGTTAGTCGAGTGGTTACAGTCATGCAAGACAGTGCCTACCCTAATACGGGGTGGTTCATTCAGTCAGACGATAGTAACATCCGCAGGGAGTACAACTACCATTTCTGTCCTATGAACGACAAATTCGTTGAATGGCACACAAAGACTACTCGAAACGGAATCCAGGAGATAAATACCGGTCTGATTTACGTCGCGTATTCCTATATGACGGCCGTTGATGTTACGGAAAGAAGAAACCTCGTTTACAATTTCAGGAATATGTTGTCAAGAGATCAGAAGGGTCGGTTGATTGCGGGGATTTACTTCAAAGTCAAAGAAAACCACGACGAGTTCACTGTATTTTATCAGGATATGGGAAAACAACGCACCAAAATGAAGTTCTCTTCTTTTGTACAACCAGACAATGTAAGATATCCCCCACATTTTGGTAGTGTTTAGTAACTCTTATTTGTAGATCAGTCAGAAGACGTTCAACATCATAACCATCTGTAACGAACAAATGAATCTTCCAGATGGTTCGCTTTTAAACATTCTGAAACAAGTCGGCGAGTTGATGCAGGATAAATCATACTTGCCACAACTTTTGGAAATCAACGAGAGCATAAACGTCATGTCGGCAAACAACTAGCGTATAGCAAATACAGAGTTTGGGCTTAGTTCAAATTTATTCTTACTTTTTTCTGCGAGTGTCGTCTTTATTTTTCTTTTATTGATTTGTTGGGTTTAGTTCGTGTTGTTAATTAATACTTGCTATGTTTTACGTAACTATACACTTTTGGATCATTGTAGTTAAGGGACGAGTGCTTATATTGTTTATCACTGTACACTGCTATTGCTAGTAGAATAGAGTGGAATCTTGAATATTTCGTTTTATTTCAAATTTTCAACATTTTAAATCAACCTGTCTATGAAGCAACAAAATGTAAAGTTTGTAGAGGCTCAGGCGGTAATGGAATTGAGTTTTTGTTTTATTTTTACAGTGACCATAAATCATGATATTTGACAGGAATTAACAATTAAAAGGTACAAACGACCTCTAAAATATTTTCGTCTCTTATCTATGATTTACACCAACGTCTGGAGATGGACTTTGTAAAAACACTAACCAACCCAAAGTAAAAATGTAGTACACTCTTAATGAATTTATAAGTATTCCCATGGCCTACGCTGCACATTCTTTATTTAAGCCCATTCGAGTCATTTCTTTTTCCTTTTCGAGATTTTTTTAAGGATATACAATAAACGCCATACCATTTGGAAAGCAGTGGCGGCTCGTGGGTTCAGAATCACAGCGGACACAAAACAAAAAAGTGGCAAAGAAAACTTACCAACACGTTTTATTTGCACATGAAGTCCATTCTTCTATTTTTCTTGCTTCAAAATAACTCAATCACCCTGTTGTCAAAGTCTGGAATTAATAATAATTAATGATATTAAGTACATTTTTATAACTTCCATAATATTGCAGATGCAATTTGAAAACCAAAACAAATTAAAAATTAAAATCTATAAAAAATATTTATCTAGCATCAGTGGGTGCATGCCCCTGTGCCCTTCAGCGCCGGCCGCTACTATTAAAAAGAATGTAAACTATAGACAGCTTATTGAGTCTATAACTTTCCAACATTTTGATGGACAAAGTGATCAAGAAGGTAAGTCTCATAAGTCTCAAATATGTATGGAAAAAAATATCGCTTTAAAACTCCATTTCGCAAACTTCAAAAAAAATACACGCATAACGAATAGCGAAAACTAGTGAAGATTTAAGACGATGGCGACCAAACTTTGCACCCAAGGCAACTTTGCGTGAGATGTTTCGCATCCGCATTTCTTCGTTACCATGGCAACGGACTTTATTGGTGCAGTGCTGAACCCAGTTGACGCCTAGGTCTCTGCGGAATGCGTTTGGGTTTATTTCACATTTCGCATGATAATATTTCAGATTTTGAAGACTAGTACAACTAGTATCACAATTAAAAATCGAAAAGTAATGGCATATGAATGAATAAATATACATTAAATTTACAACTATGTTGAAAAACTATTGAGGTTTCAATACATTTTTGGTGAAGAGGCACTTCACCTACTTCACCTGATCTTACAGTTCACGCCAAAGCGAGTCCACTAGCAATCTTGAACAGCACCGCCACAAGCGCACTGAAAATGATCTTTGAAAAGGTCATTAAGTCGAATAGCGGTTCCACTATCAATAAACTTCCAATAAATTCCCTACGACAGATAAGAAAGTGAAAACAACAGAAGAACTTTCATTGTATGAGGTGCTCAAAAGTAAAGTTGAATGGAATTAATCATCAGCAGGATAACCAATAATAGAGTGATAATAATCGTTAAGCATAAATCCCCATCAGGACGCAGTAGCTAAGGAAGAATGAGAAATTGGTGTGAAAACTGTGAAACCTAACCTAAGATATAAAAGGTTTTACAGCCCATATTGGAAGAAAGAAGAAAGAGAAGAAGAGACCTTTACTTATCTCTGGCGAAGCGAGAAATGCGAGATAAATTTACGTAACTCAAAAATGTACATAACGTAAGATCAAGAATTCTGCTTTAGATTTACTTTTATTTCAATCTACCCGTGAAGACCTTTATTATCTTCATCAGATGTCTCGTTTGGATTTATTGGATTGTTAAAAAAGACATTAAATGTGTCATGTCCCAAATCATTTGTTAACAAAGAATTTAGTTTCTCCTACTCACTATACTCTAATCACTATGCTTCTATGATCTATTTTTATTTTTCAACAATATGATTTATTTACTAGTTTAACGCACAACACATCAAACACCAAAATGTAATTATCACAAAAGCAAGTGGGTTTAAGTGTAAACTATTTAGCCCAAGAAGTCTGAACCTAGAAATAAAGAAAATGTCTTATTTTGAAAATGTAAAATGTTATAATTTAAAAAGTTTGGAATTTGATGCTACGATTTGTGAGTACTGTTCCGACTAGCTAGCTTGCTTGGAGCGTACATAAAAACAGATTCTCAGCAGGCTATTGACTAGCTTTCGTTATATTTTTTACAGTGTAAGCTTGTGCATTTCTAATGAAGAAATGAGTAGCTGTTTGCTTCAATAATACAGAAAGTGTTTGAAAGGAAAAATCAGTGAACTTATTGAAGATGTTATGGAGTATGCTCGTTTAGCTGGATGAAACAAATTGTGTCAACTTCATGTTTTGACGTAAAATTTGAAAGAAATAAAATGTATAATTATTGACTAATGTGCTGGTACTCCAACGAATTATTGTGCAAAGTCAAAGCTGAGTTAATTAGTGATTGGTAGTAATTGGTGATTGGTTGCTACAATTGTAGTCACTTCGGAAAAAGAGATTCACAAATCAGGGCAGTGACTGAACCCGTACTACGCCATTTTGATGCCGTGTTTTACTGGTTGCATACAAATAAACTAAAATAAAATATTACTAATCGGAGAAATAATGAGTAAAGAGCACGGAGACTCAGAAAACCATGAAATCTAGATTTTATATTATTTGTTACGGTGCAGTCTTTTAACACTAACAAATTATGTCATTTGACAGAATTAGACACTAAGGTAATTAGTTGAAACATCCAAGCCTCGCGCGTGTTTGACCACTGGCGGCTGGTCAAGTGAAGTGCCTCTTCACCAAAAATGCATGAAAGGATAAAAATATTTTATAACATAAATTTAATATATTCATATAGGTATATCGCATTACATTTTAGATTACTAATTGTGGTTTTAGTTGTATGTACTAGTCTTTAAAAATTTAAATACTATCATGTCTCAGACGGACGCCGCCGATTCGATTAGAATACACAGATGAAGAGCTTAGTGTCAAATGTGTTCAGCTCTGCACCAACAAAGTCCGTTGCCATGGTAACGAAGAAGTGGAGATGAGAAACATGCCGTGCAAAGTTGCCTTGGGTGCAGAGTTTTGTCGCCGTCGTCTTAAATCTTCACTAGTTTTTGCTATTCGTTTTGCGTGTATTTTTTTACAAGTTTGCAAAGTTAAGTTTTAAAGCAATAATTTTTGTGACTATATACATACTAGCCTTTGTCCGCGACTTCGTTCGCGTGGAAATTTTGATGTGTATGTTTGTAAACTGACGGCCTGATCATTATGAAAAACCGTATCATTACGGTCCTGTGAGAAACAGTCTGATATATGATATAAATAAGGGAACTTGTAGCTCATTGATTGACGTATTTATTTATTCCAATACCGTTCTGTATATTCAGCGTGCTGTATTCGCCTCATTTCTGACTGCTCTGGCGTTTCAGTTGATCTAGAAGCAGTCTGTCGCTCCGCTTGCTCAATTCTTCTAAGCTCTACTTGAGGAGTCGTCTCTCGACAAGTAGCTAGAAAGCTACTTTCATAGCCCGAGCTTTATTACTACTCTGCGAAAGATTAGATTTGCATTTTCCGGGCATTTAAAAAACCTCCAAATAATAACAAATCACACAAATTATAACTAACCTAAGAATAATTTATGACAGCTTGCGACCATCACCGCCATATAGTGATGGCTTGAAATACTACCGATACGATCCCTTGCTCTATGAAAAACAAAAACATCTATCCCATGAGTACATTTTTTCGGAATAAATAGTTGCCTATATGCTATTCCAGACTATAATCTATCTCTGTGCCAAATTTCATCCAGATCCGTTCAGTCGTTCTGGCGTGATTGAGTAACAAACATCCAAACATTCACATTAATAATATTAGTACAGATGAGGTTATTTCCGTAATATAAGGGTGTTTAATAGGCTGTGAATGTAAAACAATTGATATCACTGTGAACGTCAACGTATAAGTTGTAATAAATGTAAAAAATAGATTTATGCGTAAGCATATTCTTTTAATATTATTGAGTTTGGAATTTTTGGTATTGTCGTTTTATATTTTATTGTTTTTTTATTTACAGTTCTGTTGTAAATTTATGCCTAAAACAGCATAAAAATAACCAATTTGCATAACTTCTCCAAGTCTGGAAAGACAGATTCAGCTCGTATTGATGCACGGGGAAACGTGGCATAATATCCCAAGACATTGATTTGGTTATCTTCACTTCCAGGAACAACTTTAACTCTTTCTCTGGTGAGATGTATTATTCCTGAACGGATAAACTGATTCCGAAGACGGGAACATTTTTGTTTATTCATTAGGGCTAGGTGCGAATATTTTAAATTAAATTCACGCTACGTCCTTTGAACGATTTTATAACACCTCCCGTGAAATCTAAAATCATTACATTTGGGTAATTATCCATTGCACTCAATTATTAAAACAGATTTACAAAATAAATGCAATTTTTACAGTGATATCAACGTTCACAGCCTAAAAAACACCTTCATGATTACGGAATTATACTCATTTTCTAAATATATAAATCACATACAGAGTGAGTCATTAGTGCGGGATCGGTCCATAACTCCTGAACCATGTAAGATAAAAAAAAATTTCAATTTCAATTTGTACACCGTTTGTCATGCTGCACAACCTAAAAATATTTTCACGTGTACAAAGTGTTCCAAAACTCTACAAAACTTTGTTTTTTCAAATGGAACTACCTATATTTTATTTCTCTATGAGAACACCTTTTCACGTTGCCATTTAAAAAAAAGAAATATTGACGTTTTGTTTTGGGCATTATCATTAAATCATTTCAAGTACTTAGAATGTGATATACATAGTTATTGTTGAGGCCAGCCGACAATTCTGCAGTCTTTTGGCTATCGACTGCAAAATACAGTATGTACCTTTTCCCAATGGTTATTGCGAAATAAATTTTTGAATAGACCACCCAAAATGCAAGATTTTGTAAAAAAGTGGGCATATCTCCAGAACTTTGACAGTTAGATATGTATATCACCACCTGTGTAAGATAGGTACTCACAATGAAAGAGGGCATTCGAAAATTAAATAAAAACTATAATGTTCCATTTAAAATAACAAAGATGGCGTCCACTTCCGGTATATTGAAAATAATTTACTTCGATTCGAAATGGTCAATTTCGGTTGTGTTCCAAATTTCAAGTTTCTAGCACTGTAAAAGGTTAAAAATTTTCTAATGACCGTCTTAAAAAAACAACCTGTATACAGTACATACCTAGTAAAATACAAAGAAAGTTTCAACGGTCTCCTTAGAATTATTTTTTGTTTTGTAGGCTACACATAGCCTTCCTGTTGCTTTTTTGTACGCACTAAACAAAATGAAGTATCCATGGTATCCTAAGAATTCTTTTTTTTACGCTAGATTCCATAGCGTTTCGGCCGCTTTCTTGTATGATTACATAAAACGAAAGAAAAATTCCATGGTCTTCTGAGATTTGTTTATTTTGCGTGTACCTTAACTTCCAGAGCACCAGCTTTTTTGTTGCACTAAATAATGGTCTCCTTATTTTTTGTATTCTAGCATTAAATAATAAGCACTAAATAAAACAAAAGCCAGATTCCAGATCCTTCTAAGATTTGTTTTTTCCGAACGCGAGTTCAGTAATTTTCTAGATGAATCCGGAAGAGGTGATCGAGGCCACGAGTTGGAGTTGCGTCCACCTATAATAGTCGACTTATCGTCTAGAGACGTGCGTGCGTACCGGAAGAATTTGAAGCTTGGAGTCTTCGACATGTATATTATAGTTTGGTGCGACCGAGAGTGCAATGCACGTGCTGCCATTACCGCCGCCTCCGCGTCCCGTTCCCCGCCTTCCTCCGCGGACGCGCTCCGGCACGTCGCCTATTTTGACGGGAAGGTCGGTCACGTGACGCGGCGAGTGTCTGCGGGGTCCGGGGGACTCGGCGGGGCCCGGCTAGACTTTCCACACAGAGAAGCATTGCGTTGCGAGTTCGTCTGCGTCATGGCCGCGGTGGTTGCGAAAGCCTTCGGCGTCCAGGTGGTGTTTCGCGTTTAGCTGGGGCGCTCGGTGTGGGGTTGTGGAGGCGTTGCTAGTGTCCTGGTGACGCTTTTCGATGGAGTTTTCGAGGTAAGCCAGTGCGGAATCACGACCCACGTCGGCGGTGCGCATGAGCGTGGCAACAGTCTGCAAAACAGGCGAGACGATTACTGCCGGTCACAGTCTCAGACAAGTTTAGGTGAACGTCTGCGTCGGAAAGGCCGGGAAGGACACAACGTGGTGTAGGTTGTTGCGTAATGGTGGCGGTGCACCAGGTGGAGTGAGAGATGTCCTGAAGTCGGCCGAGATGGAAGTGACGCCGCATCTAAAGAACGTACTCAAGAACTACCAGCACAGTGCCACCAAGAGCCTGCAGGGTCCAGGGTTGTCACTGACGAAACATGAGCCGCCTTCGCCGGAAGTCAAAGAGGAGGAGTTCGTGCCGGCGCCGTTCCCGGTGCAGCAGCTGCCCATCCTCACCACTCCTGACACCTCGTGCAGCGAACGCACGGAGACGGTGCTGGAAGGCGAGACGATTTCGTGCTTCGTGGTCGGTGGCGAGAAGCGGCTATGTCTGCCCCAGGTCCTCAATTCGGTCTTGCGCGACTTTTCCCTTCCCCAGATCAACCACGAGTGCGACCAGTTGCAGATCTACTGCTCGAGGTGCACCCCCGAGCAGTTGAACGTGCTGAAGAACGGGGGCATCCTTCCGAGCGGCGCCGCCAGCTCGGGGTTGATCACCAAGACGGACGCGGAGAGGTTGTGCAGTGCGTTGCTGCATGGCCTGGAAGTGGCGACTCTCAGGCCGCGGAAGAGTTCGGTGTCCTTCACGGTGTTCCACAAGTGTTTCGGGAAATGCACGGGGCTGTGTTTTCCCGAATTGTACACATCCAAGAACGCCAAGTGCATCGAGTGTTCGGAATGCAGGGGCGGTTTCTCACCCCAACAGTTTGTTTGTCACGTGCATAAACACTTTTCGGAGAACAGGACAGTGCATTGGGGGTTCGATTCGAGTAATTGGAGGGCGTATTTGCGGGTGGCCAAGGATCAGTCCGATCACGAGCAGTATATTAAATATATTGACGAACTCAAGGAGCAGTACGATGGAACGATTCCCTTCCCGAACGTATACGCGGGAATTAAACGAAAACAGGTGAGTTTTATCGTTCACAGCATTTGCTTTAATTTGTACCTTCTCTTTTAAACTTTAATCTTGATTAGATAATAATCCTGAACGCATTCTCTTTGAATTTGGATTTTGTTGGGAGGACAAATACAAAGTGTTGCAGTAGAATGTGACAATTGCCATCAGAAAAGATACTGTCCTTTTTTACAGCTCTGATCGTGAAAATGGTTTGTCTTTTTCAGTAAAAGTTCTATAGGTTCTCGTCCTAATAAATGGGTGTCTATAGTGATGCCGGGGACTGTGTTTTCCTTGTGATCTTTCATCTTTGTACTCCAGATTTGTTCTTTAATTTCATTAATCCTCGGCTTTGATTTTTATCTTACATGGAAAGGTTAAATTGTATTTGTACGAAATGATATAACAGGTTAAAAGGAATAACAAAAAATGAAATTCAAGTCCTTGCGTGAAATTTATGTAATTTATTATAAAATCTAAATATGCAAGATGCACAACTGTTGTTCCAGCAGTAATTGTATAGAACGCGTAGAAAAAGGAACTTGCTGTAGAACATGGAATATACCGGTTGTTTTATTTATTATAGTGTAGACTGTTGAAACTGTCAAATCATGAAATTTCACCGAAACTGACAGTTGAAATATTGCTCAAAGACATCTAAACCGACACCTGAAGAAATTGTTGAAGAAGACATTTAATGTATATTATTATGTCTAAATTTGTCTTTCTCAAGGTCAAACCTTTTCTACACTTTAACGAATTCCAAAGTATGTATTACTATTGTCTTCTTCTAAATGCTTTATCATTTTTTCATAAGTTTTTAAATCCCTACTGCATGGTTCACAATTTTTAGTAATTGTTTAAAAATTCTCGAAGTTATTTAATATTTCAGGTTATCTGTTTTTGTCCAAAAGTCTCTAAGGCTGATGTTTATTATGATTTAACTAAAAGGCACAGATTGCCACTTTAGTACTTATTTTTTTTCAATTGCAGTTTTTCTGTTGGAAAACCAGTTCTTCATTGTTTTTCTTTAAAAAGATATCAACTTTTGTTCAGTTATACAGGGTGAGTCATTAGTGCGGGATCGGTCCATAACTTCTAAACTATGTAAGATAGAAAAAAATTTTAAAGACAATTTATACACCGTTTGCCAGGCTGCAGAACATAAAAATATTTTAACATATACACGGTGTTCCAAAACTCACGCATGCTAGACAACTTTGTTTTTTCAAATAGAACTACCTATATTTTATTTTACTGTTAGAACAAATTTTGACATAGATTTATGGCGATATAAGATATTTTACATTTTGGACCACTATTATCAAATTACAATTTTTTTTTCACATTTTTTGTCATTTACAGAGATTCACTTAAAAATTTACTGAGTGGTTGTTTTAGCAGCTAGACGGCTGAGGACTGGTACGAATACGAAGAAAGGATTGCTCTTTACGCCTGATATGCAAAATATCATTTTTACTATACAGGGCCTGCAATAATTCGTGTCAAATTATACTATATTTAAATAAGCTTAACTTTAGTTTTTTAAATGGCACCCCCTATATTTTTGTATGCCATCGAATGCGCCTGGAGTCTAGCTTCGTTTTTTATTAAGGTTATTCTATAGCTAAAATTCATAATTCACGAGATATTTGATATTTTTGGCTGTGATACAGATTGGGCCAGGATACGGTAGGTAGAGTGCCATGGAAATCATTTTAACTCACATTTCAGCACTGCACAGTTGTGTCATCATTGATTTGACATTTGATTATCGATTCCATTATCTACAATAAATTCTATTTTACAAGAACATATCGATATGATTTATTGTCTGGGAGAAAGCGAAAGAAATCTTTAGCTTAAGGCAATTTACGCTCAACGTTTAAATAAATTAACAAATAAACACATAAACAAATAAATATAAAAATTCAATAAAGTAAGCTAAACTAAATAATATGTTCAATGTGGCGGCCACCTTTCTGAGCACATATATTCACGCGGTAGGTGAATGATCTTCCAATATTTCGTAACATTTGCTGACAAACAGTTCAAAAGGCATTTTAGATTCTTATTTGCATGTTCTCTTTGGTTGTTTTGCCTTATTCCGGGCAATAAATCATATCGATTTGTTCTTGTAAAATAGAATTAATTGTGGATAATGGAATGGATAATTAAATGACAAGTCGGTGATGATACAACTGTGCGGTGTTGAAATGTGAGTTATAATGATTTCCATGATTTCCATGGCACACTTCTTATTCTTATTCCGGCTCAATCTGTATCACAGCCAAACATATCAAATATCTCGTAAATTATAAATTTTAGCTATAGAACAACCTTAATAAAAAACGTAGCCAGAGTCCAGACGCATTCGATCGCATACAAAAATATAGGGGGTGCCATTTAAAAAACTAAAGTTATGCTTATTTAAAAATAGTATAATTATTTCAGACCCTGTATAGTAAAAATGATATTTTGCGTATCGGGCTTAAAGAGCAATCCTTTCTTCATACTTTTACCAACTTTCAGCTTTCTAGCTGCTAAAACGGCCGGTAAATTTTGAGTAAACCTTTGCAAATGCCAAAAAATGTAAAAAAAAATTGTAATTTGATAACGGTGACCTAAAATGTAAAATATCTTATACCGCCATAAATCTATGATAAAATGGGTTCTAACAGTAAAATAAAATATAAGTAGTTGTATTTGAAAAAACAAAGTTGTGTAGCATGCGCGAGTTTTGGAACTTCCTGTATACGTATGTGCAGCTTGACAAATGGTATACAAATTGTATTTAAAATTTTTTTGTAGCTTACATGGTTTAGGAGTTATGGACCGATCCCTCACTAATGACTCACCCTGTATAAATATACTGGCCATTCATACGAACTGAAGAGTAAATTACCGTTTACAACTTAAGCAGAACTAGAGCTAGAATCAATCACTGCCTTGGTAAATGGACCTCTCAGTAGGTACACCTCCAACAAAATTTAACAAAAACTATAAATGTGGACCATAAAAAAGGGATTCTTAGGAGGCCATGGGATTTAGATTTTGTTTTACTTTTTGCACTTTACAAACATTTTCTGGCCTACTCTGAATCCTCATATTTTTGTACCCTTTGCAAACGAATGGGTGATGATTATCGCTAAAATGGTTTTTCAAACGCTTACAAGTTTATTTAAACTTTTTCGGCTTATTTTGGAATTCAGTTTTGAAAAATTGGTCGATCAGACAAATTTTGTTTTTTATTATAGCGACCGTTTGCACCTGCCTTCATAAAATAAGGCTGCGTAAGTCATGGAAGCACTTGAGCTTGAGCTTGGGGTGACGCTAAATTCTTTGTTGACAATCGTTTCGGATGCTACACATTTTTTTTTAAATCAATTTTAAATTTGGTCCATTTTTGATTGAAATTTTGGAATTGAATTTCTGTCTAATGTCAAAATTCCACACACTCTAAAAAACTGAAGTTAGATTTCATGACCTCCTGAGCCTCATTTTTTTTGTACACTTTATACGTAAAGATTGTTTACTTGTTTATGACCATATCGTTCGGAATGGATGGGGGCTTTTTTGACTGCTTCGGATTCCACTTGGACGAGACAAGTGCCATATTCAGCAAATTTTTGTTTGACAATTCTTTTAAAATGTTAATAGAAAGATTTGTATGTACACATTTTTAGTCCTAGCGGTGGCGACTCGTGACCATTTTGTTAGGGGAGGCAAGCAGTTTTTTAAACTGCATATTAATGGCCTTGAATTTGGTCTTTTGATGTTCTTTTGATTAATTTTTCTAACAAGCTTTTTCTAAGGGCCGGTTTTTCAATCGTTGGTTTACCTCTAGTTAGTAGGTTTCTATGGAAATTTTTGCAATTGAACCAATCAAAATGCTGCATTTTTAGTTTAACTAGAGGTTTAACTCGATTGAAAAACAGGCCCTAAGTTGAAATTGCTGCAATACACATTTATTTTTCTTGCCCGATGGTCTTGCCCAATTATTTTTTTATAAAAATATCCATCTTGACTTCTCAAATGTTTTGAAAAATTCAATTCATGCATTCTTTAAATGAATGAGCGTAACAATGAATAAATAGAGTATGAGAACTGATTAATTTAATTTTATGTTACCAACCAGTAAAATAATACCCTAATGGCAGTAATAACTTTGTGCTATTACTTCATTTTCTAATTTAAATTTTCCAAACATTCAGTTGCATTAGTACTTCGAAAAACTCCTCTAAAATGCGTCCCTAATTCATAAAACACCATGATGTCATATGTCTTAAAATAACAGAAAGTGATTAATGACAGTTAATATATGTATATGTATATCGTCTCATCAATTTTGCATGTACAAAATTTGAACTACGTACAAATTTATGTTTTTAGTTAAGATGGGAGGGCCCGCAGTTCATTTTGAATTGTTATGGAAGTTCCCGAAAGGGTATCATTTCATGTAGTCATCAATAACACTAATTCTTTAATGTTTCCTCTGTTCAACTATTCTCAATTGTCATCGTATCGGCGAAACAGTAATTTCTGTTAATTTTATACTACTGCAGAAATATAAATAAAAGTATACATAAACCTTTTTATGTTCTTATAATTTTTGTAACCGAGTTATAAAATCTTTGTTAAATTTCCACTTGACGTGCTGAATCAATTAAATGTATTATAATTTGTTTGTTTAAACATACAATTTACCTGTATGCTTTTTGTATTGTCTCGACTTTTTGTATTGCGCTCAAGTGATTCAAATTTTTATCAGAGCAAAATTCTGTCTTTGATTAAATAACTTCTGTACTATTCAAAAATATAACACGTGGCCAACAAAACAATTGTTCCAATTTCCTGGCATAAGAAATAAGAAAGTCTCTAGGTGGTTTATCCTAATTAATCAAAAAACCTTCAATTTTGGACGGGGAACTAGATTATTTAATTTAATTAGTTTGAAATAATAATTGTTAAGATCTGAAGCTGAAAAATAGTGCTCCAAACACATCAAATTTTTTGTAAAATTTTTACAAATAGAAAGGTGAATAAATTCGTCACTTGATGCACTGTCTCCTCTGCCTCCCCTTATCAACCGCCACTGAGTCTCAGTATCCATAATTTGAACGCTTTATAAAATCTTGAATTAGGTAATGATTTTCACTGCGTGGTCAACTGGACTCGAATGTCCTTGTGCGCACGTTTTTAAAAACACTAGGATATGACATTCTTAATACGCATCGAAAATATTTAAATCATCTCCCGATGCTGCAACTTGGTAGATTCCTTGACGATTTTTACATCTTCCACAAGACTAATCGCGCGCGGTGCATGCGGTAGTAAAGAGTTGAAAGAAGATATTGTGTAAATACGACAGGCGCCATGTTTGCCCACAGCTGCAGACATCATCATGGCGGGGGTTTGATGTTGCAGCAGCATATAGTTGTAAATATTTCTTGCAGATCTTTAACCTTCATCGATGTGCTTTTTATGGGTCAACCGAATTACGGACACGGCAGGTTCGGCTGTTACTTTTACACCGTTTCTATACGGTTGCGTTTCAAGGACTCTCCGCGTGTTAACGCAACTTGCGAATTTGAAGTGGTTTAAATGGTTCCGAAATAATTCATTAACATATAGAGTTTAGCAAAGATAATAAGCCATGTATAATTTAAAAATTTGCATTTAAAATTTGTTTCGAAGGAGAACAAAACGTTGCTTTCAACGACGTGTCTAGAACGTTCGAAAAAGGAACGGCACCGCTATTACCGTCAAGAAGTGAAACGTACGAATATTGAAGCATTCTGTGTCTGGATTTTATCAATTCGGTGTATTGATATTTATAACGTATTACGAGTTGTGGCGAATTTTGTTCATTGATTAGATAGGTACCATTATTCTATGAATTGGCCGTTTTATAACAAAACTACAGTTCTGGATAATAACTGTTTCCAGCCGGGTCTAATTGACATTATTTAAGCAAAATAAATTTGGCTGAACCGGATTGAAGTTGTTTCAGTCTTACTCAAACTTACCTTGGTAAGTTACATTTGTGAAGACTTGCCAGAGTAGGCCATGGAATCACTTTGGAAATGATTAGAGCGTAGCAAAAATTTGTCCTTGAGCTGGTGAATTTCAAAACTCATCGTGTTCGAAACCGTTTCGGACACGATGCATAAGATACATTTAGTGTCTTTTTAACCAATTCCATCTCCAGGCGTTGGTGCAGATGTTTGGAAACCTTTCTTATTGACAATTCCTGTCAAAAGTCATGATAGGTCAATATCGACTGAGCTTCTCATTTTTGTACGCTCTTTACATACGAGTATCAATAAGAGACGTAAAGCCTCGCATAAAAAAATAAGACCATTTCGGTTTAGTATCACTCCCGCTTAAACGGGAGATGGACACGAGGTTACTGTTCCTTAAATTATGTAGTCGCCAAGCTTCATCCACGTATACAGAATTCGAGTATGAAATGGGAGTATTGGACTAATGTAATACTACTTTTTGTGGACATAGACGCTGTCCAGAAATTTGGTTGTGTACCTTCTACAACTTGATTTGGGTATTTTATATTCACTGAAAACATTTCATTTCCGTACTTCCAACACATGTACTTATTATTTTTGATAGTTTCTGGAGTGAGTTGAAAAATTCTGAGCCGGAACTCGTTAATACAATATTGATGAGGTTGCATAACTCTTTTTTTCTGAAGCAGCATATTTCAACCACGTTCTAGGAATCACTCAGTGTGCAGTTCAGTCTTTATTTATTTTTCACTATTTTTTCAAAACTCACGCTAAACTGGAGGGAGGAATTAGTGAAGAATCCGAATTATTGGATGATCTTTACAATTCGGAATGGATATTGCAGGAACTTCCTCTTCGTAGTGGCTTTTTTTTTGGTCTTCAGTCGCATACTCTTCAGACTTTCAGAATCTCAATCCGACTCTGACTTAGGGTATACATAATGAAAACACGTGATACTTGATATTGTCGTCCGGGGTATGGGAAATCCGGATTACGAGAGCGGCATTGTATTTTAAATCACCCAGTTTACCCAAATGACAATTGATTTTTGTCTTCGCGCGGGACCTAGTTGTAACAACCAATGCCAATCGTCGTAATTCTTTAATTGGGTTTAATTCAATTAAAGCTTGAACCTGAGTCCAATTTTAAACTGATGCACGTCGAAATTCTTGTAGCAACGTACTATTTTTGCGATTATGAATTGTTATTTTTTATTTACATCGCAGAGTCGTCTTCCAAATAAATGACTTTTGCCTGACAAATGACATAGATGTAGAAATGCTGGGTTCTGTGATACATGGACTGACTTTCAATAAAGTTTCTAATTATACCTTTTTTTAATAATACGGCGATAGTTTAACGAATGGTGAATTTTACATATTTTACTATCCAGGACTCTGTGTTTGTTGAGAAGACAAAGTTGGCTTTATACATATAATGACTTTCTGTGCCACTACTGTACCTAGCAAAGGAAATACAACGGGATAATCCAATTGGATTCTAACGAGAAGAGCAATGACTTTAAGATGAGAGCAATTTTGCCAGTTATATTTTTTATAGTATAAATGTACTTACTTACTTATAGCAATAGTTGCTTCATATTTTGGTAGTTGTCTTCGTGTCTTCAGAATAATCAATTGGCATAGAAGGTAGAAGGTTGTCATTACGGAAAAGGATTGTTGTTAGACTAGCGTTTGAGGAGTCGGACTTATTGTATCAGTACAGTACATCAGTACATGTGCGTGTAACCCAAGTACCTACTCTTCGAAGCCAAGAAGGAAGGGTACTTTGGTCATATGTATTGTGTCTATAGAGTAGCTAATTGGAATATAAATCTCCATATGGAGAATGATTATTCTTAGGGTTTATGTTCAAAGTCCTAGCACTGAAGTAGTAAGCTTATTGGGCTCATGAGACGGAATTTTTTTAGACTTGCTTTTGAGGAGTCAATAGACTCCACTCCTTGGGAACGATATGTATATTAAGGGTGTATAATAGTCTATCTAAGTTAAATAGCTACAACCCTTGAAAATATGAATTAACTAATAAGAAGTGCCTGCGATAATATTATGGAAGAATACGATTTTAGCATACCAACATCCTTCATTGTGAACACTTATTACGTTAGTTTTTTATGAATGGATTAATTATATTGATCTTTGTTTTTCAAAGATGGATTTCGAAAAAAAATGTTCAACTGAAATATTGCAGTAACTTAACTTATGGCAAAATGTCATTGACAAAAGTTTACGCAGATTTAGATGCTGCTATTAAAAACATAGATTGCAATTTGAAATTAATCTTGAAATGACTTTGAAATCGTTATGCAAATCAAAAATTGCGCCTATACTCTTGCTCTCTTTAAATGAAACACGATTTATTTGAAACATTTTCTTTCACCACGGTTTATTTTCGAGATATTTTACTGTGTCGATTGAAGCCGCATAATGAACTAAATGACCAATTTCATAAACGGAAATATAATTTTAGGCGAGCTCGAAATATAGTAATTTTTACAACTTCTCAAAGAAGATTCCATTGTGTTCATTTTGATAATCATTCTTGATGAGGATGAAGTGTCTGAATATAAGATGATTTTATCTTCAGAATTGATTTTTTTTTGTTCAGTGGTTTCTTTTTCTACATTTTCTGTGTTCTATTTTTGCTTTCAATACACATACTACCGACAACATAGGGGGAGATTAATCTGTGTTATGTGGCATTGAAGATGATGATGAAGTCTGAAATATGTATGTCATCACATCATCAGAACTGATTTATCTTTATTTTAAAATGCCTTTATTTTCGCATTTTCTGTGGTCTTCTTTTTCTTCCTATTTTGATTCTTCTTTTGATTTCAATATACAGGCTGAGTCATTAGTGAGGGATCGGTCCATAACTTCTAAATCATGTAAGATACAAAAAAATTTTAAAGACAATTTGTACACCGTTTGTCAGGCTGCACAACATAAAATATTTTCACGTATACAGGCTGTTCCAAAACTCATAATTACTACACAACTTTGTTTTTTCAAATAGAACTACCAGTATTTTATTTCTCCATTAGAACCCCTTTTCACATAGATTTATGATGATATAAGACATTTTACATTCTGGATCACCGTTATCAAATTATCAATTTTTTTTCACATTTTTTGTCATTTACAGAGGTTCACTTAAAAATTTACTGAGAGGTTGTTTTAACAGCTAGAAGGCTGAAGTTTGATACAAATATGAAGAAAGGATTGCTCTTCACGCCCGATGTGCAAAATATCATTTTTACTATACAGGCTCTGCATAAATTTGTGTCAAATTATACTATTTTTAAATAAGCTTAACTTAATTTTTTTAAATGGATCTCCCTATATTTTTGTATGTCATCGGATTCGCCTGGAGTCTGGCTACGTTTTTTATTAAGGTTGTTCTATAGCGAAAATTCATCATTTACGAGATATTTGATATTTTTTAATGTGATACAGATTGAGCCAGGATAAGGTAGATAGTGTGCCATGGAAATCATAGAAATCATAGAACTCACATTTCAATACTGCACTGTTGTGTCATCACCGACTTGTTGTTTGATTATCCATTCCATTATCCACAATTAATTCGATTTTACAAGAACAAATCGATATGATTTATTGTCTGGAAGAAGGCGAAATGAATCCTTTGCTTGCGGCAAGAATTTACGCTCAACGTTAAATAAATCAACAAATAAACTATTAAAGAAATAAATATAAAAATTCAATAAAGTAAGCTAAACTAAATAATATATTCAATGTTGCGGCCACCTCTCTGTGCACACTTTCACACGGTAGGTGAATAATCTTCCAATATTTCGTAAAATTTGCTGGCAAACGCTTCTAAATGCATTTTAGATTCTTATTTTCATGTTCTCTTTGGTTGTTTCGCTTAATTTCAGACAATAAATCAAATCGATTTGTTCTTGTAAAATAGAATTTATTGTGGATAATGGAATGGATAATCAAATGACAAGTCGGTGACGACACAACTGTGCAGTGTTGAAATGTGAGTTAAAATGATTAACATGGTTTTCATGGCACACTATCTACTTTATCTTGGCTCAATCTGTATCACAGCCAAAAATATCAAATATCTCGTAAATTATAAATTTTAGCTATAGAACAAGCTTAATAAAAAACGTAGCCAGACTACAGACGCATTCGATGGAATACAAAAATATAGGGGGTGTCATTTAAAAAACGAAAGTTAAGCTTATTAGAAAATAGTATAATGCGACACGAATTATTGCAGATCCTGTATAGTAAAAATTATATTTTGCTTGCCTGGCGTAAAGAGCAATCTTTTCTTCATACTTATACCAACTTTCAGCCTTCTAGCTGCTAAAACGACCTCTCAGTAAATTTTTACTGAGGAAATGACAAAAAATGTAAAAAAAAAATTATAATTTGATAACGGTGATCCAAAATGTAAAATATCTTATATCACCATAAATCTATGTAAAAGGGGGTTCTTATGGAAAAATAAAATATAGGTAGTTCTATTTGAAAAATCAAAGTTGTATAGCATGCGGTAGTTTTGGAACCCTCTGTATACATTAAAATATTTTTAGGTTGTACAGCCTGAGAAACGGTGTACAAATTGTATTTAAAAAATTTTCCTATCTTACATGGTTAAGGAGTTATGGACCGATCCCCCACTAATGACTCACCCTGTATATACCGTTTTTCGAAGTGTTCAATTTTGTAACCAAAGTAAATTTTGAGTTACTTCAAATGTAGCAAATATGATCTGTATGATTTACAAAAGAACGGGACATGTTACAAAGCACTTTTTGATCGGCTTGAAAGAAAACAGTTTGCAACACTAGTTTTCATTTTTTGTCTTATCTATTCTGTTGTTCCTTTATGCAGTTGTAATCTCAGATTGAGTAAAAGTTGTGCACGGAACTTTTACTTCTCTTCATACTACTAGTTCATCTCACTAATACAGTTTTAATTTCGGAAGCCGTCGTCGAAATATCGCCTCATCGATTTGACAAATTGACGAGATCAACAAGTAATGGCCGCAACCGTATAAATAATGTGGCGCCTGCACGTTATTTATTGGCGGAATTTATTCGGAGATAATTCGGCTGTCCTTGTCTGGCCCACTCCACACTTTCCACATTCCGACAGAGATGCCTGAAGATAATTTTTTTTCGATATAGTCAGACGGACCGGATTATTTTTATCTCGCGGCTGACGAATTTTAAACCGGGCCAAGATGTCGTGACGTACAGCGCGGATAAAAGACGATCGACACATTGAGTGTACAACACACACTATTCCGAGAATTTGGGGAATAGCTTAAGAACATTCCATAAAATAAAATTATTTAAAGAAATCAGTGACTGGTCGGTGGGCTATGTCACATTGCTGCCAACAATTTGCAGTTCTCATTTTTTTGCATAATTCTCCCGTCTTTATTATTTCGTTGGCGTACAGTTTCGCATATTGGAGGTGCGTGCAAAGTTCGAAAAGTCCGATCTGTCTATGGAGTGCAAGGTCCATGATGTGTCTGCTTATAAGTCCAAATGACAAAACTCGTATGGGATTATAATTGGGACGACTGCGTCCCCATTAGCCTGTGCAATGTGGGTCAACGTTTACGAAATGGGTTTTGAAATAAAATCCTTCAAAGAACAGCTTCTATGTATAACTATGAGTAGAAAAACTTTCCGAAGAATGGCAAAGTTCTCCCAGAAATGCCAACATGGCGAACAGGGGCTTGGCTTGGAGCCATCCTGTTATACCCAGTGTTCTGATAAATTTGTATCATCCAACAGATTTGAAAGAATCACAATTTGTTGAACCGAACATTAACTATACAAATGAAAGTGGTGACAAAGTTTGGATTATTACAAGAAGTGGTTTTTAAGGTTGTAACGGAAAGTGAAGGAATGTCAAATTTCCGCAAAAAATCCGGCACCTCGTTGCTTCTCTTCATTTTCCGTCAGACATAGACATGACTGATTACTCTAATTGTTATTGTCGGCAGGCACCAAACCGTCTCAAAAACAGCTGATTGCGTCAATACTTTTGGCTATTGTCCTGCTTTAAATTTGTCAAGGTTAGGTGTTGTGCAATTCGTTTAATCCCCATTAAATGTACTAAGAAACAGTGCTCGAAAGTTCATCACGAGCAAAAGGTGGTATACTCAAATTATATACAATATTTTATAAAACCGTCCCCGCCAGTTCGTACAAGGCTTAGTTTTGAAATTTTGGCAGTAACGCTTTTTTAAGAAAATACGTTAATAGAAAGAAGAGGTAACATTCCTGGCGCATTTCGTCGGTCCAAGCCTCGTTGCCAGCAGGTTTGGCAACGGAGGTTCAAGGCCATCGTCTAAGATATCACGCGTCCTTTGCTGCTCTCATCACGACCACGCAATTGGCTCCGATTTCCAATCAACATAATCACACTATCAGAAACGATGTCAAAGAGAACAACAAGAGCTACGCCCCAAGACATCACTAACAATAACTGTACACGAGCAATGAGCTTCCGTCACCGTTTTAAAATGGCAAAAAAAATCGAAGAGGAGTCCGAGACGTCTCGGACTGGTTGCCGCCAACCACACAAAGAAGCTTATTTATAAATATGAAGGGACAAGTAACACATGTTGCGTTTGGCGGATAATCTGAAAACAAAAACGTGGTAGTCCGAGAATACCTATGAAACACAATTTCTATTAATAAAGGGACGAGTATCGGATGCGATTTTCTAATCGTTGCTTTAACGCAAGCCGAAGGAACCTGTGAAGAGATGTTGATCGGCGTGAGGTGTTTAGGGTCAACGAACGCGGATCTCAAGTTCGTTCGTCTACAAGAAGTCTGCGTGTTACAGCTTGCCGACAACAACTTACCCTCCCCGTCGGGGGGAGAGAAGTAAGAGTCCCGGTGTGAATGGCCTCTTCGAGCTGAGATTGTCATTTCGCTCGAGATGATCGATGGACGGAGTCTTTTACTTCTTGCATGGTTAACGAGCATATTGTGAATTAATATTTCTAATTTGAGACAATATTTTAGGTTTCTGTTTGGTTTAGCAGCGGTTTAAAGACTATCTTCGCGCTTCCTTATGTATGAATTTAAGAGGCGACAGATGATGCTTTTTGGTTATGGAAAGTCGTAAACGTAAATATAGAAGGGGGTCGGGATGATGCACACCAGACGCTCAATAATCGTCCTGTTCACTTTATTGAAAACGAACGTGTCATATTTGAAAGGATTGACAACAGAAAACTTGTTCGTCCTTCTCTAGCTCAAGGTCAAAAATTTGCTTCTCTCAGTCCTCTAATCATTTTGAAAGTGATTCTTGGCATACACAGCCTCCTTTTATTTTTGAACGCACGATGTAAAAAGGAAAGAATGGACGGGAAAGAAGAAAATTATTCCACCGCTGTTAAATATACAAAAAAGCGAAGAACTCTGTAGGAAGTGGAGGAAATGTTTAGGTAATAAAACTAAGAAAATATACGGAACACATACAAAACAGCAAGCACAAGAGAAGTAGAAGTTGAATCTAATCTCAGACTTGGTCAGAGAGTCGAAAAAGAAACAAAAACAAATGAAAAGGAAGATCCAACTACATGCAGAAGAACAAATCATTAACAAGAAAGCAAACGAAAGATAAATTATGGGTGTATTTTTTTATTTGGCGTCATAGTTGGCGGTGACTTTGAATTTCCGTGAACGGGCCATAATTTTTAAAACCATTTCCTAAAGAGCTAAATTGACGCAAATGCCTTGAAGTCGATGGACACATTTTAATTATTTGTTATAAACCTTATTTCCTCATTAAAGTTAATTTTTTCGTTTGCAACTGCTCTAATCGTTTTAACGTGTTGAACTGTCGAATTAAATTAAAAGTAAGGTTCAGATGTCAAATTAATAATAATTGTCACTTCGATTCGATGGTACGTTCACACTTCACAGTTAAACATTCATGGCCAAATTCGAAGCCAAATTTCAAAAAGCATCTGTTATATGTTTAATCCAGTAGCAGACATAGTCAGAGAGATGAAAAGGGAATATAAAGAAATTAAAAGAAAGAGTCAACTAAAAGAAGAAGAACATAATACAGTATGCTATGATGGAATAAGGAATAGTAAGGAATAGTATCCTATGAAGAAATAGAGAAAATAACAGATTCTAAAGTATGTTATAAAAATAATGCTGAGAGCCTAAATAAGGAGAGAAAAGGACTATATAAAAATAATGAAAATATAAAATTTCAAGGCAAAAAAAGCCTAGAGCGATAAAAGATGGTTCGGTAATTTTGAAAGGAAGTGGAGGATGATTGATTTGATGGAGAATGTAAGAAGGCATTAAATGGGTGAGAATAAAAAAAAACTACAAATACTATCGAAATAGTAGGCTGAAGCAAATATGTCGAAGAAAAAAAATGAGATGCAGAGAGATGAAATTGCGAAAGATTGAAGAGTACTGTACCAATAATAAACAAACAAAACAAGAGAATAAGGGCCCAATGGGACAGTACAGGAGGGGGGAAATTGGTAGGAGATGTAAATCCGAACATACTAAGGTTTTTTTTCAGACAAATTACAAAAACAACAATTATGAGAATACGAGGAGTTGCTCGAAATCTCAATCTTAGTCAATGCGGAAATAACAAAATCAATGATGAGCCACAAAGACAGTATAGTTACTGAGTTTTTAAAGGAAGCAGGGCAAGAGATGCAATTTCGGATATCCGACTTATTGAAGAGGATTCGGAGAGAAGAAGAAATACCAGAAGAATGTGTTATAATTTACTGAGAGATTGAATCGTTAGTTATGACAGATAAAGTAGTAGCTCAGTAATAGGAAGGAAGCCAGAAGTACCGAAGTGCCATAAAGTTCAAGATACACATAAAGGCAAGAAGACGAAATGAATTGGAAGGATGTTTATTTGCTTAGAAAGAGTGGCAAAAAAGAATGGAGTAGTGATAAATGAAAATAAGACGACGTACTTGAAAATTAAGGCAAAACATCAGCATAAGAACACTTCAAGATAAGAATAGGTTATAGTGGGGGAAATTGGAGTAGACAACAAATTTGGAATGTATTTTGGAGTAGTATTAACAGATAGTCAAGAGAAGGATGACAAGACCCGTACTCGAGAATACATAGAGATGAAATATGTGAGGGCAATGCTCAATAGGATGTGGAAGTGCCTAGGAGGATGACAATAGGGTGCAATTAAGAAGCCTGGCAAAATTGATTTAAGTCTAAAAAATCTGTGCAGGAAAGCTAAATTCATGTTAGATAACAAGACTATGACAGTGGTTTTACACAAACAGATCGTCTTAGATGGGAAAGGATAATCTGGACAGGTGTAAAGATGCGGGAATTAACTTAGCACATAGCATGGATGGAGGCCAGCAAAACGACAAGAAAGTACCCTGACGGCTGAGGAATGGGGAAAAAAGGAGACTAAAAAATGGCAGCTGTGAATCTGAGAGTGCTTGGAGTTACAGACGGAAGAAAAAGTAGGAGATCGAAAGAAATTATCAGAATGAGTCTGCGAGGACGTATTATGTGGAGCTGTTTTATATTGTGCGTTCAGAAATTAAAGCGAGATTGAGTAGGCCCATCGTATTGAAATTGATTAGAGTTGAAAATATTTGACCTTGAGTAAATCTAAATCTATATTCCATGACCTTCTGCGCCTTAAGTATTTTTTTGCACGCTTTTTATTTCCAGAATTCTTTAAATTCATTTTGATGTTTTCTAATCCCTTTCACGTCTGCCTCCAGGAGCGCTTTCAAATGACTTCATTACTTTCCGCATTGTAGGGTTGGTCGAGGTATTTTAATATATTTTTTTCATTCTTTTCCTCTCTCATCTTCTTTTATGTGTTATTAATACCCCCTGACATGTAATACTTCACACTCTGACCTAGCAATCGAATCGACGGCGACGTCTACGGCATCACTATTGATCGCCGACTCCCCGGTCAGGCCGGAGACGCCACCGACGGTCGTCGCGACGCTCCCACACTCGCCGCCCACGTACACGAACTCTGCGCGTGTGATTATGATTTACCGGAGGCGGTTCGTTCGGATCTCTCGTTGCCGGTTTTATCATCCTCCGCAGCGTTGCTACCATCAATGGGGATTATGGGTGTTAACGTATAAACTTGACCTTCTGACTTTCGTAAGTGCGAAATGATGAAATGTAATTTGAATTTTTGGCGCCTTGCATAAAATAATGTCAAAACAAAGTTTAAATATATTCTATGGTTTCCGAAATTGTTCGCGACGCTGGGTCAATGACCAACGGTTTAAAAAAGCTGACTCCGCTTAAATCTGGATCTAATAAGCGCACTATTTTCTTCTACAATAATAGTGCAAGATGTAAGGAGGCTAGATAGAAGTAAGTGCAGAGTCGCGAACAACACCCATGACGTCTGCAGACCAGAAGTCATTGAAGATGTGTCAGGCGAGCTCTTTGTGGCGAAGTCGTTGAATTAAACGATTCTGCAGTGCTTGCAAATCACGCGGAGAACAGTAGCGCATTATGCCCAACATCATTGATAAAAGTGACAACGTAGCTTGTAAATCTCCAGCCAGATTGATTCATTGAAGATGCGTTCCATAAAATTCAGACTAATGCAGTACGTCTTTCCTTTTGAAACGGACCGATGCATCTAAACAACATCGATCAGTGCGTCTGCCGTCGTAATTCATTTGCTTCAACGAGCGACGTCCGTTTATGGCTCTCGCTGAAACAAATCGCTCCATATAAATGCAAGTCTTCGATGGCGTATAGTATAAATGTCGCGCCTACTGGATTTAATTAAAATCCAAACGACATCATCGTTGTCGCAACACCATCACTGGACTCGTTAAAACACCAATCGGGACACTTCAAAGACATTTTTGCCGATCGGCCAAGTCATCGCTATTCAACACCACATGCTGCGAGCTACGACGCTGCTGCACTGACTGGCCAAATGAATATTAAAAAAAAACGTGACCGCGACAACACAAGAAATTTTCTGCAGAGCGGCACAGTCAAGCGGTCTGTAAAGTACACAATATTATAAGGTACATGAAGAGATTTGCAGTTGAACCTGTAAATACAAAAGAGAGTGGCGCGTGTGATCCAAAACGGTGATGAAAGAAGAACTAGAGAAAAATCGAGCTGATTAGAAAAGTTTTAAGAATTGAGGGGTAAACAGATTATTTTGCAAAAACAAGTGTGCTGGGAAGTATTTGAGCAAAAATGAAAAGATCATATAAATAACTATATGGACACAATTATGAGTATAAAGTGGGAATAGTTCTCGTAAGATCAAATCCGATCATAAACTGACAATTTGGAGAAAACGTAATCTTTTCTCTTCTTTCTTTTCTTTTTCAATCGGTTTGTTGTTTTCTATTCGGATCAGGCTCTCATTCCTTCATTATTTCCTTGTCCCAGTCTTGGTCTCCTTCGTTTTCCCCTCAAATTCCACTTCAAAACTTGTTCGGGCAGGCGTCCTTCTATCTTTTTCTGCACGTGACCATGCCAGTCGTTTTGTTCTTATACCATCTACTATTGTTTGAGTCACCTACATCCATTTCTTATATGCTCGTTGGTGAATCTGGCTCTTCTGACCCTTCTGATCCACCATATCCAAGAGTCGGTGACTAGCACTGATGTTTTTTTTTGGTGGACAATGTAATGATGCTTTTGACGATGGTATTATAAATTAGAGTTTTGTGTTTATATATTTGGGTTCCCTTGTATGATTTTAGGTTTTTAATGACTTTATCCTCCCTTGTTTCTTGTGTGATCTTTATTCTTGAGGTGAAAGTGCACGAATAAAAGTATGTAGTGCGATTCCACACGAGGAGATTTTATTCTCGCTCGATACAAAACAAAATAAAAAATACATATAAACAGACCAACAAAAGCAACAAACGAAATCTCGATCTTATCGACGCGAAGACCAGTCCGAGAATGCACAATTTTTGCTCCCCAATTCGCACCCAGGTACTTTTTGACCCATTGGTTTTCCCACCAAAATCGTTGGCCGGGCTTTCTAACATCCTGGCATAAAAATCAAATGTGACGTTTCGATGTCGCCACATTCACACAAACATGTGGAATCTGTGCAGTGTTTGATAATCTGTCCCTCCTTCAAGTCTGTAAATTATCTAATACAAACAATATCGAATTCTAAGATCTTTGTTGAATGGTTCCACTGCTTCCCAGGCACAATGAGCTATTCTGTTGCTTCAGCGTCTACACAGTCATCATTGAATCGATTCGTTGCATTAAAAAAGACGATCTTTGCCGTGGAGGGTAATCTACTTACCAGCAAGGGCAATCTGTGTCCCAATGAGAGCGATGTTTGTACACACTTTTATAGTTTGTACAATTGTTTGCCACTAGCGCAATATTTCTGTCATCGAAAGCCATCTATTTGCCAGAAAGGGCAATCTTTGTGCCATTGAGGTCAATCTGTTTGCCCGCAAGGACAATCTTTGTTCCATCAAGGATGATCTATTTGTCAGCAAGGAGAATATTGTCTTAATTAATTAATAATCTTATGTTTATATCTGTGGACCTTTAAAATATTCATCTGTTCTCTTCTAACGTTATCCTTATTTCATATGGGAATGTTCATGTGTTCCATATTCCCTGCAGTAACTTCAACCACCTTGAAAAGACCTCATGGTCTGCTTTGTCGCACTCCTCGTTTTGCTGTTGCACCTTCCTAGGCGTTAACTATTCCGCTGCTTCCGTACCTTCACGGCCATCCTGAGTCTTGCTCTGGTTCAGTCTGAGGGGTAAACTGCAGTGCCAATTGAAAGGGCGGCATTAGAAATAAATGGTCATATTGGGATGTCAGTGGTGGCAATCTCGATGGCTCTTTGGTGCCACCGAGCACAATATATTTGCCAACTAGCCGCGGTCAGTCTTTATTCCATCGAAGGCGATCTCTTTGCAGCAACGTCTACTCTTGTGTCATCGAAAGCCATATACTTGCCATCAAAGGCAATCTTTGTGCCTTCGAGCATGATGTATTTTGCAGCAAAAGAGCAATACTACCCTTGAAGGCTGTTTTATTTGTCAGCAAGGGCAATCTTTGTGTCATCGAGAGCGATCTATTTGTCAACAAGAATATTGGACCTAAAAAGGTTTCATGTCTTCTATTCCAATAACCCCTCAAATGGACGTGTTGATCGTATCGTCCTTAGACTGTCAATAATATTGGGCAATATTTTGTACTGTGCAGTATTATTGACTGTCTGTGGATGATATTGAAACATACAATATATTGAGCATATCAAAAACGGTTTGATTTTCATTGCGTAATCTGTTTGAAGTTGAAGTCCGTGGTTAATATTGCACAATAATTTTCCTTTTGTCTCCATTGTCGTAAAGTAAACTTGGCATGTTCGCTGATCACGAGTCAACACAGGACTAACGATTGCGCAATTTAATCCGCTGTCTAGGGCAAGTTTCATGTTTTTTGTTCAATATTATTGCGCAATAATATTAACAGTGTAGGGGCCGGTTTATAGCGATCGCTGGAAAGACACTTTTAAGCAGTTTTTTCTGGGCTGCGTTTTTACGAATCTTGATATCTAACATGGCTTCCTCAAGCGGTTTAAGCTATGGAGAAGGTTTTGACCTTGGCTGTACAGCATATCCTAGAAATACTGGGCAAGTTGGGTGCGGATATGCCAAAATTATTGAGGAGATGATGAAAATGACGAAGTTACAAATTCTCTACTCTACTAAAATGCGCAAAGAAAGGCCTAGACCGAACATTTGGAGTTGTTTCCTAAATTAACATCCTTCCAATGAAAGAAACATAAAGTTTAAGAGAGAACTTCATAAGTGCTTAGCACCCTATAAAGAAACTTATAAAGATTCTTAGCTTCAGCAAGCAACTAGAAGCAGATTTTTGATGTATGTACATTAATCAAGTTCATGCTCAAGTAAGTTCAGAGGATGAGGATATCTTAACAAGAAGAAAACGTTATTCGTGCTTGGTACACGAAAATCATCGTCCAAATTGATATGATTGGTGTCACCTATAAATTGTTGTTTTTGTTGGTGCTTTATCACCAAAAGCTGCAACGTGCCAGTAAGAAGACACTGGACGTGTTGCAGACTTATCGACATGTCCAAATATTGTTGGCGCAAATTTCGATGAAAACGCGTAATAATCACATTGCTCTCACGCCCGAATGTCGTGGATGTGATAGTAGTGGCAACGATGGGATGTAGTTGTTGATAGACAAAACATTCTTGTATTTATCAATTTGGCTGTATTTTGCAAGGAGTCGACGAAAGTGTCAAATTATGCAACACGTCGCAATTGACAGGAAATACATTTCCTATCAGGAATCATTGTCGATGCAAACGAGAAACTATGCAGTTACTGATTCGTTTTACAAATGACTTTGTGCCCACACAACGCTCCGCTTGCACACGACACACTCTGGTCGTAGACTCGAATCAAACAAATTCCATCCCTAGACAACAATATACAAGGAGATTGTGCCCGGTCAAAAACCCTTATGATAAATTGCAATTGCCTACCGGAACTTTGCCGCCTCCAAACTGCTTCTCTCGTCTAATACTTCATCACTTCCATCATTCCAAATCCTCGTCGGCGCAGACAAATACGAACATCAGAACGCACGCACACACATACAGACAAGTTCGTCACGGTCAGAAACGTGTAATTATTATTGCAAATGGAGAAGTTCGCGGTTGCAACGCTTTGCAAGGTCATATCAGTGCAGCGTGCCCCCTTTATTTTTCCTTTCTTCCTCGTTGAGCTCCCTGTGTGTGTAGCCGCGGAGTAATTGAAATTCAACACCGGGAGGGGAAATGTGTTCTTTGTCCAGATTGTTGGAATTGTTAAAGTGAGACAAAGAAGTTTTGAAGCGATTCGAAGGCGTTGTGGGATGCTGCGAAAGAAGCAATGACGACAGATGTTTTCTAATTTTTTGAGCGGGCCGTTTTGAGTAAACATTCCTGGTGTCAATTTCTGTTTTTACTACCTATACTTTTTCACGTTTCAGTTCTTAAAAATTCTTAAAATGTTCCGTCTTGTATTATGATTAAAATGAGAAAACACTCATTGTTGAGTGGAGCGCTTATCAATTTGATTTTAAATAGTTTTAAGTTGATGATAAGATTATTCTTTACATTGCGAATGTGCAAATAAATGGTGCCAGCCTCTTCTAGTTCAAGTGTTTGTACAGGTTGCTGGAGGGTGTTCAATTGTCCAACATTTTCACCTACATGTTCTGTGCAGTTCATGTCTGGTAAACAGGCTGGCCACTCACTACTTTCTGGTTGTGAAAAGTTAAATCGAAAGTACATCCACTAACTAAAGTTTATGAAAATAAATTAATATCTCGGAGACCAATCCCGAACGCAAATTAAACTTTTAACCCACATTACACACACATTATTTGGATTAAGCTTTTTAAAAATTTGGCCCCAAATTTGTCTAATAGTCTCTTCTAACTGTTCAAGTGTTTCAATAAACTGCTGGAGGATGTTCACTTGCATCTACATTCCCACCAACAATTTTCTATGTAGTTAATATCCGGTAAAATATGTTCTAAGCAGTCCATGTCTTGTAAAACATGTTCTATGCAGTTCATGACCGCTGACCACTGTATTCTGGTCATATAAAAAATCGATAATACTTTTAATATACTCATAAGGTGGCCATAGACACACACTTTTTCCCAGGGTTTTAACCGCCACGCGCAATTTCTACGGTTAAAACTGTGTGTTAGTGGCCACCAGCGCGCCACGCCACAGTTTTCTCTTGCGCGAGGCAAAATTTAGCCGGCCACAAACACACACTTTTTCCCAGGGTTTTAACCGCCACGCACAATATAGTTTAATCCTCCATCTGTGTGTAGCGGTGTTGTCGCTGCGTTAAGAATTGGCGGTCCGTGTGGCTCATTATTTTCCTTTATTAAATAGATCGAATTTATTTGTTATTCGGCGTATATAATAATTTTAAAATATAGGCGATATAACGTGCGAATAGCTGGGTTTACGATTAGAGATTTTCTCATTGCAATTTATACAAAATAAAATAAAAATGTATATATTTATTTGGCTCGAAATGCTTTCTTCTTTTCTTCTTATTTATAATCACTTCCGAATATATTAACCAACTAACAATAGCTAGTTTCCGTTTTTCATTTCTAACCGACATTTCAACGCTCGCTACAAATTGTGAACTGTGTTGTGGATCGGCGTGCGGAGTGGCGTTTTAAAATTTTAAACGTTCCACGCGCCACGCAAAACCATCGGTTAAAACGCTGGATGTCGCCCATAAACACACACTTTTGCGTGCGGCGCGCAAAACCGGCAGTTTTAACTGTGTGTTAGTGGCCGAGGTCGTTAAGAGGTACGCCACGCGCAAAACCCTGGGAAAAAGTGTGGCGGTTAAAACGCTGGGAAAAAGTGTGTGTCTATGGCCGGCTATAGATTGTTACAAACTTTGCCAGTGGGTTATATCCTTTAAAAGGTCCAAAGAAGGCTCCGTTTTGCTATAGTCCGATTCTCAGTCATTTCAGGGGTAGTTAGTTAACATTTTTTTCAAGACTACGACTTTTAGTTGAAAATACGCCAATAACTCCGGAATTATTAATGTTACAACAAACCTGAGGGTACCGTTGAAGTCTACGTAATTTTTTTACTAAACGCTAGATCCATAAAAACTGTCATGTTTTGACAGTTTCGACAAGTCTATACTGTAGAAAATAAAACAAAAGCTAAATTCCATGGCATACTCTTTTTTTATATACCTTTTTTTATTTGTAACCACAACTAGCAACAACTAGAGATATCTTGTGAGATTGCCTTGTAAAAATCTTCTTTTTATGGACGCCCTATACAGGTGGCTGATGGAATGTGTCCAGATTGCTTGGCATCTCTGGCCATCTCTCAAAATTAAGTTAATAAGTGCAGTTACTAAGTTTCAAAACTTTTTAGTTTGAATTTTAATTGTTTGTGATTTTGGACCTAAGTGAAATATTTCATTAATAAAAAATCTTGGGCTTTTATTTTTTAACTTTAGCTTTTCACATTATTAATATTTTCAAATATTACATTGGACAATTACTAGTAATATTCGGGTTGATGTTACTACTAAGTTGTATTCTCAAATCGGATTCTACTTGTAATCTGTTTCTGTAATTTTAGTATATTTATTAGCATTTATTTATTATTATTAAATGGTTCAGAGATGAGACTGCGGACCCCCATACATATTCTCGCGGACCCCCCGGTTAAGAATGGCGGATTTAGATGATATTGTTGTCTTCAAACAAAATTTAGATTAATTCTTTGTTATGTTCATCTGACCAACCTGTGTTTCAAATTAATTATCTTTTACTAAAGGGCGTTAAAAAAAGGATCGTCATCGACAATGACTTTGTGATTAGGAGTGTAGCAAATTTTAGACCCTGAAATTATATTCTCTGTTGTAAACCATTTCGGACACGTATGGTGTACGTATGTCTATCTTATTTAACAATATCCATCTTCAGCTTCAATTAGACATCATTTTGGGGCAAATTTTGAGTGACAGTTTCTATTAGAAATGATGAAATGTCATAGTCAAAAGTCTACACTGTTTAAAATGAAACAAAAGCTGGATTACATGGCCGGTTCAGATTTTTTTGTTTGGTTTTTCTTTTTTGCAAGAGTAGAGGAAAGGAATTAAAATAATTAAATGTTAACTATTATCAAGCATTCCACGCCATTGTAGTAATTGAAGCTTTACAAACCATCATGCATTCTAATTATGATTTAAATTTTCGTTATGCAACGTTAGTTTTTCGTTTCGTTTGAATCCGCCATGGCAAATAATCCATATGAAATGTGTTTGTGTATGTTTTTATTGAAATTAAGATTCTAGAATTTTTAAAATCACCATGCAAACGATTTATACCTCCACATTTGTTAAGATTGTGAGGTTTACACCCCTTATCGTTTGTTCGTGTTAATCATTTGTCGTGAGTGCACTATTTTTCATTGTTTCCCTTCCCCTTATTACAGCGGGGATTGATGTAATTTCAGCCTTGCCTCACCCTCAGTTCTTCATCAATCATCCTTAGATTTGGTTTGGTCGTGAGTGTAAAAGATCATCGCGTCATAGACTTGCTCCAGACTTTCCAGAAAACCGAGGGGAAACTGAGACAACGCGTAGACGGGTGTGGATCGATTGGGACGCCGCTTCCCAGTGTCTTGCGTCTCTCTCTTTTGCGCTTCCTTCTTTTCTAGCAATCGACCTCTTGGGCTATTTCATTCATACGTAGGCGCTCAGCTCTTCGTCCATATTATTAAATTGCTATTACAATTTCCCACATCAAACCGATTTGGGTTGTGAAATTTTCATCTTCAGTAATAGAGGTTTGGTGTTAAAATTCGATTGATATAGTGGTGCCCAATTCTTAATCAATTATGACGACCACGACCAAAGGGGCAGGAAGAGAGATATGTGTCAGTCATCTCCGATATAGGGAAGAGGGTGAGGTGTGATAGGGGTGACAATGAAGTGCGTGCGCTTGCGTAGGCGTCGTTTCGCACTGCGGAGACGTCTCCCCTTATGGGGGCGGTGGCGCGGTGTGTCCGGCTAGTCTGAGCCCAGACGGGGAATCCTCTTTCTCTCTCCGCGTCCCTCCATCGTCTCCAGCCACCCCAACACTTATTCCTGACGCAGCTTCGAACGGCTACATTAAAAGGGGATGGACAGGCGCATTTAAATTATCAGTCATGTGAAGAGGTTGCTTCGAGTGTCACGATGTCTCCAGAAGATAACTTTCAATACATGTTTCTGTTGATCTATAATGAAACTACTTCATTTTTATCAAGCGATCAACATTTTCCATCTCGTTTTAAGTTTTGATTCAGTTTCATCAAAGGTGTCTCCAAAAATAAAGTGATCTGGAGTAGGCTATGGAAGGGCTTAAGAAGCGTTTATAGGGTAGCGAACTGTTGTCCCTTAACAAACGAGACATGTAGCAACGCTGGAAAATCTGGTTATTTCTAGGAATCTTTTGTGCGGGTGATTGCTGGCACTGTTTATTTTCGGTTTCCTAGCACAACAGTTTTCATTTTTAATCTTTATTTGGATTTCTACGTTCCACACTGCGGTTGTGTTTTGTGTTTGTGAGAGAAGATATTACTGAAAAACTGACATGGAGCTGTAGAAATTGCAGAATCATTCTGCAATTTCTACACCTCCATGTCATGTCCATATGGAAAAAGGAACAACAGAATTTGCAACTAGAATCTTTGCAATTGCTGGTCGATTTTTTTAACTGATAGATCTTCAGTTCATCTACAGTGGTCCCTAATTAGGTATACTTTCAAACGTTATCAGTTGAATTTTAAAAATTTCAAACCAACAGTTATTCACGAGGTTATCCGTAATATTTTATTTAAACATGTTTTAATTACGAGTAGATACAGATCAATTCTGATGAAAATTCTATTTAATAGCAAACTTTGCGATTATTTGGTCCGATATGACAATAACATTAAGCCCTTTCAACCATGCTTTATACCTTATTAGAATATTAAGAACAGATTTATCATTAAGAAATATTTTTTTCAAAATAATCTACATGAAAACTCTTCGAAACATTTTGATAAAATAATTAAATATGAATTATGATATACAATTTCTGTTAGCAACTAGTTGTAATATTTTGGTGACACCCATTTGGAAGTATTCTAAATTGATTTAAATTTAAAAGAGGAACATTTCGTATTTGACTATTTGCACTTAGTTCCTTTAATTGTTGTGCGTTAATATTTTTTTGAAGTTCTGGAGAATTATATTTATGCATGCCTGTAACGTTTTGTAAAACGGCAGCTGCCACTATCGAAGTTGAAACAGTATCTATTTTAATTCGTTAGTGAATTGCGAGATGTCTAATCAGCTAAGAAATCAGAACCAAGCAAAGAATCTCTGAGTTAAGAGCCCTCTGGAGCACGTGGTTAATATTATACACTTGCGAGCAATGAAATCGGCCCACCTCACATTTTTCGTTTTAAATTAATTTTTTCCGAGAACTAAGCATCTGATTGAAACATACAATATATGGTTCGAAACATTATTGATTTAACTTTGAAATGATGCTAGAATTAGCGAAATTTTCTTCTATTTATCAACTAAAAAGCAAAAGACAAAAAGTTGTCAAAAAAAATCATAATTTTTTTTATAAAAAGATATAACATATTACATAAATTAAGTAAGGAAAAGCAATTTTTTTTAATTTTATAAACGCGTATTACCACCCCGAGCTGTAATTAAGGCTCTCATGCGATCATTCATCGACCTAACCAAGTTGATGGTTAGGTCGTGTGGAATATTGTCACATTCTGCTTTTATCGCATTCTTAAGCTCTGGGATGTTCCTAGCAGCAGGAACCCTGGCTCGAAATCTTCGCTTAAGCTTGTCCCATATATGCTCGATGTGATTCAAGTCAGGGCTGCACGCTGGCCAGTTCATAACATGAATGATATCTTCTGCAAGGTACATCTGAATGATTGCTGCGATATGTGGCCTCGCATTATCCTGCATAAACAGGAAATTTTCACCGATGAACCCGGCGTAAGATACCACATAATCTCCCAGAATATCCTCTATATATCTTCGAGCAGTTAGACCTCCTCTATTGCGACCAGCGTCCTGTGTATCGATGAAGACAAGGTCAGTTTTTCCTTCTAGGGACATTGCACCCCAGACCATACTGAACCACCGCCATATCTCACACGTTCTTCAAAGCAGCACTGTGCATACCATTCTCCGGGTCGTCGATGCACACGTCCTCATCCATGATTGCCATATAGACATATTCTGCTTTCGTCCGAGAAGAGAACGGTCCTCCATTCGTTCATACCCCAATTTAGATGAGAGCGTGCAAATTGTAGTCGTGCTCTACGATGAGCTACAGTGAGTTTCGGACCTACTGCAGATCTAAAAGTTGCCAAATTTCTTTCCCGCAGCCTTCGTCTTACTGTCCACTCACTAACAGTCACACCACGGACGTCACAAAGCTGCTGTTGTGCTTAAACTGCAGTAAGTCGCCGGTTTCGTAAAATGTTGACACAAGAAATCGGTCATCTTGTTCTGTTGTAACGCGAACACTGCCACTTCCTGGCCGCCGGTGATAGCCACCCATTTCTTCATATCTTTGGTATACCCTTCGAACTGAACCTCGGCTCACATGTATTTGTTGAGACACATAACGTTGACTTAATCCTTGTTGAAGTAAGGCGACGATTTCTGCAGCTAATTCTGTGGTAGTATCCATTTGTTAATTTTTTTTGCGTACTCGAAGGGTAAATAGTGACACTGGTCGAGTGTTGATATACAGTTGACATACCATTTGTATTTTATTAGCTTCCACAGCCCGAATGTTCAATAAATGTGCGTCTAGAAAACCGACTTAATTCAAAGCGATATTTACTACAACTCTTATAAACTCAAGAAATAACAATGATTATTATAATGTTTGATATGAGTTTGAAGAAAAATAAATAAGCATTTCAACCATGTATAGTATTTTTCAATCCAATATTTAGTTCTTGAGAAAAATTAATTTAAAACGAAAAATGTGAGGTGGGCCGATTTCATTGCACGCAAGTGTATTATAGTATTTGTAAATATCTCTTGTAAAATAAAAAATCCCGCGTACGAAAATACGAAAATTCATGTTACATAAATAATTAATTACTAAATAATACTGTACTTTTGATTCACCAAGCACTCAATGCATTTTAAGCGAATTATGAAAATTACTTCTATTTCCAGACTTATTTATTTAAAATTAACAAAACTTGTGTAATTCCATCTAAAATCTTCCTTTGAATCACGCTTGCTCAAATTTTGGCGCCAATTTTTTTTTAGCGAAAAAAAAATTAGAATTAAGATCATTTATTTACAAGTAAGCGTGATTTAGAAAACAATCACAAATCGTATAGTACAAATAGTTTTTGATTTCGATAGCTATTACCAAAGGTATTAACAGGAGTAATTTCTTTTTGGCAGTCTACGGTGCACGGGGACTTATATTTAAGCAAGGATTGAAATTTTAAGTCTGACTTAAAGGTGATGGTGCAAAGTGGCATTAGTGTGTTATTTAAGACATTTCAGCTTGATTCGTCTGTTTGGACGTCGTTTCGACACATTTATCCTTGACAATTTTTGTCTAATATAAGTGTCAATAGTCTACAGTGTAAAAATTTAAACAATATTAACAAATATTTGTAGTAATAAACAAAGTTGTAGACATTTAATCTATATCCAACGATTCCATACATCATTTCTATTTATATCATATGGCCGACGTACAGACATATTTTTCAAGTATTTATTGTTTTTACGAGGCACTTCTGTCTATGCCACTCGGTGACACTTAAGAACTCATTAGTACATTTTTTGGATATGGATTTCACTAAATTTTAGCTTTACTTTGAGATTTATTATAAATCGTAATCGTAATAATTTCAGGCGAAGAAGAGGCGAATTTTTTACAGTAAACAGAAACAGAAAGTTATAGATGCAGAACCACCTTCCCACGAGTACTAGTCGTAATTGGACAAAACGTGTAATTGCAAGTTGGCTTTATCGATTCTCTTCGTAATTTCAAGGGTTTCCCATTAAAGTGTGAACAAGGTCGTTTTAGCGAAACGATTAAGAACTGCAGAGGATAAGCTTTCTTTTACCTCAGTTTTTCCCATTTACATTTTTTCGATTGTCGACGATCATGTTGAATTTTGGGTTCCTTTAAAAAACTTGTTTGCATTCCATCCAAATTTTAGGATATTTTTGAAAAAAATTAATCTGCTGTCCCCCATCCGTTACCTCACGATTCATTTTCACCCACGTTTAAAAAATTCAAATATCAACATTGTATCATTTGGTTGAAAACATTGGACCCCAGATAATCAACAATTTTTCATCAGAAAAATAATACAATGGAAATCGGTAAAATATGTTCTTCGTCGTCTACCACAATGGGTTTTGGGATGGGGTAAAAGCTGAGCTCAGTGGCACCAGCAAATCCAAAACTCTTATGGACTTTCAAAACTTATTTCAACTTTTAGACTTCCTTACACTTTTATTTTAGCTTTCAAGCGTTTGATTTATACATTTCTAAAAAAGTTTAGGAAAACGCTAATTTCTCCCAAAAATCAACAATTTATCATCAGGGAAAAGTATTTCCTTCAGCGGGATCTAGTATGAATGTGAACCATATTGGGTTGTGAGATGGTGTAAAAGCGTTTGGACCTCTTCTCAGTGGCATGAGTAAAGCCCTAAATAATTCAATTCAAATTCATCAACGCCATATTAAAATTTTTCGTTTTATAACTATTGGTGTTTCTTCCCCTGTATTCGTTTCAGTGATCATTGATCCAAAATATTGTCGCCTGTTTGACTGTTATTACGAAAGGTTGGGTCTTTTGTGTGGGTGAGACTCATTGTGGAGGGACGCGTGTTTGTCCCGCTTTCCATCCCGGAACGAAAAGGGAAAACGCAAGAACGATTTCCATTTCGTCGGTCGTCGCCCGACAATAAAATAAGAGTTGAAGAAAATGTGATCGATTGAATCGGTACGTAAATCCGGTATTAGTGGAAGTATTGGGAAAAATCATTTAGGAGGTGGATTCGCGTCGTATATTAAACCCCACAAGAGGAAATCCGCACCGTGCATCTATTCAACGGTCGAATTCAAAGAACGAGACGGAAAAAGCAATAATGAAAAGCCCCCTGATTTGGCGCCAATTCGAGGAGGCTATTGTGCCGGATTTTTTTAAAGTTTGCGTGGACTTCCGTTTACATGTATTGCGCGTAAGGTCATTTCTTTAATTAACGCAGGTGGTATTTCTCGTACTCGAAAATCCGTATTATTATAGATTTTTTCCATTCCTCCAATGTGCCGAGCGCCCCGAGCCGCTAATCCGTCTACGACTGCGGCAGACATCATCAAAGGCCGTGTGGACGTGGGCAACTCATCTACACTTTCATAATTCTTAAATTGTACTTTTTATTTTGAAATTATTTTTTTTGACTGTTTTTCTTCTGCTGGTGGCCGCATACTAATTAATTTGATTTTTTAACGGTACCTACGTCCAAAAATATAAGGACTCAGAGTAGCCAATGACATTCCTTTGTATTTCTCACGTCAAAAGACTACACTGTATAAAATAAAATAAAAGCTAGATTCCAGTGATTTTTACGCACTATACAATATTGGACTCTTCGAAGGTCGATAAATCAATATTCAAGTTTAAGAAGTACCTCATCTCTTCGTTACCAACCTAGAAGTCTTGTTTAATACAGATATGAGGTTTTACTCTTCCCTTTTCTTTCCTAATGATTTTCGCTATTTTCCCACATTATTTATAATATCTTATCGTGCGGTGACTCAAACAGTCGTTTTGGCAAGCATCTAAAGTGATTACAAGGCTGCGTAGGCTTATAGTAACTTTATAGAGACAGTGGCGACAATAGTGGTCAACGTTCTATTGGCCATTGCTGTCACGTGGTCTTCGCCGCCGTTAGGAGGCAATGTGCATATTTGTCTACATTAGTTTCGTGAATGTTTTCTGTTAATCAGTGGTTTTCTTAAGCACGTGTCGTGTTTTCTCATATTCCCATTCACTGTCCGAACAGCGAAAGAAGACCAGTGGAGAAAAGGAGAGTTGTGCCGGCGTTAAAACGAGTCAAACCAATGCGAATGCATGTTTTTTTTACGTATGTGAGCCGTACTATAGGACAAACGAGGGTAATGAATGTGACGTATGACGTCGTTGTTTGCAAAAAAATGTTTCAACGACTCTGTATAAATAAACCACTCGAGCGATTGGTTAGAATTGGAATTATTTCGTCATTCGGGCAGTAGTCTGTATATGTTCGTTTAACTTTGGTGCTCCCTATTTACATGTATAACTCTGCAGTATACAAACGTTATCTGGACGCTTATTAATAATTTTTTACTTTTTGGATATTATCTCAAATCTGCTTATTATTTAGGGCTGGTTATTATTTTACTTTTATATTTATTTTATTTTTGTTCTCTTTGTCTTCTGTTTCATTTTCTCCATTTAACAACTGATCCAAACTGTATCTGTTCAATATGTCCTTTTTAGCTGTGAGCATCCGCCTCTCTTTATCTTTGCAGTCAGCTGATTTAGCTTGGTAGCTTCCTTCATTCTTCATTTCTTAGTACATATTTCTAATTTCTTTGTTTTTATACCTCTATGTATCTTATAAGACATCTTCAATAAATTTTCTTTTTTTTGCCTCAAAGTAATAATTCGTTTTTTTCTTATAATCGCTTTATGCGTACAGTTAATTTATTCCTATTCTATAGGTCTGTTTAGCACTCAGTGTCAAATCATTGATTATTTTCTCATGTTGTTTCAAATTTCTCGCAACTCTTGGCAGTGAGTTTCATTTTTATCTTTGTACCTATTACATTTTTCTTCTCATTGTTCTATTGGAAGTTTGATTAATCTAACTTGTAGTTCATCTATTTGAAGACCTACATGTAAGATACAGTGTGTTTCCTATATCATATCCCAGCAGCAAAGTATGGAATCTATTCACAATTTAAAGTTTTATCGACGTTTGGAAGTTATGAGGTTTTGTGTTTTTTTCAATACTATCAATACGTGAAATGCACTATTGTCGCCACGGTTTTTATAAAGTAGGACAATAAATTCGTTAAATGTAGTGTAATATGCAAATTTGATGTTAAATTCTCTGTTGAAAGCTGTTTTGAATACCATACATACGGTTTACTGAGAGAGAGAGAGAGAGAGAGAGAGATTTGATCGTTCTTTGAGGCAAATTTTTGATCGACATTGTCAACGGTCTACACTGTAAAAAATAAAACAAGTAGTGTTTGCGTTTTTTGTGCGCTTTAAACAAAACAAACATTGTCATCTTTTGTTTTTGCCGCATCATTCTTGATTTGGTTTATCTCTTGATACCAAATTGTTTTCAATTTTATCACTTTAAAATGAAATTAATAATCAATTATTATATTGTGCATAAATATGAAATGACCGAAGCGTGCATGTCCATTGTTATCTCTTGAGAATGTGATGACTGATCATCATGCGAAATTTCAATGACAAATTGGACCAAACACAACCTTTTTTTGAAGAGCTCGCACCGCACTTTCAGGGGTCCTTTAACTAGTGCTCAGTCAATTAAAACCAATTAAGACAAACGTTTAAGACTTCGTAGTGTAGAACCCACTAAACTACATCAATTGAACCACGCCACAGAGAGAAGGGAGAATATAAGGTCAGAATGCAAGAAAGAAAAAGGGGTGACTGGACAAAAGAAAGGGTGTTTGTAGCTGCACGACGCGACGGTAGAGGGGATGGACGATGAATAGAACCCCGCGTGTAATTCATCACTCGCCGAGAAGGGTATAAAGTTTGCAGAGTTGTGATGGTCGAGGAGGCGAGCAATCAATAATTATTATAGGTCGCTCAAGCCCAATTGTTCCGAATCGCCTTAAAAACAGTTTGAGGTTGTTTTAGCACCCGGTGCGACGTACTGAAGAGTGACTAATCCACATAAATTGATCAAACGCGAGGTTAATCGAGAAGATTTGAACGAGCGGCGAAATTTTATTAATGTAACAGCCGTGACCATCACAGCGGACTCTTTTTATTAAGTTCAAAGTACTCGGATGGCGTATTTGTTTACAGATAGCGCTAAAATTAGTGTGGTCCGATAACGCGTGCTCTTTGACCGATTCATTATGACGTGCTATGTGGAGCGCTGCGTGTGTGCGTTGTTGTTGAACGATTAATAACAAATCCCGGAGGGGAAGAAAAGAAGAATTATGACCCTTGCTGTGTTCCCCTGGAATATTGGAGTGTTTACAAAACCTTAATCATTAACGGCCCAACATACTTGCGACCAACAAAGACTTGCAAAAACGTCGGAATTCAACCCCTTCTTTTCAATCTGGCCCGACGAACAACAGTGAAATAAGATATGCATGAGATTTAAATCTGCGCCGTAACTTGATTTTGATAATCTCCCCAGAATTTCATGGAGAAGGTAGCTAAAACCCCATCTATTTTTCACGTTATGATTTATTATTTTTAAACCTTCACGTTTTCCTAGTCTATGACGTCTGTTTTTGTTATTGTCGAATTCCATTTTAAAATCTAAGAGTAGCAAACTTAAATTATTTAATACATTTTTATTGTAAACAAACACTTGCTGTCATATGCAATGAAAATGAAACAAAACCTAGATTCCGTGGCCTCTTGAGAATCCCTTTTTGAATGCTATTTACGTTGGTGTCTCAAAACGTGGGTCAGTAACTCAACACTATTCCAAAACCGAGTTCTTTAAGACACTTCTACTGAGCACTTCGATTTAGCTGTTTTGTAAACACACACCGTTGTCATTTTCTCCATCGAAACAGCTGCAATACAAACATTCCAGAATCTATCGGATCACGAACACAATGTTGCTTGATGCTGCTGATGCTGATGCACTCTTACTGTCCATAGATAACGAAATTTCAGCCACTCTGAGCTCATACATCAAACTTCGTTGACAATTCACCTCCTGCCCAGCTCCTGTCTACCTACGAACGTGGTACATCCACGTCACCTTTGTCTTCGTACAGACAGACAAGTTTCATCTCTTCGTGACCTGCTGGATATCTCTTCTCCGCAAACATTTACGCGATTCATTCGGTAAACTGCACTAATAATCTTCTGCCAAATTACTGTGCGTTCGCTTCCGATGAAGTGACAACAGGATTACATTTGTCCAGTCAGTACTGTTTGAGTACTAAATGAAATTTGAATATAACCAGTCTGAGGGAGTCTAATTTGATCCTGCCGTTGATCAATTTCTAAACCAATACAATACGTTGCAATCGTTAGTTCTCTCAAATCAAAATCTTCCAAATCTCTTTGATATTCCTAATAAAATTAACTTCTTTCGACGCCACGAGTATATCGGGTTGTGTCATGATCTATCAAGTGTCATTCATCAGACTCGATCGCGTCTTTCCATCCACTGAATGCTTCGCTTTTTAACGCACCATGAACGTCAACTCTTCAACTCTATTACAACTCACATTTTCTTTGTCATTTTTTTACTGATACTATGTATAAATATAGTATCACTTGCTGATTGAAATTGTTTTCCTGGTCCTTCTCCTAATCTCGTGTACAATCTTCGTCTATCAAGAGCTCTTCTTGGCACCTTAGCGGTAAATCTACTCGTTTCTTAGGAATCTGCAATTTCTTTTAGGCGTGTGGAAAATTTAGCGGTAAATACGGACGATTGCTTTCTGTGTTTTCTTCTGCTGGCATAAATTCTTAAAACACTTGTAGGTATATCACATCACCTTTTAGTCTGTATCATAAACCTCACGTTTCGCTCTCTGATAAAAATGTCAGCAGATATCAGAGTCGTAAGTTAGCTTTGTTGTCTGAAACCAGAACCTCTGTTCCAAGGGTGCCAAGGAACGATCTTTCCGTCATTTTCGGTTCATTTATTGTGAGGAATCTTTCCCTTTAAACTGCTGCTGGGCATCGCATGCGGATGCGACAGCTTCAGGCCAAAAATGTGGGCTTAAACTACAACAAAAATACTTTTAACATAGGCAGAATTTAATTGATGCCTGCCTGCCGCACCGCCACTGGTAGATAGACACGAGTAGCGGTAGGGACTGAAAGTGTAAACAAAATCAATACAAAATCGTGATATGATTATGATTAAGGCTGATTCTGTGACGACGTTGAAAATAATATTAAATATATTATTATTATTATTTAAAATATTATTATATTTTATGAAATGTATTGTAATCGCAAACAGTTTGGTTAGTGGGAAGAGGGCGGAAGTAAGCGAGGAAGATCGGGAAAATATGAGGAATACCCACGCAATACTTAATACTTAATGCAGAAATTCATTGTTGCGCTAGCGCACTTTCGAGATCAAAATACTAAAAGCTGATATATGGATTGTATAACCATCAAGTCAGGACATGTCCTGTCAAAAACTTTCTCTGAAAATCGAATTTCTTAACATAACACCACAAGTCTGTTGTTCCTGTAAAATGAACCCTGCTCAAAATGTACTTCCTAGCTGCGAAGACTTCCCTTGGACTTATTCTGACTTCTTTACATGACATGTATAGGATTTATATCCTGGTTATATTGCTGGTTGTAGAAGTACTTTTTTTTAGCTTCTTTTTGGTGACCTTTGAACTTTACCAACAGTTATGGCAGTGACAATATTTCCAGATAACTAGTTGCTTTCGTGTTTCGCTCTCCTAACTAATTTTTGCTCTTGGTACCTTGACTCTGTCACACATCGACAATGATCTTATGAGGAATGAAGGCTGTAGAGAACCATAACACCAAGCAAATCCCCTTTTAATTGAAAATATATGCTTTCTATGAAATCAATCACGTCACCACCATCACATTCAGCCGCTGCAACATCAACTGCTTCAGTAACGTTGCCTTTTTTGCAGACCCCTTCGATGCAGAAACTGATTCCAGCTTGAGACGCACATTGTCTCTCGACAACTCCTTGAATAGACAAAAATATTGTCCATCGCTGAGGTTCATTCTTTGTTAGAAGCTTCGTAATTTTCCTTCCACAGTACCTTCAAGACGTGTCTCAAGCCCATAACCTGATCAATTCTACATATATTGATCCTAAAAGTACTTGATTGTAAAGAAGCTATTTATGAACCATGGTACACTTAACCTGCGACTTGCCGAAAAATACAAATCTATTGTTATGAAATAGTGTAGCGGAGGTATTTCTCAGACTTTAGGATCGTGTTCCATTAGGAGTTGTTTCATTAGACATATGACTAATGTAATACTATCAAACGTTTCGTCTACAACTACGGTAGAGTTCTTTACTGGTGGGGTGGTACTCTTCTTACGGTTGAGGTGCTATTTCTATTCTTCTGCAACTACTAAAAGTGAATGTTTTTCCCATATGTTCCATTATCCCCTATTATATCACGTTTACTAAATCTTGTTTTATTTGCAGGTGTTGGCATCCGAAATTGTAAAAGAACACGACTTGCCGCCGCCGCTAAAGCAGAAGATTCTTGCCGAGTACTTGAATCCTCTCCAGTCGTACAACCTGTACACATCGATGGATCCGATGTTTTTAAATCAGTGCATTCAAGAATTCCGAAGTCGGCACTTGTCGGCTTTCAAACCAGTGAACCACCACAAAGAGCCGAAAATATACAACCACCTCATAGGCATGAATCGCTACCGAGACACTCCAGTTCTTCAAAATCCGGAAAGAGTGGTGCTAATGTCAGAATCCGAGCGTTTTGCGCGAAGTTTTCAACCAAACGTAGCGCTAGCTCCTCCAACTCCCAAAAAGTATCGGTACGGAAAATCCAGTCTTTTCATCAAAGATGAAGTTGTCGAGGAGACGAACAAGGTGGAAGTTACGAATAACAACAACAACACAGAGGTGATCGTTAAAAAGGAGTGTGAGGAGAAGCCACTAGAGCAGTGCAAAACTGTGTCTGTAGTCCAGAGCACCGCGTCTTTGCCCAGATATAATTCCGAAATAGAATTGTCCACCGATACTGAAGATAGTGCGTCCGAGACGTCGGAAAAGTCTAATGAGTTGGGGAAAGCGGAGGAGTTGTTGAATGGAACAGAAGCGGAAGTCAAGGAACGGATTTTGGAGATGTTCAAGGTTATGCTGAAGGAGAAGGAAAAGTGGATAGCTGAGTGCCAAAGCAAAGAAGCGAGAATCCAGGAGTTAGAAGGGAGAATTGAAGAGTTGGAACGAAGCAAAGTCGAAGAACCAAAAGTGTTATGCAACGGCGACGTGAAAGACGACGATATTAGTTCTTCCATTACTAAAACGAACGAGACTTGTGAGAAGACAAGTGTTATTGCCAGTTTGGAGGAAGCCACCACGCCGGAACCTAAAGCAATAATAAGCACTGCTCCAGAATGATCTGTAATTGTGTTGTGCCGTCGATGAAACGGTTTTTTCTTTGTGTCTTATTTAGTTTAGAATCGAAGCAATCTGGAGAATCATCGTGGAACCGACTTCAAAAGTATTCGCTATCCAGAAATTCCGCTGTACATAGTTTCGAGGACGATCCTCATTCGTACTACCGTTAGGTTTAGGTGTATTGTAATAAAGCCCACTAGAGATTTTATTTTGAATTTGCTTTTGTAAAAACGCGTGTAAAATTTATATGTTAAAAGAGATAAGTGATGAAGCGATTGTAGAATTGTTTATTTCGTTTTAATCTCTCAAAATTGTTCTTGTTATGATGATTTTATTTATATATTCGTGAAATTGTTGCAGAGATGATATTTTTTATCATTTACGAAGAAAAGTACAAACTAGAATGGTGCTTGAAGCATCTGTTATGATAATCTATAAAATAGAGTTTTAAAAACGTGTGAATGAATGATGAGCTGATGGGTTAGGAGAACGCGCCCAACTTCGCTTCCGATCTCGACCAAATTTTTCCGATTTGACTCAGGAATTTTCGCAATCAAATTTTTCTACTTGAATTTTAAAATGCGGCAGACGCATATCAAAAGCTTCGGTCGGAAACGCACTTGGAGCCGTTTTCCGCCAATTGTGCGCATAAATGCCATACAATAAAACTTTTCTGTACAATTAAATTATTTCTTATTTTAAGTTTGTTCTTAATTATTTTGCACGAGCTCTTTTTGTTAAATTTATAAATTTAATTTTATGACTATAGATATTTTTATATATTTTTTCTTTTGTTGAGATTTATGTGATAAAACGTTTATATTATAGAAAAGTTTCTTGCAGTATTGTGCGCGGAAGATTTCTAACGATTTGGCAGCTTTTCGATTACTACTGTTCCTAAAATTGATCAGAAATCAATGAAAGCAAATAAAAAGCTTGACTACTGCCGAATTTTTCGATTTTTAGCAATATTGTGTTTGTTTCAGAGTTTCAGATTTACGGAATTGTTGAATTTGTAATTAAATTATATATTTTGTGATCTCAAAATATGTAAGAATGCAGTTGAGTTTAATATTAATAAAGTCGATAAGCTTGTGTGTTATAGGTATATATCGATCAACACAAATTATTTCATACATATATATTGAAAACAAATATATATATTTCTGAATTTATGTGTCAAACAATAAAAGCATTAATTTCTATATTGTTATTTCAATTCCAACATTTCCGCACATATTTATGTTCAGAATCTTTTCAATATAGTAGAGTGTACAGCCATGGACAGTCAAGAATAACACCCGTGTCATGCAAATACCGACTCTATGAGATATGTTCATTGAGTCGGTATTTGCATCACACCCGCCGGCTAAAGTGTTATTCTTGACTGTCCACGGTTGTACACAATAACGGAGGCTTAAAGAAAGCTATGGATTCTAGCGTTTGTTTTCGATTTTGCAGTGTATACCTCAACATTGTCAAATCGTGACTTGACTGTAATTGTCAAGCAAAAATTTGCCCAAACGACGTTTCTCCAACCAACCCAAGGATAACATTTTGTTAGGCTCTAATTTCAAGAGATTCCATTACTTACGCACAATACAGTCAGCTCCATATTTTAGTTTTTGCGCTAAGCTAACTGTGGCCAAATATTAATTAGTAACTTCTATCTTTATAGGTATATAAAATTACAGTGTAAATGTTCTTGAAACTTAAGAACAAACTAAACGATTGTGCTCAAAAAAAAATAGTTTTGATGCCGGGGATGTTTTGAACATGTAACTGTATGTTTGGGACATGTCTCACTGTTTTGAAATGTTGTGTGATGAATGATGAAATGTCTTTTTATTTTTGTCGACAATTGTTAAAAATATATTCCAAAGTTTATTACGTCGGAATACAAGTTTATTCAGAGTTGGCCATAAGAAGGTACAAGTTTTGCACGTTCATATTATCGTAAGTTATTAATATAAAAAAAACTGCAAAAATGCAACAATTTTTTTTTAGATTCAAAAAGTATTTTAATATTAAAAACCAGGGAACAACGAATCGTATATGATGATGGATAGCGATCCACTCTTCTACTCTTTTTTTTTGTGTAGGTATTTTAATATGTGCCTGAAGTTTCTTTTCTTTAATTGCCCTCGTCATCTTACATCCTGTTTTTGTGTGCCTAAATGTCTTCCTGTCCCATTATTTCAAAATTTATTTCGTTCTTAAAACGCAGGTTTCACACCCATATACTACCGTCGGCCTTACTATACAGTCTTATATATTCTTATTTTGCTGTGCTAAAGATGTCTCTTGCCTTTAACATTCTGCTAAAGGTGCCCTATAGTACGCCGTGCTTCTTTATCTACTTCTTGCTTTTCTTTATTATTGGAAGTCACACTGATTTTCTTAGTTTGTTGTTTCTTGTTCAATTATTAGATTTTTCGTTCTATTTTCATTCATTCTTGGATATGCCCTTGCAGCATTTTCCATTTTACTAAATTATTTTTCTGTTTCCTTTTTTGAGCATGTTATTCTGCTACATCTTCGGCATAGGCAATTACTTGTTTTCGGTGGTATATTATTGCTTGTGTTCAGATTTCGCTATCTAAAACAACTGTTTTTAGTATTAAATAACATTGTCAATGGTCGGTCTCCTTGAATAATATTTTGTACGGTGCCCTCAGGGTCATTTTTGTCAGACCGATTAATTTATTCGCCATCTTACGTATTTTAATATTTTTTCCGGAATACCATTATAATAATTTTTCTGAGTTTAAGGATGGTATTGATTTCTGTTGTGCCTCTCTTAATTTCTTTGCACCCTTCATTTTTGTAGTTTTCTTCTACTGTTTTGAGCTTCTCAGTTAAACTGTCTCTTTTTTTCTGCCTCCATACTTGTTTAGCTCTCTACCTGAATAATTAACTTCGTTTACCTTAACAATGGTGAAGGCAATTCCAGAGTGAAATCAGCAATTTGCAGAAGCTCGAGGTTTAGAAGTTTTCTAATAAAAATTTCCAATAAAAATTGCTGAACCCACCAACAATATTCGAGTTTGATGTCGAGAGAGCGAGAAGATGGCTGAGAAGCAGAGATCGAATAATGCTCTCTTGCTAGCGGTATTGAATCTGAATTCCGAAAGAAAAGTTAAACAATGTCTACAAGCTTGGAGGTTGGAACGAAGCAGAATTCTACACGTTTGGAAGAGAAGATGGTCATTTCGAAGGTGGAAATACGTAAATTTTTACAAGTTTGAAGAAAGAATTAAAAAAGAATTCGGACGATAAATAAATGCACGATTGAAATAATAAAACACGAAGAAATGTCTATTGCAGAAGACAAAAGCAATCTAAAACTGGAAAACAGCAACCTGTAACCATGAATTGAGAGCTTGCTATTATTGTCGTTTTATAAAGAATTTTTCTGTCATTGCAAAGCGGCTCTTCCGATTGACAGGAAGTACCTAGAATATGTCTATGATAAAAAAAAATTCATTACATAACGTTTTCCATGCTTTAGAGACCATATCTCAGTGAGCAATCTATACAGGTTAACAGACCTGTAATCTACCTTAATGTATGCTTTCATGAGTTTTAAAAGTTCATTACGCGAGGACCCCTAAGCTCCAGTATGTTGTCCTTCTGTTTCTTTATAAGCTCTTTGATGCTGAAAGAACATGTGCAGCTGAAAGAACGAAACAGTAGCCTTCACCCGACATACCTTTGTGTGAAGTCTAAAAAGAAACTGAGAAGGATGTATTCCGTTTATTATTTACAAAAACAAAAGTAAAAACAGTTGCGTAATACAATCAGTCAAAAAAATAATAAAAATTCACAATACAATTCAAATTAAACTCGCTAATTTTGTCAGTAAGAGATGGCAAACTTGGTCAAATATGTTAAAAATGGTCAACTTTAACGGCCACGCTGTTTGCGGCGTGATTACTAGGCAACAAGATATTATCCCAGTCGGTGTGCATATCCTGTTCGGAGTCTGTAGCCTTTAAGCTAATTCCCAAGCTGGGTAAGGTGTTGGCGTAATGGGGAATATTGAGGATCACAGGCTTCGAAAACTCGGTTCCTTGCGGGCCGCACATCACGATAGGCGACAGCATCGTCTCACCTAAATCAAAGAAATATGAATTTCCAACTTTAGCGAACTGAGATTATCACAGCTTTCTTTCTGCACCACTGAGAGCGACATCTACACCATACTGTCTGACTATTTGATCATTCTTGACAGACTTGCAAAGAGATTTGCAAAGTAGAGAAAGATGTAATAAATACTCCTCAGGAACTACAGTAAGGCTGAATTGGAAATTGACTAAAGACATGGTTGAAAATTTGGACTGAAAAACTTGAAAGTTGTAAATTCAAAGATTGAGAGCACAATCTTGATTTGGAAGGAAGAACTTTATTTGAAGGTGAAACCAAGGATATGAGTATCTGGATGGGATGACACTTAAATGGTAATAAATATCGAAACGATCGATTTTTAAGCGAGAGCACTTAAAGCGGGAAAAAGACTGAAATGGCGAAAATCTAAGAAATTCATATTGCATAGGATATAAGCAACACATTAGTCGTAATAAGATAAAACCACACACGTTTGAAATTGGGATTTCAACGTTCTTATGGAAGCCATACTTATGTTTTCCTACAGTAAGATATTTAAGAAACCTTAAACGGAAAAGGAGTTAGTTTATATTTGGAGGCACATGTACGATTATGACATCTCTGGAGGAACTCTCCTAAATTCGGACACATTTACAATATGTTTATAGTTCACCTTGCATAAACTATTGATTACATGGCTTTGCTACCGTCAGAACCCTCTGGAAGAAATTCAACGAAGCTTTCGTATAAAGAAAACCGTTTTGAATCTGATCAGTGCCGCAAGAGCACACCTGTATTTAAAACACGTCAAATTTGAGTTGAACTGTTCGAATGGCCAACAATTTAAAAAATAATAACTAAATTCATACATATAAAGCGTAAACAATGGAAGCTGAGGGGGGGACCGTGAAACCTGGCTTTTGTTTAATTTTTTACAGTGTAGACCTTTCACATTGACACATTGAGTTGAATTTTTATGAAAACAGCGTAGTTGTCAAAAGCACTAAAAGGATAACGAGCGTACAAAAAACGGAGGCTGCGTAGGCCATTGAATAACTTTGACGTTTGACGAAAGAGTGTGCAAAATTTCGAGCCTTATTTGTTAATAGCAGTCACAGATTACTCCAGATGACTGACTTCATAGAGCGATTTTGTCCGGAACTATCTCTTTTCTACACATTCAAACTAGGCGCATGACATCTTTGTCACAGATACCATAAGCAAATGTAGAGGCGCTGTAGTCGTTGCTAATACTTTTTACGACCCCTAGATGTCACTACAAAAACTTTTATTTAAATTCAAATAAAAGGCCCAATATTTTTACTATTTTAAATTGAACAATGTACAATTCCGTGATTTTTAATAAGCGTGACTGTTTTTACGGTTGTTGCTTTTTTTCTGACTAATATTTTAAAAACAGCATTTTGCTGCAATTATAATCAAGCCAGTAAATGTCAAAACTTGCTTGTCGATTGAATTTGTGAAAAAATTTAAGCGAAAGATGGGTCTTTTTTATATTATTAGTGGTGTTGGTGAAAACTAAGCGGAGAAACTGCATTGTTTTCCAAAAAGTGAAGAAAGGTAAGGATGTTTTATTAATACAACAAATTCAGGAAATCTAATTACATAATTCTAGTGCGAAACTGTGGCAAGAAGCTCTAAATGTCCAAAATTCCAATCTAAAGCAAAAGTGGAGGGTTTGCAAAAACACTTTTCGGCATCGTTAGATATTAGGCTTCATTATTCCTTATTTTTGTGTATGAATTTGAAGAAGTAAGCCAGATTGCTCTATTGGTTGTCCGGCAAGTCTTTCAAAATTTCCATTATTATATAATAACCCAAAGTAATTATTATATGTGTATGTTTTACCTATCTTAGAAATGTAATTGTTAACATTTTGGGTATAATTTTGTTTAATTTAAATTATGTAATATAATAAATTGATTTTTATAAAATTGTTTGTTTGTATGACGTGTAAATAATGAAGGAATATTTTATGATTTATTCTACAAAACAATTTTTTACATTAGTTTTGTAGAATAAATCATAAAATATTCAAAATATAATAGCATTTTTTCTACCTATAAAGAGAGGAGAGAATATTTAAATTTACCGCAAAATTTGATCGATGCGCCATCTGAAAACTGCTACAAAATTTGAAGGTCGTTAAAGGTCATTCCGCCAAAATATTTGCATTGAGTCAGTCATCTGGAGTAATCTGTGATAGCAGTCTTGGATATCAATAAGGTTGGATATCCATCCTTTTGTGCCTTCTTTGACAAATTCGGTCTCCTGGTCTCGGTTCAGACGTCATTGAATGACAGCTCTTGTCAAATATCATGATTTGACAGTTTCAGACGTCTACATTGGAAAAAATAAAACTAAAGGTTGATTCCATAGCCTCCTGAACCTCCTTTTTTTGAACACACGTTACAAAAGATAAAAAGCAAAAATTGGAAAAATATTTGTAGAGACGAAAAACAATGCTGAAATATGAAAAGAACATCAAATACCGAATAATAGCAAAACATAATAGTAACAAAAACAAAAAAACATAAGATTAATGAAAGCTAAGGAAGAAGTGTGAAAATAACAAATATAATTTATATGCGGAATAGTCAAAACTGCAATACTTTGCCAAAATAAATACAATATTTGGAAGTAATAAAATCCTTTAGAAGCGGGAATTGTCAATTAAGAAAACGCAAATAGATGCGAAAATTGTCGTGGTATACATTTGCTAAGTATAGCAGAGAAATTATATGACAGCGTGGTCTGGTAATGATTATCAGACCACGTATGATAGTATCTTAACGGAAGGATTAAATGTACATCTAAAATCAATCAAGCAATTTATTTTTCAGCAATATTTATTAATATTGAAGACGTTAAAAAAATAAAACTGGTGGAAAGAATAAAAGCTAACACAGAACTATGTTTCGCACTAACAACAAAAAAGAAGGATCTGTACTAGAAAACGAGATGAAGACATTATGAAGAAGCGCAGGATTGGGTGCAGTATCTAAATAAGAAAAATCTAAATAAAATCTGTAGAAAAAAAGATAGCCGCGAGTAGACTTTTCCAAAACGATGTTTGAACCTTAAAAATAGTCTCAAAAATATTAAATAGCAAAGGTAGTCGAGTAGCACAGGTGTGCAATCATCTGCTTTTTGCATGGACCCTATATCTCAATTATTTCCAAAGATAATGAAGGGGGGAAGAACGACGACTTTAGACTTGCAGGATGAAATAAACCAGCTCCAGCATCATATTAAAAGTTTGGAAACCGAGAAAACGCGAAAAGCACATAAAAGGAACACGAAAAGGGAAGTAGTTGAGGTAAGAAGCACATACGTGCAATTACTCCGAGTTACCACTTCTACACCATTTGGTTTTGGACGAAGAAACATTTTTTGCCACTAACGTCAAAATTTTACTCAGAAATTAAGACTATGTAAAATATCATCTGGCTCCGAAAGAGCAACTAAAGCGCTTAATTTACCAGCAGAAACCAACCAAAAATCTTTAAAAAGCCGCAAAAACGTTTTTAGAATTATTACAAAGATTTATATAATAGGTATACCTAAGTGTGTAGGCTTACAAAGATCTACTGAAGATCTTTCCTGACGATGTAGACGAAACGTTTCCAAAAATTGTTTAAATTATAATATACAGAGTGAGTCATTAGTGAGGGATCGGTCCGTAACTCCTTAACCATAACAGATACAAAAATTTTTTAAATAAAATTTGTACACAGTTTGCTAGGCTGCACAACCTAAAAATATTTTCACGTATACAGAGTGTTCCAAAATTAAGGAATGCTACAAAACTTTGTTTTTTCAAATAGAACCGCCTATATTTGATTTCACTGTTTAAACCACTGTTAACATAGATTTATGATGATATACCGTATTTTACATTTTGGACTACCGTTATCAAATTACAAAATTTTTTCTCATTTTTTTGTCATTTGCAGAGGTTCACTTAAAAAATTACTGAGAGACCGTTTTAGCAATTAGAAGGATGAAAGTTGGTAGAAATATGAAGAAAGGATTGCCCTTTAGGCTCGATATGCGAAATATCATTTTTACTATACAGGGTCTACAATAATTCGTGTCAAATTATACTTTTTTTAAATAAGCTTAACTTTAGTTTTTTAAATGGAACCGCCTATATTTTTGTATGCCATCGAATGCGTCTGGAGTCTGGCTACGTTTTTTATTAAGGTTATTCTATAGCTAAAAGTCATATTTTACGAGATATTTGATATTTTTGGTTGTGATACAGATTGAGCCAGGATAAGGTGGATAGTGCGCCATGGAAACCATGGAAATCGTTTTAACTCACATTTCAACACTGCACACTGGTGTCTTCACCGACGTGTCATTTGATTATTAATTCCATTATCCGCAATGAATGCTATTTTACAAGAACAAATCGATAAGATTTATTATCTGGGAGAAGGCGAAACAAATCTTTTGCTTACGGCAAGAATTTACGCTAAACGTTACATAAATTAACAAATAAACACATAAACAAACACATAAAAATTAAATAAAGTAAGCTAAACTAAATAATATGTTCAATGTGACGGCCACCTTCCTGAGCACAAACTTGAACGCGATGGGTAAATGATCTCCCAACATTTCGTAACATTTGCTGACCAGCGGTTCTAAAGGCATCTTGGATTCTTATTTTCATGTCCTCTATAGTTGTTACAGGTTCTCTGTAAACTTGCTCTTTTACATAACCCCATAAGAAAAAATCAATTTTTGTAAGACCTGGTGATCTTGCTGGCCAATGTACAGGACCTCGTCTACCGATCCATCTTCGTGGAAATTGATTATCTAGATACCTCCGTACTTCACGACTATAGTGTGGCGGTGCGCCATCCTGTTGAAACCACATTGTACCAACGATATTAAGAGGCAAATTGTCCAACAAATCTTGGAAATCATTTGTCAAAAAATGCAAATAGCGTTCTCCGTTGACATTGCTATTAAAGAAATAAGGGCCCAGTAAATGATGGCCAACGATACCACCCCATACATTTAGAGACCATCTATGTTGATGGTCTAATGGTCTCATAAAATGGGGATTGTTTGTGTCATAATAATGAAAATTATGACGATTAACATATCCATTTTTATGAAATGTAGCTTCGTCCGTGAATAAAACAAAATCAAAAAAATTATTTTGTTCCTCGATTCTTTCCAATGCCCAGTTACAAAAAGTTAAACGATTTTCAAAATCCTTTTCATCCAACTCCTGGACAAGTTGAACGTGGTATGGGTGAAATTTGTGTTTTCTAATTATCCTGGATACAGAGGTTTGACTTATCTCTAACTGCTGGCTGATTTTTCTTGTACTGGTGAAGGGATCCTCAATAACACTCGTCAACACCAAGAGCTCATTTTCTTCATTACACATGTTCTTTCTGCGCTCAGTTTTTTCAAACTCCACATGTCCAGTACGTTCAAATCGGTTTCTTAACTTTTCAAAAGCAACTTTTCTTGGATGCCGCCTCTCAGGATAACGTTGGGCGTACATTCTTGCCGCAAGCAAAGGATTTCTTTCGCCTTCTCCAAGACAATAAATCATATCGATTTGTTCTTGTAAAGTAGCATTCATTGTGGATAATGGAATTATTAATCAAATGATACGTCGGTGAAGACACCAGTGTGCAGTGTTGAAATGTGAGTTAAAACGATTTCCATGGTTTCCATGGCACACTATCCACCTTATCCTGGCTCAATCTGTATCACAGCCAATAATATGAAATATCTCGTAAAATATGACTTTTAGCTATAGAATAACCTTAATAAAAAACGTAGCCAGACTCCAGACGCATGCGATGGCATACAAAAATATAGGGGGTTCCATTTAAAAAACTAAAGTTAAGCTTATTTAAAAAAAGTATAATTTGACACGAATTATTGTAGACCCTGTATAGTAAAAATGATATTTCGCATATCGAGCCTAAAGGGCAATCCTTTCTTCATATTTCTACCAACTTTCATCCTTCTAATTGCTAAAACGGTCTCTCAGTAATTTTTTAAGTGAACCTCTGCAAATGACAAAAAAAATAGAAAAAATTTTGTAATTTGATAACGGTAGTCCAAAATGTAAAATACGGTATATCATCATAAATCTATGTTAACAGGGGTTCAAACAGTGAAATCAAATATAGGCGGTTCTATTTGAAAAAACAAAGTTTTGTAGCATTCCTTAATTTTGGAACACTTTGTATACGTGAAAATATTTTTAGGTTGTGCAGCCTGGCAAACTGTGTACAAATTGTATTTAAAAAATTTTTGTATCTGTTATGGTTAAGGAGTTACGGACCGATCCCTCACTAATGACTCACCCTGTATAATAATATTAAACAAAAACATTAAGATATTTACAAAAAAAGTTACCAAGCAGAAATGAAGTCAGGGTCAAGATCAGAATCAGAAGATAAAAAAGTTGTACGCTCTCTTTCTCCAAAGGCCAGGAAGCTAGCTTTTTTCTAATTTTTTTCCAGTAAACATCACTGACATTGCCATATCATAACAACTGACAGAAAGGAATTAGCAATCAAAAAGTTGTTCAAACGACGGCGAAACCGACTCCGATTTACCCAGCCCTGTTTTATTTTTGAACGCAGGTTTGGAAGCGACCATTATCTAGTGGAAACAAAAATAAGTATATCCCAAGAAGCGCAGAAGCTGTACGAAATGCAAATAAACCACACAAAAAAAACTATAAAGTAAGGGAAAACGACGGTCACTTAACTGACGAAATAAATTAAAATGTGTAAGCTTTCATCGGTTTTGTCAACAACGATGGTGTTTCTCGGGATTGTTGTCCGTGTTCGAAGCGAAGTCCCATTAAGGGAGATGTAGTGAGCGCCCCGGGGGCTAACTCAAGAAGTGACCCCAATGAAATCCTCCCATCCACTGAAGATGTCCGCCGCAGTCATGGACGAAACGTCTGATGGGATTTCATTGGGGTCACTTGTTGAGTTAGATCACCGGGGTCCTCACTACATCCCCTTAATGGGACTTAGCTTAGAACACGGTCAACAATCCCGAGAAACACCATCGTTGTTGATGGAAGGAATGTTAGCTTTCGGTCTTGTCGCAATAAGTATTTAACTAAACTAAACGAAACTAATAATCGTTAAGTAAAGATCAACAAACAAGGATACAAGCACCAAATAAACATAAAAGACGTACCTTAAGTGAAGTGGAATGATGAGGCAAGCGGATATGTGGAGGAACAGACAAGGACATGACAGGATCGGAGACAATGCGACTAGGTGGAAACAAAATGACTATTGAAGGGTTGCCTCAACACTTGCACTAGCGGGTTGGTGATGACTTGTAGGAATTAATTTGACAGTTGGCAAAATTCTTATTTACACGCTGTGATAATCTCAAACAAATATGGTTTTAAAGCTAGAACATTATTGCTACAAAGACCTATCAAGAACAGGATTTTTAAGAAAATGCTGCTCTATGCATGTACACTGGCTCTCAAGTAAAGAAATTCTGTTACCCTTGTCCAGATCCAGCGGCGGCCCGTCGTTATCGCACAGTCTCGGATCGGATATAACAAAATATATTTCTTTTTGTTCCCCTTGGGGAATCGCATTTTCGGGGATTTCCAGCGAAACTCCCCAATATTCGTTAATCATTGTTCCACCCCGGTGATCGATAACAGCCGACGTGATATCGCGTTTGCTCGGTCTCATACGATCATCGTCCGGTGGTTTAAGCGACGACTTTTTGGACATCTTGGGGGTGCTTTCTCGACTTTTCGATTTGAATGAGAATTTCCGGAAGATTTTCGCCGGCGTGAGTCCGCCCCCCTCGCTCCGATGGTGTTTGAACGATTGCGTTTTTGTTAGTTTTGGCGTTACTTTAGGCGAGTTAGTGTTTAGTTTTTGTAATATGTTAGGCTGCGATCCGAACAAAGCGCCTTCATCCTGAACCCTTGAAACGATAAAAAAAACGATATAATCTCAAACCGAAGCTTCAAAACTTTTCCCAACAATTAGTCTATTAGCAAGGGAAAAGCTACAGTGTTTCACAAGTTTAACGGAAGACTTCGTTTAACTCCGATTAGTTCTTCTATGTACCACGTACCATGGAAACATGCTTTACAAGTTGCAAATACCGAAACCAATCCAAACTGTAGGTAGATTCAAACCAGTGTACACACTTCATTTACTACACATCTTAACAAAAAACTTTGCATTCGTACCTTAGATTGTGGTGCACAGGTTTCCTGTACAGTTCAAAAGCTGAGCCTCTTTGCTCGCGAGAGCCTTGCAAATCAACAATGTTGCTTCGTTCAGGAGGTCGCGCGTCCATCATTATATCCCCGCCGTCCATACCATATGGGTTATCATGTTGGGCGATGGGTGTTATTTCGCTTCTTGAAGCATATGAAATGCTTGGATGCCTTCGAGTTTCATAGGGAGGTGCCATGTCGTAGTGACCATGGATTTCAGAGTTAAATCTAACAGCCGTTTCTGTGTGCCAACTATTGTTCTGGGGCATATTGTAGTAATAGTTCATGTTCTGCATCCTCTGGTCCTGAAATTAGAACCATAAATAAAATTAAAACTGATACTTGACCCTCGTCGGAAAATAATCCGATTTGAAGATAATTGGGCCATGAATTAGTATTTTATGTATTGATATTGGCATAAAGTACCATGGATACTTTCCTACGTAATATCACAGGTAATATATTCTGTTCTGTAGCATATTTTCGAAAATTATCGTTATAAACATCGTGTCCATTTGAAATAGCTTGCAAATTAAAATGACGTGCGTATGTACAAAAATAAAACGTGGCTGCGTAGGCCATGGAATAACTTTGACGTTCAAACGAGTGTAGCAAAGTTTCGACCTTGAGTTGGAGTAATTTGAAATTAAATTATTTGTTAACACTGTCGTCCCTGACACAATACATAAGATGCATTTAATGTATTTTTCAAATTCCATCTCCACATCTCGGTGTAAACGTCGTTTGAGCAAATAGACAGGTCCTGTAAAATGTCATGATTTGACAGATTCGAAAGTCTACACTGTACAAAGTACAACAAAAGCTAAATTCCACGGCCTCCTAAGCCTCTGTTTTTATTTGAACGCACGTTAGAATCTGTTGATCAAATTTTCATTCCGGTTATGGAAGCAGATACATAAATTGCCATTTGATACATTGAATTGTCAAAAATGCGAGTGGTATTTCGATCATTCGTGCTTCCATATTCAGGTTTTGGGATATCCACAATAAGTCCTAATTGATGTGACATTCCACCTGAATATTTTTTCCATTCTTCAACACTTTTTTTATTCTCAGTAGTAACCGCTTGCCATTTTTTTAAAGTCCAGTTTATGTATGTTATGCTTGACGACCACAGGACTCTTAGGCCCCATTAGGCCCCTTGTCCAGCCCCCTTTAGCGAAAGTTTTTATTTGCCTGGTGTCGCACCGAGCCGTAATGGCCTTTGGTGGAATTCGGTCACCCATCCAAATGCGGGACGCTGTGTGACTTGCTTGACTCCGCCGAGCAAGCCACTGCGCCTCTAACCACTACCGTACCGCACCAATAATCCAGTCCAGTCCAGTTTATATGATAGATATTATTCACAGAGTTCACACAAATAGCAGCAGTTTGTAGAAAACATATGATGAAGATAGTCCATGACCATCAATTACCCGTGTAAGAGGAACAAGCCCTGTATTATTGTTCGATACTTTCAACTTCGCTCACAGTTGTTTCAGTAGTTTCTCGAATAAATTATAGTTTGTCGAATAAATTATAGTTTAAGAGGTCTACAATAACGAGGAGATGATGGCCTGGGTTGGATCATAACATAATCTTTTTATTCAGATTATTATGATAATTGTACAAGTGAGGTAAAGAAACGCTTGGATCTGCTGTCATTGTGCCTTCACTACATTTTTAATTGTAAAGGATGTGCCCCGAGCTTCTATCTCAACTCCACCTGCAAAACAATCTTAAGAAACCGTTCTTCTGTCCTATTTGATTTTTGCCAAAAATGAATTGAAATTTTAATTTGCACAAAGACGTCCTAATACTTTGCACAATTTTAACATAGTATTCTTTCTCCGCAGATTCATTTTTTTAAACGTTTCTGTGCATTGCTGACATCTTTTATAGATTTTCCCTTCCACAGTTGAAATACGTGCTACTTTCCCCACATACTGGGGGGACGACCCGGCGCATCCACCATTTCACGACGATATCTAATCGTCGATCCGGGAAGAATAAAATCTTATGTTCTTCGAGGGGGGTTTACAAAGTTATCAACCTAGCCAGGAAAACAAAATCCAATCGCAATTATATTGTCATGTCAAATTAACTGTGATTTATAGCTCTCGTAAACTAGACTATAGACAACTCATTAGTGCTTCATAAAAAAGAGGATTCCAAAAATTGGATACATAAAACAGTTGTTGCATTTATCGAGTTCTATTAGCCGGAAATAAGATGATCTAAACAAATTGTGGTGAAAAAGTAGACCAGTTTTAATTTAATACCCTTCAATTTTGTAGTGGTCATTATTACAGATAGCTTAATTTTGTTTTATAGATTTTGTGTTATTATTATTGTAGTTATTTTATTACATTAACAAATTTACTATCTTGATATCAAAATTCTTTGGTCCATATGTATCAGCCCCAATGTTGGTATGAAGTGACTCAATTTCGTGTTTATAAGATTACACCTTTTTGTATTCGAAATGCTACAGGGTTCGTAATGTAAAAAATACGGTAAGTAATAATGAATGAGTAAAATACAATAATTACATCGATACGAGAAGCAACAATAATTTAAAATCCCCGTGGATTTTCAATTCAATGTTGCTCGGTTCTCATTGGGCCGTGCGTGTGCAACGTAGAGCGCTTTATCTCGTTCTCGCTTTACCGACCAAATTGCATGTAATCTACAATTATCGTTTATTATTGTTTGTCCGAAACAAGTGTTTTCAATATTTTGCATGAAGACTTCGAAATGAAAAGTGTCGACGTGATACATACCCAAGCTTCTCATTTCTGAACAAATATTCTGAAGGGTAGAAATTTGCATGGGTAAATTTAGCTGATATATCTAGTAAGGACTTTTTGCTAAAACTGTGACTGGATATGAGACTTGGGTGCATTACTGGAATCCACCAATGAAGCAAGAATCTATATTATAGTGGCAGGATAAGAGCTCTCCTCTACCGCAGAAAGCAAAGACCCTGTTTTCTGCACTGAAAATGAAAATAGTTTTCTGGCTCTCTTCTGACTCGGAGGGATACTCTAGACTGAATACACGACAAAATAAACTACAATAAGGGAAGTGTACGAAGAAACAATCAAAAATTTGAAGGTTGCTATTCGCAAGAAAATGCCATGCAATCCCGCCCAGAAAACTCTTCTAAGCATGACAATTGCATAGAGTGTGAGAATTGCGCAAGAAAATAAATATTATACTTTTTTGAAGAACCTTCTCATTTACTATACATTCCTTTTCCAATCTCAAAAAACACCTGATATAATCTGCGGAAGGCTATTTTGCAGAGTTGCCAACAGGAATAGCTTTATTGGAGAAACGTTGGAATAAGTGTGTAAGCGTTCAAGGATCATACATATAGTAAAAAAATAATTTTTGTTTGTTCCCTGACTCTTCATGATTGCGAATGAAGGCAAGCGAATAACTTTATAAACTCCCCTCGTATACATAACAACAATTCAATCTCCGGACCACAGAGGCATGAGACATTCGTGAAAACTAAAAAAATCCGAATAATGTTATTGCCGTCGTTTTTTCGTTGAGTGTGTAAACGGATCTGAATAGGGACTCAGTACGGATCGTGAGTTGAGGGCTCGCCAATCTCTGCAAGGTATCCATGCGTTGCTCTTCACTGTTAACGGAACCTATTCCCATGTTGTAACTCTTGCTAGAGGTAAGTGGTCGGACGCCTTGAGGTAGTAAATCACGCTCTTTCTGGCTGTCAGTGTGATTAATTCAGATAATAGTTGCCCACATCACACTGAAAGGGGAGAGAATTGCCTTTAAAGACAACATCAAGTATCTAGGGATAATACTTGACGGGAGGATGAGATTCCACACTCACATCCAGAAGACGGTGGACAAAGCAGGGGGCATGATTAACGTCCTATCCCGGCTTATGCCAAACATAGGCGGGCCAAAAGGCACAAAAAGAAGGGTACTGAACGGTGTAAGCCAATCAGTGCTAATGTACGGGGCGCCCATATGGGCTGAAGCCCTAAAGAAGGAGATATCAAACAAGTACCCGGCTAGAGTACAGAGGCGGAGTGCGCTTCGCACTATAAGAGCATATAGGACGGTGTCCAAAGAAGCGGCGTTGGTCCTGGCCGGTACAATTCCAGCGGATCTACTAGCGGAGGAAAGGAAGCAGGTCTTTGATAATACTAAATCTCTGCCGCCTGAAGAGAGAAGGGAGGCCGCAAAAAGGCTCAGAAAGGGGACGTTGCTTAAGTGGCAAGACAGATGGAGGATAGCGGAGAAAGGGAGTTGGACCAGAACCCTTATTCCAGATCTAACAAGCTGGGTTGGTAGACATCACGGCGAGCTATCATATCACATGACGCAAATACTGACGGGACACGGTTGCTTCCAACAGTACCTTTGGAGGATAGGCAAGGCAGAGTTACGGGTATGCCTCTACTGCGATGCGGAGGTGGACGAAGCGGAACACACCTTCCTGGTGTGTCCGAGATGGTCTGGCCACAGAGAAAAGGCCGAGGAGGTAGTCGGCAGGAAGCTGACTAAGGAAAACGTTACGACGATTATGGTTGATGACAAGGAGGGATGGACTAATATATCCAACCTCATGGAAGTAATCATGAGGACTAAGGAGGAACACGAGAGAGAAAGAAAACGCTTACTCGAGCAGAAGGAAGCTCAATAACGAGCGGGAGGCCCGGTGGTCGTGAAGTAATGCTAACGCGGTTCCGCGACTACCAAACACGGGCAAAGGGGAAAGGGTTTAGTCGGTAGGCGCAGCCTAGAGGCTGCGAATCCGGCACGAACTGGGGCATAAAACCAGCCTCAGGGGTCTTTCGAAGATTCCTAAACCCCTATTAAAAAAAAAAAAAAAAATAAAAAAAAAAAAAAAATAATAGTTGAGCAAGCGATGATACTCGACGTTACCCACTCTTGCGATTTGTTCCATGACTGTCTTGTATTGCGTTGCGCCTACGTCGCAAAATGCAAGGAAGTCGATCTCATTAGCGATTGCAAACTGCACTTGAAAGTTTGAGTTGAAAGTGCAAGTCCAGTGGAGAATTCAGGATTATATAAGTTGCGACACCACATCATTGGCGGCAGCGTTTGACAAACTCTAATCATAACTGACCGATAGATGGCACTTGCATCTGCAATATCTTTAAATTCCATTTTTATTTGGCCAGTGAAAGCGTTCTCTACCAAGCAGAAGTGAAACGTCTTTTAACAGTAAACAGATTTCTGACATGTCGGCACCAGTGACCCGAGCCTGCAAATTAACTCAATCTTATCGAAATATACCATTTTTTTTAACTGGACCGTCCAATAAAAAACATTGTGGAAGACAGCAGCTACATCCCGACCGCAGAAAAAATGAGAACACTGAAGGAAAAGCACAAAATATCGATGGAATATCAACATTCACACGATATGTGTTTGATACATTATATTTTTGCACGCCACTGCCATTCTTCTCAAATTAAATAACGACCTTCAGTCTAGAATATACTTTGTCAGTGACATCGTTACCACAATAGTTGAACTAAAATTTTACCAATTTTTACTGGTTTCTACTTGACCGCTTTCATTCATCTAGGAGCTGATGAAGAGCCATCCAGCATTATCGCATAAAAACATGGTAATTTTGAAAACGACAAATCATACAGAAACAACTTTGGTCTCATTTGAAAGATAATGTTATTGCGGTGTTAATGGGAAATTATATAGAAAAAATAAGTTAAATTAAACTGTACGGGGCGATGACAAGTTTCTTCCTTTTTTTAATTTGGCAATATCTTTTGATTGGTTCCTTTAATCAGCTTCAAAAGTTTCTATTAACTAATATTGGGTTTCCAGATTAGATTACCATTCATCATTTTCAGATCCGTGGCGTAGTTTTTGAGAATACCATTTCTTAAGGTCCCTATGTTTTGACAGACCAGCGGGTGAGTGGGAACGGGGGTACGAGACTCCATCCTTAACCATTTCGTTAACATCTCCTTCAGACGTGCAAGAAAATACAAATATGCAGGGAGCTCGTTCCCTGCTAAAAATTTCAAGTGCGCAGCGCTTCCAACACCACCTTACCATTATTTTGCTCTACTTGTTTTTTATGGACTTAAGCTAATTTGTACATACCACTGGATTACTGTGACTTTTCCCGTGCTGATAATTAGGCATAGAAGGCTGTACCATGGCATCACCTCCATAGCCTCCCTGTCCTTTATATGGCGGCTTATAATTCTTGGGCTTGGGAGGCGGCACCGGCTTGTAACCAGTTCCATTGGGAGGTCCAACGTGAGTGTTTTCAAACCCATTATGGTGTTGACCCTTCATGGGCGAATGATGATGCGGTGGTACTTGGTGAATACTTAAGTGCGACTGGCTGAGATCCTGATGCGAACTCCTGGCATAATCCTGCGCGGAACTGTTATTTCGGCTATATTTCCCGTAATCGGTTTTAGTTTCAACGTGGCTTTTGGATTTGGCTGGAGATCTGGAGTACCTGTAGATGTCCCGCTCCACCGAACCTCTGGGACTCACATTTTCCATCGGCCTGGACTCTTTGTCTAACTCTCTGGAGTTTCTAGGGCTATTGTCATTGTGGTCGCCTTGCCTAAAGTTCGTGCCGTGTCTGTGTGCGTAATTGTACTTCGACGGACTATTTTGCACGGTTCCAGGCTCAATTTTCGAAAGCGTGGTCTTGAGATCGTCGTGCGCGTTGGGTCCTATTCTGTTGTTGGTCTGTTTATTGAAAGAATCGTAACTCGAGAGAGAATCCTGTTGAACACTGTCAATTAAAAACTTGACAGTTTCGCTTCTTACACTTACAGATTTGGAGTTTTGGCCGCGTTCCAAAGACTCCAACTTGTTGCTGAAGCCGTTGTTGTCGTTGTTATTCTGTTCCGCATTGTCCTGGTGTTGATTGGACTTCGTTCCAAAGAGTCTCTCGTGAGCGGAACGTCTAAAACAATCGTATTCAAGTGGTTCGGTTCTGGGTAAAGAAACTAACCCGTTGGGAATTTTGCTGGGAGTGGTAACCAAACCAAGAGGTTTAACAGCTCGATCGATGCGTGGTGGTAAATCCGGCACCTGCCCATACATTCCTTCCTTAGGACTTCTTCTGGGACTCCGTTCGCTGATACTGTGTCCTTTGGAGTGGTTGTACCCGCCATGGTGCAAAGTACTAGCTTGTCTCTTGTGTTGTACGTTTGAAAAGTCGTTCCTGGTATCCATTTGGGAATTGTACAACCCACTTTTACCATACTGATCCATGCTGCCAGGTATGTCCTGATTGGATAAGGTGTAATTTGGTTCTTTGGTAAGATTAACCTGATTGTCGTTGGTTTGGCTGTTGAAACCATAACGCGAGTCATAGTTGGGCTGCAAAATTTACTAAATCATGCCCATGACATAATGAAGGCGAAACGAAACCTGATATGGCGGAAGAACGTCATTGGTGCTATTATCCGGCATTACAACGCTCGGATCTGAACTAGCTTTTGTTAAACGACCAGCAGTTGGAGAATTTGATGAGACTGGTGATCCAGGACTGTGCTCTAAGTCGCTTTCTGGACTACTGGCGTATGATAATCGTAATGAAGACATTGGGAAGAGGAAGTCGTCTGATAGTGATTCTTCAGGCTGGAATGACGATGATAATGATGATGAAACAACAGACATAAACTACAACTACACACATGCATAAAAAACAATTAAACAAATATTTTATACTTCGCCATACACTTCTTCAATTATTGGAGAAGTTGTGTTAAATTTGCTATACAAAGGATATTCCACTACATAATGCATGTTAGTGTTAGTTCCATCAGACGCGGATGCATTAAGAAAGTTAGCGAAAGCATCAACATAAGGAAGAGTACTTGCATATGGTAGAATGGTACTGGAACTGCACAAAGAACTCTGGCTGGGAGAGATTCGTGATACATATTGAGGAGTGTTGTACATAGAAAGAGGAGTTCTTCTAGTACGTGTTCTGGAAGGTCTATGTCTATAAGGTAAAGAACTAGCTCTACTGTATCGAGACGGGTGAAAAGGAAAGTAAGGGTCAGAAAACATATCTATTCCCAACTGAAAAAAAGACCCATCACCTTAAACTATCGTGCTTACTGTTTCCGTCTTCTTACCTTGCTCTCGCTCATCCACAACGCTCCACTTTGCTGCTTGTCGATTATATCTCGTACTTTGCGGTACCAATTGTCCGTGTTGTCGTTCATTGTTATGGTGGCGCTGAAGACATGATTCCACACTTTGTCCAGTTTCTGACACTGCTCGAGTAGCTTTTTCGAACTCTTGTGCGCCGATCTAAACATTAACAACGAAAAAAAGCGTAAGTCTGACGCTTGAAGATAAAGGAATGGGACATCATTTCATCACTTCTAGCGGTACCTACTTGGGAAGACCTTGTCTTAGTTGTTTAATAACAATTTTGCTGTCGGCTTTGAAGAAGACGACGATTGGGTACATTTGGGCGTAGTTCAATCGTTCCACCGCGTTTGGTGTAATATCTAGAAGGGCGTGTTTTCCAGTAGAAATCACATCACGAATCGCTGACAAACGGATGATATTTGAAGAACTCTTCTGCGTCTTGTTGTTTTCTTCCGGTGTGGTATCAAGTTCTAAACGTCACAAGCTTAAATTTGCTTTGGCACTGTGAAAGGCACTTACGCGGTGATATGAACTTGTCCGGAAAGTCCTTCAACAGTTTTTCCCGAGCCACGTCTGCTATTGGTCCAAACAGAATTACCGGCCGTGTGAAGCCCGGGTGTTTAAGTAACACTCTCTCATAAGCTGGGAATTTGGAAACCGTGTCCGAAAATAAGATGTCGTCCCAGTGCTCCTTACTAAGACTCTTGGACCGCCGGTTCGAGCTGCGCCGGCGCCTAAAGAAACTTCCCCTGGATTCGTTTGCAGACATTTCTTTTTTGGTGGCGTTGAACTGTGCCGTTGCCAGTTCTTCGGCGCGTGCCTTATTCGGTATGATCCCTTTCTGGACTTCTTGGTTGTTCCGCCCGATGCGAAATACTTGCCAAGAACCCACCACGCCATTATACAGAGTGTCGATTACGTGAAAAATGTCGCCAGAACGGAAAGACATCTCTCCTTTCGCCGGATTGTCGTAGTGGAAATGTGTCTTAATGTAGAAACTGTCTCCCTTTTGGGACGCCACAATTCCATCGTACTCCTCTTTACAATATTGTACTATGAGCTCTATGCGATCTTGGAGACTCAAAAGGAACAGGACCGCTTCTTCCCGGGTCACTCCGGTCATGTCCATGTCGTTAACTTTTAGAATTTTGTCCCCTGGTTGTAAACCTTGCAAAGATGCCGGACTTCCGGGTTGAACGGCGGTTACAAAGATACCGACAAAGTTACCACCCGTCAAGCGAATACCCACTGAGCCTTCTTTGTGGAATGTCACGAATCGGGCATCCGGACTAAAAACAATAGGGCTGTCAACAAGCACAGACACAACTTTCTAAATTACATTGGCTGCTTCTTCTGGATGATGGGATCGTCGTCGTACATCTGCCGCCTGCTGCTGTAGTAGTCTGGATAAAATGTGGAAGTAAAAAAAGCTAATAGGGCACAAATTTCTACCTTCAGCTCTCGGAGGTGGAGGCCTCGGAGGCTCGTCACGTCCTTTAGCTCTGCCATAACCCGCTAAACTGTTCCTATTTTCTAAATGGTTTAAATTCGCTTCGGATAACGGCCCGCGCGATCTACCTCTCGGAGCTAAATTGCTCTTGTCGTCTGCCAAAGAGTTGGGGCCGCTGTTGGACTCCAGTTTATCATCAAACCCTCCGCTTGCGTTAAGATTCGGGTTTCGTGTCGGGGGCTGCACGTACAAGTTCTGATTGGAATAGCTTTGGGACGTCAAGAAGTCGTCGCCTTTGTAGAAATTGTTAACAGCACCGGTAGTACTAATGGAACTTTGTGCCTGGTGCGAAATATTCGGGGCAAAATCGCGCGCCACAGTCAAGTGGAGCTTATCTTTTGTACTGTCAATGATCTTTTTAGCTTCTTTCAGTGACATTAAATCGTTACAGTTGGTGTTGTTGATTTTAGTGATGAAATCACCTTCGACCAAAACTTGGTTACTGTTAAGTAGTTGGTCGCGGGCTTTCGACGAAATTTCTTTCACGAACAGTTTGCAACCCAACACTATACCAAAATCTACGAACAATAACAGTATAGTACGTCCCCGATAACTTACGAACTGATTATCTCGTACCTTCTTTTTTGGAATTCTTGGAAAGGGTGACTTTAGCAGGCAAGGGGTTGATACCCAAAGCCGCTAGAGGAGCTCCAGTGTACGACGCGCTCAAGCTGTGACTGTGATGATGTTGTGTTGTTCTTCGCTTTACTACCAAAGTGACGGTATCACCGGAATCCCTCAATACCTGGACCGCAGTAGCGTAATCCACGTTCTGCAGAGAAATTCCGTTGACGGAAATGATCCTGTCGTTGACCCTAAATAATCGAATAATCGTAACGAAATCGTAATCAACTGGCAACAACATACTGAAGAATTCTTTCGGCCGGGCCAGATGCAAGAACGTCGCTCACGGCTATGCTGGGATCCCCAGAAGCGAAGTGTGGATTGTCTCTTCCACCGGAAACAGCAATTCCGAAGCCGTAACCTGGGACACGGGTCACGCATATTTGTTTGTATTCCCAGCCGCGTTCCTGTGAAGATAAAAGTATTCGTCATGCTAGAACAATTCGAAATGTTGCGTAAATTAAGCGTTGAGAACTATCTCACTTCTGAAGAGTTATTTAACACGTTTCCGAAGAAATTCAACCAATAGACGGCATGACTCATGTGAGGCATTTGTAACGGGCGTACAAAATAAAATTCGCAGTAAGCCATGGAATCTAGTTTTTTATTTATTTTTTATAGTGTAGACGTAAAATTCTACAACTTGGAAGGAAGAAACAACGCATAATCCTACAGACGAAAAGATGCTAAAATTAAAATATAGAATTAAGCCGAATTCTACAAGTTTGAAGGAGGAAATCAAATCGCATTCTATAGGCTTTTAGAAAGAAGTCCAAAAAATTTCTAGAACATTAAAGGAAGAAATGAAACACAGTATGAAGGAAGAAGTGTTACAGTATTCGGAAAATTTGAAGATATGTTTGGAAGATAGAATTAAGTACAATTCCACAAGCCTTGTAAGAAAGAATTAAGCTAAATTCAAATGAACTCCTCCCTCAAAAAATAAGTTAAGTGCACGTTGGAGGTTTGACAGGTAAAGTTAAAAACAACGAGAATAAATTTGAAGAAGTAAACGAAACGATTTTCCCCAGTTGAAAAAGATATAAGGAAAGTTGTGGAAGACGGAGAAAACTGAAGAAATGTTTCTTCGGTTATGTTTATAGTTTTGTATATTTTTTTCGTTCCCAACAGATAACATCCGTTGACGCATTTTTTCTACATTTCAGCAAACGCTACTCATTCTTCGTCAAATCACTCCGTGATCTGTGTTTTTTTTGCTTCCTTGTGTAATACTGTTACATTGGCTTCTTCTATTGCTCCCTTTGTTTGTTCCCACATTGGTTCCACTAGCTGACTTTGTTCGAACCCTTTTAGTGCTTGTTTATTTCCTCCTTATACTTTCTCTGCACATTTTCATTTGTTATTTGTCCTTCTCGTTCACAATCCTTCGCAGGAAATTGCACTGCGCCTGTCATACTTTGTACATTCATTATGAATTCGTGTTTTCTGTCAATACTCGTATGTGATCGATTCGATTTTTTGTTTTTCTGTCAGTATTAGATGTCCATGTTCCTTTCTGTATAACACTGGCTCATACATTAAAATAAAAATATACTGGATTCGAGTACTTTATCAGCTCATTTTCTATTAGGAATTTCATTTATTTTGATCGGAATTAGATTTCGCACACGAACATAAAATAAATGTACGAGTAGTTTGCGTGAGTGAACGACGTTAAATGTATTTTTGACTCTCGTTTCTCGTTCGATTATCATTTTTCACAAAAACAACATCGAAATAAGCACTAGCAGTGGTAACAATCAAGAGGAAATTTGAAAGTGAAAAAATATATCAGAGGTTCTTTTCATTACTACTTTAAGAATTGCACACTATCTACCTTATCCTGGCTCAATCTATATCACAGCCAAAAATATCAAATATATCGTAAACTATGAATTTTAGTTATAGAACAACCTTAATAAAAAACGTAGCCAGACTCCAGGCGCATTCAACAGTGTACAAAAATATAGGGGGTTCCATTTAAAAAACCAAAGTTAAGCTTATTTAAAAATTGTATAATTTGACACGAATTATTGCAGATGCTGTATAGTAAAAATGATATTTTGCATATCGGGTGTAAAGAGCAATCCTTTCTTCATATTTCTACCCATCTTCAGCCTTCTAGCTGATAAAACGGCCTCTCAGTAAACTTTTAAATGAAACTCTGCAAATGACAAAAAATGTGAAAAAAATTGTAATTTGACAACGGTGATCCCAAAACGTAAAGTATCTTATATCGCCATAAATCTGTGTCAAAATGGGTTCTAACAGTAAAATAAAATATAGGTGGTTCTATCTGAAAATACAAAGTTGTGTAGCATGCGTGAGGATTGGAACCTCCTGTATACGTTAAAATATTTTTAGGTTGTGCAGCCTGGCAAATGGTGTACAAATTGTATTTAAAATTTTTTTCTATCTTACATGGTTTAGGAGTTATGGACCGATCCCGCACTAATGACTCACCTGTATATTATAAATAATAAAAGACAAATTAGAGAAATTTACAAAAAAACCAGAATAAATAAAAGTAGTTGCAAGATTAGTGTTACAAAATATATAAAAAGCAACTGCAACAGTAACTTCAGAAATTATGTACCGCAGAAAGGTTCAAATCTTTTAGTTGAAAACGACGGTATTGTAATATCCGATTCTTGTGGTTAGTTCGTGAATGTGAGAACGTCGTACCAACCAAGTAGTAGGACGCATTAGTTTGAAAAATGCAATAAAATAGAACAACTGTTTCTTCAAGAGAGGTTAGATAAAGTGTGACATACTCACGACGCGGTATACAGCAAACAAATCTGATGGCTGCATTTTGTATTCTCTCAAGCTTGTTTTTACATGATTCTGCAAGGTGAGGGTGGTAGTAAAAGTGAGTTAGTTTACCCAACAATTGAATAGGTTTGAGTTTAGTTTACTTGTCCAGTTCATATTTAAAATCATTTAAACCTCTCAGCGTGCAGATGATTAACATGTTTGTCGAATTTCAGGTGAGAATCAAAGTGCAAGTCGAAATTCCTCGTTAAACACCTAACCATCGATTTTTACGGTGTGCTCAGTAACTTCTGCATTAAAATTATGTTGGCGAAACCCGATACACAGAGCCATAACTTTCCGAGGATTAATCACTCGACCCTTCTTGGGGCACCACACAGAAAATCTCAATAATTCGGCTTTTATTTTTAACACGATTTCTGCAAATTAACTAACTTACAGGATATGTATACAATGTAATTGCAAAAAAAGATATTGGTTATATCAGAAATGTGGTGTAAAAAATATAGGTCCCAATGTGCTCCCTTGCAGAACACCACTTACTCTATCATAATTGATTTTAACAGTTTTTGTATTTGTCATATAACTCTTGAAATATTTCAACGTTAGTCCATTGACGCCCATCAACAGATCAAAGTTCTACTTTGGTCCAAGAATACAAAAGTTAACTTTTTTCAATAGCGTAAGTTATACCATTTACAACCTTCAGAAGATCAGCATTTGTTCTGCTCTAAAACCTGATTCGTAACTAGTATTTGATCATTCATTTAAGTCATTGACCAACTGCTCTTCCACGATCTTTTCCAGAAGTGAGGTCAGTACTAATATCCTCAGTTGATGACGCTTTCTTTGCTAGTTCCACTACAAGGAAAGGCTTAGGAGACTCATTCATTATTTTGAAGACAATCTGAGTACGAAACGCATTTCCAATAGCGTATTATAAAATGTAACAATTATGAAGTGTCTTAAGATTTCTTGAATGAAGTCTACTAATCTAATTTTTTTTCAACTATAATTCGAGCAAAATGTTTTTGAAATTCCAAATTTCACCGGGAGCTTATCGAAAATGTTGTCAGCCGGTAAGAAAATATACAGCATATCCCTTTTGAAAAAAAAATGAGCAGGAAAAAAAAAGGTGTGTGTTTTAATCGTTCAGCAGTTTGGTAGCTCAAGATATATTTATCAAAAGTGGCTTCGTTTCGTCCCTAGTGTGCTTCAAATTACAGAAAGAAGCCAGAAAGTGCTGAATTGAATCCATTCGTTTTTGACCTGTGCATACAAAAATGCAACGAGACTGTGTAGCAATGGAGTATTTCAAATTTGCGTTTATAGGAATTTTGACAATTCTATAAGGTGTCAAAGTGCTAGAGGAAGCAGAGGAGAAATTAATTCAATCAAATACTGTAAAAAATTAATACAAGATCTACAAATGACACCTGCGCACTGTAAACAAAATAAAAAATTGGGCTATTGCCGATCAGTTGTGGGCACAGAAGAGATTACTCCAACCCACACTGCTTACGCAATGTACAATTCAAAGCATTTATCAAACATTTTCCAACATATTTTCTGTGTCTGAACGGCAAATAAATTTAACACGGCTGTTTTAATTATGATCGGAAACGAAAAGTGCTTTCCCGGTTCACTGATCTGTGAAATATTCGAAAAAATTAATTCTTACAAAGGCAAATACCGTGTTGCGTGAACGATGAATTGAGATTTGCAACGCGTTAAAAAATTACAAAAAGACGCCGCTAATCGTAGAGATTTCTCATTTTCCCGTATTTCACAGTGTGAAATGGCTAACCTAATAAATCTTCGAAATCTTCAACCGTTCATTTGTTTTCTCGAGGCGCGTCTGGTGAATCCTAATTTAAAAACGAATCCCCTTGTGTAAAGGAAATTCGAACTTAATGAGAACAAATTCTCACAATTATCGCTCCCCAGACTATAAACTAATTATCTCTGGTACACTGGTGCATTATTCTGAGTTAAAGTCGTGTGAATCTCGGTGTAGTGAACCCTATCGTTTCGTGTCTGACTTGAACCTCTCATCTCACTTAACGTCCTTGGCGTTGACAGTGAATCTGAGCCGCTTGTGTTATTGAACATTAGATATAATTGAAATTCAATCGGTTACCAACTTGACGCCATTAATATTACAGTTCTTTCCCAGTAAACACACAACCGTTTATTAAACGTTTATATTTGACGTTGATTTAACGTTTTAATGTCCCTCGATTTAACGTTATTTGAAACCACTTTTCAACGTTTTTTTAACGTTTATTCAACGCTTTATTTGACGTTTATTTAACATTTTAATGTCCCGCGATTAAACGTTATTTGACACTATTTTTCAACGTTTCTTTAACGTTTATTCAACGTTAATTATAAACGTTTTTTTAACTGAAATTAAAAACGTTACTTCAACGTTTTATTTGACGTTTATTTAACGTTTTAATGTCCCGAGATTTAACGTTATTAGAAACCAATTTTCAACGTTTTTTTAACGTTTATTCAACGTAAATTAGAAACGTTTTTTTAACTAAAATTATAAACGTTTATTCAACGTAAATTAGAAACGTTTTTTTAACTAAAATTAAAAACGTTTATTCAACGTAATTTATAAACGTTAAATGCGTTTTGTGTGTTTACTGGGTTGCTTTGTTAAACTTGCACGTATTGTATAGGGTAACGTCTCGTGAGGCCTGAGGCAGTGAGGCTACACCCTGAGAGTGTAGTGTTAATGCAAAAGTTTCCTCATTACCAAGAACAATAAAATAACTACGTACTAACGCCCTGGAACAACTGGAACGTATTTGCTCCCATAATATTAGATGAGGCTCGGCCTCAATTGGCTCATCTGACCAGCCGCCCCTGTTTGATCATCAATTTTGATTTCGCTGGGACGTCTTGGGGGACATTCATTGGAATACCTCACTGAACAATTTGCTGATGATACATACAACATCGGCAATTTACTGTTCTTTTTGTCATTAATTGCTGCTGAAGATACCTGTGCTTCGCGTCGGCTTGTACCAACAACCGAATTGAATTAATTTAAGTGTTGGCGCTGGTCCACTTGAAATTCTATAAATAATGTGTGATTTGAAAGGACGGCGAGCCGTGGGCATTCGAACAATTTCCGGTGCGCAGAGATTCTTAAATCCTAACTAGCAGTCATTGATTCCAATGAAAGAACTAGGGTGAGGAGGCTGGGGAGAGGAAGATGGAAACAGGTGGTTCCGCGAGGGACAAGTTAACATTCGAATGGCGTTGGAGGACGCGATGCGATGCAGAAATAAGGCAATTGGACACGATACCAAGGTCGGTGATGACCCGACTACCAGTTTAACAAAAACTCGATGTGAGGACGGCTTTCTGGTGGAGTTGGTGAAAGTGGTCGGTAATTGGGCCCAGTTTACCGTTTTTGGGATTAAGCTGCACAAAACAGTAGCATTTATCTTTAAAAGGCAACAGGTTTGGATTAGGAACTGGTACTGCAACTGAACAAACTTTATTTGACTGAAAAACAATAGTCTGTTAATGGAAACTGTTAACGAATACAAAGATTCAAAATACGGATACCACCAACTTTAGGAAGATGCTCGAGAATCACAGGAAACGGTAAAAAATTAGGGGATTTGAAGGACAACCCACACGTCTATATTTATAACTTGGCAGAATGATTTAGGAATAAAAAAGTCGGCAAGTTAAATTCCCAGACTACTTATAATTTAAAAATTGTGGAATTTATATTTGGTTTTAGAATGGCGTTTAAAACAACGAGGCTGAGTTGGCCTAGAAAGCATTTGAAATTCGTTAAGAGTGTAGAATATGTTTGACCATGAGTCGGATAAATTTGAGGTTATGTTCTTTGTTGACATTTAGATACTATACCTTTGCTATGTTGCTCAAAGAAATTAAATCATCAGGCGTCGTTTTGGACCATCAACAACAGACAAGAGCGAGGTTTAAACATCTTTCGGCTAATTGGTGACATAGGTTATGATGAGTCCATTTCAAAACTATACACTGTAGACAATAAACCAAAAGCTAGATTCCATGGCCTCCTAAGCTCTGAGACTATTATTAGGATTCGCACAAGAATTTTTTTCAACAAAAGATATTTATTTTACTTGAATACTAAAAGAGTTTAGAAGTGTAAGTTTCATTAAATGTTTTGACACAAAGACATAAAATTTTATTTTTATCTGTATAAAACAAAAATGATACATATAAAAGTATCAAGGAATCTTTTCCAGGTTTGTAATAAGCGTAAAATTACTTTTCTCATTTAACAAACTCTCCTAGGGTTCCGATGTACCATTTCACTATCCTGTATATTCAAAGCTTTTTGACAATGATATATCAGGAGTTCCACAATATGCAAGCATGCGAACTATGTAATGGTTAATATACATATGTAATGGTTAACCATCTAAGTCACTTTTACTATACACATTGCGTAAAACTGAATCTTCACCATTGTAGTTCCCTGAGTAGTAAATAGATGAGGAAGTCGTAACTTTAACAGTTTGCGGTTTTCACCCTCCACACCAAACAGAAAACGATACATTGGGTTACGTGTAGTTTCATTTACTTAAAATAAAAGTCACCGCTATTTCAATGAAAACATGAGTTTCTGTTTAGTTCATTAAGTATTATATTTTACCAGTTGAGCCTAATAAATAAATTTAAATGAACTTATTATCAATTATGAAGACCATAACAGTAAGTCATCATTTTTAAATGTTCACGAACTGGAAGCGTGCAAGAGCACAATGAAGACTTTGGCAACGTAATGACCCAAATCTGAGTTGAACAGAAATCAATGAACAATCAACTCCTAAAGTTCTGACGTTTTTACACATAAAATTATGTATTTTTCTTTATCATTCATCATTTCAACCTGAAGAAATACACATTTTGCTATAAACAATTTTTTAAAGGTAAATGTATCCGTGATAAATTATAAATGGGAGCCACGGGCACCTTCAATTAAAAAAATTAAACACAAAGTAAGTTTCTCAGAAATAAATCTACTTTTTCTACTTCGCGTCTATAACAAAGCTGTTAAAGCAATCAATTGAGTGCGTTAACAGCTCTTTGAGTTTCGTAATAAAACTAGTGCATTTTAGTTTTTCTAGAATGGTATGTCATCTTCAAAAATGTCTTGTCAAACGTCAAAGTAAACACCAACACAAAACTTTACTTATTTTTAATCCAAAATAGCTTTGCCCAATTATGAACATTAGTCGTTACTTTGGATGTATTTTGAGCACTTAAATTAATCCCAGGTAGGTTGCTTGGCACAACATTTTGTTGAAAATTATTTTACCGCAAAGTATAGTATAAAAAACTCGTTCATAAAGCTATTCGTTCTTTAAGGGGATATTTACACTGGTCGAAAACATACCAAAAACACAGCTCGGGAGAAAGACTTTTACAGCGTCATTTATCAATAGATTTTTTTCAAATTTTTGACATGCATTAATTAATGTTCAATTCATGTTTCGTTGGAGCTAGTTTTTTTAAATTTTGAAAAATTTCACCCTTTTTGCTATCAAGAAAAATCACTAACTTTGGATGTATTTCCTAGCCCTACCAGATATAATTTGGAAATTCCGCTCCCACAGAAACATAGATTCATCTTTTGTCTGTAGAAAACAAAAAAAAAATTTGAAATTAGTTGAATAGATTTTCTGTAATCAAGTGGCGGCGAAAGCTCTACAAAGTCGAAAATCTACAAATTCTGGTGCTGATAATTGCGCCCTCTGCGTAATTTTTTGTGAATTATTGGTTGTACCCGCCTTACCACAATCTGTCCCATTTCATTGGTAGAGTGGCTGACAAAGGGCTTTATTGTTTCTACCTGAGAAGAAGGCCCCTGGGCACAAGTGCGGTATGCTGAAATTCTCGAAAATATAGAAAACACCGGCACAATATTACAATGGGATGAACGATAATAATTTTAATAAGTTTTTTTTAACTTTAAAACTACGCGCGGAAATTAATTGTTTTGGCGTTATGTCATATGTTATTTGGAAGAGGAATTCTTGCTCTATAAGATTGTATGTTTAGTTTATTCGTTTGCCTTAATTTTTGTTGATTTTTAAGTCATTGAAATGGAGTGTCAAGCATTTTTGACACTATCTTTTGTTTGCGTGTAATCGAGGTGACCGCTGAAACTGCTTGAGATATTTGCAGGAGCAGAAATGCCTGAAAGTTCGGAATTTTGATTTGTCTGGTATTTATTATAAACAATTATGGTCATTTCATAACATTAATGTTATCTTTAAGCGATAAAGTTTAATATATATTAAAAAACATACATGTCTACACTTTCTTTAAAAAAATACATGCCGACATTTCGATTAGTTTTTATTATTCAAAAATAAAAACGGTGATTTTTTATGTGTCACCGTTTTGATCACATTTTATTAATTATAACAATTATTTGTTGACATTGAAAAGCAGATGTTGTATGCAAAATAGAAAATGTGGTTTTATAGAGGAACAAATCAAAAGAGGCTTGAGGGTCGTCCCTGTAAAAAAAATTTGATGACCACATAGGAGATCTCGTAAAGTAATGGACTTAGAAAAATACAAGTGGCGCATTTTCGAGCTCGATTTTTGAGAAACTTATTTTGGTGTAGTTTCTTTAGTTTTCGAGATATAAGCAAAAATTGCTATTTCGTCGAAATTATTAAACATTCCTATCTTTTTTATTAACGGTGTTATTAACTTGAAATACAAACATTATGGAAGCATATTTTTAAGTAAAATGCAACGATCTAGTCAAATGTTATTTTGAGCTGTTTATTTAGCGATAAAAAATCGAACTTGTGTTTTTAAAAATATAAACAACAGAAGACGATTGCATTTTAAAAACGTCTTTTTTGTTTTTAAAAATATGTAAAAGTACCTACATTTTATATGATATGAAAATTGCAGAAAATAAATAATTTTATTTTGCAATTTCTAATAAATGAGCCATGTAAAATAAACGATTTATTTTGTTTTATTACCAACCAAATGTGCAGTAAATACCCTTTGTTTACGTTTTGTTTGCAAAAGAAAATTTTAAAAAGTACGACATATTAGGGTATTACATGCAACGATCTAGTCAAATGTTATTTTGAGCTGTTTATTTAGCGATAAAAAATCGAACTTGTGTTTTTAAAAATATAAACAACAGAAGACGATTGCATTTTAAAAACGTCTTTTTTGTTTTTAAAAATATGTAAAAGTACCTACATTTTATATGATATGAAAATTGCAGAAAATAAATAATTTTATTTTGCAATTTCTAATAAATGAGCCATGTAAAATAAACGATTTATTTTGTTTTATTACCAACCAAATGTGCAGTAAATACCCTTTGTTTACGTTTTGTTTGCAAAAGAAAATTTTAAAAAGTACGACATATTAGGGTATTACATCGAATCCAACAAAAATGCGGCAAAAACAAAAAGCACCTATTTTGAAATATTTCCTGAAAGACGCCAACCGGGTTTGAAAATATTAGAACGTCCAAAGAGATACGCTAATGAAAAGAGGAAGGAAGAAAGTCCTAGGAAGTGTTGCGGCTTATCCGAATATTTTTTTATATTAATATTGAAGAGAAATGGTCTTGCGATTTTTATTGGATTCGATGTAACACTCTATCATGTCGTACGTATTTTTCAAATTTCTTGTAGCTTTGCATTTTTCGTATGAAAACAAAATAGAAACAAAATATATTTTTGACACTTTAACAATTTTCTGCACATTGGTAAGTAATATAACAAAATAAATCGTTGGTTTTCCATGGCAAACTTAGAAAAAATTGCGAACTAAATTTTAATTATCAAATTTTTTAAAAGTTTTTAGGACTATCGCATAATGTACCTATATATATTTAAAAAAAAGAAAAAAATTACATTTTTAAAAATACAATCGTCTTCTATTGCTTATATTTAAAAAACGCAAGTTTGATTTATTACTGCTAAATAAACAGGCCAAAATATAATTTCACTAAATCGTTGCATTTTACGTAGAAAGGTGCATCAATAATGTTTTTATATGAAGTTAATAACATAAATAATAAAAAAGTTAGGAAGGTTTAAAGATTTCGAAAAAAAAACATTACTTTTTGAGATGTCCTACGTAGCCATCGAAAATGAACCAACCTGTACTCGCAAGCATGCAAAATGTTCAACATTTTCATGACCTTCTTTACCACTAACATGGACTTCTTCTCTACCAAATACATTTTTTTCTATACATTATTTTGTAATTTTTTGCTGTAATTGTAGATTTGCGTTACAAACTAGAGAGAAATACGCTCGTTTAAAAATCACAATTAATTAGAAAAAACAAAATTGATTGTCACAGTAGTTAAACAAAGAAAGTTAGGATCAAACTACAAACGTCATGTCATGCGCAATAATAAACCTAACAACTTTTCTATTAAACTTTTCATAACTATAATTAAAATATAATTTAAAAGTTACAGCCATTATTTCATACTTTTTCTGCATTCTGTAAATTCATTTCCCAATGCAGATTCTTGTGAAAGAGAAGAAAATACTCAAAATACAAATGTGCCTCTCTACCTGCGACACTGCCTCCGGCTACAATTGCCCACCCTAGTCGATCAGTTGTACTGTGTAAACTATGATATAGAAAGATACATAAACATGATGTTTCAGTTTGAACTGAGCCGCAAGTTACTTGGTACCGCCCCTTCGACACCAAATTTTTACCTCGTCCCAACCCGCGGCGTCCCTCAGAAACTTTGGGAAAGTGTAAACATCCCCTTAATATACAGAGTGTTTCCGTGGGGTATAGCCAAACTTAAAGGAGGCGTTCTTCATGATAAAGTAAGTAAGGTAAGTTAAAGTCCAGATATCAACAGCAAATGAGTTACGAGGCTGTTAAAGTTGACCAGGAACGACCTCTGGCCGTTACAGCGATAAGGCAATTTTTGGTACTGTCGGGCCCTTTTCATGTTTAACGCATTAATTTTGGCATTAAGGAATCCGTTTATAAATACGGATGTTTTTGGAACATTTTTTGTTTGTTTGATTTTTGTTTATAAATGGAATATGAATATATATTTGTTTTATTTTTTACAGTGTAGACTTTTGAAACTGCCAAATGATAACATTTGACAAAAACTTAACTCCGTTCCTCAAACTAACGTCTAAACCGATGCCAGAAGATGTATGGTGTCAACATAGCACTTAATCTCAAATTTCTCCAACCAACGTCAAAACTTTGCTAGACTCTATAGTAATCAGTTTCAAAATGAATCCAGCTTTACTCTGATCTTTTTTACGCTCGCTATGACTTTCTTAATACTAAATGAGGAGAAGTCTAAAATAAATCCTGGGCGTTGTATTCTACGTACAAAAGTTACTATAAGGTGTCTGTATTTTTACTAATAAAAAATAAAATGTTTAAAGATTTCGATGAAAAGTTCACTTTTGCTTATCACCAGAAAAAAGACGTTCATTTTCTCACAAAATCAGCTAGAAAAATGCCACTCAACTTACGTCCATCAGCCATATTATGTATGTATACTATGTATGTATAGAAGAATCCCATTAATCCAATCGTTGCATGTTCCATGTCTACTTCGCAGAGATTTTTTAAATCATAGAATAGAACTGAAATCAGTAACAGGAAAAGCAATATCAATTACATAAGTAAAAACATAACTTTCCATTATTTGTAGAACTAGAAGCAAGAAACAAATTACTTCACTTATCTAGTTAATTGTATTAGTCTCTGTTATTATCCTTTCTGTAGAATTTATAAATTGTGAAGTAAGAAATTGTAACGTTCGTACAAATAAAAGCATTTAGAGTATGCCACGTAATAATTTTGTAAGCTCATGTAACACAATTTCGATCTTGCGTTGGAAAGATTTGAGATTACGTTCCTTCCTTGACAGTTTCGTGTTGTTTTAAAAAAGTTTAGTTTGGGGCATAGAGAAAAGACACAGAGCTCTCGGTTCACAATTTCTACCATAAGTCATAACAAAGTATATCCGCGGATGCGGTTAGAAAAATGATTTTTTTCTTAAAAAAATTAATTCTTGATAAAATAGCAGGTTTACCCCTAAAAATCATTTCATTTTCATTTGAACAGTAACATTAATAATTGTAATTAATTTTTATTTAAAAATTTTGACTGAAACATGTATTTTTATCTATAATCAATAATAGTACACCCACTCAATGACAATGTCTCACAGAGTCGGTATTTGCATGACACGACTGTTATTTTTGAGTCCCCAATTGTACCAGTAAGCAAAACTACGGCAACAACTGTTAGAACCTTTGGGAAAATAAAAACATTTTTAAATTGTTAAGTATTTACCACCACCATCGTGTTGCATCCCCAGCAAGGGGAACAACCGAGGCATTGTGGGCCCATCGGGCCAACATTATGTTGAATTCCCTGTTTGTATGCAGTGTAGACAGTAGGTGTGTGTAAATAGTGTTTGATAGATGTTGTGGTATCAATATACCTATATAGTGTTAAGCAGATGAAAGAACTTTATTTTGAGTACCCGTAAATCATCGTCGACACAGGCCGTACAGAACGGGTGAAACAACAATAAGGATAATTCAAGCAATGCTTAATCGATGGCGAACGATAAAATATAAATTGATTAAGATAAATTATTTCCTGGATAGTCAACATTAAGATATTTGTAGAGAAATTTGCTAGTTGTTGCCATAGTTTCGCTTACTGGTACTATTATGAATTATCGATCAAAATACATATTTCAACACTAATTTTTCAAATAAAAAAATAACGGTTACTGTTTAGTTTTAAAATGAAATGGTTTAGAAATCAAAAATAAAATAACAATTCCCCTTTGTTGCCCCTTCCGTGGACATACTGTATGTCAATGTCATATATTTACACTGTAAAAAATAAAATAAAAACTAGACTCCAAGGCTTCTAATAATCCGTTATACATACAAGTTGTTAGGTTCACTTGATCTCCACATGCATCGGTCTGAACCATACATAATAGACAAGAAAGTAGAAAAGTTTTTGATTGACGATTTCTGTCAACGGTAAAAATTTATACAAATGCCAAATTTCATGCCACCGAGTATATCTTTTTTACGTTCGTTGCTAGAATTGTAAAACCGGTGTTGTTTCTTACAGATTAATAGAAAATTTGAGCTTTGGTTTGAGGTAAATCATAGAAATATCATTTGTTTTACAAATTAAATATTTTCTGTTTGTATTGAGAAAGCTTCCATTACTAGACTGACGCGGCTTTTTTGGTGTTTAATGAAATTATTAAATTATTTTACGACTAGAAAACATCCAATTAGCCGATATGACAAATCGCATTCTCTGTAATACTTAATTATTCATTAAGCTGATAAATTGGACAGAAAGGTGCATTTGACGACTTCTACAAACACCATAAATTTAATCACTTACGTTCACCTATTCAGTGTGGAAGACAATTAGGTACAACAAACTTAATAACAGATGAAATTTACTAATCTCTTGCAGTATTGGTCTATTGACATCAAAATTTGAAATTCAGTTCGCTTCTCCTAGCACTGAAACCCGATAACCCCGATTCGGCAATTTTCCAATTTTCCGTCGCAGAATCGTTCATTTCACCTCTGCGCGACATTATCTCAAGGTTAGCGACAATTCCACGTTTCCAATCATCTCGCAAAAACGGCCTGCACTATTTAAACCTGTGTTTCAACGCAGACACAACACATCTTTCCTCGCATTCCTGGCAGACCGCATAATACAAATTAACCACACCCAGAGAAATTCGCCCATGACAAACCCAGTTCGTTATCTAGGCCTGGGTTCACTTCTTCTCCGGGTACATACAATGGGTACCTGTCGCCGTTATCGTGGCCATAAACGACACCTGCATCAGCCTGAATTTATTGTCATCAGGTCGTTGGGTTCGCGTAGGGATTGCGGAGCTTAATCCGGACGGCATTCCTTCAAGACAGGTAAATGGTAAAACTCAAGGTCGAAGAAGGCAAGGGTACAGGAATGGACCCTCACAGTATAAGCGAACTGGACGTCTTTGATTTTCTAGTGGTAATATAGTGAAAGTGATTTAACAGGAGTGACTTTCTTGGTGTAACCTTGAATCAGCTTCACCTGCTAAATGCGCAGTAACAGGGAGATATTTCAAATAGGATTAAACAGAGTTGTTCCGTTGAATTTACCATTTCAGCCGTACTACTTTCTAGTTAGCTAGCCGTTTATGAATGTTAAGTGGAAAGCACAAATCTCCAAACAGAAAAGAACAAAAGTACACTCTTGTGGTTCTTTAAGAGTTGAGAAAAATTTTGACCTGACTTTTTAAACAATTTCCAGCTCTAGGCATCGGTTTGGGCGGTTTCCTCAAATGTCATTTATTAGTGTCAAAGATGTACACTGTAAAAAATAAAACAAAAACTAAGTTCTATGGCCTCCTAAGAATTCGTTTTTTTTACCCACTGACAATAGGTACAGGATTTTGAAATATCCATGAAATTTACTGATTAAATCCATAGAATCTTCCCGACATGAAAGATACAGATAAAAATTTCTAAGAATAGTAGACAAAACCATGCAAAATAGATATTCAACTAACAACAATATCGACTAGAATTTTATTTTACGTTTGAATCATGTTGCCTTTAAAATTTTCACAAATTGAAGTATGTCTTGGATTAAAGTCCGCAAATGACACCTAACCCAACTTTTTAGAAACGTCCCTAATTGCGATTAAGAATTGCAGCTGCAGATAAACGGAATAAATGGAAGTATGGAGAAAATCTTCTGAGAAAAATAAACAAAACCGTACAAAAAGGGCATATAATGGAACGACTGTTATCGGCAAGAATTTACAAATACAATCACGTCCCGTTTTCGTTCCGTCTCTTTCTATCTATCAGCAAATTACAGCCACTTGATAAACTTTTCCAGAGTACATCCATTTGTTCGACTTAGACATATTAACTTTCTAAATTGCTTTGTTTAACAGCTGCATAATACATTAATTTTTTAAATAACTCGGCAACGCATCCATGTATTTTGACTGTTTTAAGTATGGACTTCCTACTTGAAATTGAGTTTGTTGGTACTGCACGAACAGAAAATTTTAAAAGCCTACAGTTGTAAAAAAATATGTGTTACATCTGCATTCATGCGTTGAAAAAAATTAGAGGAGGAGGCAATGAAGACACTTCGAATAGAATACATTTTGTGTTGTTTCTAGGAAATTCTACCTCCAGGGGTCAGTTTGGACGTCGTTTGGGCCAATTTTTGGTGACAATTCTTGTTAAAGGTTTACACTGTACAAAATTAAACAAAACTCAGTTTTGAGGGCACCCTTTTTTGAAAAAAAAAAAATTTCTAATTTCAGTTTTTGGAATGTCTAGATTCATTTGATTATTAACAATAAAACGATTCAAAGTAGAAAAGAGACGAGTTTACAATGTAAACGCTGCCAGAATCAGAGATTCGTTTAAAAATTCCTAACAATAACTAATACACTAGCATGTTAATATCTGGTGCAACATATTAAAAAGAGGTAGCCAAAATAATTTTTCAATTTGAAATGTCAGTTTTCAACATCTTCATTGAAACCTAATCGATATCCCTTCCACGGAAGCCAATATTTGATTAATTCTTCACATTACCCTTCTGAAACCTTATTCAAATACCATCATGTCTGTAATTCTTTGTAAATTTAATTTCAACCTATACAATCTTATTGATCAGCTTAAGCAACAATATTCAACAGAAAATGACATTATCAACATCTTCACCAAGATACATTAATTCCAAATTTATCCACGAAAGCCACACGTATCACATTACCAGTGTTAAGGGTGTGATAAAATGTTGAAGCTCCCCATGGAAGCCCATTTCAACTAGTGTCCACATTATGTTTGTAACTCTTTGGCCAGTTAATTGAAAGCTGCTGTACAACACATAGAAGGAAATTCCAAGACAAGTCGTCAGCGATAAATTGTTCACATTCTTCATGTTTTATCAACTTTAAAATTACTACCTTTTTAAGATAATTCAACTGCTAGTAATACGACAGCATCGCAAGATAAAAACGCCTGAGAACACAAAAAGAACCACAACTCACCTCAGGTAAATTCGAGACTAAGTTATTGTTGGCTATGTTATCCATGACTGTTGAGTTTGATTAATTCCACTACACACAACACTCAACCGACTCAACTGCAACTCGCTCTTGATGGACATTTAAACTCGACACGTTGTTCGAAGAACCGTGTCCGAGTTAAACAATATCCGACGTCAAACGACTACTAAACGTCAGTTAAATGTTAATTAATGGTTTATATCACATATTTAACACAATCTCAGTGAAAAAACTAAGTCTGGAAATCGGCGTCGCTCCAACACGCGTCAACTCACTGAACTGACTTAAGAAAGTCTGTCCCTTCTCTGATTCCTAGTGGCTGTGGACCAACAACACGACCATTTCCAGCGACTTAAGCATTCGACCTTGGAAAATGCTAATCGCAACCACAAACACAAATACTGTTGAAATAATAACACATGCATGACGACAATAAATGAATAATAAGTACTTAATTCGTCTTATTTAGACCAAAGGCGATTAGCATCGCTAATCCACTCCTTATTTCATATTTCTTATTCTTTATTTTCGAACATCTTTATACAGTATATGAAATGTTGAAACATAATTTTTGAATATGTTTCAAAAACCAACAGAGCAAACTAACACTGTTAGCAAGGTAAGGAAAAGATTATTAAGAATTTCTGAAGTAAGAATGAAACAAAGCTAATTCTTACAAGAACTAACAAATACAAAATACGTGCATTCCAAACTAAATTGTTCCATTTATAATTATTGCATTTGGTCGATTTGAATAAAACACAACAAGTGGTTTTCGGTTTAGCACACGGCCAAACACTCTGGTAAATGTTCTTTCGGTTGTATTATCCGTTACGAAACATTCAAATGGGATGTTTTTAGAATGCCGCATGCCGATCAACGACGAGATAAAACGAACAACTTTAAGCCAACAGATAGGCAACACGTTAACCACAACTGTTTCAGGGGTTTGCGTGCAATGATTGCCTGTTTGAAAGTTACGCAAAAATCCGCCACAATGTAACGTGCGTTCAAAAAAAAAACGAGGCTGCGTTGGCCATGGAAAAACTTTGTGCATCAATTTAGTGTAGCAAAACTTCAAAGTGTCAGTTCGAGTCTGTTCATGTTTAGGTTAGCTTCCTTGTTGACAATGGGATAAATCATTATGGGATAAAAAAAAGTGCAAAACATTTCCCGGTATCGTTGTGAATCCAAACATCAATCTATTCATTGTTACAGCTTCTCCTCTGTTAAGGAGAATATCGGCACGACCAGGACGGTCATTAATTTGATATTACTGTAAGTCGTGAATAGATCGATGAAGAAGAATCAGTCTCAAAACCGAAAAATGTTTTGAGAATATTTGGCAGCACTCAGTTGCCCGTCAATCTTCATGGGTCATCAGTCTCTATGCGCAACTCGAGACCTACCAATTCAGTTTAAGAACAACTGCATTCTCAATTAATATTTCAAAAATCGTTGTATATATAGTTAAACACGGACGTCGACCGTAGTTATATTACACAATATACATTAGAAAAAAAAAGGTTCGGGTTTGCTTGGATTCGAAGGTTTATTATTTTAGTAGGCCAAAAAATTTAGACGAGTTACGGCAAAAAATCGATAGCAATTGCGATAAATGTTGTTTGTTTTTGGAGTCTAATTACGGATTGTCTTTCATTAAAGTTTACATATTTTTTGTTACATGTTTACGTTTTATTTAAAGTACCAAATTTTTTTTTCCCATCATTTAAATAATAATAATAATAATATGTTTGTGACCTATCAATCGTTGTATACATAGTTAAACACGAACGTTGACCACTAGTGAGTTATAAATTACACAATATACATTAGAAAAAAAAGGTTCGGATTTGTTTGGGTTCGAAGGTTTAAAAACCAATGATTATTAAAAATGTTCATTAAAAATAAAATTAAAGTGTCCAAGCGTTTGGGCCGTTTTATTTCGATGGTAAATTTTAAACTGACAGATCTTGACATTTGTCAAATCTATGTTTATGTTTTCTATGGTGTCTACACTGGAAAGCCGATAAATTCCATGGCCAACGCAGTCTCGTTTTTTTTTTTTGAACGGACGTTATTATAAGTACAGCCATGGACAGTCAAGAATAACACCCGTGTTATGTAAATATGAGATATTGTCATTGCGTCGGTATTTGCATCACACCCGCCGGCTAAAGTGTTATTCTTGACAGTCCACGGTTGTACAGAGCGTACAAATAAAAGGGGGAGGGTCTTAGGAGCCCAAAGAAACCAGCTTTTGCTTAATATTTTACAGGGTAGACTCTTGACAATCTTAATCATGACCACATCGGTGACCAGAAATAAGCGCAAAGGAAATAAGTGCAGCGGACAAATGCTCACAGCGAAAAAAGCACACAAAAATACATTTTATATAAATAAATATTTTAAAATCTCCCAATCATACTAACAGCTTAGAAAAAACACTTTATTATTTTATTTTTTCGTTTCAATAAAATTTTAGTTATAAAAGTTGTTTTCTAATTTTAATTATAAATAAATAAAGATTAATTCAGTACAATAGCCTGAATGGTTGAGTAATTACCCTAATTATTCGTGTATGTGTTACGCTCAATATTCGAATTTGGACATTGCCCGAAAAAAAATGCGCAAAACTATATGTATAGTTGTGAGCAACAAATATGTCCCAAACCCGAAATTTTACATTTAATCGGCTATTGAGTCTTACAAAATGAGCAGAAAAAGTTTACATCTTTGAACGACCAATAGCTGTGATTGATTAATTCAATCAATATCCGAATAAAAGGTAAGCGAAACTCCTTTTGCGTATTGTTGATGTTCATATCTGCTGTAAGGCAGATACATATACATCACAACCAAATTTTATTTAAGATACAAGATATAACTGAAAACATTATTTAAGTAAAAAAAAAAACAAGAAGACCTGTATTATTATTTAAATATATTTTATTTCTACACAATTATGACAAAAAAAATCTCTATTCGTAAGAAAGGTCAATTAGATTTCAAATTAATTTATTTGGACAAGACGTGAGTTATGATATAAAAAATAATGAAAATCATTATTTAATGAACATTAATTAGGGTTGCTATTAAAAAAATTAAAATGACGTCATGGCCTTGAGAGAGATGACATAACAAAGTAAATTTTTATGTCAGAATTAGCGCATTTAAAATTAAAGATTAACGTGTCTAAGCGATTTTTTCTGTCGCTCCCTATAAAAAAGTTATCGAATTAGTTACAACCTTTTCATCCACACTGTATAATTAGATTTTCTGGATTTCTTTTATTAATAAAACATCCTTACTTTTCTTCACATTTCGCTTAAAATTATTCACAAATTCAAAATGCAAGCAAGTTTTGACATTTACTTGCTCGATTATAATTGCAAAACGCTGTTTTTCAAATATTAGTCAGAAAAAAAGCAACAAGCGTAGAAACAGTCACGCTTGTTCAATTCACATTGTTCAATTTAAAATAGAGATATTATTGGGCATGTTATTTGAATTTAAATAGAAGTTTTTGTAGTGACAGCTAGCGGTCGTACAAATTATTAGCAACGAATACAGCGCCTCTACATTCGGTTACCCTATCTGAGACAAAGATGTCATGCGCCTAGTACTAATATGGAGAAAAGACATAGTTCCGGATAAAATCGCCATATGAAGTCATTCATCTGTAGTAATCTGTGATAATGTCTGAATTTTCAATCATAAATTCATCAAGTTCTGCCTTTTCAGACGGAATGTCTATAATGTTTTAAAATTAAGTAAAACTATTAAACAAACACGCAATATATTTGTAATGCTATAAATCCAAACACGGATGACAAAATCCAACGGCAATAGGAGCCTTTTTTCAGCTTATGGGTGTTTAAAAATCAATCAATCAGGCTTTTATATATTTATAATATTATATGTAGTTGTATTTATTAGAATGATTTATTTTATTGTAGAGCCTTCAAAAAAAACATACAAAGAAATTGTGTTGTGTTTTATTTATTACTGCAAGTGTTTTCACTGATTTATACATGCATCTCCATTTAGTTCTGTGGTTACTTATATCGAGCGCTTTTTGCCCGCTTTGGGCTTGCTTGGTTGCATAATCAATTGGCACCACATTTCAAAGCTCACAAGCGTTCCAGTTGGAATCATGTCTCTGATCGTAAGTAACTATGTTGTCATGGTATCCTTGATGACCACTGGATCTACGTTCTATGTGATGAATAGAAACATCAACTAGAGCTTCTAATTGATCATAAATTGTGTAAATTTGATGAATCCGTTTAGCGTCAAAACATACACCTTGTATAAATCAAGTAAAGTAAGAACAAAGCTTCTAAATCCCAGTAATTTTCTACTACACACCACCACAAAATACAAAGACCAAATCTACTTTGCATCTAATCAACTTCTTCAATTGTAGGTCCGTCATTGCTTCCTCCCGAAGGTCCTACTCCACGATGTAATTTCGTCATTATCGGTCCACAAACTTTAGTAATATCCTTCATTTTATATTCAAATTCCTCCTTCTCAGCAGTCTGATTACCATCCAACCACTTGATGCAAGTCTCGCACGCTTTTAAAGCTTTCTTCTTCTCATCCGAACTCAACTTGTTTCCTGCTTCTTCAACAGCTTGTTTTACGTTAAACACATAACTTTCTAGCGCATTTTTGCTGCCGATTCTTTCCCTTTGTTTGTCATCGTCTTCTTTGAAGCGTTCGGCATCCGCCAACATTTTTTCGATTTCTCTTTGAGACAACCGGCCTTTATCATTCTTGATCGTTATGTTCTTTGATTTACCGGTGCTGACTTCTTTGGCTGAGACATTGAGAATACCGTTGGCGTCCAAATCAAAGGTGACATCGATCTTGGGAACACCACGTGGTGCTGGTGGAATTCCAGACAAGTCAAATGTTCCTAAATTCAAAACATTGTTAGACTATGTTGAGGATGCCGGTAAGTCATACCCAAAATATTGTTATCCTTGGTCATTGCTCGTTCTCCTTCAAACACTTGTATGCTGACTGCTGGTTGGTTGTCCGAATAGGTAGTAAAAGTTTGGGTTTGTTTGCAAGGGATGCGAGCATTTCGCTCCACTATTTTTGACATGACTCCTCCTGCTGTCTCAATCCCAAGCGACAGAGGAGTAACATCAACCAAAAGAACATCCTGTATTTTTGAACTGCTCTCTCCGCTTAGGATGGCAGCTTGGACGGCCGCCCCATAAGCAACCGCCTCGTCGGGATTGATGCTTAAATTCAAAGACTTGCCTGAAAAATAATTCTGAAGCAGCGACTGAATTTTAGGAATTCGCGTGGACCCTCCGACCAGAACCACATCATGGATCGACGCTTTGTCCATCTTCGCATCGTTCAACGCCTTCTCTACCGGATCTAATGTCCCTCGGAACAAATCCGAATTCAGCTCCTCAAACCGAGCGCGCGATATTTTCGTGTAGAAATCGATTCCTTCAAATAACGCGTCGATCTCAAGAGATGCCTCGGTGCTGGAACTGAGGGTTCGTTTCGCTCGTTCGGCTGCTGTACGCAAGCGGCGCAGAGCACGCGGGTTCTTCGTCAAATCTTTCTTGTACTTGCGTTTGAACTCTTCGGCGAAATGATTAACCAAGCGATTGTCAAAATCTTCGCCGCCTAAATGGGTGTCTCCAGCCGTAGCTTTCACTTCGAAGAGGGAACCTTCGTCGATTGTTAAAATGGAAACGTCGAATGTGCCGCCTCCCAGATCGAAGATGAGAACGTTGCGTTCCCCGCGAAGATTCTTGTCCAGACCGTAGGCCAAAGCGGCAGCCGTTGGCTCATTGATGATGCGAAGAACATTTATTCCTGGAACATGGCAACCTTGAACTTCTTCCACAAACGTAAGTTGTTTGTATTTGAGCTGTTGAATATGAAATTATGAACTGAATGATCACGTAACCTGAATTATTATTTTTAGTGCACGCAATAAGTTTATTACAGACTATATTTTACCGGAAATCACATTTACATGTATGTTGCAGGTATGAGTAAAGGTGGCTTGAATCGAGATCAAATAAAGAGAAAAGCTGATTGATTACTGGAGTGAGCAGAGGGACCGAAAACTCGAGTCGATAAACAACTCAATCTGAGACATGTTCAAGGGGCTTTGATATGAAGAGAAAACCCAACAGTAATCTATGGACTGCAATAAATGCTCCCATCACTAGTTTTAAAAATAAGTTTTTAAAACCATAACCTTTGGTTGTGAATATGTGGTATTAACGATAGCACAAAAAGTAGAATACAATCAATCTCTTAGGCTTTTTGGTGATTTTCATTCTACTAATAAAATCTACTCATAAGATAGAATACTTTTAGAAATTTGTTCTATACTACAGTTAATTTATAATTCTTGTTTCCCATTTTCTTTTATTTTCACTCCTGAAATGTTTCACTTGTTGAATATTTACATTATCAATTTTTATGTTTATTGCTTTTCATTCTTTACCTATTGGTATTTACCGACTCTTTTACTATCTTTCTTTCTTCCTTATAGGATTCATAATTTTCTGTTGTTCCATTATTTAGGTACATTTGCCACTCATTTTCTTAAGTTGTATCTGTATTTTTATTCCTGTCCAAACAAGCGGTTTGTTTTCTATAACTTTTTATATTACTTCCATATGTTTGTGCTTTATTGCATTTAGTTAGTAGCGTTAGTAGCGTTATTACCATGCTTTTTCAATTCTGCTATTTTACATTATTTATTTCCTGTTTTTGAACTTTTTTGTATTTTTTTGTATTTCTCAGGAATTTCGTTGTTCCTTACGTTATTATGGATTCGTGCTCTATTATATTTTTCTTTTTTATTTTTCCGGTTATATTATTCTTCCTTGTTTCTTTAATTTTTATTGAAAATCGTCTATTGTCTATTTCTTGTACATAATACGTGGTCAAATATCGACTGTTCATTTCTTTCTCACTTCACTCGCCTGTATACTAGGGTACATCTTTGTGTTTAAAGAATTTGTTAGTTATTATTAAGCTATCCATCAAGGAGAATTTTGGCATCCTTTCTCTATTATTATTTCTTTTAGTTTCTCCTTGTGCTCTTATTGTTATATTATGTACTTGATATTTATTTCGTACTTTACAATTGAAATTCCAAATATGTTTTTTTTTTGATATTGTTAGTTCTTCACAAAACATGTCTTTATTCTCGGCCTTGTATTCTTCGTTAGGTGCATTGTTTTCTTATTTCTAAGTTCTATTGATAGTACTTTTTCAGACCACCTTTTCTCGTTATACAGGCTATCCCAGAATTCTAGACAGCCGCTAACTGTGACTAGAGCCTGACAAATATATGCCGATTTTGCAAACTAAATGTCTATCCGAGTCTTCGTTTACGAGTAATAAGACTTGGCCCCAGGCGGCATACAAAAAGGGGCGGCGGCAAGCAGCGCGATTATTTAAATGAAAAATCTAAAAATCATTTCAAACTCCAAGAAATTTATTTTGAACCACCAAGACGAATCAGGAGGAAGCATAGGTATATTTGGCGACGGAAGTCAAGAACCTGAGTAATCGTACGAAGATCACTTGAGACAAACAATGTTTTCTTCAATAGACAGAGTAAAATTCGAGAAAGATTCCAACAGCTTGCAGAATCTAGTGCAAAAATATGCTTTTTTAAGGCCTGCAGTGATATGGAGCGTGGACGAACTTAACATAGATCAAGCTCCTCTAGACATTAATAAAGAAGAATTCCAACTTGGACGCGTACGTCTACGAGCTTTCGTATCTACAACAGACCCAGAGTGTAAAAAAGAGCTCACTAAGTCCGGCTCTCTGGGTTTATTAACATACAGTATAGTAAATTATTAAAATTCAAAGTCTGACTTAACTACCATAAACTAGACGCTATACAAAACTTTCTGTCAAAATTTTAAGCCAAAATTCTCATTGGTTTGGGAGCAGCGATTTTTCAAAGGGGCTTTTGTTGGTTTAAATGTCAAATAATAGAAAAACAACTGAAGTTAGCTAACCTAGGTCAAAGGCGCTGGGACATCTCTATATTTTATTGAGTCCAAACTTGAAGATGGCTTACCAAACATTGTCATAATGTTGAAAATAACATCTGCCATCAGTAATGCCACTTACGAGAGAAGCTTCTCTAAACTGAAGTTAATCAAAAATTATCCCAAGTAGCATCAAAGTAAGAAAAACTTATGCCGCCACTTTGACTAAGTGGCTGCCACATGATTACCACTAAATCTACAACTTTACAGTAAGAATAACTTTCCTTTATACAAAAATAGTGGCAAAAACGTGAATTTCACTGTTATTAATCACTACATAGTGGATCACTTTGTAGTGGAACTTAAGGTGTTTGAAACGTTCTGGTTACTATCTAAAACCACCTTAAAGTGTTTGTAACTTTATGGTGAAAAATGACAGTGGCGGTAACCATATCAAGCCACTAAAATATAACTTAGAAGTGGCGACAGATTTAAAGTGGTAATTATAGTGTCGTCCACGTTTTGGCCACCTCTATAAAACCTTTAAAGTGGCAGACATTTTTAGTGGCAACTAATGATTGTGGCCACGTTTATGCCACTATTGCGCCACGTATAGAAGTGATTTTCACTTTAAATACGTAAAAACCACTTTAAAGTTATATTCTAAAAGGTAGCCATATTTAAGAACAGTAGTAATGCCGCCATTATCACAAAAGTTGAGCAGACCATTCAAAAAATTATAATTTCTTCACAGTAGTACATTATTATTGTGTAATTATTGGTTTTTGGTTTTAGCTGACCAAGGATAATTAATTAATAAATTGTTTGTGGCATTTGGAGATAAATATTTTGAAAATTGCGATCCAAAGTTTTTTGTTAATTTGTTTAAATAATCAGATATTGCGAAGGGTATGCTGATATTTCGAAGTGCAACACCTATTTTTGACAGTAAACTTGATATCGTTCTGAGTTTATACCATGTAGGGTGCTGCCTTAAGTTAATAATACTTGCCTATTTATTTGCAAGTAAGAATATCTTTATGGTGACTTAGTAAGAATGCAGTTTCGAGTCAATGAAAACGTAGAAAGGAGATGCATATATTATTTGTTAAGAGAAATAAGTTGAAGGAGAGAGACCGAGCGATGTAGAAGAAACAAAATCAATCTTAGTGGCTTTTAGGTGGCTGCCACTTGGCGCCCACCTTTTTGCCACGTGGTGGTCAAGTGGCTGGAACGTAACTGTATAGGGGCTACCACGTGGCAGCCACGCAAAAAATGTTCCCCATTTTAGTGGTAGCCACGGAATAGAACCGTTCTTATTACGTGGCAACCACTAGTGATAAAAACTTTAAAGTGGTAACGGTAGTGGCTGTTACGTGGCGCCCACTAAAAATGCTACTTGGGATCTTAGATCAACTATATCCACGCTGAGGCTATTAAATTTAGCTATTCTGGCAATTGAACATGACATACATATTGATATTGACAATTGTATAAAAGATTTTGCTATAAAAAAAAACGAAAAGTACATTTATAAGATATAAAAAAATTTAAGGCTGTTTTATTTTACTTTTACTAATTTTCCTGATTAATAATTAAAATAGATGGGGCGGCGAATTTCCGGTCGGCCCCAGGCCGCGAAAGCTAACGTTACGCCGCTGAGTGAAGGACAGCAAATTTGAGAAGTTGAATTTATTGAAAAATTGCCCGCCACCATTACGCGTTTGATATTCGATCAATTTAGACCGTTTTTTTTTAATCGACGTGAAATGATTAAGTCTATATGACCGAACAAATTTTTTATCTTTGTTTTCAAACGGTAGATATTACATTTTGTTTGTTTGCAAAGCCTACGGGCGATTCTAGGACCCTGTTGGCGTTATCCCCACATTCCCAAAAAAATATTATCATCTATAAATAATCAGCGGTTGAATACATGATTGTAACCAAATAAATTAAGGTTTCACACTGTCATCTTTCAAAAACTCCAGTCGCCCACATATTGTAAAGATGTTGTTTTTAATGAAATCTTAGTAACGTAAAATTATGTAAAATACACCTTGAAGGTGTAGATCTCTAATTGGTCAATTTTACGTTGTCTTTTCACGTATATCGTTTAAGCTAGACCTTTTTTTTTTCAAAATTATACATCCGAATGCGATCTCGTGTTTCCTCATTTTCTTTAGGGCGCGAATTCTGAAAGACTCTGCATAAGATACCCATTTCTCCTTTGGTTCATTTATTTATTTATATAGCGTTATCCGTGAGTACCTGGGGGACCGAGCTTCGCTCGTCTGAGGATTTTCTTCCATATTCTCTTGAAATGAGCTTTGCCTGCGTAAATTAATGTTGAGTGCAATTCAACATTAACGTTAAAATAAGTTGGTGATATTGTTAAGAGCGGCGTCTCACAAACTCTACTGATTTTTGACCGCTAGATGGCACTTGCATCTGCAATCTCTTTAAATTCAATTTTTATTTGACCAGTGAAAGCGTTCTCTACCGAGTAGAGGTGAAACGTCTTTAAACAGTAAACAGATTTCTGTCATGTCGAACTAGAGATCCGAGTCTGCACTTACCACGAAACAATTGCGTAATCAGACTCATAGGCGGAGAGACTTGAAATACACTTTGGTCGAAACCCAACAAAATCGAAAATCATTCACGATCAATTTAAAACGCCAAAACTACTATTTGGAATCATTGAAAATAGAAAAAATAAGTTTTTAGGACTATCGCATAATCTATATATATAAAGCGAAGTGTCCTCACTGACACACTCATTCATTCACTCATTCATCTACACATCTACACACTGATTCATAATCAACCCACAGCCCAAACCGTGAGGGCTGGAGACTTGAAATTTTAGACACGGGTGTATCATGTGCCGAAACTGAACACTAAGAAGGGATTTTGCGAAATTCGGCCCGGTTCCTTTGTAATTCAATAAAAACCGGCTAAAATAAACAAAAAATGATCGGATCGCGGAGACCGTGTTTATGTTAGAAGCACGTATCTAGCCAAAACAACTTCGACGACGGGCGACCGGTTTACATTAAAAGCACTTATTTAACCTAAACAATTTCAACGTCGAGTTTCTGCTTTCGTGATCATACTTTTGCCGTACCTAGCGAGGCCGCAGATATTTCAATTATAATTTTGATTTCAATTATAATGTCGATCCGTGACTCAATTAAAAATTACCAAATCACTCCAAATTTAATCCGTCAACATTAAACATCCTCAAATATCTCTTACCACTGCAAACTTTACCAAATCAACCCCAAAAAATTCCCGAACTATGCCAAACTGACATAAACTAGATCCGTTATTTTAAATCATCCCTTACCACCCCTTAGCAACCCCAAGCAACTCCAATCACTTTAAAATAAAACAAAATGACACAAATCATGGCAGATTAAGTCCAACTCACACATATTATTTCGTCTACCAAAAATCACCCCCAACTACCCCTTACCACCACAAAATAAGCCCAATCACTTTAAAATTACAAAAAATGTTACAAACCTTACCAAACTATGCCAAACTCATCTAAATTACTTTGGCTTTCATAAATCACCCCCAACTACCCCTTACCACCCCAAAATAAGCCCAATCACTTTAAAATTATCAAAAATGCTACAAACCATAGCAAACTATGCCTAACTCACCTAAATTACTTCGGCTAACATAAATCACCCCCAACAACCCCTTACTACCCCAAAATAAGCCCAATCACTTTAAAATTACAAAAAATGCTACAAACCATAGCAAACTATGCCAAACTCACTTAAATTACTTCGGCTATCATAAATCACCCCCAACTACCCCTTACCACCCCTAACTCATCCCAATCACTTTAAAATTACAAAAAATGCTACAAACCATAGCAAACTATGCCTAACTCACCCAAATTACTTCGGCTAACATAAATCACCCCCAACAACCCCTTACTACCCCAAAATAAGCCCAATCACTTTAAAATTACAAAAAATGCTACAAACCATAGCAAACTATGCCAAACTCACTTAAATTACTTCGGCTATCATAAATCACCCCCAACTACCCCTTACCGCCCCTAACTCATCCCAATCACTTTAAAATTACAAAAAATGCTACAAACCATAGCAAACTATGCCTAACTCACTTAAATTACTTCGGCTAACATAAATCACCCCCAACTACCCCTTACCACCCCTAACTCATCCCAAACACTTTAAAATTACAAAAAATGCTACAAACCATAGCAAACTATGCCTAACTCACCTAAATTACTTCGGCTAACATAAATCACCCCCAACAACCCCTTACTACCCCAAAATAAGCCCAATCACTTTAAAATTACAAAAAAATGCTACAAACCATAGCAAACTATGCCTAACTCACCTAAATTACTTCGGCTACCATAAATCAGCCCCAACTACCCCTTACCACCCCAAAATAAGCCCAATCACTTTAAAATTACAAAAAATGCTACAAACCATAGCAAACTATGCCAAACTCACTTAAATTACTTCGGCTAACATAAATCACCCCCAACAACCCCTTACTACCCTAAAATAAGCCCAATCACTTTAAAATTACAAAAAAATGCTACAAACCATAGCAAACTATGCCTAACTCACCTAAATTACTTCGGCTAACATAAATCACCCCCAACAACCCCTTACTACCCCAAAATAAGCCCAATCACTTTAAAATTACAAAAAATGCTACAAACCATAGCAAACTATGCCTAACTCACCTAAATTACTTCGGCTAACATAAATCACCCCCAACAACCCCTTACTACCCCAAAATAAGCTCAATCACTTTAAAATTACAAAAAATGCTACAAACCATAGCAAACTATGCCAAACTCACTTAAATTACTTCGGCTAACATAAATCACCCCCAACAACCCCTTACTACCCTAAAATAAGCTCAATCACTTTAAAATTACAAAAAAATGCTACAAACCATAGCAAACTATGCCTAACTCACCTAAATTACTTCGGCTAACATAAATCACCCCCAACAACCCCTTACTACCCCAAAATAAGCCCAATCACTTTAAAATTACAAAAAATGCTACAAACCATAGCAAACTATGCCTAACTCACCTAAATTATTTCGGCTGTGGGTGTTTAGCGCGGGCGATATGGTTCAGCGCAAGGAGTGCAATCAAAGTCAGCTTTTGCAGTTTGTTGTCGTGTCGTGGAAGATGTTGTCATGGAGCTGGACTTGGACTGACTGGAGTTTTGAGTTGGAAAAGATGGAAATTTGGTGTTGAAGGAAGGAGGGTGAAACAGGATGGTTCTCACGGTCAACTTGAGAAGGATTTATGACAGGGTTGGAAATTGGAGGCGGCACGACTGTTTATTGGATATGTACAGTTTCTACATATTTACAATTTGCAGCTGGGGCCTGCGACGTAGGAAGGTCGCAGCCGCTACAGTACCCCCCTGCCAGTGATTAAGCCGCTGGACGATTAGCGGATAAGCGCGGTTGGTGTGTTTTCCGCCGGCCTGGGGGTGGTTTATAAAAATTGCGCGTCTTCCGTGGTGTGGGACGACTCCTGGTGGCTGCGCTGATGTTGTTCACGGAGATTTTGGCGCGGGTGGGGACGAGGCTGGAGATGTTGCCGGTCGGGTTTGGTGCGCCAAGATGTTCGCCGTTTTCAGGCGGTCGATGAACGTGGTGGTGCTCTTTCCCTTGACCCTTGTGGTGACGGTCTCGGGGTTGTGCTGCGCCGTCTTGAGGGGACTGTAATGCGACCTCTGCTGGGGCTCGCTGAGTCCGTGGCGTCGATGTCGGGTGGAAACGGCGTCGTCGCCGTGTCGCGAACCATTTGCCGGTTGGACGATCTCGAAGAATTGGCGCGGCTTCGTGGCGTTGTCTTCGTAGTTGGTGGTGGATGGGTCCTGGCACTCGTTTGGAGGTTGCAAGAGTTTGCCGGCGGTGGCAACTTGCAGGTTGTTCCTCCAGGTGACGAGGAGGACCAGCAGGACTCTGGCTAGGAGTCGCGTCCACTGGATGTTTTTGCGGTGCTGCTTCGGACCGTGGCGTTGAATTGGCGCTTCGCGGTGGTGAGCTGCTCCGCTGTGGTTGGGCGTTGGGATTGGGCAGCGTCGGATGGACCGGGGATGGTGTGGAATTGGTGCTCTGCTGAGTGTGTGGACTCGGAGACGCGACCGTCTGGGTGCGTGGTTCCGAGGAGCGTATGAAACAGACCGGTGAAGTGAGTCTCACCGTGTCTGATGGCTGTCCCCGTCCGTGGCTGCTGGGTGCTGCATGGAGGTCCTGGGGTGGATTGCTCGCCATTTCGACCGACTGCTGTGGGTCGGGTTGCGGTTCCCGCGAGTGAGGCCGGACACGGAGCGGATGCTGGCTTCCGTGGGAGTCGACGGCTTTGACTTCTCGTCGGGGACTTGGTGGCATTTCCTCGCAGGTGCTGCTCCGTGGCTCCGTCGGCTTTGGGTCGTGCGTCACTTCCCTCTGCTGGCTGCTGGTGGAGGCAGGTTTCGTCGCTGCTACCTGGGGGGTGTGGGACCTGGCCTCGAGGACGCCGTCTGCTATGCAGGCCGTTATGTCCAGGGAGGCGTTGCTGTAGGCGGCTAGGACAGCTTGTGTATCTGTCGGTAGCCGTTTTAGCCACAGCCTGCGGATGATCTCTTCTGGTATCGCGGTACCCCCTAGGTTGCGCAGGTGGCGTAGAAATTCGCTGGGTGTTCTGTCCCCCAGCTCTTCGGATCGCAGCAGACGTCGGGTCTTCTGGTCCAGCGTGGGGGGGAGCCTCTTGATGACTGCGGACCGGAGTGTCGCGTACTTGTTTTCCTGCGGCGGGTCCATGATGATGTCGCGCACTTCTGTCCAGATGTTGGGGTCTAGCGCGCTGATCACATTGCTGAACTTTGCGGCGTCAGATGTGATGTGGGCAGCGGCGAGAATTGGTTCGCAGATTTCGAACCATAGCTCTGGATCTGCGAAGAGGAAGGTTGGCAGGCACACGAGGTAGATCGCGGGTATCGTTGGTGGCGGTTGCGGTGTTTGACTTCTGCGAAGTCTGGCGGCTCGTTCGGCCTTGAGTTGCTCCAGTTCCTGGAGGGCGCGCTCGTACTCTTGGCGGGTGAACGGTATCTGCTGCGGGGGTTGAGCCATCTTGCGCTGGGTGGAGACGGTATCGCGCACTATTACCACTGCATTTTTTTTGACGAAATCGCTGGGATCACGTCGGGGTCACCAATGTGGGTGTTTAGCGCGGGCGATATGGTTCAGCGCAAGGAGTGCAATCAAAGTCAGCTTTTGCAGTTTGTTGTCGTGTCGTGGAAGATGTTGTCATGGAGCTGGACTTGGACTGACTGGAGTTTTGAGTTGGAAAAGATGGAAATTTGGTGTTGAAGGAAGGAGGGTGAAACAGGATGGTTCTCACGGTCAACTTGAGAAGGATTTATGACAGGGTTGGAAATTGGAGGCGGCACGACTGTTTATTGGATATGTACAGTTTCTACATATTTACAATTTGCAGCTGGGGCCTGCGACGTAGGAAGGTCGCAGCCGCTACACGGCTAACATAAATCACCCCCAACAACCCCTTACTACCCCAAAATAAGCCCAATCACTTTAAAATTACAAAAAATGCTACAAACCATAGCAAACTATGCCTAACTCACCTAAATTACTTCGGCTAACATAAATCACCCCCAACAACCCCTTACTACCCCAAAATAAGCCCAATCACTTTAAAATTACAAAAAAATGCTACAAACTATAGCAAACTATGCCTAACTCACCTAAATTACTTCGGCTAACATAAATCACCCCCAACAACCCCTTACTACCCCAAAATAAGCCCAATCACTTTAAAATTACAAGAAATGCTACAAACCATAGCAAACTATGCCTAACTCACCTAAATTACTTCGGCTAACATAAATCACCCCCAACAACCCCTTACTACCCCAAAATAAGCCCAATCACTTTAAAATTACAAAAAAATGCTACAAACCATAGCAAACTATGCCTAACTCACCTAAATTACTTCGGCTACCATAAATCAGCCCCAACTACCCCTTACCACCCCAAAATAAGCCCAATCACTTTAAAATTACAAAAAATGCTACAAACCATAGCAAACTATGCCAAACTCACTTAAATTACTTCGGCTATCATAAATCACCCCCAACTACCCCTTACCACCCCAAACTCAGCCCAATCACTTTAAAATTACAAAAAATGTTACAAGCCTTATCAAACTATGCCAAACTCATCTAAATTACTTTGGCTTCCATAAATCACCCCCAACTACCCCTTACCACCCCAAAATAGGCTCAATCACTTTAAAATTACAAAAAAATTCTACAAACCGTAGCAAACTATGCCAAACTCCCCTAAATTACTTCGGCTACCATAAATCACCCCGAACTACCCCTTACAACCCCAAAATAAGCCCAATCACTTTAAAATTACAAAATATTCAACAAATCATAGCAAACTATGCCTAACTCACCTAAATTACTTCGGCTACCATAAATCACCCCCAACTACCCCTTACAACCCCAAAATTAGCCCAATCACTTTAAAATTACGAAAAATGCTACAAACCATGGCAAACTATGCCAAACTCACTTAAATTACTGCGGCTACCATAAATCACCCCCAACTACCCCTTACCAACCACAAACTAAACCCAATCACTTTAAAATTACAAAAAATGCTACAAACCATAGCAAACTATGCCAAACTCACTTAAATTACTTTGGCTTCTATAAATCACCCCCAACTACCCCTTACCACCCCAAAATAGGCTCAACCACTTTAAAATTACAAAAAAATTCTACAAACCGTAGCAAACTATGCCAAACTCCCCTAAATTACTTCGGCTACCATAAATCACCCCGAGCTACCCCTTACAACCCCAAAATAAGCCCAATCACTTTAAAATTACAAAATATTCAACAAATCATAGCAAACTATGCCTAACTCACCTAAATTACTTCGGCTACCATAAATCACCCCCAACTACCCCTTACCACCCCAAAATAAGCCCAATCACTTTAAAATTACGAAAAATGCTACAAGCCATAGCAAACTATCTCAAACTCACCTGAATTACTTTGGCTACCATAAATCACCCCCAACTACCCCTTACCACCCCAAACTAAGCCCAATCACTTTAAAATTACAAAAAATGCTACAAACCATAGCAAACTATGCCAAACTCACCTAAATTACTTCGGCTACCATAAATCACCCCCAACTACCCCTTACCGCCCCAAAATTAGCCTAATCACTTTAAAATTACAAAAATGCTACAAAACATAGCAAGCTATGCCAAACTCACTTAAATTTCTTCGGCTACCATAAATTAATAATCGTTTTCAATCAAAATCTTCTATTTGGTTGTGTTATTTATAAATGCCTTATCGTATTAAATCATAAAATATTAATAAATATCTGCACATAAAATATATTGTTCCGACTAATAGTCGTTATTCTGAATATTAAATATGCTGATACCTATTTTGATTCTCTTCCACCTTCCAATAAATATTTGATCCAGTTGAGATGCAAACATAAACGTATTTCTGAATTGCAACACGCTGACGGGGCAAGCCCTACCTTTTCAACATGCGTGCATTTGTATAAACAGCTCTATGGTTTTTAACTTTAAAAGAGGTATAAAGGCGGTGTAAGCGCTAGAGTTTCGTAAAAATATCTGAAAAATTCGAAATTCTTCAATTGAATCAGAACTATCTTTGTGTTCGATAGTAAATTTATACTTGGAGTGGCACTGCCAACCCTGCCACCCATGACGAGGCATCTGCTGACTACTCTCCTTCCAGGGAAACTTTATAAATCAACGTCAAAATAATTTAGGACGCCTGAATGTGAAAATATCACTGTGTAATAAGTTCAGACTGACATGGAACACTTGAAATTTCGATATTTGTTTGTAATTCGACACAGGTCCATGAAGGAATGCATGTTAATGTAAACAAGTGTTAGTTTGTCGGAGAGACCGAATAAGATTTTTAACATTCCTGTCAAAATATTTATTTACTTTAGAATGTTAATTTCTTAAATTGATTTTGTGAAAATTATGACGGGCCATACGAGTACACCTGTGCGAGTATTATTTGGTGCATACAAATTAATCTCTTTTGTTATCCGAATTGTTTTTATACGCACTAGGCACGTGCACCTCATATAATTGTGAAAATTGCTGCTTCAGCGTCTGGATCGGTGGTACTCAACGTCGCCAAGGTCGAAGCGACGCATCGGTATTCAAAGTTCTGTCGCTATTAAATAAATTATTTTAATATAATATTCCCGATTTGTTCTTGCCGTTAACCAAAACTCTCCCCAATCGATTTTCGAAAAATTTCCAGCGTCGGACCGGACTTCACTTATTTTCGTACGCTAATTTTTACGTTCAGTTAATGATAGTGGTGTATTTGTTCTTCACCAAACCTGCTCCGGCCGAAATCCGAAATTTTCACTGACATCATACGCTTAAGTATTGTATGCTTAGACACGATTTATTTACACTATTTATTTTACGTACATTGCGTTCATTATTGTTCTGCATTATTTATAACTAAGATGGAGCAGTTTGAAAATCTAATAGTAAGCGGAGAACAAATATCACCACGTATAATTCCCGTGAAAAGTGATGGAAATAGTCTTTCTTACTATCTTTCCTATTGCATTTTTAATACCGGAAATAGAGCTCAAGAGCGAAGTATAACTTCGACTTTTTTATACATAATTCCTAAATACTTCCTTATATATTTCAACATTGTCTTTAACGTTGTCAGAGAACTAAATGGGAATAATTTGGAATAATTTAGAAACTTTTGAAAACAATGACAAAATTTTTTAGGGCGCCTGGATTTGAAAATATAACTCTGTGTAATAAGTTTAGACTGACTGGAGTGAAAAGAAAGGAGCTTGCGCCCAGAAACGAAAATAAATGGAACACTTGAAGTTGAAATATTTGTTTGTAATTCGTCACAAGTCCATGAGGGAATGCGTGTTAATGTAAACAAATGTGAGTTTATTGGAGAGGCCGAATAAAATTTTTACATTATTGAAGCAGCTGGAGCCTGCCACGTCAAGGGCAAGGTCAGAAACGTGAAAAGGCGATGCTCGATTTAGTTTGAGTGTCTATGCAGAAATTCGCACATACCAAGCGTTGGATGATAAGCCTTTCTTATCGTTTCTTAGAATTCGAGAATTGCTGGTTCAGCGTGTGGAGCAGTACTCGATCGCGGTGTTTAATTTTAACACAACTACAATTGTGAAAATTGCTGCTCCAGCGTCGGAAACTGTTTGCAAAGTCGCCAAATTCGATGAGGCGACGCATCAGTGTTCGAAGGTCTACCGCTATCAAATAAAGTATTTTAATTTAACATTTCATCCTCGCGTTAACCAAATCTGCCCCCAATCAATTTTCGAAAAATTATCAGCATCGGACCGGACTCCACTTATATTTGTACGCTAATTTTTACGTTTAGTTAATGATAGTGGTGTATTTGTTTTTCACCAAATTTGCCCCGAAATTTTCACCGTTGTATGTACCAGATATCACTGACATTCATACCAGCGGCGGTGTAAGCGCTAAATTTTCGTGAAAATATCTGAAAAATTCATAATTCTGCAACTGAATTACAGAACTAATTTTGTGTTCGATAGTAAATTTATACTTGGAGTGGCACTGCCAACCCTGCCACCCCTGACGAGCCCCACTGCTGACTACTATCCTTCCAGAAACATTTTTGAAATCAGCGGCAAAATAAATTTAGGGCACCAGGATGTGAAAATATCACTATGTAATAAGTTCAGACTGACAAGAGTGAAAAAAACCGCTTGCATCCAGAAACGAAATCAAATGGAACACTTGAAATTTAGATATTTGTTTGTAATTCGTCACAGGTCCATGAAGGCATGCATGTTAATGTAAACAAGTGTTAGTTTGTCGGAGAGGCCGAATAAGATTTTTACACCCACCACATTCCCGTCAAAATATTTATTTACTTTAGTATGTTAATTCATTTTGTGCAAATTATGACGGGCCAGTCGAGTACACCTGCGCGAGTATTATTTGGTAATCCAAATTCTTTTAATACGCACTAGGCACGTGCACCTAATATAATTGTTAAAATTGCTGCTTCAGCGTCTGGAACGCTGGTACTCAACGTCGCCAAGGTCGAGGCGACGAATCAGTATTCGAAGTTCTATCGCTATTAAATAAAATTTTTTAATATAATATTCCCGATTTGTTCTTGACGTTAAGTAATTATCTCCCCAATCGATTTTCGAAAAATTACCATCGTCGTACCGGACTCCACTTATATACCGTACGCTAATTTTTACGTTCATTTAATGATAGTGGTGTATTTGATCTTCACCAAACCTGCTCCGGCCAAAATCCGAAATTTGCAGTTTTACCGGATTTCACTGACATCATAAGTAATGTGTGCTTATACACTATTTACACTATTTATTTTATGTACATTGTGTTCATTATTGTTCTGCATTATTTATAACCAAGATGGAGGAATAGTAAGCGGGGTACAAATACCACCACGTATAATTCCTCTGAAAAGTGATGGAAATAGTCCTTTTTACTATATTTCCTATTGCATTTTATTACCGAAAATAGAGCTCAAGAGGTTCGCACTATAATTGTTCATTTTAAAATTACCAAATTTTCTGTATATTTTACCTGAATACGTTAAACACCCCTAAACATAATGTACCATTCCAAACTACTCTCAAAAATCATACACTTGCCATTCCAAACTACCCCACATCAACCTAAAATGTAAAAAAATTACGAATTACAAGCAAACTACGCTAAACTCGCATAAATTACTTCGACTTCCGCTATATCACCCCAACCACTTCTTACCAAGCCTAACTAAACCCAATCGCATTAAAATTACCAAAAGTTTCGTTTAATCCGCCAAAGCTAAACCCCGCCAACCATCAATAACCATTCAAAACAATCCCCAAAAAAAACCTAATCATCCGAAACTACACCAAATACATCGTTTTTATGGTGTGAAATTATTTATTTATATATTTCAACATTCTTCGACGACATTCTTTAATGTTGTTAGAGAACTAAATGGGAATAATTTGGAATAGTTCAGCTTCTCTGTCAACTCTCCTTCTCTTGAAGAGTGAAAAAGAGTGAAAAAAAAGGAGCTTGCACCCAGAAACGAAATTATCGTCATTTTCCAAATCATATTGAAGTACCCGGTCCTGGCAATGCAGGTTAATTTCAGCAAATTTGTTTATTTTGTGATTGGAAAAGTAGAGCATTCCTGTTTAATTGTATTATAATGTCGATTAGTCTACATCACAAATACACCACTTTTGTCAACACTGCGTTTATTTAATCTACGTCCGGGCAACGCCGGGTACATTCAGCTAGTGTACCTATACAGGGTGAGTCATTAGTGAGGGATCGGTCCATAACTTCTAAATCATGTAAGATACAAAAAATTTTTAAAGACAATTTGTAGACCGTTTGTCAGGCTGCACAACCTAAAAATATTTTCACGTATACAGAGTGTTCCAAAACTCATAATTGCTACACAACTTTGTTTTTTCAAATAGAACTACCAGTATTTTATTTCTCCGTTAGAACCCCTTTTCACATAGATATATGGTGATATAAGACGTTTTACATTCTGGATCACCGTTATCAAATTATCAATTTTTTTCCACATTTTTTGTCATTTACAGAGGTTCACTAAAAAATTTACTGAGAGGTTGTTTTAGCAGCTAGAAGGCTGAAGTTTAGTACAAATATGAAGAAAGGATTGCTCTTTACGCCCGATGTGCAAAATATCATTTTTACTATACAGGCTCTGCAAAAATTTGTGTCAAATTATACTATTTTTAAAACAGCTTAACTTAATTTTTTTAAATAGAACTCCCTATATTTTTGTATGTCATCGAATTCGCCTGGAGTCTGGCTACGTTTTTTATTAAGGTTATTCTATAGCTAAAATTCATAATTTACGAGATATTTGATATTTTTGGCTGTGATACAGATTGAGCCAGGATAAGGTAGGTAGTGTGCCATGGAAATCGTGGAAATCATTTGAACTCACATTTCAGCACTGCACAGTTGTGTTATCATTGATTTGACATTTGATTATCCATTCCATTATCCACAATTAATTCGATTTTACATGAACAAATCGATATGATTTATTGTCTGGAAGAAGGCGAAATAAATCCTTTGTTTACGGCAAGAATTTACGCTCAACGTTAAATAAATCAACAAATAAACATTTAAAGAAATAAATATAAAAATTCAATAAAGTAAGCTAAACTAAATAATATATTCATTGTTGCGGCCACCTCTCTGTGCACACTTTCACGCGGTGGGTGAATGATCTTCCAATATTTCGTAAAATTTGCTGGCAAACGCTTCTAAATGCATTTTAGATTCTTATTTTCATGTTCTCTTTGGTTGTTTCGCTTAATTTCAGACAATAAATCAAATCGATTTGTTCTTGTAAAATAGAATTTATTGTGGATAATGGAATGGATAATCAAATGACAAGTCGGTGACGACACAACTGTGCAGTGTTGAAATGTGAGTTAAAATGATTAACATGGTTTTCATGGCACACTATCAACTTTATCTTGGCTCAATCTGTATCACAGCCAAAAATATCAAATATCTCGTAAATTATAAATTTTAGCTATAGAACAAGCTTAATAAAAAACGTAGCCAGACTACAGACGCATTCGATGGAATACAAAAATATAGGGGGTGCCATTTAAAAAACTAAAGTTAAGCTTATTGTAAAATAGTATAATGCGACACGAATTATTGCAGACCCTGTATAGTAAAAATTATATTTTGCATGCCTGGCGTAAAGAGCAATCTTTTCTTCATATTTATACCAACCTTCACCCTTCTAGCTGCTAAAACGACCTCTCAGTAAATTTTTAAGTAAACCTTAGTAAATGACAAAAAATGTGAAAAAAAATTTATAATTTGATAACGGTGATCCAAAATGTAAAATATCTTATATCACCATAAATCTATGTGAAAGGGGGTTCTAATGAAGAAATAAAATATAGGTAGTTCTATTTGAAAAATCAAAGTTGTATAGCATGCGGTAGTTTTGGAACCCCCTGTATACATTAAAACATTTTTAGGTTGTACAGCCTGGAAAACGGTGTACAAATTGTATTAAAAAATTTTTCCTATCTTACATGGTTAAGGAGTTATGGACCGATCCCCCACTAATGACTCACCCTGTATATATTTTAAAAAAAGAAAAAAATAACATTTTTAAAAATACAATCGTCTTCTATTGCTTATATTTAAAAAACGCAAGTTTGATTTATTACTGCTAAACAAACAGGCCAAAATATAATTTCACTAAATCGTTGCATTTTACGTAGAAATGTGCATCAATAATGTTTTTATATGAAGTTAATAAACATAAATAATAAAAAAGTTAGGAAGGTTTAAAGATTTCGAAAAAAAAAACATTACTTTTTGAGATCTCCTACGTAGCCATCGAAAATGAACCATCCTGTACTCGCAAGCATGCAAAATGTTCAACATTTTCATGGCCTTCTTTACCAATAATCATGGACTTTTTCTCTACCAAATACATTTTTTTCTATACATTTTTTTGTAATTTTTTGCTGTAATTGTAGATTTGCGTTACAAACTAGAGAGAAATACGCTCGTTTAAAAATCACAAAAAAATGATTTGGATTAATTAGAAAAAACAAAATTGATTGTCATAGTAGTTAAACAAAGAAAGTTAGGATCAAACTACAAACGTCATGTCATGCGCAATAATAAACCTAACAACTTTTCTATTAAACTTTTCATAACTATAATTAAAATATAATTTAAAAGTTACAGCCATTATTTGATACTTTTTCTGCATTCTGTAAATTCATTTCCCAATGCAGATTCTTGTGAAAGAGAAGAAAATACTCAAAATACAAATGTGCCTCTCTACCTGCGACACTGCCTCCGGCTACAATTGCCCACCCAAGTCGATCAGTTGTACTGTGTAAACTATGATATAGAAAGATACATAAACATTATGTTTCAGTTTGAACTGAGCCGCAAGTTATTTGGTACCGCCCGTTCGACACCAAATTTTTACCTCGTCCCAACTCGCGGCGTCCCTCAGAAACTTTGGGAAAGTGTAAACATCCCCAACATCAAATTTCATCGTTTTTTTTTAGCATCCGGATTCCTTTGTTCGATGGAAATGGTTTTAAGAACTGGAAATTTCGAATAGAAACGTTGCTGGAAGAACAAGTTCTTCACTCATGAGATCAAGATCAAGATCAATCTCAGAAGGTTTCTGAGATTGCAAAGACTGCAGGTATATCCGATGAACGAACATATCATACCCAAATCTCTCGGAGCGATGGGTGCCACTTTTTCTCTTGAGCAACGTTGGAACAAATGTGTTGAATTAGCAGGGAGAATAGTTTAAAAATAAGATTAATTGTTCCCCTATAGACATTTTTTCTGTTTCATTCTTTAGAACTTTCAAATAACCATCGTATAATTATGGCAAATTTAAGGTTTAACCCGTTTAAGAATCACGAAGAATATAACAGATGATGCAAAATTGTGTCAACAATCAGTACCAACCTGCGATCATCCCAGCGTCCTTGGTAGCTTGCCTTTGTGAGTCGTTGAAGTAGGCCGGAACGGTGATGACGGCATCTTTAACTTCTTTTCCTAAATACGCATCGGCCGTCTCTTTCATCTTACGCAACACCATACTGCTAACCTCCTCAGGGGCAAACTTCTTGACTTCTCCTTTAAACTCCACCTGAATTTTCGGCTTCCCGCCGTCGTTAATCACCTTGAAGGGCCAATGTTTCATATCCTGCTGTATTTTCGGATCATCGAACTTCCTCCCGATCAGTCTTTTCGCATCGAAGACCGTGTTGCTGGGGTTCATTGCGACTTGGTTTTTGGCGGCATCCCCGATGAGACGTTCAGTGTCGGTGAATGCCACATAGCTGGGGGTGGTGCGATTTCCTTGATCATTGGCGATAATCTCGACTTTGCCTTGCTGCCAGACTCCCACGCAGGAGAACGTAGTGCCCAAATCGATACCAATGGCCGGTGTCTTGCCCATTTTGCACTTCTTGTCACTTGTCACTGTCGCGATTTCAAGCGCCTACTTTGTGCTTGGTAGTCCACGACGGAATAAACGACTTCGAGCACAAAATCGATCCAACAAGACCTTAAGACAGTTGCAGCAAAACAAATCGATAACCGGCTGGCACGAAATAAAAAAATCGACGTTTGCTCAGTCGTTTATTGGTTCATTTCATGATTCACACCGACGCAAATTAGGACATTTAGAGTAGGTTTGGCTTATTTTTAAATCCAACGCAATCGTCTTTTGTACCTTTTGCAAGTCAAGGCCGTCAAACAAAACGTGAGGTAATCGATAGTTTAAAATGATCATTCGGACTCACCCGTTTTATAACGACGTTGCGCTGCCTCAACCGTTTCCTCCGTTCTTTTTTTGTTTTTGTTTCTCTTTTCTTTTGCACCTTTGTTTTAAACATCGCGTACCGACATCAAAATGACTATTACAAGTTTTGTGTGTAATTTAATTGGTGTGAATGTGACGCCCACATTTTTTTAAAACATGATCTGTGATCTGTTGGGGAAAACATTCGTGTCCCCAGAGTGTTCAATGGGCGATAAGGCAAACAAGAAGGCCACAGCAATGAGCGGTTCAAAATTCATAATCTGCATTAATGAGAGAGCCAGGGGAGTATATATTTTATGTTAAAAGAAGGAGGTGTGAGGCATAAGTGACAACTATAACACACTCTTCGACTTTGGTCATAGACATTCAGACATTTGACTCATTTTTGGTCGATGCTATGACATATGTGTCTATGTCAAAGATCTGTAAAAAATAAAATAAAAGCTAGAGTCCATAGCCTCATAAGATTTAGTTCTTATATAAACGGTTTTATTTGCCTTTCGGTCTTAAGACACAATCTACACTTTCAATCTTTCAATTCGCCTTAACCAACTTAATTTAAATTTCTTCTACACACAAATAAATTATTTCTTCTTCCTTCTTTTACACACACTCCCCCCTCCTCCTTCTCTCTTACAACGCTTCTCATCCATTCTATTCCTCTTCCATCCTCATTCAATACCTCATCCCTCCCTCTTTCATCTTGTCTCAGACTCTTCCTATTACCATTCCTCCATCCTGCGCTTCGGTCAGTACCCTCTCTATATCACTAATGAATAGTGTAAACAGTGTGGGACTGAGCGGACACCCTTGTCTCACTTCTTTTTTCGTCTAAAAGCATTCACTCTCTTCCTCTTATTTAGTTCTTTTTTGTATGCACTATAGTTTTCAACATTCCTGTTTTTGGCACTTTGTTTAATAACTCGACTGCCAATTACAGTAGAACCTCGATTATTCGAAAATTGTTCGGATAATCAAAATTTCGGATAACCGAAACGATTTTTGGGACGAGATCATAAACAACACCTTTTTAAATAAAAACAGTACATACTATACAGGTGGTCCAGTTTTTATCTGCATAACTTTAACAAGTGATAGAACGTTGAAAATGAAGTAGAAAATTCCTATACCATTTTAGTCTTAAGTGCCTTCTTTCGGATATACGGGGTGTTGAAATTTTGAGTTTTGTAAAGTTTTTGGTCAATAACTCTAACGATACATGTGCGATTAATTTCAAATTTTGACCAAAAATATTTCTAAGGTATTCAAATAATCTGACCAAGTTTCATAGCTCAACCCCTATTGAATGCACCTTTTTGTTTACTATCCCCTCTTATATAAGCTGTAAACTAATCAAAACTGTAAAATTCTGGCAAATTAACGAGCTGAAATTATTAATTGATAAACTTCCTAAATCTTTTGTCTCTTGTCACATTTCATAAAATTGTGTCGTTTTCAAGATTTTTGGAAATTACTCATTGGGGTGCGAGCGCGGCCATCATCCTCGCTTTTTCGGGCCCATGATCCAGACGGCCAGACGGAATATTTTTGGTCAAAATTTGAAATTAATCGCACATGTATCAGAGTTATGGATAAAAAACTTCCCGTATATCCGAAAGAAGGCATGTTGGGCACCACCCATGTTGGGTGGGCCGACCATCCGCCCCATTCACCACAAAACGTCCCCACCGGAGAGGGATGGACCAGGAGAGAGGTTTTTTTTACCAACATATAACAAGAGCACCAGCTCAAATAAGAAGAACCACCCAACAATTCCGCGAATTACCCTCACGTAAATTCGCCGGTCGCGATCAGGGTACATGGCCTAGAGGCTAGAAAACCCTTGGAGGGGTTTTAGCCGGTAAGAGTCCGGCACTACCCGGTGTGATAGAAACTAATCAACAAGTGTCCATGAGGATTTCAAAAAAAAAAAAATAAGAAGAATGTCTTGTATCCATTTCATGTAAATAAAACTTGCATATATGTACAAAGAGTGTGTTTTGAAACGCCAAGACACCGCAAACAAATTCCAATTACCATACACGATTTCAAGCATTTTATTCGAAAAATGTATTAGATTTAGAAAATCAGCACCATAAACTTCTGTACTTGGCGTGTAAAATTAATTTCGAGCTTAGTCTTTAGCTTCGATGAAACAGAAATGTCAAATGTAACATTTAATTTTGGCACAAGCCTAGTAAAAACAGTGGTTTTATCTAAAAAATGATATTTTCTCAATAACTTTTCTAATATCATAATTGAACCCTAGAAACCCTATATCACAGAAAAGCTTATAAAAAACTAAAGAATGTTGTAAAAATATACAGGCTGTTCCATTTAAAAAAATCCAGTTTTCCCCATTTGTAGTTCATCATTTTCAAAAAATCGTAGTAAGCGGTGGAATATTCCTTCGCCACTCGGCAATAGCTCAAAGATTGACCAAAGTCTAGAGACTTAACAGAAAAAAAATGGGTATGTTGTCTTTAATAGTTCAGTAGATATGAATTTTTTAACGGAACATTACATCAAGGAATTTTGGAACATAAAGTGACGTACATCAAAAAGTATGATAGATAGGTAAAAACGACTCAAGTAAATTTAACGCAGAACTTAGTATACAATTCAAAAATAAAATCAAAATGGGGTGGTTCCATAAAAAAAACATAACTTTGGTCTTTTAATAATATTTGGACATTCTGTATACAAATGAAAATATTTTTAAAATGTGCAGCAGAAGCGCACCTATCATCCAAAAAGAATTTCAGGTCTGCCTCGAATAGCAAAAACGTTATGGAGCTTTTACGGAGCCCTGGGTCACCCTGTATTAACGTTGAAATATATATTTTAAACAAGCGAAAAAAGTCGAATGCTTTGTTTTATAGCGAGCAACAATGTATCGTTCGCGCCAACGTTACTAAGTCATCGTTCGGATAATTGAGGATTCGGATGATCGAGGTTCTACTGTAAACACTTCAACAAACAAGATCTTTACTACGAGTCACATTCAATTTATTTCGTACTTCGAGCAATTTATTCAATTATTTGCAAACATCGATATCGATATCGTATTTTGGTCCTTCTATCTATGGGTCCGCATATCTACAACTGTTCTATCCATCGTGTAGTTTATCATTTGGGAATCTTGAACTTAATTAGCCACTAAAGAGCTGAATGACTGTCTTGCACCTCAAATCGTCTTCATTATACATATCGAGAATTTTAAACGGAATGACCCCTCTTGTGATACCTCATTTGAAAGCTACTTTCACCAGGAATCCACTTGTGTAATTGGTTGTTTATTTTTTCTGTTACCCACAATTCAGGAGACTATCAAATGTGTGCAAACAGGTTTGGCAAAATTTTAACATTCTAATGAGGTATCACAAGAAGGGTCATTCCATTTAAAATTCTCGAAGGGCGGTTCACCCCACAGAAGGGGGGCGCGCAACGTATTTCAAAATAACCTCAGAAAATGTCCCCCTCTGAAAAAAATTGACTTGTTTTTGGAAATTTTCATATTTGTTGTCTTTTCAAAGTTATTCAGGGTGGCTCGTTTGAAAAAAATCACCCTGTATAATATAATATAATTATATATTATATTAATATTAATATAGCCGTAGAGCTCTGGCGGAAATCGTCACCTCAAGGTGAGTCAAGAGCCACGCATGCCAAATATTACGGTTGGCAAAAAGAAAGGAAAAAACCTTCGATCTCTTCAGCACACTAGTAGCATGGTAAATTTAAGGATATATGTGATGTTATAGAGAGCTGTCGCTTTGCCAAATAGCTTACGTACCCTAGCAAAGATGTCGGAATGATCTTCTTGACAACGACTAGGAAGGATAGTGACAGGGATTCTGACAAGACACTGTCAGCTGAGAAAATACCTTCCTCAAATGAAGCTAAATGACACACCTGTTTGTAGGGAGTTAGAAGATTAGTCCAGCATGTGCTGGGCGAGTGTCATTTACTTTTGCCTAAGAGACAATTAGGGCTGGGTGCTAGCTGGCATACGTATCCAAAAGAAGGTATATTTCTAGGCACTATGATTTCACAATTTCTTTACACAAGTGGTCCAGAAGGAAGGATAATCTAGTGGAAGGAAAATACGTTTTGAGATTTTTGTAATTTAACTAATGTTTCTAGAAAATTAAAGGATATATTCAGTGTAGGTAGTGAAATCACTTTGGAAGTAATTAGAGTGTAGCAAGTTTTTGTTCTAGGACACAATATATTTAATTTTTTTTAACAAATTCCATCTTTTCGCGTCCGTTTAGAAACAGTTTGAGCATCTTTGTGCTTGGCTGTTCCTGTCAAATGTCATGATGTGTCATTGTCAAAAGTACACTGTAATATATAAAACAGGAGCTAGATTCCAAGCACTCCTACCTAATGCTCTTAACAAGATTAATAACGAAAAGTAAATAGTATTATGACAATAAAGTTTATGCTTCTCATATTGCTTAATCCGGAGATTAACTGTCATCACTAATGACAGTTTTATCTAAATAGACTTATGAACAACCGCTCATAAGTAAACATAAGTACATAGAGCAATAATAGATAGAGTAGAAGTGATCCCTAAGTATCTACAAAGTAAAAATGCGCCTTCTCCTAGTTTTGTTGTTTTGTATATCTCTTACTTGGTCATTCGTTCCAGCGCTCCGGATTTCTGAAGCAGGTAAAACTTTTATAACTAAATTGTTGACGAACTTGAAATTCAGGGCCACGTATCATCGGTGGCGATATTGCTCGAGCGGGACAGTTTCCATGGCAAGCGGCACTTTATCTGGAAAAGGAAGACGGAAAATATTTTTGTAGTGGAACCATTATTTCGAACCAATCGATACTGACTGCCGCTCATTGTGTCGATAGGTAATAACGTGCGTACAATAATAAACTGAGGCTGCGTAGGACATTAAATTCGTTAGAGTGTAGAAATATTTTGACCTTGAAACGGAAACGTTTTAGATTACCGTTTCGAACACGATGCATCAGACCCACTTAGTGTTTTTTTAACTAATTATATCTCGGACGTTGGTTTACACGTCGTTTTTGCAAATTTTTGTTTGACACTTCCTGTCAGATGTCATGATTTGTCTACACTGGAAAAAATTAAACAAACATTATTTTTCATAGTATATTCAGCCTCAGTTTTTTGTTGTACGTTCTATACTTTAGAATTTGATTCAATGCAATTTTTCAGAGCTATACAAATAACGATTCAAGTGGGATCCAATTCTTTGAATGGCAACGATAACAATAGGCTTATACTGTCCACATCAAATTATGTGATCCATCCAGATTTTAATCTTGATACTCTTGTAAATGATGTTGGTCTGATCAAGCTTCACATGCCAATCGTTTTTACAGGTTTCAAAAATAATACGAGTACATACATACGAAAATAACGAGTTTGCCTAGGCCAATTCGAAATACGTTATAGTGTAGAAACATTGAAGCATTTTGACCATTAGTTAAAGAAATGTGGATTTCAATTCACGGCAGTGCATACGATACGTACTCCGTTCATCTCCAGCGTCGGGTTTTGATTTTTCAAATGTAATGTCAAAGCTCTGCACTGTAAAAACATCACAAAAGCTAATTTCCATGGCCTGAGTCTCCTTTTTTTTTGTATGCTCTAGTTGTCAAAAGAAGTTTACTTTTATTTTCAGAATACATTAAAAAAATCAGCATAGCAAACATGGGCCTGATTCGCGAAGGAATTACTGTAACAGCCGCAGGCTGGGGACAAACCAGCGACAGTAACATAAATATATAAAAATATAAATATAATACAAATCTTTGTTTCATAGACGCCGCTGGACTTAGCAACGATTTGGCTTTCGTAACTTTGTCTATAATTTCAAATACTGAGTGTCAATCAACTTTCGGGGATCAAATAAAGGCGGGAATGGTCTGTGCCATTGGCAACTATAACGAAGGCATTTGTCTCGTAAGTTTTATCTTATATGATTTTAACTCTAATAGTACATTTTTATTAATAAGGGCGACACTGGTGGACCCTTGATTAGGCCCGGAATTAAAGGGGAACCTCTTCATGTCGGAATTGCAAGTTTTTTGAGTCAAAATGGATGTGAAACTCCAGAACCCACGGGATATACAAGAACGGATATTTATCACAAATGGATTTCAAATGTGACTAAAACTGTGTAATCTAAGATTGCTGAATTTAGACTTGTTTTCATTCAACTCCCATGTGGCACATTGCCGCAAATCACTTCAACAGCACTGTAATCCATTCCTATCACGAATGGATAAGAAAGATATGGAGAAATTTAAATGTCCGCCGCCGTGCTCTCAGCTCCTAAATATAGGTATACTACAACTTTACTAATCTAAGGATCTTTTCTCGTACCTTTAAGATGATGTCAACATCCACATGCTAGGTCTTAGAACAAACCTTTCTTCGTCGTCCTTTTATGCAGAATTAAAATGTGTATTTCCGGGATTAAAGTTGAATTTGCACTGCATAGGAAATGTCCGGTCTTGTAACTAGACCAGCAAATAGAAATTTTTCTTTTTTTTTCAGGTGTTTTCGGACTCTGGTCAATTCATTTGGTAAATCGTTTATAGTTTGCATTTCATTTGCCCAAATCACACAGCAGTACGTAAATACATCGGTTTATGCCACTGACGATTAAATAATTTAATAATTTAATCGTCAGTGGTTTATGCACTGGCAAGACAAGGTAATTTCAACTCGTTTAATATAAACTGCACTTATGCACACGCAAACGGTATGCCATATTTTCTTTATCTATATATATAAAGCGAAGTGTCCTCACTGACACACTCATGTATACATTCACTGATTGATAATCACAAATACAGCCCAAACCGTGAGGGCTGGCGACTTGAAATTTTAGACACGGGTGTATCATGTGCCGAAACGAAGTAATATAAGGAGATTTTGCAAAATTCGGTCCGGTTCCTTTGTATTTAAATAAAAACCGAATAAAAACCGGTTAAAATCGGCTCGCGGAGACCGTGTTTTTGTTAGAAGCACGTGTCTAGCCAAAACAACTTCGACGTCGGGCGACCGGTTTACACTTTCACTTTCTGCTTTCCTGATCATACTTTTGCCGTAAATACCTAGCGAGGCGCAGATATTTAATTATAATTTTGATTTCAATTATAATGTCGATCCGTGACTCATTTAAAAATTACCAAACCACTCCAAATTTAATCCGTCTACATTAAACATCCTCAAATATCTCTTACCATTGCAAACTTTACCAAATCAACCCCAAAAAATTCCCGAACTACGCCAAACTGACATAAATTAGATCCGTTATCTTAAATCATCCCTTACCACCCCTTAGCAACCCCAAGTAACTCCAATCACTTTAAAATAAAACAAAATGACACAAACCATAGCAGACTATTTCGAACTCACACACATTATTTCGGCTACCAAAATTCACCCCCAACTACCCCTTACCACCCCAAACTAAGAACAATCACTTTAAAAGTGTGTAGGCTTTCACGGTCGGTGTTGTCAACAACGGTGGTATTAATCGGGTTTGTTGACCGTGTTCCATGCGAAGTTCCAACTTCGCCAGTCGCGACTGTGACAGCTGGGAGAGTACTTCGACCACGACCACACCGCCACTGAAGATGTCCACCGCAGCTGTGGACGAAACGTTTGGCAGAGATTCATGGGGATCACTTGCTGAGTTAGCCTCTCGGGGCGCTCACTACACCCCCCCTCATGGAACTTCGCATGGAACACGGTCAACAAACCCGATTAATACCACCGTTGTTGAATCACTTTAAAATCACAAAAAATGCTACATCCCATAACAAACTATGCCAAAATCACCTAAATTACTACGGCTACCATAAATCACCCCCAACTACCCCTTACCACCCCAAACTAAGAACAATCACTTTAGAATTACAAAAAATGTTACAAATCATAGCAAACTATGCCAAACTCACCCAAATTACTTCGGCTACCATAAATCACCCCCAACTACCCCTTACCACCCCAAAATAAGCCAATTCACTTTAAAATTACAAAAAATGCTACAAATCTTAGCAAACTATGCCAAAATCACTTAAATTACTACGGCTACCATAAATCACCCCCAACTACCCCTTACCACCCCAAAATAAGCCAATTCACTTTAAAATTACAAAAAATGCTACAAATCTTAGCAAACTATGCCAAAATCACCTAAATTACTACGGCTACCATAAATCACCCCCAACTACCCCTTACCACCCCTAAATAAGCCAATTCACTTTAAAATTACAAACAGTGCTACAAATCTTAGCAAACTATGCCAAAATCACCTAAATTACTACGGCTACCATAAATCACCCCCAACTACCCCTTACCACCCCAAAATAAGCCAATTCACTTTAAAATTACAAAAAATGCTACAAATCTTAGCAAACTATGCCAAAATCACCTAAATTACTACGGCTACCATAAATCACCCCCAACTACCCCTTACCACCCCAAACTAAGAACAATCACTTTAAACAACGGTGGTATTAATCGGGTTTGTTGACCGTGTTCCATGCGAAGTTCCATGAGGGGGGGTGTAGTGAGCGCCCCGAGAGGCTAACTCAGCAAGTGATCCCCATGAATCTCTGCCAAACGTTTCGTCCACAGCTGCGGTGGACATCTTCAGTGGCGGTGTGGTCGTGGTCGAAGTACTCTCCCAGCTGTCACAGTCGCGACTGGCCAGTCGCGACTGTGACAGCTGGGAGAGTACTTCGACCACGACCACACCGCCACTGAAGATGTCCACCGCAGCTGTGGACGAAACGTTTGGCAGAGATTCATGGGGATCACTTGCTGAGTTAGCCTCTCGGGGCGCTCACTACACCCCCCCTCATGGAACTTCGCATGGAACACGGTCAACAAACCCGATTAATACCACCGTTGTTGACAACACCGACCGTGAAAGCCTACACACTTTTATAAATCACTTTAAAATCACAAAAAATGCTACATCCCATAACAAACTATGCCAAAATCACCTAAATTACTACGGCTACCATAAATCACCCCCAACTACCCCTTACCACCCCAAACTAAGAACAATCACTTTAAAATTACAAAAAATGTTACAAATTATTGTAAACTATGCCAAACTCACCCAAATTACTTCGGCTACCATAAATCACCCCCAACTACCAATTACCACCCCAAAATAAGCCAATTCACTTTAAAATTACAAAAAATGCTACAAATCTTAGCAAACAATTCCAAACTCATCTAAATTACTTCGGCTACCATAAATCACCCCCAACTACCCCTTACCACTCCAAACTAAGAACAATCACTTTAAAATTACAAAAAATGTTACAAATCATAGCAAACTATGCCAAAATCACCTAAATTACTACGGCGACCATAAATCACCCCCAACTACCCCTTACCACCCCAAACTAAGCCAAATCACTTTAAAATTACAAAAAATGCTACAAACCATAGCAAAACTATGCCAAACTCACCCACATTACTTCGGCTATCATAAATCACCCCCAACTACCCCTTACCACCCCAAACTAAGCCAAATCACTTTAAAATTACAAAAAATGCTACAAACCATAGCAAACTATGTCAAACTCACTTAAATTACTTCGGCTACCATAAATCACCCCCAACTACCCCTTACCACCCCAAAATAAGCCCAATCACTTTAAAATTAGAAAAAATGCTACAAACCATAGCAAAACTATGCCAAACTCACCCAAATTACTTCGGCTATCATAAATCACCCCCAACTACCCCTTACCACCCCAAACTAAGAACAATCACTTTAAAATTACAAAAAATGCTACAAACCATAGCAAACTATGCCAAATTCACCCAAATTACTTCGGCTACCATAAATCACCCTCAAATACCCCTTACAACCCAAACTAAGCCAAATCACTTTAAAATTACAAAAAATGATACAAACCATAGCAAACTATGCCAAACTTACCCAAATTACTTCGGCTATCATAAATCACCCCCAACTACCCCTTACCACCCCAAACTAAGCCAAATCACTTTAAAATTACAAAAAATTCTACAAACCATAGCAAACTATGTCAAACTCACTTAAATTACTTCGGCTACCATAAATCACCCCCAACTACCCCTTACCACCCCAAACTAAGCCAAATCACTTTAAAATTACAAAAAATGATACAAACCATAGCAAACTATGCCAAATTCACCCAAATAACTTCGGCTACCATAAATCACCCCCAACTACCTTTTACCACCCCAAACTAAGCCAAATCACTTTAAAATTACAAAAAATGATACAAACCATAGCAAACTATGCCAAACTCACACAAATTACTTCGGCTACCATAAATCACCCCCAACTACCCCTTACCACCCCAAACTAAGCCCAATCACTTTAAAATTCCAAAAAATGGTACAAACCTTAGCAAACTAAACCAAACTCACCTAACTTACTTTGGCTACCATAAATCACCCCCAACTACCCCTTACCACCCCAAACTAAGACCCATCACTTTAAAATTAGAAAAAATTCTACAAACCATAGCAAAACTATGCCAAACTTACCTAACTTACTTCAACTACCATAAATCACCCCCAACTACCACCCAAAACTAAGCCCAATCACTTTAAAATTAGAAAAAATGCTACAAACTATAGCAAAACTATACCAAACTCATCTAAATTACTTCGGCTACCATAAATCACCCCCAACTACCCCTTACCACCCCAAACTAAGAACAATCACTTTAAAATTACAAAAAATGTTACAAATTATTGTAAACTATGCCAAACTCACCCAAATTACTTCGGCTACCATAAATCACCCCCAACTACCAATTACCACCCCAAAATAAGCCAATTCACTTTAAAATTACAAAAAATGCTACAAATCTTAGCAAACAATTCCAAACTCATCTAAATTACTTCGGCTACCATAAATCACCCCCAACTACCCCTTACCACTCCAAACTAAGAACAATCACTTTAAAATTACAAAAAATGTTACAAATCATAGCAAACTATGCCAAAATCACCTAAATTACTACGGCGACCATAAATCACCCCCAACTACCCCTTACCACCCCAAACTAAGCCAAATCACTTTAAAATTACAAAAAATGCTACAAACCATAGCAAAACTATGCCAAACTCACCCACATTACTTCGGCTATCATAAATCACCCCCAACTACCCCTTACCACCCCAAACTAAGCCAAATCACTTTAAAATTACAAAAAATGCTACAAACCATAGCAAACTATGTCAAACTCACTTAAATTACTTCGGCTACCATAAATCACCCCCAACTACCCCTTACCACCCCAAAATAAGCCCAATCACTTTAAAATTAGAAAAAATGCTACAAACCATAGCAAAACTATGCCAAACTCACCCAAATTACTTCGGCTATCATAAATCACCCCCAACTACCCCTTACCACCCCAAACTAAGAACAATCACTTTAAAATTACAAAAAATGCTACAAACCATAGCAAACTATGCCAAATTCACCCAAATTACTTCGGCTACCATAAATCACCCTCAAATACCCCTTACAACCCAAACTAAGCCAAATCACTTTAAAATTACAAAAAATGATACAAACCATAGCAAACTATGCCAAACTTACCCAAATTACTTCGGCTATCATAAATCACCCCCAACTACCCCTTACCACCCCAAACTAAGCCAAATCACTTTAAAATTACAAAAAATTCTACAAACCATAGCAAACTATGTCAAACTCACTTAAATTACTTCGGCTACCATAAATCACCCCCAACTACCCCTTACCACCCCAAACTAAGCCAAATCACTTTAAAATTACAAAAAATGATACAAACCATAGCAAACTATGCCAAATTCACCCAAATAACTTCGGCTACCATAAATCACCCCCAACTACCTTTTACCACCCCAAACTAAGCCAAATCACTTTAAAATTACAAAAAATGATACAAACCATAGCAAACTATGCCAAACTCACACAAATTACTTCGGCTACCATAAATCACCCCCAACTACCCCTTACCACCCCAAACTAAGCCCAATCACTTTAAAATTCCAAAAAATGGTACAAACCTTAGCAAACTAAACCAAACTCACCTAACTTACTTTGGCTACCATAAATCACCCCCAACTACCCCTTACCACCCCAAACTAAGACCCATCACTTTAAAATTAGAAAAAATTCTACAAACCATAGCAAAACTATGCCAAACTTACCTAACTTACTTCAACTACCATAAATCACCCCCAACTACCACCCAAAACTAAGCCCAATCACTTTAAAATTAGAAAAAATGCTACAAACTATAGCAAAACTATACCAAACTCATCTAAATTACTTCGGCTACCATAAATCACCCCCAACTACCCCTTACCACTCCAAACTAAGCCCAATCACTTTAAAATTATAAAAAATGCTACAAACCATAGCAAACTATGCCAAAATCACCTAAATTACTACGGCTACCATAAATCACCCCCAACTACCCCTTACCACCCCAAACTAAGCCAAATCACTTTAAAATTACAAAAAATGCTACAAACCATAGCAAAACTATGCCAAACTCACCCACATTACTTCGGCTATCATAAATCACCCCCAACTACCCCTTACCACCCCAAACTAAGCCAAATTACTTTAAAATTACAAAAAATGCTACAAACCATAGCAAACTATGTCAAACTCTCTTAAATTACTTCGGCTACCATAAATCACCCCCAACTACCCCTTACCACCCCAAAATAAGCCCAATCACTTTAAAATTAGAAAAAATGCTACAAACCATAGCAAAACTATGCCAAACTCACCCACATTACTTCGGCTATCATAAATCACCCCCAACTACCCCTTACCACCCCAAACTAAGCCAAATCACTTTAAAATTACAAAAAATGCTACAAACCATAGCAAACTATGTCAAACTCACTTAAATTACTTCGGCTACCATAAATCACCCCCAACTACCCTTTACCACCCCAAAATAAGCCCAATCACTTTAAAATTAGAAAAAATGCTACAAACCATAGCAAAACTATGCCAAACTCACCCAAATTACTTCGGCTATCATAAATCACCCCCAACTACCCCTTACCACCCCAAACTAAGAACAATCACTTTAAAATTACAAAAAATGCTACAAACCATAGCAAACTATGCCAAATTCACCCAAATTACTTCGGCTACCATAAATCACCCTCAAATACCCCTTACAACCCAAACTAAGCCAAATCACTTTAAAATTACAAAAAATGATACAAACCATAGCAAACTATGCCAAACTTACCCAAATTACTTCGGCTATCATAAATCACCCCCAACTACCCCTTACCACCCCAAACTAAGCCAAATAACTTTAAAATTGCAAAAAATTCTACAAACCATAGCAAACTATGTCAAACTCACTTAAATTACTTCGGCTACCATAAATCACCCCCAACTACCCCTTACCACCCCAAACTAAGCCAAATCACTTTAAAATTACAAAAAATGATACAAACCATAGCAAACTATGCCAAATTCACCCAAATTACTTCGGCTACCATAAATCACCCCCAACTACCCCTTACCACCCCAAACTAAGCCAAATCACTTTAAAATTACAAAAAATGATACAAACCATAGCAAACTAAGCCAAACTCACCAAAATTACTTCGGCTACCATAAATCACCCCCAACTACCCCTTACCACCCCAAACTAAGCCAAATCACTTTAAAATTACAAAAAATGATACAAACCATAGCAAACTATGCCAAATTCACCCAAATTACTTCGGCTACCATAAATCACCCCCAACTACCCCTTACCACCCCAAACTAAGCCAAATCACTTTAAAATTACAAAAAATGATACAAACCATAGCAAACTATGCCAAACTCACCCAAATTACTTCGGCTATCATAAATCACCCCCAACTACCCCTTACCACCCCAAACTAAACCCAATCACTTTAAAATTACAAAAAATGATACAAACCATAGCAAACTATGCCCAACTCACCCAAATTACTTCCGGCTACCATAAATCAACCTCAATTACCCCTTACCACCCCAAACTACGCCCAATCACTTTAAAATTACAAAAAATGCCACAAACCATAGCAAACTATGCCAAACTCACACAAATTACTTCGGCTACCATAAATCACCCCCAACTACCCCTTACCACCCCAAACTAAGCCCAATCACTTTAAAATTCCAAAAAATGGTACAAACCTTAGCAAACTAAACCAAACTCACCTAACTTACTTTGGCTACCATAAATCACCCCCAACTACCCCTTACCACCCCAAACTAAGACCCATCACTTTAAAATTAGAAAAAATTCTACAAACCATAGCAAAACTATGCCAAACTTACCTAACTTACTTCAACTACCATAAATCACCCCCAACTACCACCCAAAACTAAGCCCAATCACTTTAAAATTAGAAAAAATGCTACAAACTATAGCAAAACTATACCAAACTCACCCAAATTACTTCGGCTACCATAAATCAACCCCAACTACCCCTTACCACCTTAAACTAAGCCCAATCACTTTAAAATTATAAAAAATGCTACAAACCATAGCAAACTATGCCAAATTCACCCAAATTACTTCGGCTACCATAAATCACCCTCAAATACCCCTTACAACCCAAACTAAGCCCACTAATTATGTCATAAAATTCCTTACTATTAAGCAAAGTCTTCATTAATTGTTCCTCTATTGCAATCGTTGACAAGTTGATTAAGCGAGATTTGCAAGTACAAGTTCGACTAAATGTTTTAATTCTTTTTAAGATGGAAAAAACGTACTGTTGCAGACTTTGTAGGCCAAAAATCATAAAATATTAAGAAATATCTGCATCTAAAATATATTGTTTGGACTAATAGACGTTATTCTGAATATTAAATATGCTGATAAAAATTTTGATTCTCTTCCACCTTCCAATAAATAATTATTCCAGTTGAGATGCAAACATAAACTTATGTTCTGAATTGCAACACGCTGACAGGGCAAGCCCTATCTTCTTAACATGCGTGCATTTACATCGCAAATAATAACGACTTTTTCTCCATTGTATAAAGAGCTCTATGGTTTTTAATTTTAAAGCGGTGTAAGCGCTAGATTTTCGTTAAAATATCTAAAAATTCATAATTTTGCAATTGAATTGCAGAACTAATTTTGTGTTCGATAGTAAATTTATACTTGGAGTGGCACTGCTAACCCTGCCACCCCTGATGAGCCCCACTGTTGACTACTCTCCTTTCAGGGAAATTCTTGAAATAAACGGCAAAATAATTTAGGTCGCCTGGATGTGAAAATATCACTGTGTAGTAAGTTCAGACTGACGAGTGAAAAAAACCGCTTTCATACAGAAACGAAATCATATGGAACACTTGAAATTTCGATATTTGTTTGTAATTCGTCACAGGTCCATGAAGGAATGCATGTTAATCTAAACAAGTGTTAGTTTGTCGGAGAGGCCGAATAAGATTTTTTCATCCACCACATTCCCGTCAAAATAATTATTTACTTTAGAATGTTCATTTTTCTAATTCATTTCGTGAAAATAATGACGGGCCATACGAGTACACCTTTGCGAGTATTATTTGGTATATACAAATTAATCTCTTTTGTTAGCCAAATTGTTTTAACACGCACTAGGCACGTGCACCTAATATAATTGTGAAAATTGCTGCTTCAGCGGCTGAAACGCTGGTACTCAAAGTCGCCAAGGTCGAGGCGACGCATCAGTATTAAAAGTTCTATCGCTATTAAATAAATTATTTTAATATAATATTCCCGATTTGTTCTTGCCGTTAACCAAACATTACCATCGTCGTACCGGACCCCACTTATAGTCGTACGCTAATTTTTACGTTCAGTTAATGATAGTGGTGTATTTGTTTTTCACCAAACCTGCCCCGGCTGAAATCCGAAATTTGCAGCGTTGGACCAGACTTTACTGACTTTGATACGCGTTTTACACTATTTATTTTACGTAAATACGTTGTGTTCATTATTGCATCATTTAAAACTAAGATGGAGCAGTTTGAAAATCTAGCAGATTACAAATACCACACCGTATAATTTTCGTGAAAGCTGATGAAAATTGTCTTTTTTACTATCTGTGGTAATGGTATTGAAATTTTAATACTGGAAAGGGAACTCAAAAGGTTCTCACTTTAATTGTTCAACAAGTTGCGGCCAGGTTTTAATAACTTTGTGCAGCTCAAAAGGAGATATTTATGCTGAAGAGTTTGTTTATTCTGAAGATAAGTCAAAATCATCTACATACTGTTCTGCTGTGAGTTGACTGTAGCAGGAGAAATGTTTCCATTGTCTTTTCAACTTTATCATAACATTATCTGCTAATTTGTAAACTTCGATTTTCCCGAAAATTTTCTAACATTAATTTCGATTTCCTGGAATCGCTTATAGAACACCTCCAAACTGCGTCTTTGCCTAAAGAGTCTATTCGAGATTTTTCATCTGATATCAACCAAGATATCCTCTTTTTCCAAATCATATACCCGGTCAAGTACCCGGTCCTGGCAATGCAGGTTAATTTCAGCAAATTTGTTTATTTTGTGATTGGAAAAGTAGAGCATTCCTGTTTAATTGTATTATAATGTCGATTAGTCTACATCACCAATACACCACTTTTGTCAACACTGCGTTTATTTAATCTACGTCCGGGCAACGCCGGGTACATTCAGCTAGTTAGTTTTATAAGCAGAACTTGTCTACTTATCATTGGCAGCCTTCTCAGAAATGCGAAAAAATGTATTTACTTAAATACAAGTTTACGTGGTCATAATAGCCCTTTGGACTCACGCTAACGATACGCCTATGATTTTCCGCTGATCTTATATTATGTACTTAATTCTAAAACACATGGCAGCTTGACTAAAATCGTATCAAAACCAAAACATCTATGTAGTTTGCGAACAAATAAAGACTCACTTTCTTTACTTAAGTAGGTACCTTACAAATAACGACATACGTTTTTTGTCACTTTTGTCCCTGTTTTTTTTAGTAGAAAACCTGTTCCATACTTCCTTGATTCTCTTCCACTCCTTCCACTTCTTCTTCAGAGTCCCTTGACATGCCACCTTCCCATTATTATAGTTTTTGTCTTCCTTTTGCAATCGAGTCCGTGTCCATAGATTTTGCCATCATCAATTATCTATTTTTGTCTATCTTATATTTGTAGATTTTTGTTCCTGTGCTTGGTTTCTAAGGTAACTGCACCCAATAAGGACCACCTTTGTTAGAATCTGTATAAGTAGAAAATTTGAAGAAGTTTCTAAATGAAACCTATAACATAATAAATAACATTTTATAAAGATTCTAAACTTAATCCTTCAAAGTTTTTTTCTTCTAATACTGGCAAAGCCAAATATTTACACTGTAAAAAACAAAACAAAAGCTATTATATATTGTAAGTCTCCTGAGCCGATGGGTTTATTGTACGCTTCAGACTACAAATACAAACAGTTCGGTACAAACAGGTTATCGAAATATTGATAGCAAAATGCTCCTATGAATCGAAGCATGTTATTGGTTATTCTAAGACTAGATCGATTAACTACCTTCTGTAAGTGTATTATTTAAAGTGACTTTAACTCTGGAAAATAAACCATATCACTATACATAGAAAAGTTCTAAAACTATGTACTTGAGAAGTAAAAATGCGACTTCTGTTAGTGTTGGTGTGTTGTGTATCTCTCGGTGGGTCTCTGATTCCTATGCCAAGTACTAAAGTTGATTTTGAATTCATTATTTTAAATTGTTATATCTAATTTAGCACAACGCATAATTGGTGGCAATGTCGCCAGAGCTGGGCAGTTTCCCTGGCAGGCGGCAATATATCTCGACAAAGCCAATGGAAAGTATTTCTGTAGTGGAACTATTATTACCAATCAATGGATATTAACTGCTGGACACTGTGTAGATGGGTAAGTCTTCTAACTTGAAAGAAAGAAGTAGTTCTAATAATGTGCGTCCAAAAACAAATCGAGGCCGCGAAGACCATGGAAGCAATTTGACATTCGTTATAGTGTACTCCTTTAATATGAAGTTGAGATGTCTGAGGTCGTGTTTTCTTTTCACAAAGATGAAACATATACTGTCTCCAGTCGTGGGTTTAAACCATGGACAAGAGCAAGAGAGACGTTGAGCTAGATTTTGATTGACACTGCCTGTCACAAGTCATGTAAATGTCAAGAGTCCACAATGCAAAAAATTAAATAAAAGCTAGTTTCCATTGCCTCCTGGGCCTACGCTTTTTATGTACGCTATCTAACTAACTATACTGATTTAGAGCAATCGAATTCACGATTCAAATGGGATCAAACACGTTACACGGCAACGATGTCAACAGACTTATCAGTATTCTTCAATTTACGAAGTCCACCCAGATTATAATCCTGACACTCTCGAAAATGATGTTGGTTTCATCAAGCTGCACATTCCCATTGTTTTTACAAGTTTGTAGACGTGTTATTTGTTGAAAATATTCTATTAGTTCTTTGTAGACTATATAAATCCAGTCGGACTAGGCAGCAAGGGTGATATTCACAATGGACTCGTTGTAACTGCCGCAGGATGGGGACAAACCAGCGACAGTAACTATTGTCTTTAATGAAACCGATTTATGCTATAAATGGTTTGTATATTTCAGGTTCCGATGGACTTAATAACGAATTGTCTTACGTATATACCTTTGTCGATTATTTCAAATGCAGAATGTCAATTTACGTTCGGCAATCAAATAAAATACACCATGGTGTGTGCCGTTGGAAACTTCAACGAAGGCATTTGTGTTGTAAGTTGTGTTTTAATTGGTGGTCAACATAATGTTATTTCTAATAAGGGCGACACCGGTAGAGCTTTGATTAAAATTGGACTCAGGGGGCAAGCTCTTCATGTTGGAGTTGCAAGTTTCATGAGACAAAATGGATGCGAAACGGCAGAACCCACGGGATTTACAAGAACGGATATTTATTAGCAGTGGATTTCCAGTATAACACAGGCCGCACAATAATAAAACCAAATTATAGACCTTTTAAAAACAAATATCATGGCTCAGGGTGTCATTGCATCTAGCTTTTGTTTTATATTTACAGTGTAGACTGTTGACATTTTACAGAAACTGTCAATGAAAATTTGTCCAAACACACCTATAACTTCACCTTCAACTATAACACCTGGAGTCGGAATTTCTTAAATACGACACAAAATGTATCGTATTTTTTACATTACAAAACAGTCTATATTAAGTATAGGAACATGATACATCATCGGATAGAAAATACAATTTTCTATGCAAAGGTCGAATAAAAACATATGGTTTCAATTTGAAAAAAAATGATTTTTATCCTTTTTTTAATTTATTGACCTTCAGCTGACTTTTTCTCTAGGAATATTCTTGAAAATGTTTAGACTCTTACACATAGCTGAACCTTTTGTCCAACTGTTGACCAAGTTTCGTCGACCTGACTTTTAGAGTTTATTAATTATTAGTTTTTTTTATTGCACTGGTTTTTCGCCTTTTTTTCTCAAACAATGGAAGAAAGTGCATAAACGTTGATATCATATGACATATTGTATTGTATTGTATTTGTATTGTAGGGGGGTCGTTTGGCTACTGAAGCCCTTCGTCACTGCGACCATTGTTGGTCTATTGTGAATAACCCTGCTTCCTATTGGAATCCCAGGGAGTCTAGCCCCCTGATGAAGTGTGCCAGATCCTTGGGAGTTGATTTACGTATCTGGGCGGCCGTGAGTGCAGCCGCACCCAGATATTGTAATCTATTATGAGCGATGGTGTTGCACTCACAGAGAATGTGTTCGGCCTTTTCTACCGCCGATCCACAGAGTCGACATGTAGCGACTTCTGCTTTCCCCATTTTCAGGAGATGGTATCTGACTGGACCGTGTCCTGTTAGGAGGCCAGTTACTTGCCTCAGATCATTCTTTTCCAGTTTGAGAAGCATCTTAGTCTTCTTTGACGAATAGTGTATGAACTTTTTCGCCTGGCGTTGGCCTGGAGTATTTCTCCAGTAGGATTCTTTCTGTTCCTTTTCCCATTTATGGATGTCGGACATTCTCTGGGCTTTGGTTAGCCCGCAGAATGGTTCTGGTCCAATAAATGGAGCTGTCGCACCTTTCTTGGCGAGGGCGTCTGCCATTTCATTTCCTTCAATCCCCTCATGCCCAGGAATCCACAACAGAGTGATTCTGTTGCCTATCGCCAGTTGCTTTAGGGATTGTTTGCATTCCCAGACAGACCTCTGTACACAGCGGTAGGCTCTCAGGGCCTTTAAGGCTGCTTGACTGTCTGACAGTATGTAGATATTTGCACCCTTTATGCGCCTTTCGAGGCATTTCCGAGTACAAACATCTATGGCACATATTTCGGCCTGATGAATCGAGGGGGTACTTCCTAGGGGCTGATGGATCCTGGTCTGCGGACCATAGACTCCTATTCCAGTCCCCTGCTGCTATTTTGACCCGTCTGTGTACCAGACGAGTGAGTTCTTTGGAAGTCGAGTCGTATCGAATGTTCCACATTGGCGGCCTAAAATGGCCACTTCGAGTGGAACATCGAAGTCGAGTTCGGCTGGCATTACGTCCGTTGGTTGGTTCCAGGACTCTGCTCTTATCAGATTCATAATCTTGCAGTGACCAACCATGTCCCCTAGTTTTAGATTTTTTGTCTGTGTTGACCTCAAGGCACTCAGTGCTGCCTCCTTCCTCACATGTAGATGTAAAGGAAGAAGATCAAGCAGCGCCTCTAAGGCGGCCGTAGGGGTGGAGCGCATTGAGCCCGTCACGCCTAGACAAGCAAGCCTTTGCAATTTCTGCATTTTGCTTTGCGTTGTTGTTTCTTCAGTTTTTGGCCACCACAGCAGGGATGCATAGGTTACCACGGGTCTTACCACCGTCAGGTATGACCAGTAGATCATCTCCGGTTTGAGTCCCCAAGTTCTCCCAAAAAGCCTGCGGCAACACCAGAGTGCCGCTGTGGCTTTTGTAAGAGTTTTGTCAACATGCGTTTTCCAGTTGAGTTTCGCGTCTAGATTTACACCTAGATACTTGACCTCTCTGGAGAACTGCAGCTGTTTCCCGTGCAGAGTTGGAGCTGTTAAATTCAGCTTCCTTCTCTTCGTAAAGAGAACTAGAACAGTTTTGCTTGGATTAACATTGAGCTGTTCGTCCGAGCACCATCTTGAGATGATGTTTAGGGCATTTTGCGCTAGGCCAGAGATCGTGCCTTCGTGTTTGCCCCTGATGAGTACAACCAGGTCATCTGCGTAACCTTGGGTATAGATTCCCGAGTCATTGAGCTTGCTCAGTAGGTCGTCGACAACAATCGACCACAGTAGGGGCGATAGAACTCCGCCTTGCGGACACCCTTTTACTGTGGTGACCATCGTCTCCTCTCCACCGACGCTTGCCGTTATGACTCGGCTCCTCAGCATGGATTTTATCCATTCTACGGTTGAGGTTTCGACGCCTCTTAGTAAAGCAGCTCTTTCGATGGATTCATAGGAGGTATTGTCGAAGGCTCCCTCTACGTCAATGAATATTCCCAGAGCTACTTGTTTAGCCATCAGCGTCCTTTCAATGCCTTTGATGAGGCAATGTAGGGCGTCTACTGTGGATTTGCCTGCTTGATAGCTCCTCTGATGTAGTTATCAATTATTTTCTCCATGATTTTGAGGAGAAAGGAAGTGAGGCTTATGGGGCGGTAAGATTTAGCCTCTTCAGGAGGCCTTCTACCGCTTTTTGGTATGAATACCACTTTAGCCTCTCTCCAGGTCTCATTAAGCTGGGTATCACGTAGTCTGTTCCCCTTTGGAGCAGGGCTGGAAAGATTCCGTCTCTGCCCGGCGATTTGAACGGCTTGAAGCTGTTGATCGCCCATTGTATTTTTTTAGCAGTAAACATTTTTCCTGCTAGGCTTTTGGTTTGCCGGGTTGGGCGTGTTATCGGCCCTTGAGTCACGTCTCTGATCTCTATGTCTGTTCTTTGTCAATTCTTTGTTGTATTCTGTGAGAGCTTTTTTGTAGTCGATCCACGTTCCTAAACTTTTAGCTCTATTGAATAGCTTCCTTACTTCGGCCCTACGTCGGCCGAGTTCTTTGTTCCACCAAGGAACGTTCCTCGAAGTCACTCTTTGTTTCAGAGGACAACTTTTCTCATAGGACGAGACTATGAGATCGCGGAGATGCACCGAGGCCACATCGAGGTCCTCTCTTGTGTCGATTTGGTAACGGAGTCCGTCGGTTTCGGCTCTGATGTGCTCCGTGTAGAGACACCAGTCTGTCTCCTTCGGCACTCTGCACGTTTCGAGGCTGTGGGGGGATGCCTCCATGTGGAATCGGATTGTGCAATGGTCCGACATGGAGGCCTCGTCCGCCACGTGCCAATTCTTAATAAAATTTGCAATAAATGGACTCGCCCGGGTTAGATCTAAAACCTCTTTCCTAATCGCATTTATGAAGGTGGCTTTGTTCCCCCGGTTGATAATGTCCACGGCGTTCGCGGACAAATATTCAAAAAGGGACTCACCTCTTTTGTTTGTGTCCGTGCTGCCCCACGTGAGATGGTGTGCGTTGGCGTCGCAGCCCGGAATGTAGTGTTTGTTCCTCCTTTTGCACCAGCTTATCATATGACATAAGATTCAATGCAGAATCTACAAATATATTAAAAATAGGTATATATATGTTGTATTTAAAATAACAAAGTTGATAGCAACTTCCGGTATAACCAAAAGTGGCACAATCATCAAAATATTTTCACCGAGTAGATCTTATAAGTGCTCCAAGTTTTAGTTCAGTCGGTTTTTCCGAAATCTTTATCTGCCTAATAGTTTTTTTTGGTACGCCATATCTCTCTTAACACTCAATACTTAATACTCATTGGCTCAAAACTCAAAACCAATGATTGAGCCAACGTTGTGAAGATTAGCTTTACCGCTATAGGCGAAAGGACACAATATGACGGGTGTTATCACAGAATATAGAGTTTGTCACTATTTAAGTCGCTATCAGCAGCCTTGTTTCAATGGGGCACGGCACAATTGTTTTTGCAACATCTGGTGAGACCGTTTACAAAATAGCTAGGTTCTGAAGGCTATTTTATCTAGCTTATCGTTTGTTTTTTATAGTGTAGACCTTGAATTGCAGATAAAATCTTTTAACAGAAACTGTCAATCATAAATTTGTCAAAATATCGACTTCTGGAGATGTACAATTTGTTACAAAAGACAAATAAAAAGACATCTTGTCCGAAACAGTTGTCAACAGAGATCTGTTAATCTCAATTTTCTCCAACTCAAGGTAAACATTTTGCTACACTAAAGAATTTCAAAGTGATGGCCCCTGCAGCATCATTTTATTTTTGGACAGCGCGTTACTTTCAAGTCGTTGCCACCCCTGACGAGTCGCCACTGTGTAACATTAAGTTTATAATATAAAAAAAATTAAAACATTTTCAAATCTAAATAACTTGTGTTATCTTTTTTGTTATAGCTGATTTTACATTTCTAAATTTAATTCTTTAAAAACGCACTAGTCGAAAATTTGAGTAAATTTTAGCTAGTTCTTCTTTATGTTGGCATTAATGGTATTGGCAACGGTCTGTGCTGGTCTGTACAAACATAACCTTACATTCACAGTTCGTGTTATTTCATACTGACCGGCTTAGCTGATTGCCTGCAGCGTGCAATTTAAATAACATCACAAATTGGGGAAATGTAAGTTTCATTATTTTATTACAGTTTGTATTACGAATCGTATCGGGTACATTTAATTATTTATTAACGTTTATATCAATAAACTGGAGGTAGCAACATATTTTTGCATGCTGCACGTGGTTTTGCTAATAACTAGAATGTGCACATTGTATTTAAAATATACGTTAAATTAAATAATCATTTGTTCCGCTGATTTGCTGTGTTATTGTGTGATTTGTGTCTCAGTTTCTGAGAATTACAATTTTTGTGTTCAGATGGCGGACGCGAACAATTACTTAGAAGACGGCCTTTCCGCCGAAGAAATGATGAGCAAAGGACATGGACTAACTTACAAGTGAGATTAATATGTTTCACACGCAGTCAGCATTCTAACTAACATTGAATGTGTGTTGCAGTGATTTTATCATCTTACCTGGATACATAGACTTCGGAGCAGACTCTGTGGTATGTACCAAGTCCATTTGTTTTGTTTCCATTGTATAATGAAAGCGTTTCAGGATTTGTGCAGTCAACTCACTAAGAAAATTATTTTGAAGGCGCCCCTGGTTTCTTCACCGATGGACACAGTTACAGAATCTTCAATGGCAATTGCACTAGCGGTAACACATTTATTTTATTTACTAATTATTAAACTTAAATTCACAAACAACTAAATAGTTTAATATTTTTGCAATTATGATATCAATTATAACGATCTTTTTTGGGATTTTGGACTGTGAAAGCCTACATACTTTCATAATTATGATATTGCCATAATGGAATCCTTTACAAATGAATTCCAGTGTAGCGAAGTTTTGATCTTGATTTGGAGAAATGCTATATTAACTTTTCAATGGACAATCGTTTAAACACAATACATTAGAATTCCGCCTCTAGGCGGCAGATTAGGTCGTTTGATCGAATTTTTGACACTTTTTGTCAAATGTTATAATTTCTGAATATATCAAAGTCGATATTGTAAAAATTAAACTAAAGCTGGATTCTATGGCCTCTTCTGCTTCTGTTTTTTTTGTACAAATATTTTAAACTAGCTGGCCCCCCAGACTTTGTTCTACTTCTAATATTTTTATTCATTTTGCTTACCCGCCGCGGCTTTAGCCCCGTTCGTTAAAACTTGAATTTGCAAATAAAAGGACAATATTTTTACTATTTTAAATTGAACAATGTACAATTCCGTGTTTTTTAAAAAACGTGACTGTTTCTACGCTTGTTACTTTTTTTCTAACTAATATTTTAAAAACAGCATTTTGCTGCAATTATAATCAAGCCAGTATTAAAGTAGTAGTTGACATAGTAGTAGTGTCAAAACTTGCTTGTATATTGAATTTGTGAAAAATTTTAAGCGAAAGAAGGATCTTTTTTACATTATTTGTGGTGTTGGTGAAAACTAAGCGGAGAAACTGCATTGTTTTCCAAAAAGTGAAGAAAAGTAAGGATGTTTTATTAATACAACAATTTCAGGAAATCTAATTACATAATTCTAGAGCGAAATTGTGGCAAGAAGCTCTAAATTAGAACAGTCATCTGAAGTAATCTGTGGTAACTATAATCAGTCAGAATGATTGTATTGACTATATAACACTCAGATAAAATTATTGAAAAAATTAAAGCCAAATAGTAGCAACATATCTGTGCACCTGTCATTAAAATGAAATAGTTAAATACGTAATGACGTTTTTTTGTAGATTATTTGTGCCTAGTTACAAGTAGATAAAAATTTTTACACCTTGCACCCTATTAAGGGATTGAGTTTCGAGAAATCCATTTTTAATAGGTGCCTAAGGTCATAAGGTTTTAAGTATAGTTTGGATCATTGTCGATAGGTGGTGCTGAACAAACCAACAAAATGAAATTTAGAGAGATGTTCTTCATGAAAAAGTAATTCGTTAACCCGGCGAGAGTGTGGTGAAAAAATGTAACAAGGTGTATGTGGCAGGGTATGACATCCGTTTACAAAATTGGCTGTAAAAATTAATTTCTAAGAAAAAGCACTAGATTAATTATTTTTTAGTTTAATATGACTATATTATAACGTATTCAAAATAAAACATTTGCGCCATTTTAACAATTTTTATATTTTATTTAGCTGGAAACAAGTCACTAATAAACTTTCAACGAAAATTTTCACACTAAAAAACCTACAAAGGAACTAAAGAAAACAAGTTTTATGAAAAAAAAAACTTAAAGATATGATAGAAAACGAAATAAGTGGGTATGACCACAGATTACTCCAGATGACTGACTTCATAGGGCGATTTTGTCCGGAATTATCTCTTTTCTACACATTGAAACTAGGCGCATGATATCTTTGTCACAGATACCATAAGCAAATGTAGAGGCGCTGAAGTCGTTGCTAATACTTTGTACGACCGCTAGATGTCACTACAAAAACTTTTATTTAAATTCAAATAAAAGGCCCAATATTTTTACTATTTTAAATTGAACAATGTTCAATTCCGTGTTTTTTAAAAAGCATGACTGTTTCTACGTTTGTTGCTTTTTTTCTGACTAATATTTTACAAACATCATTTTGCTGCAATTATAATCAAGCCAGTAAATGTCAAAACTTGCTTGTCGATTGAATTTGTGAAAAATTTTAAGCGAAAGATGGGTCTTTTTTACATTATTTGTGATGTTGGTGAAAACTAAGCGGAGAAACTGCATTGTTTTCCAAAAAGTTAAGAAAGGTAAGGATGTTTTATTAATAGGAGGGGAGACTGGGTACGGTTGTGACAATTTTCATTTGATCGCCCGTAATTTTGTTAGCATGTCAGTTACCTGGAAGAAAAGTGTTTTTAATAGTAAAGTGTACATTTGTCAACGTATAAATACTAAAATTTTGTCCCTAAGTACTACAATGGTTATCTCATAAGATAAAATAAAATAAAATGTCACAACCGACCACACCCCAGGGGCGGTTCTGACAGTGCTTGGGGTCGGTTGTGACAGGTTCAAAAATACCCCAAAATGACCTAAAATCATTTTTATTGCAAATTATATCTAACATGTACAACTAATAAGACACTGTGGCATCCATCTATGGTTATTATAACATTCTTCATATTACAATCTAATTGCTTGTAACTAATAAGGCACTGTAGCATCCATAGTTATTATAATATTATTCATATTATAATCAGTCAAAAAAGTTAACTAAACATTTCTAATTATACATTACGGTAACTGTGCCAAAATACAAAACAAATATTAATAAATGTTATATCAAAAACAAAAAGCTGAAAAGTAAGATACTGAGATCTAGTCAGACTCATCACAGTTATGACAAATGTAATGGCGACCACCACCTGCGCACTCTTAAGTGGGACCAGGGCTTTTCTGGACATCTAAAAGCAAAATAAACAAATTTTACTTGTGTCACAACTGTACCCAGAAAATATGTCACAACGGTACCCAACGCACTTCTTTGCAAAAAAATATTCGCCATGACAATACAAAATAATTTACGTAAAAAGTAATGACTCCAATTTAACTACTAATGTTTAACTTATAACGAGAAAAAACATTCATTACTCTATCTGTAGACATATAACAACAATTATTAAAAGAAATTGAATAAAAATATTTACTTTTGAGAGTTCAAAACTAATGTAGGCCCCCCTTGCGTTAATATCGCACGATGGGCGGACGCAATACTGTGAAAACGTTCAGACGGGCGTGCGGATCCTTTTTCTCCTTACACTGTTCTCAGTATTCCTTATAATTTCGCTAATATGACGACTGTCACAACCGTAACCTGGCACAACTGTCCCCTACAACAAATTCAGGAAATTAATTAAATAATTCTAGAGCGAAACTGTGGCAAGAAGCTGTAAACGTCCAAAATTGCAATATAAAGCAAAAGTGGAGAGTTTGCAAAAAACACTTTTCGGCATCGTTAGATATTAGGCTTCATTATTCCTTATTTTTGTGTATGAATTTGAAGAACTAAGACAGGTTGCTCTATTGTTTGTCCGGCAAGTCTTTCAAAATTTCCATTATTATATAATAATTCCAAGTAATTATCATATGTGTAAGTTATACCTATCTTAGAAATGTAATTGTTAACATTTTGGGTATAATTTTGTTTAATTTAAATTATCTAATATATTAAATTGATTTTTATAAAATTGTTTGTTTGTATGACGTGTAAATAATGAAGGAATATTTTATGATTTATTCTACAAAACAATTTTTTACATTAGTTTTGTAGAATAAATCATAAAATATTCAACATATTATAGCATTTTTACTATCCATAAAGAGAGGAGAGACTATTTAAATTTGCCGCATAATTTGATCGATGCGCCATCTGAAAACTGTTACATAATTTGAAGGTCGTTAAAGGTCATTCCGCCAAAATATTTGCATTGAGTCAGTCGTCTGAAGTAATCTGTGGTATGACATACCCTGCCACACACTCACCGGGTTAAAGTGGCAATTTAAAAGTCAAGATCTCAATTGAACTTTTTTTTTTAAATTCAACACTTAATTAAACTATGGCAATATTTTTTTTGTTATTTCTTGAGAGAAGAAAAGCACCTCTTGATTTGGAGTACAGTAGAACCTCGATTATCCGTGCGACGTCTCAGTATTCATTATCCGTGCGCGGATCATCCGTGCTTAGCGTGAAATGTCGCTTTTTTGTTTATTACTCGATTCTCAAGCATTAAAAATTTCCGAAACCGATTAAGTAATGTTTAATTACAGATTTTTTCATTAATCATATTCCCTCCTTGCCAGTTCTTTTTTTATTTTTTAATGTGTTGTAATATAATATTTAGTTGTTGCTGTAGTTTGATAAATTAAATACTTATATACATATAAATAGTTATATGTATGTATACATATTGTAAAATGAGCATGTTTAAGCGTTATTCTGATTAACCGTGTTTTCGATTATCCGTTCAAGTCTCGGTCCCGTCCGGCCCGGATAATCGAGGTTCTACTGTACTTTTATTCTTTAAAAAACTGCATAATATAGAAGATAAAGTGCAGTAGAAGCTCGATTATTCAGAATAACGTGGGTCGGACCCATTCCTGATAATTCGAACGATTGAAGAAATGATCTCTAACATTAACATTATCAATATGTTTTTGGAACTGAGACAGTTATCAGTTCTCAAGAGTTATCTTCAGTTGTTTTCTTCGTTAATTCCAATAATTATTATTTGTTCCTCCTATTAACTACCAATTTCTGGACTCATTGGTTGCCTTCCCGATTGTAATGTTCTTTCTAGTTTTTCTGTTTCATTAGAGTTTATTATATTCATCACTGTTATCAAATTTCCTATCGGTCTTTTCACAAATATCGTTGTTCACAGCTTCGTTAATACCAAATAATTATTTAAAATACTCATTCGAACCGTTGCAATTTTTTATCGTGTTGGGTTGTTATTTATTTTAGTTTCTATCCCTTCTATCTAACAAATATTTCAGGCGTTTACACATCGCTTGGGCAATTTGTTGATTGACAGTTTCGGTCAAGAGTCCTGATTTGACAATGTCAAAAGTCTACACTGTAAAAAACTAAACAAAAGCTAGGTTCCATGGCCTCTGTTGTTAGTTATACGAGTATGCTCCACATGGTGATCTTTTAATTCCTACTTATTAATTTTCTGTAAATATCTGTTTAAACTGAATACTGCGTTTTCCATATGCAATTCCAAGAGTTTTCCGTCATTACTCGTAATTCTCCACAACGTTTCCGAAAGAAGTACCGAGTTATATAGGGACGTTTTAGGTCTCTTCTGATTGATGTAATTATTGGACGTATCAAATTTCTTTAGCTGAAACTGTCTCATTTCAATAAAGGTTAATTATTAACGCTTTTATATAAGAATTGATCTATTCAACATTTATGTAATCTAAGCAGTTGTATCCAAGGTTTTAGATCTACCTGTATCGCACATGGGCGACAACAAGTTTATACTTAATCCATATGCACCTATGACACTGTTGTCACTCATATAACTTCGTATTTTGTCGTTTCGATTGTGATATCTAGTGCTCTATACATCAGAGTCTATGTCATCTTTTAATAGCGTTGAATGCACATTTTCCGTTCTTTTCTGTAAGTTCCCAATAGCTTTAGCTTCGATTTTTCGGATTATTTTATTAAAATTTTTTTATTCTTATTTAACCTTTGTCACTTCATATCCGAATACTTATTATGTACTGTGTACACTACCCTTTGTACATATTTTTAAATTATTTCTTCTCAATGTGTTAAAGTTTGAATAATTGTATTTTAGCACCATGCGCAATTGTAGTTACGATTGTCTCCGTCGAGCGCTAAAGTTAGTTGAGTGCAAGATTTTGTAATGCACTGACGTGTAAAAATATAAAATACTTCAATATCAAGAAAAATTGCTTTATATTGATGCACTCACTCGAATATGGGAACATCTAAACTCCCAACACAATGCTTTTTATTTGATTCTGTGTTATTATATTTTTCCTTTGTGCATGTGCATTTATTTGTTCTTCTTTTCTTTCTTACGGTACGACTTTAGAAGATTTTTAGCACTCTTTCTCATTTTAAGTTTTCCTCTCTTAGATGTTTTGCTTTATTTATTTATTAAGATCGTTTCATTATTTCGTCTCATTTTGGATCCATCAGGAGAGGCAAGCAACACGATTCAGCCTTGGAAGTAACTCAGGGTCCTATTCTTGACCGTTCGACTTGTGAGTGACTGAGTGAGTTTGACGTCATGTCATGGTATTCTTGATCGTTCGAGTCACATGTCACTCACTCCCTACACGAATGATTTTACTCGATCGCTTTTTTGTGAATGACTTGCCACTGTTCGAGTCATATGTGACCGACTCATGCCACGAATTCTTTTACTCGATCACGAGGCTCAATCTGTATCACAGCCAAAAATATCAAATATCTCGTAAATTATGAATTTTAGCTATAGAACAAGCTTAATAAAAAACGTAGCCAAACTCCAGAGGCATTCGATGGAATACAAAAATATAGGAAGTGCCATTTAAAAAACTAATGTTAAGCTTATTTGAAAATAGTTTAATGCGACCCGAATTATTGCAGACCCTGTATAGTAAAGATCAATCTTTTTTTCATATTTATACCAACTTTAAGCCTTCTAGCTACTAAAACGACCTCAGAGTAAATTTTTAAGTGAACCTCTGTAAATCACAAAATATGTGAAAAAGAATTATAATTTGATAACGGTGATCCAAAATGTAAAATATCTTATATCACTATAAATCTATGTGAAAAGGGGTTCTAATGGAGAAATAAAATATAGGTAGTTCTATTTGAAAAAACAAAGTTGTGTAGCATGCGGTAGTTTTGGAACCCCCTGTATACGTTAAAATATTTTTACGTTGTACAGCCTGGCAAACGGTATACAAATTGTATTAAAAAAAAAATTCTATCTTACATGGTTCAGGAGTTGTGGACTGATCCCCCACTAATGACTCAACCTGTATAATTAATTTGTATGTTATTTTTTCTGTAATTAGAACATAAATAATATATTATTAAGTAGCGACCGGTACTTTTAGCCATTTTATTGGCAATTATGATTTTAGTGTGGTATAGAAGGGACCCCCGGTCTGTAACACCGGAAGAGCGTTCTTCGATGCCATTACTAACGGACATACATATCTTGTCAAGTCAAGTGAATTAAACGTAAATTGGATGAATTTCATTATCAATCGATGTGGTAAAATACTATTCCTCCAACTCTTCCAGCGTTAAATTGATGTATATTTCACTTTTTTTTAATGAAATTTTTCCGGGAAATATATATTTTCGGACAATAATCTAATTATAATTTCTCTATATTCTTCGCCAATTATCATTTTTTAATTTGAATAATACCAAAAAATGCAAGCGCAAAATTAAAAATTGACAGTTATTTGACAGGTGTCAGCCAAACTCAACTCGAACGATCGAAATTGCGGTGTTGCCAAATTGACCTACTCGAACGATCGTCGACTGTAGTCAGGAATACCAAATTATGCGAGTGTTCGACTTGTGAGTGAGTCACCTACGCTAAACTCACTCACATGTCGAACGATTCAAGAATAGGGGCCTTTATCTTTTCGGATTTATCTATGGACAAAGACATCCGAATACTTTCTTATTAATCGTCAACCCCCATCGTGATTGTTTTCGTAGGTCGGTATTCATCTTAATTTTACTGAATGATTTTTGCTGTTATGAGTCTTCATAATAACTTCTTATTAAAGGAAACAACTTTTTCTTATTGTATTTTGTGAGAACAATTCATGACTAAATTGACTTAGAGTCACGTTATTTTTATACAACATGTGGGGTTTCGAAGGGAAGTCTTACTTGTAAAATAGGTTAGTTGGATTTAGCAGTGCTACAAAAGCGTGTGAAGGAAGGGTTGATATTATTAGATAGATTAATCGCACGAATTATTGTAATTATTGTACATGACTCTCTTGCGTCTTCTATAAGAACACCGACCGTCAACTCCTATTACTCTGTTTTTTTAAGGTAATTAAGTAATGATAAGCATTAAATTAAAACGATGCCATTACGGCCATACGCCATTAGGGGGCAAACAGCAGCGCCAATGTGTGATTCTTACATTTTTGAATTACAAGAATATGTGATTATTAATATCTACAGCCGCCATCGATCGGATATAGGTAAAGGTTTGTGTGGTTTTACCTACATCGATCGATGGCGTTCCCGGTGGGACAACCTTACATGGAGTTCTGTAGATGAAAGAACTAGAGTCAGTTTGACCATATTGCATTAGAAAAATGAGAAGAAAAATGTATTACAATTTTTGATAAGCATCTAATGACGTAATAATAAATATTATTCCAATAACCGAACAAACCATAATAAATTGATAAACTAAACATTATGTTTTTGCTTCAATCACTCAGGCGCCACGCCATTGTTTTATACCACGTCACAAATTCAATTAATTTGCTATATTTATATTTGTCTTTCAATTACCCGTATACGACGCTACTGGTTGTATAGTCACATTCGTGGAGTCTTCTGCGCTTTGGTGTTATTTGGAGAAGCACGAGGATATGAGCGCTCAGTATTTACCGATTCAGGGGTAAAATGAGAAACACGGAGTAAACTACACTTATATAATTAATGAACAAGTACAACGGTGTTATTGAACGTATATACAAAGTAAAAGTAAAAAGGTGTAAAAAGATTCTGTTGATTATTTAGAAATATGTCTGAAAGAGAGCGGTGCAGGGTTTTTATGTCGTTCCTACCCCTTAGCAGCCCCCTACCAATTAGTCTTTGCCCGTAAGCTCCCTGCTTCGGGGTGGGCAGACTCGGTACTACAAGCGTGCCTGCACACTGGTTTTGCCACCCACCAACTTTTCCTTTATATGTTGCCATGACTACTACAATTCAAAATTCGAATTGATCGTTATGAACTAGAAGATATTTGAAAAATTTCTGTCAAAATATCAAGCCAAAATTCTCATTGGTTTGGGAGTAGCGATTTTTCAAAAAGGGGTTTTTGTTAGCTTAAATGTCAAATAATTGTAAAACAACTGAAGTTAGGTTCATGGTAGCGAAAATAGCTTAATATACTGGGTGTTCCATTACCTGACTTTGATGCGCCACTTTTAATGTGAACTTACTGTATATAAACAGATATTTCTTCGTCGGCTAAAGTGTTATTCTTGACTGTCCACGGTTGTACACCCGTGGTCAACCAAAAATACCAGTCATGTCCTGCAAATACCGACTCTATGAGACATTGTCATTGAGTCGGTATTTGCATCACACGCGGCGGCTAAGCTGGTAGCTTTGATGTTGCACTCTGTATCTGGACATTCTGTATATAAGCAGATATTTTCAGAGTGTTATCTTAAATGAATTGTACTTTTTGTAGAAAACCGCATCTCGATATCATTTTTAATTTTAGAGCAATCTTACTTCCCCGCAGCGCTGGGACAACCTGTACCTATTATTGTCAAATTTCAGAAAAAAATTGCCTATAAAATTTTTCTGTGCCAAAATTAAAAATGTTTTCAATTTTTTTTATTTCTAATCTGAATGCGTCATTGAATTTAGAATTCTTTCAAATGCTATCACCAAAATTTTACAGAAATATAGTATAATTCAAATTTATTAATTAGGTTCTTTAGACCGTTATCAGTTCTAACCAACAGTTAGGTATTCATAATATCGGCAACCTTTGTTTTATTTAAACTTGTCCTATTAGATACAGCTCTATTTTGATGAAATTATGTAGCCATATTTGCGATGATTTGTTCCGATATGACAATAACATGAAGCCCTTTAAACCAAAATGTATTTATACCTTATAAGAATCTGATATTCCGAACATATTGATTAATTTGTAAAATTTTGGTTACCTCCATTTGAAAGTATTCGAAATTCAGTGGCTTCAGATTCGAGATAAAAAATTGCTAACATTCTATTATTATTTTTGGGTATGGGTATCAACAATTGTTTCGTAAATCAGTAATCCGTGCAACGCCGGGTACATTTGCTAGTTGTCTATAAAAAATTTGCTCAAACAAATTTGCTCAAACGATTACCAAGCTTCTCCTATCTTTTATTTATGGTCTAAGACGACGCATAGAATGGTATTTGTTTAAAATCACATAAATTGTATCGTATGCGAAGCGGTTCTTAAGAGAACTTAATCTCAAATTAATTTTTTACACTCTGACTAATTTCAAAGTTGACGCAGCCTCTTTTTTAACGCACTTTAATTTGTTATAATAATGAGATGTGTATTTTTTTTCTTCAGTTATGTGGAGGCATAGGAATAATTCATCACAACTGTTCGTCAGAATATCAAGCAAATGAAGTTCTAAAAGTCAAAAAGTACAAACATGGCTTCATCCACAACCCGGTCGTGTTGTGCCCAATTAACACAGTACGTATTAAAATCACTTGAACTGATAAACGTCATCAAGTGTTGCTTCGATTAGGTGGCCGACGTTCTTAAGGTGAAAAACGAGCATGGCTTTTGCGGCGTTCCAATCACCGAAAACGGCAAACTCGGTGGCAAACTGGTGGGAATCGTAACATCCCGCGACATAGATTTCCTGGAAAATCAAAATTATGTGAACACTAAACTTGGCGAGATTATGACGAAATTGGAGAATCTCGTTACCGCGCAGTCTGGAGTCACTCTTCAAGAAGCCAACTCTATTCTCGAGAAAAGCAAAAAGGGGAAACTACCTATTGTTAACGCCGATGGGAATTTGATCGCTTTAATGGCGCGGACCGATTTGAAGAAAGCAAAAAGTTATCCGACGGCTTCCAAAGACGACAACAAGCAGTTGATAGTTGGGGCGGCTATTGGTACACGCGAAGAGGACAAGATTCGTTTGCAACAATTGGTAGCTGCCGGTGTGGACGTTATTGTGTTGGATTCATCTCAGGGGAACTCGATCTATCAAATAGAAATGATAAAATATATTAAGAGCACCTACCCGAATCTACAGGTGATTGCCGGCAACGTTGTTACAGTGAAGCAAGCAAAGAATCTCATCGACGCGGGCGCCGATGGATTACGAGTGGGAATGGGAAGCGGAAGCATTTGCATAACGCAAGAAGTTATGGCAGTTGGCCGACCTCAGGCGACCGCTGTTTACAGAGTGGCGCAATATGCGCGCAAATTCAACGTTCCGGTGATTGCAGATGGCGGAATTCAGTCTGTAGGGCATATCATCAAGGCTCTATCTCTTGGGGCTTCTACTGGTATGTACAGTATATACAATCATAGACTTCTATATAATGGAATTGTAATCGGAAGAAGGGGAAAATAAGATCATACAGGGAAGGCTTGTACTCCTATTTGATGAAACATCGGGTTACAATTCCTAGACACGGTGCAAGTACAAAAATCAAAATTGGTTACTGGTTCTATTAACGTGCTAATGGCTGGACAATGAAAAGTTTCACCTCACTTTTTAAAGGGTTTTTCAATTGGGGCGGGTCGATGTGAGTAGCTTGTGGCAGCTGTGTTGTTTTGGTGTGGTGTCTGTCTAATCTGGTGTTTATTATTCAGTCACTCATACCAAATCACAAGCTAAGTTACACGATTGAACAGCACATCCAAATGATAAAACTTTATTATCAAAATGAGTGTTCGTTGGTGCAAACGTTGCGCCCAAATTACGACAGTTGACTTTTCAAAGATTGGTGGCCAAATTTGAGACCACCGGTTCGGTAAACAATCGGCCAACACCCTTACGTCAAAAGAACGCCAGATTGGCCGAGAACATTGCCACGGTTCGTGATAATGTACAGAAGAACAAGAGGCAGTCAATTCCTCGCCGTGCACAAGAACTCGGCCTTTCGCAGACTTGGCAACTTGGCGAATTTTGCGTCAGGACTTGGGCCTACACCCGTACAAGATCCAACTGACTCAGGAGCTCAAAGTTAATGACATATACAACGCCGTTTGTTCTCTGACTAAGCTTCGGAGCGTTTGGAAGAGGATTCCAATTCCGAAAAATCATATTTTAGCAACGAGGCGCATTTTTGGATGAATGTTAACAAGCAAAATTGCCATATATGGGACGACGTCAATCCACACGAGGTTCAGGTGGCAATGCATCCACAAAAAGTTAGTTTGGTGCGGATTTTGGTTCGGCGACATCATTGGTCGGTCCGTACTTTGTTGAAAATGACGTTAGTGAGGTGATGGCCACACCGGCGAGCGCTACAGAACGATACTAATCGATTTCTTTTGGTCCAGGTGCTTTGCTTTGAATTATTGTAAGCAAAATGCCGAATAAATGTTGTGCACCTGGTTGTAAAGAAAATTTTGCCACTGGGTTCAAAGTGAAAGTTTTCAAGTTTCCTTTGGATGACGAATTGCGAATGAAATGGATTTCTGCAATACTATTAAAAAATATTGTCCTTTCAACAACAAAAACAACAGAATATGCATCCTGCACTTTGCAGATTAGGATTCGGTGAGAAATATAACTGAACAAGATTCATGAAATGATTACTGTCACGTTAAGTAAACTATGCCTTAAGCCATTTCCTATACCGTGTAAGTTCCATGGTTGCTCAAAATATTTTTCAAAGCCTACATTCAGACGCGAAACTCGGGATGAGAAATCTCTTAGATTAGAACAATGTAATTTGACTGCAGCTATGGAGCAAAGTAAACAAGAATATTTAAACTCCCAAAAATTAATCAGTTTTTCAAATTACTCAGAATTTACGAAAATTGCTGGAACTTTAGCACTTTCAACGAGCTGGTTTAAAATAATTGAAGCAGATAAAGCATCGATTTTTAAATTAGAATGTACCCCCGGACTTACCATAATATACGCCGTTGTATTAAATAATTATTTGCAGTTCGAAGCATTTTTATTTGGTAAAGAGATTTCCGTTACAATAAATAATTTAAAAACACCGTTTACTGCAAATAAGTTGACCGATATTAAAGATGTTTTGGATACATTAAATGCGATGAATAGCAGCAGCAGTGACAGTGGTCAAAACAAATTAATTTTAACTCATGTCTCCGACATATTAAATAAGCTACCATCAGAAAGATTACCAGAATCTTGCGACGAACGTGATGATTCTAAACTTTGTTTTATTGCAGAATAAATTTAATTGTAAACTTATTCTAAAGAAAGATATAGATTATCGACTAATACTATGATTTTATCTTCACTGTTGCATACATTTAGGCCACATGTTTACAAATTTTTAAGAAGTTTCGATGTGTTAACGTTGCCCCATCCTAATACTATAAATATAATATAATAATCTATTTTATAATATAATACGTGATTCTAAACTTTGTTTTATTGCAGAATAAATTTAATTGCAAACTTATTCTAAAGAAAGATATAGATTATCGACTAATACTATGATTTTATCTTCACTGTTGCATACAATTAGTCCACCTGTTTACAAATTTTTAAGGAGTTTCAATGTGTTAACGTTACCCCATCCTAATACTATAAAAACAGTCTGCAATTCAGACTAATCCGATCCTACGGTGGACGAAAAACAAATGTTTCTTACATATGCTAAAAATAATTTTTTTGCTAGAAAATGAACGCCATGGAAAAATTGTCTGTACGGCATGCAATAGCACATCACTTGCAAAAACAGTATTTGTTTTTATCCTTGTTAGTGTCAATTCAAAATTCAAAGAGGTTTTCCATATTGCCCCGTTGCAAAAATATATAAGTCATGAACTGTTGTTCACCTTTATTAAGTCGATTATTTTGAAATAAGAATAAATTATGAAGAGGATTTTTAACAAGTTATAACAAACGAATATTTTTAAGTGATTTTATTTTAAACTACATAACAGACAGAGTACATTCTAAACTTTGTTGGTTGTGAGAATTATAGTCCAAGAAACGTAGCATACTTGGTTATTAAATGTATTAGCAATACACTATTAAAGAATTATTGTGCGAATGCCAATGATTATGTGCTAATTATTTTACAATATTTTGAATTTACGATGTGTATAAATAAAATGATTTCTCAGTAACCATACGAAAAAACGCAATCTGTTTTGCAGACGAATGTTTGGAAGAATTGAAAAATGCTGGAAAGGAATGATTGAATTAGAGAAAACAGTCGAGGGCAATCTATGAATGTTATTTAGAGAAGTGAGCGATTGAAGAAGCTGACAGCGAGCAATTTTGGTCGTGTTTTCAAGATGAGAGATAAAACCCCTCGGACAATTCTGTCATTTCTATAAAAATGCTGAAATTAGTCATATTAGGGGCTTCTCTAGATGCACTAGTAGATAATGACGGGATCATTGAGGTAAAATGTCCGTTTGCTACAAAAGACAATAGTTCTCGAAGCAACATTGATTGGTAAAATCAAAGTTCAGAATAACATAGTCGCATTGAAAAAAACATTGTGACTATTATTATCAAATTCGGGGACAATTTAAAGTCAGCAATAACATTTTTTTTGCGTGTGGATACCAAACGACATTTGTTATCCAAAGAATTCAAAAGGAATTCTGGAATAATAATATGAAGACAAAAATTTCAAATGTAAATAAAAATAGTAAAAACCTACACAAACTTTTTTTTCAGAAATAATTGATAGACGATTCAATAAAAATAAAGACTTACAATGAGAAATTCAAATATATTTTTTCATACCATTGTTATAATTTTTACTAGTTTTTTAAGTAATAAATTGTGATTTTATGTACAATTGTTTTGAAATTGATATCGGCATCAGCCGGCTGGCGATGGCGAGCGTCCTAGTCAGGCACAATAATAATATAATAATACTAGCTGAATGTACCCGGCGTTGCCCGGGCGTACATATGTATGTTACGCCGAATCTGCGTAATTGCCTAGTGCGTGCATTAGGCAGAATTTTGCGGAATGCATGAAATAGGCAGTCGATTTGCAGAATGCATGTATTAGGCAAATTACGTAGATAAAGTTGCAGAGTGCATGAAATAGGCAATGATATGTTTAGGTTGAAAAGTAACCAAAACTAAGTACATATTTATTTTTGGAACAATGTTTATAGTTCAAAAATACTAAAACAGATGTAATGGTAGGTACTAAATAAAACCGTTTTTAAAAATTAAAAAAAAAATTATGAAATACTACATATTATAGGTATGTTTATTTTATTTACAATAAACAGCGTTTTGTTAGGCTGACAAACTATGCAACCATTAGTTTTGTTCGTGATTATTGCAAGGTTTGCCAGCGTGACATGCTGAATTACATACATATTTGTTTTTAACGCAATTGCATTTTTTCGTATTACACTTTTGAGTGCAATTGCATCTTTTATAACCTTGCCCAGTACCAACAGAATCCATTCTAACAAGTATGTTGAACTCGCTAGCACAAGGCACATCGTCGATTTTGATTTTGTTGAATTTTGTTGACTGCAAGCAATTTCTCTCTAACCATGTTTTAATAATTCCATGCCTAGTCCTTACTTTAAATTTCCCATCTTTTTCATCCAAAACTACTCCAACAAGATTAGCAGGATCTCCTCTTCCTCTATCAAACTCGCTAATACCTAAAAGTAATTCAAAATAAATGATATAAAATCCGGTTTTTCACCTTATTACAGTAAAGCAAGATTTAGTTTATTGTAATCAGATGAAATGAGATCAATTTAGATCATACTGGATAAAATTTACTAAAGCAAATTAGTACCTTACCAACTAACACATTATTCCCAACTTTCAATGATCCTAATGTTTTGTTAGATCTTTCTACCATTTTTGCCGCCTGTTCTACAATGTTAACATGAGCAGTTTTTCTTAGTTTTACAGCAGGGTGTTCTTCTTCTTCAGTTGATTGATTTTCTTTACAGTTTTCATTAATCATTTCTACTTCAATTATTTGATCTTCTTTCCCGATTTCATTAATTATTTCTAGTTCCATTATTTGATCCTCTTTCCCAATTTCATTAATTAAATAGGCCCCAGTAATGTCTGCAAAGAAATTGCATTAAATTGGTAATGTAAAATTATTTAAATGTCTTTCTTTTTGTCATGTTATCTTCTATAGTACTTTTTGGTATTTCTTCTGAACATATACTCTGTAATTCCATCATTTCACTTGTATCATTATTGCTCTCTTCAATATCTTCTTGTGGAACAATATCAGAATCTGTACTGTTTAAAGGAGGGGCATCAGATACATTTGATTCATTTGAATTAATTTCTGTTTGTAACATTTTTTCCATGTCTTCCTCTAATATTCCGTTAGAGATTACTTTCAAAAATTCTGCAGGCATTTTAGACTGCAAATCAAGCTTTGGATTTTGCCCAAACATGGCCTTATAAGGCTGCATTCTAATAGCTTCATGATAATTGGTGTTTATTGCCCATTGAACATATCTTAACCCTGTAGACCACGACGAGGTTTTATTACCGCGCATCCACGCAATCAAGGAATCCGTATCGTTTAGGCTCGTACCCGATGACGTTTTCACGGATCCGTCAAACACTACACGCATTTTTCTTTGTTGACCGTCGGATTTGAATACTGCATGGTGCGGTAAAAAATAATTACCTTTACCCAACGTTTTGTTTGGATCTGCTAATTCCATGTGATTCAGTGAAATGTATTCGTACATGAACTGATGATACATTATTTTAAAATCTTCATCTTTTACAAATTTGCGTTCTAACGACGAAAATCGTTTTATCGCCAATTCAACTGAGTTTTATAATTGGTTTTGATATTTGTTGAAGGGTAATCGTACCTGGAATCGCAATTGTCTTGCAAAATGGTGTTTTGAAAGTAATCTTCGCAACTCTGTTCGTCTGTTGTAAGATTGATCTGTTTATTGTCAAAGCCTTCCAATAACCTGAATTTTTCTACCTGTCGTTCCAACGACTTGTTTTGAGTCATAACGGTATTGCAGATTCGCGATTGGTTTTGGCATTTTTTTGATATGGGTCCACCGACTACCCAACCGAGCATGGTTTTTTGCAACACCGGACCATTTTGTGCCATTTTTACTTGACCTACACACATTAACTCCCAAAATAATTCTCGCCGATTAAAATGTCTACCGGTCGTGATACGTTGAAGTCCGAGTGGGCCAGCGGTAAATTTGAGGGTATGTGGAACTCTGATTTAGCTAGTGTGGTACATGGCATATTTTCAGTGATGGTCGGAATTACCAAGCACTTTATTGTGGCTGTGTAGACGTTACAATTTGAATGTAGGGTGACCGTTGTTTCATGGTGAACTATTGTTGATGATTTTTGAATTCCCGTGATTGGAATGTTGACTGATTTCACCTTTAAACCTAATTTTGCGCAAGTTGATTTAAGAATGAAATTTGACTGCGCACCAGTATCTAAAAATGCGCGACATGGCTGTAAATTGCCTTTGCTGTTTTGAATCAGTACTGTGGCAGTAGAGAGCAAAACCTGATCCTCTGTATTCTGATGACAATTAACCTGATTCTGAGTTGGTTTAGCCGCTGCGTCTTGATGAAGCAGTGTGTTATGTTTTTGTTTGCACAATTTGCAACCGGATGATTTGCAATTTTCGGTTGTATGTGACGATTTCGAACAATTAGTACATAGCTTTAAACGTGAAACTTCCTTTATTCTTTCTAATACCGACCACTTTAAAAATTCCTTACAATGAAACTAAAATGAGGTTTTTGACAAAAAGCACAGGAACCTTGTTTCTCAGCTGTTGCTAGATTAGTTAATTTATTTTGAGGCTTATTGTTCGGTGACGTCCGTTGCTCATTTTTTGTTTGGTGTGTTGTTACGCCATTGACCAGAACCCTGTTTATTTCTATGGCTTCAAGTAAATTGCAATGCTGCGTTAAATAATTTGTTAACTGCGTTTGAAACGGTGGTTCAGTTGTGGTTAATGATTCTTCCCACCCCATTCGCGATAAATAATCTAATTTTCCAACAATCAGATGAATGATCAGAGAGTCCCATGAGTAAATGTTGATACGTATTGATTTTAACGCTTGCAAATTCGTGGTTTAATAAATCACGCAGAGATCGGCCAGAATCTTTGGAAACTTGAGGCAAATTGATGTTGAATAATCAATCTTTTATTCTCAAAACGTTCCCGTAGCAGACTGAACGCGTTTACATAATTTTCAGCAGCGATAGGAATGTTTTGTAGTGCATTTAGCGCATCATCTCGCAGTGAATTTCTGAGCAAGTGAAGTTTTTCGACATTTCTGTTTTGATATCTTGGCTCATCGTGTACCAAAGCTGTAAATGTGTTTACAAACGGTAGCCATTCCGTATATGAACCGCTAAAAGGTTTGATGTCAATCGGTGTTGCTTGTATTGAATGCGACAAGCTAGGTTGAGTTTGAATGTTTTGGGTTTGAGAGGTGCTCGTTGATCTCGCGGTGATTGTTTCTTCGACCTCCGCGCTTAACTCAAAAAAGTTGTCTTCGAACTCCACCCTAAACGTTTCGTGATCAAGGTCAGAGGTATTTTGATCTAAAGACTATATTTCGGTTTGAACTGGGTCAAATTGATCTTTGAGTTTAACAAAATCCGCGAGCCACAACCTTAACAGCGCTACGGAGGACTTGTCCCTTTGAGAATTGAACTAAGCCCTGAACCGCGAGATGTTATCTAGCATCTTTTTCCTCTTAATAAGTAGCGGGTTTAAGGTCTCGTTGGAACTCATCGCGTTACTTATTAGTGATATTTCACCGCGCGTTTGAATTACATCTGCATTGATTGGACCTTCCCCAATCAATGATTCCCGATCATCGGCGTCGCCCATGTTAGGATTTTCGACTGTTTGTGGTTTTTTGGTTAGCACCATAGTGGTGGATGAATTTATTTTATTTTTGCCCGTTCGTGTAATAGAAATTGGCCGTGATTACCGAACAATGTAGACAACGTTTTGAACTTATGGACGTGTAAAAAATGGAATTGGAGCACACCCACCCGTTTTGCTGACAATTGTTTCGACTCGGTGGTGGTCTACTTGGAGGTTCCACTGTTTCCCGGGTCTTTGTGATTGGAAATGAAGTGGAATGGTGACTTCGCTGCTTCCTTCGTCTTCGGTGGTGGTCTACTTTGAGGGTCCACTGCTTCCTGGGTCTCGGTGTTCGAAATTCTAGCACAACACTTCACGTTTTTGCTGATTTGATCTGGTACCTGGATTTAGTGCCAGATCCCACTCGAAGGACCAATGTTTGGTGTCTTGACGTTTCAAAACACTCTTTGTTTTTATATTGTACACTTTATTTACAATTAATGTTTGTTGTTGAAAGTGCATTAGAATTATATCTTAAAAGGTTTCTTATCCTACCCCAACACTTGAGTGGTGGTACCAGAGTAGAGAAACCACCCCCACGCACGTCGCATCCCCGTTACGTAGTTGGGAAACCCAACAATTTTTTATTTCATAATGATCAATTCGAATTTTGAATTGTAGTAATTTATAATATACAGAGTTTCTCAAAACGCAAATTGTTTGTTCCGGCGAACATAAAGGGGTTTTAAACACTTGGGATGGCCGCAAGTGTGGAGTTTGAAATAATTAACACCTTAATTAACAACAGTAACCCTGGATATATTTGATAGTGATGCACAAAACAATAAATACCGTGGTGTAAATATATGTAAAAATGATGTGTATGTACTGTTATGTGTGTTCTTGTTCTTCTCGGTCCTTCCCTTTTATGCATCTCGCACAGATAAAAGAGAGGAGGGAGAAACCACCCCCAACAATTTGCTCCGCCTTTTGAAGAGAGGGTACCCTTACAAACATACTGCCCCCCTTGAAAGACAATGACTTTCAATAAATTTACTTAAATATAAGTACAATTAATGAAACTTAAACTAACAAATTATGATGATAAAAGATGTCACATATGCGAATATCGTGACCTGGGTGTAATGTTAAACTAACTGCCCTTAAAACTAAATTATGTACATTGTCCTAACAATAAAGACACAAAGTGTTTTGCAAATAAATTGTCATGCTTATTGTACGGGAAGTTTTTTGAACGCACGTTTCACATCACCTTTGTTTTCACTGTTACCACTCTAACACGACCGTCGTTCCCCGGGTGGCACTGCTCAATTTTTCCCAATGTCCAATTTTGTGGAGGAGCGTTGTTGTCCTGAATGATGACGAGGGTGCCAGCTTTTGGTGGTGATGTAGGTGTGTTCCACTTAAATCTTTGCTGTTGCTGGTGCAGATATTCTTTTGTCCATCGCGTCCAGAAATGTTGCCGCATTTGCTCCTCCAGTTGATATCTTTAGAGGCGATTTTCTGTTGTGGACAGCAGGTGTGGTTCCGGTTGTGACGTTAAAGTGTCTCCGATAAGAAAATGTCCCGGCGTGAGTGCACTAAGATCGTTGGGATCTTGGGACATGGGGGTTTTAGGTCTGGAGTTGAGAATGGCTTCGAGTTGTGATAACAGAGTATAGAGCTCCTCATAATTTAATAAATTTTTTCCCACAACCTTTCGCAAATGGGTTTTTGTCGATTTAAACCTCAGCTTCGGCTAGTCCGTTCATGTGAGGGGATCGTGCCGGTATGAAATGCCATTTTATTTGTTGGCTACCTAAGTGATTTGTAATTTGATAAAATTCAGCCAAATTGAAAAGTTTTTGCAATTGACGATTTGCCCCCACAAAGTTTGTTCCGTTGTCCGAGTACATTTCGGAAACCCTGCCGCGACTACTGATGAAGCGTTTTACCAACTCCAAATGTATCGCCTTTGTGGCGAAACAAATAAATATCGCTACATAGGATTTAATCGTTTTTGTGGTTCTTAAGTGACCATTTTTGATTAAAATGGGACCTGCATAATCAACTGCGGTGCAGGTGAAAGGGCGCGAGGGGTTTATTCTTGATGATGGCAGACTACCCATCAATTGCTCAAAAGATTTCGGTTTTTGTTTGAAGCAGATCAAACATTCATGCAAAACCTTGCGAACTACACTTCTGCCCGCAATAATCCAATATTTTTGGCGGATCGCCGATATTGTGGCCTGGCAACCAGCGTGAAGCTCTGTGTTGTGATAATGACGGATTATTAACCGGGTAAAGTGATGTTGTTTTGGTAGTATGATTTGATGTTTTTGGTCGTTATTTAGACATTGTGCAATCGACCACCTACACGAAGGATTTTATTTTCATCCACGTATGGGCTTAGTGTTTTCAGTGCACTAGTTTTGCTGATTGGTTTATTTTGTTGTAGCAATGAGATTTCATTTTGGAAACTGTCTTGCTGTATCATCTTGACGAGCATGTCGTGTGTTTCTTCGCATTCTTCCACCGACAAATGTTTATGTTTTTTGTTACTAGTATATTTGATATTGTGGATGAAGCGAAAAATGTATGCAGTGATTATAATCGTTTTTTGTAATGAAGAATATTTATAAAGTGGTTGGAAGTCTTGTAGTTTTTGGACGACAACTGTTGCGCAAGTTGATTTTATTTCCGGGATTTACTCAATGAGAGAAAGCTCAAGAGCCGTTAAATTGTCAGTCGTGCGATTAATTAAAAATTTTGGGCCGTACCACCACAGGTAACTGTTGCTTAACTGTTCTGGTGTCGTGCCTCGGGACAATACGTCCGCAGGATTCTCATGTGTATTTATGTGATGCCATTGGTTAACTGTCGTTAATTCTTGAATTCTATTCACTCGATTAGCCACTAATATTTTTAATTTATTGGGTTGCATTTTTAACCAGCACAAAACGATTGTGGAGTCGCACCAGTACTTGTATTGGCTTACCGGGATTGTAATTGTTTGTTTTAACATTTCCATTAATTCTGCTAACAATAGCGCGGCTACTAGTTCTAAACACGGCGTGGTTGTATTTTTGAGGGGTGCTAGTCGATTTTTTGTACAAAGAAGATGCGATTCAACTTGCCCGTTTTTGTTAATAGTTCTTATGTAAACACAAGCACCGTAGGATTTTTGGCGACTATCGCTGAAGCCGTGAATTTCTGCTGTGACGTAGGAATTTGATACCGTTTTTTAGGTGTTTTTAATGCGTTCAGCTTGTGAAACGTTTTCATAAACGATTGCCATTTTGCGATGACCGATGGCGGTAATGGTTCATCCCAATTAATTTTTATGGCCCAAACCTCTTGCAGCAACACTTGCTACCATCGTAACCGGATTCACTAACCCGAGTGGATCAAACAATTTGGCGATGGTGCTTAATATTTTTCTTTTTGTTATGTTTCGGACTCGGGCAATTGCTGCGAATTTACCGAATAAGTAATGACGTCAGGCGCATGAAGCCACCTGACTCCCAGAACTTTACTTTGTGTTTCTTGTAAATCGAGTGAGGTGAACTGAAAATCTTCTCGTTTTGGATGAACTTGTGATGGCGGAGCGCAATTGGACGCGAATTTTGTTAATGCAAATCCGCCTTCGTTTAGCGTAGTGGTCAATTCATCGCGAATTTTCATCACTTCCTGTTAAAATCCCGTATTAGAATTTTGGACGCGATTGAGAAACGACTAGCATTTATTTCGGCCAAGTGATGCAAACATCTGATTGCCAAATATGGACTCGATGTCAAACCGTAGGCCAAGTCCTACTCCTCCTCCAACTTCTACATTGGAGCCATATGTATATCATACTAGGTCTTTGGACGTGAGCATTATGCTTTCAATCTTATTTAATCGGTTCCCTTATATTACAGTTCCTTGAAGCGACAAATTTAAAAGGCATTTCATTTGATACCTTATCATTTAGGGCAAGAGATCTTTGCTCTTTGGTATCACGAATGCCATCTAATCTCGCTTCTCCCCCGGTCGCAAATTCTCATTATACATGTAGACCTCGAATCTCAACAGAAGATGAAGTGGCTTGAGCTCTATATATCCACAACTCTAGTGATCATTAGGTATCCGAGTCTCTAAATTTGCCCCAATTTCCTCCTAATTAATAACCACTAGGTTGCGTGCCACCATACATACAACTATCATATTGTATAGCCGGTAAGCAACCTGTAGCTTCAAACCCAAAGTAAAATCCCAAAAGTGACGACACGACCCATTGGTGGTGATCGCTTTTCACACATTTCATCGTCGGGACTTTGGATCCCAGATACTTTTACCTCTCGGTCTGCCTTGGTGTGAAATCTTGAGTACACGGCCACAGTGCCCAGTTTTCTTTTCTTGGTGAAGCACATGCTGTATTATTGTTAAACTGACCGGGTCTTCAGTCAAAACGAATGTTCGGAAATTGGCCCTTGAAACTTATCGTCAATTACTGTACAAAGGTCATTTGCATATGTCTGAGAATAAAAACATTTTTCGTTAAGATCTTTCAAAAGGAAGCCATTCACTAAATGAGATCACAGGAAATGAGAGAGCACTCCTCGAGGCAGCCTTTCGTTACCACAGTCTTGCGGAAGCCCCGCGCAGTGCGTATGCTTTGCCCCTCCAGCATGCGCCGTATCCATGTGACCAAGGTAGTCACATTTCAGAACCATCCTAGAACTTGTATTTTTTCATTTGATTCAATCCTCTTAACGGAGACAAGCAAAATGTTGTTCCGACTGTTATATTCCATTGTAAATATTTTTGAGAAATACATCAAATCATATTTTTGATAAAATTTATCGTGGAATAGTTTTAAAAACTACAATATTAGGAAAGAGTATAGGTTTTCACAGACGATGCTATTAATAGTGCTGGTATTTCCCGTACTCGAAGCTCATATTGTGTATTTATTTGGAGATGCAGCGCCCCAAGAGGCTAATGCGACAAGAACCCTGATTCGATTTCGATTATTCCTTTAGATCTTAGAGTAGTCCAATACAGAGTTCAATGTAAACGTCAAACTTTGCAATTTTCCAATTTATAAATATGAATTACAACCAATATTTGGAATATTTTTCCATCTTTAAAATGTTTTACCTCATATTCCGAATCTTATCATAAATTGAAGATGAATACTCTTTACAGGGTTCCTGTATAAAACCGAGTGTTTAGGTACCGCTTCTTTGTATTAAAATATACTGACAAGACCACGCACTCAGTCAAAGAGAAAAATATTTTAGTTTTTCGTCTTTTGAGTCTTCCATTTGTTTCATTTGCCGATTTATTACCCAGCACTTTAACCAGCTGCAGAATATACCTTGAACGTAAAAAAAGTGACGCTTGAGGATGTTTTCGAATCTTTTTTTGTTTAATTTTTTACAGTGAAGGCGTTTGGCATTAATTATCAATCAAAACTATGCACAAACAATGTTTAAATTCACGCGCTGGGGTGGGATTGTTAAAGAAGACGCTAAATGTGTCCGAAAGAGTTGTCAAGAGAACATAATGTCAAGGTCACATATATGCATATTTCATACTATTTGTTTTGTGCAGTAATGATGGGTTCTTTGCTGGCCGGCACTTCCGAAGCACCGGGCGAATACTTCTTCTCCGACGGTGTAAGACTGAAGAAATACCGCGGAATGGGGAGCATAGAAGCCATGGATCGTAAAGATGCGACTGGATCGGCAATGCACCGATATTTTCACAGCGACGTCGATAATTTGAAAGTGGCCCAAGGAGTCAGCGGTAGTATCGTCGATAAAGGATCAGTAATGCGATTTGTGCCCTACTTACAATGCGGAATCAGACATGGGTGTCAAGATATGGGAATCAAATCACTTTCGGATCTCAGGTAATGTCCAATTGATGAAACGTAAAATGTATTTGCCGATTTTTTTACAACAGGAACTCCATCTACACGGGAAATCTAAGATTTGAGATGAGGTCGCAGTCGGCTCAGTCGGAAGGCAACGTCCACAGCTTGTTTTCCTATGAGAAAAGATTGTTTTAGTTCATCCAAAAACGATTCTTCAGCATTTAATTGTAATTAGACTCAGAAACGGTGTGATGGGTCTTAGTTATCTTATTTGGTTCGTTTAGTTGAAACGCGCGTGGTCATGTGACTTACCCCTTCATTTACTTGCACCTCCACTACAATACCAATTCTGAACCTGAAAAGACTGACTTAACGTTGCCAAGATCCACCAGTGCGAATCAACCAATTTTCTATTACATATACGAATGTCACGTGATTTTCACGCTGTGCTTTGACTGAACCAAACTTATGTCGTCAACACTCAATTTAAGCTGACGACAAACTTGCCCATGCACGGTTTATCAAATGAAAGAAATTTTTCTATTTTTTTATTTTGTTAAGTTTAATAGATGACTTTTGGTTTTATAATTTCATAGATAACATACAGGTGATTCACTTTCAGTGACCTAGGCTAATATAATGTGACAAAATTTTTTGAAATTTTGTATTTGGGATATCCCAAACCTCACGCCTCAGAGACAATTGTAGAAATCTCCAACGTAGAGATAAATATTCTTTAAAAAAATTTGGTTAGCTCAAAGTGAGCTTGATGAAAAGAATATTTATATTTGACCGATCAGAGAGTTTTAGATCATCCAGATATATTTCTCATCATTTTTGTTGCTAGTTTTTATACTTATGCTCAAAGCAATTTTTTGTTAATAATCCAGTTAACTTGAACTTATGTTATACCTGGACCTCCCTTTCTGGGATTGGTGAGTGAAGCCAAAATTTTGGTTTGTTTGCATTTTCTGGATCCATATTGTGGTCGGCATTCAGTTTTCTGTGGGGCGTGAGTTCTGGGACACCTGTATAGCAGTAGGCGAATTAAACAAGTTCCGGTAAAGCCGGAAGTAATAGGAAGTTGGGAACCATCAGCTTCCAGATCATGGAGCCCCAAGAGATATTTAAAATTTTATATCTTATGTGGAAAAATTGTATCATATACAGCGCGTGGAAAAAATGAATCAACATGTGTAATTAAGGAAACAATGAGGCAGTATCGTTAATAATGTGTTAATGTGCAGATTATAACTTTAGATATAAATTTGTATTAATGTGTTTGAAAGTCTGTCGACGTAAGAAACTGGCAGTGAAATTGTGATTATTTGGTGAATATTAAAGAGGCAAACTTTTATTTGGTTTTGTGTGAGTGTGACCGTGTGACCTGAGTAGTATTATTGGAAACTAGTATTGGTCGTACAATTAAAAATGCGCATCTAGTTTAGTAAAATTAAAAATGCGAAAACTAGTTGTGCTTATTTTGTAACACTCAATAGCCAATTAAATTATAAATTTCGGGTTCGGGACATATTCGTTGCCCACAACTAGTTTTGTGCATTCGAGTGTTGAACGTAACATCGATACTAAATAGGTATACACTCTGAAGAACACGCCTAACATTTAAAACCTTAAACCGAAGCCTATTTAGCCAACGTAAAATGTCAATGGGTGGAGGCGCTCCATGATTAGTCAACTTTAACAGCCTTTTTTTTGCTATTGATAATTGGACTTTCCTATTGTCACTTTACCGGCCCTCTTTTTCATGAAGAGCCTCTCCCTGAAGTTTCGGTATATCTCACAGACACATTTGTATATTTAAAGGGTTGTCAACAGAAACCGCAAGTACCGCCATCTATCGGAATGGGACCAAAAACTGGTTCAAGACTTTTCACACCTCACAGGGCAGTGAGGTTATGTTGTAGTGTTTGATTCGTATTTATTTCTAGTATATGGGTAATAAACAAAATCTATGATATCTTTACAATTATTTTTGTAGGTCTTTCATTACGTGCTACAGTTTAATAATGGCAGAATTGAATAAAATATGTGACCTTCTAGACAAATTAACTTTAGACGCCCTGACTTTAATTGAGGAAGAAATTCAAACAAAACTTAATGTAGAAAATGTCATGTGTGGTGGTGAAATGCACTTGGCCAAATCGAGATACATTTTGGGGCAAAACAGTGTTTCATCTCTGCAGTTACCTACTGAAAACAGTCCTGATTTCGAAGCAACTACCACATTACAACTGGAAAGTGATGAAGAATTATTTGACAAGGAAGCTAGAAGTTTGGAGGTGTTAAAGAAAGATGAACAAATCGATCCTGTGAGGTGGTTTGGCTACTTAGTTCCTCAGGATCTCTATCATGCACAGAGCATGTTCAAGCAGGCACTTCAGTGGATTATCAAAGCTGTCAATGTGCAGACGCGATTAATCGAAACTTGTATTAAAATTCAGCAGCTTAAAGAATTGAAAAGCGAGTTGTGTGCACAATAATTTACTTTGAGTGACAAATTTGAATTGTAGTTTATTGTAAATATATAGTTATGAGTTTTCAGGAAACTGGAATCTAGCTCTTGTCTAATTTTGTGTAATGTTGACATATGAATTGTCAATCATAAATTTGCCCAACCCATGTTTCAAAGTTTCAACTGCCTGGAGATGGAACTTGTTACAGAAGTCACTGAATGTATCGTATCTGAAACGAACAGAGAACTTACTCAAATTTCCCCAACCCAAGGTCAAGAATTTACTACACTAATCAGTTTCAAAATTCAATGTGATTCCACGGATTGTTTAATCCTTTTATTTTTGTAGGCACGTGATGTAAAGGTGGTTGCATGCATGCGAGCTTAAACTAATAGTTCAAACTAGTGTCCGACCGAAACTAGTTTTTACGGCCGAAACCGAAACTTCATGTTTTCGTGGGAAAAACAAAGTAAAAATTAACATAATCAGTTTTTATTATTATTTTTTAAACCAATCACATATTAATCATTGAGCCTCTAATATTTTAAGTAATCATTAATTTATCATATATTATTACCCCCCTTATTTAAAAAAGCACAAATAAATATACTTTTCTTTAGTTAATATTATGAAATAAAATAAAAGCTACAAAACAAAATTAATGCTTTTAAAGTAAAAAAAAATACCTAGTAAATGTGTGTAGGTAGGTACACAAAAAAAAAACAATCTTTCATCTTAACAACAAAATTATTTTTTTAAACGTTGGTCATTTTGTATGGTACTCTTGTTAACAAACTACAATAAAATTCAAGTTAATAAGTACCTACCTACCACATACAACTAAATAAATACTTTTGATGCAAATAATCCTTCAATCAAATGTATCAAAATAAAAAAGCTTTGCAAAACCTCCCGAATGCAGTTTCGGTTTCGGCCGGATGACAGCCGAAACCGAAAACAGTTTTTTTGCCGAAACTAGGCCGAAACAGAAAGTTCGGTCGGACACTAGTTCAAACTCGAAACCTTAAACTACCAAAAGAAAACTCAAAATATGTCTTCAATAACATTGTAGGGTGGTAAAAAATATTTGCAGTACCCATATGACAAACATAAATAATTCATCTACTTAAATATATAGAGGATAGAAAAAACTTGGGCTTAACAGGCCTTTTGGTTAATTCCTAATAGTGTATACTTTTGCCATTGTCAAATCAAAAGATTTAGCAGAAACCGACGACGAAAAAATTTGCCCAGACGACTGGATAAGAAATTTATTTAAAACGATACGGAATTCTTAACTTAACGTTGGTTTTGATGCTCATTTAATTTGCGCAAATTGGTTTGTGCAAGCTAATATGCACAAATAAATTTTTGTATGTAAACAAATAAAAAACGTCAGCTCCACTAGAGGGCACTGGTAAAGCCGATAATGTAGGCATTATGTCGGTAACAGATGGGAAAACCACCCGGAACATTCCATTAAATCACCATCACATGGTGTGCCATTTATCTGTTGTGCTTATGGGCTTGGCGAATAATGGGTGATGCGAGTTAAAACTATGGTCAATAGATTGACGCTTGCGAATAATTCGCATAGAATGCGTTTAGGGAATGAGAGATGTTACTTAAACAGATTGTCAAAAGATGGCGGTATGACTAAATACGATTTTTAATTACAGCAATCCACATATTTCGTTTTTACCACAAACAATACGACATGCGCGGCTGATTCCAAATTTAGTTACTTTCCTTGGCAGGAAAATGGACAAGTGACATGACACATGTCGATATCAAATTTCAAGTCAAGTGAGTAACAGTGAAGAAGGGTCAGCGACTCAGTGAGTCAGTCCAGACGAGTAATAAATTTGTGGTCTGTGGTGTTTCCAGGTGTTTCTTCATTGTTGAGTGTTGTTGTGGTTCGATGTGCAGTTTCCTGTCAATTGTCACTCGTTAATTATCTGCCAAGTAAACTAACTATATTTGAACAATATGGGTGCAGTTAATTTCCCGCGGCGCATGTCGTATCGAAATGTATGGGAAAACGAAATAAGGTGGATTGCTAACAGATGGCGCTGTGACAAATATACGGTTTATAACAACTTTAAAAAGTCATTTTAAATTGTTTGTTTGTTTTTCGTCTTTAGCTGTGAAGGTAATGTTCATAATGATAGCTCAATCACTTGTTTAGATTGGTTGGCTTAAGGACAAAAAACCGTTGAGAAATAACATATGGAGATAATAAACGAAAACGTGTTAATAACGTATTTGAGGATCCAAGCTCTACCCCAACTACTTTAATTCAAAATAATGTCGAGGCAGTAGTGTGACGTTCCCTCAAATAATATAGTTTGCGTAAGGCAAAAAATTTGGCTTGAATTAAATCTGCTCTGCTAGAAAATTCGCATGTGTGTGTAAAATTGGTTTATACACTCATACAAATTGTGTCAATTGGTTTGTGAACGCTAACTAGCAGAAGTAAATTCTTGTATGTGAACAAAATCATAAAGTTTGTAAAAAAATTTAAACATTTTCCCAGCGCTGTGGGGAAGTTAGATTACTCTAAAATGGAAATATCGAGATGCGGATTTCGACAAAAAGTACAATCCGTTTAAGAGAACACTCTAAAAATATTTGCTTATAGTGTGTCCACATACAGAGTGACGCATCAAAGTTAGTTTTTTTTTAATGCAACACCCAGTATATTACGCTATTTTCGGATTCGTTGTCAAAAAATAATTGTACTTTGTAGAACCTATTATCGACCTAACTTCAATTGTTTTTCTATTATTTGGAATCCGAAAATAGCATAATATACTGGGTGTTCCATTTAAAAAAACTTAACTTTGATGCGCCACTCTGTATGTAGACACACTGTATGTAAGCAGATATTTTCAGACTGTTCTCTTAAATGAATTGTATTTTTTATGAAAAACCGCATCTCGATATCTTTTTTCATTTTACAGTAATCTTACCTCCCGCTGGGACACCGTGCAAGATAATCATTTTTAAGCTTTTTCTTCTTAATTCTTAAATAGCAGGGTATAAATTAGGCTTCTGTACCATCTGTTTCTCACTTTTGCGTTATCACTAGTGATAATAAACTACCAGCGACCGGGTTTACACTGCAAGCACTTCTGACTGTATAGCATTTCTCTGGTATCATTCTGAAACGTTTACAACTAATTCTATCAGTTTTTAGAGTTTCGGGTCTATTCAGCTACTTTGCTTGCTTTCACGACTTGTTTCTCGACAACTCCATAACCAGATATTTCAATTTCTAAATAGTTGAAACGACTTATTGGATTACCTTTATCTTTATCTCCACCTCTTACCTTAGTTTTGACGCTTGACCAGCATATGGTTAGATTGTTTCTCCGTTCTTTTGAAGCATCTCACGATGCTAACACTACAAAATCTCTGGTGCACTCTATAGTCTGTTTCATTTTGTATTTATAACCTGAATTTGTTTGATAAGACTGAGTGCCATGCTGCGAATAGAGTTGAGCTCAGTCAGTATATCCAAGCTCACTAAGGCAACCTACTAAAATATGTATGATATCATAACAGAGGCAAGAACATTCCGTGTAGAACGAAAAGCTTTTCGTAAAGCATCCTTTCTTTATTGAAATCTAGAACTTTTCTCTTTGCTGCTGGATTCTGGAACATACTGACTCTAGCTTTAGTTTTCAGACACTCCATAACAAGGGTACCAAGAGCACATTTCCCGACGGTACTCTTAATGCGTCCCGGAGGGATTCTACGGTATTTAAGGTGCCTGGAGGTACGGGCAAAATTGATTTCACTGATGCAGACGAATATGTGTTCTCAAGCGACGATAAAATACTATTGTCGTGCAGTTTAGTTCGAGTGCTCCGCAGCGAAGGAGTTTTAAACATCGACAAAAATGATTTAGTCAAAAGTTACTATTTATTTTATTTTGTTTCCAAGATCTTCTCATCGTTTTGCTTTGGATTGTATTTGTTTGACAGTTTCTGTAAAATGATATGTCAATGTCAAACGTCTACACTGTGAAAAAAACTAAAAGCTAGATTACATGGCCTACTGCAGATCCCTATTTTTTACTCTTTTAAAAATAGCAGGTTATAGAAACGCTTCTATCGCGTTGGAGCAAAACCGAGGACCTTGAATGATGTATGTAATGAAAATCAGACATCTAAACATTATCGATTGCAGATAATCCCGTTGTCATTTGTCTAACGATACGATCCTGCAATTTAAAGCCACTTTCACGCAACTGCATGCCAAGGTTGTTGTAAAAAATCTGGCGATACAGATGTCGTCCAACGTGTAAATTGCGAGGGTTTGCTCCAGGTTGAATCATCGATTCTTTCGATTTTCCTACGAATGTGTCTGGTACTTAAACTTCTTCAACGCGCAGGTGGGCGACGAATAATAAATAGTAATTTTTGTGCACATCTGTCGCAAGATACAAGTTCATGGATAATCGTCTTGTTTTTCCTTTTTATATAATATGATCAATAATGATTTGAAGTAAGTCCGGCATTGACCCACACCCATATACGGCAATGCATTTTATTAAAACCATTTCACTGAATACGTTTAAGACTGACTGGTCGAGTTGGCCCTGGCATCATGCACCTATTACATACATCATCCAGATAACCAGGTCAGTCTGTACCGTCGAAAAATAGTGCAAATCAAAGATGGTTGTTACGTAGAACAATCTACGCGACAAATCGCCCACGAATTTCAGAATTGAAAAATAAACTTGACATTGAGGTCGGCGGTAAAAATAGAATGTTGCGCCTATAAAATTGTCGTCTTCAGTGCTAATAATAATAATATCAGTTTTGCATGGGGTGCTTACATGTTCGACATGAAACCTACAAGGGTCCCATCTGTTTCTCATGTCAGTAGGCAGATTTGAGGCTAAAAAAATCAATACAAATAAACAAATAGCACCTACAATATCTTTATAGGTGTTTGATGCATTGCTTCCTATAAAAGTATACAGATGATTCACACACGCATACATAAAATTTCAAAAGCATAACAGAGTGGTTGTTGCTTGTTGCTTATTATAATAGAAAATACAGGCACCTCTTTACTTTGATAACGCGTGTACAATTAAAAACTAAGTATAAAGAGGTCGTGGAATGCGTCTTTTGTTTTATTTTTCACAGTAAAGAAATTTTACACAGGAGTTGCCAATCTGCTCAAACGACGTCTAAATCGAAACCAAAACCTGGAGATGGAATTTGTTGATGAAGACATTAGACATTAAATACATACATACATATCTTATGCGAGATAGTATCCGAGACGGTTATTAACACAGCTCGTCAATTTCATGAATTGTAAAATGCTAAAACAAAATTGCGAATTCGAAAAAACGATATATAGAAAAAGTGTTTGTCTTGACGAGTTCTACTACTGGTTAAAATTGATGCCATTATTTCTGGGTCAACCTCAAATTAATGGAAAAGAGTGAAGAACGGTTAATCTGGAACAATTTATTTCCAACCCAGGAAGCAAACGTTAATCCAGGTATTGTCACAAGGAGTTCCGAAGGTTCCTTCCGGAGTTTGGGGACAATATAAATTTCAAGAAGTTGATTTATTATAATGAGCGGCCGAAAAGGCTAACGCGACAACTGGCTCTGACGATCTCTCCCTAAACGTTTCGTCTACCACTGCAGTAGACATCATCAGTGGCGGTGTGGACGCGGCCCTCTCAATCGCAACTGCAGGTGGTTTTTAGCCATGTTTATTTATCACTCGTGTGTATGATAGGGGACTTGGAAAGTACAGTTTGGAGAATAAAAAGCTGTCTATAAGTGCTTGGCCTTAGTCTTTAAAAGTGAAGTAATTGTGTTGTTTCCAAAAGATCCGTTACATTTCGGGTTTGGCAATATCTAAATATTGCAGCTGCAGAGGAGCAGATTTTAAACCTTGCTTTTGCAATTTTACGGCATTATAAAATTTGTAATTTTAACAACTGTTATTCAAAGAAATACATTACACTTTAAACTAACAAGTTAGTTATTTACGTACTTTTGGTTCTCCTGAATTGAAAAAAATATTATAAGTTGGTTACGAGCAGTTTCTGGAACATTAAGGACAATACAGTTGTTCCAACATCCAGGCTGTTCAACAATATTTAGGCCAGTTAGGCAATAATAGCCCTGTTTTATGGGCGACAAGACCTTCTGATTTCAGATCTCTTGACCTTTTAGTGTAGTAGAATTAGGAAATGTTGTTCGAAAGGAAATTGCAGGAATGAAAAATAGTGCCCCCAGTCGCCGCCATTGTTGTCTGCAAAGTAATGGTAGTTTTGCTTTTTTGCAGTTTTCTAACTACAATAGCATAATTCGCTTAGATTTTATTGTAAATTAAAAATATAATTTAAATAGCTGGCTTCCTGCATCTTCTATTTTTTTAAATTGTGCTCACTCGGCGCGGCTTTGCCCCGGTTCAATAGTTTCCGAGTTTAGACTAGACAAAGATACAAACAAATAAACATTCATTTTTATACAAGGATTTAGTGTGGTATAGCCAAACTTTATGAAGCGTTCTTCATGAAAAAGTAAGACGTTAGAGTGACAATATAAAAGTCCAGATATTAATATCAAAAGTGCTAGAGGCTGTTAACTTTTACCAATCAGCGAGCTTCTCTGATCATCGTTTGCTAAGTTAGGCTTTGCTTTAAAATGTTAGGTTTGTTTTACTGACTGTACCTATTAGGTATCTACTACCTAATAGTCAAAACTCGTTATTATTATTATTAATACTGACATTTTTATGAGTGCGTTACGTAATCGGACACTGATAGATATAACCTAAAAAAATTTTCCGTTTTGACTATTGGGTACACTCAGTAAAACAAACCTAACATTTTAAAGCAAGATCTACCTGCCCAACGATGGCCAGAGGCGCTCCCTGATTGGTCAATTTTAACAGGCTCTAGGTCTTTTGCTATTGATATCTGGACTTTTATATAGGACTGTATATGGAAGATTTAAATGAAAGGGTATAGGTATAAACACCATGGGATTTCTTGATTGTGTCTCTATCCAATGGCGTTTATAAAAAAAGAAAAGCTATAGTTTCAATTTATTAAAATTGTACAATCATGGCGATTGCACCCCACTATCTTCCAGTGGAGGGGTTGCACTCCACCCCCCAGTTGTAAACAAAAACGGCAGCAGAAGGCATTGACATTCAGACTCATTCTGATTCATACAGATTCACTCAGATTCACATTTTAATATAAAACATTCAGAAGGAATTGAGTAGACATTGATTCTGCATTTGTAAATAGAAAAAGTGTAAATTGCATAACTTTGTAAATATTAAATATAGTGTACAGTGTATTCGAAAGCGTTTGTCTCAACAAACCACCCCAAAGCTGCGTCGCATCCGTCCTACGACAACCAAGAGGAATCACGGGCGCGCACAAAAACAAAAATTATGTCCTGACATTGGAAATTAACTTTTTTACAAAATCCCTATAGATAACAAAGCTTGATCCATGTCTGGCTTTACCAAGATACATATTTTGAAAACCACTGACTTTTTTAAAAACATGTAAAATCAATGGAAATTACAAAAACAAATGCGCAAAATGTATTTTATTTTTCCAATATAACAAACTACGTAATGATGAGCAACAAAACGTAACAGGATTCCTGATTCCTCCTGTATATGTACGAGTATAACGAGCAAAAATGGAACAAAAATGATAATTCTTAATTTATTAGCGGATTCGTATATATACAATAGTTGAACATAATTTGCATGAGTTGGTAAACATGACATTTGCAACTGATAATAAAATGCTGTAAAATTTCTGTTCCACAGCGTTAAGTGAAGGTTTTTGATCGAATTTCGTGGGCGCTCCCAATATGGACATACGTACCGATTTACGGAGGTGGAGATTGATGACGTCACAAGTGCTAACAATTAAAAGTAAATTTGTGAGTGTAGGCCTGGGTCGAGATGACCGTTGAAAAGGTTTTTGATAATTAAGAGGAGAGGTTCCAAACAATAATTATCAATTCCAGTTACTGGAAAAACAACTGTGAAATCCAGAGATTAAAAAAACATTCTCCCAACGCTTACACGTTCGTAAATAAAGCAGCTTTTTTGTAGTAGATTATAAAGAGTTGGAGGCGTAACAAGGAGATTTTTATGTAAATCAATTCATAAAGATACTTTGAATGAACACGATGCTTGAAAAATATAATTATTACATATGACATAGAGAGTGTAGAAATTTTGTAGTTTTATAACAAATTTATAAAAAAAAACGTAGGCTCAGGAGGTTATGAAATTTAGCTTTTGTTATATTTTTGGCAATATAGAGCTTTGACAATGTTATCCGGAGATGAAATTAGTTTAAAAAGACGCTAAAAGTAATTTAAGATCATGCTCGAAACGGTTGTCAACAAGTATCTCCTGCTCAAGGTCGAACATTTGCTACACTCTAACGAACGTTAAAGTACTGTTATTCTATGGCGTCTGCGCCCGCATAATTTTTATTCTTAATTTACATTTCTACATGAAATGTATTAGTTTTAGAAATTGTAATTATGTATGTAGGTATGTCGATATTTGTGGATAAAAAAATCCCTCACAGAACTTTACTCAACAAGTTTTAAGTATCAATGTTCACACAGCTTCTCCAGCTGTCCTCTTTGAATGAGTCTTTGAGACGTCTTTGATACTTCTCACAATCTTTTTGTTCAGCACACTGAAAAGGGGTGTTAGTTTCCCCATCCTTTGGTCACCCCAAATAGGGGCGTTTCAAGTTTAGCTTTAAGATAGAATAAGTTTTGTAAAGAAGTTGTAAATAAACTTTCAAGCAAGCAAGATCTACTCTATTCCGTGATTTCTGGGAAAAAGAGGTTAAGTTTATTTTATAAAATGGGATAATTATGATTACACATGCACAAATTCAACCCTTCCATTACGAAATAGCCAAAAAGTACTTATCATATTGGAAGTTTGAGACCCCATGGAGCTGGACTTGCAGCAGCCACATCGATTTAAATTAAATTTTTTCGCTGCTAGGCTCGGTCAACTCCTGGGCGTCGCCGATGACCTGGTGGTCATCACTACGGCTAAGCAGGTGGTTGAAACCTATAGGGAACTAGAAATCAAAAAAAAATCATAAAGTACAGAATTATCGGGGAATATATCTATGATTAAAGCACACATTTTATGAACTTATGAAGATATGGAAACAATCGAGAGAAATTTATAATGTACCTATCTACTTTTCATGAAAACATCTGTCGGAAAAGCTGATAAAAATCCGTATACACCGCATCACACCAGAAAATTGTTAAAAAAAGTTTCATATATCAGCTTAAAAAAAATATGTCAGCAAGCAATATTATAGTAATAAGGTAAAAACTCAGTATTCAAAATGCTGCCAGAAAAAGATGCATGATACCACAAGACGGATTTTGGACTACGTCCGCATTTCCACTAAAGATGTCTACTACATTTGTTCCACTGAACCACATCAACAAAATTTTAACTTAACACAAGAGTCCAGCTGAGCTCTCCATAGAACTTAAAAAAGAAGTATCTAGCTGCTTACTTTCATTATTTGTACGAGTATCGTAATGTCTGAAGCCTCCTCAGAAGAAACAGTGTCCAGGTACTGTTTCTTCATATTATCTTTGCAAGTTGGAGCGTAAAAATAAAACAGAGGCTCAAACTGCCTACGCTTTTTGTATTATTTTTTACAGTGTACAACTTAGTGTTGACATATCATGAGTTTTGACAACTGTCAAAAATGACGAAAACGACGATTAAACAGTCAGGCATCGTGTCTGACATACTTGTATATCTTAATATCAAATTTTTCTAATTTGAGTCAAAAATTTTTTACATTCTAACGAATTTCAAAGTGGTTTTATTGCCTCCACTGTTTCGTTTTATTTTTGTATGCACTTTAATACAGTGCTCCGCTTTTATATTTGAGAAATGAAAGGATGCAAACAAAAACCCAATGCAATATTTTTTCATAAACTAAAAAAATGCATATGTAGAAAGGGGGGTTGGTCATTGTTTTAAAAGCACTTAAATTCTCTGTACGTTGGTATCAATTATTTGTTTTTTGATAACTACAATTTACCAACGTGGAGTTGATGTTACCATTAGACTGCTGTAGTGTTTTTTTATCAGTTTCGATTATATAACGGGCGTACAATAAAAAACGATCTAGTCTCTAGAGTAGGCCATGGAATCACTTCGAAATTCGTTCTTGAAAGGAGAAATTCGAAATTAACTTATCTGCTTGGGAAACGATGCATTTAGTGCCTTTTAATATATCTCCAGGCATCATTCCTGCATTTTTTTAGGTCTCCACTGTAAAAATAGAACAAAAACTTGGTTGCAAAGCCTACTGAGAATCCTGTGACGCTCATTAGAAAAGCAGCACATCAACATCACATTAACAGAAACATCATTGAGGATTATGCTGAACCCAGTCTTTAAATAGGTACTAATACTGCTAATGATTAGAGTACACATTGACAAATTAAATAAAACGTAACAAATTTTGCGTTAAACTGCAGCGGGGCTTAGCAGTTCAACTAGTAGTGGTTCGGAACTTATACGTTGGCAAACATTTTTAACAATTAGGTCGAGGCAGGTGTATGGTTTTGAATCATTATAGACTTGATGTGGTGATCAATGAGACCAAACAAGGTGCAGATGAAGAGCGAAGAAGGACAGTCCCAGAATGAAGAAACGGCAAGTGGGCGCCAGTTGCAGGCAGGAGTGACGTCACAGCAGGAGCGGGGCACCTTGGAGGTGTCAGTTGATCAAATCGGGGTGTTCCTCGCGAAGGTCCTGCCTTCATGGTCAGTTCTTCAATAGTGTTCCACCGGCGACACCGCAAGTTACATCGACTAGTATCATCCTCGGCGGCTATTCCAACTTTCCTGTGATTTGTTTGAACAACTCTATCAGTGGTCGTGACTTTGTTCAAAACCTTTGGTAAGTGAAATTATTTTGCGTGTCATCGTCCGAAAGCCGGTATTTATTTGTTGCTGATAACAAACTGGAACGTGCCGTCCAATAAATAACAAAATATTGAAACAAATGACATGTTCATCATCAAAGCCTTTTTGGACTCGCTAAGAGTAACCGCAGCATTTTTATTTGATATATCTGGTGACATTACACCTACGCTCTCACTCGCATTACCTAATTCGCAGTTCCATCGTCACTTGCAAAAATAGTCTGCCTTACCGAATCTTATAAATTTGTCCCGAGGCTTATTGCCATATAACCTAATTGTCCAAATTTGGAATTGCTAAACATGGTGCTGAGTTTACACGACTTACGCAATTGTTCATTTTAAGAAGAGACACAAGTTACGAAACTATCTGCGAAGAGCGTAATATAAATCCATACATAATTAGAAAACAGTAAAAAATAATGTTATGTCATAATTAACATAAAGATGTTTTGGTGTGATGATTTGAAGAACCTGACAGTGCGCGTTTCCTTTCAGAGCCGTTTCGAATTATGGGGATTTATGTAAATCTAATTTTTTTTTAATCATTCCAGTGTCTATATTTTCGTGGGGGGATCGTAGTTGTTTCCAATGATTATAAATAGGCAGATACAATATATGTATAACCGGAGGATTAGGAGAATATGGAAAACAGTCTTTGTTTAATTTTTTACGGTTTAGACCTTTGATTACATTTGACAAAGGCTGTCAATCAAAAATTGCCCAAACGAAGTGTAAATAGACGCCTGAAGATGGAATTTGTCGGTCACTAAATGTATCTTATGCATCGTGTTGTCCGAAAGGGTTGTCAACAGGAAACTTAATTTTGAATTTGTATAACTCAGGATAAAACTTTGCTACATGGTAGTCATTTTTAAAGTGAAAGACCACACAATGGCGTAATTAGGTACCAGTGAGAGCCCGCGATGCAGGGGCCCGAGATTCAAAGGGGCCCGCGCCGAAAAATTTTAAATTCTTATCGCCATTTTACAATATTTAGAATTAATAGTTAGGGGGCCCAAAATATATTTGGTGGGGGGCCCAAAATTGAATTTACTCCACTGAGCCTACATACTTTCATTTTTAAAGTTATTTCATGGCCTACTCTGAATCTTTTTTTCTTCTGGTTCTACAGAGAGTTCAGGTGTATGTTCTTGTTGATTGAATTTAACTATTGTGATAAGGTACATCTTCAGTGGTGGTGTGGAAATATTCTTCATTGTTTAATGTTCTGTCAGATACACTTGGTCATAATATGTAGTTCCTAAATTTATCCTGGAATGTAGAATACTCCTGAATGTCACGAAGGAACTTTCTTCTGGTATCGTTTGGAGTACTAAGTTGTCACTTTACTACAAGATTACTCGCTAATATATTTTTTTTGTGTTGAAATATGCAAGTCTTTTTTACATTTTTATGGTGAAAGAAATTCCTGTAATGCGGTGCATACGCAATTGTATCAGATTTGCCGGCAGACATATTTTCAAGAAAACAAGTATTTTGTTATTACCAGTTTTTTGAAAGCTTCCCAGCTTTCTTCGTCTACTCTTACAACCATCAAGCCATGATCTAATTAAAGAATGTAGATTTTGAAACACGGAAAAACGAAAACGGTTAAATTAAGGTTTTACGGGTTTGTGAATAAATTACACACAGCAACATAACCCGAAAAATGCTGATTTAGAGACAATGGTTTTAACAAAGTTAAATGTTTTGTGAGGATTCTCAAAGACCGTTCAAAGGCTTACTCAAAAGAGCACAACTCTCGTCATAAGCTAAAATATTGTTAAAGTAGTTCATTATGGAACAAGAAAATTTAATCTCGAATTTCTACATCTCAAGGTAAAAAATTTGCTACACTAAAATTATTAGACTACAGTGATTCCATGGACTACTCTGAATTCATTCTGGATGCCTAAGTTTAAGGCCTATTAATGTATGATTTCGTCTAAAAAATCGTTCATTATTGTAAGTCATTAATGCATGATTTTACATTAATGAACGATTTTTTATTAATGTGGTAGTAACTATTGTTACTAGCATAAGTGACACGATTATTTTACTAATTTCAATTTTAGAAGCAAATTTTTGTCCCTTAGAAGAGATTAAAAGAGTTTACGGTCAACTAAACAATGTTGTTATCAATTCGTATGTTAATGGGCGACTAATAATCTCGACAATTAAAGACACTCACTTATTAATCGCCTTCAATAACATACTTGTTTTTTAAATAACTATTAATGATAATGTAGAAACTGGATAACGTGAACACAAAAATTCTAAGCTCGGCCAAATTAGCTTCACTAGAGGGGGTGTAAAAATAAAACATGTTTGGTAAGGCAAAACATTAATTTTTAATTCTATAATCATACATAAGATACATAAAATACATTTTATTGAAAAAACGACTAAAAAACTGGTTTGTTTTTTAACTGAATTTGAAACTACAGCTTTTTATAAATCTTTTTAATGTCCAAAATGTGCGATATTGAGTCACTTTTCGTAGATCGGGTTTATCTATTATAGTATTTAACCAACTTCATTATCGTCATCACTAGTACTTAATTTGTTTCATCTTCTATGTTTTACTGATTGTACATGTGCCACTCTAACACACCTGATACAGTACTGGTATTGTAAAAAAGATTTGAGTTTCACTTATAAAATATGTGTAAAAAAGTATTCTACAGAATTTTTACTTCAGGCTAAACCGTTTTGAGTAAAGTTATAGTGCCAACTACTTCGATATCCTTATCTCCAGAATTCTTTAAGTTGACTTAAAGTTATCTTAATCAGTAAATTTACAATTTTTGGATAAGGTCTTACGCCAGTATAATACTTCACTTCACTTGATGTTAATTTTTACCAAGCACTGTGTAAATGTAGATTGGCATCTTTTATGGTGAGTTTTTTCAATTATTTGCCTATGTTTTGATTAGTTGGCACAATATAAGGTAGCAAGCTTTTCCGATAATACAATTATGTGAGCCTTTTGGTTCATCGAAACCGTGCTGTGACGTTAGGGGGCATAAACCTATCAAATACATATCATCCCATTCTCCATTTTAATTACTTTTAATAAGTCTGGAGGATGGGATGGTGTATTGTACAAAAGAAGAAAGGTCTTGTTGCCGCAAAAATTGTCTGTTCTAAAATTCACAAGAAGAAAAATACACCGTAACAATAGTTAGTATTACATAATTAGTATAGGTATAACAACAATAGTTTTTGAACACTGCTTACCTCTGAAACATTTTTTTTTAATGTCTCCAGTCATTCACACATTATTTGTATTCTTGTAAATTAAGACTCATGGACATTTCATAAGCGTGCCCGTTCAGAAAAACGCTGCTCACAGTCTTCAGGTGGTTGACCAACAACCACTTCCCCAATATGTTGCCGAAGTTACTATTTCTTTCTCGTTGAAGACATACAGTAGCTCCCTACATCTATCTCAATAGAAAGGTTCACGTACTTTGTCCAGTGTCTTCTTTATGCCAAAAGTCTTAGGCTACTTTCATTGTGCAACTGTTTTATAACATTTCGACGATGTCATAAATTATATTCACATCCTCTGAATTCCTATAGCATTTTCTTGCTTCTTTGCAAACGATCTCAAATTGTAGGGAATCTAAAAATAAGTTCTTGTATTTGTTTTATGTATAAATTTAGTTATTTAATATATTAAAAATAAATTTAGTAATTTAGATTATTATATGTTTGGAATCAACAAAATGTATCAACAAAATAACGTGAGTACAAAATATACGAGGCTGCGTTGGCTATGGAAGCACTTTGAAGTTCGTGAGACTGTAGCAAGATCTTGGATGGGAGAAATTTGAGGCTAATAAGTCCAGGCGACGTTTGGGACACCATTTGGGCGTGTTTTTGATTGAAAGCTCGTGTTAAATGTTAAATTCAAAGATGTACCCTGCTAAAAATCGAGCACAAGCTAGATTCCATTGCTTCCGTTTTCGACGTTATATTTTTGTATGATCTATAATATTTTTGAATTTATTGGGGTTTAGAAGTTTTCTTGATGTTTTCTAGCAATACAAATCGTTACCGCACAAAAGTTTGATATTACCTCTTTGTTATCCTGAGATGCAGATATTTTACACGTTTTTTGACATTGTCTATTAAAGCCACACTATTCGTGGGAAGCAATGTTTTCGTTGCCTCATCTGAATAATGACTAGCATATCTTTATGATAATAAGTTTGGAGCTCTCTAAATTTTTTTGTTGATATTAATCATCGATCTTCCCATCCACACTTGCATGTAAAATAATAATCCGTTATTTTTGCGAAGGCGAATCTTGTTTTGTTGTCAAATAAAGTCGTAACAGCCTTTTCTCAACCTACAAGTTATTCGGATTGAGCGTACTAGGTACATACAAAAAAATGGGGGCTTATGATTATTAGAATTTAGCGTATTAGGAACAAAAAAATGGCGACTTAGGAGGCCATGGAAGCTAGCTTTTGTTATTTTATTTTTAACAGTATAGCCCTTTGACAATCAAATTATGATACTTTTGTACGCCGAATTACTTAATGTATGCTTACAATTTGGATCCATTCAAACCCTCAAGTTGTTTACGATTTGTTTCTCCAAACGTTGATTTTAAAACACACGGCACCAAAATGTAATTCTTGTATCCTCTGTATTTATTTGTATTTTTCTTGTCTTCCTTTTCCTACTAATTTATTTGGTTTCTTTGCATTTCTGTACACCTTTTTTACTTCTTGGTACTATTTCTAACAAAAAGTGGTCACTTTTTATTTCGTAGCCTTGTTTGACTCTTGTATCGCCAGTTCAAAGTTTTTGCTGCAATGACATCACTGCTTAGTAACTTTTTTCTAAATATGAGAAAATCCTTTGGTTTAAACTTAGAATTTTCGACCGCTGTACGTTCAAATGAAAATGAGGCTGCATAGGCCATGGAAACACTCTGAAATTGGATAGAGTGTAAAAAAAAATCGGAATCTAATGTAGGGCGTACAAATAAAACCGGATTTTTAGTACGCCAAGGGATCTAGCTTTTGTTTTACAGTGTACACCCTTGACACTAACCATAACATTTGAGAGAAACTGCGAATCAATAATTAGCTCAAAGAGGTCCTAAATCAATACCTGGAAATTGAGTTTGTGGAAGAAGGCATTGAATCGTATGCATCGTCTCCGAAGAGGTTGTTAATAAAGAACTTAATTTCGAATATGCATCTGCAATTCAAGGTCAAAATTTTGTTCTATCGAACTTCGAAGTTATTCCCTACAGGGCCTATGCGGCTTCGTTTTATTTCTGTAAACACGATATTTTGTTTTTTTTACAAATTTGTTCGGCTTGGATCATTGACATAAAACAAGAAAAAGCGTTTGGACCAACCACGAAAAAAATATACAGGTTGTCCCTGAAATAATGCCGTTAATTTTAATCAGTAGTAACGTGCGTTCAAAAAAAAAACGAGGCTGCGTTGGCCATGGTATTTATAGGCTTTCCATTGTAGAAACCACAAATGACAAGAACTGTCAGTCTAAAATTTTCTACCAAAATAAAACGGACCAATTTTATGTAAATTGTTTATAATAAATGCCAGGACATCGCTCTCATAAACATAATGCTACCCTCCTTCGCGTCCATTTATTGAAATTTGTCCCAACATAATAATCGTATACGAAACCATTGTCAACAAAGAACCCAACCTAAAAACTATCTGACAGATTCGAACTGACAGTTCGAAATTTTGCTACACTAAATTGATGCACAAAGTTTTTCCATGGCCAACGCAGCCTCGTTTTTTTTTTAACGCACGTTATAACTCGTCAAACCCAAAACTTTTCTTAATAACTTTTTGTTGTAAACGTTTTGGTTAAAAAGTTAAAATTGTTTGACTCTTATTTTGTTACCGCCTATAGATAATAATGCGTCATGTTAAAGGCACAGAACAAAAAACCAAGAAGACTTTCCCTACTTTTTGGTTCTTTTGATGCAGCAATTTATTAATTTGATTTATGACAATGATTTATCAAATCCATAAGCAGCTCTCAACAATTTCAGGGAGAGTAAAATGCTAAAACAAAATGCGATCTGGAAGAAATGGTAGGTACATAGAAAAAGTGTTTGTTTTGACGAGTTCTACAATTGGTTAAAATTAATGACATTACTTCTGGGATACCTGTACTGTAGTCAGTAACAGCAGATGGCTTTTGTACTACTCCACCTCTTTGACGTATATCCACCATTTCAAGAGTGTGTTTAGTGCTGGGTCAGTACCAGAGTTGCTTTCTGTTCCGATTATCTGTCCGAGATTTGAGTTTAACTCCTGTCACCTCTTTTGGATTATGCCTCCGGTTCTGCATTCATACTAAATGTGGGTGTTTTTTTTTTAGTAAACTGTATGCTAATGTAACACTAGTGTAAAACTGTGTAGGTTGAGAAAAATAACACTGTCAGGAACCGATTGATTTTCAGCTTTGTCATTACCACTACATTGAGATCATAGGTAAATCCTGCATCCAAGCAAAATTTGTAAAGTTTTATACCAAACTTAGGTCTTTTGCTTTTGATGTAACGTCTAAATGATAGGCAACCCCTGAAGGGAACAATAGATTCGTCAATGCACGGACTTTTACCCGGCACTGTCACTGTCATTTTATAGTCTTATTTTTATCCCTGATTTCGTTATTACTAAAGTGTAAATTAGCCAGTAATAGCCTAAATATATACATGGCGCGACATAAGACGTTGTATTATGTTAGAGTACAATAACGCATTTTTAGACCAATAAGAACTTAACTTTGGTAATTTTTTTAGTCCCACCCATATAAGGATTGACGTTTTTATTTCTTCTGCATTTGTATCGGTTCACTTATGAATTCTTGCTTTTGGGCCATGCTTATATTTCATTAACGATCAGTTCAATAATATCATCGGCCACAAATAGTTAGAAAAAATCGTGAGGTTTTTTATTAAACATACCAATAAATTTGGTTTTAGATCCTTAATCTGCAATATTCTGTGTCAGATCTGACCCTGACTCTTTCATCTGAATAACTTTTGTCCTCTGATATTTAATATTGCGATATAACGTTTTCAATTATGTCGTCTACCGTTGACAGCCTCCATTTCATGACGATGAGGGCATATCTTTGTCATTTGGTAATAATGTGGGCCTTTTTAGTTGTGGAATCTTATTTGACGAAGCACTGGAACTTTTGTCATCTCTGGAGAACTGTAGTTTTTATCGCGAACATTATCGTCACTGTCCTCCCAATAGAAATTTCTCCATTAAAGTTTCAAGACGCGCCGCGCCATTTCTTGTCCGTTTGTCATTATAAAAAATTTAAACCAAAGCAAACGAGTCACGAGGCAATTCAACTTTGTCTACGTGAGAAGCAACTGTGGTGCACCACACGACCGTCCCAAGTAATAATGCTTATTTGGGCCAAGTGGTGTATCTTTGCTTCTCAAAAGTAAAGATGCCAAAAAACTGTTAACAACATAAAAATGTGATTAAATGGGAGAAAAAAGATTTCAAATGCCAATGCACACTAGTTAAACTGATTTAGTACTCCGGCCCAAAAAATATTTTTTTTGCTTCAGAATGTCAGGAAAAAACAGTAAAAAAATTCTTCACGGTCAATCCAAAGAGATATAAACGGTTGAACACGATATTTTTATCTTCTATACAGTTTTCTGTTTCTAAACACAGCCAACTTCGCTCTGTTATTCACTCGCCTAATACATGCCACTTATAACATAAAAATTGAAATATCTTGAAAACTGTTGAGTTTTGGTATAGGGTATTTTACGTAAAATCAGAAAGCATAAAAATAATAGGGGTGTTCCACTTAAATTAAAAAAGTTATTTGAGTTTTAAAAGTTTTAAAATTTTATTCTATATTAGTCATAACGTGTACAAGGTATCAAAGTCTTATTCAGACTGTCAAGAAGCCTTATGTTAGGGCTATCAAGTGGCCAAATTTCATTTTTTAACAACTATAGATTATAATGTTATGAATTTTTTTTTCGTTGGATGGAAATAGTTATTCGTGTATCAAGACCGAAAAAACACTTTCGACCGAGGTGCACACAACGTTTTTTAAGCGTTGATCACAAAATAATTTAAAAATTTGATCATTTAGACACAACATTAATTTGTTATGAAAGTATGTAGGCTTTCACGGTCGGTGTTATTAATTATAACAATCTTCTTCGAGATTTTTGACCGTGTTCCATTTGAAGTTCCATTAGGGAGGATGTAGTGAACGCTCTGAGGAGCTAATTCAACAAGTGACCCCAATATACCTCCAGACGTTTCATAAACAACTGCGGTGGACTTCATCAGTGGTAAAAGTGACGATGTGGAAGAGCTTTATCAATCTGCCGTAAATGAACATGGATTGTCTGATGGAAACCATAATATACAATTCGATGAGACAAAACTTCTGTCGTCCACTTCACAATATTACCTACACCACAGATTACTCCAGATGAATGACTTCATAGGGCGATTTTGTCCGGAACTATCTCTTTTCTACACATTGAAACTAGGCGCATGACATCTTTGGCATAGATACCGTAAGCAAATGTAGAGGCGCTGCAGCTACTACTACATGTAGTCGTTGCTAATAATTTTTATAACCGTTAGATGTCACAACAAAAACTTTTATTTAAATTCATATAATAGGCCAAATATTTTTTATATTTTAAATTAAACAATGTACCATTCCGCGATTTTAAAAAGCGTGATTGTTTTTACGTTTGTTGTTTTTTTTGTGACTAATATTTTAAAAACAGCGTTTTGCAATTATAATCAAGCAAGTAAATGTCAAAACATGCTTGCATTGCTTAAATATGTGAAAATTTTAAGCGAAAGATGTGTCTTCTTTGCATTATTTGTGGTTTTTGTGAAAACAAAGCGGAGAAACTGCATTGTTTTCCAAAAAGTGATGAAAGGTAAAGATGTTTTATTAATAAAACAAATCCAGGAAATCTAATTATATAATTGCAGAGCGACACTCTCCAAAATTGCACAAGTATAAGTGGAGGGTTTGCAACGAACACTTTTCGGCATCGTTAGATATTGGGATTCATTATTCCTTATTTTTGTGTATGAATTTGGGGAACTAAGCCAGGTTGCTCTAGGTGTCGGGCAAGTTCTTCAAGATATCCATTATTATATCATTATACTACAGTTACTATTATATGTATAAATTATTATACCTGGAATTGTTAACATTTTGCTTATAATTTTTTAAATTTAAATTATGTAAATTGATTTTTATAAAATTGTTTGTTTTTATGCCATGTAAATAAGGAATATTTTATGATTTATTCTTCATAACTAATTTTTTACATTAGTTTTGTGGAATAAATCGTAAAATATTCAAAATATAATAGCATTTTTACTGCCTATAAAGAGAAGAGAGACTATTTAAATTTGCCGCAAAATTTGAGCGATGCGCCATCTAAAAACTGTTACAGATTTTGAAAGTCGTTAAAAGTCATTCCGCCAAAATATTTGCATTGAGTCAGTCATCTGGAGTAATATGTACACACGCCTACACCGTGAAGCGATTGAAATTTATAAACACCAAGATAATTTCAATAGAATGGGTGAAGTGTTAAAGATGGACAAAATTTGGCAACCGGTCCTGTCAACGAGAAGGGTAATGTCATTTATTCCAGCCAATCAAGGAAGTAATGGAAATAACAACATAAATGATGCAATGCCGACGCAGAATTTAAATGTGACAGTCGCGAATGTGACAGCGAAGAGAACACTTCGAGCTCTTCCACATCGCCACTTTTACCACTGATGAAGTCCACCGCAGTTGTGGATGAATTAGCTCCTCGGAGCGTTCACTACACCCCCCCCTAATGGAACTTCAAATGGAACACGGTCAAAAATCCCGAAGAAGATCGTTATAATTATTAATTTGTTACTTGAATATTTTCCTGAAAAGCATAGTTACCTAAGACAACTAAAAACAAAAGAAAAGCGTTTTCATCCAAGTTTGATATTAAGCGTCTTCGCGTCTGTTTAAAAATAAACGCCTTCATAGAGTGTCTTTTTGAGATTTTAGAGTGGCTAATGGCGACAGTTCTGACACTCCCGCTGAAATACTGGAAGCTGCAAGTGCTGCGACCCTAAGTTTAAATAGTTTGACAGATCAGTCCGAAAAAAGAAGAATTTGACATATCAGTCCAAAAAAAAAGTGGCGGACATATGTGTCCGAAAAAGTAGAATTTGACATTCAGTTCAAAAAAGTAAAATTTTGCCATAAAATTGCGGCCATAGAATCAACATTTTTGTAATCAACACCTACAAACGTTATTTTACTCATAAAAATGTATATATCTCTTAAACTAATATAGGAATGTTGAATGGAAGGTGACGCTTAAATTATAAGGGGAAATCAGAATATGTAATAAAGATAGGGGTGTTCCGTCCGGTGGTTTATCAAAATTAAAGATATTTATTACTAGAAAAAAATTTTGTAATAAAATATCAAGTGTTCTATAAAAAAAAGTTTTGGCATTTGGAAACTTGTGTTTTGAATACATTTACTATCGCTCCCTTTAATGAAACTCATATTTTGTTACTGCAGACTATAAGTCTAAATATGGGCTAAAACTGTCGCAGAAATCGTAATTTCCCAATTGAAAGTAAATAAGATATGACGTATTAAACAAACCAATAAAAAATCATCTTTCCGTATAAAATGTCAGATATCTATAAAACCAGGTTTATGTAAAAATGATGTTATACAAGAGATGTTTGGAATTTTAAGTCCAATCTAAAAATGTAATAATCTATGGGGTGTTCAATTTACAAAAATGAAGTTAAATGTCATACCAACTTTATGGTAGGTACGTACACTCTGTATACATTAAAATATTCTTCCGGTATTGAGTTATTGATTGAGAACGCACTGTTGGGACAGTCTGTATATTTATTGTCTATTTTTAAAATAAAGTCCGTCTCCAGTCGTCGATTTAGACATCGTTTGAGCAACAGATTTTTGGAAATATTCGGTCAAATACAACATTTACACTGTATGAGTGGTTTATTTTCGATGGCCACATAGGAGATCTCGGAAGTACTAATTAGAAAAATACGAGTGGCACATTTTCGAACTCGAATTTTGAGAAATTTATTTTGGTGGAAACCGCATCCCGCTATCGGCCTTCGTTTTCGAGATATACAAGTAAGCAAAAGTTGATAATTTGGCAAAACCTTTCAAGCTTCCTAACTTTTTTATTCTTGATGGTATTAACGTAAAAATGAAAACATTATACAGGCACATTTTTACGCAGAATGCAACGATCTAGTCAACTTTTATTTCAGGCTTTTTGTTTACCTGTAATAAATCAAACTTGTGTTTTTTTAAATATAATCAATAGAAAACGATTGTATTTTTAAAAATGCTATAATATGCTTAATATTTCTAAAAAGAAAGCCGATAACGGGATGCGGTTTCCCCCAAAATAAATTTCCCGAAATTGGCCACGGGTTTTTTTCTAAGTCCATTACTTTCCGAGATCTCCTATTACCCTATCCTGTGCATTGTCAAACAAAAGACACATATATACCATGGATTCTTCACTATCCCTTTTTTGTAAGCCCTTTACATAAGTACCTAATACTAGCAAACACTTATAGATTTGCTCAGAACAAAAATATTATGTATGCAGGGACAAACAGAAAGCTAGATTTAACTTTCGCTGTCTAATGTTGCACATTAAGCTAAAATCACACGAAAGCCCACACTAACGTGACGTTCAACGGTTGTTTTCCATTAACACATTAAAATGATAAAAGAACGCTTTTGGACGTCTGCCAATAATTTGTCCTCAAGAAAGATTACTGATGTTTGTGTTTGTTTGATGGATTAGATAATGTCGGCCGAAACGTCGGGCGACCTTTCTCTTATAAAGGACGAAGAGCTCCTCCGAAAACTATGGGCAAACACGGAGGACTTCGGCCGCAAGAAAGAAATTCGTGCACATATGTACAAATTGCGCGAAGCACGTCTTCGCGACTTTTACAATTCCGGTGAGGTAAGCAGTGAAATACAGAATACCACGAAGATGACAACCACTCAGAGCAAATCGTGCGCCACTTCCACTCATGCCGACTCCTTGGACGATCACAGCTTCATCAGCATGAAAACTAAAGAAATTCGGGATTCGGAATCGCCCACCAGAGAAGAAAATTATAGAGTTAGAGGTGAGTTCAGTTTTGCTTTTTGAGCAGAGTTAACATTTTGTAAATGAAGACAAAGCGGTGCTGGGTAAAGGTTGGTCCGTCATCACTTCCAACAGAAAGAGCGACGATGGCAAAACATTCACTACAACTAAAACTGCCACCACTTCAGGAACTGAGGACATCGAAGGTGGTCAACTGCGCTTCAGTGCAAAGAACGAACAGCAGGCTTCGGTGTACAAAGACGGGGATGACAATAATTTCACCAAAACTGTAGGTGCCTGCTCAAACACCCTAGTGAAACAAGAAGCAACAGGAGGAGATGAGCACTCGACATTCAAATCTTCGTCCATGAGAAGTTCTTCAACATCTAATCAAGTCACAGAGCACAGGTCGTCAACTGAGGTGCCACTATCCAAAGACCTCATGATAACCACAAAGACCTACACCGACAACATTCCCACTGAGCTAAAAACGCATCCCAGTTACGTTGAAGGCAAAACGAAGGTAACACGAGAAACAAAAACGTTGCCTGATGGTAGTACTGTAACGACCACTAGGTATGAGATTAGAGGTGGAGATGGTTCCTCTCAAACATCTAAAACAACACAATCAACTTCCACACAACAAACATCATCGTCAAGTCTGAAATCGTCTCAAATGTCGAATCAAAATCAATCCAAAAATACACGATATGTAACGGAGCAACCATCATCAGCATCTTCAACAATTTCCAAAAACATTTCTGACTCTAAAGATAAACGATCAGAAGCCAGAGATCTGCAATCGTCATCCGTTAGAACTGTTGATAAGCAACAAGGTTTCCACGACAGTTCAAGCAAAACTTTTGATGTTAAAACGAATGTATTTGACTCTTCAGATACTACGACTTTCCAGGATGAAAAAAATGCATCAGAAAGAATACAAGCTAGTAACATACAAGATCAAGCATCAACAACTAAAACCGCACTGAGAAAAAGTGTAGACGATTCCAGAAGTCGTTCGCAAGCAGAAACCACGGTTACTGAACAAATTTATAATACCAAGGATAATAGACAAATTCATGACGAAGTTACTGATGAATTTAAAACGAAAGGAAAACAAGATAATCAAGTGAGAACGTCAGTTCCTTTGATTACTTGTGAAAACAGTACAAGAAAACCTTTGCACCATGAAATAGAAAGACTCCAATCATCTAGAGCTGACAAACCTGAACCTCAGGAGTGTAAATATGACACAACAGTTTTTACCAACACGAGAATTAGTGTTGAGGTGAGTCCCACGCATGATGCTTTTGCTAGATCTCTTCGAGCAGTTAGTCCAGATCAGCTCAGCAAGTCTTCAACTACTCGCAGCAACAATTCGCTACGCAGCAGCGTCAGTCCTGAGAAAATACGACATGCGTCACGGTTTTCACCGGAACGAAGAAGCATTTCACCAACGAAAACCACAAGCAACGAAACCATAACGAATAAGTGTAAAACCGTGAACACCACAACCTGTAAAAGTAACACCTCAAAAATAGATTCTGCTACTTTGACCAGAAGAAGTAAGGGTGTTGTTAGATCCAGAAGCCCTTCTCCAACAAGCGTCGCTAGTGATATCGAGTTTATTAGAAATACTGCCATGGTTACGGATTTGGACACTAATGAGACAACGGTTATTACGGTGTCAAGACCTTCTAGTTTGGAAATTACCAAGAAGTCTACAAAACGTCTTACGGATCGGTCACCAAGTTCACCACTAACTGACACTTTCTCTAAAAAGACTTCCAAAGTAACTAGAACCGGCAGTTTAAGAACTATGTCTCCAACGAAGGAGGCTTCTCCATTGAAAAGAACTGACACATATGAAGAGCGATGTCGGCAAATTTTAGGAATCACCAATCAAGCTGACCGGAGGAGAAGTAGTCTTGAGAGAAGCTCACTCAGAAGAACAACTTCGAGAACTATGTCAGGTAAAATTGAGTCACCTACTAAAACACCACTCGAAGAATTTTCGCCCCAAATTGGCACGGACAGGAAGAGTCCTACAAAAGATGGGAAGCAAATTAAATCGTCCCCTGAAAGACAACAACGCAAGCCAAGCATCAATGAGATTTCTTCCGATGTTAGCAAATCAACCGAAAGACAATTAGTAAAACTGCATTCTTCTGTAAATGACCAATCAAAAACTAGTGAACTTTCTTCTCAAACTATAACATCGTCTGAGGAACAATCTAATTTAAAGCAAACAACAAAGATTAGTGAGTTTCCATCTCAGATTAGAAGATCGCCCGAAAAACAACGGTTGGAACAATACCCTGAGAAGAAGGCTTCTCCAAAAGAAGGACCAAAAATTTCTGAGTTTCCGTCTCAAGCTACAAGATCACCCGTAAAAGAATCATTGGAACCATATCCTGAAAAGAAGATTCCTCTAAAAGAAACACCTAAAATTTCTGAGTTTCCGTCTCAAGTTAGAAGATCACCTAAAAAAGAACCATTGGAACCATATCCCGAGAAGAAGTCTGTGCTAAAAGAAGGATCAAAAGTTACAGAATTTCCATCTCAAGTGAGAAAATCACCTGAAAAAGAACCATTAGAACCATATCCCGTAAAGAAGACTTGCCTAAAAGAAGCGCCAAAAATTTCTGAGTTTCCGTCTCAAATTCGAAAATCACCTGAAAAAGAACCATTAGAACCATATCCCGAGAAGAAGTCTATTCCAAAAGAAGGATCAAAAGTTACAGAGTTTCCGTCTCAAGTGAGAAAATCACCTGAAAAAGAACCATTAGAACCATATACTGTAAAGAAGACTTGCCTAAAAGAATCGCCGAAAATTTCTGAGTTTCCATCTCAAATTAGAAAATCACCGGAAAAAGAACCATTAGAACCGTATCCTGAAAATAAGATTCCTCTAAAAGAAGGACCTAAAATTTCCGAGTTTCCGTCTCAAGTTAGAAGATCACCTGAAAAAGAATCATTGGAACCGTATCCCGAGAAGTTTGTGCCAAAAGAAGGATCAAAACTTACAGAGTTTCCGTCTCAAATTGGAAAATCACCTGAAAAAGAACCATTGAAACCATATCCCGAGAGGAAATCTGTTCCAAAAGAAGGACCAAAAGTTACTGAATTTCCGTCTCAAGTTAGAATATCACCCGAAAAAGAACCATTGAAAACGTACTCTGAGAAGAAGCATATTACAAAAGAAAGGCCAAAAATTTCCGAGTTTCCCTCTCAAGTTAAAAAACCATCTCAAATAGAACGAGTCGAACCATATCCTGAGAAGGAATCTCCCATCAACGTAAGCCCAAAAGTCAGGGAAAATAAGAAATCGCAAGAGAGGACATTAAAAGAAAATAAGACACAGAGGGTAACTAAAACCGATCAATGTTTGGTTGGTAAAAAAACCGAAATAGAAAGCAAAATCCATTCAGCATCTCGTCTCAAGAAAGATACGCTAAGATCAAGTAGAGATTCAAACAATGAAATCCAAACATCTGTTTCCAAATTAGAAGCCAAAGCACAGGTTAGGGAACCCCTGGCAACAAAAAAATTTGTCAGTCAGCTATGCAGAGAAGAAGAAATACAAAAAACTGATTTAACTCGGAAGGGAACTGAGTCAACTCTTAACAATAAAATAATAGAGTCTACTATTAATTCTAATCACAAAACGGTTAAGAAAGATGCCCCCGAAAAGGGAGTTTTTAGCAGCAATAGACCAGCAAATGTAAGTAGCACCACCAACAAATTTACTTCTAGAACTACCTCATCGATAAAGAAACCTACAGAAAAACAGAGTACCACCGGTAGAGCCACGTGCACAGTTACCCTGAGTGAATCACCCACAAAAAGTTTCTCAGACGCAAAACCCTGCGTAAAAGATATTAAAAGGACATCACAGAAAATAAGTCTCCACGATATTGATCATGTAAACCAAAAGAAAGAAGAGAACCGGGTAAATACCCGAACGTATGGACAAGATAGAAGCAGTAAGGAACAAATTACTAAAACGACTTATAGTAGTGACTTCTCAAAGAAAGTGACAACCAAGAAATATGAAGATATCAAAACTCAGAGATTTGTTGATAGGAAGCAACAGAGAATAGTTTCGAAAACCATTACTGAAGATGATAATCGTTGTGTTTGTTCAGATCAAGAAACTCCAAAACGTCACCGAGTTGTCACAACCATAACAGTGGGCGCAAGAAAACCAAAAACCATAAAATCGGTTATATCCAAAACCACTACTACTTACAAGCAAACTCAGCTCGCAAGCAAGAAACCATCAAAAGTGCAGAACGGTCACATTTCTTCTGACGAAGAATCTACCGTAGATAAGTTGGAGGATGAAATTGTAATTACAATGGACGCAGACAAGATTGAAGGTGGACAGGAAAGTAAAACGTTTATTCAAGGGTCTTACAGGCCTCAAAACAAACCGGAAAAATGTATTACTACAAAGTCAATTGTTATTAACAATGAAGCAAACGAAAGAAAGGTTATTGTCAATCTGCAAAGGTCCAAGTCGTCAAGGGAGCCAACTCCTGATGGAATATGTCCTATGCCGGTATCTTCAGATGACGAGACCACGCCAAGATATCCCGATCAAATTTCCGAACCAGATGATTGTACTTATCACAAAGGCAATATTAAGAAGCTCACTGATGTACCTATTCTTGAAGACGTAGATACAGAATTTCAAAGAATTACCGAAATCATCAACACTTCTAAGGTTGACACCTTGGGCGAGACGGATATTACTAACCTCAGCGTTGACAAAAGAATTAACAATTTTCTTTCAAACGCGGAAAAAATTACAAAAACGAAACTAGGACCCGCTCCCAAAGTGGAACGACCAAAACTAGAGGTCACCGAAGACTTGGAATCAGACGAATGTCTCCTGAGCGTTTCAGAAAAAGTAAACAAATTTATTACAAGCACTGACAAACTAAAAACTCCTCAAGACCTACCACAAAGGCCTAAAAGCCCCAAATGCTTGTATTATCCAGACGACGACGTAAACGTCTCAGATAAGATCGCCCATTTTATAACTGCGGCCAAGATTGTGACGACACAACAGGAGCCGTCTTTAAACCTTAAAGAAGTTGATGACTTGGTTAAAGAGCGTGAACTGAGTGTGTCGGATAAAGTGAGTAAGTTTACTCATGCCAAGGACTCCAAACTAACGGTTTCGCTTGAGCAACTGGATGGTAAATGTTCTGAGAAAATACAGAAGAAGGAAACAACACCGGAACGAAAACCATTCAAGCCGTCCATCAAAACCGCAAAGCAAACAAACGAGTACTTCCAACATGAAAGCTCCAATAACCAGTCAGAGTGCACTTTAAAATCGACAAGACGACCTAGTGACGATAAAGTAGCGCTTAGTCTAACAAGAGGACCTAGTGACGATAAAATACCTTTTAGTCAAACAAGACGACCTAGTGACGATAAAATAGCTCTTAGTCAAGGAAGACGACCTAGTCACGATAGAACAGATTCTACTCAAAGCAGACGACCTAGTGACGATAGAACAGTTCTTAGTCAAACTAGAAGACTTAGTGATGATAACACAGTTCTTAGTCAAACCAGTCGTCTAAGAAGCACAGAATGCATTAAAAAAGCGAAGGCCTTATTTGAAAACTTTGATCAAACCCAAGAGGAAGCCCATAAGCAACACACTATTCTAAGTCGTCCGTTTGATACGGAAGGAAAATGTCTCAATAAAACTGACAAATCTCACACTCAAACTGAAGCAACGGAAAAAGTGGCTGATACAACTTGGAGAAGATCACAATCCCCCGAATGTGAGCTTCCGGGATATATGAAGCCTCTTGACAGAAGTCTAAGACCCAACAGTCCTCATCGAAATACTGTGAATCAAATGAATCAAATCAACAAAAGGAAAAATGAAGACGTTTCGGCTATAAAAACGTCTGAGGATAATGCAAGTGTCCATCAAACTAAATTTGGAGTAACCTTAAAAAGAACCGATTCCGGAAGACACGCACCGTTGCCTACTTTGCCCAAAACTCAAGTGACATCTCAGGAAGAAACTAATATTGAAGAAATCTACGATTTGAAAATTCTTGAACAACTGGTAGGTAAAACGTTTGTTGTGACTTTGTAACGATGCTTTTGGTTGTAGTTGGAAGCAGAACATGATTACGACAAGAGGAGGAAAATTCGGGCCCAAATTCGATTAGTTAAAAAATTGGTTTCTGAAGGAAAAACGACAGAGAATGTTAAATCAACTAAAATCGCAGAAGCAAGTCGAACAACGGAATGCAGTAAAGCTAGGCACCACACACAATCTTCTGAAACCAAACCAACGAGGACGAGGAGTCCCGAAACCAAACAGCACAAAGTTGCAGATCGGGAGAAGACACCCGACAACTCGACGAAAACAATAAACGTTTTCCAAACGCAACTCAAGAAAACAAGTCCATCTTCCAAGTCCACACCAACCGACGATAGTACACCAGAATGGGTAAAACAACGAAATTTAAAGAAAACCAGCAACACTTCTGTTATTAACACACGAACTGTTAACATTAAAAAGTCTAGATCCAGTCCCGTTAAAGTAACAAAACCTACAGACGTAATCACATCCAGCTACGGAATGGGACCTACTGATGAAAGCGGAAGTCCCCTATTTGGTCTGAAAGCTTTAAGAGTTAGAAGTGAAACTGATGCAACCAAGAGTATGTACCGAAACCCTTCCACTTGAATCTGAAAGGTTTGTTTTTAGTTCAGCGAACTGACCAAAATGGTTCCGGGGACGGGCAAGAACTAATTGGTGATTTAGAACGAAGCGAACTGGGTACAACTGAAGAACTTACACAGAAATCTAGTTACAAAAATACGTCGTCGTTAAAAAGCTCAACTATTTCGAAGAAAACGAAAGATGCTGAAAACGTAGAAAAAACGGAAACCAAGACTACTAGACTGAACAGAAGGGGGTCAGTCAAAGTGTTGTCCCAAAAATTTATCGACAGCGAAGGTACAAGACCCTTTTTCCAACTTAGTTTTTAGATAATTCGATTGTTTTTAGCCGAAACCTTGAAGAGTGAAAGGCAGTCATCCTATCCAAAGGCAGGATTGATTTTGCGCACGTCCAGCTTCAAGGAATCCGCAAGCAGTGGCGAGAGCCGAGAAGGCTCAAGTGAAAGATCCCTTACTGTTAAATCATCGACTACAAGAACTGTTTCTGGCGGAACATTTTTATCAAGTCACAGCAAAGTGACAGGGGTCCAGGACGTAATCAACCGGATGAAGTCGACAGGTTGGAGGGCAAAATTGTTATACCAAGAAGAGCTCATATGTTTTATTACTTTAAGATGTCTGCGAAGGGGACACTGCCGAAGATGTGGAAGCAAGAAGCATTCTCAATAAGTTCTTGGGCAGTCAAGTGATTTTGTCAGGTATCGAATCGAACGTAAAGGCATCGACGGCCAACACTAGAAGAAACACGAAAGTCACGACGACGATCACGGTGGGTTTTCTGATTTTATAAATATAAGGTTGCCGACTTATGCAGCGTGCAAATTAAAGCGCGGTGCTACTAATTTTGAACTTCTGACGTCAAAAGCACGACGAAGCTCGGTCTGTTAGACTGTTAGTAGTGGCTGTCGATGGTGCAGCGAGCATCGAGCAAGAAGTCAGTGTCTGAGTGCTAATAAAAATTACTTCTTGTTTATGTAAGAGGTGAGAAGTAGTGCTCTGTAGTCATTTTACAAATTACTAATGTTTCGCATCAAATTGCTTTAATCTTGCTTAAGATAAAAATTGTCTTTCACGTGCTGAGAAGTCGCAAAACACTGTTTTTACATCCTTCCATAATAATTGCTGTATGGGTTTTTGAAGTAAAATATCAAATTGTGTGGTGCGTTCAAAATTTGAAAATATCCAAAAAAGGAAATTTTGCGCAATTGCTAAAAATAAAGTAAAAACGCAAAAGTCCTCTTTGTTCTTCGAACTGGCGTAGCAGACCATTTTCGGAAGTCATCTAAAAACAGTTCAAACTGTCTATTTCGGTCAATGTTCCGACCTTGCCTTGTCCGACTAATTGATTATTTATCAAAAATATAAATTTCCAGCGGGACGGACGCCAGGAAAATGCTTCGTTGTGGTTCTAACCAAAATAGGCGAGTCGGTTTCAGTGGGACATGCGCAGGAGTCGCGGTGCTCGGTGTCCGAGGCGGCAGCATGTTCGAGGAGGCGCTTTTATCTGCATATTTTGAAATCTTTTAATCGACGGCGACTGAAACGTGCTTCCGGGTTCTCGGCGCGGTGCCGACGCGTCAATTATTTCGGATCGCTTAGATTATTTTTAAATATAATCTAGAAGTGCCAATCGCTAATTGCGAGCGTGTCAACGAACCCGTTTTTTTATTTGCGCAATGGACTCACAGAGCCATAATTGGAATAACAAAAGACGAGTACGGAACTGTCCGGCTTCAGAGTGTAGAATTTAAAATTGGCACTAGCGTCACTGCCCCAGGTATTTATAAATTAAGAGAAACTAAAGAAACGGTTCTTTTATCTTTCCCCCTTTCTTTCTGTCACTTCTTGTCAATTCTTTCCTGTTGTTTGTTTCATTGATGGAATCTTTTTTTTTTTTCAAATTCATTGGGAGACCTAAGAAAACTTCAACCTTTGTATTACACTTCCTATCAATTTCGTGCTTTGTCTATTTACATTATTTTTAGTTGCTTCTTTTCGTTTGCCTTTGTTTTCAGAACAGATTGTAATTTTTTAATTTTACTCTGACTTGATATTTCCCACTTTTTCTAGTTTTCCGTCATTCTTCGTGACCCATTTAAAAGCCAATTTAAACATTGTAAATAAAAATATACAAGGTTATTCACGCACCTGGTTCCTTAAAAGTTTCGTTGTATCGTGTTCTGAGATATTTACTGCTTATACCGATCAGTGAGTTTCCGCTTCAGGTTAGAAACACATCTGAAAAAGAACCACTTGAACCGTATTCTGAGGAGAAGACTTTTGTAAAAAAGGACCTAACAAATCGCCTTACAAGTAACTAGAGGCGGCAGATTAAGAACTATGACGCAAACCACGGAGGCTCTCCCATTGAAAAGAACTGACAGATATGAAAACTGATGTGGCCAAATTTTAGAAATTACTAATTACCAAGGTGACTGGAGAAGAAGTTTACTTAGAAGAACTACCTCGAGGACTATGTCAGGTGAAGATAAGTCACCTAAGATGACACAGACATGAAGAAAGACAACATCGCAAAACAAACATCGACGAGGTTTCTACAGATGTTACGTTTCGTCTGCGGCTGCGGTATACATTTTCACGAAGTGTTGTTTATCCCAATAGAACACGGTCCTCCCATTTTAAGATCTATTCTTTGTTTGATTTATTGCATCATTTCCTTCCTTCTATTTTTTATACTCTGAAGTTTTCTTAAAATATGATAATTGTTTAATTTATTGTATAATTTCCTTCCTCCTGTTTTTATACTCTGAAGTTTACTTAAAATATTATTTTCACTTAGTTCTTGGACACCTAACGCAAAAAAAATTAAATCGTCTTCCGAAACACAACATCGCAAAACAAACATCGACGAGGTTTCTACAGATGTTACGTTTCGTTTGCGACTGAGGTAGACATCTTCACGAAGTGCTTTTATATCAATAGAACCTCGGTCCTCAAAGCAACACACTGATGATGTGAAAGCTTATACTCTGTCATTCATATTTTTGTATACTATCATTTTAATATCTCTTCTTTGTTTAATTTTATTGCATAATGCCCTTTCCTTTTTTCTTTATACTCTGAAGTTTATTTAAAATATGATAATGCCGATTTAGTTCTTGGGCCCCCAAGGGAATAAAGCGTATATATTCATATTTATGGGTCCTTCTAAAAGCTTCGTTTTATAGTGTTTTATAAATATTTTTTTTTTGAAATGTTTTCTTTCTAAACTTGTTATTTGTGGTCTTTTTTCTAGTTTATTAGTTTATTTTATTTTGTGCAGGAAGGAGGAAAACCAGTAACGAAAACCCGTGTTTATCAAACTCCCATTACAGACAAGGATTTGCAAGAAGTTTGGAACGAACAAACCTTGCGATTGTTGGTAACATTACACTCTTTTTAATGTATTTGGTCTTAATTTAGCAATTTCAGTTGGAGCAAAGTACGAATTACGACGAACGCAAAACCATCAGAGCCAGGTTACGTCAAATAATGGCGGAGCAAGAAGGTAAAATGAGCAGGACGTCGAATGTAAGAATAATTTGATTTTTGTAGCATGTACAGAACTAGTAGAAAGGGCCAGTCAGGACCAAGTCGGTACAACAATCGAGGGTGAGTCTCAACTTCTTCCTCTTCTTCAGGGCTTACTCGATGCTCCTGATAACGAACAACTCGCCGATTCAGGAACGGAATCGGGCGAGGACCAACGCAGCGGTCTAATTGCAGAAGTGCAAAATGCGCTGGATAAATTATCGATGAATTTACGCGACGACGCCGCCGACATTACTCCTGAACGGCGCTCTTCACTTCTTCAATTGGTTACAAAATTGCAAGCAGGTCTTGCCGCCTCGGTTCCAACAAACGAACGGCGTTCTAGCGTTCAAAGCCGGTTCAGACGAAGACAAAGACCGAACAGACACACTGTGGGGGTCAGCAGTGAGGAACTTGCAGACGCCAGAAGATTAATCGAGGAAATTTCTTTGCGAGATCTGACACCAACAACGTTGCAAAAACAACACTCGGAAAGCAGTGTCGGGCGAAACATAAAAGGATTTAAGCTGTTTGCTCCTGAGAAAGCTGTTGTCACAAATGCAGTAGCTAAACCGTTTAGCAGTTCCAATAGCACAGTTTCTGGAAACTCTTCTTCGGTTCAAACACCTACAGACTCGCTAGATTTCCTGAACGACATTGATAGAAAGTCGGACACAATGAGTGGTAACAGAGTGAGAAAATCTTCATCTGGGGAAGTTAGTGTGAAATCCGTGCAGCAAGTGGTGCAGGAAGCTGCTGCACGCAAAACTGCGGAAAACCTAGTAGAATCGGAAGAAACAGACGAGGAAACAGTAAAGCCGCATCCGGAAAACCCTATACCGGACGTTGTAATGCAGAATAACCCACTTTATCTGCAAGAGAAAGAAGAAAAAGAAAACAGATTTGTTGCAAGGAAGCTGAAAATGAAGCGAGCTAACACAATCGACATTCCGAAGCCCCTAAATTTTTATGAAGAGCACGAGGATAGTGATTGTTCATTGCCCGAAGACGATTATTATCAGAGACGACGAGGGCTGTACTTAGCTTTACGAGGCCCTGTCAGAGTGTCCAACACAAATATCAAAAACACTGTACCTGTCTTCGAACCGAAGACTGACAATGATAAGAAGTTTCTAGCCTTCATTAACAAACATAACGAAAATACATCCGGTGCGCTTTGGGCAAAACCAGGCATCAGCTCGAAGTGTAATATTTGGAGTAACAAATTCGATAACATCAAAACCACGTTTGAAAAGGGCTCAACCGCACGGCAGTTCTGGAAAAGAGCAGAAGCTGCACCTAAAGTAAGCAGAGAAAGTACTCAAAACGTTAAGCGAATGTTTGAAGATAAACAGAAGATACAGCCCAACGAAAAAAATATCGTTACGGGATCTTTGAAAGTGAAAGCTTTCGAACCGTACAACGACAAGACCCACAAGTTCTTGCCCCAGCCTTTACCGGTGAATAAATTTTCGCACGCGCCACAATCCGCTTTCAAACCACTGTCCAAGAAAGTGCTACCAAATCTTGAAATATCTAACGTATTTAAACAAAATGACAAAGATAACGGTTTGGATTCGCCGATGTTCTTGTACAAGCCCAGACCTGCAAGTGAGTCTTCGTTAAAACCTTGGGTCGCGAGTCCTAGTGAAAGTCGAGTCCTCAGTTTAGCTGCGTCAAAATTTGGAAATAATTCTGCACCACCCGCACCGCCTTTAATCAAACCCAGAAAACTCAGCACGGATAGAGTTTCTATACCTTCGCAACCCATGAGTCCCGAAAGCCTGGACTCCCCAACCTTTATTAAAAACCACGAGCAGATGATCAATAGAAATGTAAGACAATTATCAGGACAGCATAATGGAAGAAGTGTCGACAATAATTATTCGACGTTCACAACTGTAAAATACATCTCACCTCAAATTGAGCACAAAAGAATTGAGAATGATTGTAAAAGACAAGAGTACAACGAAAAGAAAAACTACTTCCATCCTCTGGACCAAACAGAGACCTCGTCACAAGGTCAATTTTATAACCCCAGAAGCTCGCAGCAGCACCAGTGCAGTGGTTTATCAAACCAGCCGTTTATCAAAGAAAAAAATAAAAAAGATTCTGATTTCAACAGTTCCAAACAGCAGTTTCGCGAACCCGAATATACCTCCACTTACCAGTATAGTCCGCAAGTTCAAACAACGCTCTCGCGAGTTGAACCTAAGAAACTGGAGTCTCAGGTTTCCGTTGAAAGCGCAACTGAATACGGCGCCGTCAGCAGCAAAGTAATGACTGGTCCAGTCTGTCAACAGGCGACAACCGTGCGTCAAAAATCCCCAATGAATCGTGACGAACATGAGATTGCTGCAGCCATGAACTTGCGAAACTCACTTCAGAAAGTGAATACCAAACCGGTTCCGAAAATAGAATCCTCATCTATTCTTGGTGGCAAGAGTGACGTGCCTAAGACGATTGGTTGCAAAACTGCGGACGCGTCCGGAACGACCGGCGTTAGTTCCAAATCATTTGGTCACATTTCGCCCAATAGTTTTTCTTACAAACCTCGCCGGGAGCTTCCAAAACAAGTTTCGCCTCATAGCTTTACTTACAAAAACAATAGTTACGGGAGCGAAAAGAGGGCTACTCCGATAGAGTCCTTAGAATTCACCAAGGAAGGTGAGTCAGTAGTGACGTCAAAGTTTCAAATTCCTGTGATTCATTTGCCCGAGTCCTCACGAACTCCTACTTTACAAGACAAAACACTTAAAGCCAAGTCCTGGAATGAAATATGTATGCAAACACAACAACCCTTCCACAAACCTTCACCAAGATCATCGCCAAATGCACGTACCGTTACAAAATCAAAGTCCAGTCATTCGTTGTCAGTGCCAAAGCAATTCGAAGCTGGGATGACAAAAGATGAAATGGTTCACAAACGGAAGACAATGGAAGCATTCTTTGCTGGCGGTAACAAATCGCGCACTTCTTCCAACGAGAACCTCGCCATTGAGACTCAAACTAAAGTCGTTAAAAGATCGATTAATCGACTGAAGACTTGTGAAAAAAACGCTGCATATCGTCAGTCCTCCGGTCTGTCAAGAAGCCGAACACTTCCTGACATAGTGTGTCCGGACATGCTGGACGAGAACAATGTCGACAAAGCCTTCGACGACTTGTTCAGTTCTAGCAAGTAAACTGAGCGAGAAGTCAAGTAAGGAAAACGAATAGCTGCATTCCATCCCTACGTGGAAGTTGTTTTAATGTTTAGATTGTAAGAGTTTTAGTCGAAGAAACCCGTCCATTGCTTAACGAAGCACGAAGAAGTTGTTTAATCTTGTTCTTGAGGACAGATGGCGTCTGTGATTGGTGTGTTTGGAGTGCGCACACCAATCGCGGAAAGGATAATATATACAGGGTGAGAGTGTGTTGGTGTGCGCACCCGTTAACTGTGAATCCCCCACCTTGTGTATAATACGCCAGCAGCGCCACATGTTTCTACACACCACGTCGCGTGAATATTCGGCATTATATGTGACACACTGTTAACACTTCAGCCGCATTTACTTTACCCAATTAAACAAAGCACATGCTATAGCGTGTCAGCTTTTGTGGCCTCAACCCTACTACTTTGTGCATCCCATTAATTTTACTGTTTTGTGTTCGTTTAACAGTATGATTAGTTCCATCAGTTGCGCTGAACCATTAACTAATTGGAGGTTTGTTCTTTTCAGAAGCCTTAGAAGCCACTCATACGAAGACAACTTTCGAGGAGGGAGCTGATATAATGTCACAAGGTAGCACTTATTTCATGACTTCTTTAAATCTGTCGGAGGCAAATGGTCATTTCAGTTAAATAGCATTTGCTTAAAGTAATACCTTTGACCAGGATACTTAAAATTATTTTCTTAAATTATTCTTGACTAGACAACTGTTATTTGCCTAACAGCCTGCTGGGCAATAGTGGGTTTCCTTGAGTGATTTGAATTAAATATAATTTTTTATTCTTTTTATGTCAGGTTCTTATGTTGTTCTAACAGGTATAAAACGTAAAACAATAAAATGTATTCTATACATATATTAATAAATACCGACAAGAAAAGCATAAAAGAGCACAAAACAATATACTTATTTATATCTTTACGTTACACAAAAGAAACAACTGTTCATAAAAATTTAGTGATAAAAACAAAAATAGAATATTCTTTTGTGCATGTCAGTGCAGTGATGGCAGCAACTATTGCACAAATTATTATTTTTAAAACTGGCACATCCTTTTGTATCCTTGTCCAGAGAATTGCGACATTTGTGAACAAGCTTCACGTAAAAACACAAATTTGTCTTTTAAAACATCTTCAGTGAAAAAATCCATACATAGGACTCACTCGTTTCTAGTAAACTAGTTTTTATGAATGCCTATTCTAGTGCCAATTTGATAGGCATTATTTTTCTTGTCAAACTTTTTTTTTTCTCAAACAATGGTAGAAAGTGCATAAACATAGACGTTGATATCATATGACATAGAATTTAATGCAGAATCTGGAAATACATTAAAAATAGCTATGTTGTATTTAAAATAACAAAGTTGATACCAATTATCATCTAAATATTTTCAGCAGGTAGATCTAATAATCTATATATATAAAGCGAAGTGTCCTCACTGACACACTCATCTACACATCTACACATCTACACATCTACACATCTACACATGCACTGATTCACCGACAACCTACAGCCCAAACCGGGAGGGCTGGAGACTTGAAATTTTAGACACGGGTCTATCAAGGGCCGAGAATGAACGCTAATAAGGAGATTTTGCAAAATTCGGTCCGGTTCCTTTGTATTTAAATAAAAACCGAATAAAAACCGGTTAAAATAAGCAAAAAATGATCGGCTCGCGGAGACCGGGTTTTTTTTAGAAGCACGTGTCTAGCCAAAGCAACTTCGACGTCGGGCGACCGGTTTACATTAAAAGCACTTTCACTTTCTGCGTTCCTGATCATACTTTTGCCGTACCTAGCGAGGCGCAGATATTTCAATTATAATTTTGATTTCAATTATAATGTCCCCGATCCGTGACTCATTTAAAAATTACCAAACCACTCCAAATTTAATCCGCCTACATTAAAAATCCTCAAATATCTCTTACCATTGCAAACTTTACCAAATCAACCCCAAAAAATTCCCGAACTACGCCAAACTGACAAATTAGATCCGTTATCTTAAATCATCCCTTACCACCCCTTAGCAACCCCAAGTAACTCCAATCACTTTAAAATAAAACAAAATGACACAAACCATAGCAGACTATTCTCACACTCACACACATTATTTCGGCTACCAAAATTCACCCCCAACTACCCCTTACCACCCCAAACTAAGCCCAATCACTTTAAAATTAGAAAAAATGCTACAAACAATAGCAAAACTATGCCAAACTCACCCAAATTACTTCGGCTATCATAAATCACCCCCAACTACCCCTTACCACCCCAAACTAAGCCCAATCACTTTAAAATTACAAAAAATGCCACAAACCATAGCAAACTATGCCAAACTCACCCAAATTACTTCGGCTACCATAAATCACCCCCAACTACCCCTTACCACCCCAAACTAAGCGCAATCACTTTAAAATTACAAAAAATGTTACAAATCATACTAAACTATGCCAAACTCAACCAAATTACTTCGGTTACCATAAATCAACCCCCAACTACCCCTTACCACCCCAGACTAAACCAAATCACTTTAAAATTACAAAAAATGCTACAAACCATAGCAAACTATGCCAAACTCACCCAAATTACTTCGGCTATCATAAATCACCCCCAACTACCCCTTACCACCTCAAACTAAGCCCACTCACTTTAAAATTACAAAAAATGATACAAACCATAGCAAACTATGCCAAAATCACCCAAATTACTTCGGCTACCATAAATCACCCCCAACTACCCCTTACCACCACAAACTAAGCCAAATCACTTTAAAATTACAAAAAATGCCACAAACCATAGCAAACTATGCCAAACTCACCCAAATTACTTCGGCTACCATAAATCACCCCCAACTACCCCTTACCGCCCCAAACTAAGCCCAATCACTTTAAAATTACAAAAAATGCCACAAACCATAGCAAACTATGCCAAACTCACCCAAATTACTTCGGCTATTATAAATCACCCCCAACTACCCCTTACCGCCCCAAACTAAGCCCAATCACTTTAAAATTAGAAAAAATGATACAAACCATAGCAAACTATGCCAAACTCACCCAAATTACTTCGGCTATTATAAATCACCCCCAACTACCCCTTACCGCCCCAAACTAAGCCCAATCACTTTAAAATTACAAAAAATGATACAAACCATAGCAAACTATGCCAAACTCACCCAAATTACTTCGGCTATCATAAATCACCCCCAACTACCCCTTACCGCCCCAAACTAAGCCCAATCACTTTAAAATTACAAAAAATGATACAAACCATAGCAAACTATGCCAAAATCACCCAAATTACTTGGGCTACCATAAATCATCCCCAACTACCCCTTACCACCCCAAACTAAGCTAAATCACTTTAAAATTACAAAAAATGATACAAACCATAGCAAACTATGCCAAACTCACCCAAATTACTTCGGCTACCATAAATCACTCCCAACTACCCCTTACCTCCACAAACTAAGCCAAATCACTTTAAAATTACAAAAAATGATACAAACCATAGCAAACTATGCCAAACTCACCTAAATTACTTCGGTTACCATAAATTAATAATCATTTTCAATCAAAATCTTCCATTTGGTTGTGTCATTTATAAATGCCTTATCGTATTAAATCATAAAATATTAATAAATATCTGCACATAAAACATATTGTTTCGACTAATAGACGTTATTCTGAATACTAAATTTGCTAATACCAATTTTGATTTTCTTCCACTTTCCAATAATTATTTGTTCCAGTTGAGATGCAAACATAAACGTATTTCTGAATTGCAACACGCTGACGGGGCAAGCCCTACCTTCTCAACATGCGTGAATTTGTATAAACAGCTCTATGGTTTTTAACTTTAAAGCGGTATAAACGCGGTGTAAACCCTAGATTTTCGTGAAAATATCTGAAAATTTCGAAATTGTGCAATTGAATTACAGAACTATTGTTGTGTTCGATAGTAAATTTATATTTGGAGTGGCACTGCCAACTCTGCCACCCCTGACGAGCCCCTTGCTGAATACTCTCCTTCCAGGGAAACTTTTGAAATCAACGGCAAAATAATTTAGGGCGCCTGAATGTGAAAATATCACTGTGTAATAAGTTCAGACTGACGTGGAACACTTGAAATTTCGGTATTCGTTTGTAATTCGTCACAGGTCCATGAAGGAATGCATGTTAATGTAAACAAGTGTTAGTTTGTCGGAAAGGCCGAATAAGATTTTTAACATTCCCGTCAAAATATTTATTTACTTTAGAATGTTAATTTCTTAAATTCATTTCGTGAAAATTATGACGGGCCATACGAGTACACCTGTGCGAGTATTATTTGGTACATACAAATTAATCTCTTTTGTTATCCAAATTGTTTTTATACGCACTAGGCACGTGCACCTCATATAATTGTGAAAATTGCTGCTTCAGCGTCTGGAACGCTGGTATTCAACGTCGCCAAGGTCGAGGCGACGCATCGGTATTCGAAGTTCTATCGCTATTAAATAAATTATTTTATTCCCGATATTCCCGATTTGTTCTTGCCGTTAACCACAACTCTCCCCAATCGATTTTCGAAAAATTTCCAGCGTCGGACCGGACTTCACTTATTATCGTACGCTAATTTTTACGTTCAGTTAATGAGTGGTGTATTTGTTCTTCACCAAACCTGCTCCGGGCAAAATCCGAAATTTTCACTGACATCATACGCTTAAGTATTGTGTGCTTATACACGATTTACACTATTTATTTTACGTACATTGCGTTCATTAATGGTTCTGCATTATTTATAACTAAGATGGAGCAGTTTGAAAATCTAATAGTAAGCGGAGAACAAATACCACCATGTATAATTCCCGTGAAAAGTGATGGAAATAGTCTTTTTTACTATTTTTCCTATTGCATTTTTAATACCGGAAATAGAGCTCAAGAGGTTCGCACTTTAATTCTTCATTTTAAAATTACCAAAATTTTTGTAAAATTTACCTGAATACGTTAAACACCCCAAACATAACGCACCATTCCAAACTATCCCTAAAAGTCATACACTTACCATTCAAAACTACTCCAGGTCAACCCATAATTAAAAAAAAATTACGAATTCTAAGCAAACTACGCCAAACTCGCATAAATGACTTCGAATTCCCCTAAATCACCCCAACCACTTCTTACCAAGCCAACCAAAGCCCAATCACATTATAATTACCAAAAATTTCGTTTAATCCGCCAAAGCTAAACCCTGCCAACCATCAATAACCATTCCAAACAATCCTCAAAGAAACCCATATCATCCGAAACAACCCCAAATCAACCTAATATTTTTGCATTTTTTTGAACCATAGCAAATCACGCCAAATTAACATAAATAACTTCGACTTTTTTTATACATAATTCCCAAATACTTCGTTTTTATGGTGTGAAATTTTGTATTTATATATTTCAACATTGTCTTTAACGTTGTCAGAGAACTAAATGGGAATAATTTGGAATAATTTAGCTTCTCTGTCAACTCTCCTTCTCTTGAAACTTTTGAAAACAACGACAAAATTATTTGGGGCACCTGGATTTGAAAATATCACTCTGTGTAATAAGTTCAGACTGACTAGAGTGAAAAGAAAGGAGCTTGCACCCAGAAACGAAATTAAATGGAACACTTGAAGTTGCAATATTTGTTTGTAATTCGTCACAAGTCCATGAAGGAATGCGTGTTAATGTAAACAAATGTGAGTTTATTGGAGATGCCGAATAAGATTTTTACATTATTGAAGCAGCTTGAGCCTGCCACGTCAAGGGCAAGGTCACAAACGTGAAAAGGCGATGCTCGATTTGGTTTTATTCAATATCTATGCAGAAATTCGCACATTCCAAGCATTGGATAAGCCTTTCTTATCGTTTCTTAGAATTCGAGAATTGCTGGTTCAGCGTGTGGAGCAGTACTCGATCGCGGTGTTTAATTTTAACACAACTACAATTGTGAAAATTGCTGCTCCAGCGTCGGAAACTGTTCGCAAAGTCGCCAAATTCGATGAAGCGACGCATCAGTGTTCGAACGTCTACCACTATCAAATAAAGTATTTTAATTTAACATTTGATCCTCGCGTTAACCAAATCTGCCCCCAATCAATTTTCGAAAAATTATCAGCGTCGAACCGGACTCCACTTATATTTGTACGCTAATTTTTACGTTCAGTTAATGGTAGTGGTGTATTTGTTTTTCACCAAATTTGCCCTGGCTGAAATCCGAAATTTTCACCGTTGTATGTACCAGACATCACTGACATTCATACCCTTAATAATTATGTGCTTATACACGTTTTACACTATTTATTTTACGTACAATGTGTTCATTATTGCTTTACATCATTTATAACTAAGATGGAGAAGTTTGAAAATCTAGCGATGTACAATTACCACACCGTATTATGAAAGGTGATGGAAATTGTCTTATTTAATATCTATGGTATTGGTATTGATATTTTAATACTGGAACGGGGAGCTCAAGAGGTTCGCACTTTAATTGTTCAACAAGTTTGTGTTAATGTAAACAAGTGTGAGTCCGTCGGAGAAGCCGAATAAGATTTTTACATCCACCATATTCCCGTCAAAATATTTATTTATTTTATATAGAATGTTAATTTTGCCGTTAACCGAATTTGCTCCCAATCACCATCGTCGTACCGGACCGTTCAGTTAATGATAATGGTGTTTTTATTTTTCACCAAATCTGCCTCGGCTGAAATCCAAAATTTACAGCGTTGGATCAGACTTTACTGACATTGATACGCGTTTTACACTATTTATTTTACGTAAATACATTGTGTTCATTATTGCTTTACATCATTTATAACTAAGATGGACAAGTTTGAAAATCTAGCGATGCACAAATACCACCAAATACCACATTTTACCACATACCAAAATTTTAATACTGGAAAGGGAGCTCAAAAGGTTCGCACTGTAATTGTCCAACCAGTTGCGGCCAGGTTTTAATAATTTTTGTGCAGTTTAGAAGAAGATAATTATGCTGAAGTGTTTGTTTATTCTGAAGATAAGTCAAAATCATCTACATACTGTTCTGTTTGTGAGTTGACTGCAGCAAAAGGAATGGTTCCATTGTGTTTTCAATTTTATCATAACATGATCAGCTAATTTGTAAACTTCGATTTCCCCGAAAATTATCTAAAGTTAATTTCGATTTCCTGGAATCGCTTATAGAACAACTGCGTCTTTGCCTAAAGAGTCTATTCAAGATTTTTCATCTCAGATATCAACCAAGGTATCCTCTTTGTCCAAATCATATTGAAGTACCCGGTCCTGACAACGAAGGTTAATTTCAACAAATTTGTTTATTTTGTGATTGGAAAAGTAGAGTATTCCTGTTTAATTGTATTATAATGTCGATTAGTCAACATCACCACTTTAGTCAACACTGAGTTTATTTAATCTACGTCCGGGCAACGCCGGGTACATTCAGCTAGTATTATATAAGTGTGCAAAGTTTTAGTTCACTCGGTTTATCCGTTCTCTTTATCTTCCTGTCACATGCAGGATGAACCCACCAAAAACGAAACAAGCCTATTTTTCGATATTTTACTTCTCAAATTTTTAAGATTGCCTTTCACCCACCACCACAGTCTCTGTTGTATGGAGCGTACAAAAAACCGAACGCTTTAACTAGCTTTTATTTTATTTTTTACAGTGTAGGCCTTTCACATTTATGCTTGACATTGCACATACAACTTGCATACTCTTCTCTTGTCTTTTGTCTATGGTCCAAACCGACGTCTGAACTTGGAATTTGTTAAAAACAAGACAAAATATATCGAATTTTCTTCCTTGTTATATTTTTGTACGCCCGTTTTGCGGTAATTCCGTCTGGTTTCCTCAGAGAACACTCTAACTATCGAGCATACAAAAAACATAGGTTTCTCGGCAGGCAATGAAATTTAGCTTTTGTATTCATTTTACAGTGTAGACCTTTGACATTGATATTTGAAGGACCTGACAATCAAAAAATGGCTCAAATGACTTCTAAACTTCTAATTTTGTTATATTAATGCCCGGTTGCACAAAAGTTAATCAGTTGTTAACGGCCAATCAATGACTTTAACAAGCGATTGATGGGCCGTTAACAAGGGATTAATCGTCCGTCAAATATTAATAAATCTTATGTATCATGCCCGAAACGGTTGTCATGCCTTATTCCAGACGCCTTGCAAAATATAATTTATTGTAGATAATGGAATGGATAATCAAATGACAAGTCGGTGATAACACAACTGTGCAGTGCTGAAATGTGAGTTAAAATCATAGAACAGTATGCAAAAATGATTTTCATGGTTTTCATAGCTACCTTAACCTGGTTCAACCTGGATCACAGCCAAAAATATCAAATATTTCGTAAATTATGAATTTTAACTATAGAACAACCTGAGTAAAAATGTAGCCAGACTCTAGGCGCATTCGATGGTACACAAAAATATAGGGGGTGCCATTTAAAAAACTAAAGTTAAGCTTATTTAAAAATAGTATAATTTGACACAAATTATTGCAGAGCCTGTATAGTAAAAATAATATTTCGCATATCGGGCATAAAGAGCAATCCTTTCTTCATATTTATACCAATTGTGAGCCTTATAGCTGCTAAAACGGCTTGTCAGTGCTTTTATAAGTGAACTTCTAAAATTTTTATAGGTTGTGCAGTCTGACAAACAGTGTGCAAATTGTATTTGAAATATTTTTGTATCTTACATGGTTCAGGAGTTCTGGACCGATCCCGCATTAATGACTCACCTGTATATTTTTGGTACCTATTAATTTGTTCAAACGATTCAGAGATAACTGTGAAAAAAAAGGAAAACAAAAAAGAATTGGTTTTTCACCTCTAGTTTAAAAAATCTATAAAAATACAAATAGTGCCTCTTTAATAAAATTAGTACTAGGTACTTATTAAATAATGTCTAACAATCTTGTTAATCCAGTTTGATTGATCCGAGATATTACAGCGGGTGCTAAATATCCTGTCAAACATTTCAAAATTTAGTCTTTCATTTTTTTTATTTTAAATAGGAACCACTGTTTATTTTTATGCAATTTTCTGCTGAATTAAAAAAAAAACATTTTTTAAATTACAATCCTAACGCAAAGAAGTTATTCGCCAAAAACTCGGTTTCTAAACTATTTCAATGGCAATTTTAAAGAATAAAAGTGAAAGATGGCTTAAAAAACAATTGTTGTCATAACATATTATACATATTTTGTAATTTATGAAAGTATGTAGGCTTTCACGGTCGGTGTTATTAATTATAACGATCTTTCTCGGGATTTTTGACCGTGTTCCATTTGAAGTTCCCAATGAACCTCCAGACGTTTCATCCACAACTGCGGCGGACTTCATCAGTGGTTAAAGTTGCGATGTGGAAGAGCTCGAAGTGTTCTCTTCGCTGTCACATTCGCGACTGTCACATTTATATTTTGCGGCGGCGTTGCATCATTTTTGTTATTATCATTGTTTGCTTGATTTGCTGGAATAAATGACATTACCCTTCTCGTTGACAGTACTGGTTGCCAAGTTTTGTCCATCTTTAACCCTTCACCCATTTTATTGAAATTATCTTGGTGTTTATAAATTTCAATTGCTTCACGGTGTAGACGTGGGTAGTACTGTGAAGTGGACGACAGAAGTTTTGTTTCATCAAATTTTATATTATGATTTCCATTAGACAATCCATGTTCAGCTACGGCAGATTTATCAAACTCACCTAAACGACAGTTCCTCTTGTGTTCAGTTAAACGTGTTTTAATACTTCGTTTAGTTGTACCAATAATAAGAACTTAACCATTTAGACCTAATGCTACAAGCCAATGGTTACTCTACTAAAGAGATAAAAAGAGCAATTCGCCCAAATAAGTCTGTAAGAATAACAAACCATAATACAAATCTACCAGAAGGAACAGTATTCTTACCATATATAAAAAATGTAACAGACCGCCTTGGCAAAATTCTAACACGGAATAATATAAAAACAATTTACAAACTTACAACAAAAATTAGAGAATTGCTAGGTTCAGTGAAAGATAAGAGAGAGCCATTGTCGTCAGCAGGAGTCTATAGAATACCATGTTCTTGTGGTTCAGTGTATATTGGTACAACTAAACGAAGTATTAAAACACGTTTAACTGAACACAAGACGAACTGTCGTTTAGGTGAGTTTGATAAATCTGCCGTAGCTGAACAAGGATTGTCTAATGGAAATCATAATATAAAATTTGATGAAACAAAACTTCTGTCGTCCACTTCACAGTACTACCCACGTCTACACCGTGAAGCAATTGAAATTTATAAACACCAAGATAATTTCAATAGAATGGGTGAAGGGTTAAAGATGGACAAAACTTGGCAACCAGTACTATCAACGAGAAGGGTAATGACATTTATTCCAGCAAATCAAGCAAACAATGATAATAACAAAAATGATGCAACGCCGCCGCAAATCATAAATAAGACAGTCGCGAATGTGACAGCGAAGAGAACACTTCGAGCTCTTCCACATCGCAACTTTAACCACTGATGAAGTCCGCCGCAGTTGTGGATGAAACGTCTGGAGGTTCATTGGGAACTTCAAATGGAACACGGTCAAAAATCCCGAGAAAGATCGTTATAATTATTTTGTAATTATTTAACTTTTAATAATAACAACATAAATGTCTTCCGTTCTCTTGAAGGCACTTTTCTAATAGATCAGGTGTATATCAGGTCAAGATCAAGAAATTTAGTCCTCTTTAACAAGTTTTATCTTCGGGTGTTGGTTTAGATTTCGTTTGGGCAAACTAGTGAGCTATAATTTTGTCAAGTGTTATGATTTGATTGTAACAAAGATTTTTTTTAACAGTGTAGATTTTTGACATGTCTACACCGTAAAAAATGAAACAAAAGCCAAATTACAGTGTGTTTGACTTTTAGATATGCTGTGTACACACATAGATATCTATTACTTTTTCAAAAGCTTGAAATTTAAGAACAAGTTTAATAAAAGTGTTGTTACTACAATTAGACCACACATTGTATTGTATTATATTTCAAATGACAATTACTTCTTCCTCTTGACTGCAGCACAGAGGAGTGTATGAAGTTAAAATGCTTGAAGCTCTGTTCTGGGGTTTTCTAGTTGTTCAATTCGTAGTTCTAGCTTAATTTTTTTTTCTACATTTTTTATAATTCAAAAAAAAAATTTCAGTTACCACAAGAGTATCTTCCACTCAACAAATTAAGGCAAACAAACCTATGTCTCCGTTTGCCAAATTCCGGCAGTTGGACCGGCAAAACAGCAATACTTCTCCAAGGTAAGAATCGCCCAAAACCCACTTAACCAAATTCTACAACTGTCGATTAACTTCCGGCTTGTATTGCTTTCAAAACTGACTAATACTTGGCTTGGTCTGCAGTACCCCTAAGACCCCACTCGGCAGTGGCCCTCTTTTTAAATTCACTGATCCAGCAGTGAGCCAAAGTGCAAGCACCATCAAAGATCGGCTCTTGCATTGGTGCCGAACCAAGACTAAGGAGTATGAGGTATGAGAATAAGTGGTGTGTAAATTGTACATAGTCTGTAATGTGTCTGTAAACTATAAATACGTTTTCTTCTGAACACTAACACTTTTCGTGTTTATTTTAGTGATAATCGTGACAGTTATTATTGTAACCGTTTCAGAACATCCAATTAGACAACTTCTCCACCAGTTGGGCAGACGGATTGGCTTTTTGCGCTCTCGTTCATCATTTCCTACCCGAAGCGTTCGACTACCATGCCCTTTCGTCCAAAAACCGTAGATATAATTTCACACTTGCCTTCCAAGTGGCCGAGTAAGTTATAAACGTGTAAAAGCAGGAATTGAACTAAGGATATGTTTTAGTGAGAAGGCTGATATAGCGCCGCTTCTTGACGTGGATGACATGGTAGCTACCCGCAAACCGGATTGGAAATGCGTCTTCACCTACGTGCAGTCCATCTATAGACGCTTCAAGGACGAAGATTGAGTGTTTCAACTAAAACCATGTTCCTTCTCCTTAGAGTTACTAAGTTTTTTGAGTCTGTTTCTAATGATAAATTGTTCGTAAATTTTATAGATGTTTAATGTTTTATGTGATCCAATATTGTATTATGGCATTTTTAGAAGTGTGATACTGTATGTAACTTATACCGAAGTCAAGATCTGCCCAAATGGTTTTAAAATAATTTCTTTTTATTTTTTGCTAAATTAACGAATCTATAACTCGCTTAAGTAAGTACATATTAACCTGTTTTAAGGGAAGATTTTTAAGGGTTGTTGCTTTTGTCACGAGGTACCGGGCTACGAGCTTTATATTTGACAAACATTTTTATAACATGCATTCATAACGAGTCAAATTAATGTATTGCCTGCATTCGTAAATTATTGTTATTTAGAATACGCCGCGTGACCTTTTTATATATTTTATAAACAGATTTATACATTAACTAATAAAATATGCACATATTGTAAGCATTGCTTGTATTTGTTGATTATGTCCTCTTCACACTAGGTAGGTCTGGAACTATTGAAATCATTAGAGTAGAGCTCATTCCGTGTATTGTGTAAAGTTCTTTTTTTGACCATGGATGGACATTTACCACCCAACATGAATTCTCTGATTTACGTTCTCGTACATCACTTTTCTGCATATGCCTACGCATAGTATAGGTTTTCTTGAGGTCCTAGAGAAGGTCATCAACTAGAAAAGACCACAGAAGAAAAAAGCACTAGCTACTATGCCCGCAGAGTGGACTGAGGATGCACCGTATCCATGTTACAATGCTCAGTAGCTGCTGAGCATAAGCAATCAAAGAACTGATGTTGCACCTAGTGGCGTAACTTCAAATATTAGGCTTCCCGGCCAAATATTATTTTGGGCCCTCTACCTATTAATTCTGAACATTGCACGATGGCGATAAGAATTTAAAATTTTTCGACGCGGGCCCTTTTAGATCTCGCCCCTCCCCGCATCTCCCCCTAGTGGCGCCACTGGTTGCACCGTCGCGTCCTTTTGTTTTATTTTGTAAAACGGTAGCTACCACTATCACAGTTGAAACATCTATTTTAATTCGCCAGTGAATTAAAGGGTTCATTTATGAGCTGCAAATCAGGTAATAAATCATTACCAAGCAAAGAATACCGAAATCAATACGCAAGCGCAATGTCTGACTCAGTGGCGGCTGATGCTATAGGGCACAGAAGCACTGATGCAAGAGAACTAATTAATATTTTTTATAGATTTTAATTTTTAATTTGTTTTAGTTTTCAGATTGCATCTGTCATCAAAATTTACTTCCCTCGTCCACGCTTGTCTTGCTCGCGCTCAGCCCATCAACTTTTCTTCCGGGGCTCAGCGGAAACAATCTCCATCTTCGAGCGCTTCGGTCATTTTCGGCAGCTCCAAACTCGCGATTTAAACACATATTTGGGGAACACGATCGCTGTGGCCCCAGTAACTGTCCGCTGACGGGAAGTTGAGTAGCGCCAGCGATCTTGTGAAAGTCGTACAAAAAAAGAATAATCCATATCGGATGAATATTAAGGACGCTACAAGTGGATTTCTTTGCGAATAAGAATTGGATTTTTGCTAGAGAAGCTGATCCCATAATTTATGGCAGGGCAATTTAACTCTCTTGAGGATTTATAATAGTGTGTATATGTAGTGTATAGATCCCCCTAATGGGCCTTCGTCTAGAACATGGTAAACAATCCCGAATAACACCATCGTTGTTGTCTCTTGGGGATGTTGTAAAATATGCTAATAGTAGAAATAATAGTAAGTGTATGATTGGAACATTTGTGCACTAGCAATCGATAGCTGGCCATAGACACACACTTTTTCCCAGGGTTTTAACCGCCACACTTTTTCTAAGCCTTTTGAGCGTGGCATTCTTCTTAACGACCTCGGCCACTAACACACAGTTAAAACTGCCGGTTTGGCGCGCCGCACGCAAAAGTGGGTGTTTATGGGCGACATCCAGAGTTTTAACCGACGGTTTTGCGTGGCGCGTGGAACGTTTAAAATTTTAAAACGCCACGCCACACGCCAATCCACAACAACACTGTATTTTACTAGATTGCGCGTGGCGGTTAAAACCCAGGCAAAAAGTGTGTGTTTGTGGCCGGCTAAATTTTGCCTCGGCGCTGGTGGCCTCTAACACACAGTTTTAACCGTAGAAATTGCGCGTGGCGGTTAAAACCCTGAGAAAAGTGTGTGTCTATGGCCACCTTTACGGCAGTTCAAGTAGTTCACGTAGAACGTTCATTAGAACATTTTCAATTTCCCGTAAAGTTAGACAGTTGAAATTTGGTGAATCATTATTATCGATTGTTCTGAATCGAAGTAAAATACTATCAAGATGGCGGCACTTCAGGTTATACCGGAAATTGACGTCAACTTTGTTATTTTATATGGCAATCCCTTATTTTTATGCACTCGTTCGTTTGGGCAATCAATTCTGAATAATAAGCGCCCAGGTTGTCGGCACTTATCTCTCATAGTTTTTGAAAAATTTTTAATTTAATGTTAAAATTTGGAAATGCAAGGATCTTTTTAAAAATTAATATCTCTTGAACCATTTGAAGTATTGCAATAATTATTTTTTCTTTCAATTAGTATAACTTTAAAGAATAATTCGAGAGTACTTCTAATACATTTTAATGCTTTGGATGGTCGTTGCGATTTTCTAAAAATTACTATAACAAAATACCAGAAACTCAATTTTTTCAAATTGCAACACCACAATCTAACAACGGAATTCGATGTAAAAGTAAAAAATAACTCGACTTTTATAAAAGTATCATATGCCAGTTCTGCTTAGTTTTCACGATATTTCAGATTTTGTATAAAAAAGTATTTTTGTTTAGATTTTGATATGTGTGGTTGTGGAATAGAAAAAAAATGAAGCCCAAACAATTGAAAATCCTCATTTTGATAGAGATAGATAATCAAAATCAGTTTCAACTAAATGTCTTCGCTTTGCTAATGGATGGTGAAGTTCAATCCTTCATGTATAACGATAATTTAAATGGACAAAATTATCTCCAAATTTTGAGAGAAATTGTAGAACCATTTGTTGAAAATCTACCATTAGCCAGGGCACTTAATGCCTGGTATCAGATGGATGGAGCTCCGACACAGCTACTTTAAATAAAGAAGATCTTAAAATAAAAATCGTTAGGGCATTTGATAACCTTGATCCAGCTGAAATAAGAAGAGCAACTCAATCTGTAAAAAGACGTGTCGTACAATGTATAAGTGAAAATGGTGGACATGTCGAATATTTGCTTTAATTACAATGTTGTACTTCAACAATAATTGATTATAGTATTAGTTAAATTAAAGTTTTGTTCTACATTCTTGTTTATACTTTTTTGTTATTAATTTACAAAATAAAGTTATAGTAAAGATTTTTACTTCGATTCTGAATTATCGATGATAATCATGCACCAAATTTCAACTGTCTAGCTTTACGGGAAATTGAAAATTTTCTAATGAACGGTCTACGTGAATCACCCTGTATTAGAAGGATTTAATAAAAGGGTCGAACTATATAATTTAAAATGCACAAACCTCAATTGAAGATTGAGACAGCAGCACCTACAAGAAAATTGTGCAAGCCAATCCCATTCGGAAACACACACCATAATAAAAGTAAGATGTCGCAACCACCTACTGCGAATTCTCAGAAATAAATTGAAAAAATTTGTGAATGTTAAAAGATATCCAATTCAACAACGTAAGTTTCTAAACATCGTATTTTACGTCTATACACTGGAATTAGATGTGCACACATAAGAAACAAATCGCAGTCAAAAAAGAAGCTTCAGAAATTAGATATTCTGAATTGTTTGAAACATGTATTTGGTGACCTTACGTATATACATATAGTATACAGTGTGATTCTCTTATGTTGTCCGATATTAAAACCTGGGTTTTCGGAATGTCCAAATAAGACAAAAAAATATTGAAACAAATTTATAAAAATATTTTTCAACCCCGCATCTAATACACATTTATAATTTATGATTTGTAGTGTCGCTTGCCGATATCTCCTAGCGCTGCAGCGGCCCCAAAAATGTAGGGGATACAATTCTTTATCTATTTACTCGGAAACCGTTGCACATAGGCCACTCTTACTAAACATCAGTACTTGTTTTGACTTGTGCTAAAACCTCTTAAAATATCGGACCCCATAAGAGAATCACCCTGTATACAGGTGTCTCAGAAATAATCACATTAATATGAGCACAACAAACAACTGCATGTGCTCTTCTTAGTTATTTATATAGGTGTCCTAATTTTAAGTATAAGTAGTATAATTTGTCAAACCCAACAACTTTTCTTAATAACTTTTTGTTGTGAACGTTTTGGTTAACAAGAAAAAATTGTAAGAATTGGCGCTTATTGTGTTACCGGTCTAGGGATAATAATGTTCCATGTTAAAAACCGATAAGCGCAAAACGAAAAATCACTGCCAGAAAATTTTCCCTACTTTTTGGTTCTTTTGCCGCAGCAACTCATTAAATTCACCGTTGCTAATGAAAAATTCAGCAATTCAAATTGAAAAACATGTGATTTATCAAATTCAGGAAGGTAAAATGCTAAAACAAAATTGCAATTTCGAAAAATGGTACATACAGTGGTGGTTATCTTGACGAGTTCTACTACTGGTTAAAATTAATGCAATTATTTCTGGGACGGCCTGTATATTTTTGTCGGAAAAAATAAGAAACAAAGTTCCTTCCAAACGTTGCCGGACATTTCGTCAAAACCCTGAACCGGGTAATTTTGAACATTATTACAAATGAAAAATAATGTTCGATTTACTACCTCTTTACCATACTTATACGTTCTGTTATTAGTAAGTATATAATAAGCGCGTGCATTAGAACTCTAGCGTAAAGGTATGCACTTATTAGATATTAGTTTTTTTTAATAAAAGCCTACGAAGTTCAAATTTGAATTTGTTATTAGGACAATTAATGTCAAAATCAATACGAAAACTTTGCACTATTATTCAAAGGTGAATTGGTCTTGCTAACGAGTCATTGAAACGATTAATATTTAATAACGAGAAATGTAATTCGTTTTTAAACATACATCGCCTCAGTTTGATCTCAACAATGGAGAGTTATTTTTCAACTATAAAATACCTAACGCCCCAAAGTACCTCCGACAACAGTTGCTCAAAATGCCACTATTTTAATTCCCATTTTATCATTTCCAGCAGACACACTTTATTTTCTGAGAGAGTGAATAACGAAATTCTTTAAATCTGTGCTAATATTTCAATTCGTATTTTCCATCACGTTTCTATTCATTTCAGCATTCGAGGGGAATTTTTCAAGCTACTATATTGGAAGCTACTTAAACGAATCAGCGGTATTAGCAACTGTTAACACTGAAATTCGACTGAACTGAGAATCTTTCAGAAAATGATCTGGGGCACATTTCTACTTTGGAAGGACTGTGGACTTTGAACGGAAAGTATTTAGTTCGCTGTGGTCAAACGAGAGTACAACTCGAACAACCGAAATCCGGATTAGGAAAGAATCCAAATGTCTTACGATTGCAATCGTTCGAAATTCATTTTTAGTACTGTTAATCGGAATGCTGAATTTTTCATTTGGTGAACAACAAGAACATGATTTCGTCCTGTTTGTTATTGACAAATATCTCCCGCATTCGTTTTATATTTATCACGTTTTATACTTATTGACCTTTTCACTCGAGGCCTACAACTTCATATTCTTGCTGCATGTCGGTATGGTATTGGCAGCTTCTTTCAAAAACCAAATTTACATGTTGATGGACTGTATTGAACACCTGACGGTGGATTACGATGCCGTGGCTGATGAGCAATTGCTTAATATGGACGATTTTCAGAACGTTGTCCAAGCAAGGTTGCATTTTCTAGGCTTTCGGCTCCAGCAGATACTGAAGTGAGATTATTTCCCCCCGTGCTGTTTTTAAACGTTTATTTTTAGTTTAGTAAACGAGGGGTCAAATATTAGCTGGCAAATTATACCCCTGTTCTCTCTTACTAGCTTGCTGATTACAATTGATGTCTTGAATAATATTTATCTCGTGAGAAAATCTATAGGATGTACAAAAAATGGGAGTCTCAGTAGGCAAAAGGATCTGGTTTTGTTTAATATTTTACAGTGTAGACGTTTGACATCAAACAAATTCCAAAGTGATTCCATGGCCTACTCTGAATCGTTTTTATTTGTACGCACCTGTTCGACGCGCGGCAGGATCTCACGCGTCTGATTTATAAAATGTCGAAGGACCAGCTGACTTGTTGTGTGTCAGCGACACGAAGAAAATGAAGTACACTTTGTTAAAATATATTCGTATATTGCATAAAAACAACTGGATTCCACTAACACTTAATTTAAAAACACTGACAAAATTGAAATTTGAGAAAACAGAAACATGGTGCATGAGCACGCTCCGAAGACGGTCGCGTCTTTCGGTTAACTTCTTGTATGGAGTTCTTACTTAAATTTCGTACTGCAAAGTCTTAAATAACCCCGACCCCTTCCTAATCCAGCCTCCCCCGTCGGCCCGCGCAAAAACACCACAAAGATCGGTTGTGCCCCCAGGGCACGGATGTCCAAGTTCGTTACACCCTAGATAAACAGAAAAATCCGCGACAATTAAAAATCGAGCCTTGTTTTTCGAGTTTGTTTCATAGACCGACAAGAAGACTGAATCGGCGGTCTCCTTTACTTAAAACTCAAGTACGAAATTGGGTCAATCAGACTACATATTTGAGGTCCGCTCGCTGGGACCGAACAGCACCTTAATAATGCAAACGTTCGCTCTAATGTATTTTTAAATAAATTTTGGCTTCTGGTCGTTGCTAAAATACTCTATTGTCGGCATTTATAATTTTACGTGCTTATGTCTCTATTGCCGCTTCGGACAAGATATTTACAACGAAGTAAGTTACGTTTGCATATACAGTATGGAACGAAATGATTTTCATCTATATAGTTACCTTTGCATTACCTTTGTAAAAATACGAAGTGCCGCTCTACAAAAAAAAGGGGGGCGGTATCCTAAACTCAAAATATACATTATAATTTCAATACTATGCGTCCAGATCGAAAATACGCCTCAATGATGAAATAAGTGTTCTCTTGCACGATATACATTTTTAACCTTTGTTATTATTATTCACTTCAATAAATTATAATAACTGTCAATTTGATTGATGTCATTTATTGACAGTATTATGAACTTTAAAAATAGTAGAGCGGTGTAGGAAAATTTACATGTGAAAATATTCCAAAGGTAACTAGATGAAAATAATTTTGTTCCACACTAGTATGTACATATGTAATTGCCGGTTTCAGACAAGTAATCTCTCCTTCGGATTATACGACATGCCTTGGACAACTTTCAAGAGGAGCCACAAAAAACTCTCTTGATTCTAATGATTATTGCGCAGCAGCAGATTCAGTTGAAATTCACTAATGATATTGCCCTGAACTATGCGCTGTGCCTGAAGGTTTGTGGTCGTTTTGTGTTTGAATTTGTATCAATTTATGGTCTTTTAGTTTGTAAAAACCGTGTACACGGTTGGTGCGGTTATGTCTAATGTAAGAGACTAAAACCGCTGCTGCTAGGCTTTGTAACCATTTGAGACCATACAAAAACATAACGAGGCTGCGTAGGCCATGGATGCACTTTGAAATTCGTTTGAGCTTGAGTTAGAAAAATTTGAGTCTACATTTTCTGTTAAGACATATTTAGTGCCCTTTTTTTAACAAATTCCGTCTCCAAGCATCGGTTTAGACGTCGTTTAAGCAAGATTCTGAATGGCATTCCCTGTCAAATGTCAATCGCCTACACTGTAAAAAATTCATCAAAAGCTAGTTTTTAGGGCCTCCTTAGCCTGCGTTATTTTTGTACGCTCTATCAACAATACTACAATTAGAAAAACTGTTATTAAATCTCTATATTCCAACTTTTATCACTAGAATTTGATGAAGTTAAATAAAATATAGCACTTAAAACACCAATATACAAGTGTCCCAGCGCTGCGGAGAAGTAAGATTACTCAAAAATGAAAAAAGATATCGAGATGTGGTTTTCGTAATTTTTAATAAAATTTTTAATACCGTTTAGTTTATAGTGGTCAAGGCAAACTTTGAATTTTAATAATATACTATACAAGATGAATAATAGGATGAACAATTTGCGTTCAACTATGTATATTAAATTACTACAATTCAACATTCGAAAAATAATTCCAATTCAAAATTCGAATTGATCATAATGAACCAGAATATATTTGAAAATTTTATGTCAAAATATCAAACCAAAATTCTCATTGGTTTGGGAGCAGCGATTTTTCAAAAACGGGCTTTTGTTGGTTTAAATGTCAAATAATAGGAAAACAACTGAAGTTAGGTCTATGTATAATAGGTATATGTGGGGGCTGATGTCCCACGGTTTATTCGGATAATAACGCGTAAGAGTGACGCTATATACACTTTATTATTTACAAAAACGTGGCTAATAGAACATGTAGCTTCTACCCAGATGGACGTGGTAGCTCGGATTGCTTCCCTTTTTGACCGAGCATTTTGGGGGCAGCTGTGTCCTCGCGCCAAGTTTGAATGTATAAATATGTAGCGCCACCTGCTGGGCGCCATTCGTTCTTAGTGTACCGCCACAGTATACAATGTATAATTATTTTTTAATAAGGAATCCGAAAATAGCATAATATACTGGGTGTTCAATTTAAAAAGACCTAACTTTGATGCGCTACTCTGTATGTGGACACTCTGCATATAAACATATATTTTCAGACTGTTCTCTTAAATGGATTGTACTTTCTGTCGAAAACCGCATCTCGATATCTTTTTTTATTTTAGAGTAATCTTACTTCTACGCAGCCGCTGGGACAGTCTGTATATTTACATTGGTAAATATGACGTTCCCTACCTACCAACGAGAGACGTCTCGCGAGAACGATTCCCTCCATTCGAAAATTGGGGCCCTTGAGATTAAATTTGTTAAAAAAACACCGAATTTTCTTATATAACGGATCTTTAAACGGTTGTGAATAGAGATTTAATCTCAAATCTCTCCAAATCAAGGTCAAAAATTTGCCCCACCCTAATCAAATCGAAGGAATCCCATTGCCTACTGCAGAGGCCTACTCTGAATTATTTTTTGTTGTTTGACATTAACATGACAGACCCGACAAATGTCAACTGTCAAAAAACTATTTCAGTTTTTGGTTGTTGATGGAATAAAGTAAAAACACTCAATACCTTGTGATTGTTGTTTATCCGATATATTTGTAGTGTTTGTAATAAGCGTCTGTGTGAACGGATTGCCAAATCAACAGTTAAATGTTAAGAGCTGGTGATAACAAGCAGTGAGTATCCTGTTGTTATCAAATTTTTACTATCGGCAAGGGAAGTTATTTTAATTTGCGAACCTCTTTCAGCCATGTCGAGTAAACGTTACACCACTGTTAGTTTCCTATTCTTGGTTGCACTACTGCCTCAAAATTTAGGTTTCCCAAGTGCTAAGAGCCTCCACTCGATTTGCCCACAATTGTATGAAAGAACATTTCGAGGGTTTGTCCCACAGGGCAATCTGACTGCAGGTAAACAGCTTGGGTATTGTGAGTACCAGATTTCACATATAATTATGTCTTATTTAAGGAATCTTCAAAGAGATTGAAGGTGTAACCAGCTTGAGAGAGTGTGTAGTGAAATGTTGCAGACAAGAACAGTGCAATGTGGCTTTCATGACTGGTGATAAATGTTATCAGATTACGTGCAGCAGCGACGAGTTGTGTAAACCTGTCCTCAGCACCAACCCAGACACCAAAGCTCATGTTTTTATGGTTCTGGTTAAGCCAACTGATGAAGACTCATGGCAGGACGTTTTGTCCCAAGGTAGGCAACCAGTAATTCGTGCAAGTTTTCTCACAGCAATGCGGTTATTATTAATTCAATTTTCTTGTTTGGAACTTAAATGACACGCATGCCTTCAATACTCTGACACCAACAGGAGAAAATTTGAAAATAGATTTATAATTATGTTAAACTGTGGATTCCTTGAGTTCTAATTGTATTACATCCAACTGAGATATGTTCCTTTGAAGTCGGCCATGAAGCAAAATGATGTCTTATAACGAATCCTTTATTTCCATATAAATTCAAATCCATCACAATTTGATATAAAACAATTTTACTCTAAAACATTAGTTTAAAATCAGATACAGAAAACTGCTAGTAGTCTGAGTCTACACTGTAAGAAACCCAAAGCTAGTTTTTATGTCCTCCTGAGTCTTAGTTTTTTTTTTGTACGCTCATATTGTACATCACTTCGTTCGTGTTTTCAACTACCTTAAAAAATGTGTGCAACGTTTGTTGAACTGCTTTTGTTTCTTATTGCAATGTTTTGTGGCAGTTAAGGTGGGAAATTTTTTATTTGTTGTGACTCACTGTCGTTAGATGTTACTAGTTGCCCTAGTTCTTTCAGACGTATAAGATAAATGGTGAACGCTAGCGACATCTCATTCTCAAGTTGAGAACCTAAGTTTTTACACGTAATCTTATGAAGAACATCACAAACAACAGATTTTCTCAGTTATTAGGCATTTGGGGTATTAATCATTTGGTAGAAGGTAAATACATAAGTATGGTTTTTATAAATTAATGCAACTGTATTATAATATCACAGATTACTCCAGATGACTGACTCAATGCAAATATTTTGGCGGAATGACCTTTAACGACCTTCAAATTTTGTAACAGTTTTCAGATGGCGCATCGATCAAATTTTGCGGCAAATTTAAATATTCTCTTCAATCTTTATAGGTAGAACAAATGCTATTATATTTTGAATATTTTATGATTTATTCTACAAAACTAATCTAAAAAATTGTATTGTAGAATAAATCATAAAATATTCCTTCATTATTTACACATACAAACAAACAATTTTATAAAAATCAATTTATTATATTACATAATTTAAATTAAACAAAATTATACCCAAAATGTTAACAATTACATTTCTAAGATAGGTAAAACTTACACATATGATAATTACTTGGAGTTATTATAAATTAATAATGGAAATTTTGAATGACTTGCCGGACAACCAATAGAGCAACCTGGCTTATTTCTTCAAATTCATACAAAAAAATAAGAAATAATGAAGCCTAATATCTAACGATGCCGAAAAGTGTTTTTTGCAAACCATCCACTTTTGCTTTAGATTGGAATTTTGGACGCTTAGAGCTTCTTGCCACAGTTTCGCTCTAGAATTATGTAATTAGATTTCCTGAATTTGTTGTATTAATAAAACATCCTTACCTTTCTTCACTTTTTGGAAAACAATGCAGTTTCTCCGCTTAGTTTTCACCAACACCACAAATAATGTAAAAAGACCCTTTTTTCGCTTAAAATTTTTCACAAATTCAATCGACAAGCAAGTTTTGACATTTACTCGCTTGATTATAATTGCAGCAAAATGCTGTTTTTAAAATATTAGTCAGATAAAAAGCAACATGCGTAGAAACAGTCACGCTTTTTAAAAAACACGGAATTGTACATTGTTCAATTTAAAATAGTAAAAATATTGGGCCTTTTATTTGAATTTAAATAAAAGTTTTTGTAGTGACATCTAGCGGTCGTAAAAAGTATTAGCAACGACTACAGCGCCTCTACATTTGCTTATGGTATCTGTGACAAAGATGTCATGCGTCTAGTTTCAATGTGTAGAAAAGAGATAGTTCCGGACAAAATCGCCCTATGAAGACAGTCATCTGGAGTAATCTGTGATAATATTCAGTTTTAGGTCGTTTTTAGAGCATTATGCAAAGGCCGCGTCATTAATTAATTATTAAATAATTACAATTGGGATTAATCTCAAATGCTTTCGTTTTAAATTACAATGTTCAATGAATGCAATACCAAAAAATCAAACGAATATTAATTGTAACGATCTTCTTCGTTCAAATATAGAGGCGCTGTAGTCGTTGCTAATACTTTTTACGACTATTAGATGTCAATACAAAAACTTTTATTTTATTTTAATTCAAATAGCAGGCCCAAAATTTTTTCTATTTTAAATTAAACAATGTACCAATCCGCGTTTTTTAAAAAGCGTGACTGTTTCTACGTTTGTTGCTTTTTTTCTGACTAATATTTTAAAAACAGCGTTTTGCAAATACAATCAAGCAAGTAAATGTCAAAACTTGCTTTGCATAAATTTCTAAATAATTTTAAGCGAAAGATGGGAAAGCAGACCCTTTGCATTATTTGTGATGCTTGTTAACACGATGCGGACAAACAGCATTGTTTTCCAAAAACTGAAGATAGGTAAATGTGTTTTATTCATAAAACAAATCCAGGAAATCTAATTATATAATTGCAGAGCGAAACTCTGGCAAGAAGCTCTAATTCTCTGAAAAAGTAAAAGTGGAGGGTTTGCAACAAACACTTTTCGGCATCGTTAGATATTAGACTTATACATAGGTATACATTTTTCATCGTTGACACTGACAATAAATGACTAATGGGAATATAGAGCTACAACTGAATTATCATAATTAATGCGTTTTTGTGTTTTTTTCTATCTTTAGGATACCGCAAGTAAGTTATTCAACACTTTCAAGCGAACTTGAATGCTATTGGTCATCTTTGAGGTCTTATTACTCGTAAACGAAGTCATTTGGTTTGCGATATCGACATATATTTGTCATGCGGTATTCACAATTAGCAATTGTCTAGATAATTCTGGGACACTGTATAGCAATTTTATTGCCGGTAAATAACTGGCTCTTGATATTGACAATATTTTGACTTAAAATGACTAGAAGTTTTAATTTTTTTTTAAATATAAATTGCATTTTTTTTTTTTCTAAAAATTACAATACATATTTTGACTTGAAACGGCTTTAATTTGAAACGAATATGGTTGGTTGAAGGGACTTGTGCTGTATGTTTCAGACTTCTCAAACGAACACTTGGACCGAGAAGTCTATGGCGTTCTGAACGACAATCGGCGCCTAGAAGATATTTACAAAGATCTCTTGATGGACGAGTCAACGTATAACTATAACATGGGCTGTGAGGTGGGTTCCGATACAAGTTGTCCGCACAACGAAGTCTGCGTACAAAACTTCCCTAAAAGTCGAGGCGGCACCTGTAATTGTAAAATAAACTATGTAAGAAACCGTGCGGGCGACTGCATTCCGGTGGACTTGAAGGACGCAAGTTTTCACTCCAGCAACGAAATGCTGACCGAAAGAATCATAGACTTGGCGAACAAGTCGGTGCCGGTCACGCGCAAACATCTCACAGTATCATTAGACAACCAAGAAGTTAAATTACCGGTCGACGAAGTTACTCTCATTGCAAGCGTCACGCCAGATGATCAAGGTGAAGAGGAGAAGTATCAGTACGAGTGGACGTCATTACAGCAGCCCGAGGGCAGCACCGCTGTCAAACATCAAAACGGAGGAAAATTGGAGTTGTCCAAATTGGTGGAGGGATTGTACACGTTTAAAGTGACAGTGTCGAATACGTTTGCTTACGGCGAGACTTTTGTAAACGTAACAGTGCTGCCACCCTCACGGATCAATACACCACCACAAGTTGTGATAACGCCGGCCAACCAGACCATTAAATTGCCCAATACGGCGGCGGTATTGGACGCTTCTACGTCCACCGATGATGATGGAATAGTGTCGTGGCATTGGGAGTTGCAGCAAGGACCATTGGGTGAGATTAATTGTAAAATGTTGCAATTCTAATTCTGTCGAGCAGGATATCAGCCGGAACTGAAAGATATAGCAACTTTGCAACTGAACGACTTGAAAAAACCCGGAAATTACACGTTCAAGCTTACAGTTACCGACACTGATAAAGCCACTAGTTCTGGAATTGCCAACGTGACGGTGTTGAAGTTTACAGATTATCCACCTGATGCCAATGCTGGTATGTATTGTTTTACTTTTTTATTTGGGCTTTATTTACTTTATGTCCTGCATCAATTCACAATAGCTAGAGGCATTAACCGTTACTTTGCGACGCCCAGATGCCGAATTCACTAAGGAAACTTTGTGGAAAATCACGCAAGGTGTTTAATTGCTTGGTAGTTTTGGCCATTTTTCAAATAGGGAACGAGCGTGTACGTGTGAAAGTATTACTACACTGGACGAGCATTAAATTTGGGCCACTAGTGAATGTTTTTATTTTGTCATTTGACAATTTTTTCTGGGTTATCATGCATATTGGATTTGTTCATGACACAGAGTAATCCATAACCTGAATATGTTCTAATTTTTATTCTTTTGGCGACCTTAAGGACCCTGTCACACTATCAAATTTTCGTCAAATTTCCATCAAACTAGTTGTAGCAAAATGGGTTGAGGACGTCATTACTACCCTGTTTGCTGCGTTCGGCAAAAACCCTGCCACACTATCAAATTCAGCTCAAACTCGTTGGCACAACAACGGTCAAACGTTTGACGAGAATAGGAGGGCGTCTATTTCCCTCAAACTATTGGTAGCGGTCGGTACTTTCATTGGCTGATAACTGGGCGCCAGTTCTAAACATTCCCTTGTTGACATTTAGGTCCTTAGGTAATTTTCACGTGAGGGTGAAATGGGAATGAAAATTTGAAGTGGTAGTGATTTGTCGACATTTATACATATAGATAGATAGGAAGCAATATTGTACGACACGAAAAATGACTCGTACTACACCAGATTTGCACGTCGCGATGCACTGCAGTGAATTGTTGAGGAAATGGGCGCAATTCGGCCCAGAATAAATAATCGGTTCTTTTTAGTTGTATTCACATAATTCTGAATAGACAGAAATTATACGATTGCGTTATTTCGTTATTAGGGAAAGCGTTAAATTTTTCTTGTTTATTTTTTATGACCATTGTCATGCGAATGCATTTGTTGTTGGGTCAATATGGGCACCCCCCTTCGTTTACGCAAAGATCAAGAAGTTAAAAAAAGTTTTTGTAACATTTCCTCATTGCGTAATTCATTTACGGCATTCCAACATGGCCACCCTGATGCGAATGCATTTGTTTATTAGAAAACCTGATGCAACGTTCAAAATAAGGGTATAAGAAAAATTTTTTTCTCGAGAACGATAGCAGATACGGTTTTTTAATAAGAGACGTGAAAGCACTGACCTCTTCAAAACAGGTAAAAATTGAAGCCCTATTTAAACGAACAAAAAAGTTATGGTGTAAAATGTTCAAGGGTAGGTAGGGGTGGTTTTCAGCATTCGCAATTTTTAAAAAACAAAATACTCATAACAGAAGATAGTACTCCTATAAAATTATCTACATACGAAGTTTTGTGAAAATAAATTCACCCGTTTCTGAATTATTACGAAAAAACGGAATTTAATTTCAAACTTTGGCGTACTCTCACGTGCTAACGAAGCATTTTAGGACAAAAGTTTATAGGATCAAATCGACTTATTTTGATCCCAGGAATCTGCTGTTGTTCCATGTCACCGTTGTTCTGGGACAACCTGTATAATCAAAAGTGTCCGTGACCGGCTAAAACTTGCCTCGCGCGAGCTGGTCGCCACTAACACACAGAATTGCGCGTGGCGGTTAAAACCCTGGAAAAAGTGTGTGTCTATGGCCAGCTATTTCCACAAATTTTTCTTATCAGAAATAACATTAGGGTATTGTATCAGGGTCATTTAAAAAATTTTTTTGGAAAACCGATGCAGGATATAATGTGAAATTTTATTTTCATTTGTGTCATTTAATCTAGCATTGTACACCTTTTAAATTACAGGTGAAGATAAGATAATTTATCTACCTCACAATAACATTACTTTAAACGGTAATCTCAGTACCGACGACCATGCTATAACGACCTGGGAGTGGACAAAGAGCCCCGACGACGCACAGAAGGCTGTTGACATGCAAGACACTCGGACGCCCTATCTCCAGCTTTCTAATCTAGAAGAAGGAATGTATACATTTACGTTGAAAGTTACAGATAGTGCGGGTCAGAGCAGTAACGCACAGGTTCACGTCTTCGTTAAACCTCCAACGAATAAACCCCCAGTAGCCAAGGCTGGGTATAATATCACGATCAGTTTACCCCAGACCTGGGTGGTTTTGGACGCGACGAACAGCTCCGATGATAATAAAATTTCGGCGTTCAAATGGGAACAGGTCGAGGGACCGTCCACCGTTCATTTTGATAACAGCACTTTGAGCAAAACCAATGTCACGGGTCTCACGAAGGGAAGCTATATTTTTAAAGTGAGCGTCACGGATGATAACAATAATGTGGCCAGTGACACGGTTCACGTCATCGTCAATCAGAGTAAGTTAATTATGTTTATTCGCTAGTTCTTAAAACAACATCTGACACTTCTATGCATGAAACTTTTATGGTTTGCTTATAACAACTTTAAAGATTCGATTTTGATGTGGAATTATATAGGCTGATTCAGATAAGATAATGAGCCTGACGATCTGGCGATGCAACCCAAAAAACGAATTTTATTTAGGTCTAGATCTAATTTTAATTACGATTTGCATTTGCAATCCAAGTTATCTTATATTGCTCTGAGAGTGCTTTGACAAGCTTTGTTTGCCTACTTTTAATATTTCATTCTTTCATACATTTTGTATTGGGTTTACACCGAAAAGGCTTCTCTAATTTCTCAATCATTCCGCTAGAAATGAATGGCTCTAATGATCGTTCTCTGCGTTAATGTCAGAGTGACATATGAAGATAACTTGGATTCAACTTGTAAATTCTAATTTAAATTGGATCAAAGGCGTAAATGAAATTTGTTTTTTGCGTTGCATCGCCAGATCGTCAGGCTCATTATCTTATCCGAATGGCCCTGTATAATAATGCACCGGAATTTAATTTGAGACGGCCTCAAAAGCCTTTCAGCGTTGTTTTGATGGAGGAATGATTACAAAGTGAATTTGTTATTTTCAAATAAAGAAACGTTTATCCGATGAAAATCAACAACTTATAACATTAATGTTATTGTAAAATGTCAGAAGTCTACACTGTAAAAACAATTCCAAAAGCTAGATTCCATGTGATCCTGACTGCGTTTTTGATACGCTTTTTTCTGACAAAGAAACTGCTTTAATAAAAGAATAGTACGTGGGCTATCGAGCTTCGCTCGCCGGAGGATTTTCTTCGATACGATTGATATGAGCTGCGTCTGCTTAAATTAAAGCTAAATGTTTTATTCGAATGTTTCCTAGGCACTGTGAGATGCACATATTAGCTACAAATACACATGAAAAATAAACCGTATGAATTTCTTGGTATAACCACAGGTATAACCAAATAAAAACATTCAACATTGGTTTGATACTTCAATTCGGTAATGTCACTTGTTCGAGACGTTGATTGATTAACACAATAATTGCTTTGTTTACTATTGGATGTAAATCAAATCCCACAACTGTTTACATTTAAAAATATAAAATCTATTTTCACAGCTGACGGTGTAAGAAGCTGAAAGGTGTAATAAAAACAATGGTTGCAATGAGAAAAAATTGACTCTTATACTTTTTGAGTTTATTTAGTTGCAGCTGACTTTTCTTCTCCTCCAGGAATATTCCCGAAAATACTTAGACATTCACATATAACTAAAGCTTTTGTGCAACCGTTGACCAAATTTTGTCGACCTGACTTTTAGGATTTATTAATTATAAATTTTTTATTGCAATTTATTACAAAAAAAAATTCTCTAAAATAATGCAAGAAGGTGCAAGAACGTTGATACCATATGACACAGAATTTAATGCAGAATCCGAAAATAGATTAAAAATAGGTATGTTGTATGTATTTAAAATAACAAAGTTGATACCAACTTCCGGTATAACTGGAAGTTGCACAATCACGAAAATATTTTCAGCAAGTAGATATGTAACAACTAGGTATGCAAAGTTTCAGTTCTCTCGGTTTTTCCGTTTTCTTTATCTTCCTAATAGGCCCTCGTCGTAAAACACCCTGTATACATACAATATTGCTTCAAGAATATTGACCGTGTAAGGCAGGCTTTAAGCCTTAAGGCTCGCCACGCGCACAACCAAGGAATTGCACGTGGCAGTTAAAACCCTGTAAAAAATTGTGTGTCTATGGCTTGCTCATGATTGAATAGAAGTTGCCACACTTCACAGCGATTTTAGAAATCACCTTGTTTATTTAGAATGCCCTAATTATTAAACAGATGTCAATCAAAAACCCCAGGCCAATGCCGGTGGCAATTTTGAGGTGGAGTTGCCCATAAATGCCGTCATGGTCAACGGTTCCAATTCTAAAGACGATTGGGCTATTGTGAAATGGAAGTGGACACGTGACGACAAATCGCTGGCCATCGGAAACGTTGCGGAATATTCCGACGAGTCGCCGGTGTTAATTTTAACAGATGTCATCGCAGGCAAATACATCTTCAATTTAACCGTCTTCGACGAGCAGGGTTTGAGTGACACCGATGCTGTAACGTTCGTCGTCAAGAACGACCCGAAACTCCTGAATCTTGTTGAAATCACCATCGATGTCAACGCCAAACACTTAACTCAAGGGCAGTACAACACTTTGACGGGGAAATTGGCGCTGTTAGTCGTCGACAGTTCCAAATTAACGGTAGAACAAGCGATTTATAAAATTTGAAATAATGGGAGTCTTAGGTCCGCAACGTGAAACCAGAAGTGGGGTCCGGTAAAGCAATGATAACGTTTTACGTAGACAGCCCGGACGAGAAAACTTTCACCGCTAACGACGTCGTCCAGCACTTGCGCGAAAAACTGCGAGTGGATGCCGGACTTCTCGGATTTTCGGTGACAAAATTGCAAACGATGGTCTGCCAGAACAATTGCTCCGGTCACGGCGTGTGCAATGAACAGACGAGGAAGTGTCAATGCGAAGCGTTTTGGATGCAGGATATGTTCAAGGTGTACTTGAACACTGACGAAGATTCGGATTGCAGCTGGAGCGTGCTCTATGTGGTTTTAGGAGTTGTCTGCACCGTCTTAATTTTCTTTGGCTCCATGTGGGGCTTGGTGTATCTTTGCTACACCTGGTGCAACAAGAAGTGGCTAGGAAACAAGCCGACGACTTATAAGCTGATTGAAGATCTACCTCCTTGTGAGTATTACGAAACTTCGAACCAAGCTAAAGCACTTGTTTCAATAGTTCCTCGAAAAGGCAACTTGTCAGACAGCGACACCGACTCGGACGTAGTTTTCGAATCACGGTCGAAAAATTCTCGCTTTGGAGAATCAAGGAACGGCAACAAATCCAGTAGGAACGGTTTCATCAAAGGGGGACGTAGGATCAAGACATAGACATGAAGGAGATTCCGCTTTCCTTACCCTGTGCCTAATTAGAGTGTTTGTTGTGTGTATTTGATGGAAATGTCTTAACTGTTGTCCTCGTCACCATTAATTTAAAACAATTCTACAGTTACCAGTTTTACGCATTTGTCTATTTTCTTTTCATTTTTCGGTGGAGGTTTCTTTATAACACGGCACTAATTAATTTATTTTAATCAACTCTAGTGGGGTATTATTTATTCGTTTATATGATAAATTAGTCAGCGATCTTAGCACGATTTGCACGATTAGAAAGAAGTCAGTATTTTTGTGATAACAACAAAGGTGTTTTACTTTTTACCTTTAAAAGGATTTGATATCTCAAAGCGGTGATTTTATATTCATAATTATTATATTATATTGTAGCGATAGTTGTTTTTAGTCGTAAAAATGAATAAACTCATTATGGACAGAACATTGTCTGACATTAAAAATCGACATTTCCAATTATTCAAGACAAATACGCGAAATCCGGGCAAACAAGTGCTGCAAAGAAGAAATTAAATATGAAAGCGAGCTCGCAGTCGGGAATATAAAACTAAGTCAACAACAAGTCGGCGTCTTTATATACGGAATAAAATCCCAGCTATGTTTGCTTTTATTTTTCCGATTTGCCTCGTCGGCACGAAAGTGGCCCTTCGAATTTTCTATTTCACTAAACTTTGACCAAATAAGGATTCGGTTTGATTATCCTGCAGGATCCGGCGGGGATGGCAAAACGTTTCCAGAAATGACACGTCTGTGTACTACAACGGCATCGTCCGAAATATAAACTTGTGAATCTTGGTGCAGAGATAAACGACTTCACTTTAATCGCCACCAAGGGAAATTCAGTACAAGAAGTGCAATCATCATTAGTGCATTGTACGGTTTGCTTTGTGTGCTGCCAGTTACAATATATTAAATAATGCCCCATCAACTAGAAATCATTATCCATTAATCAGTAGTCAGTCTTGGGCGTTACTGAAAAAGGTAAGTTCATGCAAACGTCACATAAGAATAATCGTACTTGGTACTTGGCTACATTTATGCAGTCAGTTGCTGTCAAATGTCAAAGGCAAAAGTTTACACTGTAAAAAATTTAAGAAAAGCTATATTCCATGACCTTTTGGGCCTTGTTTTTTGTAAGCTTTAATTATCGAGCAATGCAATTTTAAAGGCTCTGCTGGAAAACATTTTTCAGAATAGAATTTTAATTAAAACCGCAAAATTTTCAAAGGCTGTTTTAGTCACAACTAATATTGGTAATTAGTTATGCAAATAAAATAAATGTAAAAGTTTTATCATATCAACGGAAGCACTTAATTATGCGAAAATTTATTAATTTAGGAAGTTAAACTAAATAACATTTGTATTTTCGGGTTTGTCGGTTTTTGGTTTAACCATTGTTCAAATGTAAATAATACAGTATTACATTTGTACGTGTAATTTGATATCATTTTCAGAGCGTTGATTTTGCCCCATTCAATTGTAATTCAGTTTTAGTTATTTACAGGGTAACATTTCCTGATGGGTAACAACAGTGAGTTCAAAGATGTCCAAGCAAATGGGTAATAAGAGACATTTGAAAAAACCTAAAAACTCGATCAAGAACGTTATTATTAAAAGACAACCTGCTTGTAACTTTTATAATAGAAGCTTCATGATTATGTAGAAATTTCTGATTTTAAATATAACGTGCGTTAAAATGTAAAACAAGGGTGGCCATGGCATGGCAGTACTTTAAAATTTGTTGCAGTGTAGAAATTATTTAATATCTGATTGAGGTTAAGTTCTCCGACAATCGTTTCGGATACGCACTGACCTGTATATAGAAATGGATGAGCAATCGTGTAAGTGAAAAGTGAGGCAAATTGAATCTGCGTCGGAACCTAATGAGTTTGCGCACTAAAGTTTTACACAGGCGGTTGCTTAAATTTAACAAGATGGCTGAAGCCGTATGAAACCGTTATGGAACTATTAAAAAAAATTAAACAGTTAAAACTGAAGAAAATTGATAACTGTCCACTTACACCTCGAAAAGGCTCTAATAAAACAGTAAAATCTAAAAATACGCCCAAATACTCAAAACACACGGCGTTTATAATTATAAATTCCTGTAAAATTCGTCGAACACTACAGATTCCTGAAAAAATACAATAAAAAAGCCATGCGACTGCTGCACACCTAACGGCAAACACCTGCACTACTTCAAAATTGATCAAATGCGCATGTTTCTCAGGTTCCGACTCCATTTTGGAGGGCACGGTAATGGTCACAAAAATTTCTGGCGCTTCCCAATGTTGTGCTTATCCATCTTATATAGAGGTCAGTGCGGATACGATACATTTTGTGTTGTTTTTAAGAAATCGGATCTGTAGGTGTTGGTTTGGATCATTGGAAAGAGATAAGAGCGTGGCTTGGACTTTGTTTGGGCAAATTTAAATTAACAAATGTCAAACGTTTAGGCACATTGTAAAAAATAAAACAAATGCTAGATTTTATAGCATCCTCAGTTAGGAAAGATTTCCTAATATAGAACAGTATATAATTTAATAAGCAGTATATTGTCATTTAAAAGTGACCTATCAGCCGCATGAATTATGAATTTAAAAACATCAGTAAATAATACATTTCATTTTACAGTGACAAGAAATGTGGTAAAATAAATAAATATAACGCTTGATGCGACGTTATTTATGGAACAAGATAATCTTGTTTGCTGCTTGAAGCAAGGATACACACACAAACAAATAACTGGAAAACCGTAATATGTTTTATAAATGTCACTTATTTTTCAGGTTATAAAGATTATTTCATTTAAAACTAACAAGGTAGATGGAAAATATGTATGTTTCCGGCTGCATGTCAAGGACGGTTTCGAAGTTTAGCAGAAATGTACAAGGTAGTATATTCTTGAAAATGCAATATTCAAGTGTCGCATTATATGTTTGGGGTTTTTGCTATGCCATTATTTTTTTAACAGGTATAGAAGGTAATGCAATAATTTATAATGTTATGTGCAAAGAAGTTTGAACCGGGAGAAGTTTGTTCAAACGATGTATCATACTTTTTACGGAAAAAGTTCGGTTATATTTTGTAAAAGATCTACACTGTAAAAAAAACAACCGACAATATAAAATAAAAGTAAACTAATTATTAATTTCGAACAAAACCAATTATTCAAAGAATTATAACAAATGTTACAAACAAACAGCAAGGTAGATGTGCTAATTAAATTGCTCGATATGAGCCCCATTTTTCTGGATACATATTTCACATCGAGGTCTGACAGAAGTCGTCATCTTTGTTAAAATATACAGGATGTCCCATCGCTGCGGGGATGTAAGATTACTCTAAAATTAAAAAAGATATCGAGATATCAGAATGCCATAAAATCTAGCTTTGGTTTTGTTTCTTATAGTGTGAAGCCTTTATATTTCAAATTGAATTTTAATTCAATTTCTCAAATTTTGTAAATGCAAGGTCATCTATTTTCCACACTCTTTCTAAAGTCGAAATTATATGGCTTAGGTAGCCTCGTTTAATTGTTTCGAACGACTTCTTTTTTAATTATAACGATGTTCTTCGGGTTTTTGGACCGTGTTTCATTTGAATTTCCATTAGGGGGGGTGTAGTGAACGCTCCGAGGAGCTAATAAATGTGACAGTCGCGAATGTGACAGCGAAGAGAACACTTCGAGCTCTTCCACATCGCAACTACCACTGATGAAGTCCGCCGCAGTTGTGGATGAAACGTCTGGAGATTCATTGGGGTCACTTGTTGAATTAGCTCCTCGGAGCGTTCACTACATCCCCCCCCCCCCTAATGGAAATTCAAATGGAACACGGTCCAAAAACCCAAAGAACTTCGTTATAATTAATAACACCGACCGTGAAAGCCTACAGACTTCTATTATATTGCTTTTTCAATTTTTTTATTATATTTTTTATTTATATACGTCGTTAAAAAGGTAATAAAGAATGGTGTACAATCATGGCGATTGCACCCCACTATCTTCCATTTGGAGGGGTTGCACTCCACCCCCCAGTTGTAAACAAAAACGGCAGCAGACATTTGATATTCATTCTCGTTTCACAATTCATTCGCTATTTAACATTCAGATTCAATTCACGTTCATACACATTCACGTTTTAATATAAGACATTCAGAAGGAATTGAGTAGACATTGATTCCACATTTGTAAATAGAAAAAGTGTAAACTGCATAACTTTGTAAATATTAAATATAGTGTACAGTGTATTCGAAAGCGTTTGTCTCAACAAACCACCCCAAAGTTGCGTCGCATCCGTCTTACGACAACCAAGAGGAATCACGGGCGCGCACAAAACAAATGGTATTAAAAAATGTCAAAACATTAATTGACATCCATAAGAAAAACGAAAGTTAGCAGTAGTATCTTGGAAATAAAGCCAGATAAGAGAAAACTGATAAGTAATGTAAAATAAGCAATAACGAAAATCTCGGATAAAATAAAGTATACATTTTTGGTTTTTTCCAAATTATTTCAAATCTAAAAAAATTATTGCCAATTTAATTACAGATTTAAAATAGTCATAAAATTGTGTAAAACTTTGCCCATTTAACTATACAGGGTGTTTTTTTTAAGGCGGCCATTAGAAACTTTTTAACTTCCTACAGTGCTATAAACTTGAAATTTGGTACACAGCCGAAATTGACCATTTAGAATCGAAGCAAATTATTTTCAATATGGCGGCACTTCCACTTATATCGGAAATGGACGCCATCTTTGTTATTTTAAATGGAACATCCTAGTTTTTATTTAATTTTCGAATGCCCCCTTTCATTTTGAGTATCCTACACCTATGTTGTACAGTCTTTTGCAATGGAAATGAGACTCGTTAATATACAAAAACCCCCATAAGTTTATCATTTCCAATTTTGTAAACAGAAGACTAACCTTAAATTTGACGTATTATAAAGTGACAGAAAGCGGAATAAAAATAGAGCCCGTTGCGATTTGGATTGCGGACTTATGGGGGTTTTTGTATGTTAATGAGTCTCATTTCCATTGCAAAAGACTGTACGTATCTATCTGTAAAAGTTCTGGAGATATGCCCACTTTTCTACAAAATCTTGTATTTTCGGTGGTCTATTCAAAAAATTTTTTCGCAGGAACCATTGGGAAAAGGTACAAACTGTTTTTTGCAGTCGATAGCTGAAAGATTACAGAATTGTCGGCTGGCCTCAACAATAACTATTTCACAGTACTTACAATGATTTAATAAAAACTCACAAAACAAAACGTCAATATTTCATTTTTTTAAATGGCACATACCAAATGTTATAATTCCAGTCGATAGAAAATGAAATTTAGGGGGATATTGTATTAGCATGTCCTATACCTATCTCAATTACTTTAGAAGTTATTATGATTTATTTAGAAAATGAGTATAATTCATGAGGGTGTTTAGTAGGCTGTGAACGTAAAACAATTGATATCACTGCAAAAATTGCAGTTGTCTTGTAAATCTGTTTTAATAATTGAGTGCAATGGATAATTACCCAAATATATTGATTTTAGATTTGTTTATTATTCACGGAAGTTGAGATAAAATCGTTCAAAGGACATGTTAGTATTCGCACCTAGCCTAATGAATAAACAAAAATTTTCCCGTCTTCAGAATCAGTTTATCTATTCAGGAATAATACATATCACCAGAGAAAGAGTTAAAGTTGTTCCTAGAAGCAAAGAAAACCAAATCAAGGTTTTGGGATATTTTGCCGCGTTTCCCCGTGCATAACGACGAGCTGCCCCTAAAAATTTGGGTTAAATCTGTCTTTCCAGACTTAGAGAAGTTATGCAAATGGTTATTTTTGTGCTGTTTTGGGCATAAATTTACAATAGAACTGTAAATAAAAAAACAATAAAATACAAAACGACAATACCAAAAATTCCAAACTCAATAATATTAAAAGAAAATGCTTACGCTTAAATCTATTTATTACATTAAATCCATTTATTACAACTTAAACGTTGACAGTCATATACATTGTTCACAGCCTACTAAACACCCTCATGATTACGGAATTGGACTCATTTTCTAAATAAATCATAATAACTCTTAAAGTAATTGAGATCGGTATAGGACATGCTAATACAATATTGCCTTAAATTTCATTTTCTATCGGCTGGCGATATAAAATTTGGTAGGTGCCATTTAAAAAAATGAAATATTGACGTTTTGTTTTGGGCATTTTCATTAAATTATTGTAAGTACTTAGAATGTGATACAGGTACTTTTGAGGCCAGCCCATAATTTTGCAATCTTTCCGCTATCAACTGGAAAAAAGAGTTTGTACATTTTCCTAATGGTTAGGTACTGCAAATTCATTTTTTGAATAGACCACTGAAATTGCAAAATTTTGTAAAAAATGCGCAGATCTCCAAAACTTTGACAGATAGATAAGTACAATAGGTATAGGTGTAAGATACTCAAAAAGAAAGAGGGCATTCGAAAATTAAATAAAAACTACGGTGTTCTATTTAAAATAACAAAGATGGCGACCACTTCCGGTATAAGCGAAAGTGCCGCCATATTGAAAATAATTTATTTCGATTCGGAATGGTCAATTTTGACTGTATTCAAAATTTCAAATTTATAGCACTATATGAAGTTAAAAATTTTCTAATGGCCTCCTTAAAAAAACATTTGTATATCTTGGTATCTTTAATAATAACGAAATGATCTATTCTGATGCCACGTATTTGGGACATTCGGGTCTGAATTCAGGTGTCCAAAAACTTGCGTATGCTATATTTACATTAAATAGTAGAATAATTATTAAGGTTAAAATTGAAGAAGAAAATGTTCAGGATTCAACGATGTGCAAATGGTAAACGATTTTAGTAGACAAATCAGAAGGACTTTGTTAATTGCTTTCTCAATAAAAGGTTTCGTATTAAAAATAGCTGCAGCTGAAAAAATTCGTTTAATTGCTTGGTCCACTGTAATAAAAATCATCACGATCGCAAAAATCTTAAATTCTGACCCTATTAATTTTTGCGTCAACTTTTAAAGTGAAAAAAATTAATTTGTTTAATTTTGATCTTAACTTTGAGTTTCTTGGTGTTTAATTGTTTATTGTTTATATTATTTAAGTTCCATAGTTGTTTTTATATTTATTGATGCTAAAATTTACTTATTGGCTGGTGTGAATAATTGCAACTTGTCGATAAATCACAATTTTATTGTGTTTTATAAAAATAATAATTTTTCTAAGCAGTGTTGATAAGATATCACATTGACGTTTGTACAGTTTTTTAAAGTGGACCAGCAAAGATTTGAAAAATATGAAGAAAAATTAAAAAGTTGGCAGCTAGTCGGATTAATTAATATACCTTAACAAAGACAGCTTCACGCGAATTGTCAGTTTCAGTTGCTTGCCGTTTGAAGATCTTACAACCCTGGAGATTCTTTCTTTCAAATTTAGTGTTTATTTTCACTACAGATTTGGCAATTAAAATATCATGCGGTATCATCTAGAACACTCTGTATAATGCAATTATCGATTTATTGGTATTTTGCATAATAAAGAATTCAGAAATTTCTGCCACTAAGGGGCTTGCTTAATTCCTCCCCATTAACTACTTAGAAACTATTCACATGGGTGTCAGCCACCATCACAGTCAACATTTCTTTTCTCTTCTTTCAGTGGTTTGTATAGGTACTTTAATTTCTTCAGGTATCTAAATAAAAGAAAAAGTCATAATGTGCATTTAAAAATAAAACGTGGCTGCGTCGTAGGCCACGGAAACAAACTTTTGTTTGACATTTCCTCTTGTCGACAATGTCCGATGTCTACGCTGTAAAGAAAAATGTTCTTTGTATGGTCTATATTAATAAAATAACAGAACTGAGCAAAGAATGCATTCATCTCTCGATCGTCATAGTTAGTAGTATATCCAAATTTTACAATAAAGGAAAACCTGCGAGGAATTCAGAATACGAGTAAAAATTTACGAACCGTCCTATGATTGTGGAGGGTTTTAGGGTTAATAAAGTTAGGATTATAAATTGCTGTTTAGAACTGTATTTACTGCGATAGTTCATATTATGTATCTACTTCTTTTCCGGCCGTAACATAAAATATCATAAAATACTAATAAGTGTAATACAATGTTAAAGCTTGTTGCTGGAAACCGTTTTCTATCCTTTTTGTATTAGATAAATATTATATTATTAAAAAAAGTATTGATGCAAATTCGGTTGCTTAAAAATGTATTGTACAGTGTACAGATGAGTCAGGAATCAATGACGTAAATTGCAGTTATGGCGCGTGTAAGTAAAGCAAAAGAAGGTGTGTGTATTTTAAAATCTAGTAGACGAAAATAGTTTTCATTGGATTGAACTCATACACCATTATGAAGGGAATTTATCATTGATTCAAGATTTTTATAATAACATAAGTATATAAAGCAATTTTTTGTTTTTCAAGATTTTGAGAACCGCTGGCTTTCATAATTTTTTTCTAATTTTATGATTATGGAAAATAGCATTTTATTTTCTCTAAATTGCCCAACTTTTTTGTCATTTTATGGCATAATTTATATTGTTTCAACTGTATTCTCTATAATGACCATTATTATTCACTGCCTCTTGCTACTTCGTTGGCTGCTTGTCGATCGATCGTGTTTAACATTCCTCATTTTTGAATATTATCTTGCTTAAATAGCTAAACACAAAAATAGACGCAAATCGAGCGGATTGAACTTTATAGTTCAATTCCTTCGGTTTCGAGCATTTTCATGATGCAGAATGACACATTTAAGAATTGAGAAAATTGCTTTTTCTCAATCGTCGCATGGGTGAAAACGGATCATCTTCTATTACCAGACGAATAGACGTCACTGCTTCTGATCAAATAATGATTAGCGGATGAGGGAACGAAATAAATGACGTAAAGATTATTGGAAGAAGTGAAAGTATAATTCTTGTTAGAAATAAATTATAGACAAATCAATTACCATTTCGTTTGTTTCATAGAAAGTAAAGTGACTTGTTTATTTAAACGTTAATTACCACACAATAGATAACGGAATAAATAAATTTGAAACGTGTCGTGTTGTTATTTTTTGATTTATTTTATATAGGATGTGTCACGAAAACACACAACCCGGAACATTGTGATCAATAATTCGAATTCAGATCTAATGTGTGTACAAAACTAGAACGAGAATGGGAAGGCTGTTTGAGAAACTTTTTGGTTGGCAGCTTCTGTCAAATGTCTACACTGAACAAAATTATACAAAAACTGGTTTTTATGTCTTTAACAAATTCCATATTCAGGCGTTTGTTTACACATTCATTGGGCAGAATCTTAGTGCCATTTCACAGGGAGCGTCCGGTCAGCGGGTATTACCAAGATCTGTGGGTTTAAATGGGTATTTTCACATGGAGCACGTATTGAATGGGTAGTTTCACATATTCAATACACGCTTCATGTGAAAATACCCATTTAAACCCATAGACCTTGGTTATACTTGCTGGCGGTACGCTCCATGTGAAACATAATTGATATTATAAAAGTATAGTAAGTTTTGAATGGGTGCGCCTCCTGTAATATAAAAGATATGTATTTCTAAACTTTGTTGTTAAAATTTATGAAAAAATATCTTTAAATCTATTCTTTGGCATTTACTTATTTATCATTCAGCGTTACGGTGATCTTAAACCGTGTTCACTTCTGTTTGGATAAACTTCAATAGATTATCTACCGTTTTGTATTTCCCAATACTACATTTACAGGAAGATATTTAGTTGAGCAGAGACTCCCAAGGTCTATTATAACTAGCATGGATTTATTTTTAAAAACAGATACATTCATATTTATTGGAACGTGTCTCTATAGAACGTTAACCTTTTTTATATTTTGTATTTAGATTGAAACCCTTCAAAACGGATACATGCTTTGGATTTTGAACCAGATATTTATAATTGGATTTTCAAGTTAATAAATAATTAATAGTGCAGTATCTAATCATACCGCGTGTAACAGTTTCATAGTATGTACACCCCATTTCCCCCATAATTTTTAAGATAACTTCTTCAGACGTTTTGAATTTCCCGTAAAGATAGAAAGTGGTGGGTGCATGATCATTATCGTTCATTCTGCATAGAAGTAAAATATTTTCAAGATGACGGCACTTCCGGTTAATACCAGAAATTAACATCAACTTTGTTATTTTAAATGGCAACCATCCTATTTTTATGTTAATATTTATATTAGACCACTGAATTATGAATCGATAAAAACATATTGTTGTTATTAACCTTTCATAATTTTCTCAATAATCTTAATTGGATACTAAAATTTGAAAATAAATCTTTTTAAAAATTGATATTATGTGAACAATTTGAAGTATTGCAACAATTCTTCTATCGGTCGATTCGTATAATTTAAAAAATTTACAGAACCCTTTGATGTTCAAGAAATTGTTTTAACCCTTGTATTTCCGCCCTCACACGGCTTACATCCTACCGAAAGATAGCATTTGACGAAATCTTTAAAATGACACCAAAAACATCCAGCTAGCTTACGTAGAACTTACACAAAGTTGCAAAAACCTCAAAAACCTGGTCTTTGCGATCTCCTGAAAATTACAATAACAAAATGCCAACTCAATTTTTTCAAATTGCAACCCCACAATCTAATAACGGAATTCGATGTAAAAATAAAAAATAACTCGACCTTTATAAAGATTTATGCCAATTCTCGATAGTTTTAACTAATTCCTTATGCATCTTCTCTTTAGCTTTTGATATCTGTGGAATAAAAAGAATTGAAACAAACAATTGCATGTCATTCATATGAATTATGCTTTTTATCAAATCTTTACTATAAATGTATTTTGTAAATTAATAACAATAATGAATTAATTTTGGATATTTCATGTTAAACGGTCGGCAAGTTCTACTATACGGTCGCATTCACTAAAGATCACAAAAAAATAAATTATTATTTCATTGTGTAATTATTATTTGCTATTGCAACCAATAAGTTTAAAATCTCAATTACAGAACACTTAACTGAATCTCAATAATATGACAGGTATTGATTTTAATTGCGATTCTTTTTTTTTTATTTCACAGTCTACACATTGTAGAGGGGTCGTTTGGCTATTGAAGCCCTTCGTCACTGCGACCATTGTTGGTCTATTGTGAATGCCTACACATATCACAATGTAAATAAAAATACATTTTTAGAGAAAACTAGCAAATTACAGTTTTACGAAAAAGTTTGTCCTTAATTTTCTATATACAGAGTGATCCATTAGAAAGTGAAGCACCTCTCTAAAATTGTTATTACTTGGTCGATTTAAACGTTTTTTTTAAGATAGCCAAAAAAAAAGTTTGCATTTTTATCTCTAATCTGACTACGCCACTGAATTTAGAATACTTTCAAAGGGGGGTTACCAAAATTTTACAAAAACTATTACTCCTAATAGTTGCTAGCAGAAACATATCATAATTCATATTTATTTATTTTAACAAAATATTTCGAATAGTTTTTATGTAAATCACAATTATTTTGTAAAAAATATTGCTTAATAATAATATTCTTATATCAAGTTATTTTCATATGGGACCAAATAATCGCAAAATTTATTATTAAACGGAATTTTCATCAAAATGCTCGTAATTAAAACATGTTTTATTAAAACAAAAACTGTCAAAATTATGAATAACCTCGTGAATAACTGTAAGTATACCTACCTAATTTTGATAAAATAAATTTGAATTATGCTATAGTTCTGTTAGTAACTATACATTTTTTGTAAAATTTTGGTGACCACTTGATAGTATTCTAAATACTAAGTAAACCTTATTTTATTATCTGAATTTTTGGTGACAAATTTTATTTATGTATTGAAATATATCATTTAAAAAAAATCGTTTAAATCAACCAACAAATAACAAACTTAGAGAGGTGACCCGCGTTCTAATGGGTTACTCTGTTTATAATTTTTTTTTGCATTAGAGATTCATCATTGAAGGGCACTTTCGTAATGGTGTTTTCAATAATGGAGATGTGGCAAAATTTTCCAAATTTCAATGTTCTGTATGTCTAGCAGACATATTTCCAAATCTCAAAAGTTTCTTTGATCTAAATAATTAATAATCTCACGGTAGAATAATAGTAAAAAATTCTTGACGTTGAGATTCAGAAATTTTAAATTAATTTTTCGTTTGACAATTCTTTTTTTTGGACACGACATATAAGACACATTTAATTATTATATTTACAATATTTATAGTTATTAATATTATTTTTTAACAATTTAGTCGTCTTTTGAGCTACTTAATGGTTGACAATTGTCAAATATGACAATATGTCATACGTCAAATGCCAAACGTCTCCACTGTAAAAAATAAAAGAAAAGCTAGTACGGTCGAGAATGGTGATGAACTAAATTTAAACTTATAATACTTTACAGAAAATTTCAAATTTTCTAATGAACGGTCTGCGTGAATTACGTGTATATTATTACTCAAACGTGTTATTTGTCGGTACGTCATATCTCCCTTAATATCATCAAAACCAATGATTGAGCCATCATTTTGAGAATCACCACAGATTACTCCACATGACTGACTTCATAGGGCGATTTTGTCCGGAACTATCTCTTTTCTATTCCATTCATTGAAACTAGGCGCATGACATCTTTGTCACAGATACCATAAGCAAATGTAGAGGCGCTGTAGTCGTTGCTAATGCTTTGTACGACCGCTAGATGTCACTACAAAAACTTTTATTTAAATTCAATAAAAGGCCCAATATTTTTACTATTTTAAATTGAACAATGTACAATTCCGTGTTTTTTAAAAAGTGTGACTGTTTCTACGCTTGTTGCTTTTTTTCTGACTAATATTTTAAAAACAGCATTTTGCTGCAATTATAATCAAGTCAGTAATTGTCAAAACTTGCTTGTATATTGAATTTGTGAAAAATTTTAAGCGAAAGATGGGTCTTTTTTACATTATTTGTGGTGTTGGTGAAAACTAAGCGGAGAAACTGCATTGTTTTCCAAAAAGTGAAGAAACGTAAGGATGTTTTATTAATACAACAAATTCAGGAAATCTAATTACATAATTCTAGAGCGAAACTCTGGCAAGAAGCTCTAAATGTCCAAAATTGCAATCTAAAGCAAAAATGGAGGGTTTGCAAAAAACACTTTTCGGCATCGTTAGATATTAGGCTTCATTATTCCTTAGGCACCACGCGCACTGAATCGACTCGGCTCGGTCGGATCGGCACGGCACGATCGGCATGTTTTGGTATACATGAAATTAAATGAGAGCCCACGCACTGGATCGGATCGGTCGGTTCAGACCGGTCGGATCGTCTCGGCATCGGCAGAGAAAGATCGAAGAGGCAAAAACTGCCGAAAGGTCCGACGGCTTTCCGCATTTCGGTCCACATCTGCAATTGTAAAGTAATCTGCAAATGTAAATATGAATCCTAAAAATAGCCGTGCCGCCTCCACCACCATAAGGTGATCAACATAAACACTCTGTATTACGAAAAAACCACCACGATACAATTAAACTGTTATTAATTACCCGATTTTAATCATTCAACAACCACATAAGACATCTAAAAGAGCATATTTTTTATTATATTTTTATATATTACATATTAAATAAATTGTTGTTAAAAACGAACTGTAATAAATGAGCTGATGAAATCACCGAAGGTGCCGACTGCCGACAGTGCCGATTGTGCCGATTCAATGCGCGGTATACGCTGCCGTGCCGATCGTACCGTGCCGATCCGACCGAGCCGAGTCGATTCAGTGCGTGTGGTGCCTTATTTTTGTATATGAATTTGAAGAACTAAGCCAGGTTGCTCTATTGGTTGTCCGGCAAGTCTTTCAAAATTTCCATTATTATATAATAACCCCAAGTAATTATCTTATGTGTAAGTTATACCTATCTTAATGTAATTGTTAACATTTTGTGTATAATTTTGTTTAATTTAAATTATGTAATATAAATTGATTTTCATAAAATTGTTTGTTTGTATGACGTGTAAATAATGAAGGAATATTTTATGATTTATTCTACGAAACAATTTTTTACATTATTTTTGTAGAATAAATCATAAAATTTTCAAAATACAGGCTGTTTTTTTAAGGCGGCCATTAGAAACTTTTTAACTTCCTACAGTGCTATAAATTTGAAATTTGGAACACAGCCGAAATTGACTATTTCGAATCGAAGTAAAATAGTTTCAATACGGCGGCACTTCCGCTTATACCGGAAGTGGACGCCATCTTTGTTATTTTAAATGGAACACCCTAGTTTTTATTTAATTTTCGAATGCCCCTTTTCATTTTGAGTATCCTACACCTGTTGTACCTATCTATCTGTAAAAGTTTTGGAGATATGCCCACTTTTCTACAAAATCTTGCATTTTCGGTGGTTTATTCAAAAAATTTTTTCACAGGAACCATTGGGAAAAGGTACAAACTGTTTTTTGCAGTCGATAGCCGAAAGATTGCAGAATTGTTGGCTGGCCTCAACAATTACTATATCACATTCTAAGTACTTACAATAATTTAATGAAAATGCCCAAAACAAAACGTCAATATTTCATTTTTTTTAAATGGCACCTACCAAATGTTATATCTCCAGTCGATATAAAATGAAATTTAAGGGGATATTGTATTAGCATGTCCTATACCTATCTCAATTACTTTAGGAGTTATTATGATTTATTTAGAAAATGAGTATAATTCATGAGGGTGTTTAGTAGGCTGTGAACGTAAAACAATTGATATCACTGCAAAAATTGCAGTTATCTTGTAAATCTGTTTTAATAATTGAGTGCAATGGATAATTACCCAAATGTATTGATTTTAGATTTGTTTATTATTCACGGAAGTTGTGATAAAATCGTTCAAAGGACATGTTAGTATTCGTACCTAGCCCCAATGAATAAACAAAAATTTTCCCGTCTTCAGAATCAGTTTATCCATTCAGGAATAAAACATATCACCAGAGAAAGATTTAAAGTTGTTCCTAGAAGTAAAGAAAACCAAATCAAGGTTTTGGAATATTTTGCCGCATTTCCCCGTGCATAACGACGAGCTGCCGCTAACAATTTGGGATTAAATCTGTCTTTCTGTCTTTCCAGACTTAGAGAAGTTATGCAAATTGGTTATTTTTGTGCTGTTTTGGGCATAAATTTACAACAGAACTGTAAATAAAACAACAATAAAATATGAAACGACAATACCAAAAATTCCAAACACAATAATATTAAAAGAAAATGCTTACGCTTAAATCTATTTATTACATCAAATCCATTTATTACAACTTAAACGGCGACGTTGACAGTCATATACATTGTTCACAGCCTACTAAATAAACACCCTCATGATTAAATAAATAAATCATAATAACTCCTAAAGTAATTGAGATAGGTATAGGACATGCTAATACAATATTGCCTTAAATTTCATGTTCTATCGGCTGACGATATAAAATTTGGTAGGTGCCATTTAAAAAAAATGAAATAATGACTTTTTGTTTTGGGCATTTTTATTAAATTATTGTAAATACTTAGAATGTGATACAGTTACTTTTGAGGCCAGGCTACAATTTTGCAATCTTTCCGCTATCAACTGGAAAAAACAGTTTGTACATTTTCCCAATGGTTACTGCAAAATCATTTTTTGAATAGACCACTGAAATTGCAAAATTTTGTAAAAAAGTGCGCATATCTCCAAAACTTTGACAGATAGATAAGTACAATATAGGTGTAAGATACTCAAAAAGAAAGAGGGCATTCTAAAATTAAATAAAAACTAGGGTGTTCCATTTAAAATAACAAAGATGGCGTCTACTTCCGGTATAAACGGAAGTGCCGCCATATTGAAAATAATTTATTTCGATTCGGAATGGTCAATTTTGACTGTATTCCAAATTTCAAATTTATAGCACTATAGGAAGTTAAAAATTTTCTAATGGCCGCCTTAAAAAAACACCTGTATAGCATTTTTACTACCTATTAAGAGAGGAGAGATTACTTAAATTTGCCGCACAATTTGATCGATGCGCCATCTGAAAACTGTTACATAATTTGATGGTCGTTAATGGTTATTCCGCCAAAATATTTGCATTGAGTCAATCATCTGGAGTAATCTGTGGAATCACCTTCACCGATATATGCCAAAAATAAACAATCAATTCAAAATGTTAATGTTTCTTTTAAAATTATTAAAAACCGCATTTTTGTCGTAGGGCCATATAATGACTATTATTTTAAGCGCCGTCTATTGACCTCTTCCACTTACCAAGCGCATTCTATGCGAACTATTCACACGGACCAATCTACTGAGAATCTGTTTAACTAACATCTCTCATTCTCCTATGTGAATTATTCGCACGGGCCATTTTAGTCATAGCGTCATCTATTGACAAAAATATTTTTCTAATATCTCCCACTTCCCAAGCTCATTCTATGCGAATCAATCGCACGTACAGCCGTGGACAGTCAAGAATAACACCCGTGTCATGCAAATACCGACTCTATGAGATATTGTCATTGAGTCGGTATTTGCATCACACCCGCCGGCTAAAGTGTTAATCTTGACTGTCCACGGTTGTACAACCGTGGACAGTCAAGAATAACACTTTAGCCGGCGGGTGTGATGCAAATACCGACTCAATGACAGTATCTCATAGAGTCGGTATTTGCATGACACCCGCCTGCTAAAGTGTTATTCTTGACTGTCTATGTCTGTACCAACTAATGTGTTTTTAAAATAAATTCTAAATAATTTTCTGAATCCACCGACACTTCAAAAGTGACATTTGGAATGTTGAATTTTAAAAGTAATTTATATAAACGACCTAGAGGGCTGAGATCCGCATCAAATTTTTCTAATGGAAATCAGCAACCTTCCATCTAATTTATTGAAAAACTAATCATGTTCTCTCTCTATGATTTCGTCAATTTGGACAAAATTGTTTTTCTGTCAAATTTAATTTTTTTTTTGAAAATTGTTGTCAATTAGAGATCTTTAAAACAAAGGATGATACTAAAAATTTTTGATCACATTAACAAAATAATAAATGTCTACTTACATGACAAAATATAAAGCGGACGATGATTTTGGTCCAAGGAACAATCGAAAAGGAGATGAAGTTTAAAGAACATGTACATCCATCTCATAATCCAGAAGAAAAAATAATAATCGGTAAACAAGTGTTCTGAAGTAAATTTTTGCTTGGTCAGAGAATAGCTAAAAGTCGGCGAACTACATTAGATCTGTTACACAAGATAAGAATCGAGACTCGTGACATAAGTTTGGCTAAGGCATTCGATGAATATTTCAAAAAGCTACTCGCCGAAGAACGAAACATATGTATTTAAAGACAGTGAAGAAAATCCAATTATTATAACAAGGAAATAACATAGTTAAAATCGCAACTTATTATTAAAAAATTCACAGGTATCCCAACCTTCAGTGGTGAAGTGTATTAATCATAAGGAATGTCTAAATTATAGTGCTTTCGAGTTTTTAATTTTTTTTTTTGAAATGGGTCTTTGCCGCGATATGAAAAGATGCGAATATCTCTGGTGTATACCCGAATGTCGTCTGACGTGGACTTCTTTTCTAAGAACTACGGCAGTTCGGCAGTTTGCATATTTTTATGATTTGTTCGTGCTGTTTTAGTTATTTAGCTTTTAGCTTTTAGCTTTCACAAGTACATAACTCCATGTGTTCAAATGGAAACCCTAATTTTTAGGTGTTTTTGACTCCGAGGTGATATAGCACTTAACTGCAATCCAGTGGCGGCTGGTGCTAGAGGGCACAGGGGCACATACCCATAGATGTTAGAGAAATAAATAATCTTTTTTATAGAATTTAATTTTGAATTTGTATTGGTTTTCAAAATGGTTTCAAATGGTTTCAAAATAATAAAAATGTTATTTATTTCCCTAGCATCAATGGGCACGTGCCCCTGTGTCCTTTAGCACGAGCCGCCACTGCTGCAAACAAATTTTGTCTAAAACATTTTCTTCCATTTATAATACCTGACAATACAATTCGACAAATATAGCGAGCTGTCCCACCCGCAAACAAAAACAAGAATGCCAAATATAAACAATTAGAAACATTTAAATTATTTATAAATATTGCTTACTTGATGAAAACTCATAACGTAAGCGAATATGTAATGAATATTGCTTCTAAAGGGTTATTATAATCTGAAAAATTCAAATACTAATCGTAATCAATCACTTAGCTTGAAACACATATCAAAAACTCTTCAAGACTCGTTTATATAATGACAGTCGTGACTAAAGTGTTGTCTGTGAAACTTGTTACAAAATATACTACTCCTATTTTATACTCTCTTCTCTAAAATGTCATGTTATGCACTGGCGCTAACTGACGTTTTAAACGACTTCAGTTTACACAGATTCTGGTGTTTCCGGTATTTTATCCGCGCGCAGATCTTTTTTTATTTGTATTTTTTTTTTCATCTAGCGGCTTCTTAACGTAGGTGGTTTAACTGTTAATAGGAAATCTAAACAGTTCACAATTGAGGTTTATATGCGAATGCGAATGTTTGGTGCAGTATGAATGATCTTTTTGCCTGATAAAAAAATGCCGCTCCGCTCTTAGCAGTAACCTACGGCCGACAAATTTTTCGTGTCAAAGTATATTTACAGTCTATCTGGTGCAACATGCATTGCTATGAAACGGAACTTCAGCCGCACAAAATCAAGGAAAACATCAGTTATGGTCTACCAAAAATGCAAATTTTATTCCGTGATTGAGTTCTTCTAAATTTCAAAAAAGTTTCATAAGTCAATTCGACAATTGGGCGTTTAAAGGAAAGGTTAGTACCTTTAGCTGATCGAAACTGGTGGAGGAGATAAAGTATAAAAAAACAAAAATACGGAATCTGATAAACAATGGAACCTAAATTTTGTTTTATCTTTACAGTATACAGTTTGGACATTTGACCGGAACGGTAAACGAAATTTTGCACGAAGGCTGTCTAAACCTGAGCCCGGAGAAGGAATTCGTTAAAGGTGGTTGTTTGTAGCGGACACACTCCTAATTATCAGGATCACTGCCTTTCCGAGGATAACAATACTTGTATTTAAAAATGTTCGGTGATTTAGGACAAATTTTGATGCCAGAGAATAGATGTAGAAAGGGTTTTGCTTACTTGCTTTGGAATTAAAACAACACGAGGGCAGTCTTGTGCGTTATTTATAACTGCCTTTAGCGTTTAGAGCAAGAACACAAATATTATAGGAAACCTACAAATAAGCGCTGAGAATTAGACCCTGTGTCAAAACATTGCAAACTGAAGTTTTTCTAATGAAAAACAAACTTGGCGGAAAAGGTTACGAAAACCCGCTTTTGTGTTTATGAAAAGTGAAAAATCACAAAGATTAACACTTTAATAAAATGGGCTGAACAATTGTTTGAAAATACTTCTACGTCTTAAACTTAGCTCCTCGGTTTGTATCCCTGAAGTGGCTTATCACTAAAGGCTTTTACAATATGTATCTAAAATATTTTATACATACATATATCAAAAAAATATTCCATATTTATCTGATTAATTAGTTTTAGCTCAAATCTAGAATCATTCAGATATAATTTTAGTTTTTTTGGTAAAAGGATTCAAAGTAGCCCATGGTATCACTTTAAAACTGATTAGAGTGTACCTAGTGTTTGACCTTGAGTTGGACGAATTTGAATGGAAATTATCTGTTTAGATCTGTTTTGAGTACAGTACATTTTTTTCCATGGCCATATAGGAGATCTCGGAGACAAATACACTTAAGGCTTGTGTATTTACACAAGCAATAAACTTGCAAAAATGTTTTCGATATAAACTTGAATGACTGTTTACACACTAGCAGTAATTTTATTTGCAAATTGTGTTTCGCAAGTAATTGTGACTGAAATGTGATGGTATATGTCTGAAAATAAGTGTTTACGCTGATTAAAAGTTGGCAAGCATTGTTGAAATTTTTTGACAATTAAATAAAAAATTGTTAGCGTTTATTCAAAGTAAGGGCATTGTTTTAATAATTGGTAGTAAAAGTTAATTGAAATGTCTGATCAACAGACAACAGAAAAAGTACAATCCATTTAAGATTTAAGGCTGCCATTCAGTCAGGAAAAATTTCGTGCTCGGCTCCTGAAATACTACCTTATACAACCAGGGATACAGCATTTGACAGCTTAATAACGCCCAATAAGAGCAATAAAATGATGTACCGGCACTTCAGGGACAGGTGCCTTGCTATACCTGACACCCTAATTTTCGATCTCTGTTACTAACAAATTTTACTCGGAACAGACCGTTTGTATTTTTGTGCTATTTTGATGACACAACTCTATGATATCAACGTAGCTTTTTGTCAAAAAAATGCCAAATTGTATCAATAAAAAACAAAGTATATTGTGAAAATCCCTACTTAAATTATAGAGATTGCCAATAAACTTCAATGACAGAAGAGCGCTCGAATACGTCATTCTGATGAGGAATAATAAATGGATATTCCAGAACATGTTGAAAAGTCAAGTCAAAAAACGTTTATTCAGATTCTTAAGATATTTACATTTCATTGCATTTCTGCGTTGTTATATTGTCTCGCGAATTCTGGACGGTTATAGGCTTTTGGCCTCTTCCGCCCAGGAGTCGGTTGATTTACAAAATGTGTTTTACTAACTCCGGAAAGAAAAAATAATAATTTCGGCTTCTGTAGAAAAACACGCTTCAATATTGCACACTTTGCACTTTGTCGCAAATGTTGATCGCAGCTCCATTCGGTCTTCTTTTACTATGTCCACATCAAAAAAGCTGCACCCAAATCCATCGTGCTTTATAGCCCTCAAGCTGTCAAATATGTGGTTGATGTCCACGATGCGACGGCCTTGAATTTTCGCGGTTTCCTCTTCTGCCACATAATTTAGTAATGGGTTTTCCAATTCAGCGAGGCTTTCCTCGGTGTCAGATGTTTAACAGAGTAAGCGGGACTCAGGTTCAGTATTCAGTCTCCTCCGTGATTTTAGTTGCCGTCTGAGCATTAATTTCCGACTTCTTAGAGCTAGTTTGTATTTTTTATGAACACCCATTTTCGAATTCGAATTCGAAACCACAAATGGTAATATTATAATCCCAGAATGTTCACTTGTTGTTGTTTAAAGAAACAATGAAATTTTGTTGTCCAGTGCCACTTTTATATAACGTGCGTTCAAAAAAAAACGAGGCTGCGTTGGCCATGGAATTTACCGGCTTTCCAGTGTAGAAACCACAACTGACAAGAACTGCCAGTCTAAAATTTTACACCATAATAAAACGGACCAATTTTATGTAAATTGTTTATAATAAATGCCAGGACATGTGTAAATCGCTCTCATAAACATAATGCCACCCTCCTTTGCGACCATTTATTGAAACTTGTCCCAACATAATAATCATTTACGAAACCATTGTCAACAAAGAACCCAACCTAAAAACTATCTGACAGATTCGAACTGATAGTTCGAAATTTTGCTACACTAAATTGATGCACAAAGTTTTTCCATGGCCAACGCTGCCTCGTTTTTTTTTTTGAACGCACGTTATATAGGGGATAAAATGTACCATTTCTTCATTTAACCAATCCAGACGTTAGGATTGTCGGTTTTACCACAATCAAAATACCAAGAAAGGACCGTTTAAAAAGATTAGTTATCTACAAATTTCTCGAAACTGGGGTAAACCAGGACTAATCCTAAACTTTGAGGCTTTTTCTGCCGATACGCTAATGATCCTATTAATTAATGTTATTTTAATGAAACATTTCTCATTGACTATGTCAAGGAAAATAATTATTTTTGTACTTGATAACTCGGACCACAAACCCAAGTTCAGACTTTTATGATGTGCGATTACATCCCGCTGTGAAGAATCTACCTGGTGTCATAAATCATTACAAATTTTGCAGCTAGCTTGAATTTGGTGTAAGATGTGTTGACTAGTTTTCATTTCGTTTATTAACAATAACTAAACAAAATAACAAAATTTGCAAAATCGGCCTCGATATCGGGCTAGAATTTGCAATTTGAAACATATTGGTGCAAAATTTATGCTTTAATTATCAACAAGAATGGCAAAAATGAAGAACATTGTTATCGGGTTTCGAAAAGCTGACAGCATAAAGGCCTATAAGATTTTATTAAAGACAGAAGAGGAGAATGTAACACATCGTGTTCCGTTTTCTAATAATTTATTAAATGTTGCCTGATCCATTCCCATGTTATTTTTGAAGTCATACGGATCTTCGTCTGCGATTTAGTACTTCACGAGGGAAATCAATTTTTGCCCCCTTGTCTCTATCCATCACAGCATTCCTTCGTTTTATCCAAGATTACGTCATTTTTTTAGGCTTTGAGTTTTCTAATTAATAAGATTCGTGCTAATGATAATAACAGCACCTTCCTCTTTTGGGTGGAGATCGAGCACTAATCAAATTTGTATCGATTCCAAACAAAAATGCACGCAAAAACACGATCGTCCGCGGTCCCCTAAGCTAACCTCAAAGTTTGATCTAATCTGACGTTTGTTGGAAGGAAATAGAAAATTTGACGAAAGTTGTTGTTGACGTCATCAACGCAGTTTGCTACAACTAGTTTGATGGAAATTTGACGAAAATTTGATAGTGTGACAGGGGCATAATACTTAAACATTCGTCACATGGTCGACCCAAGATATTCTCAATATTCTTCTGTACGTCCAAATCTCAAAGGCCTCAAGTTTTTTCATTGTTGCTTCCGTCAGCGTCCAGGTCTCAGCTCCATACAACAGAACAGAGAACACATAACACCTCAATAGTCTAATTTTTGTATTCATAGCATTTAATATAGCAAATTTAATTTAGAACTTAAAAATGTCTTTATTTTTTAATATTGATGAGCAGTTTTAGCCTTATGAGTTTTTATTGTAGCATCTGTTTATTGTTATATATGTTATTTCTGATTTCTAATTGCGTTTTACATTTAGCATCGAACCATTGTTCATTTTCTTTTCTTTTTTCCAATTTTTCTCAGCGTTCTTAGCAATGAGTTTCATTTTCATCTTGATATCTAACCGCCTTTCTTTTAGTACCTTCTTCAATAATTCTATCAATCTAATTGTTAATATTATTTTTATTTTATTTTATTTTATTTTATTTTTGGAATTCATTTTTTCTTCTATAGTTTTTAATTTGATTATGAGGACACAAGTCCTTAGCCATCAAGGTTTCCTCCGAGTAATACAGAATACAGAAAAATAGAAACATGTTTCTGTAAATATCGATTCCTTTGTGATGTTGTACTTTATATGTTCAGTTTCATATTACGAAAATAAGATAACTGATTTCATAAGGAGAAAATAAAATTTATATCGGAAGCAATTTTTGGCGACTAATACTTCGGAATGGGGGAACGTTTGGAAGGATGCGTCCCTTTTATATTGCGTTAGATATTGTTACAAATGCCAGGCAAAGTAGTATTAAGAGTAATGGAAACTCGGAATACAGATAGAACTGCTTTCACTTACATTTGTACCATCAGAATTGCACATTCATAATATAGAACTCGTACGGATTTAACAGAAAGAGGTTCGTGCCAATATACATTTTTATGTGTCGTAACTGGAACGAACAAAACATTACCGCTATAGCGAGTGCTTCTATAACTGCTTTCTTTATGTTCCATCTTTTCCATGCGTCCATATTCGAGCAAGGTTTTAATTTTACTTTACGGTTGTGTTTACAACTTTTGTTTGTACGGACGATAAAAATGATGGTTGGAAAGTTACTATTCCAGCAATACAAATGACCGCAAGTAAGCTAACTCTGACGATCAATAAATCCACAAGTGCGACGCGGTGATTCATCTGACTTGTCGAGTGATAAGTGTTGCGCGTCTTTGTGCTTGCTCTAATTTATCTTATTCACTAGAACCTCAAGTAGTGCGACCACAACAAGCCCCCACGCTAATTGGTAGTAATTTGCTAGGTGGAAAGCTATTGCAAAGTCGGAAAATTAGGTCTGAATGTTGTTGATGAAGGGAAATTAAATGTTAAAATAACAACTCTCAAATTTCCTTGCAAATAGTATTTTAAATGTATAGAATGGAGGCTAAGGCACCACGCGCACTGAATCGACTCGGCTCGGTCGGATCGGCACGGCACGATCGGCATGTTTTGGTATACATGAAATTAAATGAGAGCCCACGCACTGGATCGGATCGGTCGGTTCGGACCGGTCGGATCGTCTCGGCATCGGCAGAGAATGATCGAAGAGGCAAAAACTGCCGAAAGGTCCGACGGCTTTCCGCATTTCGGTCCACATCTGCAATTGTAAAGTAATCTGCAAATGTAAATATGAATCCAAAAAATAGCCGTGCCGCCTCCACCACCATAAGGTGATCAACATAAACACTCTGTATTACGAAAAAACCACCAAGATACAATTAAACTGTTATTAATTACCCGATTTTAATCATTCAACAACCACATAAGACATCTATAAGAGCATATTTTTTATTATATTTTTATATATTATATATTAAATAAATTGTTGTTAAAAACGAACTGTACTAAATGAGCTGATGAAATCACCGAAGGTGCCGACTGCCGACAGTGCCGATTGTGCCGATTCAATGCGCGGTATACGCTGCCGTGCCGATCGTACCGTGCCGATCCGACCGAGCCGAGTCGATTCAGTGCGTGTGGTGCCTAAGGAGGCCGTTAGTGTTCGACCGAAACTAGTTTTTATGGCCGAAACCGAATTTCGGCTTCAGTCTTAGTTTCGGCCAGAACCGAAACCGAAATTTCATGTTTTCGTGGGAAAAACAAAGTAAAAATTGTCAGAATCAGTTTTTATTATTATTTTTTTAACCAATCACATATTAATAATTCAGTCTCTAATATTTTAAGTAATCATTAACTTATCATATCATATTATTACACCCCTTATTTCCAAAAGCACAAATAAATATACTTTTTTTTAATATTATGAAATAAAATAAAAGCTACAAAACAAAATTAATACTTTTAAAGCAAAAAGAAGTTACCTAATAAATATGTGTAGGTAGGTACACAAAAAAAACACTCTTTCATCTTAACAACAAACTTATATTTTTTAAACTTTGGTCATTTTGTATGGTACCTACTCTTCTTAACGAACTACAATAAAATTAAAATTAATAAGTACAACAACTAAATAAATATTTTTGATGCAAATAATTCAATCGAATGTATCAAAATATAAAAAAATTGCGAAACCTCCCGAATGTAGTTTCTGTTTCGGCCGTATGGCAGTCGAAACCGAAACTAAGCTGAAACCAGTTTTTTTGCCGAAACTAGGCCGAAACCGAAACCGAAAGTTCGGTCGGACACTAGAGGCCGTGGTATCTAAATTTTGTTTTATTTCTATAGTGTAAAGTTTTGACAATGACAATGACTAATGATATTTGACAGGAACTGTCTAACAAAAATTAATACAAACTACGTCTAAACCTCCCTCTTGTCTCATGTTCAAGGTTCAAATCGACGCTTGCACACCGATTGCACACAAAACTGTTGGCTGCAGTAAACTTAACTTCAAATGTCTCATTTTTCTACACTCTAACGAATTTCAAATTGCTTCAATAGCCTTCGCAGCCCCTCTTCTCATATTTTTGTAAGCACGTTATTACATTACTGGGGCAATGTGTCGTAGGATATGTTATGAGACCTCTCTGGTCAAGGTTTCTTTAGCTGCAAACATGAATGGCAGTGGCTTTATGTAAATGTGATAGTAATCTTAATGGCGTCCGGATTTATGATAAAATCTTGAAAGCTTACATCACAATGCAACAATCCAGTTTGAGCAATATATAATGCGCTAAGAGTGAAATTTGGAGAATAGTAAAAGCGATTTTTAAAAACATTTAAATTTTGCAGAGAAAATTGCAATAAGAAGTTGAAAAACTGTCACCTACTAGAAGTTTCTACATAATACAAAAATGCTGATAGGGGTTGTTGAGATGAACTCCCTTGTGGTAATATCATTAGTATCAGCGTTTCCTTATATTTTTGAAATTTGTGTATTCGAATCTCGAGAAACACATCTCGCTGTCTGAAAGTTGGAGCAAAGGCACTTATTTGCTTTGATTTAAATAGATTTGATCCTACTTTCAGGAAGGAATTTGTTTTGATAAAAACGTTTGCTTGGATGACCCCAATCCAAATGCGTCTTGCAGATTTTATTACTGATACCTAGACTTCTTTTTAATCTTTTTATTTTACATTGTACATTTCTATGAATTAGACCTGATAACCTGCGTACAAAAATAAAACTAGTCTGCATATGCCATAACACTTTAAAATTCGTGAAGAGTAAACATTGTTGGCTTTGAGATGGAGACATTTTAAGTTTTCTACTGACGACCGTTTTCAAAATGGTTCATAAGATACATTTTGTGCCTTTTTTAACAAAATCTTCTGGCGTTTTTTGACAGTTGACACTTGACTGTCAAATGTCATGATTTGACAATGTCAGAGGTCTATACTGTAAAAAAAAAGCTAGATTCCATGGTCTCTTGAGCCTCAGATTTTTAGTACTCTTCTTAAAAAGAGGGAGTATTTGTTTTGGTTTCTGGACTTGAGTTTGGTCATTGAGATAATTTACTTAATTATTATTCAAGACTTCTATATTGTCAAAACTTGCAGCATGATTAGATAAATAACGAAGTTGGAAGTTGTTTGGAACGAAGCAACTTTGACAAAGGAAGAGGAAGTGGTTTCCAGACTTGAGTTTGGCCATTGAGATAATTTACAGGACTATTATTGAAAATATTAGTATTGCTTTCCCAAGTAGCATCAAAGTAAGAAAAACTTATGCCGCCACTTTGACTAAGTGGCTGCCACATGATTACCACTAAATCTACAACTTTACAGTAAGAATAACTTTCGTTTATTCAAAAATAGTGGCAAAAACGTGAATTTCACTGTTATTAATCACTACATAGTGGATCACTTTGTAGTGGAACTTAAGGTGTTTGAAACGTTCTGGTTACTATCTAAAACCACCTAAAAGTGTTTATAACTTTATGCTGAAAAATGACAGTGGCGGTAACCATACCAAGCCACTAAAATATAACTTAGAAATGGCGACAGATTTACAGTGGTAATTACAGTGTCGTCCACGTTTTGGTCACCTCTATAAAACCTTTAAAGTGGCATACATTTTTAGTGGCAACTAATGATTGTTGCCACGTTTATGCCACTATTGCGCCACGTAAAAACCACTTTAAAGTTATATTCTAAAAGGTAGCCATACTTAAGAACAGTAGTAATGCCGCCATTATCACAAAAGATGAGCAGACCATTCAAAAAATTATAATTTCTTGACAGGACTACATTATTATTGTGTAATTATTGGTTTTTGGTTTTAGCTGACCAAGGATAATTAATTTAAAAAAATGTTTGCGGCATTTCGAGATGAATATTTTGAAAATTGTGATTTAAAGTTTTTCGTTAATTTGTTTAAATAATCAGATATTGCGAGGGGATGCTGATATTTCGAAGTGCAATACCTATTTTTGACAGTAGACTTGATATCAATCTTAGTGGCTTTTAGGTGGCTGCCACTTAGCGCCCACCTTTTCGCCACGTGGTGGTCAAGTGGCTGGAACGTAACTGTATAGGGGCTACCACGTGGCAGCCACGCAAAAAATGTTCCCCATTTCAGTGGTAGCCACAGAATAGAACCGTTCTTATTACGTGGCAACCATTAGTGATAAAAACTTTAAAGTGGTTACGGTAGTGACTGTTACGTGGCGCCCACTAAAAATGCTACTTGGGTTGTAAAGACGGAGGTCTATACTTTTAGATAATTCTTTAGATCTTGCATTTTTGCTATTTTATTCAGGACTACGATGAATAAGAGGGTTACCATTTTCTAAATACATTTCCTATTTCAAAGTATTTCTTGTATTTCCCTTGATCTGAATCCTGCTTATTATCCCTTCCAATGTTATTTCGGGCAATCTGACCTACAGCGATATAAGGCCTGGCTGCTAAACAAAAAGACAAAGAAATTTTTGAAAATATAATTTTATAAAACATAATTAGGTATATGGTAGGAAGAAAGGAACAGAGAAAGAATATAAAGAATATAAGAATGAACGCGAGATATACAATTTTGAGAAAAGGGACTGTTTGGTGTGATTACTTAATGTGAACTCGAAGGACCATAATGTTTTAGGAAATTATAAGTGCAGACCCTCTTGCTTTAGAATTTATTTATCAACTAACTACAACTAACCATCCCTGTTGAGGGTGGTACAAAATGGTGGGGACTAACCCCTCCTTGGTCAGGTACTGAACAGGGACGACAATAGAATAATAAAAGAAGTAGCGTGGAAAAAACTACATACAAGAAAAAAAGAGGAACACCTAAGAAATAGATGGAGGACTTCCTCTTCCGGGGATCTAACATTGTCAATAATACTCTGACCAACATGTCTCTGTCTCTGTCAACAGTGGTGACGTCACTCTTCTCGTTGTCAAAACCGACTGCCTACTTCGGTCCAATTTTAATCCTACAATCTTCTTGATGAAGTTATTTTGGTGTTTGTAAATCTCAATCGCTTCCGGTGAAAAACCGACTTTGTGACTGACTGTAGATACACGTATTTAAGGTTTCATTCTTACTTTAAACTTGATAGGATAAATTTTGCAATTTGCTCCGCAACGTAGATAAATCAGAATGTGCCGCTCTTTCGTTCATTTAACTCAAGCCCAATCCTCAAGTCTAGTTAGAATTCAATGTGCCGGCTAGAATTGCGCCTTCCATGATTTATTAGCTCAATAATTTATCTCGCGATCTAAGTTGGCCGAAAATGTAGATTTGAGACAAGTCCGTGAACCATAAAAAAGCAAATTACACGACGCCGAACAAAATGACTAATGCGTTTAACCATCCGTGCTATCTTCGCGACATACTATCCCTTGAGACTTTATCTGCACAAGATTAATGATCGCGTAGTGGCGATAACATCATCCACTCATTATTTTTTAACTGACGTGAAACGTTTATTAGAACGCTTTGTTTTGGATTTTATAGTAATTGTTCTTTTTGGGGGAGCAAATTCGAAGGAGTTTTTGGCAGTGAATAACGAATATCGACCCCGACCCGACTGCAATAGTAATAATTCTATCAGGGGCGCCCGACAGTCGGGATGCTGAGCAGCCCTCCTGTTTACGGCAATCTCTGAAAGTGCATCAATAAAAAAATTGAAACGCAGGGGATGTTGATGCGTTTTGCAATTTTGGCGGAGGCGCCGGGCCAATGCATGAATTATTATAACTTCATAATTATAAGAAATGTAAGAGCATTTTCAAACAATTTTAGCAAATTCAAATGCTTTATTCGATCGTAAACCCGTAGGGTACCCCCGATGCTAGCCCGCATGCACCGAGCATTACTACACATTATTACACCAATTCAATCACTCGGATTGGTTGCAGCAGCGACCATAACGACAATTTCGGCTCGTACAGATCACGTCTGCAGTGTTTAAAGAAAAAGGGGACAAACCAGTGATGGTTAGAATTAATTATTTGTTGTCGTCATCGGTACAGACTTAATTCGTACTCTTCTGAGGATAATAAATAAAAGTCAGTTTTATATTACAGTTGTGGATGTTCTCAGAATCATCATTTCTCTTAATTTTGCATTTTTTTACACCGTTCTTACCAGTCCACTTTCTTCATCTCTATTCATTTTGTAGACCACTTTAGGTGTGATATAGTCGAGCTCACAAATGTTTTCCTATGACTCATAGCTTACTAAACATATCACATACATGTACGTCATAATACCATGTGTTTTTCCAAATTTAGTGCAGCTTGGAATCTTTCTGAAAAGTTTGTCTACGGTGGTCCGGTCCGATCTACGCCATTTGTTTGATTCGCTAATGTGAACGTTTGACGAAGAAGGATTTAGCTAGCTTTGTGTCAAAATTCGTAATTTATTGTAAAAAAACCGTTACCGTTTTTGAAATTGCAACGCACAGTAAGTATCAATTCTTCGACGATCTTCTGTTCATTAATAATTTACGTTTACTTTTAGTGTAAATTGCTTCAAATATGCCGGACAAACGTATAAACGACGACCAAATAAACTTTCTTATGCGCACGCCACGGTGTTCATATTCATCGTGACCTTGAACAGATTAGATCGGATGACGGCGAGCCATAGGAAAATATTCGTGAGCTCAACTATATTAAGAAGATATAGTCGAATGGGCTTTTTGGCCCATTACTACAAGACGATTTCCCATTTTTTTTGTCTTCTTTTTTTGATGATGGGATTGGATGTAGTGTCCGTATTTTATGCCAAACTTATATTTATAACATTCGGAAACTTATTTTGAATGACTTGCATTCTAATGCTTCCCATTCGCAAAGCATTTACAGAAACACTTTATCATAATATACAGGGTGGTATGGAAATTAATACCGATTGACTATTAATTATTGACAATTATTTTATTATGTTGGTAACAGATTTAAAATCTTAAGGTGGCAACATTGTTGACATAGCCCTATTTAATTTCAAAAATGTTAAGCAATAGAGTTCAATATTGTTTACAGCTAGGAGGCCAACACTTCGAACACCTTCTTTAAACTTATTTGTAATTCGTGTTATTTAGTAAAATTTGTTGATTATTTTGAGATCTATTTAACACTGTCAATTAACCTAACCTAGAAAATTATACGACAAGCAATACCGTGTTGCGCCAACTACTCAGTGTAGCCAATGATAGTATATAAACATGTCTCCTCCTGGTGGAATATCCGAGCATTTTTCAGGCGGATATGTACGCCATTTTGAGATGTCCTAGATCGATAGATATTTCTTTAACAAACACATCCTTATATGTACTGGGGCAGGACGACAATCCAGGTCTTTAGCTCGATAAAGTGAAGTCCAGATTCTCCTGATCTTCTGGCGAGACTTGAGGCTTAGGTTTTAGGTCATGCAGAAGAGGCTACAGTAGTAAACCCTTCGTCCTCACTCACTTATTTTTAAGAGGTGGTCGCCGTTAGAGTTTTACTCTCTAACTAATTGATAAAAGATGAGGCAAATGAGGCTCAGACGTCATTCTCATATTAAGTTCATATTAGAGTATCAAAAATTATTATACAGATATTAGATCGACTCGTCCTAGTATTTTATAGAGAGTTATCGTCATTGCAGCCTTACTCCACAACAACATAATTAAAAAATTATTAGACAGATGAGACCCAGGTTCCATTCGAATCTAGTATTCTGAGAGTACGAGAAATGATAATAGAAGTGTTTTTTTCTTACCCAAAATGTACCAGATAGTCTCGTTGATTTTTTTTATAAGGGGTTTTTGTCATTAAGGTTATCGTCCCAATTAAGTAATTGAAAATTTTTAAATTACAGATGCCATTTCTTCATTATGTTCTGAGAGTATAATATGTGATAATAAAAACCACAACGTACCAGATCGATTGATCTATTATAAAAGCCGTTATTACTAATACAGCCCTACTCCAAACCAATTTATAAATGATGAGGCTCGGACCCATTTCTGCATTACGCCCCTCGCTACAAAAGCTATTTCCTTTCCCAAAATGTAGTAGATCGACTTGTTCTACTATTTTATAGGAAATTATTCTTAATACAAGCATACATACAAATGATAAAGCAGATAAAATCTGGGCTATCACCATTACACCCTTACTCTTCAACTAATTGATAAATGCACGATAAAGCACACACACAACTCATTCCTACTTTATGCTCTGAGAGAATGAGAACTGATAATATAAAAGCTTGCTCCTCAACGAGAACATCCGTGACATATTTTATATGAGTCCCACTCCCTAACTAATAGATAAATGGTGAGACTGATGAGGCTCAAACCCCAGAACACTACACGAAAGAAAATTAAAAAGTGGTTAAAAAGTGATACAATTTCCACCTACTAGTAAATAACCAAATACAGAAATTGTTGTGACGAACTCTAATAATGCGTACCGATTTCTCCATCCTTTGCATGAGGCTAAACCTTCGCTGGTCTCACTCAAAAGATAGAGATACAGGTTGTGCCAGCGCCATGGGGAACTAAGATTACTCTAAAATGGAAATAGATATCGAGATGCAGTTTTCGACAAAAAGTACAATCCATTTAAAAGAACACTCTGAAAATATCTGCTTATATACAGTGTGTCCAAATACGGAATGGCGCATCAAAGTTAATTTTTTTTAATGGAATACTCAGTATATTATTTCCGGATTTCTTATTAAAAAATTTACATAAGTTGCAATTTAGCAACCTTCGTTATAGCATTGAAAATGAACTTGACTATTTTTTAAACCTGGCAAAATTTCGCAATATCTAAAAATTTAACAACAGGCAAATTTATGTTTTGTGGAAAAATAAACTTTAATTACATACATATATGCTTTTCACGCCAAACCCGACTTGACCCGAATTGCACTAGAGCATTCGGATTAAGATTCGAACTTCGGTTTAAGCCCTCTTCGTAATTTAAAATTTGCACATTAGTTACGCATCCGCTCACAAGCATCAGATATTATGGAAGGTGTGAAATACAATAATTATAAAATTGTTTATGAAAAGCAATTTAGAAAGGGCAAGAGATGTTTAAACAACTTGTAGTCATCCCCAAAAGTAAAAATAAAATATAGATAAAATTAATAAACGCACTAATGCAGAATGAGCGGTTCCTTTGGCATTTCAATTTATACATCTCAACCATGCCACAAACATAAGCTGTCTGAACGCCCATTGGACGTGCATGTCCATTGAGCGCCTGCAGTTAGATTGCGTAGTTCACGTAATCTTCGACGTATTTGCGACTTCTGCGCTGATTCAAGAGATTTTGCAGTAACTCTAACAAAATTTGCAACCTTCTACTTATATTTTCTTGTTCTCCGTCTACGAAAAATCCATGTCCACGAATGACACTGACATGAATATATTTTAAGAGATAACAGAGATATATTCAACATTAAGAAAAATTAAATCTTGATCTATTCACACGTGAAAACAATGGTAAAAATTACACACAACGAAACTCTGAATTTCTACACCCGTTTTTGCACCTTTCTTAGCACATCTACGAATATAACGCTACTTACCAGAGAATACTCCTTGAATATATACAGGTTGTCAGAAAAAAGGCGGACCACCTGTGCAGTGCGTTGTTGGGGAGTCTTCAGTGAGTCAGGAAAAAATAGTGAAAAAACGAATTGCCCTATTCTTTTAAGTTATTAAGAAAAATAGCATGCTCAATTTGGCAACTCTGTAATTAATAAATCGTTTTATTTGCCTTTCGGCCTTAAGACTCCTACAAAATCTTACATAGGTATAACATCAACTTAATATAATTTTTTTCTAACACAAATCAATCCCATCTTCTTTCCTTCTTTTACGCACTCTCCCCCCCCTTTTTCTCTCTCACACAACGCTTCTCTTCCATTCTACTCCTCTTCCATCCTCATTCAATACCTCATTCCTCCTTCTTTCTTCTTCTCTTAAACTCTCGCATTAATTCATTAGGTGTTCTGTCTCTCGTCCTTCTCCACATATTCTGCATCCTCTCTGCTCCTCTCCTAACCAGAACTTGCATTCTCTCTCTTCATTGGCGCACTTGAATCTTGCAATCATTCTTCCCACTTTCACATTTTCTCTGTACAGATATTTCAGTAGTTCTTCGGTTATTATTTCCTTATACTTGCTATTATACCTGGACTCTTTTCCTTCTTGTCTCTCCACAACCAGATATCTCTCTCTCTCTCAGTCTTTCTCTTAATCTCACCCCTCATTCTCTCATTCTCATCGCTTCTCCTGAGCTGTACCCATTCTTTTCATAGTATTTTGCCCTTTCACTCGTCCTATCATTTTCTCCTTCTCTCTTTTTCTCTCTCAGACATTCCTGCAACAGTTCGCACCAAGTGCTTTTACTTATTCTCTCCTGAAATGTTGTCGCCTTCTTTCTTGCTACCACTCTCAACTTTTCCCTTTTCGCCCTCTTCTTTTTAGTTATTAGCAAAAAATTGCATGCTCAATTTGGCACCTCTATAATTCTACCCTGTTGATGCGTTCCATTAGGTAACTGTTTGCACCAGCCAAGCCAGATTTATTTTCATCGCATTGTAATGTAAAAAATCTTTCTTTTCTTTTTTAATGCAACAGTAAACTATGGCTATTTTTTTTATTTCTTAAGAAAATCACTTCTTGATTTGGAGTAGGGAAAGAGCGGGTAATGGGAGTCAGCGGGCAATGGTGGTCACCCACATATCTATAAAACTACACATCCGAGATTGATGTCGATGATCTTTCCGCCCCGTGGTGTACCTTACACCACTTTAGGAACAACTCGCACTATCTAGCGCCACTCGTTACTGAGTGGCAGTTGTGTTTTGTTTTGACGTCTCGCCGATGTAATTTTTCGTTTCTATAATAATGACGGTAAGTGTCGATTTTCTTATCATATCTCAACAAGTATTATATGTTTATTTAGTCTTGACATTCAAAATTGTAATGTGCATCTTAAATTTCGATTAAAATAACTATGTTTTTTAATATTTGACCGTTTTCTCATTAGTGCAGTTGTGGGTAATGAGAGTCAGGTGACCCCCAGTGCCCATAAGTGATTACCATTACCCAAATATTTATATTTTTTTCGAGACTCCAAAAGTACGGTTCAGAACAACCGAAAAGGCTAACTCGTCATCTGATTCTCTGGAAAACGCTATGCAGCTTATTGAACAAGAAGGTTATTCAATACTAAAAGCTGCTAAGGTTATAGGTATTTCGTTTTCAAGTCTACAAAAGGGATATAAAAGGAAACTGAACTTGGGACCACGTTTTAGACGACTTACTGTCTTTACATCAGAAGTAGAAGAAGAATTAATGTAAATATGTGTCAAATTTTATTTGACTCTGATTACCCCCAACTCAGTGCAATTGGAGTCAAATGTATATATTTTTAAAACTCTTCTTATTTCCAAAGTTGATTGTCAAAGTGCTTAAAACTGATTTCAGATGATTGTTAAATAAGTAAATTTTGTTATAAGGCGGTTGCAATAAATATTTGATTTTTAAATAAGCTGTTATTTGAATTCTCGCTTAAGAGACTCCCATTACCCTTTTCTCCCTTACTTTTATTTTTAGCGTTAGAGGTCGCGGGGGTTTTATAAGCCAAAAGACACACGGCTTATTTTAAGCAATATAATGTGACAAGTATCGGTTATTTGAGAAGAACGATTCACAATATGACAATATTCAAAACTATGTATGACAGACACACGCGTCGTCTTGATTAAATTACTCTAACATTTATTCTTTTAAATACTGCATAATGTAGAAGATACAATTTTTGGTTCAACCGTTTAGATATATTACTCTAAAGAATTTTTGAACTATTTTTCCTGACTTCCTGAAGACCCCCAACAACGTACAGCACAGGTGGTCCGCTTTTTCTGGGACACCTGTATACATAAAATATACAAGTGGATGCTTCAGTCAGGCTGGTGGATCTATATGAACCGGGAACACTGGCACAAAATGGTGCTATGTTAAGATTCCAGGACATTGCGAGTATAGACAACACCTGAAGATCATGAGCCTTTCAGATGAACATGGGAGGGTGTAGGATTTTTTTTTTATCTGCCAAACACCTGTAAACATTTTTATGAAGTTTAAATAATATTATCAGGACCATAATATTTGTAAATACTGTAATGGCAAATCTTATTACTGTCTTTGTTTTTAAAAAATTCATACACACTTGAGATGTTTATTAACACGAAAACAAGTTTACCTCCAATTACTGCTGATTACAGACGAGCTCAGGGTCTATCAATAAATAACGCGTTTTCGGTTCTGGCCTGCTAAATATTTGAGCGATGAAGTCTGCCTGTCTCTCGCGATCAAATCTGCTTGGCAAAGAAATTACGGCTTGATAAAACGACGAAATGAAATATCTGAAAAAGAAAAAAATCTCCAGTTCAAATGGAACCACCATTCAGAACAAAAACCGTTATTAATCACCCGAGAAGAGGAGAGAGTGGCCGTTCGCATTCATGAAGAGAAAAATATTCACACGTTCTGCATTTTTAACGAGTTTTAGTCTATGTACACGTTTTAATGAATTGAAATATTTGGAGCCGGCGATGCACGAAACGAACTCGTGATTGGGATAATTCGAATAGGATTAAACGCGCAGTTCTGCGCTAAAGCCAACACGACCGATAAAAGAGGAGGATGAATTAGTCTGCTTGCTTGAATATATTCAAATTCGGTGCTAAATAAACGCAACACTATTTTAAGGAAATAAAGTGTGAGGAAGTGCACAACTAAAATGCGTCTGCTACTCCCGGGAAGTCATAAACTTGGGGGATAACAATCGGTCTTATTCCGAAAAGTTGGCTGTTGCCTAGGAGACGCGACGACGTCGCGGCGCCCCTAAAACGTTACCTACAACAAAATGGGTTTTTATGGCTGAAGTTTTCTGGTAATCCAATACTGGGTCTCTATTTGCTGCGGAAACTATCCGATTATGTTTGATATCTGGACGGAAAGTGTACCGGATCTGGAAATCTGCACAAAAGCTGCATTTCAATTTTTAACGAAATTACGGCTCGATTGTTCAATGGACCACCGAATAATAAAATGCCTGTTCTTATTTAAATTTTTTATTTAGATTATAAAAATCAAGCAACAAAAAACGTTTACTCAGAAAGCCATAAAAACCAGCTTTTGTTTTATGTTTCAGTGTAAATTTTTGTATTATTTATAGAATTTGTGTTGTGTGTTATTGTCATTGTCTTGTTACTTTAAAAAACTTACTATTTTGATACCAAAATTATTTGATCCATATATGTATCAACTATAATGTAGTTATGAAGTTACTCAATTTTGTGTTTATAAAGGTTACACCTTTTTGTATTCGAAATGCTACAGGGTTCATAAGACAAAAAGTATGGTAAGTAATAAGTAATAAGTAAAATAATTATAATTATATTGATACGAGAAGCAACAACAAGCGCCTATATAGTTTCATCTCGGTCTCCTTTTATCGACCAAATAGCATGGAATCTACCACTCTCGTTTACTATTGTTTTCTGTCTGTGTCGAAATTCTGCTACACTTTATCTAATGACAAAGTTATTCCAGGGCCTACGTAGCGTCCTTTTATTTTGTACCCATGTTGCGCGGTCACTGTGCGAATTTATGATGTAAGATCCTTATTTTCTCAGAATAATCATTGAATCGATTTTCGATACATATTGTTATTGATTGACTAATAATATTTCAGAATTATTGAATAATCCCTATACAATTAACTAGTTGGTCCGTGCGAATAATTTGCATAGAAAGCGCTTTTGGAGTGGGAGATGTTAGTCAAACATATTGTCAATATATGGCCCTATGACCTAAATGGCTCGTGCTAATAATTCGCATACGAGTAGATTGTGCTTGGGGAGATGTTAATTAAACAGATTGTCAATAGATGGCGATATGACCAAAATGGCCCATGCAAATAATTTGCATACAATGCGCTTGGGGATTGGGAGATGTTTGTAGTTTGTTAAACATATTGTCAATAGATTGGTCCGTGTAAATAATTATCAAAGAAAGCGTTTTTGGAGTGGTGGATGATAGTTAAACAGATTGTCAATACAGGCTATGGCCATAATCGCCCGTGCGAATAATTCGCATAGAATGTGCTTGGAGAGTAGGATATGTTAGTTAAGCAGATTGTCAATAGATGGTATGATCCCACTGGCCCGAGCGAATAATTCGCATAGAATGTTCTTGGTGAGTGCGAGATGTTAGTAGATAGCGCTTTTAATTAAAATAATAGTTAATGGCGCTATGACCAAAATCCAGTTTGGAATTAACAGATATATGGTGCTAGACCAAAATACGCTTTTTACTAATGTTAAAAGAAACATTAACATTTTGAATTGTTGGTCTATATTTGCATATAGCGGAGAAGGTAATCCTCAAAATGATAGCTCGATCATTGTTTTTGCTGAAATATTAAAGGAGATATGGCAAACCGACAAAACCACCTTTGAGAAATATATAATATATGTGTGTCATAAATGATGGACAGCAAAAAATGGATGGCTTCTACTGTATTCAAGAAACACTAAATCGAAATAAAATTTCATTTGGGTTAAAACCTTTGTTGAAATATATTCACAAGTTTTGTGAGTGTGTGAAGCGTTCGGATGTCGTCTAACGTGGATTTGTTTTGAGTACGATAGTTCGACGTCTCGCATACTTTTAAATGTTGTGCTTTAAATGATCTGCTGTTTGTGCTGTTTTAAGTCAGTTACAAGAGAACGCTTGTGTTAATAATAAGTTTCTACATTTATACATTTTACATTACATTACATCAATAAGGACCTCTGGTTTTAATCAACATTCCAACAACCTTTTCAAATCTAGTAATTTAACACTTTAAAAACTGAGCTGCAGATTTAATTCAAATGTGTGATATTATAATAGCAAAAGGTCTATTTAGTCGTCCATCTTAGGTATTTATCTTTTCTTGCAAAAAAGCGAGACTAATATTGGCTAAATTTAACTAATTTTACGAGGAAAAAATGGTTTTTAAAGGTGGTAACACGGAAAATTTTCAAAACGTTACCATAGCAACAAAGTAATAATTTTCAAATGTCAATTTAATTTGACAAAACGAATAAAATGCTACAAAGAATTCCAGGCAATATTCGAAGGCGATCCGAAGCTTGTTTGCTAGCTAACGGAAGAGCTTACTCATTTTTTATAATTTTTTTATCCTTAAGATTATGACTAAATTTTTTCCAACTACGAGCTTATAAATTAATTTAAGAAACTAATTTATAATGTTACCATATTAACAAAGTTTCAACATATCCCAATAATTATTAGGCAAAGGTTACTGCGCTGCCTATTTTAACTGTTTCATGTCGTTTTTCAAAAACGAAGGATGCCTAAGCAATTATTTTTGTAGATCTGGGAACCAGTTAGGCCCAGCACCTTCTGGTTAAACGGCTGTCCGCGATTTATGACACACCCGATGTAGAGATTGTATGATTTTTCATTGAGAACCAATGAAAACAGAAAACTCCTGAAGGGCCACAAATGTTTAACTAAATAGAAACAAATATGAAAGCTATTTATTAGAAAACTGGATGCTTTGGTGACGGAAATGAAACAAACACTTCTAGCTCTTCCACATCGCCACTTATGAAGTCCACCGCAGTTGTGGATGAAACGTTCGGAATTTCATTAGGGTCACTTGTTGAGTTAGCTCCTACAGGGGCGCTCACCCCCCTAATGGATCTTCAAATAGAATAGGTTCTGAAATCCCTAATAAGATCGTTCTTATTAATTACACCGACCGTGAACACTTACCCACTTTCAAAAAACGAATGTGCTTTCAATTTATTGCAGAACTGTCAAGATTCTCAAAATACTTGCAATAATAAAAGCGATTTTCAGACAAAAGAAAAAGAAACTGAAAAACGGAACATAAGGTGAATAAAAATAATACATACAGAGTGACCCCGAGCTCTGTAAAAGCTTCATAACATTTTTGCTATTCGAAGTATCGACTCGAGATTATTTTCGGATGATAGGTGCGCTTCTGATGCATATTCTAAAAATATTTTAATTTGTATACAGTCCAAATATTATTTAAAAACCAAAGTTATGTTTTTTTAAATGGAACTACCCCGATTAGATTTTATTTTTGAATTCTACACTAAGTTTTGCGTTAAATTTACTTGATGTAGTGCTCCGTTAAAAAATTCATATCTTCTAAATTATTAAAGATAACATATCCATTTTTTTTTTGTAAAGTCCCTAGGCTTTGGTCAATCTTGAAGCTATTGCCGAGTGGCAAAGGATTATTCCAACGCTTGCTACGATTTTTTGAAGTACAAATGAGGAAAACTCGATTTTTTCAAATAGAACAGCTTGTATATTTTACACCATTCTTTAGCGTTTTTGATAAGCTTTTCTGTGAAATACGGTTTCTAGAATTCAATTGTGATATTAGAGAAGTTATTGAGTAAATAGCATTTTTTAGAAAAAAATACTTTCTAGTGGTCCTGTGCAAGAATTAAATGTCAAGTTTGTGATTGTCATTTTAGTGATAATAAGTATTACATCTTCCAACAGTTAGTACAAATAATACAATTCAACATAACACATAGGCAAACGGCCAATAGGTGAAAATGACCTTAGTAAATTTACCGCAGAACTTAGCATACAATTCAAAAATAAAATCAAAATGGGGTTCCACTTAAAAAAACATAACTTTGATGTTTTAATTTTATTTGGACATCCTGTATACAAATGAAAATATTTTTAGAATGTGTACCAGAAGCGCGCCTATCATCCAAAAAAAATCGAGCAAAATAGTTATGGAGCTTTTACAGAGCTCGGGGTCAGGTCAGCCTATATGTATATTAACTGTCTGATTTTTACTTAGCAGTTAGTAGAATAATGAACGAGGTTATAACGATCCCAAGTATCATCATAGTAAGAAAAACTTATGCCGCCACTTTGACTATATGGCTGCTACATGATTACCACTAAATCTATAACTTTACAGTAAGAATAACTTTCGTTTATACAAAAATAGTGGCAAAAACGTGAATTTCACTGTTATTAATCACTGCATAGTTTTAAAACTTTTTAGTGGTGGTTGAAACGTTCTGGTTACTATCTAAAACCACCTTAAAGTGTTTATAACTTTATGGTGAAAAATGACAGTGGCGGTAACCATATCAAGCCACTAAAATATAACTTTAAATACGAAAATTAACGTGAAAACCATTTTAAAGTTATATTCTAAACAGTAGCTATACATATTTAAGATCAGTAGTAATGCCGCCATTATCACAAAGGTTGAGCAGACCATTCAAAAAATAATAATTTCTTGGCAGTACTACATTATTATTGTGTAATTATTGGTTTTTGGTTTTAGCTGACCAAGATAATTAATTTAAAAAATTGTTTGCGGCATTTGGAGATAAATATTTTGAAAATTGTGATTTAAAGTTTTTCGTTAATTTGTTTAAATAATCAGATATTGCGAGGGGGATGCTGATATTTCGACTGAATTTTTGACAGTAAACTTGATATCGTTCTGTGTTTATACCATATAGGGTGTTGCCTTAATTTAATAATACTTGCCTATTTATTTGCAAGTAAGAATAGCTTTATGGTGACTTAGTAAGAATGCAGTTTTATTTGGATTCAATGAAAATGGTAGAAAGAGATGCGTATATTATTTGTTAAGAGAAATAAGTTGAAGGAGAGAGACCGAGCGATATAGAAAAAACAAAGTCAATCTTAGTGGCTTTTAGGTGGCTGCCACTTGTCGCCCACATTTTCGCCACGTGATCGTCAAGTGGCTGGAACGTAACTGTATAGGTTCCAGAAACGGGGCTATAACGTGGCAGCCACGCAAAAAATGTTCCCCATTTTAGTGGTAGCTACAAAACAGAACCCTTCTTATTACGTGGCAACCACTAGTGATAAAAACTTTAAAGTTTTTACGGTAGTGGCTGTTACGTGGCGCCCACTAAAAATGCTACTTGGGATATTGCTGCTTTTTTTTATTTTATTTTAATTGTTTATACTCCCCCCCAACAGGTTGTCCCAATTACAGGGAGAGAGTGTGGACAAATACAAACATCCATGACCGGGCCGGGATTCGAACCCAGGACCTTGTCGGCGCAAGTCGGTAACAAGGTAGCAAGATAACAACCAATAAAAGTTCTCAGCAATAGTAACTTCTGTCGCAGCAATCTTTAGTCTCCGACAAGAACTATACATACTTTCACAAATGCAAAGACACTTTAACCTCTTCAGAAGATTGGTCGTGGCACATAGATTCAAATCGTACAAAAATACAGCTTTATAAAATGTTTGCACTATATCCTTTTGCATGTCCACACTCCAATTATTGTGTTTGCGTTTACTATTTCGAAACCTAAAATCAAACTTGTCGCACTCAACGGATGTGCGGTACAGAAATGGAATACTGTACTATACTACTCCTTGCCACTGAAGATAGCGCGGGACAATAACAAGTACTTATTATGTTTTAATTTTACGAACTCTATTTCCCCTATAGCATGTACACTGACATGCTTATGTACATGCATGACATAAGTAATGGATTCAAATAATGCAGTTTGCATCTCTGGATTGAGCTTATCGGTAATACGTCAGTAACATGAGTATATCAGTTCATGTCAACGAAAGAGTCATACTCATTCCCGCACAAGAGCTTTTATACAGTTCAAACTTTAAAAGAATAAAGAAAGGTTTATTCTTTTTGGTTGATATATAATTTTATTGCTTTCAGAACAATAAGAGTTGTTCGGTAAACTAAAGAATTTGTAGTCAGGACGATTCGATTTTAAGGTGCTTGTCCAATAACCAATCCAAACACAAGTGAATAAATAAGCTTGCGTCGTTTTGATCTGAACTTCTGTTTATTGCGTTTTCACAAACAATTTTGATTGGAAGCCGGCAAATGCTGGCAAACGATTTTTTTTACAAAGGAAACTTTTAAACTTGAGTTTGTAAATTGTTGATTTTACAATAAACTAATCAATTTTAGGAAAAGGTTTCACACTGAACGAATAGTTACAACAAACACAAAGGGTATAGTATTTGAAACGGTTATCAATAGAGAACTTAATCTAAAATTTCACCAGCTCAAGGTCAAGGGTAACGCGCGTTCCAAATAAAACGAGGCTGTGTACGCCGTGAGTGGAGAACATTTTATTGATAGTCGTCGATACATAAGATGCAAGCATCTGGGCTACTTTATTATTATTATACTTTCTGTCAAATGTTAAAGGTCTGCACTGTGAAAATACAACAAAAGTTAGTTTCCATTGATTTCTGAGGCTCATTTTTTGGCTCTTATTTTCAACCCTTTCATATCGTGTAGTGTCTCGTTGTTTAATGTAAAATATTAAAATATGTACTTGGAACTCCATGACATCTAGGAGTATTTTATAGACGACAAATTCGCGTTCATGTTGTCAATCTTTTCAGCACTAATAAGGTGAAAACCTGCTTTATCGGTCCAATTCAGCACAATTGTGTGAACCCACTTGGCGGCTTGTCGTGTGGATAATGTATTCTGTGCTGATAATGTATTCGTTTGATTACAGTTGGTTAGGTGGGCGTTGTTTTCGAAAGCTCGGAGTTGGTTTGTTTAAACATTTCTTTGAAATGTTTCATACTTGCGCGTTTTAATAGATATCTACTATTCACATCATACTTAATGATTATAATATAACTTATCCCCTTCTAACAGAGGCGGATGGGACTCCTTCGACTCGGGCCTTCAGAGGGGCGGAGAAAGATATATTTTTTAAATACAGTATACCTATAAACATTATAAACCTGACCGGACCTGAAATTAAATTTATGATCGGCTGTCTTATTTGCCAAATAACTCAAAAACGTCTATTCACGTTTAAATTGGTTCTAAATGGTTATTTGAAACAAGGATCAATATGTATAAAAAAATTTAAGATAAATAAGGAACGCAAATTTGCAACATTATGAAACACTTTGCAACACACTTGAATTATGAACTGTCAATGACTTTGAATATAAAATATTATACAAGATGTCCCAGAAATGGCGGAACCTGTATACAGTCCGTTGTTGAAGAGTCAGGGACAAATAGTAAAAAAAATACATCGCCATTCTTTTTGTTATTAGCAAAAAACTGCATGCTCAATTTGGCAACTTTGTATTTCTATGCTGGTAAAAGCTTTGTGCCAAGCATGACAACCCTATCTTACGCAAGATAAATAAATAACAATCCAGTATTAGCAGGAGGACATAAGCAATTAAATTCTCTTTATTTAAAAACTTTGTGCAAAATATCAGAGAAACTGTTCAAAATGTTGACCCTGTGCGTCTAAACAAGCTGGTATTCTATGCATTATGCTGCCTTGAACTCTTTGCAACATTTCGGGGTTAAGGGGAGATTTCGGCAGGCAAATTCATGTTAAAAATGACGTTTATTCGTAGATAAATTTCTCTTTTATTTAAAGAGATATCAACTCAATTTTTTTTTCTGTGTATAAAGGAACGTTAATTCTAGGGCGGAACAGGCTCCTTTTTCCAAAGTTCCTTAAGGAAACCTTTATAAAAAATACGAAAGTTGCTTAAAATTACGACATTTTCAACATGAATTAACTTAGCAATGGATAAGAAGTCTAAAAATTTGGACCTGTCCCGCCCTAAAGACATGCTTTCACAATACAGATTAAAATTCACACTTCTCTAGGAAATTCCATAATTGAGTAAAATATCTACGAAAACTGAATGTCAAGACTAATTTCTTACAACATCGACCGTCAGCAAGGGGGGAATACGCCCCCACTACCCACTACCGGTGCTCTGTCCATATTCAACCCAGAATTTTTATTATCTGCTTTTATTTACTGTGGCTCGGACCGATGTAAATTGTTGCAATTACAGTCAACCCTCCAATATAGCGATTAATTAGAGATTAAACGACTTACCTGTAAGGAAGTTCAAATCTCAATTATACGAAATCACATTTCGAAATATTTCACATAATTGTAGAACACCACTTGTGGGGTTTCGCGCCACTTTTTAAAGATTTCGGTCCTTCCTGTAGTACCCAAGCTCTCTGGTTGCCATGGTCACAATGCTATTTGATGGATGGTAAGTATTATATCTGGGGGAATAGGTTGTGGGTATGGGTTGTGAAATATTTCGAAATGTGATTTCGTATAATTGAGATTTGAACTTCCTTACAGGTAAGTCGTTTAATCTCTAATTATACTTCAATCACATTTCTCATATTTCACATAATTGTAGATGTTCAAAGACCAATAGATATAATACGTGTTGTAATTTATATATGAATGCGTATATAAATGTATTGAATAGAGTGACAAAAGAAACGAGATTTAACGAAAGTTATCATGTAACAAATGTAAATGTAGTTGATTAATTGTTGTTGAGGTTAATTATATATCGAATGAATGATTGAATTGAATCTGCTGATGGATTGCGCTGATGCCTTCTTGTGGTTTTTTTTTTTTTTTTTTTTTTTTTTTACCTGAAGCAGAAGTACTTTTTGTTTTGTTATATTGAATCAAGTGTTCTTGTCTTAATTGAGGATTGTAGGATTTTGTGAATGCATTATCATCATTTTATGAATGATTTATCTGACCACCCCGCAACTTTACGCATGATTGTGATGTTAATCACTTTCCGAAGGGATCTGCTGATGCCTTCTTGTGCGTTTTATTTATTTTTATTTATTTATTTATTTATTTATTTATTTATTTTTATCTGAAGCAGAAGTGCTTGTTGTTGCCTCGCAGGTTTTCCGTCTTCTTGGTGTAAATTAGTATTAATGAAGTGACACATAATCTCAGTCTGGTTATGGTTGTCTGGTTGCGAGGTTTTTATACTTTCTGTTATGAGTATGTTCCTGCTGTCTTGGTGAGTCTTTAAGTCTTGGATTTTATTTTGATAACTTCTTGACTCTTTGGGCAGTTATGAGGGCAAGAAGGAGAACAACCTTGATCGTTATTTTGGTAAGATGACCGACTCTAATGGATGGTACGCTTCCAAAAGGTCTAATGTTGGTTGGAGTCCCAAAATTAGTCTCATCTTGGAAAAATCGGTCTGTTTTTGCAGACCTCTTTCAGAACCCTGCTTATTGTCTCGTCATGTTATATTGTGGATAACATCATGCCCAGTGTTGCTCTATGTGTGTTGACTGTTGCATATTTTCTTCCGCTTGCATACTCTTGCATAAGGAACTTGTCTTGATTAAGCAAGAATGTCTTCTAGTTTTGGATCGTATAGATTTCCATCGACTCTCCGGCAGAAGTTTCACCATTTGGCAATTTTTGTTTTATATTGTGTGATTGTTCTTCGCTCAGAAATTATATAAAGTATACGAATACTGTCCATTCTGCCCTGTCCGCAATGATTCTGCTAAGTGGTCTTGGCATTAATGAAGAAAGGGGAAAAGTCGTAAACATATGTCTCGTCCAACTCAGGGTGAATGCGTCTATCTTAATAGAGTTCTCAGGAAACATATCTATCCCTTCTGCCCTTGTTATTATGATAGAATTCAAAAAGATCTATGTTTTTGGATTTTCTGTCTGCCATAACTTTTCTTTAGATTTGAATGCAGGATGCAAATATAATTATTTCTCTAGACTCACACCACTGCAATATTTCCCGGGATAAAGTGTTGAGTTTAAGGTATTTGGTACCGCCCATGTGATTTATATAAGCTATGGGAGTGGTGTTACCTATGAACAGGGGGATGTGACACTTTGTTTTGTGTTTTGCGTAATATTTTAGTCGGTAAAATGCCGCTAAGACTTCGAGAGAGTTAATGTGCAATTTGCATTAATCTCATTCCAATATCCTCGTGCTGTTTATTCGCCGCACACACAACCCGTTTTTGAGAAAATTTTCAATAAGGGCTCCACCTACGCGTTTCTAATAGAGCCGCTAAGACAGTTGTGTGTCGCAAATCAGATAGCCACTAATTTGCTGCTCTCAATAGTTCAGCTATAAAATATGTTACAATAGGAGTGAGAGTAAATATGTTTGGTATTCAACGTCGAATAACGAAAAACCACTGACGTGTTCCGGACTAACTTGAGAATTCTGCTCAAACACCACCAAACAAAAGTTTCCTGCAAGAACAATATAAAACTTATGAGGCCATCGTATCATTTTCTACATTGGTTCAGTTTTGTTGTGTGTATTTTATAAATCGGCAATTTAAAATTGGTTTATTTATACTCCCTCCCAACAGATCCGGAGTCCCACTTACAGGGAGAGAGTTCTTTCCGTGTTTTCTGTATTTAAACAAACACAAACATCCATGATCGGACCGGGATACAAACCCAGGACCTGACCTTGCCAGTGTAAGTCGGTTTACTATGCCGCTGCGCTGACCGGTCGTCAATTAATTGAATTGAATTCCAACCACAGAAACAACGGTACTCACAATTGACAATATGTACGTTTAGGTTAATTGTCACATTTGACACAACTTGATAGAAGTTTAAGAGTCCCGCCAATTGTAGCCGAAAAGACATCTACCAATGTCGAACTACAACAGGTGAACACTGGAAAGGTCCACCGCGTCAGCTCCCTGATCTCTGCTGCTTTTTTATTTATTGTGGTCAAAACCCTCTCCAATAAAGAGAAAATTTTGCTATCCGTTAGTGTCATTGTCATCCCTAAGCTATTGTATTGAACAACCAAAAAACTCTGAGTAGCTGGAGCTAGCTAACTCCCTCAAAACTAACCATGAACCCCAAATCGGTCAGAGACTCCAAAGTGACTCCCACGCCTCGTGTGTACTCCTCCTCCGCTTTGTCCAAAAACTAATATATCATCTAAATAAGCATCTAACCTAGTGCTAGATTTCTTATATGCTGCAAAGATTTTGCAAACACGTAGGAGACGCTTGACGTAAATTGAAAAATCTGTCCCCCAAACATAAGTCTGAGGCACCACCCGTGCTCTGGATGCACTGGTATCGTGAAACAACGCGTTCTAGAAGTCAACACCTGCCATGAAACAACCATGTGATACTAGTCTTTTGACTGATCGGTTGTCTTCCATTTTGAAATGGGGGGTTGCAAAAATTTATTTAATTTTTGGAGATTTAGTATGCACCTGCAGGTTCCGTTTGACTTCTCAGAAAATATGTTGAGATAAATACACCTCCGGCAAGCCTGAAAGATTCTATGACTCCCGACTGTTGCAATTTCTTGACACTTTCTACATAAGTGATTTTTTTTTTTTAAGCCTCCCTGTTTCTGTTGTTTCCTTGGTGATCGCTGATGATTCCTCGGAGGACTGTGTGTAAGAGCAGGTGCGTTTGATTTCAGTTGATGATGTAGCCATTAATGGGACAGGACACAAGGTGCCGCTGTATAGGGTACTCGTCACAAGTCAAGGACTGTGCGGACCCCCCCCTCTGTCCTTTCCGCCCTTTGGGAACCACCGCTAGTATTCCAGATAGCGTGTTTTTTGTAGAAGTCTGGACGACGCTGAAGCTCTGAATGATTTGGCAGAGTCTTCCAGATTCTTGGCCATTCTGCATCTCTCGCTTAGGTTGTCCCCAAATAGGAACTCTCCGATTAGTGTGGTTGCTGCCACCTTTAGGACTGACGTGCTTAGTGTCGGGTTGATTATGAGCCGCCTATAATTTGATTGTATGGTATAATGTACGTCTCACATAATTTTTTCCTGCGTCCACCAGGGGTCTGCTTGCAGCGTCAGTGAAATAGGCTTGGACTTGCCGACTGCTGGACAATTCGCCGAGACGGGGTTTCAGTTGAGATGCAGTCGTGGCTGGGACAGGACACAAGGTGTCGCTGTATAGGGTACTCGTCACAAGCCAAGGACTGTGCGGACCCCCCCCTTTTTATCCATTGATTATGCAGTCCTCTACTGATGATGCAGTCCTGGATGGGACAGGGCACAAGGTGCCGCTGTACAGGGTACTCGTCACAAGTCAAGGACTGTGCGGACCCCCCCCTTTTTATCCATTGATTATGCAGTCCTCTACTGATGATGCAGTCCTGGATGGGACAGGGCACAAGGTGTCGCTGTATAGGGTACTCGTCACAAGCCAAGGACTGTGCGGACCCCCCCCCCCCCTTTTTATCCATTGATGATGCAGTCCTCTACTGATGATGCAGTCCTGGATGGGACAGGGCACAAGGTGCCGCTGTATAGGGTACTCGTCACAAGTCAAGGACTGTGCGGACCCCCCCTTTTGTCCATTGATGATGCAGTCCTGGATGGGACAGGGCACAAGGTGCCGCTGTATAGGGTACTCGTCACAAGTCAAGGACTGTGCGGACCCCCCCCTTTTCATCTATGGGCTGTGTAAGTCAGAAACTACACAGGGTCAAACAATTGATTTGTTTAAATATCTACAGAGTAGATATGACCCAACGGTTTTCGTTGCCCGTGTTACCCGTCTCGGTTTTCGATTCTTCAGAGTTTGATCTAAAATTAGAGGTTATGTTTTTGTTGCTTACTTGAAGATGGAATTTCTGCTAGCATCTTTTCTAGTTTGCGCACTTTGTATTTAATCTTGTTCAGATCTGGTATTTTTCGTTTTATTTTGGGTAATCTCGTTAATTTTTCTTCTTTCTTTTGAAAATTGTCGGTCGCGAAATGCCACAAATAGTATTGTGACCATGGCAACCAGAGAGCTTGGGTACTACAGGAAGGACCGAAATCTTTAAAAAGTGGCGCGAAACCCCACAAGTGGTGTTCTACAATTATGTGAAATATGAGAAATGTGATTGAAGTATAATTCCTACCGCGTTATATATAGAGACCGCGATATAAGAAACTCTGAATTAAATAATACAAATAAGATTAATTTTTCATCGGTTTGCATAAAAACCACGTTATGTGAATTTCAGAAATAAATAAATTGTAAATAAATCAGATCAATTTGTTTTGCATTCAATACAGGGCTGTTTTTTTAAGCGGTCTTTAGGTAATTTTGAACTTGCTGTAGGGCTATAAATTTGAAATTTGGAACAGGGCCGAAATTAACCATTCTGAATCGAAATAAATTATTTTCAATATGGCGGCACTTTTTCTTATACCGGAAATGGACGCCATATTTGTTATTTCAAACGAAATACCCTAGTTTTTATTCAATTTTCGAGTCCCCCTTTTTCTATCTGAGTCCAGTGCATCTATGTTGTCGCTGTCTATTTGCATAGTTTTAGATATATTCTAATTATTTTACAAAATTTTGCTTTTACGATGTCTATACATAAAACAATTTCTCAGTAACATGCGGAAAAAACGCAAACTGTTTTTTGCAGTCGATAATCGAAAATTTGTAAAATCTATTGCTGATATCAACAATAATTAAATCACATTCTAAGTACTTACCAATGATCAATAAAAACAGCCAAAACAAAACTTCACAATTTTTTTTTTTTTAAATGGCACGCAGAGTCGGTTGCACGAATGTGTTGGCACTTCTTGTATAAGAAACTCGCAACAAGAATATGGCATTATAGGAAGCTAAAATTAGAACCGAAGCATTGTACTGAATCTGATAGAAATTATGGAAAAGCAGAAGTAGATATTATGGATAATTTGTTCGTGTTTTCAAGATGAGAGATAAAACCCCTCGTGAAAAATTGTTATTTGTATAAAAATGTTTCAACCTTTTCAACAAAATGGGGTAAAGATCATGAATTAGCTACTTGGAACATATACGTGTGTCTCAAAAGTCAACTTGTGAATGTGGGTTTTTTGTACATCCGTCTGAGTCATATTTAGCGGCTTCTCTAGATGCAGCAGTAGATAATGATGGGATCATTGAGGTAAAATAGTAAAATGTCCTTTTGCTGCAAAAGACTATACTTCTCGAAGCAACATTGATTGGTAAAATCACAAATTCAGAATAACATAGTCGCATTGAAATAATCATTACGATTATTATTATCAAATTTAAGGACAATTTGAAGTCACCATAAAAATTATTATTTTTTTGTATGTGGATACCAAACGACTTTTGTTATCCAAAGAGTTCAAAAAGATAGGAACTTTGAAATAATAATATGAAGAGAATTGTAAAAACCTACACAAACCGCAAAAATTCTACTTATTTTCTTAATTTTATTTTTAAATGCGCTAATTCTGACATAAAAATTTGCTTTGTTATGTCATTTCTTTCAAGGCCATGACGTCATTTCAAGTTTTTTTAAATGGCAACCCTAATATTTTATTGCGTCGTTTTAAAGAGCATGTTTTTTGCATATAAAACAATAAAATTTGTAATAGGTTACATAACAATATTTTTGAGAAAAAATGAAAAGTTAAAAATTAGAATTACTCAGGAAATTTTGCTAATCACCCCACAAATTTTAAATAATGTTATAAAATAATTTGAACATCGTCTTAGTCATTGTCAACTTGAAGAAGGCAGGCAGTTTGAACATTTAATCTTTTTATTTTGTAAATTTTACATGTTATTTAAATAAACTGCTATTGTTAAAATCAATAATTACTAAATAAAATACAAAAAATTTTTTTTTTCTTAAAAATATTTTTATGTAACACATTACAAATTTTATTGTTTTATATGCAAAAAACATGCTCTTTAAAATAACGCAATAAAAAATTAAGGTTGCCGTTTAAAAAAAAATGAAATGACGTCATGGCCTTGAAAGAAATGACATAATAAAGCAAATTTTTATGTCCGAATTAGCGCATTTAAAATTAAAAATTAACCTGTCCGAGTGATTTTTTCTGTCGCTCCCTATAATAAAGTTACCGAATTATTTCCAACCTTTTGATCCACACTGTATGTAATAATATTGAGATAGTTCGTTCTGTTCAAAGCTTGGATTCCAAATGTCTATTTTGGGCAAAGAAGAACCAAGTGAAAGTAAATTAGCCTCTAGAAAGACCCAACTGCAATTGGGTCCAATAAAATTGTAAAACCCGAACCCGAGGACCACTCTTATAACTGACAATAATATTGGGCTCTGGTTTGGAAGGGGAACCGAGAGCTGCAATTGTACTCCCCTGAAATCCCATCGTGTTTCGAAGATCGGTCTGCCGAAATCTCGCCTTAACTCTCTGAGCTGCAGCTTGAATTCGATTAATCAAGTCTCACCAGATAACTCAGCATCGAACCTTTCTTTTTTAGTTCAACAGTAAATTAAACATTGGAAATCTTTTTTTGTTATTTATTGAGAGAAGATTTGGAGTTTTAAAATACTGCATAATGTGGAAGATACAATTGTCGTGTTCAACCGTTTATATCTCTTCGGTTAGACTCTGAAGAGTTTTTGAACAATTTTTTTCTCACTCTCTAGAGGCTACCCAACAACGTACTGCACAGAAAGTACGTCATTTCTGGGAAAACCTGTTACAGGATTTTTCACGACGGTGGCCCGTTAGACAGATAAAGGGAACGAAAAACCTGAGTGAATTGAAACTTTTCACATTTATATTAACTCAGAAGATCTACTATTAGGCTTAAAAATCAACATCGCAAAAACAAAGATATTAGTGGTAAACCGGAATCCAAATCAACCAGTACATATAGATGTAAATGGGACGCAGATAACTAAAGTCTCTAAGTTTAAATATCTAGGCAGCTGGATCGCAGAACATCTGAATCCTGATCTAGAAATCAGAGCTCGCATTGAAATGGCCAGGGCAAAGTTTCTAAAAATGCGAAGCCTGTTAAGCGATAGGTCACTTGATATACAAATTAGATACAATTTTGTGAAGTGCTATATACATTCCACATTTCTGTATGGAGTTGAAGCGTGGACGCTAAAAGTTAGCAGTCTAAACAGACTCGAGGCTTTCGAAATGTGGATGTATCGACGAATGTTACGAATACCTTGGACTGCTCACCCCACCAACTTGGAAGTCCTGCATCGAATCGGCAGAAAATGTGAGCTCATCGAAGTCATAAAAAAGCGGAAAACTGCATATCTCGGTCATGTATTGCGACACAATAGATATGAACTTCTACAGCTCATGATAGAAGGCAAGATTGAAGTTAGACGTGGACCAGGACATAGACAGTACCTACTCCTGGCTTAAGAACATAAGTACGAGATTGGACAGCCTTGGGTTCAAACGCTTTGCTGAGGAAGGCCCAAGACAGAGAGGAATTTGCCAAAATTGTTCCCGATCTTCGATAGGAGAAGGCACTCGAAGAAGAAGAAGATCTACCTGCTTAAAATATTTTCTAATTGTACCACATCCGGTTATACCAGAAGCTGGGATCAAGTTTTTTATTTTAAATACAACATATCTATTTTTAATGTGTTTTCAGATTTTCCGATATCGACATCGACTTTAATGCACCTTCTTGAACTATTTTAGAGAAAACACATTTCTGTTGTAAAAAAGGCGAAAATCTAATGCTATAAAAAATTAATAATTGTTAAATCCTAAAAGTCAGATCGACGAAGATCAACGATTGAACAAAAGGTTCAGCTATGTGCAGGAGTCTAAACATTTTCATTACCACTGAATTTGGGCCGATCCCCTGTAAGTTTCGGGAATCAAACAAATTTGCGGCGGACAACTGGCTTTTAAAATCAAAGTGGTCCCGGATTTGGGTTAAAATAGTGTCACATACTTCCTTTGTAACAACGCTTCTGTTTTCTCCAGCAGAAGAAGTTTTCTGCCATTTCCTAGCAGGTTCTTTTTCTTTTTCTTCATCAGGTTTATCGCATCTGATCCGAATAATTTGGCGTTCGAATTGTTCTACTGCATTTTACATTTTTGAGCTTTCAATTCCACGCATCTGTGCTTGATTAGAAAATATTTTGACATTATGACATAAAACAATTTCAGTCAATTCAGAAATTCTGGACAATTCAAATACTTCAGCAGGCCACTTGCTTTACTTATTGTTTTTGGGTCTACTCCGTCCTCATCAATAATTCTTTCTAAACAATCTTTGAAAGATTCCTGATATTTAAACAGAGTATTTACGCGCGTGACAGTTACTAGAGCAACAGCGATCGTGTTCCCCAAATATGCGATAGAATCGCAAGTTCGGAGCTGTCGAAAATGACCGAAGCGATATAAGATAGGGCATTGTTTTGGCTGAGCCCCGGAAGAAAATATTGAGTTGATAGGCTAAGCGCGAGCATACGAGCGTGAGCGAGGGAAATTAATTTTGATAACAACAACGGTGGTATTAATCGGGATTGTTGACCGTGTTCCAAGCGAAGTCCCATAAGGGGGGATGTAGTGAGCGCCTCGGGAGGCTAACTCAGCAAGTGAACCCAATGAAACTCTGCCAAACGTTTCGTCCACAGCTGCGGCGGACATCTTTAGTAGCGGTGTGGTCGTGGTCGAAGTACTCTTCCAGCTGTCATAGTCGCGACTGAGACAGCTGGAAGAGTACTGTGCATTCCGGCTAAGAAAAGCGCTCTTAGGAATGTGAGAATGTTCATCATTTCGTTCCTCCGCTCGTATACCTTTCCTGCTTCCCCGTCATGTATTAGAATGAGAATATCGATATCCAGTGAGGGCTGTCGATGGGTACATATTAGTGGCCCGTAAATGTTTTCCTCTTGCGAGCGAAACCAAGCGACGAATCGATATTTATTTTACTGGGAGATTGCACGCGCCGAGCTGGACTCCTCCCACTTAACAGGTGTATGTCGGTGACATTGGCGTGCGACTTCGTGGGATTAGGACAGACTTCCATCTAATTATTGAAAACACGTAAATACCGTGTGAGGATAATATTATGTTGCGGCGGAGCTTATTTTTCTAACAATATCAACAATATTACAGTCATCAGATGAAGAATTGGGTAATATATGTTGGAATAATTTTGTTAGTAAAAATCGGCTTGCACGCTAATGATTGGAAGACCGCCCTAATTGCCAGACCCCCCACCAGAGCGACGAAGTTACACGGAATGCACTGTACTTCGACGAGATACAATTTAAAAACCAAAACAAATTAAAATCTATAAAAATGATTATTTTTCTAGCATCAGTGGGCACGTATCCCTGTGCCGTTTAGCACCAGCCACCACTGATGTAAGTAACAAATGTGCCACTGCTTGTCCTCTCTCTCTCTCTCAAGTGCTTCTCACAACTTCTTGGAATGTTTTTGGTAATGTCTTCGATGAATAAATAAATGTTTAAAGATCAATAAATCGCGTTTATACTTTTTAATGTTGGAAAAACCACCAAAATAGGCGGCCTTTGATTCGTCCAAAGTACCTATTTTTGAACCATCCGACAACGCCGCTCGTCCACTTCCCACGAACGAATGACGTTCTTCTCATGAGAAACGGTTCTCTCGAAAGTAAGGGCCCAGAGGCCTTAATTAGAACTTAATATGGAATTAATTCAACTCAAGGTCATATATAGTAACAATCTTTTCAGCAATATTAAATAAAGAAAAACAACCCTCCCTGCATAACAATAGGACAGATTGGCCATTATTCAGAGAAAAATTAGACAGTTTAATTTGTTTAGATCTGCCTTTAAAAACTGAGCTGCACATAGAAACAGCAGTAATGACAAAAAACATACAAGAAGCATCATGGTACGCGACTCCTGACAATGTTGCACCCCTAAGAGGACATGCAATATTACCTGCAATAAAGCAAAAAATTGCAGAGAAAAGGCAGATATGGAAAAATTGACAACATGCAAGAACGGAAGAAAACAAGAGAAAACTTAACAAAGCAACAAAAAACCTAAAAGATCTTATCTATAAAGAACAAAACCAATGAATTCAAGAATACCCAGAAAGACTAACTCCAACTGAGACCACAAATTACTCACTTTGTAAAGCCACAAGAAAACTTAAAAGACCACAACAACACGACCCACCGATTAAAAACGAGGATAATGATTGGGCCAGAATCGAAAAAGAAAAAGCGGAAATTTTCTCCAAACATCTAAAAAATGTATTTAAGCCCTTTCCTTCTGCACTATGCACAGATGAAGAAAACGAAATAACGGATTATTTGAATGTACCATTCCAAATGGATCTGCCTCATAACATATTTAAAGCTAAAGAAGTAAAACAAACAATAATAAAAAAAATCAACATTAAAAAATCACCCGGATCTGATCTAATCTCTGGAAAAATTTTGAAAAAACTCTCAGAAAAGTGTATAAATTAATTACTTATATATTCAATGCAGTATTGTGCATAAATTACTTTCCTAGCACTTGGAAAGTGGCCCAAATCATTATGATTATTAAACCAGGGAAGAAGCCAGAATATGTCTCTTCCAACCGCCATATAAGTTTATTACCAATGCTTTCCAAAGTTTTTGAGAAGATTTACGTTAAAAGACTCAAGATATTAACAGAAGAAAGAAAAATCATCCCACAACATCAGTTTGGATTCCGGAACAAGCACGGAACTATTGAGCAAGTACACAGGTTGGTCAATCAAATAAACAAAGACTTAAATTCCAAAACATATTGTTCAGCTGCTTTCCTTCATATATCCCAAGCTTTTGACAAGGATTGGCATGTTGGATTGCAAATCAAGCTAAAGAGGCTCCTCCCGCACTCCCACTTCCAACAATAAAAATCTTATTTGACCGATAGACATTTTATGATTAAACAAGGTAGTGAATATACTAAGCATCCAATATACTTAGGCGTTCCTCAAGGCAGCGTCCTCGGTTCAATGTTATACCTCTTATACCACCACTGTACCGACATTCGCTGACGACACGGCAATTTTAGCATCCCACATTGATCCAATATCAGCCTCAAGACACCTTCAAACAAACTTAAATAAAATTCAACAATGGTTAAAAATATGGCGCATTAAGGCCAATGAAGCAAAGTCAACCCATGTAACATTCGCACTACGAAGAGACACATGCCCACCGGTGAAGATCAACAACAACCAACTCCCACTAGCAGAGGATGCCAAATATCTCGGCATGCATTTAGATCGACGCCTGACAGAAAAAACATATATTCACCAAGCGGAAGCACCTTGGACTTAAACTAAGCCAAATGAATTGGCTCATCGATCGCAAATCAAAATTGTCCCTGGATAACAAGATATTATTATACAAAGCCATTCTTAAGCCCATTTGGACTTACGACATTCAGCTATGGGGTACGGCCAGTAACTCCAATGTCGCCATCCTTCAGAGGTTTCAAAACAAAGTGATGCGTGCCATAGCCGATGCACCTTATTATACATAAGTTCATTATTTACTTGGATCTTTTCTTAATCTTGCCTGTTAGTGCTATAATGGTTTTTTTTAATGCAATGCTGAGATACGGCATCCCTCTGCTTTAGGACCCTTGTTATTTTGAAAAGATTGCTGTTAGAGTTTGGCACTGGGTTTTTCACTTCCAGGTTAGTTTACACAGATTAAAAAGAGAAATTGTTGGTAATTTGGAAGAACGCACAAGTCGTGTATGTCCTACCTCGTTTATTGTTTTTTCTGAACTCTCTTTTCCATGCGCACAAGAGAGAAACATCTCCAACAATGCGCATGCGGCTTACATCAATGAACAAAATTAAAGATTGTTAACAAAGTTCATTACAATCGCATTCTCGTTTTTTGTTCTTATTCTACTCTTCTTCTTTACTGGGGTGCGGTGCCCAGTAAGAGTACACTGCAGACTCTTTCTGGTTCAGCCTGGAGTTTTCTATGAAACTTAGCGTCTTGGCCCAAGGAATCATATATTGGTGCCATTTTCGTAAACCCAAGGGCATACAATTGGTTAGCAGATGACGAGGAGTCTTATCTTCTTCTTCATTCAACGATCGTTTTTTTTATAGGTGTTTTGAATGCCTCAGTCCACGAACGTTCCTATAATAAGAAGTTTGTAGTGTAAGGCGTTTGACCTGATCTGACCTGAAACCGAACGAAAGTATTAGAATTTACCTCCGCAAATTTTACTAAAGGATCACGATAGTCTAGTGCCAGTCTCGTCTGGACTCGAGTAATGATATCGAAAAAATAATAAAATCAAATTTTAGTTAAGTTCTCAGTTAAGTTGATAACCATTTTGGATTTGTTTTGTGTTGTTTAGACAAATTCCAGCTCCACCGTCGTTTTGGATCAGGAATAAGACAAGAGAGATATTAGAACGTTGGTTGGGCCATTTTTTAATTTACAGTTCCTCTCAAATGTCAAACATGTGTACACTGTAAAAAATAAAACAAAAGCTAATTCTGTTCTTGCGTTTCTTTAACGTTTTTAAGTTATTAAGTGTTTTTCATTGTTTGAATCCATTACTCTCTAATCCTATTCACATTTTGTTGGATTTCATACATATACTAATTTCTCCACTTTTCGACTCATTTTTAATTTACTTTTTAATTTAAATAACTCATCAGGACATAACGCTTTCAATGAAAAATAAATGAAATGTATGTATTATGGATAATAACACTGATGAATTTCACCTCAGCACTTACTGCCTTTGAATCTTTCATGAATCGTTGCGGCGTTGTTTGAATTTTACAGTTATTCAATATTTTATTGGCAAAAATGCAATAATTTCCTAATTTACGCATTCTTTATGCTCGGTGCGAATGAAGCCCTTGCATTACGAATTTTTCTTTCCATCACATTTTTCCAAGGCTATGTTAGCGGCAATTGTAAAATGGTGTCAATTGGCTTTGTTCTACGATGCGACATGCAATTTGCGGTGCAGTGAAAATTGTCTACGAGCGATGGTTACTTTCGCTTCCAATTGATGCAATCCGAGTTGTAAGTACTTTTAATGGTTCGATGTACAATTATGGACAGTCAAGAATAACACCTAGCCGAGCGCGGGGTAATGTAGTGGAGGCCCCCACCTCTCATAATTTCCCACCTATCGCTCGACCAGTCGACCGCACTTCGCACCTTTCCTTTGTCCTGTAAGCACGTTTCGAACAAAATAATTAATTTATGGCGAGTAAGCGCGCGAACTGCTTCAGGGAATGGCAACCAAGCCTCGAATTTTACATTACATTACATTGAACATTCAGCGAAAAGTTCGCATGCGTAAGTTCACCGGTGATAAACCCTATTTTTGAAATGTCTCGTCCATGCGGGAACCGGCGTCCACCGTTGAATGAAACTTGCCGTGTCGCTGCGTTATCAGCATTTCAGTTTTAACCAATGAGAGTGTTTGTTGGAGGCCGCCACTTTGAATTCGCAGTTCTCGGCTAGTCATTTAAAGTGTTTGAAACCGAAGGTCGAATTTATTTCCTGTAAAGAGTTCAATGACCTCAGCCTCCCAATTCTTTCCTATCATTAATAGCAACCCCGGAATCCCCTTCCGCATTTCGATACACACTTGTGAGTCTTAATAAAATATGCGTAATTAATATAGCACACAAACTAATCATAAAGTGACGCAACAACGTTCGCTGCGTTTGCAACAAATAATCCACTTATTAATCTCTAAACATCAATTAGAATGTCAACAATCTTATAACAAATATTTAAAAGACGCCAATAATGTCTGGTCCGGAAATGAATCATAACCGAAGAAATGCATTTGCAAATTCGGTCGAATTATCGCCGACCTTTGGCCAAATGTTCGGCCTCCGTCAAATTTGTCGTCGCCGAAATTGAAGAGGCACGCACTGAAGGTCAAGCGCTATTATAATCACAACAGAAAACAACACGTTCGTGCATTTATATGTCAGAATTAGATAAAATTCATTGTCGAATAATCCTAAAAAATTAAGGGTAATAATGAACTAATGCAGAATGGTGATGGGGTACTTTAAGGTCCACCATGGAATTACATATGCGATAAATTATCCCTTATAAAACTAATTCGTCGCATTTGTTCGTGAATGGAATAATTTGCATTTAATTCACTTGAATTGGTAAGATGTATACCGATAAATTTTGTAGCACGTTCAATAAAAGTTTTTAATTTACCATTGAGATCATCATCTAAACATCAATTAGAATGTCAAAATTTAGTTGACAGAATGCCAGAGAACTAAGTAAGGGTTTTGCGATGGAAAAAGGATATGAAACTACAACTACATATGGCCAAATTTCTGGAAATCGGTGAAGATGTCGATCATCGCGTTCTTATAAATAACGATTTACAATATTTTGGAGAGCAGGTAGAACTTATCAAACCAACTAAAGCCAATGCTTCTAGAATAATTGCCCCAAAAGTAACAAAAGAACAAGTCGTAGCAAATGATGTAGAAAGATTAGACCACGTAGAAAATGAAGGCATGTAACTTGATTCATCTGAAATTCCTGTTTTACACAAAATTTGTCAACAAAATAAAGTCCGAAATGGATAGCGTACAAAGTTTTAATGATTTGAAGAATCTTAACAACAATGACTATCAACAATTTATACCAGAAAAATTATTTTTGATGATTGTTTACTCGTGTCAGATGACGGTTGTCAGGACTGAAGAACAGTCATCAAATTCAGGATCTGACTAAACATTTTCTTATTATTTCATGTAAACTCAAACTCAACTCCGTTGTGTATTTACATTTCGAGAATCCCTCATCCACCGCTATTGCAGATTGCTGCTGACGTCTAGCAAACATAGTTGGACGTAGAGAGAAATTCAAATAAAAATTAGAACAGTGATCAGATGTTACCACTAAGGACGAGCCTATAGTGGGTCATTAGGTGGCCATAGACACACACTTTTTCCCAGGGTTTTAACCGCCACGCGCAATTTCTACGGTTAAAACTGTGTGTTAGTGGCCACCAGCGCGCCACGCCACAGTTTTCTCTTGCGCGAGGCAAAATTTAGCCGGCCACAAACACACACTTTTTCCCAGGGTTTTAACCGCCACGCGCAATATAGTTAAATCCTCCATCTGTGTGTAGCGGTGTTGTCGCTGCGTTAAGAATTGGCGGTCCGTGTGACCCATTATTTTCCTTTATTAAATAGATCGAATTTATTTGTTATTCGGCGTATATAATTATTTTAAAATATAGGCGATATAACGTGCGAATAGCTGGGTTTACAATTAGAGTTTTTCTTATTGCAATTTATACAAAATAAAATAAAAATGTAGTTATTTATTTGGCTCGAAATGCTTTCTTCTTTTCTTCTTATTTATAATCACTTCCGAATATATTAACCAATTAACAATAGCTAGTTTCCGTTTTTCATTTCTAACCGACATTTCAACGCTCGCTACAAATTGTGAACTGTGTTGT